>JAQPPZ010013509.1:5341280-6676601 GCA_028583015.1 Wollemia nobilis | reverse complement strand
AATAGGCTTAGGGAAAGTTGTTGGGAGGTTGGATATCTTCCAAATTTGGGAGATCTCCAACGGGGGAGGGTCCCAACGGCGTAGACACGCTTCTGCCCGAATTGGAGACCCGTTGGAACATAGTCTAATTATGAAAATGCAGTTTTGCGACGAAATCGTCTGGACGTCCTAGTCCAGACGAAATCATCAAATCTAGGGCGATATCGTCTGATCGACGAAGATATCGTCCAACGGTCAAAACAACTCCTAAAAATGGCGCAAAAAAAGGGGAAACGAGTTTCTCGACGGTTAACAGGCGGTTTGGGAGGTTAAATTTGAATTTAAATTTATTTACTAAGGTGAATGTAATTATTCCAATTTGACTACGCCAATTTTAGGGTGCTACATTTTGCCCCCTCTTTAGCGAATTTTCCAAAGAAAATGCGTTAAAGATGAGTTCTTCTCGATCTATGAGAAAGCAAAAAATTATTCCCATTTTTAGGCGACGATTCTTGGTCGAATCGTACGACAACTTACTATGGTGCCCCCTCCGTGTTTTTACCCAAATCGAACGTTTGAGGTAAAAACGCGAAAAAGCAAAAATTATTTGTGAATTATTTTGAATAAAATTAAGAAAAATAGGGTAAAACCCTAATTCATTGTTACTGTTCATTTTATTGTTTTTAGAGCTCTGGAGCAAAAATGGTAGAGACAGCGCACAGATCTGCAGAGGTCCGCCGCGGTCTACGGGTAAGGGTTTAAACTCAATTTAGATTGATTTAATTGGAATTTACATGCTTTGTAGATAGATTTTAAGATGAATTTTGAGCATCGCGGCCGTTTGTGGCCGTCGACGTCGTCCGGACGAAATCGTCCCTAGTTCGACGAAATCGTCTCAAGTTCGTCAATTTCGCCCAAGGGCGAAATCGACGAAAAAGGGACGATTTCGTCAAATTAGAGACAATTTCGAGGCGAAATAAGAGACGATTTTGCTCAAATTTGGGACGATATCGTCCAATAGTGGGCGATATCATCAATTGAAAAAATTTGATCTTTAAGGTGTAGTTTTGATTACTGAAATTGTTTATTAATGATTATTTGTTGTTTTGATTGTTTATATTTTTAGAGAGGACTACTAAAGAGCAGAGAGTGGAAATACGGTGGGCTGAGAGACGACTTGGCCGCTCTCACCCAGGCAGAGCGGGATCTGCTGGCACAGGCCGGCTTGTAGCATGTGGCAGAGATGCCACAGGTTTCTACTGACATGGGGCTACTGACAGCCCTAGCAGAGAGGTGGTACCCGGGCTCTTCATGCTTTCGGTTATCGACAGGGGAGATGACTCCCACACTAGAGGATGTATGGAGGATTTTTATAATCCCCATACAAGGGAGGATGATCACACCTGCGGCCAATCAGGGCCACGCAATGGGACGACTCTGTGGTGACCCGAGCTTCACCCTAGAGAAGGGCGGAGTGAACATCGAGGCACTACGCCAGATGCCTGGGGCATCTACACTGACATGAGTTCTGGCTGGAGTAGTTGGTGGACTTCTACTGTGCCACCAGAGTGGGTGCAGGGTGTCATGGATGCTTGCAGATGTGATCTGCGATATGCGTGACCATGGCTACAAATTTTCTTGGGGCAGCTTTGTTCTATACCGACTGTACAGGATCCTTTATGGGGTCATGTACAAGGGTGGGCGGTGTCTGGTCATGACATCGCTCCTACAAGTTTGGTGCTGGGAGCACATTGCGGTGCGGAGGCCGATAGGGCTTCCACTGATAGGGGTTGACGAGGAGAGGCCCCGAGTCTTCTACTGGTGGCTCCGGAGAGGGGCACAGTGACGGATCGACCTGTCGATGTCCCGAAGACTACTGGATGACTTGGTCCCAGACCAGATCACCTGGAGGCCATGGAGGCAGCATCCAGGGTGGGAAAAGGATGCACAGGAGCTGGCTCGCATCAGGCGAGTCTGTTGGCTGAGGATGGAGAGGGGAGAGGTGGAGCTCCATCGCTACGATCGGGTTTTACGACAGTTCGGTCTGCAGCAGGGGATCCCATCTCTGAGGGATTACGAGTTTTCCCAGACTATTCGAGATAACACCATAGTTAGTGGGGCTCCAGACATGCAATGATTCTGGAGTCAGGACACGGACGATGCCCCCATACAGCTAGTGGATGGGGACGATGTAGGAGTAGCCGATGGCTACGATGCCTGGTATGCAGGCATCCGCCCTCCTCGAATGACGAGGGCACAGGTTCCGATCTATGCAGTTGTGCGTCGGATAGGGAGGCGGCGCCAGGCAGTGATAGAGGCGGCCCAGGGTCACGACGGGAGAGATCAGAGGAGGCCACGGGCACAGGAGCGGCCATGATAGAGGGAGAGGGAGAGGAGGGAGGTGAGACCCCCATCTCCACAGAGGCCACCATCGCTCGATAAGGGCAAGGGCGCGGACATAGGAGAGAGTAGCGAGATGGCTACTCTCCGAGCAGAGAGAGATCGTCTGTAGGCTTAGGTGCAGACACTACAGGATGCAGCTACACAGCACCAGGCTGAGGTGTCACAGCTGCGAGACGAGAATGCACATCTCAGGGCACGAGGCAGAGGGGTGAGCACTCAGGAGCTGCTACGGTCGATTTCTCAGACCGTATTCTATTAGGCGCTATACTACCAGGCGGTGCTAGAGGGCCAGAGGATACAGGTGTCGGTTGCCATAGCCGATCCGATCAGGACAGGGTCGACGAGGAGCTCATCTCGGTCGATGACAAGGACTCGCAGTACCACACATACTACGATGGGACCACCTCATCCTCCATAGGGCGGGGGAGGAGATGAGGCCGAGAGCTCTAGAGGCTCTCGAGGCTAGAGGGTGGGATATTGCTACTGATATTGTATTATACTTGTATTGATAGAGGATTGAGTATGCCAAGGTACAGATTATGGCATACCAATCCAGTTTTGATGATGTATATATTCTGTTGATATATATAGATGAGGTATTTTTGAGTATATGACTTGTCTTATGTGATACTTATGATGCTTTTTATGTTTGATGTAATTGATTGATTTGATTGATGTAATGATTTTATTGATGATTCATGTAATTATGTCATTTTGGAAAATATTATAACTTGGATGTCATGCTATAAATATTTTAAATGAAATAATCTGATGTAACAAATTGATTGGTTGTAATGAAATGTAAAAATAAAAGGAGATTTCTAACAATAATTTCAAAGGACATTGTTGCTATTATAGACCATTTCATGGAGTCGTTGCTCACTCGGTCGTCAAGCTAGTCCCAGGATAGAAATATTGTTAAAAAAAAAGAGTGCTTAAGAGACTGTCTTAAGACTTTGTTGTGATAATGCAAATGATGATGATGATGGTTTGCTTTTAGATTTCCATGAAAATATTATGCATGAAATATTGTAAAATAATTTTTGCTAGGCATAAATTCCTAAGTGTGATAAAATTGTTGAATAATTCCTTAGGAATTATACCGTCATTGCAAAATTGGAGGTTGACATAATGACATGAAATAATGAAAATGTGCATTCTTTTGAAAAGCAAAATTTGTGTAATATGAAGTCATATGTTTTGTATGATTTTTGATAAATTGGGAAAAAAATTGTTACAATGGTTTGCGCTAGGCATAGAATATGTAGGTATAGACTTATACCATCATTGCGAAAATCCAAAAAAGGATAGTTTTATTGCATGATTGATTTTTGATGAACAGAAAATATGATAATGAGGACTTGCGCTAGGCATAAAATTCCAATTTTGGTTTTGAAACTATACCATCGTTGCGAAAGTCAATCAGATATGTATATTTTTAATTGTATATTTTTGAAAGAAATTGTTGATTTTTCTATTATATAGTTGTCTTTGTGGTAAACAAATGTACTTGATTTATTCCAAACAAGTTGCAAAGATAATATTTCAAAGTATTTTGAAGACAAAAGTTAGATTTATAAGGAATCCCATGTGCATAAGTGAATTCATTGCCAATCTTGATTTATCATAATGATAGACAAAATCTCTCAAATACAAATGTGTGTGCAATTGCATTGTTCATTTACCAGTTTTGAGCAAGATACTATGATACAAGTGATTTGAAGAAACCAAATAAGTGTTCATTAACCATGATGTAGATGCATATAACCATATTAGACTACTATGTAGATTGGATTATCAAGAGCTAGCTAATCCATAAGCAGACATAGGTTCGTACAAAAGAAGGTCGCTAATGTGACAGGACATATCGCCACGCTAGGAGTTACCCAAGGCCAAACAGGGTTGGGCACAAACCACCTGTTATGGGGCTTACCTCACAGTTTTCGAATAATTGAGGATTCCAGGGATTCAAGCTCATTAACCCTTCTTTTCTTTTCAAAGGGTAGGGAAAGGGATTTTATTGCTTTCTTGCTTGCTTTTGAATTTTGCTTATTTTTTTCTTTTTGTATTTCTTTTGCTTGATAATGCTTGGAACATTGCTGAAATAACATTTTTCTTTTCTCTTTTTTCTTGAATTTTTCTTTTCTTTTTCTAGGGATACTTGCTCGGATTAGTCGTAGAGCAAGGGATTTTTATTCTGGGTAGGGGTGAGCTTGTCCTTTTGCCAATTCTCAAAGATTCTAGACCGTGTGCATGATAGGATAGCAGGGGAAACTTTTCGCTCAAGAAATCAGTTCTACTATGTAGCAAAACATGGAAATTACAAATATAATCATTTTATTGTGAAAAGATGTGCTTGGTTTAAGTAAATAACAAGATCAATTCTCTATGCTCAAACTTTCTTTAATTGAATTTTGTGAACTTTGATATAAGAGAGATTAGTAATCATGCCAGATAAAATCAAGATATTTATTGTTGTGATTGTGCAAGTGAGGGATGCTAAATAAATGCTAATTTTATCCAAAATAAGTTGAAACATATAATTGCAATAATTGTAAGAAAATAATGATTTTGAGAAATTTTTGAGAATGTTGACTCTCTCTTTCTTCTGTATATTGTTTTGGTTTCGAAAGAGTCAAGCATATAGCTGTTTTTGGATTTTTATGGTGATTTTTGTTTTGAGCAAAAGGAACTTTACAAGTGCTTTAAATAAATGCAATAAATATTTTTGAAGATTTTTGAAGATTTTATGAATGTTTTTGAGGTTTTTGAATAAATTGAAAGAAATACAAGATAATGATTTTGAACAAATATATACATGGATGAAATGACCAAATTTATGCATAATAACTTTTGAGATGTAAAATATTCATGGGTTCTTTAAGTTCTTTACCATCTAAGGTAGATAATTTATACGCTCCTGATTCAAATTTTGCAGTAATGATGTACGGTCCGAGCCAGTTGGGGTCAAATTTACCTTTAAGTTCTTTGGTTGCATTTGTATTTTTTTTATTTTCTTTTAGAACAAGGTCGCCAATCTCAAAGGATCGATGACGAACTTTCTTATTATATGCTCTTTTAAGCTTGTTTTGGTATGCACGGAGATGCTCTAAAGCATTGATGTGTTTTTCATCTAGGAGTTCTAGCTGACTGAGTCTGCCAGCGCGATATTCATCTCCTACTTCAGTATCTTGAAGTAGCAGAGCCAAAGAAGGAACTTCCAATTCAAATGGAAAAACTGCTTCGGCACCATATACCAAAACAAATGGTGAAGTGCCCGTGGGAGTCCGAACACTAGTTCGATAGGCCCACAAGGCTGGATATAATTGAATATGCCAGTCACGGCCAGTTTTATTTACTAGTCTTTTGAGAATTTTGATTAAAGTTTTGTTAGAAGCTTCTGCTTGACCATTACCCTGAGGATAATAGGGAGTGGACCAGCGATGTTGAATCTTGTATTTTTGACATCTTTATTTTTGAACGGAGTTCCATTGTCAGAGATGAGATTCACAGGAATTCCGAATCTGCAAATGATTTGATTAAAAATGAATTTAGAGACCTGTGAACCGGTGCAAGAAGCTAAAGGCATAGCTTCAACCCACTTCGTGAAATACTCAGTGGCGGTTATGATGAACTTGTGTCCATCAGAAGACATAGGATTGATTTTACCAATAATATCCAAGCCCCATTTAGAAAAGGGCCAAGGAGATGAAATAGCCTGCAACACTTGTGCAAGTGCATGGACAAGGTCAGCATGTTTTTGACACTTGTCGCAATGACGCACATACTCATGTGCATCCGTTTCCATGGTAGGCCAAAAGTATCCTATCCGAAGGAGCTTTTTAGCAATGACGCTACCACTAAAGTGTCCTCCACAAGATCCATTGTGGACTTCACTCAAGGCTGATTTAGACTCTTCTAAGCTTAAACATCTTAATAGGATACCTTCAAAAGATCTCCTATATAAATTATTGCCAATGATTACAAATCGACTTGCTCGTCGACGTAATAATCGACGCTGGTTGCGATTAGAATTAGCGGGGAAATTCCCATTTTGGAGGAAATCAAATATGTCTATATACCAGGGTTCAGGAGTAGTTTCATTGATTAGAAACATATCCAAAGGCTATTTGAAGCGGGTTCCTGGAGTCGACGAATGATGATAGTGGCATATTCGTCATCTAACTCCAAGGGCAAGAGAGATGCAGCGGCAGACATAGCATCAGCTGCACGGTTGCTAGTTCGAGGAATGGCTTCCAAAGTAACTTGATCAAACAAGGCCATTAGTTGTAAAACATAGGCCTTATATGGGCAAATTTTATCATCTCTGGTCTGATAAACTTCATTAATTTGGTTTATAACCAATTGGGAATCACCAAAAACTAAGAGGTTTTTAATTTTCAGTGCTAAAGCAGCTCGTAATCCAAGGATTAGAGCTTCATACTCAGCAGTATTATTGGTGCAAACAAAGGTTAGTTTGAAGGACAGAGGAATAATATGTTTTTGCAGAGATATTAAAATAATACCCGCACCAGGCCCCACTCATGCATCGGGATCCATCAAAGTATAAGGACCATTGTTCAACAAGGTCTCGCCTCTAATTGAAGGCATTCATCAGGAAACTCGATAATGAGGGGGTGAGTAGACTCTAAGGGTGCAGCAGCTAATTGATCTGCTATGATTTGACCCTTAACAGACTTTTTTCCTATGAAGGTGAGATCAAACTCACTTAGAGCAAGAACCCACTTGGCTGTGCGGCCCAATAAATAAGGTCGACTCATGAGATACCTCAATGACATACATTTTTTGGCTAAGCATGTAATGTCGTAATTTTTGCGTAGCAAACACGACTGCTAGACATAACTTTTCTAACGCTGTATAGCGAGTTTCATAACTGACAAAAGTTTGGCTAATATAATAATCAGCGCGTTCTCGTTTTTCATCATCAAGTTGAGCTAACATGGCTCCTAAGGCAGAATCTGAAGCAGAAATATATAGAAGGAATCGACGATCAGATTTAGGCGATGAAAGCACCGGTGGGTTAATGAGATATTGCTTGAGAAGTTCAAAAGCTTCTCTACATTCTGTGTCCCAATTAAAAGGGACGTCCTTCTTAAGAAGTTTGAGAAAGGGACCAGTTTTGTCCGCCAGCTTATCAATAAAGCGATGGATAGCTTGAAGTTTACCTTATAAACTTCGTAATTCAGATATATTAGTGGGTGCGGGCATATCAGTAATAGCCACAATTTTAAGAGGGTCAATTTTGATACCACGTAAAGAAACTAAAACCCCTAATAGTTTGCCGGATTTAACTCCGAATATGCATTTTTCTGGATTTAATCGAATGAGATATTCTCTTAATCGATTAAAAACTTTTCTCAAATCATCTAAATGATGATCTTCAATAAGAGAGCGAGCTATAATATCATCCACATAATCATGGATGATATCATGCATCAGATCATGAAAAATGTAGGTCATAGCTCGTTGATAAGTTGCACCGGCGTTCTTTAGGCCAAAGGGCATCACTTTCCAGAGAAAAGGTACCCCAGGGGGTAATAAAGGCTATTTTAGCCTGGTCTTCAGGAGCTATCTGTTGGCCCGGCTTTCATGCACACCCCGGGAAAAAGGATGAAGGCAAGGAAAGCTCCGGAGACACCCACGGGACTGATCCCACTCATCTTTAGGATCTAGCTGGTTATCCAAGGTGCGAGTTGCGTAGTTGGGTCGAATGGCAATTCACTCTTTTCCACTTCCGGAATAGATTTCAATATGGATTGCTCCGTTACCTTACAGGGGGTTCCTCGAACTTGTTCGATAGTTGCAAAAGTTGTTGACAATCGGATTTAACTTGAATTCTAGATCTAGCTCTCATGGGTCAGCAGATTTAAATAAAAGGCAAATAAAGAAAATAAAAATGGATCATTCACTGAAAGCAAAGAGAGGGTAGGGTAAGGCGTAAAAGAGAAGCTTATCAAACATCAATTATAAAACCCTAAACTATCAATCTTATCTATGCTATCACCTTCACAACGAACAAATCCCGTAAGAAAGTGTCCAATCACCTAAGATCACTTTCAACTAAGAGCACAAGGCAGAGTGAAACGGATCTAGCAGTAAAATTATAAATCCAAGGGGCAACTGGTTAAAATCGGTATCTTTCACCGACAGCTCTAGCTCGCACAAATGAAGACAGAGCAATTAGAACAAACTTACACCCGAAATCTGTAATTTCCCCTAGCGTACAATAGAACAACCGAAGCCTAACAAAGATATTTAATCTTGACAATGGCAGCATTTACAAGATATATCTAACAAACTTTAAATGGAACGGATAACAAAAGAAAATACACTTATCACACTCGCAAAAGATTAGGCTCCCGGCCATGCTATCACGTAAAAGCTAAAGCACATCAACTCCAAGTCCGTAAACAAAGGATTTCACAAAATTTGCAAGAAATTGCTTATAAGCCTTTATTTCTAAGTCTCCGCCTCCCGCGATTACATTTAGAATTTGTATTTATAGACTCGTGACTGCACTCCCGATCTTTTCCAAAATATCTTGCTCAAACCCTAAATCTTATCGCACTTAAACCCTAGGACCCGGGTTTTACAATAAAAATCCATTTAAAAATCAAAGTCCGAATAGAACTTAACCCTTCGGCAAATCAGTGCAACTACCGCCATAAATGGAGAAGATAAAATAAAATGCAACTTGCATTCATTCGCAACTGCAAATAAATGCTTTCATTAATTCTGCCGGTGAGCCGGATGAGTCACCACTTCTCCATCAATTCGATCTCCGCAAATCCATCCCGAGTTGAAATGGTCTTCATGCTATCAAGTCTGCAATAAATTTGTTGTTGAATGCTCTCACCGGCAGCCTTCTCTCCTAGCATGGCGGTCCTTGACTAAATCCGCACTTTATCTTCGCCTTTATGGTCTTTCCCGGTTGTCCCGTAAGTGCCAGGTGGAATCCCGCATGAAAGACAAAAAGATGCATTAGATTAGCATTTTAATTAAATCGAAGCTTAAAACATTAAAAACAGATTAAATCCGCAAAATAAGCTTGCATGTCGGCTTCTGTTTGTCCCATTCACGCTTTGACACGTGTCGCTACCCCAGGAAGCCTTCTATTTCCCCGCCGGAATGCACTTTCAGGTCAACTATGACTTTCTCTCTCCTAATGCGATTCTCGCGACATGTCGCGATTTCGCGACATGTCGCGAAATCGCGACCCTGCCAGAGCATCGGCAACTTCCTCCCTCGTCCGCCGCGAAAACGCGACATGTCGCGATTTCGCGACATGTCGCGAAATCGCGACCCTTCCTGGCCTCCGTACGCTTCTTGATTTTCAGCCGCGATTTTAGAACACGTCGCGATATCGCGACAGCTCCCTTACCTGCATGCGTTGACCGCGCTGGACCGCGATTTTGGAACGTGTTTGCGACTTAGGCGATTTTTCATTCTGCAGCCCACTTTCTCTCTCCTCGCCGCGAAAATGCGACATGTCGCGATTTCGCGACATGTCGCAAAATCGCGCCCTCCGTACAGCTTGCTTCTCTCTCCCAAAATCGTCGCGATTTCGCGACATGTCGCGAAATCGCGACATTTCTGCCACTTAGCCGCATTTTGACTTACCTGTCGCGATATCGCGACATTTCCGAAATGGAAGTGTCGCGATATCGCGACACTACCAAAAATGGAAAGTTTGATTTTTCGGTGAATTATGCAACTATTTTCTGGATTTTCTCGTAACGGTGCAAGATTTTGCTTGTGCATGAATGATTCTAGCATGTAAAAAGTGAATTCTTGGATAACACAAACTAGAATGCAAGAAAAAGCACAACTTTAAAAAGGAGGCAAGCAAAATATGGATTTAAAACTGAAAATGACCAAGAGGGTCCCTGCTGCAAAAATGGAAGTTCATAATTTTCTAAGGATGGAATCTCATTTTTCAATGGGGGTGTGTTGCTTATCAACAAATGGCGATATCTCACGGGTAAAATAGTAGCACTATTTTAGAACCCAAGACTCCGGTTTCAAAACAAAAAGACCATGCATCATGCCTTGCCACAAGCATTCTTCACAATAAATTGATCGCCAACCGCCACTCGTTAAAATTTCCCAAGGACATACTCGGTCGGATTACTTCAAGGAAGATTTCCGATGTGCAATTACAAAGGTATAGAACTTTCTTCAAGGATGACCGAATTGAATGATAAACTTGGATTAATCAACTTTTCTAGATTGTAAAAGGGGAAACCGAGTAGAGCTCTGTTTACTAGTTTAGCCTTTTACAAACTTAGACAGAGTTACCCTTTAGATTTACACGACCCAATTTACAACTGTAGGGCATAATCTAATATTGGCTGCCTCTTTTGATCATATAACTCTTTTTTTTTCTTTTTTTTTTTTTCTTTTTTTTCTTATCTCTCTTTTTTTTATCTCTTCTTTTTGAAATATATCACTATCTGGAAGACCTTAGAGAAATTACAATTTTCTTTTAATATTTGATCAATCTGGAACTGTTTCAGTCTAGGCATTGATAGCCTCTGGTGACACCCAAATAATTGCATGAACCATAGTCCCCTCTTATAACCAGACTTTTCTTGGATTCCCCGGGAGTTCCTCCAACAAAACAAAGATAGCAGCTTTTTCTATCATTAAAACAACTCGTGGCAAGTAAGACACAAGATCCAATCATCTCTCTACCTTCATCCCGGATAACAAAATAGTTCCACAGCTTTAGTGCAAGCAGACTATCTCAATTAGAATAATGAGCAGAATGGGGAGGCACTGGATTGAGGATTTATCACCTAGGAATAAAACAATTTTCAGCAAGCTGACTTTTCATTGATTGCTCAGGCAGAGGTTAAAAAATAGAATTTTAGAAGCCAAAGGACTTTGTACAGACTTCCAAGGACAGGCACAAGCTTCTAAAGCAAGACAGAATAAAAACTGCACAGACTCGCAAATAAAACTGCACAAGCAACTAAGACTAAAACTAAAACTGAAGACTGTACAGATAGCAAAGAAAAAGAAATGCAGGAAGAAAATAAAAACTGTACAGGCAATAAAAGAAACAAACTAAAAGAATCGAAGCAAAGTAACTAAAACTGCTAAACCGCAAAGAAAGCTAAACCGCAACAAAGATCGAAATAAACTAAAGCAACTGAAAACTGCACAGCTGTACAAACAAAGGAATAGAACAAACCGCAAGGCTATTTACAAAGGATGCAAAGCACAACTGTACAGCAAGCAAAAATAAGCTAAAACAAAAGCAAAGCAATTAAAATTGCCTAGACCTGAAAATAACTTAAAGCAACTGAAATAAATTAAACTGCAACTGTACAGACAACAAAGAAAAAGAACTGCAAGGAAGAAAATACTGTACAAACTTAAATAAAAGCAAGGATTAACTAAAAACACAAAGAACTAAAAATCGACAAAGGGAAACTGCAACAAAGACTGAAATAAACTTAAAGCAACTGAAATAAACTAAAATGCAACTGCACAGACATATTAAAAAAATAAAAAAAATAAAAATAAAAATAAAAATAAAAAATAAAAAATAAAACTGCACTGAGAACAAGGATTAATCTAACAAACAAACCTGTACAGACAGCACCCAATTAAAACTAAAAAGAAGCAACTAAAGCAACTGTACAGAGCTATTAAAAGAACTAAACTAGAACAAAATAAAACTTACGGAGCTATTTACAATATGTACACATGTTACAACCTTTTTTTATAGCTTACTCAAATGATACATTGGATGGAACAGCAGAGAAATAATGCTTCAAGTATTGGCCATTAACAGGGAGGTCCATAAAATTACCATCCAGGTCTTGCAAGCGGAAAGCATTGTTACCCAATATTTCAGCAATTTGGTAGGGGCCTATCCACAGTGGCTGCAACTTTGTGTGCTTACCCTTCTTCTCATGGGCCTTGTCCCACGTAAGCACTAAGTCTCGCCACCTCGAAAGCCTTCACCTTGGCTCTCTTGTCAAACCACCGCTTGACGCTTTCTTGGTGTCTCGTCGAAGTGCTCCAGGGCTTGGAGTCTTTCATCCCGCAAGTTAGTGAGGTCTAAAACACGGGCTTCAGCATCATCATGATCTTCAAAATAATCTAAGGCAAACTGATAGGTAGGCAATTTCAAGGAGATGGGGACAATTGGCCGAGTACCATACAAAAAAACAAAGGGAGAGGTCTTAAGAGCCACTTTGTGTGTTATTCGGTCAGCCCACAAGTGCATATTTCAACAATGTATGCCATCGCTCGGGTTTGTCTCGTCGCAGACTTTTTGATGGCATTCATTAAGTTCTTGTTTGTTGACTCACCTACCCATTGCCTTGGGGATAATAGTTGGATGAGAATCGATAACTATCCCCATCCGGTATGCCCAATCTGCAAACTCCAATGATTGGAAGGCGGGCCCATTATCACAGATCAAATTCAGGGGAACCCCAAATCTAGTTATGACATTTGATTCAAGAAAATCAATAACTTCCCGGGTCGTACTTCTTGTAGTGGTCGCCGCTTCAACCCACCTTGTGCAATAGTCGTAGCCGTCGCCGCATATTTATGCCCCCGCCGAGGAATTCGGGTTAATGACTCCCACAAAATCAAGTCCCCATCGCATGAAAGGTTTGTTTATCACAACCGGTTGCAATGGCAGTAGCTCGATTTGCCTCTTTGGCTGCAAATGTCCGGCACCGATGGCGTGTTCCGACATGTTGATGTGCATCCTTAAAAAGTGTAGGCCAAGAATAGCCTCGCTCTTAATATTTTATGTGTCGTAGCAGCATCCCGATGAATGCCCCCGCCCCTAGTTTTTCATGAAAGCTAGCCATGACTTCACCGACTTCACCGGGAGAAATGCACCTTAGGAAGATGCCAAGATAATTCTCCCCGTACAGTAGTACCCGCCTTGAGGAGATAGTGAGAAGCTTTTAACTTTAATGCTCTCCTTTGAGTTCTCGTTCAAATGGGATGGGCAAACCCCAAACTGTAGCATATGAATGATATCCCCATACCAATCATCAGATTCATAGTTTAATTGATTAACTTCCCGCCGTGGAGGCACTTCAAAGAATGTGTCTAGACAAGCCAAGTCCTCTCGATCGCTTAGCAGTGCCTAATCTCCAAGTCATATTCTTGCAGCTCGGTGACCCAATTGCCCCTCGCTCACCCAACTCATTCCGACTTAGAAGGTACTTCACACTGGTCCGGCACTATGGCATGAGTTTTGCTTCCGAGTATATAATGTCCGAACCGCTTCACCGCCCTTACCAAAGCATAAGCCTCGTTTGTCTAATCTGGAATATTTCAGCTCAGCTCCCTTCAAATTAGTGCTCTTAAAAGCAATTGGATGTTCTCCCGTATCTCTCCGTTGAGTCAAGACTCGCAGCAAGTGTATGTTCGTAAGAGAAAGTGTACGGATAGAAATCTGCACCGAAATCCGGGCTTACTAAGACCGGTGCTTGTTTAATGGTCGTCTTGATTTCTTGAAAAGCGCCTTAGCTTCAGTGGTCCAGTAATCTGGGCAGTTTGCTTTAACATATCATTCATTGGTTTAACTATCTCTGCAAAGCCTGAGATAAACTTTCTGACAAAGTTAATCTTTCCAAAGAATGATCTCAACTCTTTCTTGGAGTTGGGAAATGGTATGCCGGATATGGCCTCAACTCGCCTCGGATCCATGGAAATGCCATCCTTTGTGACCAAATGCCCAAGCAATTTGCCTTCCGTTACACCAAATATGCATTTCTTTGGATTCAAAGAGATGCCAAACTCTCTGCACTTGTTAAATACAGACTCTAAATGCTTGACATGGTCAAATCTGGATTTGGAAAAGACTGTTAGATCATCCATGTAAACTACAATACATTTGCCCATAAGCCCCTTGAAGGCATGGTCCATTGCTCTCTGAAATGTTGCTCCCGCATTTATTAAACCAAATGGCATCCTCTTGTAAGCAAAAGTACCCCACTTAGTTGTAAAAGCAGTCTTCATTCTATCCTCCTTCTCAACTAGAATCTGATTATAGCCTGAGAAACCATCCAGAAAAGACATCATCTCTGAGCCATTAACAATCTGTAGTACTTCATCCATAGAAGGCAGGGGATAGTTGTCCTTTTCGGATGCTTTGTTCAGATTCCTAAAATCCACACAAAGGCGGATCTCCCCATTTTTCTTCCTTATCGGCACCAGCATTTGCCACCCAAGTAGAATGCCCGATAGGAAAAATAATTGCCGCACTCAAGAGCTTCTCCACTTCTTTCTGAATAAGGGGTTCTAACAGAGCATTAACATGCCTCTGTTTTTGTCTGAAAGGCTTGCAAGATTCTTTCAAAGGTATGATGTGGGTGTAAACTTTTGGATCAAATACCTTTAAATCCTTGTATGACCAGGCCATTACATCCTTAGACCCGTGCAGAAATCAATCATATTTCTCTTTATCTCTCGGATCACAGCTCCTTTGCCAACTTGATGTTCCTTGGATCCTCTTCAGCTCCTACATTCAAATTTTCAGTATCATTGTCTCGTGGTGCCCACATAATCCTCGGAATTCACCCTTTGCCTCGATCTTGTCAACATCGAATAGCCTCTCCAGCTCTACCATTCCCTTTGGGATTCCGTTGTCCTTCAATCTCATGATTCCCCCGTCATCATCTAGTCGTTCCATCGTGGTGTCCCTTTGGCCCTCATCAATTATAGCATTCTCAAAGGTATTGGTACTTTGCAGAAAGTTCACAATCTGCTGATCATCCGAGAAAACTTGAAAGCCGTCAATATTGTTTGGAACTCGAAGGACAGGGACTAGCTCAATTGAAAACTTATCCCACTTAAAATCTTCCAATGGCCTTAAACTTGCAAATCGAAGATGCCAAGACATCTCGCATGTGAATTTTGTTCCCCGGGTATATGTGTTAAGTTAAATGCATCAAAGCCTTCCACAAGATCCCAAGCTCGTGCTTGTATCCCTTCGTATAAGAGGCTTTACACCGAAACTTACCCCCGACCCGGCTTGCCACTAATTCTCGAATCGCTGAAAACTTGAATGTTCTTCACATTTTTATCCAATGCAAATTTTAAACCTAAAATCGTAGCTTCATACTCGCTAAATTATTAGTACATGGGAATCGCAGCGGTAAGACATAAAAAATGTCCGACTTTGAGGCCCTTTGAGGACTCGCCCTGCTCCGTAACCCCGCTACATCCGGCTCCATCCACATGAAGTGTCCAAACTTCATTAGTATGTACAGGATGAGCTTTGTTAAATTTATCATTGTGCCCAGCTTGTTAAATTGTAGACACCAATGTCTACCTCTCGCAATATTGACAGCCTCATTTGCAGCATTGTACTCGTAATGGTGTGTTTGTACCGGGTTCTCTCGTCAACCCGCAATTGATTAGCCACACCCTTCCATGGCAACCACATGTGTGAAAAGTCTCGTTGCCGGATATCCATTCGGAGACTTAGACCAATCCCTACTCAACAAAGATTCCATACCCCACTCGGGATATCCACAACTTGGATTTCGATCTTATGTTGAGCCCTTGGCTCGATGCCAATTGAATGTGAATGTTTTGCAGCTCTCCCACAACCTTAACTTCCGACTTGTCCAATTGGACAACTCTCCTCTCGTACTTCATTGGGGTCAGCCCCAATCGCTGACAAATTGCCAATGGCATGACATTAGCAGATGCACCTGAATCCACCAAACAATTATGTAAGTTCTTCCCAAAAATTCTGACAGTCAAGAAAATGGGGGAACTTCAGTCTTTTCCTTGTACATGGCCGATTGGCATTGGCTATTTTCTTCCCTTTATCCACAGGTTTAGCAGCAGGGCCAGAGTATGTCTTTATCAGATTGTCTCTCTGCTCTGAAATCTGTGCCAGCTCATGCAGAGTAATGTTAGCCTTAATCTTTTTCATATCCTCCACTATGTTATATCCTTTGTTAAGTGGAGGAATAGCAACATCCGGTACTCTTTGAGCTCCTCCCTTTGGTGGGGGTGGATTATTGCTTGGAGAGGGGTCGGGAGGAATATTGTGAGAATTATCGGGAGGAGTTGATGTGGTATTTGGCTCAGGATTCCCTGCTCCTCAAGTTGTAGCTATCTCTTCAGTACCGCCGGAAAGCCCGTACTTCATCCATGGGCATTTCAACTACATTCTCGCATTCATCCGGGAAAGAAAAAGAATCCAAGACCATAGCCGCACTGTGTCCAGATGAACTTGGGCCCTCAGCAGTTCTTTGATTTTCAGGGGAGATCAAATCTCCTGACAAAGCTTCAAATGCATTGCAAAATTCCACACAATCTAATTCCCCATGTTGAGAAGTGGCATGAATTCTGCACCAGTTGGGCAGAGCCAAATCACATATGTTCACATCATGAGCTTTACCCTTGTAATCTTTATTAGGCTCATATGGGGGCCTATTAAATCTGGTTTGGTTGGTATGAATATCTGTTGGGATTGTCTCCAATAGAAGTTTGCCTTTTAAAACTCAAAAAATCATTGGCCAGCTTCTGAACAATCTTTGAAACTTCTTCAATCCTAGCATTGTCAGCCTCTTTTACGGGGTTCTGTACATTCTCAACAGGTGCTGCAGCTAATGGTGCTGCTGATGGTAAAGTCTGACAAACTGGAAGCATCATCTGATGTGGGATAGGATTGAGTATAGGAGCAGGCTGAGTGATCATAGGAGTTTGTTGAATATTTAAAGGCTGGGGTCCCAACTGTCTTTCCAGGATTAAAGCTTCTTTATAAGCTTCTGTCAAGTTGGTAACAGTGGCATCCCTCTTCAAGAAGACAGAGGTCATTGGGTCCAGAGAGTTCCTAAAAATCTCTAATGCCAGGTCAGCATTCGGTACATAATAGCCAGTGAGTCTACCATAAGCTTTCTGGAATCTGACATTATAGGATCTAATAGACTCATTCAGTTCTCTTTTGATGCTAGAAAACTGTCGATATAAAATACCGGGGTCTATCACTTCCCCGAATCGTGACACAAAGACTTTTTCTAAGTCACTCCAACTCGGTGATGGAATCATTGGTAAGATTTAGAAACCAATCATAGGCTCCCTCCCGGAGAGTGAACGGGAAGAGTCCGCAGGCAACATCCTCATGTCGTACATTTAATAACTTCAGTGCATTCTTGAATGCAATTAAGTGTTCCTCTCAGCTTCTTGTCCCATCATGTTTATACCTAGGGAGGTATCTTTCTGGACTTCCGGGCAAGTCATGGGCTATACCCGAATGTTCAAAGCTGTGGAGCCCAACCAATTTGCCATAGCTAATGGATTAACAGGGATATTCTGAGCTCTGGTTGGAGTGACTATCAATGGTGATAAAACTGTCTGTGATAGAGATGTGGCTCTTCTGTGGCTACTTCTTCTCGGAGTTTCTAATTCAGGGACAAGGAGCTCTCCAGCTCGGGGTGGGACCTTGTTACCCCCGTATGTAGAATCCAGCTTTCACAGTATCGACAAACTCGCAGCTTCCGAACGTGTTCCGTATTTTAGCAAGTTGAAATATTGTACTGACAACTGCACTGACAACACTGCACTGACAATTTAAAAACTGCACTGACAATTTAAAAACTGCATTAACAATTTACAGTTCTGAACAGGTTCTGTATTTTAGCAAGTTGAAATACTGTACTGACAACTGCACTGACAACACTGCACTGACAATTTAAAAACTGCACTGACAATTTAAAAACTGTCCGGAGTTCACTGTGGGTCCTTCAAATGTTGCTGTTATGCCCTTACAACACTTGAACTGAGTTCGGCCCTCCTTCTAGCGCCAATTAGGTGTTGGCTGAGGAGGAGGGGAAAATTGGCTACCAGACTTTGGATAAAATACAGTTTTACAGCTCCACATACAGTCGGATTTCTCAACTCAAGTGCACTAAGAGATTTTTTCTTTTGAGGAGGAGGGGAAAATTGGCTACCAGACTTTGGATAAAATACAGCTTTACAGTTCCACATACAGTCGGATTTCTCAACTCAAGTGCACTAAGAACAGATGTTCTGTGGCCCTCCTTCTAGCGCCAATTAGGTGTTGGCCCGGCTTTCATGCACACCCCGGGAAAAAGGATGAAGGCAAGGAAAGCTCCGGAGACACCCACGGGACTGATCCCACTCATCTTTAGGATCTAGCTGGTTATCCAAGGTGCGAGTTGCGTAGTTGGGTCGAATGGCAATTCACTCTTTTCCACTTCTGGAATAGATTTCAATATGGACCGCTCTGTTACCTTACAGGGGGTTCCTGAACTTGTTCGATAGTTGCAAAAGTTGTTGACAATCAGATTTAACTTGAATTCTAGATCTAGCTCTCATGGGTCAGCAGATTTAAATAAAAGGCAAATAAAGAAAATAAAAATGGATCATTCACGTGAAAGCAAAGAGAGGGTAGGGTAAGGCGTAAAAGAGAAGTTTATCAAACATCAATTGTAAACCCTAAACTATCAATCTTATCTATGCTATCACCTTCACAACAGAACAAATCCCAGAAGAAAGTGTCCAATCAGTCTAAGATCACTTTCAACTAAGAGCACAAGGCAGAGTGAAACGGATCTAGCAGAAAATTATAAATCCAAGGGGCAGCTGGTTAAAATTGGTATCTTTCACCGGCAGCCTAGCTCGCACAAAGGAAGACAGAGCAATTAGAACAAACTTACACCCGAAATCGTAATTTCCCCTAGCGTACAATAGAACAACCGAAGCCTAACAAAGATATTTAATCTTGACAATGGCAGATTTACAAAGATATATCTAACAAACTTTAAATGGAACGGATAACAAAAGAAAATACACTTATCACACTCGCAAAAGATTAGGCTCCCGGCCATGCTATCACGTAAAAGCTAAAGCACATCAACTCCAAGTCCATAAACAAAGGATTTCACAAAATTTGCAAGAAATTGCTTATAAGCCTTTATTTCTAAGTCTCCGCCTCCTGCGATTACATTTAGAATTTGTATTTATAGACTCAGGACAGACCCTGATCTTTTCCAAAATATCTTGCTCAAACCCTAAATCTTATCGCACTTAAACCCTAGGACCCGGGTTTTACAATAAAAATCCATTTAAAAATCAAAGTCCGAATAGAACTTAACCCTTCGGCAAATCTTGGCAAATCACTGCCATAAATGGAGAAGATAAAATAAAATGCAACTTGCATTCATTCGCAACTGCAAATAAATGCTTTCATTAATTCTGCCGGTGAGCCGGATGAGTCACCACTTCTCCATCAATTCGATCTCCGCAAATCCATCCCGAGTTGAAATGGTCTTCATGCTATCAAGTCTCGCAATAAATTTGTTGTTGAATGCTCTCACCGGCAGCCTTCTCTCCTAGCATGGCGGTCCTTGACTAAATCCGCACTTTATCTTCGCCTTTATGGTCTTTCCCGGTTGTCCCGTAAGTGCCAGTGGAATCCTGCATGAAAGACAAAAAGATGCATTAGATTAGCATTTTAATTAAATCATAAGCTTAAAACATTAAAAACAGATTAAATCCGCAAAATAAGCTTGCATGTCGGCTTCTGTTTGTCCCATTCACGCTTTGACACGTGTCGCTACCCCATGAAGCCTTCTATTTCCCGCCGGAATGCACTTTCAGGTCAACTATGACTTTCTCTCTCCTAATGCGATTCTGCGACATGTCGCGATTTCGCGACATGTCGCGAAATCGCGACCCTTCATGGCCTCCGTACGCTTCTTGATTTTCAGCCGCGATTTTAGAACACGTCGCGATATCGCGACAGTTCCCTTACCCGCATGCGTTGACCGCGTTTGACCGCGATTTTGGAACGTGTTTGCGACTTAGGCGATTTTTCATTCTGCAGCCCACTTTCTCTCTCCTGCCGCGAAAATGCGACATGTCGCGATTTCGCGACATGTCGCAAAATCGCGCCCTCCGTACAGCTTGCTTCTCTCTCCCAAAACCGTCGCGATTTCGCGACATGTCGCGAAATCGCGACATTTCTGCCACTTAGCCGCATTTTGACTTACCTGTCGCGATATCGCGACATTTCCGAAAATGGAAGTGTCGCGATATCGCGACACTACCAAAAATGGAAAGTTTGATTTTTCGGTGAATTATGCAACTGTTTTCTGGATTTTTCTCGGTAACGGTGCAAGATTTTCTTGTGCATGAATGATTCTAGCATGTAAAAAGTGAATTCTTGGATAACACATCTAGAATGCAAGAAAAAGCACAACTTTGAAAAGGAGGCAAGCAAAATATGGATTTAAAACTGAAAATGACCAAGAGGGTCCCTGCTGCAAAAATGGAAGTTCATAATTTTCTAAGGATGGAATCTCATTTTTCAGTGGGGGTGTGTTGCTTATCAACACTATCCTGATCTGATTATAGCCGGAGAATCTATCCATTAAGGACATCATCCCACTTTCGACAGTAAAGTCGATAATTTGGTCCATATTCGGAAGAGGAAAGTCATCTTTAGGGCATGCAGTGTTAATATCTCTAAAATCTGTGCAAACCCTAACTTTGGTAGCTTCTTTCTTGGTGACTGGAACTACATTTGAGATCCATTCAGCATAATCAATAGCTTGTATGAAGATAACATTCAGGAGTTTTTCTAACTCCCCTTTGACTAGTAGAGCCACTTTGGGATGCATTTTTCTAAGTTTTTGTTTAACAGGTTTAGCATCCGGATGGACCACTAGATGGTGCATGACTACAGAAGGGTCTAGACCAGGCATATCTTCATATGTCCACGCGAAGACATCTTCATACTCTTTAAGAAATGCTATGTATTGTTCTTGTTTTTCTTGACTTAGTTCTGCTCCAATATTGATTATGTGAGGGTTGTCCTCAGTTCCAATGTTAATTTTAATGACATTTTCTACCTCCATGTGTAGATCTCTTTCAAAATTAGGTGGGGCGGGTGAAACACCCAATTCTTGTAATTCTTGTAAAGTTAATTTAGATAATTCATTTTGAGGATCAGTGGCCTCAAGCTGAGCTATGGTTGGTATAGAACCATCAAAATAAAACCTGTTGTGCAACATCTCTTCAACAGAGACATCATGGAAAATATCTCCTTCCAATTCTTCATCGGGGTCAGCAATCATTTCAGGGTATGCTATGGATAGCATGTTGCATGAAAATGACTGATTTCTAAGAGGCAAATCAACATGCCTATCCAAATAATCTTGGTAGCATATGAGATGATCATCATCCTCAAAAGGAAATGGTTGTCCCTTACTAGGAAATAGGCCCACACCACAGTGGGCAGGCCACTATTCTACCTCGAAAGGTTCTTTCATGCCATTTTGGAAAGGTCCTAAGCCTTTCCCTTTATATCCCATTTTAAGCATCATGGGTTTAGCTTTAATATAATCATTGGTAAAATAGCACCGAGCATATCCCTCATGATGGGTTTTGATATTCCAAGGGATTCTTCCCCAGTCATATCCTTTGTAAATGAAGGCACAACTCCCAACTTTGTAAGTACTTCCCATAGGTTGTGGGAGGCCCAAAGTACGAGGAGATGGTGGCAAATTATTTAAAAGGTTTGAATCTTGCATGAAAGCATTAATTTTTTCTGATATTAAGGTTGTAGTTAAATCTGGTAAAAGATCATCAGAGAGGGCATAAGATGTAGAAGGCTTATTACCTATGTCTTGAGATGTAGAAGGTGTGATAGACGTGTCTGAAGGTTTTGAATTTATGGGATTAGAACTTGAAGAATTGGTTGTAGTTTTAAGAGCTTTTTGAAGTTCTACAGTAATTTGTTTAGAAGGTGGTTGATCTATATGGGAAGATGAAGTTAATGGAGGAGGAATAGATGAAGTGATGGGTTTATATTTCACAGTTTTAGATGAAGAAGAACTAGGATATGTGGATGACAAAGCAGGGCAAAATTGCACTCCAACTGGTTCTGCCAATGCACACATATCAAAAGGTCTAGGGTCACCATGAATAGTGACCAACTGATTTTTAAACTCAAACTTAACACATTGGTGTAAAGTTGATGGGACTGCTCGCATGGCGTTAATCCAAGGGCGACCCAAAAGTATATTGTACGATGCTGGGCAATGTACAATAAACACAGTTGTCTCAAGGGTTCTAGGACCAACTTGTAAGGGGAGGGTAATGACTCCACAAGTTTCTTGTGTTTCGTCATTAAAGGCTTTGATAATCATATCAGTCTTCTTCATTTTGTCACTTCTAAAACCAAATCGTTGGTAGAAGTCAAAGGTACAAATGTTTAGAGATGAGCCATTATCAATCAGAACTCGTTTGACAGCTACATCCCCAATTAAAGCCGTAATATACAAGGGATTATCCTTGTGTAAACTGTGTTGTGGGATATCTTTATCCCGAAAGTCAATACAATCAATCTCTCGCGTGATGATAGTATTGGCCATAGCTTTAGGTTGGATGTTTTGAGGTACCATCATCTGGCTCAAAGTAAGCATCAACTCATCCCTATGGGTGGGAGAGGATCTTAATAAATCTAAAAGGGAGATTCTGGCGGTGGTATTAGACAATTGCTCATTAATGCTGTAAGGGGGTTTAGGTTGAACAATAGGAGCATGATTTCCTTTATTGGGATTTTTCAGAACGAATGGAGCTGATCCATCATTCTGGTTTGGTTCTTGTTGGGAATTGTGAGCTTGTTGTCGGGTGACGACTCCGATGGTACCTACAATGTTATAGTGACGACGTTGAAATGGTCTCGGTTGAGAGTTTATGGCTTGTTCATAAGGAAGGACTACATTAGAAGAAGGTCGAGTAGTGACTCTTCTAGGAAATGGTTCTTTTGGAACATTAGCATCTATGATAGGTTGAATAGGATCTGATTCATTTTTAGAACTATTCGATTGAATGGTGTCTACTTCACTTTCACTATCTGACTCTATATCGCTAGAATCAGAAGTTTGAAAATTATGTAAGGGCCTGGTTGTAACCAGGGATAAGGTTGTGTCAAAGGTTTGAGAATCCTGAACAGGTAATTGTCCGCTAATGGTTCCTACATATCGGGTAGGAGGGGGAACATTGTGATGTTCAATTTTATTGGCTACCTCCTTACCGTGTCTTGGTAAAGGGTGTTGAAATATGTCTAAAGTTTGATTGGCATTCTGATTTTGATTTTGGGGAACAGTATTTTGGGTATTATTAGGAGGGTTTTGTTTAGGTTGGAAGGCTTGCACTTCCATTTCATTATTGTCAATCAAATATTGTATTTTATGTTTCAATCTCTTACAAGCATTGGTAGAATGTCCAGGACCTCTATGAAAATCATAGTGCAAATCAGCTCTATATCCGGGTATGCTTGGGTCAGGTTCCCGGATAGCTGGCAGTTGGATTAAACCTCTTTCAAGAAGTTGAGGTAAAATAGTTGATAAAGGTTGGTTTAATCTAGTGAAATCTCGAGGAGGCTTATCAGGAGGTTTCAAGATGAATTTTTTTGTTGTTTTTGTTGCATTGACATTAGCAACATTTCTACTGTTAGTGACTCCATCACCGACAACCTATTTGTTTTTATATTGATGTATAGATGTTTTCTCATCATCCTTCTTTCTAAGTTGGCCTCTCCTAATGAGGGCATCTTCTACTCTTCGAGCTAAGTCTATAGCTTGATCGAAGGTAGTCAAAGTAGCTATTGATAGCTCATAAGAAAGTTGTTCTTGTAAATTGTTAATGAAAATGTCTAACATTTCCCTATAGGGTAGCACAAAGTGTAGTTTTCCTGTCAATTGTCTCCATCTCGCTAAGAAATCAGCAAAACATTCGTCTTTATCTTGTTTTAAATTGTATAGGTCTTTAATAGTTACATGCCTCTCGATGTAGGCACTAAATTGATGAACAAATGGCTCAGATGTTTCTTCAAAGTTTCTTAAGGAGTGAGTGGGCAATTGGTAGTACCACTCTAACGCCATTCCACCTAAACTTTTAGGGAACATTTTTAGTAATAGCAAGTCGTTATGCAATATGTCATGACATGCTATCCTAAACATGCGAAGATGTTCTATGGGATCTTCGGTTCCTTTATAGATAGGCAGGACGGGCATGGAAAAATTCTTAGGGTAAGGTTGAGCTACCACTATGGGATCCAATGGTTGGCTACAAATCTCTCGATAATTGTACGATGGACGGTAGGGATCTATCTGGTCCATACGTGAAGCCAATTGTTTCACCATAGCTTCCAGATTACTAGTTTGCCCCCCATATTGATTCGGTGGGGCATTGACATGAGTTTTATGGGTATATGATGGAGGAACATGCATATTAGATGCCATGTTACTATTGTGTAAAACATTTGTAGGAAAAATATTATGGAGAAATTTTGAAGTTGGATTAGGTTGTATTGCAGATTGTTGAAAATTTGTATTTGGCTTTGTTTTATGTTTCTGTTTATTTAAAGCATTTTGCTCAATAGTTTGGAGGAACGAAGTAGTGAAGGGAATTTTCTTTTGTGCGGGAGTGATTTTAGGTTGAGTAATAGGTTCCTTAGGAGGTTGGGTGACCTGTTGTTTGGTCATGGCTTGGGCTATAGTGACCATATTCGCATTGGATGGTCCACCCTTATCACTTTCTTGATCAATGAAATACAAGGGATTAGTTTGCATATCAAGCGCCCATTCTAAGGCTGCTTGAGCATCACTAATTTCCCCTTTATCAATACGGACTGCCACATTAAGGACGTCGATATGTTGATTAAGAAATTTTTGAAAATGTTCTGCGTTGTCAAAAGTGATGCCTCCATTGGGAGCTATTCTAGGGGATGAGGATTCTTTAACACTTCCTTCTTGTTCCTTATCTTCCCCTAAGTCTTCATCTGATTGTCCTAGAGTTTCACCTTTCGGATTTGTATCTCCAAGAAGGACATTTGGGTTTTCAGTTGTATTTTGTAGCCAATCTTCTCCTTCTCCTAAAATTTCTTTACCATTCCTAAGTCTAGTCATGGTGCTAAGTTTTGATTTCAGCAAATATATATTTATATATATATATATATATATATATATATATATATATATATATATATGCAAAAAATTAAAAGCTATATATTTATATATACCTAATGCAATATTGTAAATGAAATGTTTAAATTTTTTACTATGTTTTTTTTTTTTTATGATTTTGATTTTTTTTTTTTAGTTTTTCTTTGAAGCAATATAATAAAGACAGCAAATGAAACAATAAATGCAAGCAATAATAATAATAAGACTGAAAGCAAATGAACTAATCTTCTATGAATAACTTATGAATATCATTAATAGGTTCAAGTTGTTCAGGGGTCTTGAAATGTTCTTCTTCAAATTGAAAGTTTTCTTTTAAGAATTTGATGAAAAGGGCTATGGTGATATTGTCTATTTCAAATGTTGGTTGATAAAAGTAAAGCTCATGGCAATACTCTTGATATAGCACATCTCGCGGAACTCTGTTCCATATTTCCCTATCTGTAAGAACAACTTCTTGGTCTTCTACAAGGCCTAAGAATCGGTGTACAATGTCTACGTTCTCGAGGTATTCCTCGAAGCTAAACAACTCTGAAGATACTAAAGCTCTCCTATAGGCTAGCCATCTATGGCAGGCTCTCTGAAGTTCATGGTAGAAAACTAATTAATGAGGATCCAGGATTCTATCCAAGACTAGCCTCTTAATCTGTTTAAGTTGTGTGGCCCTAGATGAGATGAGACTAAGTCTCCTAATAAGTTCGTCCCACAAGGATTGATTTCTATTTGTTTTAGGAATACTAAGGACAAAATTAACTTCTATGGCTGCCAATTGGTTTACTACGTTTATAGTAACTGCTAACCTCTTTTTAGGAGCTACCATCTAAACATGATTTTGAACCTTAAATTTTTTAAAATGCATCTAAGTTTTAGTTGTTCTAATTTTTTTTTTTGGTTTTCAAAAGGTTATGATGCATTCACGTCGGGTTCACCAAAATGTATCGCTCCAAATTTTTTGCATCCCTACCTTCAGGCTATTGGATCCGAGCCCGGAAGGAGGATGGGAAAAGGATGATGCAGTACCTCGGACGAGAGGACTTTGCGAAGGTCCCGCCTCTCAAGGGAGGTGCATTTTGGTGATTTGTCGACGGATGGTGGGTTCACCAGGGAAACATTTGGCGGCAGTTTCCACGCCTAGGTTTTGGGAATGTGTTTTAATGGGTTCGTTTTATCCTTTAAACATTCATCCTAGGTTTGGCCGAATTATTCTAACTTAAACTACCTGAAAATGCAATTTAAATGAATACATCTCGCTAAGAAATCAGCAAAACATTCGTCTTTATCTTGTTTTAAATTGTATAGGTCTTTAATAGTTACATGCCTCTCGATGTAGGCACTAAATTGATGAACAAATGACTCAGCTGTTTCTTCAAAGTTTCTTAAGGAGTGAGTGGGCAATTGGTAGTACCACTCTAACGCCATTCCACCTAAACTTTTAGGGAACATTTTTAGTAATAGCAAGTCGTTATGCGATATGTCATGACATGCTATCCTAAACATGCGAAGATGTTCTATGGGATCTTCGGTTCCTTTATAGATAGGCAGGATGGGCATGGGAAAATTCTTAGGGTATGGTTGAGCTACCACTATGGGATCCAATGGTTGGCTACAAATCTCTCGATAATTATACGAGGGATGGTAGGGATCTATCTGGTCCATACGTGAAGCCAATTGTTTCACCATAGCTTCCAGATTACTAGTTTGCCCCCCATATTGATTCGGTGGGGCATTGACATGAGTTTTATGGGTATATGATGGAGGAACATGCATATTAGATGCCATGTTACTATTGTGTAAAACATTGGTAGGAAAAATATTATGGAGAAATTTTGAAGTTGGATTAGGTTGTATTGCAGATTGTTGAAAATTTGTATTTGGCTTTGTTTTATGTTTCGTTTATTTAAAGCATTTTGCTCAATAGTTTGGAGGAACGAAGTAGTGAAGGGAATTTTATTTTGTGCGGGAGTGATTTTAGGTTGAGTAATAGGTTCCTTAGGAGGTTGGGTGACCTATTGTTTGGTCATGGCTTGGGCTATAGTGACCATATTCGCATTGGATGGTCCACCCTTATCACTTTCTTGATCAATGAAAGACAAGGGATTAGTTTGCATATCAAGCGCCCTTTCTAAGGTTGCTTGAGCATCACTAATTTCCCATTTATCAATACGGACTGCCACATTAAGGACGTCGATATGTTGATTAAGAAATTTTTGAAAATGTTTTGCGTTGTCAAAAGTGATGCCTCCATTGGGAGCTATTCTAGGGGATGAGGATTCTTTAACACTTCCTTCTTGTTCCTTATCTTCCCCTAAGTCTTCATCTGATTGTCCTAGAGTTTCACCTTCCGGATTTGTATCTCCAAGAAGGACATTTGGGTTTTCAGTTGTATTTTGTAGCCAATCTTCTCCTTCTCCTAAAATTTCTTTACCATTCCTAAGTCTAGTCATGGTGCTAAGTTTTGATTTCAGAAAATATATATATTTATATATATATATATATATGCAAAAAATTAAAAGGTATATATTTATATATACCTAATGCAATATTGTAAATGAAATGTTTAAGTTTTTTACTATGTTTTTTTTTTTTTTATGATTTTGATTTTTTTTTTAGTTTTTCTTTGAAACAATATAATAAAGACAGCAAATGAAACAATAAATGCAAGCAATAATAATAATAAGACTGAAAGCAAATGAACTAATCTTCTATGAATAACTTATGAATATCATTAATAGGTTCAAGTTGTTCAGGGGTCATGAAATGTTCTTCTTCAAATTGAAAGTTTTCTTTTAAGAATTTGATGAAAAGGGCTATGGTGATATTGTCTATTTCAGATGTTGGTTGATAAAAGTAAAGCTCATGGCAATACTCTCGATATAGCACAGCTCGTAGAACTCTGTTCCATATTTCCCTATCTGTAAGAACAACTTCTTGGTCTTCTACAAGGCCTAAGAATTGGTGTACAATGTCTACGTTCTCGAGGTATTCCTCGAAGCTAAACAACTCTGAAGATACTAAAGCTCTCCTATAGGCTAGCCATCTATGGCAGGCTCTCTGAAGTTCATGGTAGAAAACTAATTGATGAGGATCCAGGATTCTATCCAAGACTAGCCTCTTAATCTACTTAAGTTGTGTGGCCCTAGATGAGATGAGACTAAGTCTCCTAATAAGTTCGTCCCACAAGGATTGATTTCTACTTGTTTTAGGGATACTAAGGACAAAATTAACTTCTATGGCTGCCAATTGGTTTTCTACGTTTATAGTAATTGCTAACCTCTTTTTAGGAGCTACCATCTAAACATGATTTTGAACCTTAAATTTTTTAAAATGCATCTAAGTTTTAGTTGTTCTAATTTTTTTTTTTTTTGTTTTTGTTTTCAAAAGGTTATGATGCATTCACGTCGGGTTCACCAAAATGTATCGCTCCAAATTTTTTGCATCCCTACCTTCAGGCTATTGGATCCGCGCCCGAAGGAGGATGGGAAAAGGATGATGCGGTACCTCGGACGAGAGGACTTTGCGAAGGTCCCGCCTCTCAAGGGAGGTGCATTTTGGTGATTTGTCGACGGATGGTGGGTTCACCAGGAAACATTTGGTGGCAGTTTCCACGCCTAGGTTTTGGGAATGTGTTTTAATGGGTTCGTTTTATCCTTAAACATTCATCCTAGGTTTGGCCGAATGATTCTAACTTAAACTACATGAAAATGCAATTTAAATGAATACAGTAAATAGACTGAAAGCAAAAAAATAGAGAATTTGCAGGAGGCTAATGGAGATTACCTGATCCGGGATGTCTGATGAAGTTTCTGATGCTTGAAGTAGTCTGGATCGTCTGGGATTCGACAAAATCGCCTGCAATCTGTCAGAATCGTCTGGAATCTGACAGGATCGTCTGAGACAGACATAATCGTCTCAGATCTGACGAATTCATCAATTCGTCAGAAACCTGCAAAACAGAGAACAGATGCAAAATACAAGCAATTCTACTATGCAAAATAGAGGCAAAATATGCTAAAGAACAAGGTGAATACTAAGCAATAATTTAAAACAGAAAGTAAAACAGATCACAGCATTATGATGGCAAATCATGAATTTAATGTGCAATCTAAACTAGATGGGTGAACTCCAGATGCAAAGTAGAATAAAAACTAAATAAATGATCTCGATTTATAGCATAAAATGACAGAGAGAAAAGAGAGAAGAGCAAACTTCGAGCACTTGATTGCCTCGATGTATGCCGCAGTCGAGATCGTCTCGCATCAGTACGAGATCGTCCCTAATTTGACAAGATCGCCTCCGATCTTGACAGGTTCGTCGGTGGCGATAGGTGCTGGCTCCGACTGAAAACCAGTGATATACCTGCAATAAAATTACTATAGGAATAGTGCAAAAAGCAAATTTGAGAAGTTCTAGCACATAGGGAGTCGATTTGCATAAAAATTCAGCCAGGGGTTGGGGAGGGAAAAGTCTTAGAGTTAAATAGGCTTAGGGAAAGTTGTTGGGAGGTTGGAGATCTTCCCAATTTGGGAGATCTCCAACGGGGGAGGGTCCCAACGGCGCAGACACGCTTCTGCCCGAATTGGAGACCCGTTGGAACAGAGTCTAACTATGCAAATTCAGTTTTGCGACAAAATCGTCTGGACGTCCTAGTCCAGACGAAATCGTCAAATCTGGGGCGATATCGTCTGATCGGCGACGATATCGTCCAACGGTCAAAACAACTCCTAAAAATGGCACGAAAAAAGGGGAAACGGGTTTCTCGACGGTTAACAGGCGGTTTGGGAGGTTAAATTTGAATTTAAATTTATTTACTAAGGTGAATGTAATTATTCCAATTTGACTGCGCCAATTTTAGGGTGCTACATTTTGCCCCCTCTTTAGCGAATTTTCCGAAGAAAATGCGTTAAAGATGAGTTCTTCTCGATCTACGAGAAAGCAAAAAATTATTCCCATTTTTAGGCGACGATTCTTGGTCGAATCGTACGACAACTTACTATGGTGCCCCCTCCGTGTTTTTACCCAAATCGAACGTTTGAGGTAAAAACGCGAAAAAGCAAAAAATTATTTGTGAATTATTTTGAATAAAATTAAGAAAAATAGGGTAAAACCCTAATTCATTGTTACTGTTCATTTTACTGTTTTTAGAGCTCTGGAGCAAAAATGGTAGAGACAACAGCACGTATCTGCAGAGGTCCGCCGCGGTCTACGGGTAAGGGTTTAAACTCAATTTAGATTGATTTAATTTGAATTTTACATGCTTTTTAGAGGAATTTAGGATGAATTTTGAGCATCGCGGCCGTTTTTGGCCGTCGACGTCGTCCGGACGAAATCGTCCCTAGTTCGACGAAATCGTCTCAAGTTCGTCAATTTCGCCCAAGGGCGAAATCGACGAAAAAGGGACGATTTCGTCAAATTAGAGACGATTTCGACACGCGAAATCGGAGACGATTTTGCTCAAATTTGGGACGATATCGTCCAATAGTGGGCGATATCATCAATTGCAAAAATTTGATCTTTAAGTTGTATTTTTGATTACTGAAATTGTTATTAATGATTGTTTGTTGTTTTGATTGTTTATGTTTGCAGAGAGGACTACTAAAGAGCAGAGAGTGGAAATACGACGGGCTGAGAGACGACTTGGCCGCTCTCACCCAGGCAGAGCGGGATCTGCTGGCACAGGCCGGCTTGCAAAGATGTGGCAGAGATGCCGCAGGTTTCTACTGACATGGGGCTACTGACAGCCCTAGCAGAGAGGTGGTACCCGGGCTCTTCATGCTTCCGATTACCGACAGGGGAGATGACTCCCACACTAGAGGATGTATGGAGGATTCTTAGAATCCCCATACAAGGGAGGATGATCACACCTACGGCCAATCAGGGCCACGCGATGGGACGACTCTGCGGTGACCCGAGCTTCACCCTGGAGAAGGGCGGAGTGAACATCGAGGCACTGCGCCGTATGCCTGGGGCATCTACACTGACACGAGTTTTGGCTCGGAGTGGTTGGTGGACTTCTGCCGTGCCACCAGAGCGGATGCAGGGTGTCGTGGATGCTCGTAGATGTGATCTGCGATATGCGCGACCATGGCTACATATTTTCTTGGGGCAGCTTTGTTCTATGCCGACTGTACAAGATCCTTTACGGGGTCGTGTACAAGGGCGGGCGGTGTCTGGTCATGACATCGCTCCTACAGGTTTGGTGCTGGGAGCACATTGCGATGCGGAGGCCGGTAGGGCTTCCACTGACAGGGGTTGATGGGGAGAGGCCCCGAGTCTTCTACTGGTGGCTCCGGAGAGGGGCACAGCGACGGATCGACCTGCCGGTGTCCCAGAGACTACTGGATGACTTGGTCCTAGACCAGATCACCTGGAGGCCATGGAGGCAGCATCCAGGGTGGGCAGAGGACGCACAGAGCCGGCTCGCATCGTAGCAGTCTCGCCGGCTGAGGATGGAGAGGGGAGAGGTGGAGCTCCACCGCTACGACCGAGTTTTACGATAGTTCGGTCTGTAGCAGGGGATCCCATCTCTGAGGGATTACGAGTTTTCCCGGACTGTCCGGGATAACACCACAGTTAGCGGGGCTCCAGACATGCAACGATTCTGGAGTCAGGACGCGGACGATGCCCCCATCCAGCCAGTGGATGGGGACGACGCAGGAGTAGCCGATGGCTACGATGCCTGGTACGTAGGAATCCGCCCTCCTCGGATGACGAGGGCACAGGGTCCGATCCACGCAGTTGTGCGTCGGATAGGGAGGCGGCGCCAGGCAGCGATAGAGGCGGCCCAGGGTCACGACGGGAGAGAGCAGAGGAGGCCACAGGCACAGGAGCGACCGCGACAGAGGGAGAGGGAGAGGAGGGAGGCGAGACCCCCATCTCCATAGAGGCCACCATCGCCCGATAAGGGCAAGGGCATGGATATAGGAGAGAGTAGCGAGATGGCTACTCTCCGGGCAGAGAGGGATCGTCTGCAGGCTCAGGTGCAGACACTACAGGATGCAGCTGCACAGCACCAGGCTGAGGTGTCGCAGCTGCGAGACGAGAATGCACGTCTCAGGGCACGAGGCGGAGGGGTGAGCACTCAGGAGCCGCTGCGGTCGGTTTCTCGGACCGCATTCTATCAGGCGCTATACTACCATGCGGTGCCGAGGGCCGGAGGGTACAGGTTCTGGCTGCCATAGCCGATCCGATCAGGACAGGGTCGACGAGGAGCTCATCCCGGTCGACGACGAGGACTCGCAGCACCACACATACCGCGATGGGACCACCTCGTCCTCCGTAGGGCAGGGGAGGAGATGAGGCCGAGAGCTCTAGAGGCTCTCGAGGCTAGAGGGCGGGATATTGCTACTGATATTGTATTATACTTGTATTGATAGAGGATTGAGTATGCCGAGGTACAGATTGTGGCATACCAATCCAGTCTTTGATGATGTATATATTCTCGTTGATATATATAGATGAGATATTTTTGAGTATATGACTTGTCTTATGTGATACTTATGATGCTTTTTATGTTTGATGTAATTGATTGATTTGATTGATGTAATGATTTTATTGATGATTCATGTAATTATGTCGTTTTGGAAAATATTATAACTTGGATGTCATGCTATAAATATTTTAAATGAAATAATCTGATGTAACAAATTGATTGGTTGTAATGAAATGTAAAAATAAAAAGAGATTTCTAACAATAATTTCAAAGGACATTGTCGCTATTATAGACCATTTCATGGAGTCGCCGCTCACTCGGTCGTCAAGCTAGTCCCAGGATAGAAATATTGTTAAAAGAAAAGAGTGCTTAAGAGACTGTCTTAAGACTTTGTTGTGATAATGCAAATGATGATGATGATGGTTTGCTTTCAGATTTCCATGAAAATATTATGCATGAAATATTGTAAAATAATTTTTGCTAGGCATAAATTCCTAAGTGTGATAAAATTGTTGAATAATTCCTTAGGAATTATACCGTCATTGCAAAATTGAAAGTTGACATAATGACATGAAATAATGAAAATGTATTTGCTTTCGAAAAGCATAATTTGTGTAAAATGAAGTCATATGTTTTGTATGATTTTTGATAAATTGGGAAAAAAATTGTTACAATGGTTTGCGCTAGGCATAGAATATGTAGGTATAGACTTATACCATCATCGCGAAAATCCAAAAAAGGATAGTTTTATTGCATGATTGATTTTTGATGAACATAAAATATGATAATGAGGACTTGCGCTAGGCATAAAATTCCAATTTTGGTTTTGAAACTATACCATCGTTGCGAAAGTCAATCAGATATGTATATTTTTATTGTATATGTTTTGAAAGGAATTTTTGATTTTTGCTATTATATAGTTGTCTTTGTGGAAAACAATTGTATTTGATTTATTCCAAACAAGTTGCAAAAATAATATTTCAAAGTATTTTGAAGACAAAAAGTTAGATTTATAAGGAATCCCATGTGCATATGTGAATTCATTTCCCATCTTGATTTATCATAATGATAGACAAAATCTCTCAAATACAAATGTGTGTGCAATTGCATTGTTCATTTACCAGATTTGAGCAAGATACTATGATACAAGTGATTTGAAGAAACCAAATAAGTGTTCATTAACCATGATGTAGATGCATATAACCATACTAGACTACTATGTAGATCGGATTATCAAGAGCTAGCTAATCCATAAGCAGACATAGGTCTGTACAAAAGAAGGTCGCTAATGTGACAGTACATATCGCCACGCTAGGAGTTACCCAAGGCCAAGCAAAGTTGGGCACAAACCACCTGTTATGGGGCTTACCTCACAGTTTTCGAATAATTGAGAATTCCAGGGATTCAAGCTCATCAACCCTTCTTTTCTTTTCAAAGGGTAGGGAAAGGGATTTTATTGCTTTCTTGCTTTCTTTTGAATTTTGCTTATTTTTTTCTTTTTGTATTTCTTTTGCTTGATAATGCTTGGAACATTGCTGAAATAACATTTTTCTTTTCTCTTTTTTCTTGAATTTTTCTTTTCTTTTTCTAGGGATACTTGCTCGGATTAGCTGTAGAGCAAGGGATTTTTATTCTGGGTAGGGGTGAGCTTGTCCTTTTGCCAATTCTCAAAGATTCTAGACCGTGTGCATGATAGGATAGCAGGGGAAACTTTTCACTCAAGAAATCAGTTCTACTATGTAGCAAAACATGGAAATTACAAATATAATCATTTTATTGTGAAAAGATGTGCTTGGTTTAAGTAAATAACAAGATCAATTCTCTATGCTCAAACTTTCTTTAATTGAATTTTGTGAACTTTGATATAAGAGAGATTAGTAATCATGCCATATAAAATCAAGATATTTATTGTTGTGATTGTGCAAGTGAGGGATGCTAAATAAATGCTAATTTTATCCAAAATAAGTTGAAACATATAATTGCAATAATTGTAAGAAAATAATGATTTTGAGAAAGTTTTGAGAATGTTGACTCTCTCTTTCTTCTGTATATTGTTTTGGTTTCGAAAGAGTCAAGCATATAGCTGTTTTTGGATTTTTATGTTGATTTTTGTTTTGAGCAAAAGGAACTTTACAAGTGCTTTAAATAAATGCAATAAATATTTTTGAAGATTTTTGAAGATTTTATGAATGTTTTTGAGGTTTTTGAATAAATTGAAAGAAATACAAGATAATGATTTTGAACAAATATATACATGGATGAAATGACCAAATTTATGCATAATAACGTTTGAGATGTAAAATATTCATGGGTTCTTTAAGTTCTTTACCATCTAAGGTAGATAATTTATACGCTCCTGATTCAAATTTTGCAGTAATGATGTACGGTCCGAGCCAGTTGGGCTCAAATTTACCTTTAAGTTCTTTGGTTGCATTTGTATTTTTTTTATTTTCTTTTAGAACAAGGTCGCCAATCTCAAAGGATCGATGACGAACTTTCTTATTATATGCTCTTTTAAGCTTGTTTTGGTATGCACGGAGATGCTCTAAAGCATTGATGCATTTTTCATCTAGGAGTTCCAGCTGACTGAGTCTGCCAGTGCGATATTCATCTCCTACTTCAGTATCTTGAAGTAGCAGAGCCAAAGAAGGAACTTCCAATTCAAATGGAAAACCGCTTCGGCACCATATACCAAAACAAATGGTGAAGTGCCTGTGGGGGTTCGAACACTAGTTCGATAGGCCCACAAGGCTGGATATAATTGAATATGCCAGTCACGGCCAGTTTTATTGACTAGTCTTTTGAGAATTTTGATTAAAGTTTTGTTAGAAGCTTCTGCTTGACCATTACCCTGAGGATAATAGGGAGTGGACCAGCGATGTTGAATCTTGTATTTTTGACATAATTTTTTGACATCTTTATTTTTGAACGGAGTTCCATTGTCAGAGATGAGATTCGCAGGAATTCCGAACCTGCAAATGATTTGATTAAAAATGAATTTAGAGACCTGTGAACCAGTGCAAGAAGCTAAAGGCATAGCTTCAACCCACTTCGTGAAATACTCAGTGGCGGTTATGATGAACTTGTGTCCATCAGAAGACACAGGATTAATTTTACCAATAATATCCAAGCCCCATTTAGAAAAGGGCCAAGGAGATGAAATAGCCTGCAGCTCTTGTGCAGGCGCATGGACAAGGTCAGCATGTTTTTGACACTTGTCGCAATGACGCACATACTCATGTGCATCCGTTTCCATGGTAGGCCAAAAGTATCCTATCCGAAGGAGCTTTTTAGCAATGACGCTACCACTAAAGTGTCCTCCACAAGATCCATTGTGGACTTCACTCAAGGCTGATTTAGACTCTTCTAAGTTTAAACATCTTAATAGGATACCTTCAAAAGATCTCCTATATAAAGTATTGCCAATTATTACAAATCGACTTGCTCGTCGACGTAATAATCGACGCTGGTTTCTATTAGAATTAGCAGGGAAATTCCCATTTTGGAGGAAATCAAATATGTCTGTATACCAGGGTTCGAGGAGTAGTTTCATTGATTAGAAACACATCCAAAGGCTCTAAGCATGACTTATTTGAAGCGGGTTCCTGGAGTCGACGAATGATGATAGTGGCATATTCGTCATCTAACTCCAAGGGCAAGAGAGATGCAGCGGCGGCCATAGCATCAGCTGCACGGTTGCTAGTTCGAGGAATGGCTTCCAAAGTAACTTGATCAAACAAGGCCATTAGTTGTAAAACATAGGCCTTATATGGGCGAAGTTTATCATCTCTGGTCTGATAAACTTCATTAATTTGGTTTATAACCAATTGGGAATCACCAAAAACTAAGAGGTTTTTAATTTTTAGTGCTAAAGCAGCTCGTAATCCAAGGATTAGAGCTTCATACTCAGCAGTATTATTGGTGCAAACAAAGGTTAGTTTGAAGGACAGAGGAATAATATGTTTTTGCGGAGATATTAAAATAATACCCGCACCAGCCCCACTCATGCATCGGGCTCCATCAAAGTATAAGGACCATTGTTCAACAAGGTCTGCCTCTAATTGAAGGCATTCATCAGAAACTCGATAATGAGGGGATGAGTAGACTCTAAGGGTGCAGCAGCTAATTGATCTGCTATGATTTGACCCTTAACAGACTTCTGTCCTATGAAGGTGAGATCAAACTCACTTAGAGCAAGAACCCACTTGGCTGTGCGACCCGATAAATAAGGTCGACTCATGAGATACCTTAAGGGATCATATTTGGCAATGACATACGTTTTTTGGCTAAGCATGTAATGTCGTAATTTTTGCGTAGCAAACACGACTGCTAGACATAACTTTTCTAACGCTGTATAGCGAGTTTCATAACTGACGAAAGTTCGGCTAATATAATAATTAGCGCGTTCTCGTTTTTCATCATCAAGTTGAGCTAACATGGCTCCTAAGGCAGAATCTGAAGCAGAAATATATAGAAGGAATGGGCGATCAGATTTAGGCGGTGAAAGCACCGGTGGGTTAATGAGATATTGCTTGAGAAGTTCAAAAGCTTCTCTACATTCTGTGTCCCAATTAAAAGGGACGTCCTTCTTAAGAAGTTTGAGAAAGGGACCAGTTTTGTCCGCCAGCTTATCAATAAAGCGACGGATAGCTTGAAGTTTACCTTGTAAACTTCGTAATTCAGATATATTAGTGGGTGCGGGCATATCAGTGATAGCCGCAATTTTAAGAGGGTCAATTTTGATACCACGTAAAGAAACTAAAACCCCTAATAGTTTGCCGGATTTAACTCCGAATATGCATTTTGCTGGATTTAATCGAATGAGATATTCTCTTAATCGATTAAAAACTTTTCTCAAATCATCTAAATGATGATCTTCAATAAGAGAGCGAGCTATAATATCATCCACATAATCATGGAGGATATCATGCATCAGATCATGAAAAATGTAGGTCATAGCTCGTTGATAAGTTGCACCGGCGTTCTTTAGGCCAAATGGCATCACTTTCCAGCAAAAGGTACCCCAGGGGGTAATAAAGGCTGTTTTAGCCTGGTCTTCAGGAGCTATCCTGATCTGATTATAGCCGGAGAATCCGTCCATTAAGGACATCATCCCACTTTCGACAGTAAAGTCGATAATTTGGTCCATATTCGGAAGAGGAAAGTCATCTTTAGGGCATGCAACGTTAATATCTCTGAAATCTATGCAAACCCTAACTTTGGTAGCTTCTTTCTTGGTGACTGGAACTACATTTGAGATCCATTCAGCATAATCAATAGCTTGTATGAAGATAACATTCAGGAGTTTTTCTAACTCCCCTTTGACTAGCAGAGCCACTTTGGGATGCATTTTTCTAAGTTTTTGTTTAACAGGTTTAGCATCCGGATGGACCACTAGATGGTGCATGACTACAGAAGGGTCTAGACCTGGCATATCTTCATATGTCCACGCGAAGACATCTTCATACTCTTTAAGAAATGCTATGTATTGTTCTTGTTTTTCTTGACTTAGTTCTGCTCCAATATTGATTATGTGAGGATTGTCCTCAGCTCCAATGTTAATTTTAATGACATTTTCTACCTCCATGTGTAGATCTCTTTCAAAATTAGGTGGGGCGGGTGAAACACCCAATTCTTGTAATTCTTGTAAAGTTAATTTAGATAATTCATTTTGAGGATCAGTGGCCTCAAGCTGAGCTATGGTTGGTATAGAACCATCAAAATAAAACCCGTTGTGCAACATCTCTTCAACAGAGACATCATGGAAAATATCTCCTTCCAATTCTTCATCGGGGTCAGCAATCATTTCAGGGTATGCTATGGATAGCATGTTGCATGAAAATGACTGATTTCTAAGAGGCAAATCAACATGCCTATCCAAATAATCTTGGTAGCATATGAGATGATCATCATCCTCAAAAGGAAATGGTTGTCCCTTACTAGGAAATAGGCCCACACCACAACGGGCATGCCACGGTTCTACCTCGAAAGGTTCTTTCATGCCATTTTGGAAAGGTCCTAAGCCTTTCCCTTTATATCCCATTTTAAACATCATGGGTTTAGCTTTAATATAATCATTGGTAAAATAGCACCGAGCATATCCCTCATGATGGGTTTTGATATTCCGAGGGATTCTTCCCCAGTCATATCCTTTGTAAATGAAGGCGCAACTCCCGACTTGGTAAGTACTTCCCATAGGTTGTGGGAGGCCCAAAGTACGAGGAGATGGCGGCAAATTATTTAAAAGGTTTGAATCTTGCATGAAAGCATTCATTTTTTCTGATATTAAGGTTGTAGTTAAATCTGGTAAAAGATCATCAGAGAGGGCATAAGATGTAGAAGGCTTATTACCTATGTCTTGAGATGTAGAAGGTGTGATAGACGTGTCTGAAGGTTTTGAATTTATGGGATTAGAACTTGAAGAATTGGTTGTAGTTTTAAGAGCTTTTTGAAGTTCTACAGTAATTTGTTTAGAAGGTGGTTGATCTATATGGGAAGATGAAGTTAATGGAGGAGGAATAGATGAAGTGATGGGTTTATATTTCATAGTTTTAGATGAAGAAGAACTAGGATATGTGGATGACAGAGCAGTGGCAAAATTGCACTCCAACTGGTTCTGCCAATGCACACATATCAAAAGGTCTAGGGTCACCATGAATAGTGACCAACTGATTTTTAAACTCAAACTTAACACATTGGTGTAAAGTTGATGGGACTGCTCGCATGGCGTTAATCCAAGGGCGACCCAAAAGTATATTGTACGATGTCGGGCAATGTACAATAAACACAGTTGTCTCAAGGGTTCTAGGACCAACTTGTAAGGGGAGGGTAATGACTCCACAAGTTTCTTGTGTTTCGTCATTAAAGGCTTTGATAATCATATCAGTCTTCTTCATTTCATCACTTCTAAAACCAAATCGTTGGTAGAAGTCAAAGGTACAAATGTTTAGAGATGAGCCATTATCAATCAGAACTCGCTTGACAGCTACATCCCCAATTAAAGCCGTAATATACAAGGGATTATCCTTGTGTAAACTGTGTTGTGGGATATCTTTATCCCGAAAGTCAATACAATCAATCTCTCGCGTGATGATAGTATTGGCCATAGCTTCAGGTTGGATGTTTTGAGGTACCATCATCTGGCTCAAAGTAAGCATCAACTCATCCCTATGGGTGGGAGAGGATCTTAATAAATCTAAAAGGGAGATTCTAGCGGTGGTATTAGACAATTGCTCATTAATGCTGTAAGGGGGTTTAGGTTGAACAATAGGAGCATGATTTCCTTTATTGGGATTTTTCAGAATGAATGGAGCTGATCCATCGTTCGGTTTGGTTCTTGTTGGGAATTGTGAGCTTGTTGTCGGGTGACGACTCCGATGGTACCTACAATGTTATAGTGACGACGTTGAAACGGTCTCGGTTGAGAGTTTATGGCTTGTTCATAAGGAAGGACTACATTAGAAGAAGGTCGAGTAGTGACTCTTCTGGGAAATGGTTCTTCTGGAACATTAGCATCTGTGATAGGTTGAATAGGATCTGATTCATTTTCAGAACTATTCGATTGAATGGTGTCTACTTCACTTTCACTATCTGACTCTATATCGCTAGAATCAGAAGTTTGAAAATTATGTAAGGGCCTGGTTGTAACCAGGGATAAGGTTGTGTCAAAGGTTTGAGAATCCTGAATAGGTAATTGTCCGCTAATGGTTCCTACATATCGGGTAGGAGGGGGAACATTGTGATGTTCAATTTGATTGGCTACCTCCTTACCGTGTCTTGGTAAAGGGTGTTGAAATATGTCTAAAGTTTGATTGGCATTCTGATTTTGATTTTGGGGAACAGTCTTTTGGGTATTATTAGGAGGGTTTTGTTTAGGTTGGAAGGCTTGCACTTCCATTTCATTATTGTCAATCAAATCTTGTATTTTATGTTTCAATCTCTTACAAGCGTTGGTAGAATGTCCAGGACCTCTATGAAAATCACAGTGCAAATCAGCTCTATATCCGGGTATGCTTGGGTCAGGTTCCCGGATAGCTGGCAGTTGGATTAAACCTCTTTCAAGAAGTTGAGGTAAAATAGTTGATAAAGGTTGGTTTAATCTAGTGAACTCTCGAGGAGGCTTATCAGGAGGTTTCAAGATGAATTTTTCTGTTGTTTTTGTTGCATTGACATTAGCAACATTTCTGCTGTCAGTGACTCCATCACCGACAACCTGTTTGTTTTTATATTGATTTCTAGATGTTTTCTCATCATCCTTCTTTCTAAGTTGGCCTCTCCTAATGAGGGCATCTTCTACTCTTCGAGCTAAGTCTATAGCTTGATCGAAGGTAGTCAAAGTAGTTGTTGATAGCTCATAAGAAAGTTGTTCTTGTAAATTGTTAATGAAAATGTCTAACATTTCCCTATAGGGTAGCACAAAGTGCAGTTTTCCTGTCAATTGTCTCCATCTAGCTAAGAAATCAGCAAAACATTCGTCTTTATCTTGTTTTAAGTTGTATAGATCTTTAATAGTTACATGCCTCTCGATGTAGGCACTAAATTGATGAACAAATGACTCAGCTGTTTCTTCAAAGTTTCTTAAGGAGTGAGTGGGCAATTGGTAGTACCACTCTAACGCCATTCCACCTAAACTTTTAGGGAACATTTTTAGTAATAGCAAGTCGTCATGCGATATGTCATGACATGCTATCCTAAACATGCGAAGATGTTCTATGGGATCTTCGGTTCCTTTATAGATAGGCAGGACGGGCATGGGAAAATGCTTAGGGTATGGTTGAGCTACCACTATGGGATCCAATGGTTGGCTACAAATCTCTCGATAATTGTACGAGGGACGGTAGGGATCTATCTCGGTCCATACGTGAAGCCAATTGTTTCACCATAGCTTCCAGATTACTAGTTTGCCCCCCATATTGATTCGGTGGGGCATTGACATGAGTTTTATGGGCATATGATGGAGGAACATGCATATTAGATGCCATGTTACTATTGTGTAAAACATTGGTAGGAAAAATATTATGGAGAAATTTTGAAGTTGGATTAGGTTGTATTGCTGATTGTTGAAAATTTGTATTTGGCTTTGTTTTATGTTTCTGTTTATTTAAAGCATTTTGCTCAATAGTTTGGAGGAACGAAGTAGTGAAGGGAATTTTCTTTTGTGCGGGAGTGATTTTAGGTTGAGTAATAGGTTCCTTAGGAGGTTGGGTGACCCGTTGTTTGGTCATGGCTTGGGCTATAGTGACCATATTCGCATTGGATGGTCCACCCTTATCACTTTCTTGATCAATGAAAGACAAGGGATTAGTTTGCATATCAAGCGCCCGTTCTAAGGCTGCTTGAGCATCACTAATTTCCCCTTTATCAATACGGACTCGCCACATTAAGGACGTCGATATGTTGATTAAGAAATTTTTGAAAATGTTCTGCGTTGTCAAAAGTGATGCCTCCATTGGGAGCTATTCTAGGGGATGAGGATTCTTTAACACTTCCTTCTTGTTCCTTATCTTCCCCTAAGTCTTCATCCGATTGTCCTAGAGTTTCACCTTCCGGATTTGTATCTCCAAGAAGGACATTTGGGTTTTCGCTTGTATTTTGTAGCCAATCTTCTCCTTCTCCTAAAATTTCTTTACCATTCCTAAGTCTAGTCATGGTGCTAAGTTTTGATTTCAGCAAATATATATATATATATATATATATATATATATATATATATATATATGCAACAAATTAAAAGGTATATATTTATATATACCTAATGCAATATTGTAAATGAAATGTTTAAGTTTTTTACTATGTTTTTTTTTTTTTTTTTTTAGTTTTTCTTTGAAACAATATAATAAAGACAACAAATGAAACAATAAATGCAAGCAATAATAATAATAAGACTGAAAGCAAATGAACTAATCTTCTATGAATAACTTATGAATATCATTAATAGGTTCAAGTTGTTCAGGGGTCATGAAATGTTCTTCTTCAAATTGAAAGTTTTCTTTTAAGAATTTGATGAAAAGGGCTATGGTGATATTGTCTGTTTCAGATGCTGGTTGATAAAAGTAAAGCTCATGGCAATACTCTCGATATAGCACAGCTCACGGAACTCTGTTCCATCTTTCCCTATCTGTAAGAACAACTTCTTGGTCTTCTACAAGGCCTAAGAATCGGTGTACAATGTCTGCGTTCTCGAGGTATTCCTCGAAGCTAAACAACTCTGAAGATACTAAAGCTCTCCTTTAGGCTAGCCATCTATGGCAGGCTCTCTAAAGTTCATGGTAGAAAACTAATTGATGAGGATCCAGGATTCTATCCAAGACTAGCCTCTTAATCTGTTTAAGTTGTGTGGCCCTAGATGAGATGAGACTAAGTCTCCTAATAAGTTCGTCCCACAAGGATTGATTTCTACTTGTTTCAGGGATACTAAGGACAGAATTAACTTCTATGGCTGCCAATTGGTTTACTACGTTTATAGTAACTGCTAACCTCTTTTTAGGAGCTACCATCTAAACATGATTTTGAACCTTAAATGTTTTAAAATGCATCTAAGTTTTAGTTGTTCTAATTTTTTTTTTTTTTTGTTTTTGTTTTCAAAAGGTTATGATGCATTCACGTCGGGTTCACCAAAATGTATCGCTCCAAATTTTTCGCATCCCTACCTTCAGGCTATTGGATCCGCGCCCGGAAGGAGGATGGGAAAAGGATGATGCGGTACCTCGAACGAGAGGACTTTGCGAAGGTCCCGCCTCTCAAGGGAGGTGCATTTTGGTGATTTGTCGATGGATGGTGGGTTCACCAGGAAACATTTGGCGGCAGTTTCCACGCCTAGGTTTTGGGAATGTGTTTTAATGGGTTCGTTTTATCCTTAAACATTCATCCTAGGTTTGGCCGAATGATTCTAACTTAAACTACATGAAAATGCAATTTAAATGAATACAAGAAACATGACCGAAAGCAAAAAAATAGAGAATTTGCAGGAGGCTAATGGAGATTACCTGATCCGGGATGTCTGATGAAGTTTCTGATGCTTGAAGTAGTCTGGATCGCCTGGGATTCGACAAAATCGCCTGCAATCTGTCAGAATCATCTGGAATCTGACAGGATCGTCTGAGACAGACAGAATCGTCTCAGATCTGACGAATTCGTCAAACGAATTCGTCAGAAACCTGCAAAACAGAGAACAGATGCAAAATACAAGCAATTCTACTATGCAAAATAGAGGCAAAATATGCTAAAGAACAAGGTGAATACTAAGCAATAATTTAAAATAGAAAGTAAAACAGATCACTGCATTATGATGGCAAATCATGAATTTAATGTGCAATCTAAACTAGATGGGTGAACTCCGATGCAAAGTAGAATAAAAACTAAATAAATGATCTCGATTTATAGCATAAAATGACAGAGAGAAAAGAGAGAAGAGCAAACTTCAGGCACTGATTGCCTCGATGTATGCTGTAGTCGAGATCGTCTCGCATCAGTACGAGATCGTCCCTAATTTGACAAGATCGCCTCCGATCTTGACAGGTTCGTCGGCTGCGATAGGTGCTGGCTCCGGCTGAAAACCAGTGATATACCTGCAATAAAATTACTATAGGAATAGTGCAAAAAGCAAATTTGAGAAGTTCTAGCACATAGGGAGTCGATTTGCATAAAAATTCAGCCAGGGGTTGGGGAGGGAAAAGTCTTAGAGTTAAATAGGCTTAGGGAAAGTTGTTGGGAGGTTGGAGATCTTCCCAATTTGGGAGATCTCCAACGGGGGAAGGGTCCCAACGGCGCGTACACGCTTCTGCCCGAATTGGAGACCCGTTGGAACAGAGTCTAACTATGCAAATTCAGTTTTGCGACAAAATCGTCTGGACGTCCTAGTCCAGACGAAATCGTCAAATCTGGGGCGATATCGTCTGATCGGCGACGATATCGTCCAACGGTCAAAACAACTCCTAAAAATGGCACGGAAAAAGGGGAAACGGGTTTCTCGACGGTTAACGGGCGGTTTGGGAGGTTAAATTTGAATTTAAATTTATTTACTAAGGTGAATGTAATTATTCCAATTTGACTGCACCAATTTTAGGGTGCTACACCTTTTGCGCTCACTATTTACATTTGTGGTGCATTCCAGTCATTTTGTCATTTCACTGAGGAAGGAATAGATATGGGATGCATTTACATAGAGGATTAATTCATATTGGTCATCTATTTTACTACGTAATTGTAATTAGTTTATATTGTTTTTACCAAAACTTATCATGGGATATGAGAGTGTTTATGTATGTGTGAATAGATTTGGTGCTTCATGTGTGGAATGAAACCTTGTATAAGTTCATACTTGTACTCTCATTTTTTCTTTGTTAAAGCATATTCATAATCAAATATTTCATTAAATATGAAACACTTTGTAGCATATTGGTATTTGGTTGTTTTTAGATTAGTGTATTGTCCATTTTTTTGTAGATAAATTAGATTTTTTATTATGGAATTTGCAATCTATTCAAAGGGGAAGTATTTTGGTATTTAAATTTGTTTACCATAGGAAGATGATAAATTATTGGGTAGGTTTTGTTGGTCCAACTTTTATACACACCCTGTGAAGAATGAGCATGAAACTCTGATAACACTTATACGAGATAAATCCCACTCACTTTAGGATCTTGTTGGTTATCCAAGGTGTGAGTTACAGAGTTGGGTCGAATGTCTATTCACTCTTTTTCGCTTCTGGAATAGTTTTCAATATGGATTGTCTGTTACCTTACAACGGGTTCTTGAACTTGTTCAGTAATGTTTAGAAGTTGTCACTTGTTGACAATCAGATTTAAAATTAGTTCTTTGATCTAGCTCTTATGGGTCAGCAAATTTAAATAAAAGACAAATTTAAAAGAAAATAAAAATGGATCATTTCACGGTAAAACAAAGAGGGTAGGGTAAGGCAGAAAGAGAAGTCTATCAAACTTAGCTGTAAAACCAAAACTACCAATTTTATTTATACTATCAGCTTCACAATAGAACAAATCAAAGAAGAAGGTGTCCAGACTTTCTAAGATCACCTTCTACTAAGAGCATAAGACCAGAGATGGAACAGATCCGAAAGAAAATCATAAATAGAAGGGAAGTCCATTAAAATTGGTATTTCTCATCGACAACATAGCTCATATAGTGAGGACAGAGCAATTAGAACAAACTTGAACCTTAAATCTGTGGTTTTCCCTAGCATACAATAGAACAAATGAAGCCCAACAACATATTTAATCTTGATAACACAGATTTACAGCATATATTTAATAAACTTTAAAGAAACGGATAACAAGAGAAGATGAACTTATCACAATCTACAAAAGATTAGGCTCCTGGCCATGCTATCATTGAAAACAAAAGCACATCAACTCCAAGTCTAGAAATAAAGTATTTAACAAGATTTGCAAGAAATTGCTTCAATAGCCTTTTATTTCTAAGTCTCCACATGCTTGCGATTACACTTAGAAGAAGTATTTATAGACTCAGGAGAGGCCCTGATCTTTTCAAAAATATCTTCTTCTCAAACCCTAAATCTTATCATCTTAAACCCTAGTACTCGGGTTTTACAATATAAGCCCTTTTAAAATAAAGTCTTGATAAAACTTAACCATTCTGCAAATCGGTGCAGTTACTTGCCATAAATGGAGAAGACAGAATTCGAATGCCACTTGCATTCACCCGCAACTGTGAGTAAATGCCCTCATTAATTCCCTCAAAAATCTGGATGAGTCACCACTTTTCTAATATTTCATCTCCGTAGAGCCATCCCTGAGTTGAAAATCTTTGTACGCCATTAATTTTGCCATAAATTATCATTAAATGCATCTATCGGCAAATTCCAGTAACTGTATGTAGATATTCTCATTTTTCGGCCAATTCTCGACATACTTTATTAAATGGGTAGCTGCTTAGTCACCGTAAAGTCTCTTTGCGGCCAGATCTATAAAATTTGGATGAAACAGTAATTCCCGGCATCTCTCATTTCAATATGGCGGTCTTCGATTAATTTGCACTTAACTTTATCTTTCTGGCCACTTCTCCCGTTATTATGTAAGTGCCAGATGGCTTCCTGCATAAAAGACAAAATATGGATTAGTATTTTAATAATATTAAATCAAAACTTTAATTAAATCGAAACCCTAAAGTTCATCACACGTGGCTTGCTTAGTTTGACACGTGTCGCAAAAAACGCGACATTCCCGCACTTGCTTCCAGCTATTTTCCACTTTCGGGCTCTTTGCTGTCTAAGCCGCAAAAATGCGACATGTCGCGATTTCACGACATGTCACGAAATCGCGACCTTTCCTGCACTCCATGCATCTTTTTGCCCCATGAGCCGTGAAAACGCGACATGTCGTGAAATCGCGCCCTTTTCATGCCTTGGCAACTTCCTTGCGACTTGCGCTCTTTCTCTCGAACTTTTGCGACTTTTTTGCGACTTGGAAGTGTAGCGATTTCGCTACGTTTTTTGCCTTGGCCGATTTTTTCCGAAACCTGTCGCGATTTCGCGACATTTCCAAAAATGGAAGTGTCGCGATTTCGCTACCTTGCCAAAAATGGAAATTTTTGGCCTTCAATGAATTCATCTATCTGGAATCTGCATTTTTTCATACCGGTGAAAGATTTTCTTTAATCAGCAATGATTCTAACATTTGCAAAATGAATTCTAAAATAAAACAAAGCCAGATGCAAGTCTGTTTGGACACTTTGGTATATGCAAAACTTGAAGAGGAAAGAGACAAGCAAAATCTTGGACTTAGAACCTTAAAAACATCAAGAGGGTCCTTACTGCAAAATGAAAGCTCAATATTTTCAAAGGATGGAAATTCATTTTTCAGTGGGGGTGTGTTGCTTCTCAACAAATGGCGATATCTGCGGGTAAAATAGTAGCATTATTTTAGAACCCAGGACTCTAGTTTCAAAACAACATAGACCATGTATCATGCCTTGCCACAGATATTCTTCAAAACAATTTAACTACTAGTTGATAGTTGTCAAAATTTCCCAAGGACATACTAGGCTGAATCATTTAAGGAAGATTTCTGATGTGCAATTATAAGGGTATAAAACTTTCTTCAAGAATGAGTGGGCCTTCGAATGTTGAACTCTGGATTGATCAGCTTTTCTAGATTGTAAAATGGGAAACCGAGTAGAGCTCTGTTTACTAGTTTAGCCTTTTACAGCCCCGACAGAGTTACCCTTTAGATTTACACGACCCAAATTTACAACTGTAAGGTAGAATCTACAACTTGGTAGAAGAAAAACATCTTTTGAAGTCTTGGCTGTCTCTTTGATTACATTACTTTTTTTTTTTATATATATATAGGAAATAACAGAGTGCCAATTCTATGCTGTCTTGCTCAACTTTCATCTTCTCTCTCTCTCTTTTGAAATATATCAACATCTGAAAAGCCTTAGAAAGAATAACAATTTTCTTTTAATATTTCATCAATCTGGAACTGCTTCAGCTTGGGCACTGATAGCCTCTGTGGATACTCAAATAATTACATGAATCATAGTCCCCTCTTATAACCAACTTTTCTTGGATTCCCCGGGAGTTTCTCCAACCAAACAGCATAGCAGTTTCTTTATAATTAAAATAACTATGGCAAGCAAGACACAAAATCCAATCATCCTTCCACTGTTGTTCTGAATAACAAAATAGTTCCACTGCTCAGTTAAAGCAGACTATCTCAATTAGAATAATGAACAGAATGGACACTAGATTTAGAACTCAGAATAAAAACAATTTTGGAAGGCTGACTTTTCATTGATGCTCAGGCAAAGCTTAAAGAACAAAATTTTTAAAATAAAATAAACTATACAGACTTCCAAGGATAAACACAGACCTTTAAAAACAAAATAAAATAAAACTGCACAGACTTTAAAACAAAATTGTACAGGCAATTAAGATCAAATAAAATAAAACAACACTGCATAGACATTTAAAATAAAAATAAAATGAAACTAAAAACTGTACAGGCATTTAAAATAAAAATAAAATGAACAACTGTACAGACATGAAAAATAAGCTAAAATAAAATAAAACTACAGAGTTATTTACAATGTATACACATGTTACAACTTCTTTGTGACTCATTCAAATGATATATTGGACGGAACAGCCGAGAAATAATGCTTTAAGTATTGACCATTAACAGGGAGGTCCAGAAAATTACCATCAAGGTCTTGTAAACGAAATGCGTTATTACCCAGAATCTCAGCAATTTGGTACGGGCCTATCCACAGTGGCTGCAACTTTGTATGCTTACCCTTCTTTTCATGGGCCTTGTCCCATAGAAGCACCAGGTCTGCCAGTCTAAAAGCTTTCACTTTGGCCCTCTTGTCAAACCAGTGCTTGACGGTTTCTTGGTGCCGACTGAAGTGTTCCAGGGCTTGGAGTCTTTCATCCTGCAAATTAGTTAGATCCAAAACACGAGCCTCTGCATCTGCTTGATCCTCAAAATAGTCTAAGACAAATTGGTAAGTAGGTAATTTCAGAGAGATGGGAACAATTGGCTGGGTACCATACAGCAAAGCAAAAGGGGAAGTCTTAAGAGCCACTTTATATTTTATCCGATCAGCCCAAAGTGCATATTTCAATAATGTATGCCATTGCCTGGGTTTGTCTGTTGCAGATTTCTTAATGGCATTCATTAAATTCTTATTTGTGGACTCAGCCAGTCCATTGCCTTGGGGATAATAGTTGGATGAAAATCTAATAACTATCCCCATCTGGTATGCCCATTCTACAAACTCCAATGATTGGAAGGCTGGTCCATTATCACACACCAAATTCAGAGGAACCCCAAACCTAGTTATGACATTTGACTCTAGAAATTCGATCACTTCATGAGCTGTACTTCTTGTGGTGGCTGCTGCTTCGACCCATCTTGTGCAGTAATCAGTAGCTGTTAGAACATACTTATGCCCTACTGAAGAATTTGGGTTTATCACTCCCACAAAATCAAGTCCCCATTGCATAAAAGGTTTATTTATTACAACAGGCTGCAATGGTAGAGCCCGATTGGCCTCTTTGGCTGCAAAAGTTTGGCACTGATGGCAAGTTCTCACATGCTGATGGGCATCTTTAAACAATGTAGGCCAATAATAGCCTACTCTCAATATTTTATGCGCAGATCCTGAGGAATGCCCTGCCCCTAACTTTTCATGAAAACTGGACATGACTTCATTGACTTCACTCGGAGAAATGCATCTTAAGAAAATGCCAGCATAATTTTCTCTGTATAAATTACCTGCTTTGAGGAGATAATGAGCAGCTTTCAGTTTTAGTGCTCTCCTTTGGGTTCTATTCAAGTGAGACGGGCAAACTCCAAATTATAGCAGATGAATAATATCTCCATACCAGTCATCAGATTCAGAATTTAACTGATTAACTTCTTCCCGTACAGGTATTTCGGCAATGTGTCGGGACAAACCAAGTCCTCTGATCAATTTTGTAGGCCTAATTTCTAAGTCATATTCTTGCAGCCTTGTAACCCAATTACCTCTTAGTTCACCCAACTCGTTCTGACTTAGTAGGTATTTAACGACTAGGGTCCGAAACTATAGCATGAACTCTGCTTCTTAGTATGTAGTGCCTGAACTGCTTAACTGCTCTCACCAAGGCATAAGCTTGTTTGTCTAAATGAGAATATTTCAGCTCAGCCCCCTTTAAATTGGTACTCTTGAAAGCAATTGGATGTTCTCCGGTTTCTCTCCGTTGGGTCAGAACTACAGCAAGTGTGTGTTCAGAAGAAAAGGTGTACAGATAAAAATCTGCACTGAAATCTGGGCTTACCAAAACGGTGCTTGTTTGATGGCGGTCTTGATTTCTTGGAACGCTGTTTTAGCTTCTGTGGTCCGGACAATCTGAGCAGTTTGCTTTAGCATGTCATTCAGTGGCTTGACTATCTCTACAAAACCGGAGATGAACTTCCTGACAAAGTTAATTTTTCCAAAGAAGGACCTCAACTCTTTCTTGGAGTTGGGAAATGGTATGCCGGATATGGCTTCAACTCTGTCCGGATCCATGGAAATGCCATATTTTGTGACCAAGTGCCCAAGGAGCTTTCCTTCCGTTACACCAAAAATGCACTTCTTCGGATTCAAAGAAATGTCGAACTCCCTGCATTTGTTAAACACAGACTCCAAGTGTTTTACATGGTCAAACCGAGATTTAGAGAAGACTGTTAAATCATCCATGTAAACAACAATACATTTACCCATAAGGCCCTTGAAAGCATGATCCATTGCTCGTTGAAATGTAGCTCCGACATTTATTAATCCAAATGGCATCCTCTTGTAAGCAAAAGTTCCCCACTTAGTTGTGAAGGCAGTTTTCATTCTGTCTTCCTTCTCAACTAATATCTGATTATACCCTGAGAAACCATCCAGGAAAGACATCATCTCCGAACCATTGACAATATGTAACACCTCATCCATAGAAGGCAGAGGATAATTATCTTTCTCAGATGCCTTGTTCAAATTTCTAAAATCCACACACAGGCGGATCTCTCCATTTTTCTTTCTGACTGGCACCAAATTGGCCACCCAAGTAGAATGCCTGATGGGAAAAATAATGGCGGCACTCAATAGTTTTTCTACCTCTTTCTGGATGAGGGGCTCTAACAGAGCGTTGACATGCCTCTGTTTTTTCCGAAAAGGTTTGCAAAATTCTTTTAAAGGTATAATATGAGTGTAAACTTTCGGATCAAATACCTTTAAGTCTTTGTATGACCAAGGCCATAACATCCTTGGACCTGTGAAGAAAATCAATCATATTCCCTTTTATTTTTGGATCACAGTTCTTAGCCAACTTGATGTGCCTGGGATCTTCTTCAGTCCCCACGTTCAGGTTCTCAGTCTCACTGTCTGTTGCACCCATAGAATCCTCAGAATTCACCTTTTGCCTGATTTGGTCAACATCAAAGAGCCGCTCCAGTTCCACCATCCCTTTTGGAATTCTGTTGTCTTTCAACCTTATTATTCCCCTGTCATCATCTAACTGCTCCAGCAGAGTATCCCTTTGGCCCTCATCGATTATAGCATTTTCAAATGTGTTAGTACTCTGCAAAAATTTTACAATCTGTTGATCATCAGAGAAAACCTGAAAATTATCTATATTATTTGGGACTGAAGGACAAGGGACCAACTCAATTGAAAACTTGTCCCATTTAAATTCTTCCAGTGGTTTTAAACTTGCGGCTGAAGAAGCCAAGACATCTGCACGTGAGTTTTGCTCTCTGGGTATGTGTGTCAGATTAAAAGCATCAAAATCTTCTACAAGATCCCAAGCCCGATGTTTGTATCCTTTTAAATAAGATGCTTTACACTGGAATTTACCTTTGACTTGATTAGCCACCAATTCTGAATCCGTAAAAACTTGAATATTTCTTACACTTTTGTCCAAAGCAAATTTCAAACCTAATACCAGAGCTTCATACTCTGCTAAATTATTTGTACAAGGGAACTGTAGGCGATAAGACATAAAATATGTCTGACTTTCAGGCCCTTTAAGGACTGCCCCTGTGCCAGAACCCTGTTTAGACTTAGCCCCATCCACATGAAGCGTCCAGACTTCATTACTATGAACAGGATGGGTTTTATTAAACTTCTCATTTTGTCCCGTTGTTAAATTGTAAACTCCAATATCTACCTTTGCAATATTTACAGTCTCATTCTCTGCATTGTATTCAGTAATTGTATGCTTGTACCTGGGTTCTCTTTCAACCCGTAATTGATTTGCCACTCCCTTCCATGGCAACCACATGTGTGAAAAGTCTGTTGCCAAGTATCCGTTCAGAGATCTCGACCAATCCCTGCTCAAAAGCATCCCGTACCCCACGGGGATATCCACAACCTGAATTTCAATTTTATGTTGAGCCCTTGGCTCAGATGCTAATTGGATATGAATATTTTGGAGTTCTCCCACTACTTTAACCTCTGATTTGTCCAATTGGACAACTCTTCTTTCAGACTTCATTGGGGTCAAACCCAACTGCTGACAAATGGCCAAAGGCATAACATTAGCTGAAGCACCTGAATCTACCAGACAATTGTGCAAGTTTTTCCCAAAGATACGTACAGTCAGTAGAAAAGGTGGAACCTCAGTTTTCTCTTTGTACATGGCTACATTCGCATTTGCCATTTTCTTTCCCTTGTCCAAAGATTTTGTAGTATGCCCAGAGTACGTTTTAATTAGGTTGTCCCTCTGTTCTGAAATTTGGGCCAACTCATGAAGAGTAATGTTGGCCTTGATCTTTTTCATGTCCTCCACTATGTTATATCCCTTATTAAGTGGAGGGACAAAAGCATCTGGTCCTCTCAGATTTCCTCCCTTGGGTGGAGATGGATTATTGCTTGGAGATGGATCTGGAGGAACATTATGAGAGTTGTCCGAAGGGGTAGATGTAGTGTTGGGCTCCGGATTTCTGTTTCTCAGGTTGTAGTTGTCCCTCCTGTACTGTTGGAAAGCCTGCACCTCATCCATAGGCATTTCAACTACATTCTCAGATTCATCCGGGAAAGTGAAAGAATCCAAGACCATAGCTGCACTGTGGTTGGATGAACTTGGGCCCTCCGCAGTTCTTTGATTTTTAGGAGAAATCAAATCCCCAGACAAAGCTTCAAATGCATTACAAAATTCCAAACAATCCAACTCCCCGTGCTGAGAAGTAGCATGTATTCTGCACCAGTTAGGCAGAGCTAAATCACAAATATTCACATCATGACCTTTACCTTTGTAATCTTTATTAGGTTCATATGGGGGCCGGTTGAATCTGTTCGGTTGATATGAATACCTGTTTGAGTTGTCCCTGGTAGAAACTTGCCTTTTAAAACTCAAAAAATCATTGGCCAACTTCTGAACTATTTTTGAGACTTCTTCAACTCTTGCATTGTCAGCCTCTTTGCCTGGGTTCTGTACATTCTCAGCAGGTGTTACAGCCAATGGATTTGTTGATGGTAGAGTCTGACACACTGGCAACATCATCTGATGTGGTATGGGATTGAACATAGGGGGAGCTTGTGTAACCAAAGGAATTTGTTGAGCATTTAAAGGTTGGGGTCCCAACTGTCTTTCCAGAATCAAAGCTTCTTTATAAGCCTCTGTTAAATTAGTAACAGAGGGATCTCTTTTTAAGAAAACTAAAGTCATTGGATCTAGGGAATTTCTAAAGATCTCTAATGCCAGGTCTGCATTCGGTACATAGTAGCCAGTAAGTCTACCATAAGCTTTCTGGAATCTGACATTATAAGATCTGATAGATTCACTTAATTCTCTTTTGATACCAGAAAACTGTTGATATAATATACTAGGATCTATTACCTCACCGAACTGTGACACAAAAACCTTTTCTAAGTCATTCCAACTGGTAATAGAATCATTAGTGAGATTTAGAAACCAGTCATAAGCTCCCTCCTGGAGAGTGAACGGGAACAATCTGCAAGCAACATCTTCATGCTGTACATTCAACAATTTTAGAGCATTCTTGAAAGCTACCAGATGTTCTTCTGTTGTCCTTGTCCCATCATGCTTATATCTGGGAAGATATCTCTCGAGATTTTTGGGCAGGTCATGGGCTATACCCAAAATATTTAAAGCAGTGGAACCCAACCAGTTTGCCATTACTACTTGATTGACGGTGATATTCTGAGTTGTAGTTGGAGTAACTACCAGTGGTGATAAAACTGTTTGAGACAGAGACTTGGCCCTTCTGAGGCTACTTCTTCTTGGAGTTTCTAATTCAGGCACAAGGAGCTCTCCGGATCTGGGGTGGGACCTTGTTACTCTATATGTAGAATCCAGCTTTTCACAAGCACTTACAACCTTACAATCCTTAACAGACTACTGAACTTGAGGTCTTCTTTTCTGGCAATTTTAAATATTGTACTGACAATTTACAATACTGATCGGAGTTCAGTGGGCCCTCCTTCTAGCGCCATTTTTAAATGTTGGTCCGACTTTTATACACACCCTGTGAAGAATGAGCATGAAACTCTGATAACACTTATACGGGATAAATCCCACTCACTTTAGGATCTTGTTGGTTATCCAAGGTGTGAGTTACAGAGTTGGGTCGAATGTCTATTCACTCTTTTCCACTTCTGAATAGTTTTCAATATGGACTATCTGTTACCTTACAACGGGTTCTTGAACTTGTTTAGTAATGTTTAGAAGTTGTCACTTGTTGACAATCAGATTTAAAATTAGTTCTTTGATCTAGCTCTTATGGGTCAGCAGATTTAAATAAAAGACAAATTTAAAAGAAAATAAAAATGGATCATTTCACGGTAAAACAAAGAGGGTAGGGTAGGGCAAAAAGAGAAGTTTATCAAACTTATCTGTAAAACCAAAACTACCAATTTTATTTATACTATCGACTTCACAATAGAACAAATCAAAGAAGAAGGTGTCCAGCTTTCTAAGATCACCTTCTACTAAGAGCATAAGACAGAGATGGAACAGATCTGAAAGAAAATCATAAACAGAAGGGAAGTCCGTTAAAATTGGTATTTCTCACCAGCAACATAGCTCACACAGTGAGGACAGAGCAATTAGAACAAACTTGAACCTTAAATCTATGATTTTCCCTAGCATACAATAGAACAAATGAAGCCCAACAACATATTTAATCTTGATAACATAGATTTACAGCATATATTTAATAAAATTTAAAGAAACGGATAACAAAAGAAGATGAACTTATCACAATCTGAAAAATATTAGGCTCCTGGCCATGCTATCATAGAAAACAAAAGCACATCAACTCCAAGTCCAAAAATAAAGTATTTAACAAGATTTGCAAGAAATTGCTTCAATAGCCTTTTATTTCTAAGTCTCCGCCTCTTGCGATTACATTTAGAAGTATTTATAGACTCAGGAGAGGCCCTGATCTTTTCAAAAATATCTTCTTCTCAAACCCTAAATCTTATCATCTTAAACCCTAGTACCCGGGTTTTACAATATAAGCCCTTTTAAAATAAAGTCTTGATAAAACTTAACCATTCTGCAAATCAGTGCAGTTACTTGCCATAAATGGAGAAGACAGAATTCGAATGCCACTTGCATTCACCCACAACTGTGAGTAAATGCCCTCATTAATTCCCTCAAAAATTTGGATGAGTCACCACTTTTCTGACATTTCATCTCTGTAGAGCCATCCCTGAGTTGAAAATCTTTGCACGCCATTAATTCTGCCATAAATTATCATTAAATGCATCCATCGGCAAATTTCGGTAACTGTGTGTAGATATTTTCATTTTTCGGCCAATTCCCGACATACTCCATTAAATGGGCAGTTGCTTAGTCACCGTAAAGTCTCTTTGCGGCAAAATATGTAAAATTTGGATGAAACAACAATTCTCGGCATCTCTCATTTCAATATGGCGGTCTTCGATTAATTTGCACTTAACTTTATCTTTCTGGCCATTTCTCCCGTTATTATGCAAGTGCCAGATGGCTTCCTGCATAAAAGACAAAATATGGATTAGTATTTTAATAATATTAAATCAAAACTTTAATTAAATCAAAACCCTAAAGTTCATCACACGTGGCTTGCTTAGTTTGACACGTGTCACAAAAAATGTGACATTCCCGCACTTGCTTCTAGTTGTTTTCCACTTTCGGGCTCTTTGCTGTCTAAGCCACGAAAATGCGACATGTCACGATTTCGCGACATGTCGCGAAATCGTGACCTTTCCTGCACTCCATGCATCTTTATGCCCCATGAGCCGTGAAAACGTGACATGTCGTGATTTCGCGACATGTCACGAAATCGCGCCCTTTTCATGCCTTGGCAACTTCCTCTGAATTGCGTCGTGATTTCGCTACGCATTAGCCTTGGGTTCATTTGCTTTAGCTTCCCCTTGCTGTCTTTGGATTTCTTTTTCCGCAAGCCATGAAAATGCGACATGTCACGAAATCTCGATGTCCCCTTGCGCCTTGCGTCTGCCTGTCTACCGTGTCGCAATTTCGCGACGTCTTCTCCGACTTAGGCTCCCTTTGCTGTCGTGTCGCGATTTCGTGACATCGCAAAATCGCGACGTCGTGATTTCGCAACACCCTCATGCCTTAGCAACTTCTTTCTTTGCTTCCCTTTGGTGGCTGGGGTGTCGCGATTTCACGACACCCAAGCCTTGCTTCCTTTTCACCTGTTGCGATTTCGCGACACCTTTCTCACTTGCCCCTACTTTTCAAACTTTGTCGCGATTTCACGACATCTCCATGCCCTGCTGTTCTTCCGCCATCCTGTCGTCGTGAAAACGCGACATGTCACGATTTCGTGACATGTCGCGAAATCGTGCCCTTTTTTTGCACTTGCACTTTTCTCTCCATCCTATCACGATTTCGCGATGCTTTCGTGCCTTAGACGCTTTCTGCTTCCAATGTCGTGAAACTGCGACATGTCACGATTTCGCGACATGTCGCGAAATCGTGACGTTTTCATGCCTTAGTCCCTTTTCTTTCCAAATATGTCGCGATTTCGTGACCTTTCCAAAAATGGAAAGTGTCACGATTTCGTGACCCTTCCAAAAATGGAAGTGTCACGATTTCGCTACGTTTTCTGACACTCGGCACTTTCTCGCCTTGGCAGCCACGAAAATGCGACATGTCGCGATTTCGCGACATGTCACAAAATCGTGACATTTTTTCGATTTAGACGCTTCTTCAACCTTCATGCAGCGAAAATGCAACATGTCGCGATTTCGCGCCTCTTTCATGCCTTAGCTTTCTTTTGGCTCCTCTTGCCGTGAAACTGCGACATGTCGCGATTTCGCAACATGTCGCAAAATCGTGACCTTCCGTACGCACATGCTTTCTCTCTCTAGACCCGTCGCGATTTCGCGACATTTCCAAAAATGGAAAGTGTTGCGATATCGTGACATTTCCAAAAATGGAAGTGTCGCGATTTTGCTACGTTTTTGCGACTTGGCCGAATTTTTCGAAACCTGTCGCGATTTCGTGACATTTCCAAAAATGGAAGTGTCGCGATTTCGCTACCTTGCCAAAAATGGAAAGTTTTGGCCTCCAATGAATTTTTCTATCTGGAATCTACATTTTTTTCATACCGGTGAAAGATTTTCTTTAATCAGCAATGATTCTAACATTTGCAAAATGAATTCTAAAATAAAACAAAGCCAGATGCAAGTCTGTTTGGACACTTTGGTATATGCAAAACTTGAAGAGGAAAGAGACAAGCAAAATCTTGGACTTAAAACCTGAAAAACATCAAGAGGGTCCTTACTGCAAAATGAAAGCTCAAAATTTTCAAAGGGTGGAAATTCATTTTTCAGTGGGGGTGTGTTGCTTCTCAACAGGTTTAAAGGACCATGTCAAGGTAGCATGATATTAGTATTTGACATATTTATTATGAATTTGTAGGATGCATGTGTTCTTTCACTAGTGGCAAATTTCCATACATGAGGGGAACTTATTTGTACATCTAGATTTTTTCTTTTTAAAGTTTAAAATTGATTTTGAGATTAGCCCTACATATAATTTCATAGTTGTTTAAAATTAGATACTAAAAGATAGATTTGCCAAATCTTCACTTAAATATTAAATCACTTTCTTTCTTTTAAATGATATTTTGAAGGACCAAAATCCTTTCATTGGGAAGGTGTGGTTTGTATTAAAGACTAGTTCAAATAGATACACTATTTTTAGATATGAAGAGAGGCAAGCGAAGGGTCTCTAGAGGAGTGAAATAGTAAAGAACATGATTATTTAATCCTCCATGCCTCTTTTGCTTTGAGAATTATTGAAAAACATAAATTCAAGATGTTGCATGAAAATATTTATATTGCACAAACTATTTTATGCTCTCATTGTCTTGGATAGGCTTTGTTTCTATGCATACATCTACTTTTATTGTATTTTAGAAATATAACTTATGAGCAATATTTTTTCTGGATTTTCTTTCCCAAAATAATTTCTCACATAAGTACTTGCATCTCTATGTTTATGTACTTATTCTCATTGTTTTTACTTTATTCTATTTTATAAATTTTTATTGTTGTCTAATGTTTTTAGCTACTACACAAACTATATCATGTTATTTTAATTTTATTGTGAAAAATATATGAGAGTGATCCATTTGATGATTGCCTTTGATCAAATTGAATCTCAAAGAGAAAAATATAATATAAATTTTTAATGGTTAATATGATATTTAAATGGGTCCCACTCGTATTCCATCATGATGACATAGTGGTGTTACAACAATTTAGCAATTGCACATGTATTGCTTGACAAGATTTGAACCTTGGTATCCTCCTTGGAAGTTGAGGAATTTAATCATTTGAGCTAATGCCATTTGGAAAAGGATATATTTTATTAATATTATATAAATTGTTACTATAAATCATATAAAAGATACTATAATAAAGTAAAAAACAATGTAAACCAGTGAACACATTGAAATTTGAAGAGAAATAGATAAATTTTATTATGATCATATAAGGTGCTACTTACATCATATAAAAAGACACCTTATTAAAATTAAAGACGAGGAAGATAATGAGGCACACATATCACATGTATTTAGTTTTAATTTTAATGATAAACAATAATTTGTTAGAATAATATGTAAAAAATTGGTATGACAATTATGTTGGTGAAAAAATCTCCAAACTAAAGTTATAAGAAGTTTGTTTTGTGCTTTTAAGATATGGATATTTTTCCTTCTTTATATTACATTGCTTAAATAATATTTTCAATTTGTGTTTAATAAATACTCATTTATATATCCACATGGAACATCAATATCTAAAGACCAAGAGTTAAGAAATTAAACCTGAGGTAAATAAATGTTACACTTCAATTGAGAAATTATGAAGTTCTAAACAATGTTTTTTTTATTATATAGAAGGGGTCTTGAAAGGAGCCTTAAACATTTTACAAGACAAATAGGGGATAAAGAGAGTCCCCAACAAAAGAATAACCAAAAATACCTAAAAAATATGACCATAGAAGAAACAAAGAGAAGAACTAGAACTAAATACAATAGGATTTAATAGCAACACGAACAAACCCAACTTTAAAACTGAAGAAAAAACCAACTTTGTTATAGAAACAATCCCAAAATTGAAGAGGCCCTAAACCTGGAATGAAATAATCACCTATATAAAAGACACCTCTAGATCAAAGGCACACTAAAGGAGACACATCTAGATCAAAGAATGTTTTTTTTTTATAGATCTCCAAAGCAACACCTCCAAAAATTAAACACTCACAAATGCCACTCTTGAAGCCAAGGGAACAAAAACCAAAAAAAAGAAAAGAGTAAAACCACCAAATTTCCAAAAGGATTGTATCAAACATCTGCTCAACTTGAAATAGAAGAAATATATCAGAAATAATCTCCCTACGATCCTGAAACCTAATCAGTCAGTGTCATATCCACCACAGAAAAAAGTAGATAAAGCTGAGAACCTTTCACCAGACAAGACCAAATAAAAAAAGAAGTCAAGAATCATTTTGAAATCTACCTCCACTGGCTTTGGGAGCATAAACCTTGATAGGAGACTCCTACAAATATTTCATTCTACCTAGATCCAAGAATGACTGGGATCCCTTGGCAAAATCAAGGGTTGATTCTCAAAGGTTAGAATTAATAGGAGGTCTTCCCATTTTCTTCAGAACCTCAGCACTGGAACCCCCTTTTGATTGGAATCTTGTTATCAGACCTAGAGACACTAGATATTTCTCTATAGATATAGAATATTTGGAATGAAATATTATATTATTTATCGAATCCAAATGATTACTACCTTCCCCAAAGCTTCAATGATGGAGGATGAAAGAAAATGAGTTTTGGGTTCTAACAAGTTCTAAACAATTTTTTTGTTTGAAATTTTTAAATAAATTTGAATACAAAGAAGCATATAGAATAAAATAAAATAGAAAATATATTTTTTATAAGCAATAAATGTCCAATGAAAATGATTATTATTATAGGACAACACTCACTAGAACATTAAAAATCTAATATAAAAATTGTTTTCTATAAGAAACTTATGCTATCATGGACATTGCTGGAACTTACATATTTCAATTGCATGAGGGGTTTATATTTAACTAAAACTAATGAATCTATGAAAACCTACTATGGTGCCATTAAAAACTTATTGTAACATAAATGTCTGCTATATCAACACAAAAACATTATATTTTGCTTAGCTTAATAATTATAAAAATTCAATTTGAAAGTGTACATTAAGATAATGTATAACTGTTGGTGATCGAATCGACCTAGTTATAGATTTTCTAAGTCTACAATGCCCTAGACCCGATGCCAAGCATTGAATATTCGAAGGAAAGGAATGTCCTCCGTGACAATCTCCAGTAGGGTTGGTTCCAAAAATAAAAATGGGGTTTTGAGATAAGGGTTAGGAAGATGCTGAAAGGAATGAAATGATTGAAAGGAATGGGAAAAGGCTAAAAGCCAAAAATATGGGGTGATGGACAGGAAGCACGATAGACAACCTAAATACTTGAACCAACAACAATCAAAATAATAGACCTTTAACAGAAACCAACATTAAATCTTCAGAACTGCATAAACTCCAGGGGTATTCCAGGGATTCATCCTTTACTAACAACTAAATCCAGAAAAAAATTAGGCTATATGGTAAAGAGGCTAATTTAATAGAAATAACATGATAGAAGTCATACACAGAGATAGAAGTTTCAAAGCCAGAGCCAGAAGTCTGTATTTCGGAAGCAGATTTCAAAGTACAAAGTTGCTTCTCTAGCAGAGATTGTCCATCCTAGTTACAGAGAAAAGAACAACCTTTATAGGGAATTCTACTTCCTAAAACATTAATGCCCAACCACTTCCCCAGTGGTGATAGGTAGACTCGGTCCAGAACCGACTTACAACATTTAATTCGGCCTTGCAGATAACTCAACATTGAAGGTAGAAGGTTCCGACAAGATAACTTAGCCTTGAAGGTAGAAGGTTCTGGTGACCCACCATGATCGAATGGCTTAGAGCGTAGCTTTGGGTCATTTTAATCAGTCAATGGTAGATTTACAATAGCCCCTGATAGTTTCAGGCATCTTCATGGTGGTTCTGGGTAGTTTGCACTGTGTTTGGGGTCCACCAGGAGTTTCGCTCCATAACTGGAGCGACAACAGTTCATTCCATGCCTTAGAAACTTTTTCATCTTTGTTTTGGGTGTCGCTCCCTGGGTGGAGCGATAGAGCCTTTCGCTCCACAAGTGGAGTGATTGAAAGATTCACTCCACTAGTGGAGCGATGAGAACTTTGATTGTGTTGACCTCTCTATCAAGCTCATTGATCCCTGGGTGGAGCGAAAAAATATTTTGCTCCATTAGTGGAGTGCTTGGGACCTTCGCTCCACTGGTGGAGCGCTTGGCCTTTTGACCAAGGTGTTGACTTCCCTTTGCACTTAGTCATATTCGCTTCTCTAAGCCCTTCTGGCCCTTCGCTCCACTGGTGGAGCGATAGGGCCTTTGACTGCTTTGACCTCTTTTATACTTGCCTTAATGCGTCATCGCTTGGTTTTTGCTCCACTAGTGGAGCGCTTGGGATGTTCACTCCACTAGTGGAGTGCTTGACACTTTGACCTACTTTGTAGCCTTATTACCTTTTCTTTATCTTGTGCCCTTTTGGAGTGTCGCTCCATTGGTGGAGCGATAGGGAGTTTCGCTCCATTGGTGGAGCGACTACAATGTTGACCATTTTGACCTTTTGTACTTAGCTTTTCAACCTACCTTTTGCTTGGAGAGTCGCTCCATAGGTGGAGCGAAAGGGGAATTCACTCCACTAGTGGAGCGCTTGGCCCTTTGACCCTGCTTTGACTTCCTTTGCACTTAGCTTATACTTGTTTTTTTTATTATTATATTTTTGGCCTTTCGCTCCACTAGTGGAGCGATTGGGAGGTTCGCTCCACTGGTGGAGCGACAACATATTTTAATAGAAAAACATGTTCTAAAAATGCTTAAGTGTTGGAAATCACTACCATATGCGTAGATATGAAAAGAACTTTGCAAAAAAATAGTAAGGAAGAGAACATATCCATAACATCACCCATGCTAAAACATCTACAATTTTGCATGCGATACGATCGGAAAAGTACAAAAAAGGTAAAGGAACCACAAAATGTGAAAGAATACAGTCTTAAGCTAAAGAGACAACTGGTGAAAACACAACAAAATAACATCTTGACCATTTAAATGGAAAAAGAGAAGTTTTACAATGATTTAGTCTCAAAAACTATATACAACATGAAATTTAACAAAATGTGGTAAAACTGGCAACATCTCTGGTGGCTCGTGGGGTATTGAGCCTACCTCAATGCAAAGATCCCAGGCCTTATCCTTGGGTTTCAGAGTCCTCTTCACTCTCAGGATCTTTGGACTACTCTTCAGATTGCTCCTCACTGTTGCTTGGTACTTCCTCGAGCTTTTCTTTCTCTTCTTCTTCTTCATCTACCTCTGACTCTTCTCCATGCTCCTCTGATTCTTCTTCATGCTCCTCTGATTCTTGCACCTTGGAATCTGGCTCACTTTCCGTCTCCTTTTCCTTCTCCTGCTCACATGGGTGGGGAAGGAACCTATCCAGGGAGCTCTTAAACACATGCTTGTATACTGCAAAAGCATCAATCCAATGTTCAAGGGAGAAAGTTGGCTGCTTCTGGAGCTCCTCGATTAGGCAACGATAGGTCTCAATGCGCTCAATATCAGCAAAATCTAGTCTTCGATCGAACTCTTGCAAGCAAGACTCGATCTGAGCATACTTAGCCATGAACAGAATCACCTGTGCATCTGAACTCGGATCCTCCCAAGTATCAATGTCGGAAGGGCTATCAACAAATGTCGACCATATGGGCTCTAACTCCTCGATCGATGGAATGGGTCCTTCAGGGTCTGTGAAACCGGGGATGCCAATTTTAGCGAGGGTATTGAAGTATCGTAGTGAAACCTCCCTTTCTTGCTTGAGGGTGTCGGAGAGCTGGCGAGCTTTTTTGGCTAAGTCCACCTTCATGAAGAAAGAGTGCAGAGTCATCTTTGTTGTTGCCCAAGATCGAGCCAGAAGGCTCATAGGAGTTAGGTGAACTGTCACGTCCTCGATTTTTTGGAGCTGGGTGGCCAAGTCTAGCCAGTGATTAACGTCTGATTGGGTGGACTCCAAAGTTGAGTCACCAGCTGCAAGTGCCTCCTGAGCCTCCCTAAAAAATGTCCAGATTGTAACTCCCCGCGTAGCTCTTGCCGGGAAATCTGCTAGGAACTGCAAACGCATTTCCTTGAGGCGCTCCTTAGAGAATGTGACAGGCTTCACTGTTTTCTCCGCTAACTCAGCTCGCAACTCATGGTTTTGAATGGTGAGCACTTGAATCTCCTGATTGGCCTCGGTGCATGACTTCATATGGTGATCGCACAACTTGGAAAGTTCCTCATTCTCTTCCTCTAGTGAAAGGATTTTCTGCTTCAGTGGTGCGACTTCAGATTGCAATGCCTCAATCTGCCTCTTCGTTGCTGCTAAGGCCTCCTCAAGCTCAAGGTTCTTAGACTGCTCCTTAAAGAAGCACTCCTTGTAATATTCATCGTGAGCATAGATGGAGCCCATGTCAACCTGTATGTCACCCATATTTTGCATCGTATCCATCTTGGTGACATCTTCCATAGTATGGTGGAAAGCATAATCAATAGGAGTCATCTCCGCCAAGGGCTTCTGGACAAGCGGTATCTTCTCGATGGTGTGCAGCTCCATTTTTTCTGGGTCAAGGATGGACTTCTTCTTAGTTCTTGCTAGAGCCTGTGCCTCCTTCTTTCGACGGTCTTTCATCCAACATGTTGAATTTTGGCGTGCCTTGCGGATACTCTCAGTGATGGTGAGTTGGTGCATCATTTCTAATTTAGATTCCAGTGGCTCCTGAATGCCCACTCCAAGGATTGGTGTGAAAGGAAGGAGGGGAAGGTGCGACTCAAGATCAGATGGCGCATGGGAAATAGAAGGGGAAGTGATTGCGCTAACCCTTAAGGGAGCTTGGGTCTGGACTACCAAAATAGTTGGCATAGGCATTGAAACGTCAGGAGCAATCGATGCCATGGTGGTGAAGGGTGGAGAAATGGAGGATGGGTTTATTTTTTTAGTGAAAGATATATCTATGATGAGGTCTTCTACGATAGAAAAGGGTAAGCTAATAGTTGCAAAAATTTTGAAGGCGTTTGGGGTACCAGCGAAAGTTGCGAAAGCTGTCGATGATGGTGTTGAAAGGATAGGGGAAATAGATATGTTGGGGACCATGGAGTGGGATAACAAAATAGAGAAAGAAGTAGAGACTAAGGGAGTAGACACTATGATAGAGATTTTGGATGCTGAGGAAATAATAACTACGATAGGAATTTTAGGCTTCGAGCAATCAGTAATTACAATAGAGGGGGAAAGAGAGGGAGGTAAATATGGGTGCGTACCTTCGGGCTTCATGATCAAGGGAGCCAAGGAAGATGGTTGTTGCGTCTATGATTCTTCTTTCTCCTCTGCTTCTGGCGTGTCTACATCGACAACCTCTACGCTTTTAACCTTCTGCTTCTCTGATTGCGTAGCCATAGGAACTTTAGGAGATGATGGGCGCTGAGTCTATGATGCGTATGTTGTGTCTACGTTGATAACTTCTACATTTTCGGGCACCACCTAGGAGCTCACCTTGGCAGGCTTTTGGGTGCTAGTACATGACTTCTTCACCACTTGTTGCAAGAGAGGCACCTCTTCAGCCTTTCTTTTTGAAAAGGCACTCTTCTTTTTATGTGGTGCGCTAGCTGATAATGGGTCACCCAAGATCACCTTGCCCTTGCCTTCTACATGCCTCGAAGCTGCTATGTCATCTACCTCATCGGGGCTACACCCACTTTGGGGTACAATGTCAGCAAACAAAAGTGCCCGATAGGTATTTATGTTCTCATCGTAATGCTTGGAGAACTTGTCATCAATCATCAGCAGATAGTCCGAGGACATCTTGTCATTATGGACTCTCATGATCCACCACTCCTTGATTTTGTGGTCGGACCAATGCTTTAGCTTCACCTTCATTTCTATAAGAAGATTCCTAGGTAGCTTCTACTCCGGGTTGACAACTGGGTCATACTCGCTCTCCATGGTGTAAAAATCATGCCAGGGAGGCAAAGGCACCATTTCATCAATATGCCACTCCAACTCGAGTCCCTTAGGATTGTTCCTCTGTTCAACCATGTCGTGGCGAGGGCAGTTGTGAAATGACTTCACTCCAAGGTGCTCTTGGAAAATGTCATGCGGATCATACCTCCAGCGATGGGGGAGCTCAATCAAACCATAGTCGAACAACGTAATTGTAAGCACAACATTCTGATTGCACTGCATGACTTTGATGTCCCCAAACTCAAAAGGTAAGGGGTAGTAGGTCTTCTTCCCCCTACCCTTCCCGTATACTTCATTGGTGTGATCGCGCTGTCGGGTGACCTCCAGGGCAAATAAATAGGGCGTGGCGTAATAGGGTAACATAAAAGGCTTTTCTATAAACCCATAAATTTTGATGACCGTGCCTTGAGTGAGTAGAAAAATATCCCCCCACTCCTCATCCACCACTTGATCTCGCATCTCTATGGGAAGCCGATCACAATGACCGTAGAGTAGCTCCAGTGTTGGCCCCAAGAAAACCTGATTGAAGACATAGTATGGTTCCTCTCTGGACAAGCTCTATGTCCAGAGATAAACTAGCAATGCCTTGCCTTGGCTATCGGTTTGGTTCTTGGGGATGTATGGGAACTTATCGTGAAGGTGGTAAAATAAATACCACACTAGGATGGAGCACAACCTGAATTGGTTGTCTCTTCTACTCTGTAGGTAGGCCAATGATCCATGCAACTACCATGCTAGGAATTCTGCCCAATCGAAGAAAATTGGGATGACATCGGGCTTCATCTTTGTGGGGAAATAAATTTTATTCTCAAATATTGACTATGCCATGGACACTTGCCAGTCATAGACTACCTCATCGATGGAAAGCCCCATCACCCAAGCCAGAATTGAATAGATTTCTTGATGTACAAATTCTATCAGGCGCTTGGGTAGCTGGGGAAACTCCTCAGATGATGTCGCCTCCCCCAGCTGCTCCCTCATAAATTGGTGCATCTCGGGCGTAGGCAGATATCTGGCGCTCTGCTCAGAAGTGTTAATTTTTTTGAGGGTGAAATCCTTCGAGGGCTTCTCTCCATAGGTGAAGGCCACTCGAACAATGTCAGTCGTGATGGCGAATAATGTCTCTCCCTTGGCATTGCGCATTGTTCTGGTTTGGGCATCATAAAAATGCATCACCACCTGTACAAACTCCGAGCAATGGTGTACATGCACGCACATGAAGAAGAACAAGTGTGAATGATAAACTGTAGTTAGTGGATTTCCAGTTGAGCTCTCTTCATGCACCTTCTCAACATCTTGATGTAATTGTTCCATGTCCTTGTGCATCATCATGCAATCTCAAAATCGAAAGAGAGCATCTTCGGGCGCCATCAACTTCTCAGGCTTCTTCTCCCACTTTCGTGGCTTCTTCGAGCTACTCTCCTTCGAAGGCATCACCTTCTCCTTGGGCACCTTCTACTTTGGCTCCCCACTCTTCTTACCCATGGCTTCTAGATAAATTGATATAGCTCGAATTTGAATCAGAGAGATACTTGGGAAGAATACCGGTTGCTAGGGCAGCAATAAAATAGAATTGCAACTGAGTGATGGAAATTCTCCTGGTAAACTCTTCACCTTATAGCTCCAACTTCAAATATGCCACCCTAAATGCGCACATTAGAAATTAATGCCAGTGAATATCGTGGGCGTGATCGTGCACCTCTGATTGGCTCATGTGCGGGTAGCTAGCCTTGGAAATGATGAAAAATGGTGGCATCAGACAAACTTCCTTGGGGTGCACATGTCTTGGGAGGAGCGTTCACTCGGATCTACCACTAGGGCGCATTTTAGATGCTTTGAGATGAAAATGATTTGATTGGATAGGGCCAGATGACCCCACTTTAAAAATGTTGCACCTAGGGTTAGAAAATGCCCTTCCATTCCATGCTTGCTTGACACTTGGTGTGCTTTTCTTATTGGATGACTCTTTTTTTTAAATAAAATAACTCTTTTTTAGGAAATGGGGAGACATTCACTCCACTAGTGGAGTGAATGAGGGCTTTCGCTCCACTGGTGGAGTGAAAGGGGTTGTCGCTCCACTAGTGGAGCGATAGGGGCTTTCGCTCCACTAGTGGAGCGAAAGTCACTTTTTTTTTTTTGAAGTTTCAAGAGGAGGGAGGTTAAGTGGAAGGTTCGCTCCACAAGTGGAGTGATAGAGAACTTTTATCCACTAGTGGAGTGAAGGAGAACTTCCAAGAAACTACTTTTTATTTTTTAAACTTTTCTTCCTAGCTTCGCTCCACTACTGGAGCGACAACCAACTATGTACACTTTTGAAACACATATATACATGAGAAATACCTGGTGGATCAATGATCTTCCTCGGAACTCGGTGGGTGATAAGCTTTTAGGAGAAAGTCATTCACCAAAATTGGGAGAGTGAAACCCTCCATAGTTTGTAGGATGAAAGAGTTGATCTGATTAACCCCAGAGACTCGAAATGGGCCTTCCTAGAAGGCGTCGAACTTCTCATGGTTCCCTGGCTTGGACTTGTTCTCATTCCACTTCAAGACCAGGTCTCCGACGCTGAAAGTTCTATCGGAAGTCTTTTTGTCGAACCAGCTCTTGGTGGATTTGGCATGCTTCATGAAAGCTTCATAAGCTTTCTCTCTTTCCTCTTCCAACTGTAGTAACTGGGCTAACCTTGCATCCATCGGGTCAAATTCACCTCCTTCATTATCGAGCCACTTAAGTAACTGTAATATGGGTAGCTCGATGTGCATAGGTAAGACTGCATCTTTCCCGTACACTAGTGAGTAGGGTGATGTCTTGATCGATCATTTGATGGAAATGCGGTCGGCCCAAAGCGATTGGTCCAAGAGTAGGTGCCAGCTTCGCTTATTCTTTTGTAGAGACCTCTTCAAGATCCATAATAGGTTCTTGTTTGTAGACTCCGCCAATCCATTGCCCTATGGGTAATAGTTAGATGAGGTTTTCAAGTAGATGCCATACCTGACTATGAATTCGTAGATCCTCATGTCGGTGAAAGGAGAGCCATTATCAGACATGATGGCTTTAGGTATACCGAAGCGAGTGATCAACCCTTCAAGGAAGGAGATAACCACGTCTTGGTTAGCCTGCTTGGTCGAAATTGCTTCCGACCATCGAGTGAAGTAGTCTATGGTGGTCAAAATGTATTTGTGGCTGATGGAGGAGTTGGGATTGATGATCTCGATGAAGTCTAGGCCCCATTGCTGGAATGGAGCTTCTACTTGGATGGGGTGGAGAGGAAGTGATGCATTCTGAGTCCTGCTCGAGTAGCGCTGGCAACTATCACAGTGCTGGCTGACCTTGAAAGCGTCGATGAAAAGGGTGGGCCAATAGTAGCCTACTTTGATGATCTTCAGAGCCATCGGCCTACCCACGAAATGACCTCCTAAAATCCTAGAGTGAAACTCCTCCAATATTTTTGCCTTTTCTGACTCTTTGATACATCTCAGGAGAACTCCGTCGATGTTCTGATAAAACAGTCCGTTAGGAGTCGGGACATACCTGCCAGCCTACAAGCGAAATCTCCTTCTTTGTGAAGCATTGAAGTGAGAAGGACATCTGCCTATGTCAAAGTATCTGACCAGGTCATCTGTCCAATCTGGACTATCAACCGATAGGTTGGTGAGGTTGCTTTCGGGCGTAGGGTTGTCCGAGTCGGGTTTCATAGCTTTAGCTATGGCATTTTTAGCCAGCTCTTGACAGAGCGCTCTGCCTCGAACCAACTTGGTGGGGCACACTTCGATGTCAAATTCCTGGATCTTAGTGACCCATCCAACTCTCCTATTGCCAAGCTCCCCTTGGATGATGAAATTTTGGATGTCAGGGTGTATCACGTACACTATCGTCTTACTTTGAGAGATAAAATATCAAAACTTCTGGAGCGACTTCATCACCGCATGCACTTGTCATTCGATAAAATTGAACTTTTCTTCGTGCGGTTGGATGATTTGGCTAAGGAACACTATCGGGCGCTCATCTCCATCTTCCCCCTTCTATGTCAGAACAATTGCGTAGCTTTCTGGCTCTCCGACGGCGTATAAGATAAAATATTTTGAATAGTCAAGATTGACGAGGACTGGAGCTTGAGTGATCCACTCCTTGATTTCTTGGAAAGCCTACCTTCTTTCATCGGTCCACTTGAATTCAGCATCCTTCTTCAGGAGCTCGGTCATCGACTTTACTACTTGGGCAAAGTCGATGATGAACTTCTTGATGAAGTTTATTTATCCAAAAAAGGATTGTAGGGCTTTCTTATTTGCTGGTAGTGGAAGGTGGAGAAGTGCTTCAGCTCGAGCTAGGATCAACAGTTAACCCCTTTTTAGAGATAAGGTGCCCAAGTAGCTTTCCTTCCTTCACTACAAAGATTGATTTCTTAGGGTTGATGGAGACCCCAAACTCTCAGTATTTCTCAAAAACTTATCGCAAATGTAGGTCATGTTCCTCCCTCTTATGGGAGAAGACTGTCATGTCATCCAAGTAGATCATGATGACATGATTTAAAAGTTCACCAAAGGTGAGGTCCATCACCCTTTGAAAATTTGCTCCGACATTTGAAAGGCCGAAGGGCATACGTTGGTAGGCGAATGTTCCCCACTTGGTGGTGAACGCAGTCTTGTGCTGGTCTTCATCCTTGACCCAAATCTGGTTGTAGCTAAAAAAGCCATCCAACAAGGAGAACCTCTGTGCTCCTACCACTACATGTAGAATTTGGTCAATCTGCGGTAGCGGGTAGTGGTCCTTGAGCGACGCTTGGTTGAGATTTCAAAAATCGATACACAAGCGAATGTCACCATTCTTCTTTCGCACGGGAACCAGGTTGGCCACCCAGGAGGAGTGCTTGATTGGGTATATGATTTTTGCTTCAAGCATCTTTAGAAGCTCAACCCTCATCAACATCTCAATTTTTGGGTTGATGGGTCGTTGCTTCTGCCTGAAGGGTTTGATCCCTTCCTCCAGCTCGATGGTGTGTTGGATGATGTTCTTATCGTACCCCCTTAGATCTTGGTAGCACCAAGCGATGATGTCGGGATACTCCTTGCAGAGGGTGCAGATCTGCTAAAGCTCTTCGGCTATGCAGTCGACCCCTACCTTGATAACTTTTCCTGGCTCTAACTCTAGGTCCACGAACTCTTTCTGGTCCACTTTGATCTTGTGGTCGATAGACCTATCATTTCGATCGAAGAGACTCTCCAGCGTGATCAGACCCTTCGGGATGTGGTTATTTTTTAGCTGAATCAATCCCTCGTGGTCTTCTTCATTCAGAGTCCACTCTTCAATGGAGGATGCTTCATTCACCAAAAAATTGACAAGTTGCTCGTCATTGTCGAACACCTGCCAATGGAGTTTTTTATCAGGCATAGAAGGCCTATAGATCAGCCTCACCATCTTTGGCTTATGCATCATATCATCTATCGGTGAGAACCGAGCATCGATGGAGGCTAAGATGTCCGCAAGCTTGTTTCGCTCTCACGAAATTGACTTGATGTTCAGCGCGGTGAAGGATTCGAGCAAATCCCACACCTTGTTGTGGTACGCCTTCAAATAGTGCTGCTTGGAGATGCACTTGCTAGTAACTTGGTTGCAGATTAATTCGGAATCCTCGAATATCTGCAACTACTTAATGTTCAAGCTTTTCAGCTTTCTTGAGTCCGAGGCACAAAGCCTCATACTCTACTGCATTATTCGTACAACTCCATGCGAGCCTGTATGAATAAGTCTTATGTTCACCTGATGGAGAAATGAGAGCGATGCCAGCTCCTGCGCCATTCTTGCATCGTGCACCATCAAAGTACAACTTCCATAGCTAGTCGGGTACCGAGGGCTCTTCTGCGGGTGCCTTTGTTTTAGCCTTTTCAGGCTTGGTGAGTGAGTAGCACCCCAAATCGGTCCCGATAACGACATTAAAATCTATCATGGAGAACTCATCTTCAATTCGGAGCTCATCGAGAGATTCTTCCATCAGGTCCACTATTTGTATTTGCTCTATCATCAGGTTGACAACGATCGAGCCCTTCTCCTCATCTTCAAGTTTCTCAACATGAAAACTGGTAGGCTTCTCATTGAAGAGTTTAAATTTGTTCCCCTTGAAAGGGATCTCCAAGTGTGAGTAGTCGAGGGAGAGATAGCCTCCCAACTTAGCCGTAAATTCTCATGAGAGGCACATACTGAAGTATGGCTCTAAGTCGACCACCATGATCTCTTGGATGACCGTGACCTACGACATTTTGTGGAGTTGGATCGAAACATCTTTGATAACTCCTACCGTCTTCATGGGAGTCCCGTCTAGCTGCAACACTCCAGGGCTGCTCCGGGTATACTCCATGCCCATGATATCGCACACTACTTTGGGCATGATGGTTGTCATAGCACCAGAGTCGATCATGCAGTTATGCACGATCCATCCTTCCATCTGAAGGGAAAGGTAGAATGGTAGGGGCCTATTCTTACCTATGGCCGAAGTCATCAGTGGTTGTGCAAACACCATCTGCATCGGCTTACTCTCCTTGTCCTTAGCAGACTTGAGGGATTCTTGCAAAAGGTCAACTTGACCCGGAAGTTGGAGAGCATCATAAAGGCTTACCTTGGCTGGGGCCTTCTTCATTTCTTCGACTATGTTATATGTCAAAGTGCTTGGTTCTTCTACTCCCTTTGCAGATTCGTAAGTTTTTTGGTACTATTGGGTGGCATCCATCCTTTGATGCTTGGTCAGTGAGGGGTATTTGAGCTTCTCCCTGGCTTGGTCTCGTGTCTCGACTTGCGGCTGAGAAGTCGAAGCTTTAGGCTGGAGCACCCTTTCTCTAGCGCGAGGCGACAGGTAGTCTTTCAACAAGTCGGACTGCTCCGAGGTTGCTGCTGGATTTGGAGCTTTTGCCGGTGACTGGGCCTTTTGGCTCCATGGCTTGGGTGGCACTGGTACTTTCAATGGATCCATCTGAGTTGGATCTACCTCAATAGGCTTCTTCCTAGCCTTGGTGAGGACTGAGACTTGCTCGATGGTAGACATCATAAAATTATGACCAGCTTCCCTGATCATATTGACTTGCTCGTAAGCACCACCAGATAGTGTCTGAACATAATTGAGGTGCACCATGTAGGTTTCTTCATTGTGCGGATCATTGCACATGGTACACCAATATGTTGGATCCAAAATGCTGGCCTCTTCGCTGCTCATCATAGCTGAGTTCCTTTTGGGAGGCCTATGAGCATTGATAGATGCTTGCTCTTTCGTGATCGAGGGAGGAGGGAATCTCCTCTGCTGGAAGCCTTGGTCATCCTACCTCCTTCTCATGATGCTCATCTGATTCACCATTGTCTTCATGTATGCCTTCACCTCTTGTAACTCTTTGGCTTGGGCTTCATTTATAGCTGCCTGATTAGTGGTTGCCTGACTTGTGGCTACTTGGCTTGTGGATAATGGCAATGGAGCCAATGGTGTAGGTAATACTGGATATTGGATAGGAGTTGGGAGTTGAGGGATGGTGGGCGCTTGATATGGTGGTATAGGTACTATTTGATACTGAGGGGTTGGATTCCATGGTTGACTAGGATACATCTGGGATGTAGGTGGAGCGGATGCGCTCGGGTACATATTTTGTGAGAATTCTAGGTAAATCAGAGTCGTCACCTTGGGAGGTAACTTCCCGATAGCTATCAGGTCGACTTCTACCTTTTGTGCTTGCTGGTACAAGCTAGGGAATGTGTTGATATTAGCATGTCGGATGCTCATGCTAATATCTGAATGAAAAGCCCTCAGGTAATAGAATGTTGCCTGCTCTAGGGTGGGTCGAAGGTCGGGAGTGACTCTCTACCAGGTTCGAGCGAACCTGACATTGAAGTCAATTATCTCCTCTTGAGGATGCCTCTGGATAGTGGTGAACTGGTGTAATAGAGAGAAGGGGTCAGCTTGTTCATTGAAGCCCCTTATTAATTGTTCTGCTAGTTGATCCCATGAAGTGATGGTGTCGACCGAGAGCGATCGGTACTAGTAGAGGAGCTTACCTCTTAGTGAAAGCACCAACAACTTCACCATAACGTCTTCTTCGATGATTTGATGAATTGTTGCTAGTCCCATGACATCTTGGATATGCTCGTGCATCATCTTTCCTATACCATCGTACGTAGGTAGAGCTTTCAGCACTATGGTAGGTACTTGGTGTTGAGCTTGCAGGGCAAGTAGTCCCATATGATTCTAGGCTAGGAACTGCCTGGGCGGAGCTTGCTGTGCCATCTGGGGTGGTGGATTTGTATGGAGCGGTGGAGTCGGTAGAACTTGCTGAGCCGGAATAGTCGAAACACTCGGAGCACCTGGTTGAACGTTCAGTGGAGCCAAAGTATTCTGATGATCCAGGGAATTCAGAGGATTTGGGGGTAAGCTAGTTGCCATGCTATTAGGAGTTGGAGTCCATAAAGCAACAACAACTTCTTGCAAAGATGTCCCATCTAGCAGGATATTCGGCCTGACCACCCTAGGATGTTCTCCCAGAGCATCAATGTCAAGCTCGTAGAACTCGATTTCTTCTTCTATGTTTCTAGTTCTCCATCTCGTACGCATGAAGGCATGATATTTTAGACTGGTTTGAAGAACACAAGCTTATACTGAGAGGGGGGTGAACAGTATAAGACCTCTTTTACTTTTTCCTTTATACTTCAAAATAGTAAAGCAATATACCCAAAGCAATATCAAAGCAATGCACAATATCATCCACAAAGTGACACCAATTTTAACGTGGTTCACCCAAAATGGTTAGGCTACGTCCACAAAACTTTTCTCTAAAAGTTATCTCAAAGTTCTTTGGGAATCCTTCCCAATTACAATGTTTATGAGCCTCGGCCCAAAGGAGATACCTTCCCCCAATCAGAATTTATGAGCCTCTGCTCAAAGGAGATACCTTCCCCTCTGCTCTAGAAATGATCCCTCAGAAGATCAACTGCCTCTACCTCTTGCCAACACGTGGAACTCCTTTCCACCGAAGACCTCCTGTCCTCAATGCTTAGCCTAAGAGACCTCTGCCTTCTATGATCACGTCCACAGTAGCTCAACAACCTGTACCAAACACAGTCAGTCGGTCTAGTACAAGTCTTCCTCTATCTGTCAGATCTGTCCAATGCTTGAACAAATCAATCCTCTGCACACAAGCCTTCTCAAAGACTTGCCAAATCTGTCCTCAGGTTCTTCTCAAAGAACCAGTGCACCTCTGTCCTCAAGTTCTCTGATAGAACTATCAAACTCAGCTCACAAGTCCTCTGCTAGGACCTGTCCAAATCTGCTCACAAGTCCCCACCGAAACCTGTCCAAAACTGCTCACAAGTCCCCACCGAAACCTGTCCAAGACTGCTCACAAGTCCCCACCGAAACCTGTCCAAAAACTCAGCAAGCTCACCAAGAAAAAAAACTTTCTTAGTAGGAAATCACAAGGTGAATTGTTAGAGACCCAATGTGATTTGTCAAACTCATAGAAGCATAAAGAGAATTGTTAGAGACTCAATATGTTCTATACTCAACTCCCAATCTCAAAACTCAACTCAAATCAACTCAGCTCAAACTCAATCTCAAATCTGAAAACTCAACTCAATATCTGAAATGGATAGGATAGAATGCTTTCTTTCAAGAACATGAAACCCCAACAATTGCCAACTATGCAAAGAATCACATAACAATGATACTCATGTTCTTTTCACCATCAATTAGGGCTTCAACAACAATGCTCATCAACCAAGGTTCAATCAACACCATTCAACTCAAAACACAACCTTGAAGCATTTCACAATCAACATCAGAAAAGGAAACAAGTAGAACTCCTTTTCTCTCCAATATTGTTTGAACAAAAAGCATCCACCAACTCAAATCACAAAGCACAAAACAACTTTTCAAATCATCAACAAAGGAGTAAGCCCAACACTTTAACCAAGTAAAGAATAGCTTGATTATTACCAATTTAATGAAAGCAAATGTCAATCTCAAAGCTGCCCACTTAAGGTTTCACAACTTCACACAAGAAGCAATTTTAACCTTAAAACATCATGCTTTCATTTCCATAATCAACCAAAAGCACTCTCAACATTACAAGAAAAATTTATCCCTTATACACCTTATTTCTCCCTTATAGTCTTATCAAAAATAAAATTTATTTCTCATAAGAATGCAATAAGATATTTCAAACAACACCTTCAAAAGAATATTTTATCAAAATAAAACAAGCTTTAAACTCCTTATAACTCCTAAGCTGTTTTGCCCTCTAATAAACTTCCTCCATCCGCAAAATACACTTAGCAAAAATTAATTTCGAAAATACCTTGGCCAACATCAAAAATCATGCTATGGAGAAATTGCACATGAATTCTAACACCACCCGCTGCGTCCACTTCATGATGAAAAACCCTTTCACGTTATTCGAATGCGGAACCTCCCGTTCGGGTAGCGCGCCAACAGCCTAGCCGCTACCGGTGCGCCAAAGGCACCCGGTGAGGTTTAAACCTCACGTTGTTAGCCTTGTTCCTTCTGCGCCAGGGATTAAATAAAACAATAGTGCCTCCCTTTCTTCTGACGCGAACACGAAGACGAAAACCTTACGATGGATTTACGACAAACGACGAGTACAAAAAAATGAACAACGAATTCACGAAAACGGCGAAGACACAGTCGAACAGTAGATCACGAAATCACAATGAGCAACTCTTTTCAAAATATGGATGGGATAATTCTTGATTTTCATTGAGGGAGATTTATATGCATTTTTACCATAAGCTCTTGACGTCGGCGAGGAGTTTAACACGTCGGCGGAGGTCTTGGCTAGCGCCCACAATCTTAAAACATAGCGCCATGGGTTAGGAGAACCCATTGCAAACAATAATTTAATATTTATTTAAAAATAATTAAAGGGAACCTTAACAAGGTTTTTAATTATTTAAATAAATACTTCCTCCTGGACCCAAATGCATTAAACTAATGCATCCACCTGTAATCTTTAAACCTGCCAACTTGGGGTTTACAAAAGACCTTTGAAACTGTCATGTCGTAACCTTCATCAAAACAAATTATTTGACATCAAATCAAATTCCTTCAAGAGCTTCTTGACATCAATGACAACTTATACACTTGAGCAAAGGCAATGTACCCAAAGTACCCAAAATTGCCAACAATCTCCCCCTTTGTCATTGATGGCAAACCTTTACTGAAAACACTTCTCAAGAGCCAAAACTGAAACCAACTATGCTAACAACTGACCAACTGTGCCCACAACTGAGAATCTTCCTTTGAAGTTTTGCTCCCCCTGACTTGAAGCTCTCCTCTTCACTTTGAAGCTCTCCCCCTTACTCATATCTCTCCCCCTTTGTCATCAATGGCAAAGGGTCACCTTTGGGGCTCGGGACTAAGAATGAGCCTCTTAGCTTAGTCCCTCCCCCACCTCCTGATGAGGTGATTAATTTTGGGGTGGGAGTAAAACTCCCATTAGGCACTGATCATCATCAGCGTCTATAACTTCCTTGTCGGGCCTTCTCTTGAACTCTTTGTCCATATTCCTGTTCTTGTCACTTGTTCTTGTTCTTGTTCTCATCCCTGTTCTTGTCCATGCCTTGATCCTTGGACCTGATCATGCCACTGTTCCTGTTCTTGTATTCTAGAATTTCAGCTCTACACTGTCTGATTATGTGACCTTCATTGTTGCACTTGAAACACTTGACGATGTTGTTTCTCTGAGGTAAACCTGATCTTTGAATCCACCAATTCTGACCAAACCTATTCTGACCAAACCTGTTCTGACCAAACCTGTTCTAATCAAACCTGTTCCTGTTATTTGCCTTGCAATAAACTGCCTTGTGCCCAAACTATTGACAAGAGTAGCAATACCCTTGAAAGAAACTAGCACTTCTAAAATTGTCATTTACCTTCTTCACTTGAGCCATGCAATGTGAAGCCATGTGACCAAACCTGTGACAAGCAAAACATCTGCCTTGAAACTTTCCTTTATTTGACCTCTTAGGTTCTGAAAACTTCTTCTTCTCATTCTGAATTCTGTTTTCTATTTTTGTGCATCTATCATTCAAGGACTCCTTTTCTGAAATACTTTCCTCATCAGAACTCTCTTCCTTTTGGAGTCTCTTACTAGACTCTCCAACTTGTTCCTTGTGTGGCTTAACAAAACCAAGGCCTGTTTTATCTGTTGTCTTTCTTTGACCTTTGATGAGTGACTTAACCTTTTTGGAGCTATCTTGAAACCTGTAAAGCTTATCCTTGTACTCTTTAGTTTCCTCTTTCAAAGAAGCCATTTTCTGTTCTAACTCACTATACTCAAGAACCTTAGACTCTAACTCATCCTTGAGTTCTTGTGTCTTAGCTATAGAGAAGTCAAGACTTTCTATAAGATCATCTCTCTCCATACAACATTCATCTAACTTATCCTTGAGTCTAGCATTCTTCTTTCTTTCCTTTTTCAAAGCACTAAGAGCACTAATAAGTTCACCTTCAAGATCTACTTCACCTTCCTCTATATCTTCCTCTATTTGTTTGCTTTTTGAATCATCAAAGCCTTTTTCAGATTTCTTATCACTAGAGGTGCTACCCTTTTCAAAAACCATACATGCATCTTCCTTATAGTTTTCTGAAGCATCCTCATACATACTAGAAACCAAATCATTATTTGTGCAATCATCCTCAAGGTGACCAAAGTTTCCACATCTAAGACATTTCATGATAATGAATCTATGTTTTGGTTCTTCCTCTTTTTCGATATGAACAACATCTCATTTTCATCATCACTTGAAGAACTTTCACTATCACTACTAGAACACTTACTTGCTTTGTCTAGGTAGAAACTCTTCTTGTGCTTGTGAGAATACCTCTTTCCTTGATTGTTGTGCTCATCTTTGTTCTTCCTGTGATGCTTGTGCTTTTCAGAATCCTTGCTCTTAGAATCCTGTTTATCTTCATCACTTTCATTCTTGGGAACAGATACGATCGGTAGCATAATGACCAAACTTTCCACAATTGAAACATCTTATATTTTTCATACTTTTGTGTTTTCTAGAGAACTTGCCTTTCTTGTTGTAATATGCCTCTTCATCACTAGAAGACTCATCACTATCTTGAAGTTGTTTACCCTTGGATTTCTTGGTAGCCTTGAAAGTTGCCTCTTTCTTGACATCAACCTTCACTTGAGTTCTCAACTCAAATGCTGCAAGTATACTATGGAGCTCATCCTTTTTCAACTTATCCAAATCTTTAGCTTCCTCAATAGCAGAAATATTTTCACTAAATCTATTAGGAAGAGATCTTAAAATCTTATCACAAACATCATTTTCAGCAAGCTCAAGACCTAAGTCTTTCATGGAGTTAACAACCTCATCCATACGAAGCATGTAGTCACTAATATTTTCATCATCATTCATCTTGAGTTGTTCAAACATACCTTTGAAGTGTCTCAACTTGGCCTTTCCGACATTTGTATCACCTGTATGAACCACCTTCAACTGTTTCCACATTTCACTAGTTGTCTTGCAGTGAATCACTTTGGTGAGATCTGCTTTCTGTAAGCCTTTCGGGATTGCATTCATTGCTTTTGAATTGTTGTGATGTAGGAGCCTTTCTTCTTTAGTATTAGGACCATGTTCGGGAATAGTGTACTCATCTTCAATCACTTCCCAAACCTCATTCCCAAGTGCCATTAGATGAACCTTCATCCTTGCACTCCAAAGACCAAAATCTGACCCATCAAGAATAGGTGTTGCATTGCCACTTGAATGATCCATTGTGTTCTTTACTAGCTTTTCCTTCAAGCTGTTAAACTTTTCGAAGGCACCGACTCTGATACCAATTGAAGAACACAAGCTTATACTGAGAGGGGGGGTGAACAGTATAAGACCTCTTTTTACTTTTTCCTTTATACTTCAAAATAGTAAAGCAATATACCCAAAGCAATATCAAAGCAATGCACAATATCATCCACAAAGTGACACCAATTTTAACGTGGTTCACCCAAAATGGTTGGGCTACGTCCACAAAACTTTTCTCTAAAAGTTATCTCAAAGTTCTTTGGGAATCCTTCCCAATTACAATGTTTATGAGCCTCGGCCCAAAGGAGATACCTTCCCCCAATCAGAATTTATGAGCCTCTGCTCAAAGGAGATACCTTCCCCTCTGCTCTGGAAATGATCCCTCAGAAGATCAACTGCCTCTACCTCTTGCCAACACGTGGAACTCCTTTCCACCGAAGACCTCCTGTCCTCAATGCTTAGCCTAAGAGACCTCTGCCTTCTATGATCACGTCCACAGTAGCTCAGCAACCTGTACCAAACACAGTCAGTCGGTCTAGTACAAGTCTTCCTCTATCTGTCAGATCTGTCCAACGCTTGAACAAATCAATCCTCTGCACACAAGCCTTCTCAAAGACTTGCCAAATCTGTCCTTAGGTTCTTCTCAAAGAACCAGTGCACCTCTGTCCTCAAGTTCTCTGATAGAACTATCAAACTCAGCTCACAAGTCCTCTGCTAGGACCTGTCCAAATCTGCTCACAAGTCCCCACCAGAACCTGTCCAAAACTGCTCACAAGTCCCCACCGAAACCTGTCCAAGACTGCTCACAAGTCCCCACCGAAACCTATCCAAAAACTCAGCAAGCTCACCAAGAAAAAAAACTTTCTTAGTAGGAAATCACAAGGTGAATTGTTAGAGACCCAATGTGATTTGTCAAACTCATAGAAGCATAAAGAGAATTGTTAGAGACTCAATATGTTCTATACTCAACTCCCAATCTCAAAACTCAACTCAAATCAACTCAGCTCAAACTCAATCTCAAATCTGAAAACTCAACTCAATATCTGAAATGGATAGGATAGAATGCTTTCTTTCAAGAACATGAAACCCCAACAATTGCCAACTATGCAAAGAATCACATAACAATGATACTCATGTTCTTTTCACCATCAATTAGGGCTTCAACAACAATGCTCATCAACCAAGGTTCAATCAACACCATTCAACTCAAAACACAACCTTGAAGCATTTCACAATCAACATCAGAAAAGGAAACAAGTAGAACTCCTTTTCTCTCCAATATTGTTTGAACAAAAAGCATCCACCAACTCAAATCACAAAGCACAAAACAACTTTTCAAATCATCAACAAAGGAGTAAGCCCAACACTTTAACCAAGTAAAGAATAGCTTGATTATTACCAATTTAATGAAAGCAAATGTCAATCTCAAAGCTGCCCACTTAAGGTTTCACAACTTCACACAAGAAGCAATTTTAACCTTAAAACATCATGCTTTCATTTCCATAATCAACCAAAAGCACTCTCAACATTACAAGAAAAATTTATCCCTTATACACCTTATTTCTCCCTTATAGTCTTATCAAAAATAAAATTTATTTCTCATAAGAATGCAATAAGATATTTCAAACAACACCTTCAAAAGAATATTTTATCAAAATAAAACAAGCTTTAAACTCCTTATAACTCCTAAGCTGTTTTGCCCTCTAATAAACTTCCTCCATCCGCAAAATACACTTAGCAAAAATTAATTTCGAAAATACCTTGGCCAACATCAAAAATCGTGCTATGGAGAAATTGCGCACGAATTCTAACACCACCCGCTGCGTCCACTTCACGATGAAAAACCCTTTCGCGTTATTCGAACGCGGAACCTCCCGTTCGGGTAGCGCGCCAACAGCCTAGCCGCTACCGGTGCGCCAAAGGCACCCGGTGAGGTTTAAACCTCACGCTGTTAGCCTTGTTCCTTCTATGCCAGGGATTAAATAAAACAACAGTGCCTCCCTTTCTTCTGACGCGAACACGAAGACGAAAACCTTACGGTGGATTTACGACAAACGGCGAGTACAAAAAAATGAACAACGGATTCACGAAAACGACGAAGACACAGTCGAACAGTAGATCACGAAATCACAGCGAGCAACTCTTTTCAAAATACGGATGGGATAATTCTTGATTTTCATTGAGGGAGATTTATATGCATTTTTACCATAAGCTCTTGACGTCGGCGAGGAGTTTAACACGTCGGCGGAGGTCTTGGCTAGCGCCCACAATCTTAAAACATAGCGCCATGGGTTAGGAGAACCCATTGCAAACAATAATTTAATATTTATTTAAAAATAATTAAAGGGAACCTTAACAAGGTTTTTAATTATTTAAATAAATACTTCCTCCTGGACCCAAATGCATTAAACTAATGCATCCACCTGTAATCTTTAAACCTGCCAACTTGGGGTTTACAAAAGACCTTTGAAACTGTCATGCCGTAACCTTCATCAAAACAAATTATTTGACATCAAATCAAATTCCTTCAAGAGCTTCTTGACATCAATGACAACTTATACACTTGAGCAAAGGCAATGTACCCAAAGTACCCAAAATTGCCAACATGGTCTTTGAGACTTAGAGGTATCTAAGTTCAATAGAGTCACTAGATGTTCAGATTTGATAGTACTAAGATAAACATCACTTATTAATGATGCTTTAATGTGGAACGATTGCATCCCATCGGGCGTGCCAAAAACTTTTGGCAATCAAATCAACCTAGTTATAGATTTTCTCAGTCTACAACACCCTAGACTCAATGCCAAGCATTCAATGTTCAAAGGAAATGAATGTCCTCCATGATAATATCTAGTAGGGCTGGTTCTAAAAATAAAAAATGGGGTTTGATCTAAGGGTTAGGAATATGCTGAAAGGAATGAAATTACTGAAAGGAATGGGAAAAGGCTAAAATCTAGAAATACAGGGTGATGGATAGGAAGCACGATAGACAACCTAAATACTTGAACCAACAACAATCAAAACAATAGACTTTTAATAGAAACCAAAATTAAACCTTTATAACTGCATAAAATCCAGGGGTATTCCAGGGATTAATCCTCTACTGACAGCTAAATCCAAAAAATAGAACTAGGTTGTATGGTAAAGAAACTAATTTAACAGAAATAACATGATATAAGTCATACACAAAGATAGAAGTTTCAAATTCGAAGCCAGAAATCTATATTTCGAAAGTAGATTTCAAATTACAAAGTTGCTTCTCTAGAAGAGATTATCAATGAACTGTTATAGAGAAAAGAATATCCTTTATAGGGAATTATACTTCCTAAAACATTAGTGCCCAACCACTTTTCTAGTAGTGATAGGTAGACTCAGTCCAAAATCAACTTAAAGTATTTAATTCGGCCTTGCAGATAGCTCAACATTAAAAGTGGAAGGTTCTGGTAAGATAACTCAACATGAAGGTAGAAGGTTCTAGCAAGATAACTCAGCATTGAAGGTAGAAGGTTTCAGCAATCCACCATGATCAAATGACTTAGATCACAACTTTAGGTCAGTTTAATCAATCAATGGTATATTTACATCATCCCCTGATAGCTCTGGGTATCTTCATGGAGGTTTTAGGTAGTTTACATTATGTTTGGGGTCTACCAGGAGTTTCCCTCCATAAATGGAGCGACAAAATTTCATTCTATGCCTTAGAAAATTTTTCATCTTCATTTTGGGTGTCACTCCCTAGGTGGAGCAATAGAGCCTTTCACTCCATAATAATTTGACTATGTTGACCTCTTTGTCAAGCTCATCACTCCCTAGGTGGAGTGACATAAGCTTTCGCTCCGCTAGTGGAGCGCTTGGGACCTTCGCTCCACTGGCGGAGTGCTTTGAATTTTGACCAAGGTGTTGACTTCCCTTTGCACTTAGTCATATTCGCTTCTCTAAGCCAATCTGGTCCTTCAATCCATTGGTGGAGCGACAAGGCCTTTGACTGCTTTGACCTCTTTTATACTTGCCTTAATGCATCATCGCTTGGTTTTTGCTCCACTAGTGGAGCGCTTGGGAGATTCACTCCACTAGTGGAGCGCTTGGCGCTTTGACCAAAATTTGACCCGCTTTGCAGCCTTATTGCCTTTTCTTTATCTTTGCACCCTTCCGGAGTGTCGCTCCACTAGTGGAGTGACAGGGAACTTTGCTCTACTGGTGGAGCGACTAAAAAGTTGACAATTTTGACCTTTTGCACTTAACTTTTCAACCTGCATTTTTCTTGGAGAGTCGCTCCATAGGTGGAGTGAATGGGATATTTGCTCCACTAGTGGAGTGCTTGGCCCTTTGATCCTACTTTGACTTCCTTTGCACTTAGCTTATACTTGTTTTTTTATTGTTATATTTTTTGGCCTTTCACTCCACTAGTGGAGTGATTGGGAGGTTCACTCCACTGGTGGAGCGACTACATATTTTAACAAAAAAACATGTTCTAAAAATGCTTAAGTGTTGGAAATCACTACCATGTGCACAAATATGAAAAGAAGTTTACAAAAAAATAGTAAAGAAGAGAACATATCCATAACATCACCCATGCTAAAACATCTACAATTCTACATGTGATACGACTGGAAAGGTACATAAAAGATAAAGGAACCACAAAATGTGAAAGAATACAGTCTTAAGCTAAAGAGACGGCTGGTAAAAACACAACAAAATAACATCTTAACCATTTCTTATGGAAAAAGAGAAGTTTTTACAATGATTGTCTCAAAACTGCACCCAACACAAAATTTAACAAAATGTGGCAAAATTGGCAACAATAACACATTAACAACATGTATATATACATATATTTCCTTACATAACTGGTTAGCTTGCTAACATATAGATGTGCAAACAATTTATTTACACGTGAAAATATATAATTGAAATCAATGTGCTACTATTTTGAATCATTTCCAATTGATCTGAGAACATGAAGATGAAATAAAAAAACATTGAGGAGAGAGGATTTATAACACCAACAATGTATTTTAGTATTGACTTCATTTTTCATACTATCATGGTTGTCTTTTGGCTACCTACACTAAAACAAAATCAAGGCTTTAAAAACTAACCTTTCTACCTTTTAAGTATAGTTTGATTGTACATACTTTTGATGCATTTCCAAGCATTAATGTTAACCAATTCAATTATAATTTCCATTGTTTTAATTATTATTCTATCATTAAATGTTGACATCACCTAAAATAACTATAATATTGATATTTAACTACTAGTTTTAGATATATTTAGTGCTACAAAATATTTTTATAAAAGTGAATATATAATATAGTTTTACATTATATTTCATAGAATTTAGGAAGTTTAATAAGAATGTACATAAATTTGTATCATAGTCTATGTAAAATTGTCATTGAAATATTTTAATCTTTCGCTTTTAGCCATGGTCAACATTGTACTTGTGTAATATTATTGCATTTTCCTACGATCCATTTTCACCTTATGAGATGATACATGTATTATATCAAGATCTAATAATATACTACTTTAACAATAATTAGAATCTATTTCAATGTTGTACAAGGGACTACCTTTGATGCACAACAAGTGGCTTGAAAATAAAGGTTAAGCATAGGAAGCATAGAGCTCTAGGTTGGACAGGGAGGAGCAACAATTTTGGCAATTTTGAGGTAACCTATAGCATAAAAAGACTTAAGTGATGTAGTTGGTGATTTTTTGAATTGCGATCTATTGAGATTTGATCGATCTAAATTTTAGTAACTTGATGACACAATGGCATACCCAAGGAAATATAGATTAAAAGCAATATTTTTGTATTTTTGCTATAATTTGTAAATGTAATCTTCTTTTACTCAATGAAAAAGATAAATCTCTTACTATAAATAAGAGTCCAAGGCTTATTGCAAACATATTTTGGCTATTCTAGAAAAGGCCAAAGCTATACTCTTGGAATGTACTCTCATACTCTTTTTTTAATAAAAAAATATGCTTGGCCTTCATTTAAGACTGTGCCTCAATTTTTTGAACCTATCCTTGTGTGGATGTGTGAGTGATGATGCCCTACATATGCATGTTCGTCCTATTTTTCAATTATGCTTGCATATAATATGGATTCTAACTTATGTTATTTGGTCTTCTAGAAACAACATAATTGATCATAAATTATCCTTGCTACGGTATTTTTTGGCTATATTTTTTATTTTTGTCATTGTTTTCAATATTTCACACTCTCATATTAAAATGTTTTATTATCCTGCATTTACCTTTCTGTACTAAAGTAAGATTAGATTATGATAATATAAGGTAGTGGGGAGTCAGCCTAAATTTAAATGTCAAGGGGATTGAAAACCCCATTTTCCTTAGCATTGGACATAAGGAGTGGGTGCGATCAAAAGATCAATCAACCTTATGGATCAACAACTCCTTTGGCATGCCTGCTAGGAACCTTCCCACCTTTATCTTGATTCATTTAAATCCAAATCTATTCCATTCTAAGCTAAATTTCATGAAATTTTATAAAGGGCTTATTTCATGATCCATAAAATATATCCTCAATCCAAAGGATTCTTGCTTTTAGTGGCCTAGATCTAAGTTTTTATTTCCACCCAAAACTTAAGAAATCTACATAGAACTTAAAAAATTGCATGGATGGTGATTCTAATTCATAAATGAACTCAATGTTTTTTTGCTAAGACCAAAATTTGATGGTTTATTGGAATGATATTGCAACTCATCGAAAATATCTTTAATTACCATCTTGTAAGAAGCATTTTTAAGTCTAATTCTAGAATCCCATGATTTATCAAAACTACTTGACGATTCTTTGAAATTATCATTTGAGTCATCCTCATATTTCAACACAACTTTTGATCATTTTTGAACTAAGTCCCAAATCCAATGATTTTTCAATCCAATCTAATGATTTGTTGGATAAAATTATTATGATATTCATGCCATCAATATTTTGACCAAGTTTGGAGAGACTCAATCCTAGTTCCTATGATTCATTGCATTTCACCAAGTTATTGAAATATCCAATAATTTTTTGGAACCCCTCTATTTGTTTCTTCCTATAGGATCAATCTATTTTATTAGTTTTATATCTCAATTATTATTATAAATATAAGATACAAAGCATGAGATAAGGGCAATGAATCAAAATAGGTGAACTTGATGGAGTATAGGCAAAAGCAGAGTGATGGAATGAAATCATCCCCTATTGTTTAAATATATGGTTTAGAGGACTTCATAGAAGATACTAACCAATATTCAATGGTTATTTTCTCTACGTATGAGATTGTATTTCCATATACAACTTGGACAAAGATAACCCTCCTTAGTCATCCATCTATGTGATATCAATACCATGTGTCAGGAGCCAATCCAGCTCGAGCTATGCCTCCTCCTGCTATTCCAAATATCATTAATAATCATTTGTTTAACATGAGTCAGGTCTTGTAATCCCTTCTATATCAAATGAATATTCCACCACATAGTTCTTATGGCTTACTATCTTAGGGTAATATTGTAACCTCCACTCCAAAAAGACACATGGTGAATTCATTAGTATCAAAACTAAATCAAAACTCATAGGCTATATCTAGTAGTCAAACAAATATTAATGTGTCCCAAGCTAGTACCAATAATATTTTAAATTTAAGTGAATAGGTGGTCTACTCAAGTCAAATGACCACTCTCTCAATAGTATCAACTTTATACTCAGGTGAGACTACTCAACCTCTCATTCATATTTCACCAAATGAATAATCTCAAAGTCTTATAAATCTTCTCCATAAATAATTATGCAAAATCTAAATAAATCCATAGGTAGGCAAAATATTCTTGTAATAAATACCCCACCCAATAAGCATATTGATCAAAACTAATAGAATCTAAACCTAAAAGCAGAAGCCCTATCATAATTAATATTTTACACCTCTTATAAATACATATATTCCCCAACATATCTCTAAAGGTATAAATTTCCAAGTTCCACCTAACCAACCTACACTACAAAATTCTAATCCTGATAAGTTGGCTATACCTAATTCTTCTCTTGTGATAAACCATAACCAATAGCAAGCCTTCATCCAAAACTAAATAGTACCTTGCATCCATCAATATCAAGGGTATGTTTTATGCCTTCAAAACAAATGACTTGGTATCCATAGGGGCCATATGGTTATCCTCCATAAAATCATCAAGCATTGGTGTCCCCTTGACCTTAATAATAATTGCCTTATTGGACATATCAAGCGCCCTTAAATTTGATGGTTCATTCTTCTATTCCAACATCTTCTATGAAGGCATTGTAAAAATTTTATGGCAATGGAAATAAGTTTATCTTGGATCACTTGAATAAGTTATCTACTCTAAAATAAGTTCTAGGATCCAAGAAGAAGATATCATGGTCTAATTGCTAATATATTCACTAAGGGATAAAGTTGCTATTTGGCATCGAAGTCTACTTGATAATTTGGTAACCACTTGGGCTTCCATAACCATGCCATTCATGAGGATACTTGGAAGCATAAATAATGGATGTTGAATCCTCTTCTAGCTCACTATAATGGAGATACACCCTCTAGAGAATATCCATGATTACAATACTAAGTTTACAAGGACTCTCTATTTGATACCCCAACATTAGAACTTTAGATAAACAAGATATACTTTAGATAAACAAGATATCATGATCTAGAATTCCAATCCTTACACCTTATCTAGATCTTTCAAATATGTTTCTCAAGCTAATGATGTATTGATATGAGTAGGGAAGCTATGACGTACCCCACCTATGGCCTATGTCACATAGATAAACCCAAATTCCAATCCATCTATACCAATAACTCCATTTACCATTAATATTATTCCTAACATCTAGGTTCAACTTAATGCACCCCCCTATCCCCATGTTAATTTTTATTACATTGAAAATCTTCTAGGACAAAACTCTCCATCTACTATCACATTACATTAACAACTACTATCCTCATCCCATCCTTTGTAGACTAAATATGATAGCAAATATCTTCTAGAAAAATAAAGTTTTGATATAAAATAAATGATAAATATATTAGAATTGGTGAGAACTTTGGTAAATCAAAATAATATTGAAAAGTAGTGGCAACTAAATAGTGGATGACAATAACAATAAAATTGGCAGCCTAGAAAGACTTCATACCTCACCAAAGACTAGTTTCAATGATAGAATGTTAGACAGGGTGCTAACTAGGTGTAGAATAATATGGTCAATACCAATGTAAATATGAATATTGTATGGTACCTTGTATGCAATGATAAACATAATCCACTTGATTTCTCTATGGTGATAAGAAATATTTAAAACCTTATATACAATCAACAATGTTAGGTATAATAGGGATATATGATAAGTGAGGTAGTGAACCCTCTTACACTAGTAATTGCACAAAACCTAAACCAAAATACAAATGGAGTGCACTCATAAGGAATGGTCTAATAGTGTATTATAAACCTATCCAACCCAAGGAATGCCCTCGTAGAAAACTTTAATGATTGCAATGATGAGGGTGAGATTGTTGAAACCTATGCAATCCTAGTTAATCAAATAAAGGGAGTTGTGATGAGAGGTAAAAGTAAAGTAGTGTAGGAGCAACATAATATCTTGAATAGTCAAATTAAACCACGTAAGCCACCTAAAACCAATGTAAAAATGACCATCCTTAGAAGGGGTGACCCCCTCTTTAGATTAAGGATAAGGGTCTGTTGGCATTTTTGCCACATTGATTTTCATTGAAGTATTAATGTATACATTATTGCAAATCTAACGTTTATACAGGCTTTGATGCGGCTTTGAAGCAAAAAAGGAGCGAAATTGAGTAGAAAATGGCTAAGTCTAAAAACTGCAGCTGATTCACCGACATGTTGCAGAATCGCGGTCAATGCAGGCAGGTTGGGCGGAACCGTCGCGATATCGCGACGTGTTTCATTTTCGTGACTTTCAACGGGAAAAAGGGGAGCAGCGACAAAATGTCACGAAATCGCGACGAAAAGTCCAACCGAAGACACAAAGCAAAACTTGCAGCGCATCGCTGACATGTTCCAGAATCGTGACGTCGGGAGCTTCGAAGACTAAGGTGCTAAACTTGCAGCGACGCGCTGACGTCTTATTTTCGCGATGCAGTTGTTTCAAAGGGCTCAAGTGGTAAACTTGCAGCGATTCGCTGCATGTTCGAGCAGAGAAGAGTCAAAGATGAAAATTTGTAGTGCATCGCTGCACTTTTTTAGGAAGGGTGCCTGCAAGGCAAAGATGCAGCGCATCGTGACAGAAAATGGCAAATGGTACGGAGAAAGAAATGTGTAGCGATATCGCTACCCGTAGCGAAATCTCAGGGTTTTGACCAAAAAGACGAAGTGCCCGAAACATGTAGCGATATCACTACATGTTCCGTTTTCACGGGGCAGAGCGCAAGGAAGAACCAAGAACCGAAACATGTAGCGATATCGCTACATGTTCCATTTTCGTGGGGCAAAGCGAAGCAAGGAGTCAACAACAAAAAGACGTAGCAAAATCGCTACATGTTTCGTTTTCACGAAACAAGCTAGCGATGGAGACATTGAAGCCGAAGACGTAGCGATATCGCTACAGGTGCCATTTTCGTGAGTCAAAGGTGGTCAAAGCGTACGACATAAAAATATGTCATGATTTCGTGACCCGTCGCGTTTTCGCGACCCGTCGTGTTTTCGCGACCTGTGACTATTTCCCACCAAAACGCAGTATGAACGTCCCGAGGGGTTTTTCTTGATTTTCGATGATTTAATGCTGACCCGAATTTAATGATTTGTGGATTTTCGAGGCATTCAAAGTAAAAGACGTGCCCAGGCCACCAAGATTGAAGATTTAACGCATTCGAGGCTGCTGTTCGTGGATTGGCATAACGGTTTCATGCATATTGTCGAAAACGAATTTAATGAAGGACCGCGAATGTTTCATCGCATTTAATTTTTGCTTCCTCGAGGCTATGATTAAGGGGATCGTGTTCCTGATTTCCAAGATATAATTGTGGATCACAAGAAAGTTGTTTTCAAATATTAAATGCTGCAAAGAGGACGGCCCTCTATAAAAACCAATGTAATTCTCATTTACAGAGGTTGGAAAAACTTGCTGCTAGAGACTGGAAGTGCATTTGCAGGAATAAAAGACTTGACTTCTAATTTTTCAAGCGTTGCATGGATGAATTTCTTTTCTGTTTCTCTACATTTCTAATAGCATTCATACTCCTGCATTGCTGTTACATTTAAATTCTGCTTCTGGATTTAAATATTGCGGTCAGGGTACGATTTTTGGAATGTGGGTTTGGAGGGATTTGCTGCATGTGATTGTGCAAAGATTAAGCTAATTTCTTATGTTACTTGTTGTTGTTGCATTTGTAGTTTCCTGCTGTTGTTTTTCTGATCCCATCACTTCGGCCTGTGGCCATATTTCCCATTCCTTTCTGCAATTTTTCAATTTCTTTCCAGCAACCCTTATCTTAAACCAATTTTAGAATAGTAGAGGGAACCAGCCCACTCTGGAGATTGGTCTGGGAGCCATTTCTTGCTTCCAGCCTTTCAATGTTGGCTGGGTCTAGGGCGCACTTGTAAAATCCTTTCCTGTGGCAGATTCGTGACCAACAGGGTCCAATTGCTTTGAACCAAGAGGAACAATATAATAAAAGATTAAACCAATAGGTATGATATAAGGAAATACCAACAAATAGATATTCTCTGATCCTTAGGGAAGAAGGATAAAAGTTAAATTTATAACAAGTTGAAGAAAAGAACTATGATAATGGAAGACATGATGAGAAAGAAAATTTATGAAAGAAAACAAAAGAAAACTTAAGATATCCTTCATTGAACAATAAAGGTCAATTGGAAAATATTAGAGAATACAATAAGTTCACACAAAATAATGAAACTAATCCAACTGGGATAATATTTAACATTGTTAAAAAATTAAAGAAGACACCAATAAAAGTGAGCATATTGGAGGCCTTAAATTTACCAAGTTAGAGGGATTTGCTCCAAGAGATTACAAAGAAATAAGAATGAAATTATGATAGGGGTAAAAATCCTATAACTATTAATCAACCCATTGCCTCCATGCAATAGAACTTGGTGGTACAAGCACCCTTAGATATATAAGTGAATTCTATAGATCTACTAAATGGTCCAAAACCAAATATAATGAAGCCATATCTAGCTTCTATCACTTTTAATATTAAAAATTACATTATGAGGTGTTACATCATTGATTCATGAGCAATAATCACTACAATGCCAAAATTCATTTGTAAGGAAAGGAAGTTGTCATATACAACAACTAGTAGGTAAATTCAGATGGATGGGATGCAAGTTAATGTTGTGGGTATACTAAAGGATCTAGTGATGACTATAGCAAACCGTCTAAAGTTGATTGTAGTTGATCTTCCACCTTATTTTAGAATGTAATTATCTAGGGAATGGACCCAGAAATATAAAAAAATGGGTATATGGCTATGGACTACAACCAAATGAAAGTCCCTCATGGTGACAAGATAATTTGAAATGAAAATAAATACCTTTATAATTACCTCCTACATAAGCTAAAAATGACATGATGTTCAATTAGAGTGAGCTTCATAAATTTATAAATGGGTGTCCATCAAAGGAGAAGTAGATTCTAAAATAGATATGATTATTGGTATACTACAAGAAAAGTGTGATCATGAAGTGGAGGAAGTGTTCAAAGAAATGAGTTTATAAAATTATCTAGTGTTGGAGAAACCCACTAAGGTCTTAACATCGACTAGCTAAGAATCCTAGAGGTCATAACAAACATGGTCAATATACTTTGATGATGTTAGGACTAGGAATATAGTAGGATCTAGGATTCAAATTATTATTCCACAAGATAAAAACATGAACTATACATATCATCTTTTATTCAATTGCACTAATAATGTCTTGAAATATGAACCTTTGTGCATAGGACTGCAAAAAGCTAAAAAAATAGGTTCTAAGAAGTTTAAGATTTATAGTAATTCTAAACTTATGGTAAACAAGGTAAATTCATCCTATGCCACTAAAATTTGGTAACTAAAGGTTTATTAGCATAAATTTTAGGATTTACGATAAATATTTAACATCTACAAAGTTATTACAATACTAAGGGAAGGAAACACTAAGGTAGATAAATTATCTATATTGGTTGTAGATTTTTATCCCACCATAGATACATAGGATAGGCCCAAGGAAATAGAAGTGGTGTTCTGACCTACAGTCCCAAACAATTAAGATCACTCATAAGTGACTAATAATAATGTGTAGATCATTGAGTTCTTGACCAAAGAAGCACATTATTTTGAGGATCAAAATGAATAAGGATATGATATCAAATATGGAGTAATCCAAATAAAAATAAAATACTTTTCGAAAGGACTAATCTTGCTAAATAGCTTATTCAACCTTAATGATAGTGTCAAAAGTCAAGCATCAAGTTAAAGCCACCGTCATACAACTTTATAATTATAACTAAAAAAATATATATTTGATTGGAAAGGAATGCACCAAATAAGAGGTCAATATCTTCAAAGAGTTGTGTAGAAAATATAAGGATATAATCACGTGGAGTTATGAGGATCTAAAAGTGATATGGGTAAAATATATAAAATTCCAAATCAAACACCAAATTATTTTTATTAATATTTTTGAATATAAATATTACAATGATGAGGTATGATTTAGGATGTGCCTTTACATAAATAATTTTTAATTACTTAATTGAATTCATATTCCTCATCATTCCTCCCAATAATAGGAGAATTGGTCCCCAATGCATTCAAAAATAGGAGGAAGAAGGATCAGCGATAACTGATGCTAAGGATAAGGGATCTAGTGAGCCTAAAGTAGAATCTGTATGATGAACTTGATATGGTGTTATCCTGATAAGTTTGATGAGTATTTCTTATGAAGACAAGCCAAGTAGAAGAGCTAAAATCCACTAAGAGGTAAGTCTTTAGATGATAAAGATAAATCCATTGGTAGGAGTTCCCTTAATGTAAAGCCTATAGATCACATAAGGGCTATGATATTGAAGGAAATCTACTTCCAAAATGAGTCTCTGATGTTAGACATGCATTTTCTAGAAAGGATACAATGCTTGAAGAAGCTTGCATGGAATAATATCAAGTATCCTTATGGTAGAGACAAGTCCGATGCGATTACCAATGTTGAAGTACTCTATCAAGGCATGGGTCCTAAAGACTTCCAAGTGTCCTTATGATAACCTTATTATCCTACCAGATTACATAGATAACCAATCACTTCAACAACCAGGTGTGCTAATATAGACCACTGCTTACGATGTTTGCTTGTAGTATATTAAACTCCACATAGTATCAAAATACAATCCATAAAAGAGATGGAAATCAACCTCCAAGTCATCAAACTCATTTTAATCCTAACCAAAAATAAAAGGAATGAAGAAGAAAGACAACATAGATGCACATAGACATGAAGATGTGTAAATGCATGAAGAAGCATGAAGTCATGAAGATATACATAGACATGGCTCTATCATGACATCATATTGGAAAGGAGAACCCAAATCTCGATCCAAGAGCATACAAAATACTAAAAGGGCTCAATGAAATATCAATTGATATTTCATGGTTGGTTGTGGAATAAGTGTTGAGTAATATTACATGATTTGGTATATGCTAATGTATCCCCTTGGTACCTTCATGGTACAATTGTAATATGTAATAGATTAGGGTTGAGTCTATAGTTTAGAGTGTGATTTATATTTTTCCTTTTATGTAAGTGTCAATGTGTAGGAAATGCACAAGTGTCATGTAAGAGTGCAATGTGCAAGAAATGCACAAGTGTCATGTAATTTAGAGTGCAAGTGTAGATTGAGAGAATGTGCACAAGTGTCTTGTATGTAAGAGTGTAAATATGTAATATGAGGATGTGCACAAGTTTCTTAGATTTGAGTGCATGTATAAGTGCAAGAGTCTTGTAGATGTGTTTTACAGTCTAGTGTTCATGAAGAGTGTTATATGCAAGTGGTAAGGTGATAAGCCAAGATTCATAGTACTTGTCATATGGAGATCCATAGTCAAGTACTTAAAGAGTCACAATACTATGGCTATATTATGGAGATAATGCTCCATAAGAAAGCATTGCATATAACATAGATATCAAATTACAAAATTGTATCTAGAAGAAAAGGAATAAAGCTTGTATACATTTTGAGCAACCAATATTGTAAGTTTTCTTCATGCATATTTCATGAAGGATTAAGGCAATTTACATTCATATTTGATTATATAAATGAATTTTTATTTCAGTATTATATAAGCCTTGATATACATATTAATTTTCTCATATTATTCTACTCATATTATTATTATTTTGATCTTTAATATTGTGGCTATTTTATATTGGGATCTATGATGTTTTGTGGTAGTAAGGCTTAAAAATTCAACAATGGTATCCAAGCTACCACTTGACTTTATCCATTTTGATAGAGTTATTTTTTATCCACCATTATTAATTAACTTTTTCCACTTTTGATAAGATTAATTTAGATCTTATCCACTTTGAAGGTAGTGCAAACTTGGACTCTAATTTTTAAAGGTCTTATTGAGTAGAAAAGGCTAGGGTCTTTCCACTAGGTTGAAGGAAAACTAGTGAAGACTAGGACTCAACTATATTGAAGGAAAGGGTTAAATTAGGAGAGAAGTTGGACATTGATAGAGATAACCAACTTAGAATATAGTTGGAGATTTGAGGACATACAAAGTCACCGTAACATAGATATTGTATTCTCTAGATAAGAAGAGGAGAATCACTATTAAAGATTGAAGATTGAAGATTGAGCTAGAATCAACTTAGGAGATAGTTGATCATTCATGGATTTATAATGCCACCCTAGCATTGATATTGGATTCTCTAGTAAGGAGGAAAATCATATTGAGTTCTTAGGTGCGACCTAAGACATTGAATATTTTAGAGAAAATAAGAGGAGTAGATGAGATTAAGCTATAGAAGATTGAGAAGCTTCGTACAGAGATAGAGAATAATTTCAACTTCTATGTACAAAATAAGAAAATAGAAAGAAAAATATTTAGGTCAAGAGAGATTTGATCTTGACATATTTGAAAGCACAAAGATAAGAGAATAGAGAGAAGAAGAAGCAGAGCACAACAAATAAGAAAGCACACAAATAAGAAGATAGCAAAAATTAAGAAGTAATGTACATTAAATAAATAAGGCTAGAGAATCCTATATTGAAGAAGGTCAAAGAGAGAGACTTGCATTATAGAGTAGTCTATATTGAAGATTCAAGAGACCTCCATTGAAGGAGAAATAATTAGTATTATTGCAAAGAAAATAGAAGATGTCCAAGAAGGCCTACATTGAAGAAAAGGCCTGAGAAGGCCTACATTGAAGAAAATACCTACAAAGTTCTATATTGAAGAAAAGCGTTCAAAAAGACCTAAATAGTACAAGAGGTCCAAGAGAACAACAATATTGAAAAGACTCTTAAGTAAAAGCCTACATAAGTAAATATTCACAAATGACTTGCATAAAAGCTTATGCAAGGTATTTGTAGAATCATTACGAGAAAGATAAGAATCTAGAGTAAGCATACAATGATATAGCAGTTAAAGCATACAAACAAGAGGAAGGCTTACCAAGATAATGTAAGCATATATGAAGTAGAGAAGTCATACAAAGCATTCAAATAAAGAGAACAAAGTAAGATGAAGTATACTAAGCCAGCAAAAGGATAAGTTCAAGAAAGCAAAAGTTAGAGGAAAGCATTCAGACATACAAAGCCTGAGATACATTCAAATCCAACAAAAGTACATATAAGAGAAAGCACATGTTAGATTCTATCATTTAAAGAAAATGTTCTATTCTAGTATAAGTTGTTCGATTAGTCATACAAGAACACAAAACACAAAATTAGAGGTAAACCAGTCAACTACTCAAGATGAACCAACACCAAAGTGAACTAGATGTCTACTCAATATGAACCAAAACCAGGGTAAACCAACCACCTGCTCAATATGAACCTACACAAAGGTGAACTAGTCGCCTACTTAGGGCAAGTTAACACCAAGGCAGACCAAAGATAAAAATCCCAAGGAGAGGCTACTCAAGGCACCTGATATAGAATAAATAAAGACCTAAACTAGAATGTACAAAAGAAAAATTAGAACATACAAATGCCTTGTATCCAAATTTTAAATGGTCCAATATCTAGTTACAAAATGGATTGAATACCTAGCAATAAGACCAAATCAAATATTTCAATAATAAGGTAAACATACAATAGGAGCCGAACGCTATCAAAATTTGTTATTCAAATAAGGAAGGTGTTAGGGTTCGGAGCATTAGACTTTCTAATATTCAAATTTTGTTGTAGTAGAAGATAAAAAACATAGCATAGATAGTGAGAATCATCAACTTAAATATCCGTGACTTCAGGTAACGTAAGAATGTTACTTTCAATGCTCATTTTTGGAGGGAGTAGTTAGAATTTAAATTTGCATTTGAATATTAAAAGTGCTAAAGTATGGAGTAATAAGGAATATTAAGAGTCAATTATTTAAGTGCTTTAATATTTGAAATATTTAAAAGTTAGAAAGAATATGAGCTATAAGGAGCAAGGGTTATTAATTTTTTTGATTTATGAAGATTTAAAAGTTATTTGAAAATTTGAAAACTCTAAAAATTTAGGGGTTTTGGAAATTTGAATATTTTTGAAATTTTGCAAATTTAATATTAGGGAGTTAAAAGGTTTTTTACACCAGAGAATTAGAAAATTATGATTTGCAAAATTTATATTTGAGTTACTTTTAATTTGGGAGTTATAAATTTTTCTACTTTAAAAGGAATTAATTGAAAACTTTTATGGATAGAAACATGGAATCTTTAATCAAGAAGAAGATATTAGAAGTTATTAAATCTAACATTGGTAAATTGATTGAAAAATATAAGGGTAAGCTAGATATGGCATTACAATTCATCTATAGAGAAACTATGAATGAAAGTTTTGAGACATTTGAATACTATTTACACTCAAAACTTGTTGAAGCAATTGATAATTCAAAGGATGATATTATGATACCTCTTGATATAGGTAGCATAATGTATATGGCATTGCTTTCACTTGAACTTCATAAAGATGAAAATCTAAGACAAAAAGAGTTAATTGAAACTCTAAAAAGGAAAGTAGAGATTGATACAATTGAATCAATGTTTTATTCTTCTTGTAATGTTGACATTTCAAGTTCATATAATTCAGGAAATTATTATTATGATGCTCTAAGTGAATGTTTAGAAGAAACAAGACAATTTCAAGATTGTAAGAAAACTATGTCAAATGAAGCACTTTAAGCTATTCATGCACATGAAGAAGAAGTTCAAGCAATTTGTGATCCAAAAAATGAAAATAAATGTGAATAATGTGGAGAAAAACTCAAAGAATCCAAAGTTGAATCCAAGAGTCAAGATGATTCCAGAAAAGCATGAGATCATGAAAATCCTAAGCTTGAAGAATCAAAGAATGAAGATGAAAAAGAACTCAGAGATAAATTCAAAGAAGTTCAAGATGAATCTCAAAAAAAGGTTCAAGAACAATGTGTAGAAGAAAACCACCATTGACAAACTAACACAGACAAAGAGAGTAATGTATATAATGAATTTTATTACAAAATATGAGCCTTTTACAATACAAAAGAAGACTCTTTGTCTCTTTACAATTACAAATGCCTATGAAGGCTTTAACAATAACAATGGTGTAATATGCTCCCTAACTACAACTAATGTGATCAAGAGAGTATGAGTGTGTATATATGGGCTGGTAAAGATATCTCCCAGCTGGTTATGAAGATATACCTGCACACAAACAACCAAGAGAAGGGTTAGTAGTTAAAGAGCCCACCTTAGTTGGGCTTTTGTTCATGCAATATTGAACTATAATAAAACACAAAGTTTGTTGTTGTAAAATGCAATGAAAATGATAACTATACCTGTTATATACAAACAATGGGTAAGTGTGAAATTTGGCTAAGGCATGAGTGTGGGATAATTTTGACAACATTTAGCTAGCTCAAATTGGGCTCCTCTAATTTGGTCATGGGAGGGTGTATTTATAGGTAATTTGAGCAAGGATGAGTGGGATGCCATGTGTATGCCACATAGGCTCCACATGGGTGGGGTTAGGTGGGAGAAGGCTCTAGAGAAGATGAGGTGGAAAACCTCATTTAAGTGTCTTGGGAAAAGGGGGATCTAGAAGGATGGGAAATATTTTTAAATTAAGTTTCTAGATGCATGGGGGTTTGTGGAGGAATTTAAAATTCCTAAAAATGGTGATGTGTCCCATAGGTGAGGTGGCACATTAAAGAACTTTGGGTAGGGTGTCCTAGGGGGATGGGAGAGTATTTTAAAATTGATTTTCAAAGGCCAAGGAGGCAAGTTTAATAATTTTAAATTACAAAGTGTAATAAAGTGACATGTCCTTGGGCCAAGTGGCTTAAATGCATCTTTGACTTGACATGATTTTTAAATTTAAAATTACTTTTTATGCCATGAGGGGGAGTACCATGTGAGGTGGCATATTAAATTAGGGGTAATTTTTAAATTCTCAAGAAAGGGGGCTTCTAGATTTCTCATTTATTATGGTGCCTAGAACATGGCATAACTATGTTTAAGGGGCATTAATTAGTATTTTAATTAAGATTAATTAGGATTTTTATTATTTTATTTGCTTTGTTGTTTTCTATGCAAGGGGGAATAATAAATAATGTTATGATGGGGATGTTGATTATACTTAATTAACAAAATTTGGGGTTAATAGCATATTTATTAAATACTAGTGACATGTGGGGGTGTAGGAGAATTGGGTAATATTTTATTATTTTTGTTATTTTATTATTTTTATGGGTGTAGGGGTGAATTCAAAATTTGGGTTAGTTATTATTTGTTGCTTTTATAGGTGTAGGAAATATATCAAAAATTGGATTAATTATTTACATTAATATTTAAGGTGTTTCTAAGGTTTCATTAAGCAATATTAGATTAATTTTAATTTTCAAAGTCTTGCTTAGGTATTTTTATTTAATTTATTAAATTAGCAAAATTGTTAATTTTATATGTCTACACAATGTAAGGTCACATGAAGATTGAAGACAAATATGAAGACTAAAGTCTTCAATAACCAAATAATGTAATATAGGGGTATGTTGAGGAATATTAAATTATTTGGTACATGCTAATGTACCCCATGGCACCTTCATGGTATGATTGTAAATATGTAATAGATTGAGATTGATTCTATAGTTTAGAGTGTGATTTATATTTCCCATTTTATGTAAGTGTCAATGTGTAGGAAATGCACAAGTGTCATGTAAGAGTGCAATGTGCAGGAAATGCATAAGTGTCATGTAAGTTAGAGTGCAAGTGTAGATTGAGAAAATATGCACAAGTGTCTTGTATGTAAGAGTGAAAATATGTAATGTGAGTATGTGCACAAGTATCTTATATTAGGAGTGCATGTAGAAGTGCAAGAGTCTTGTAGATGTGCCTTAGAGTCTAGTGTCCATGAAGAGTCTTTTATGCAAGTGGAAAGATGATAAACCAAGAGTCATAGTACTTGTCATATGGAGAGTAATAGTCAAGTACTTGAAGAGTCACATTACTATGGCTATATTATGGATATAATACCCCATAAGAAATAATTGAATGTAACATGAATATCATATTACAGAGTTGTATTTGGAAGAAAAGGAATAAAACTTGTATACATTTTGAGCAATTAATATTGTAAGTTTTCTTCATGCATAGTTCATGAATGATTCAGGCCATTTACATTCATATTTTATTATATAAGTGAATGTTTATTTTAGTATTATATAAGCCTTGATATACATATTAATTTGTCAATATTATTCTATTGATATTATTATTAACTTGACCTTTACTATTGTGGCTATTTTATATTGGGACCTATGATATTTTGTGGTAGTAAGGCTTAAAAATCCAACAATAAGCACTTTGAATATACACTTTGTGGAATTGAATAATTAATAAAATTTAGACCTTCAATCAGTTTTTATTGGTGATAGAATGATGAAAATATTGTTCTCTAACTTGGACAACTTAGTGCACTTGCATTGATTTTTAGAGTGTTTGGTACCACCGATAATGCACTCCATGATACAAATTCATATAAGGTTTACAAATTCAAACCAAAGTATTGGAAAGGAAACCCAAATCCTCATCAAGAACTTTGATGCACCATTATCCTAATTAGACCTTTACAAAATTTAAGTACTATGCTTCCATTGGATTTAGCTCAAAAAGAGCTTTTCTATGAGTATATATAAGGTTATATTTGTAATTGATCTGATGCCCCAAATTGCAAAAAAAATATCTTGCAAGGTAAAAGGAAAGTAGGAGATTATTTATCCTCCAAGTAAAATATTTTGAGAATACCAAGAATATTCTTTGAAATATTTTAGTTTAAAATTTTATATAGGTGCCAATTTATTACAATCATCAAAGAAGGAAAAATGGATAACATATAAAGGCTTTATGTTGCCTTCCCACCAAGAACGTGGGATAATGCATTCTATAAGATGCATGTTTGGAGCTTGAGGTTTGTGAATTAATTACCCCTAATTAAAATGTCAACGATGTTGTCTAGAATCTGCTATTATGCATTGGACCCTTTCTATTTATTTTCAATGCTAGACTTGGCACTCTTGTACCAAAGGCCAAAAAAAATATCAAGACATCATTTTACATAACACTTGAATGCTTAAGAATTATCCACATCATTTTATCTATCTTTTTAGACATTATTTATTTATTTATTTGAAAGTATGAGAGGGTAACCAATATGTTTTCTAAAATTTGCTAAGAAACCAATCTATTTGCTCTTAAATTTTTGGTTTAATAAAGTTACTTCTAAAGCGAATAAATTTTCAAAAATCAATGTCGTAAATGGTTTGAGTATCAAGAACCATTGATCCTTCCTTAAATTTAAGTATTAAAATACAATTATTATGCTATTTAATATCCGTCCATATTCCAAATAAGATAATAAAAGGGAATATAAGAGCATATAGAATAAAGGGATTTTATTTCCCTCCCTCTCTCTTTTAAATTGTGGTCTATATTTAATTTTTAAATATTTGATAACAATTGTCCTTCCTTCGTCGATATGATGATGGATATCCAGACATTAAAAACTAGGATAATAATAATGCAGAATCAAGGCAATTATAAAAAAAATTCAGTTATTGCACATTGATAACATGCCTACTTTATTTTTGTACATGGAAGAATGCACCATTTTGACTATATTCTTAGCTTTTGCTAATACATTTTTAGTCGATTTATTCGTATATTGCTAAGAGAAGTCTTCTAGAATCTTCAATTGAAATTTCTCTAGATTTTGATTACCCTATAGTCCATGGTAATAGTGTAATGAGAGGTGATGGATAGCCTAGCGAAGTAGGGTTGGTGGCCACGAATGCCAAGTGGGCCACCAAGGAGCACTTGTAAGTGGAGGTGGCCATGGTGGCGATTGCATGGATGAGAGTCACACATAGGCAATGGTAGTTAAGTGCATAGTAAGGACTCCAATATGCATACTATCACTAAACAAAATAGAGGATGCTATGGTTGCTTGTTCTTGCATTGGTGGTGTTCATGAATAATCCAATGGGAGAATTTTTTTCTTTTGTTTTAGGCCAAGATAAAAGGCTAATAAAGCATCCTTGTCCTATGTGTTAATAGGTTGAAGAAGCATTTGTACATATACTTCACCAGTTTCCAACTATAATGTAAGGTAACATTATGAGGTTGATGAGTCAACTTGAATGGAAGATAAGGGTAGTCTAGAATGTGTCCATCATACTCCTTTGACATCGATGTTGCAACATGTTACCTATGATCCCGTGGAAAATAAATCACTAGGCTATCCATAATAAACAAAGAAATAAGAGGTCCAACATAGGCATGCCAAATATTATAATTAGTTTTCGTATTATCCCCTGCTTATAGGGTATCCATGAATTGGGTAATAGTATCAATATTGTCCACCAAATTGGATTTGGTCCTAATGATTCTACTATCCACAATGCTAAGGCTTGTGGTTTATGGAGTAGAGATAGAGTTATATTTTTTGATGTCTAGCATGGAGTCCTCAATAATGAGGAACTCTTCCTAGTCTATGTCAATCATATTTGACATGGTCACCATCATGTAAGCACACAAATATTTGGTTGTCTATGCCAATTCTTAGATTTTCTATAGATTTTGGAGATTTTCTTGGCTAGGCAACATGGTGCTAGCTCTTGGGTTACCTTGCCATCCAAAATGGTTTGAAAAACTTAGACAATCATATTGAAGGATATAAGGCTTAATCTAGATAGGCTAAAGCTAGGTTATGAAGTGACTTGATCCACAAGCGGATCAATATGCTCTAATACCAATTGATATGGAAAACATATATAAAATTCTAAATTAAATGTTGAATTATTTTCATTAATATTTTTGAATATAAACTTTAGAATGATGAGGCATGATTTAGGATGTGCCTTTGTACAAAGCAACTTTTCATAAATAATTCATAATGAATAATTATTGATTAATAATTTAATTAAATAAAATTAATTGAATTTATATTCCTCATCAAAAAATGTATGTTAGAAGAATCATTGAGCATACAATTGATCTTAGATCTTGGAATAAAATAACTTTGATAGAAACAAAGGCTAGTAAATCAAAATATCAAGGCTATGATAATTAAAGAGCTACTTATGTTGTTATAAGCCTCGATCATATTCACCATAAAGCACTCCATATGGGTAGCTTACTTGGTTGTTATGAGAAAGAAGAATGGAGATATCAGGAAATCTGTTGATTTTAAAAATTTGAATAGGGCCTCCTTAAAATATCATTATTCAATATTATTTCTACTAAAGGTTATAGGGTCACAAATGATGTCACAATTTGATGGATTTTTAGGGTATAACCATATTTGGATGAAGGAAAATGACCAATACAAGACTGCTTTCATGGAAAAATAGGGAACATTCACCTATCAAAGGATGTTATTTAGATTTTCAAAATTTGATGCCACCTTTTTGAGAGCTATGGACATACATTTGTAAGTCTAAAATATGAAATCACCTTGGTAAATCTAGATGACCTAATACTTTTATCAAAAGAAAGGGCAAAATATATTGAGCATCTAGAAGCAAATTATAAAAGGTGTCAAGAATTTGATATATCCTTAAATCCTAAAAAGTCCATTTTCTTTGTATAGGAAGGGAAAATATTGGGTCATGTGGTATCCAAAAACATACTTGCTATTGATACTAATCATATCAAGGCCATCCACGAGTTACCTTTACCATTCTTATTTAAAGAAATCAAATATTTCTTGGGCCAAATATAATTCATATCAAAATTCATTACTAAATTTGCATAATTGGTAAGACCTATCACTAAAATGCTAAAGGACGACACCACCTTCATTTGAACTAAAGAAGGAAAAAAGGTATTCCAAGAAATTAAGAAGGCTATCACAAAGGCACTTTCCTTGATCAATCTTGATTTCACAAATGACTTCTATTTATATGTATTTGACATCATTGAAAGTGTAGCTATGGTATTGACTCAAACAATGATAAATATGAACACCCTATTTCCTTCATGATTTAGGTACTTCATAATTATTAGGAAAGGTACACTTTCATAGAGAAGGAAGTGTTTGTAATGATGAAGGTATTGAATAAATTTAGGTGTTGCCTATTTCAAAGTAAGACTACTATCTTCATCATACATTTATACATCATGTCCATGGTATTCCATGGAGGATTTGAGGAGAAAAGAGTAGAGTGGATCAATAAAATCTATAATTTTGATAAAAATAAAACTAACCAAACTAATTAAAGGAAGGACCCTATGTGAACGACTAGCGATGGCTTGTATAGGTGAATAAGTGGCACTAATTTAAGAGCTCAATATAGGATATTTAGATGGAAGGATAGGCGATATAAAATGGTACATGTTGATAAGAGAGTTTCCTAGAGGATTAATGGTGAAACAAAAGGACAATCTCAAACAAAAACCCAACTACTATGTGTGGTTGGATAACACTATCTTTAGAAGAGGTTTTTATGAAGCTCTATTAAGGTGTATAAAGGAATGAAGATTTAAATATATATTTATTGAATACCATGATGAAGGAGGTCACAACTCTACTTAGCCAGTGACTCATAAAATTTTAAGGGTAGTATACTATTGGCCAACTATATTCACTAACTACTTTTTGTAGGTAAATAATTGCAAGTTGTGCTACCTTTATATGGGTTGAAGGAGGAAATTCCCTATGCCATTAAAAACCATTGTGATGAGAAAACCTTTTTTAGCAATGAGGACTAGATTTTATTATAATTACCAATCCTATGGCTATTTTACTAAATAAACATGGAAGGGTTTTAAAAACCAATTATTTTACTAAATGGGTGGAAGCCATTCTAGTAAAAGCTATAAACCAAGAGGATATCATATCGCTAATGAAGAACATAATAAATATATTTGGAGTGCCCTAAATAATCATCACAAATAATACCACTTCATTTACTGAGGTAAAGTTACTTCACTTTTTGCTAAAATACAAGTTTCTTCTTAAGACCTCTTTGAATTACTACCCACATGGAAGTGACTTAGACAAGTCTACATATAAGAATATGATTAAAATTCTGAAGAGGATGATTGCTATGTCAAAAAATGACTGACACTATAAGTTGAAGCAAGTACAATTTGTTTATAGGATTACCCTAAAGCTTCAATAGACACCTCTTCCTACAAGCTACTGTTCAAAAAAGAGAGAGTACTTGATGAGGCCTGGAAATGCCTCAATCATAACATGTTTTGAACACTAAAATTGCCTATAAACTCTTATGTTTTATCTGATATGTTAGTTAAGTTGATTCAATATGTTGTATATTAACCATTTTGCATGATCAATGTATTTGGAATATTATATGCTGATTTTTACAGCTTTTTGCATAGTTTTGTGTTCTTTTTGCTATGACTTGCTAAAATGGGATATGCTTAGAATAATAGCAGCATTTCACTAATCATGTTTTGATTTGTCTCAAGCATTTATTTCACCTAAATTTGGCAACAGTGCAAGCAAACTGTTGCTGTGCAGCAAAAACTGGTCTTTCCCATGTAAATTCCAGCCAGCTGTCCATAAATAGCAAGGCATGGAATTCACATGTGGAAAGAGATGAAGACCATTGGAATTTGATCTTAGGAGATAACCCACCTGAGATATGCAAGAAGAAATCATTGGAAAAGCACACATTTGTTCATTTCGAAGTATCTTCGGAATGAACAGATATCTTCGAAATGAAGAATGCATTATCTTCGAAATGAGCGGATCTTCGGAATGAAGAATGCAGTATCTTCAAAATGAGAATTGTAGTATCTTCGGAATGAGCGATCTTCGAAATGAGAATTGCATTGTCTTCGGAATGAAGCCACTTATCTCCGAAATGAAAACAGAATGTGCTTTGACTTGTTGACCGATTTTTGAAGCTGGAAAAAGGGAAATAAAGGTCAAAAAAGGTAAAGGAAAAGATCTTCCATCTGTCTTTGCCGTCATTGCTGACCAAAGCCATCATTAATGGAAAGATCAAAGAATAAACCCAGGATTTGTTGCAGCATAGTAGGATTAGATCTTTTGAGATATCCACGGTTTGTAATTAGATCATAGGACAGCTATAAATATTGCTCCCATTCAGGTTGAGCCTAGTAGGTAGTAAGTAGTGAGAAAAGAGTAAGGAAGCTAGGAGAAAGTAGAAAGTAGAGAAAATAAGTAGAATTTGATTGTTACAGTCCTGTAATAGGTTTTCAACAGAATTATTGTAATCATGTTCTTTAATCAATAAAGTGCAACAGTTCTATTTCATATTGCTTGTAAATGAGTGTGATTAAGATCTAGAGAGAGAGACTCATACCTTCTTCTGGACAAGGAGGCTGGCCACTTCCAGACCTAGGAGGAGGACTAACAACAGGTTTTTATTTGATTTTTGTAGCAGAATGAGTTGTAGAACTTGTTATTTCAATTGCTTGTAAACAGTTAACAATATCTACAGTCTTAGTTTATTTATGCTTAGATTAATCTTGTGCTTAATGTTTTAGCTATAATATTTACTTTCAACAAAGCTTCCATTTTATTTGACTGTTATTTCTAGAATTTGTTATTTTTGTAATTTCTTGCATTTTGTGTTTTTTGTCAACCCTTGCATAGAAGATTGACAACCTTCTATTACAGAGTCTTGACAGGGTTTTATTTTCCATGCTATAATTAGATTTCCATTCTTGCAAAAGTAAATAGATTTCCTTTACGAATTAGAATCAGACTTTCAATTACTACAACTATTATTTCGCAACATAATTAGGTCTCATTCTACAATTGTAAATCGGGATTTCATTTCTACTAGTTAATGATTAGTTTCCATTTCTGCAATTAGATTAAGGTTTAATTTATGCAATTAGAGATAGGAATGTCCTAAAACCCCCCACACAACCGGTTCCACCAATAAGACCTGTTGCTCTAGATTGACCTAAGTTATAGTTGTTTCACTTCTTCTTTCGTAGATAGCCTTGTACACAGCCCTGGATTGACAAATTCATTGAGAATTAATGATGGTATAATGACTACGCATCATTTTGGCACCGTTGTCGGGGAATAGTGTTGCCAGAAGAAAAAAAATAGTCCAATAGCTGTAATCAGACTAAATTATGAAAATTTAGGATAAAATCTGAATACAACAGCTGAGGAAGGTAACAACTATTGATTTAATTTATGTCACTCAAGAGTAAACATGAATGAGTAAGTCTAGGGATGAAAAAGGTAGAACTACCCCAAAGGATCCCTGGCTTGTTCCATTAAGGAGATCTTCACGCCTAAGGGGTGAATCACCTGTGTTTGAACTACCGGAAAGATTGATAGAAAAATCACCAGTCTCACCATCATTAGAACATTTTGAGAAAGGAAAATCACCAATTTTATCATCATCAAAATATCCCAAGGAAGAAAATTCATCAGACTCATCATCAACGGAGAGGCTTGGACCTCTTGAGAGAACAATTTGGAAAGCTTTAACTTCTCCTAGCAAACAGGAAACTATGGCGGAAGGAGGCAATATAGATGGCCAACATGGCTATGTCCATAATGAAGGAGATGATCAGGATATGCCCCAACCTTCCAGAACATTTGAATATCCTATCCGTCTGAATCCAACACAAAACTCTCCCATGAAAACCATTTCACCTTCAGTACTTCCAACCTTTCGAGGTGTTGTATCTGAAGATCCTGATCAATTTTTGTTTGAGTTCAAGGTAGTGTGTCAGACCTATGATTATATAAATGACAATCAGAAACTTAAGGTTTTTCCCTCAACACTCAAGGATGCAGCATTACGCTGGTTCATGAGCTTAGAGCCAAATTCCATAAGAACCTGGGATCAAATGGAAACTATGTTTTTAGATAAATATCAGGAGTATTGTCGTGTAAGGAATAGAAAAGATGAGTTATTCAGAATTAAGCAAGAAGATGATGAAACATTGGAAGATTATCTTGATAGGTTCTCCTTTGTTCAAAGGAGATGTGGACTTGTAGAACCAGAATTATGTAAAACCATATTTTTGAGAGGATTGCAAGATGAATCCAGAGAAGTTCTGGATTTGATGGGAAAAGGGGATGTAACCACTCTCAGTAATGATGAAATTGTGGATCTCTGTAGGAATTACTCTCGCACTAAGCAGAGAAGAAGAAAAATCCGCACAAATGGCACTGATGTGAAGGACTTGATAGAGGAACTTGCAAATTTCAAAACTGATATTCTAGTGCACCTAAACACTACTTTGGGGAAATGTCTGCAAAAGCAAAAAACATAGAACCTTTGGCAATTTATTGCCCAAGATGTAGAAATAAACATGCTTTGCAGGAATGTCCTTTGAATAAAACATCTATCTCAGCCATTTGTAGTATCTGTTCAAAAAGGCATTCAATTGATCAATGCCACCTGCTACCACAACTCAAAACTGTGTTAGAAAATCAGACTGAGGAACTCAACTATATTGGACCAAAACAAGGGGAAATTTCTCTCAATACCAAAATCCCCCTCGTTTTCCTACAAATTGGGGGCATAATCCTGGTACTATGCCTTGGGGACAACCAGAACCACCCCAACGTCCTTGGAATAATCCTCAATGGACAAATTCCCAAGAATGGCCACAAGCAAATTGGAGTAACTTAGCCTGGAATCGGAATCAAAACAACCCCTCATGGAATCAAAACAACCCATCTTGGAATCAAAACAATCCATCCTGGAATCAAAATCAGACTAATCCACATTGGATGCAAAACCAACCACAGTGGAGTCGGCAATACCAGTCCTATCCAAGGCGACAAAGGAATCAAGGTCAAACTCAGCATTTGTTGCCTGCACCTAATCAAAATTTTCAAGAAAAATAGCAGCAAACACAACAAGTGAAACAACCTCAATTGCCGCTCAACCAGTCACTAATCCAAACAGCATGAGACAGACACCTCCTGTCTATGTGGTTGAAGCTGAAGAAAATGTTGAAATTAATGTTCTTGATTGTAGTAACATCCAACTTCGTTCAGGAAAAGTTGTACCTGAACCAGTTTCAAATGAAATCAAAGAAAATGAAGAGCAAGAATCGTCAGAACCAGAAGAAAAATTGGAACCAGTTAAAATCCAACCAACAATAGAGAAAGAGGAAAAAATAGAACCACAGGCAGAACAATTACCAAGGATAGTTCCATATCCTGAAAGATTCAATGCAATACCAGAAAATTCTGAGTCAGAACTGGTCAAAGAACTCAAAAAGTTAACTATATCATTGCCCTTATTGCAAGCCATTAAGGAAATACCAGAGATTAACAGTACTGTCCAAAATTTGTGCATTAAAAGAGCAGGAAGAAAAAAGAAAGCATTTCCCAAGACTGTTAGAGTTGAAGGGAAGATAGCTGATCTCTTATCTGGAAAACTAGTACCTCCAAAGTATAGTGACCCAGGAAGTCCGGTTATCACAGTTACCATAGGTTCGGTACCAATATCAAATGTTTTAGTAGATCTAGGAGCTGCAATAAACGTCATGACCAAGGATACAATGAAACAATTACAGCTCAAACATCTCGGCCCCACATTTACGAGTTTTAGAAATGGTTGATAGGTCAATTGCAAAACCTGAAGGTATCATTGAAGATGTCCCTATAAAAGTTTCTTCTTGGGAATTCCCTACAAATTTCTTGGTTTTACGGCCAAGAAATTCAGCACATGGATATCCCATTATTTTGGGAAGACCTTGGCTTGCAAGTAGCAGCCTTCATAGACTACAGATCTGGAAATATGACTATTTCAAATGGTATTGATCTGAAACAGATTTCTTTATATCCTCCTGCAAAACCATCTAGCAAATTTTTAGGTCGGTTATGGTTTTCGACTCAGATGAAGAACCAGAAGAGGTCATTTCTACACTAGCTACCTTAGTAGTAAGAGAACACACAGAAGACCTCGGTGACACAGAAAATTTAGAAAATGAAACAATCTGATGAATGTTCTGCATGAACAAGGTTTAGAAGGAGAAGCAACAAATATCCAACGGTTGTTAAGTAATGAGGAGAATCAAAAATCTGAAGATGAACCATCTGTACTATCACAGGGAAACTTTGTTTCACTACCACATGGATGGCACCATCATCTGATTTTTCCTTCTCACTGTTCCATACAAGATATGCTTCCCTCAAGCAGCAATAAAATAGAAACTGCTTCTCTTCTCCCATCTCAGCAATGTCCTCTTAATCCCCTAATCACCAGGTATGAAGGAGTGAATTCGGTCCTTCTAAATACAAAACAAATAGAAGTCCAGCCAGGCAAATTTTTGAACATTTACAGCCAGCTTACTAGGGAAGAGGAAGAAAAATTGATAATTGTCTTGCGAAGCATGTTCATGCTTTTGCTTGGAACTATAAAGATATGTCAGGAGTTCATCCTGATATATGTACCCATAGAATCTATATTGAAGAAGTCAAGCCAGTTAGACAACCCCTAGAGAAGATTGAATCCTGCCTTAAGAGATATTGTGAAAGAAGAAATTGAAAAACTTCTGGAAGTAGGATTCATTTACCCAATTTCTGATAGCCAATGGGTTTCTCCATTGGTAATAGTTCCTAAGAAAAATGGAAAAATGAGAGTATGTGTAGACTATAGAGAGTTGAATAAGGTGACATACAAAGACCATTTTCCATTACCTTTCATAGATCGGGTGTTAGATACTCTTCCTTGGAAAAAGATACTTTTGTTTTCTTGATGGATTTAGTGGATATAATCAAATTCAGATTGCACTTGAAGATCAAGAGAAAACAACTTTTACATGTCCATGGGGAACATTTGCCTATAGGGTTTTACCTTTTGGTTTGTGTAATGCCCCAACAACTTTTCAGCGAGCAGTCCTAGCAATTTTTGCTGATCTGACCACCAAAAGTGTTGAAATATACATGGATGATTTCACGGTATGTGGACAGACTTTTGATTTTACATTGGAAAATCTTGACAAAGTCTTAACTCATTGTGAAACATACCGAGTTATCCTTGAATCCAGAAAAATGCTTCATGATGATGAAGGAAGGGATAGTTCTTGGTCATCACATCTCTCCTGAAGGGATCCAAGTTGATCCAAAGAAGGTGGAAATTATCAAGAATCTCCTTCCTCCTAAAACTCTGTCGGAAGCTTCCTAGGACACATTGGTTTTTACCGTAGGTTTATTCCCAACTTTAGTACAATAGCCAGTCCTATGTTTGCCCTATTGACTAAAGATTCTGAATTCTATTGGACTACAAAGTGTCGGGAAGCATTTGAAGCTACTGAAAGAGAAATTAGTAACTCCACCTGTGCTCAGAGGACCTAATTGGACATTACCATTTCACATACAGACCGATGCCTCCAATACAGCAATTGGAGCAGCATTAGGACAAATTGACAATGGTGAACACTATACCATCTACAACATTAGCAAGAACTTGACAGGAGCCGAGAAAAATTATACAACTGAGAAGGAATTCCTAGCAGTAGTTTATGCCATCAACAAATTCAGGCATTATATCACAGGTTATCAAATATTTATTCACACAGATCATACAACCATTAAGTATTTGATGAATAAACCTATGGTAAGTGCAAGAATTATTCGTTGGTTAATGTTGCTGCAAGAATTTGATATCACTATAATCAACAAACCAGGGAAAGCTAATGTTGTGGCAGATTTCTTGTCCGGGTTGCGAGAACACAGATGAAGGGGAATTAGTTGATGACACTTTTCTTGATGAAAAACTATTTGCTATATCAGTCCAATCACCTTGGTTTGCAGATATAGCCAATTATTTGGTCACAGGGAAAGTTCCTCCACATTTCACTTCAAAACAGAAAAAACAATTGATCAAACAGAGTTCTTCTTTTGAATGGATTAAGGGTATGCTTTTTAAGTGCGGTCCTGACCATGTGTTACGTAGGTGCATCCGAAAGGATGAAGTGTATGATATCCTTAGAGCTTGTCATGATGAACCCTCGGGTGGACACTATTCTGTAAAAAGCACGATTAGGAAAATCTTGGGGACGGGATATTATTGGCCATCTCTTCACAAGGATGTGAAAAAGTACACGAGGCATTGTGATGCATGCCAAAGAATGGGGAAACCCACTCATACAAATGAGATGCCACTACGCAGCCTCAAATGGTTTTAGAACCATTTGAGAGGTGGGAGCTTGATTTTGTAGGACCTATTGATCCACCTTCTCAAGGAAAGGTGCATATTCTAGTATGCACTGATTACTTGACAAAGTGGGTAGAGGTGCGTGCTTTCAAACATGCTCGTGAAGAGAAGGTCGCTGATTTCTTGTATACTCAGATTTTTTAGAGATTTGGAGCTCCACGGTCTATCACCACAGACCAAGGACCCCAATTTGCATCCAAAGTCATAAAGGCATTTACAGAATTGTATGAAATCAAACATAGGAAATCATCACCTTACCACCCACAAGCAAATGGCCGAGGTTGAGGTAACAAACGAGGGAACTAGAACGCATCTTGACAAAAATAGTAGCTTTTCATAGGAGAAATTGGCTAGATAAATTACAGAAGCAGTTTGGGCCTACAATACTACTTGGAAGTCCACTATTGGATTCACACCTTATGAACTAGTCTTTGGTAAAAAGCCTCTCTTACCTATTGAATTTGAGCTACTAACATTGCGCACAGCACTAGAAATTGGAATTGAATTGTCGTAGGCACAGATAGACAGGATTCTACAGTTGAATGCATTGGATGAACTTAGATTGGATGCTCTGCACCAAACTGAGGTAATTCAGGAGCAGAGGAAGCTGTGGCATGACAGTCACATTCAGCAGAGGAAACTTCAACAAGGAGATTGGGCTTTATTGTTTGATTCTCGCTATGAAGACTTCCCTGGAAAACTAAGAACTAGATGGTTGGGACCTTACTGGATTGAAGAGGTATTTGACAATGGAGCAGCTCGTCTATCTCCTATTGATGGATCACAAAGAAAGTTGGTAGTAAATGGACATCGCCTGAGGGTGTACCATACACCTCGGACTAAAGAAGAATTCTTGCGGCAACTTGATAGTTTGGATACACAACAGGTGGAAGAGATTCCCTCTTCCACTTCAAAACAATCGACATGATCATGGATTTCAAGAAAAAGCAGAAAATACAAAAAAATTAGAAAAAAATAGAAAACAAAAAGATGAATAAATTCTGAGTATGAATTCCTTCATGGGCATGGTTTCCGGGGAAATCATGAAATTCCTTCATGGGCATAGTCAGAATCAAGAAAAAAAAAAAGAGAGAAAAGGAGAGGTAAAAAAAAAAAAAGGGAAAATCAAGAAAAAAAGGAGAGAAAAATGAATAACTCAGTAGTGAAAACCTTTTTAAGGCACTACTGGGTTGGTATGCATGAAAACCAGTTTTCTAGCATGCATAACCTTGAGAAATTTTTGAACCATCATTGTACAAATTCACCAAGTGCACTTGTTTTAAAATGTTGCGAGAAAATCTCAGTAGAACATCAACAAAGGCAGTCATTCTTCAAAACTGGCATTAACTATTTTTTTTAGGTATATATTTCTTACATTTCTTCATTGTAAAATGATTGGTGTATAGTATATGACAATTAACCATTAGCATAAAAGGTATTCATAAGAGTTGGCATACTTAAAACATGTTTTGAAAATGAAAATATTGATTTTTGCCTAATCTTCGAAACAAGAATGCCAAACACGGTGCCTACTGTATTATCTTCGGATTGAAATTGTCTTTGGAATGACAAGAGAATGAATGTTGCAATTTGTCTTGAAAGAAACTTTGTCTTGGAAATGACGATTTGTATCATCTTGAAATGAAGATTTGTCTTCGAAATGAATGTTGCGTCTTGGAAATGAAGATCTGTCTTGGAAATGAAGATCTGTCTTGGAAATGACGATTTACCTTCGAATAGTGATCTTGGAAATGAGGATTGATCTTGAAATGAGGATTAATCTTGGAATGAAGATTTAAATTTGCAAAGAAGACTTGTCTTCGGAATGAAGGCCTGTCTTTGGAATGAAATTATAATCTTCGAAATGAAGTTTTTGCAATTAAATTATAATCTTCGGAAAGAGCATTTCCACGTGGCATCCAAGAAAGACAAGGTATGATAAAATCAAATTCTTTTAGCTGCATACGATAAAAAGGAACACGTGTCAGCAAGGATATGGTTTATTTTGCATGGTACTAGAATCAAGGAAGACATGGTTTATTTTGCACGTGAGAATCTATGGACTAAATAGAAAAATTAAAACCGAATGAGGTGGATCTGATGGCAAGGACGTCCACGCAATCATTGATGGACAGGTGTTCGGTGCAACAGTAGAAATGCGTGCCACCTTTCTTTTCGAAGACGTGTTTGCGAAGTACAGTGCTCAGGTTACGGTTCATTCTGAAGAAGAAGACGAGAAATAGGGCAAGCGAAGATTTCGAACTAAACCCTGCAAATCTGCAACATAAAAAACCTAGAGATCCAGCAGAGGAATAGCAGTAGCAGTGAACGGTTTTTAAACAGAAAATATGGGGCGAAAGATCAGAACGGAACCAGTAGATACCACCTACCTCCAAGAAAATCTGGCAGTCCTATAGATTTTTGAAGATGGAGGGCTTATGCCATTTCTGGATAAGTTTAATGGGTCCTCTGAAGATTTGGTTGGCATGTTCGCCCATACATTTAGAAACAACCGAGCACATGTTAACGACATGACTATTGAGGTAACCCCTAAAATTTTAAGTCAGATTACTGAGCTGCCATTAGAAGGGATTTCAATTTCTAGATCTGGCAAGAATACATTGGCAAATGTAGTTAATCAATTTGTAGAAGAAAATGATAGAGAGCCAGAATATTTAACCCATAACAACACATGCAAAGGGTTAAAAAGGGCCAACCTACAGGAACCCTGGGATGAAGTAGCCACCTGGGTAATTAAATTCCTAACCTGTGAAGGGCAGTATGTGCTGTTGTCAAGGCATCATCTACGAATTTTGAACCATCTCAGACATGGTGAGCAACAACCAGAAGTTAGGGTAAATCTTCCCCTATATCTGTATCAGGAATTAAAAAACATGGCAAAGAGATATCAGGAGGGTAAAGGAAGCCTTCGCCATCATGGCCTCATCAAACTAGTTTGCCAACACCATTTTAGAGGAAACCCTAGGAGTTTTGATAGGTTTTACTCTACCCTAAATGATGTCATTTTTAGGGATGAAGATGAGGAAGAAGAAGAACCAGATGCTGCTGACATTGCTGTAGAAGAAGAAACAGCTACTGCAAAAGCTGCTGTAGAAGATGAAACAGAAATTGCCATAGAAGCTATTACAGAACCACACCCAGTAGCAACAGAAAACCTTGCTCCTGAACCCTCAACTTCACGAACCAAGAAACAAAGAAAAAGAGGATCTGGAATAGCAGTAAGAACAGAAAAACAAAAGAAGGTTCATTTTTTTGGAGTGACTACTGATTTGATAGAATAGGAAATAACAAAGGAAACAGAGGCATCTGAAACTGTCCCCACAACCCCTGCTGACACCAGGAAACAGAGCAAAAAGAAGAAGTTTGCATCTGGAACTAGGAGGTCCACCAGAATCCATTTGAAAGAAACAGCAGAACAGGTTATGGAGGAAGAAGAAGGACAAAGCAGCCCAGATGTCACAGAAATACAACCAGCCTCTGAAAATTTTCTAGAATTCCTTGAACATATAGTTGAGGCAAAAACTGGGCAGGATAATTTGGAGGAGGCTACGGTTCAACAGGCTACAGATATGGTGGATACAATTATAAGCAGTTTCATAGAACCTGTTGAACAAGAGCAAATTGTTGCAGAAGAAGAGATAATGGTTGAACAACCAACTACAGCTGATCTGTCTGCATCAGATTCTGAGGCAGAAACAGAAGTGGAAGACATCACAGAGCAGCTGAGGGCAGCAAGAAGTGTTGTCAGAACACAAACCAAGTGGATTGAGGAGAAAGAAAGCATCATTGAGATACAAGAAAGAAAAATTGCAGAGTTACAGCAGGAAGTGGCAGCATTAAGAAGAATGTTGTCACAGTCTGAAAAATAGCCAACTGTATCCATTGATGAAGACAATTTGGCTCAATTGCTTCTGGGTCTATCAAGGGCAGATGACTCTGTTGAGACAGACATGGGTGTTCATTCTGAAGCATTGCCTTCTCATTTTGAAGATGCTTCAGAAATGGCAAAGAGCATAACAGAAAATACTGGAGATGAGCCACCAACACAGGAACAGTCCCAGCAGCAAGAAAATGTTCAAGTAAGTACTCCTATTGAGGTCCCTGTATTTCAAACTATTATACTTTCTGCAGATAAGGGGGTACAAGTAGAATTACTATATGATGACAACCCAATAGAAATAGCAAATAAGGGGGTACAGGTAGAATTATTGGTAGATAATCAACCGGTAGAAGTGGCGAGAAAAAGGAGTTCGGGTAGATCTGCTGCCTAGGATTCCCCCTGTAGTCAGACCACCTAATACTGTGTCTCTAGAGCAATATAATGCGAGACATAGCCAATTGGATGATTAGATATGAGCAGCTTGCCACTAAGACTGAGAAATTCAAATTGGAAAGGAAACAACTAGAGGCAAAAGAAACAGAAAACCAAGCATTAAAAGAAAAGGTGTCTGACTTATGCCAAATTGCTAAATTTTTAGTTCAATTTAGATGACCAGCCAGATTTTACAGCCTTATTTTGAAGGAGAAATACCTCAGATGGCAGGTCATGAGGATTAGTTCAAACCTCCCATATAAATTGGACACAACTACAGATTTCTTGGAGGCATATTTTGACAGCCCCATAGAACAGAAAAATCTCCTATGTGAACTATTTTTGCACAGCTTCTTCATTCCAGAGGAAGTAGAGTTTCATCCTCAAATCTACATTGGAGATGTTCAGTTGAGAGCATTTATGTCTACTTTGCAGAATCAGCTTTACTGGGATCAAGAGAAAAAGCGAGAATAAAGAGATTGAAACAAGGGCTGAATTGTTAGTCGAGCAATCCAGCCAAACCACCCAGTTATCACCAGACAACACTTCTCAATGATGAATAGGGATGATGTAAAGAGGATGTACCTGAACAACTTAAGGGACTATGTGGCTAGATTCAAAAATTTTTGTGATCATAATTTTTCCCAGCATTATCAGTGTGCAGAAACAGATGGGCTGAACTTTCCATGTCTTTGCGAAAAAGAGAACCCATCTCCCCCATCAACTTAGAATGGTCCAGAAGAAGAGCAGAAGGTGTAATCCAGTGATTGAAATCATGCAACATAACTGGATAGGTCTTAGGTTTAGGCCTCCAACCATCATTACTCCAGTTCCATTCTACTTTGAGGAAGATGCCCAACTTTGATGAGCAGTTTGAAGACTGGCTCAGAAACATTCAGGAAAATAGGGGGTATTATATAGGCAAGAAATTATTCTACAGGTCATGGAATCTAAACATGGACATATGTGATTCCATAGCCCAACAGAATGCATGAGGGCATGCATTAATATAAGTTGGGGGGAAAATGATGAGGCCTAGAAATGCCTCAATCATAACATGTTTTGAACACTAAAATTGCCTATAAACTCTTATGTTTTATCTGATATGTTAGTTAAGTTGATTCAATATGTTGTATATTAACCATTTTGCATGATCAATGTATTTGGAATATTATATGCTGATTTTTACAGCTTTTTGCATAGTTTTGTGTTCTTTTTGCTATGACTTGCTAAAATGGGATATGCTTAGAATAATAGCAGCATTTCACTAATCATGTTTTGATTTGTCTCAAGCATTTATTTCACCTAAATCTGGCAATAGTGCAAGCAAATTGTTGTTGTGCAGCAAAAACTGGTCTTTCCCATGTAAATTCTAGCCAGCTGTCCATAAATAGCAAGGCATGGAATTCACATGTGGAAAGAGATGAAGACCATTGGAATTTGATCTTAGGAGATAACCCACCTGAGAGATGCAGAAGAAATCATTGGAAAAGCACACATTTGTTCATTTCGAAGTATCTTCGAAATGAACAGATATCTTCAGAATGAGAGAATGCATTATCTTCGGAATGAAGAATCGCAGAATGAGGTGATCTTCGAAATGAGAATTGCAGTATCTTCGAAATGAGCGATCTTCGAAATGAGAATTGCATTGTCTTCGGAATGAAGCCACTTATCTCCAGAATGAAAACAGAATGTGCTTTGACTTGTTGACCAATTTTTGAAGCTGGAAAAAGGGAAATAAAGGTCGAAAAAGGTAAAGGAAAAGATCTTCCATCTGTCTTTGCCGTCATTGCCGACCAAAGCCATCATTAATGGAAAGATCAAAGAATAAACCCAGGATTTGTTGCAGCATAGTAGGATTAGATCTTTTGAAATATCCACAGTTTGTAATTAGATCATAGGACAACTATAAATATTGCTCCCATTCAGGTTGAGCCTAGTAGGTAGTAAGTAGTGAGAAAAGAGTAAGGAAGCTAGGAGAAAGCAGAAAGTAGAGAAAATAAGTAGAATTATTGTAATCATGTTCTTTAATCAATAAAGTGCACCAGTTCTATTTCATATTGCTTGTAAATGAGTGTGATTAAGATCTAGAGAGAGAGAGACTCATACCTTCTTCCGGACAAGGAGGTTGGCCACTTCCAGACCTAGGAGGAGGACTAACAGCAGGTTTTTATTCTGATTTTGCTGCGGCAAAATGAGTTGTAGAACTTGTTATTTCAATTGCTTGTAAACAGCTGACAATATCGTGAGGTCTTAGTTTATTTATGCTTAGATTAATCTTGTGCTTAATGTTTTAGCTTGTAATATTTACTTTCAGCAAAGCTTCCATTTTATTTGTTTGTTATTTCTAGAATTTGCTATTTTTTGTAATTTCTTGCATTTTGTGTTTTTTGTCAACCCCTGCATGGAAGATTGACAACCTTCTATTACGAGTCTTGACAGGGTTTTATTTTCAATGCTATAATTAGATTTCCATTGCTGCAAAAGTAAATAGATTTCCTTTCTGCAATTAGAATCAGACTTTCAATTCTGCAATTGTTATTTCTGCAACATAATTAGGTCTCATTCTGCAATTGTAAATCAGGATTTCATTTCTGCAGTTAATGATTAGTTTCCATTTCTGCAATTAGATTAAGGTTTAATTTATGCAATTAGAGATAGGAATGTCCTAAAACCCCCCACACAACCGGTTCCACCAATAAGACCTGTTGCTCTAGATTGACCTAAGTTATAGTTGTTTCACTTCTTCTTTCGTAGATAGCCTTGTACACAGCCCTGGATTGACAAATTCATTGAGAATTAATGATGGTATAACGACTACACATCAAGTACTACCCATAAATATAGAAATTCCTTCACTTCAAAATTCCTAGTAGTTGGAGCTCAAAGGTATCGACATTCCACCTATGCAATCCCATCTCAATACATTATTATAGCCAAAAGAAGAGATAAATCCTTCCAATGGTTTGTATTTCATCAACAAATCATCAAAAGGTGGTTTGATAAGAAGGACAAAAATGTCCCATTCAAATAAGGGGACCTACAAATAAAGTGGAATAATATGGGACCAAGCCAGGACAACATGTAACATTTAATTCAGTTTGGAGTGGGCCTTACTATATTGTTAAGGTGCAAGCATCTAATGCCTATGAGTTGACCAAAATAGAAGGGAGGATGTTGTCTCTCATTCAATGAGAAATACCTATGCCCCATGTAGGCATAATAGGATAAAAATCCTTTTTAAATATGTACATAATGCTTCCCTTTTCTATTTTTTCATTTTTCTCTCTTTTATTTTTTGGCCTTCAACAAATAATAAATAAAAAATCCCTTCTTTACTAGGTTTAAATCTTGAAAGGGGCACTTAGTTACCTTATTCCGAATCCCCCTTCTAACATGAATCAAAAATAATAAAGGGAAAATTTATCTAAGTCAAGATTATACCGATTTGATGGATATGTTTAATAATTTACTAGATCCTAGGAGTGACATCATGCCAACATAAGTGAACTTTTGCTAAGTCTTTTGGAAAATATTGACTCAAATATTCATTAGGTTGTGGGATTCTATCAATTTAAAAAATATAAAGCCTGACTCCTCCCAAAGTTTCAATCCATTATACAAATGAGGTAATTTGTCGAACAATGTAATGTCACATTGATATAGGTATAAAAGTTTTAGCACTTAGGAGAGATAATTATGGAAAAGCATATGACATCACCCTAATGATGATGTAATTCATCAAACCAATAGGCTATGAAGGTACTTGATAATGCCAACTTGATTTAGCATTGATATATCAATTTCATAAGGGAGTAAGAGTCTAAAAGAGATGATGATGTCATCTAAGGACTTATTGATTTTTTACTTCAAAATGAAGAAACCAAAGGGAAATCCATGTCATGATGATATCATCCATTTTTTTTTAAATATTTAACACAATATATTTGTCAATTCAGATTTATTTCATGATAAGTGAGTTAATATTGCACACATAGAGGTGGGCTAGCCATAAAATATAAATAAAGGGGCAAATATTCATTGTTGCATTTCATTTTTTGACATAAATATTTAAAAATTTCCTCAAGATCTCTAACACCTATGGAAGAAACCCTTGTTCTTCTCTATGTGAGGAAATAATATTTAATTCATTGAAACTACATCTGCAACTTACCATCATTGATGCTAAAAGGGATCCTAATTCATCAAAGGTAAGGTTTATAAAATCTAATCTATGCTAGTTGAGTCTCAAACATTTCTCTTTGAACCCCTATTTCAATGAAAGGGGTGATAATAGATGCAAATCTTTGAATACCTCTAGTGCACCAAACCAACCACTAAAAAGGGAATCCAAACATAATCATTCTATCCCTAATTTTAGGTTGCTATCCAACTACACATGTAAGACAAATCTAGGTTTCCTAGCAAAATTTCTCTATTAAGTATGCACAAACTAACTAGTCTTTTATTTTGTAGGGTTTATTATTTTTCCTCCACATTAGCTAAAAACCCTTCCTTTTTTGTCCCTTTTTTTTTTCTTCTTTAAGAAAACCCAATGTTCTCGTGGCTCAATGGACTAAAATTTCCCTTTTCATTTTTCACTTCTCAAGTCTAAAGTCCATTGAATCATTAACATTTGCTTTCAATCCATTTGAACTTAAGACCATCCACTTATTTTCAAACAATATAGCCAGATGGAAGACTTATGGAAATCCTTTTTCCTTGTACTATAGTATTTTAAGGCTTAATATATATATATATATATATATATATATATATATATATATATATATATATATATATATATATATATATAATCCTATGCATGTGATGGTTGTATTCCATAAGGAAACTTGCTCTAGATATTTTTGAACTAAATATTTAAGTCTAAGAGGCTTTCCTGGTTTGTCTTTGGATACTCATTATCTGAGTGAGCAATAGGAATGGATATCCTACATATCAAAAACTATTATGAAGGGTTCATCTATATCCACACAAGATCTAATTATTATCTTCCAAGGATCTATACAATTTCAATATCTTACCTCTAAAATATTGAGCTAGTAACCTTGCCATTACAACCTCAAAGACATTGTTACAAAGGATGGACAAGGCTAAGACACCTTGACAATGATCATAAGTAATTTTTACATTGCCATCATAGATGGGCAATATCTTTAATGTAGTCTAGGAAATTTCATGAAGAACTAGCAAGCTAAGTGGCTTGGTACTATTCTAGGCTAGGAAAATTTATCCAACAATGGCTCTAACATATTTGTTGATGAATTTGTAGAGCCATTTGATTTGTACACAACATATTATTTTGTATTTCCTATACTTTTACCATTTAATCCAGATTTTTACTTCCAACAGAGTCACCACTTCTATATTTTTACTTTTAATGGAGTCTCCAAGTGAACATACAATATTTGCAAGTGAGGTCAAGACTATTCACCAAAATATTGAGTCCTTCGGGTATTAAAATAGTCTTTGTAGGATTAGGTATCTTCTGAGATAGATGTTTGATATTTCTCCTAGGAATACTTCCTGATAAAATAATGGTGGGATTGGGTCCCATCAGGTGTACCATAAATACTCTTGGTTCTAAAATTTACCTAGGTAAGTGAATGATCAGAATGCACCCTCAATATCTCATCCAAGATATTGGATGGCTCAAAAAAGGGGTCTTTGAGTCAACCTCTAGATAAGGGTGATTCATGTGCCTAGCTAATCTAAATAAATGGGGGATTATAGAATAAAGTAAGAAATGCGAAGGGTTAGAAAGATAAGCTAAAAGTGGTATAAATTCAACAACATCAAGAGATAGTGTGGTGATTCTTGCAATCTGAATTTAAATTAAACCACCTAACATAATGGCCTACTTTTATTATGCATTAAAAATATTAACCATTAAGAACCCTGAGCAATGCTAAGTCATTCTAAATCTATAATGATAAATCCAAATAGAAATCTAGAATGTAAAATAATTATAGTAGAATTACCCATTCCTAGCTTTAACAGAAAATCCTTAGCTACTCAGTAAGACATACATACATGTTTTGCACAAGAAGTTAGTAGGAGTCTAGATAGTAATCCAATATTGATTCAAGAAGGTGTACAACCTCAATCAATACAATTATGTCAGTTGTAAATTCCAAAGAGTTGACCATTAGAATGGCTTACATTCTAGTATATATAGAGATTTACAATGTGTTCAATTATCTAAGAATGATTGTTGTTAGAGCATATTGTAGGCTTCAGAGCAGGAACAAAGAGAAGCTATCACATTCAGCTTAACTACATTTAAGTACTTCAGGCATGCTCTACTGAAGTGTGAGATGTAGATTTCAATGTGATATTGGCTTGCATGTTACATCATTGGATTGTAACCATTGAATGATAGTCCACTCCCTTTTCTTATGGATAGTTAACTAAGCAAGGGTAGATTAGAGGTGGAGAAGGATTCAACCATTAAGACCTTCTAATAATATTTATGCCTAGTGACTGATTGGCATGTGCACTCCTATTGATATGGACTATTTTGGATCACTTATGTATTGGTTGGCAATGTGAAGAGTGTGTCACTTATTGTCGAGTAATCACCTTAACTGAGTGTTGCATCCTTTGGATTTCTCCTTATGTTGGGTGTTGAAATTCTTCTTACTAAGATTCTATTATCCTTGCTTACTTTATTTCCAGGATTCCTAACTTAGAATTATCTTGCATCTAATTTTCTACTTGGATTTTCAAGTTTTTGAGTCCTTAGAGCTAACATCATCATTTTTTAAATTTTGACACCTCTGAAGCCATAATTTTGGATTTTGAGTCTTGGACTCAATGCCTTGGAATATTTCTTGCTTGGCATGGCTATTTATTATGTCAAAAAATTTATGCCATCTTGTTGACATCAATATTGTAGTCCATCTGGTTATATTTATTCTTTTGCTTTCTCTCCATTGTCAAGTATTAGATATCAAAGTCTCCACATGCTTTTGCTCTAGCCAGATGTTAGGTTTTTATTATCCTAATGCTGACATTAGAATTTTAAATATCCAGTTATCATTCTTTAGTTAGCCAAATTTACTTTCATTCTTTACTTGGCCAGATGTCGAGTTTCATGCCTTGCATTTTTTACCATTTGAAAAACTTCTTCTTGTAGCTTTTTTATCTATCTTGGCCTATTGCATTTGGCTTTGCCACTCTACTTGTAAATTTTTGCAATATTTTAGTCTATGTTGAACCATCCTTTATTCTTAAATATTCTTCAATAGCCTCTTTTGGTATTCTTCTAATTTTCTATCTAAATATTTGCATGCTCATTGTTGCATTACTATCTTAGAAAAATAACTACATTTTCTAAACTATACCACATAGTGGATGTAGGTGATAAAATTCACATATAGATCCTATACAATTTTGGAGGAAAAATATTCCCTTCCTGTAATCCATATATAGTAGGTGGTTAGGCATTACAAAGGATCTATGATTTTCTTATTCAAGTCATAAGATTCATATGTAACTTTCCCTTCATTTTCTTTTGTATAGCAGTACCTAAAATTTGAGTGATCTAGTGGGAAAGCTTTTGGGCCCCCACTTCTAGCATAATCTATATTTTTCATATTCATACACACATACATATATACATATATGCATATATACATATATACATATATACATATATACATACATAAATGCATACATATATATTGGAGGTCATAACTATTTGGTTCTTTTTATCTTATTTCTTGTATGTGTGAATATTGGAGCCTTGACTAACTAATTTTTGTATTGTTTCCTTTATATGTATTTTGTGCTTAACATATTTAGAGGAAGAAGTGTTCACCTTCAAGCTATCAACACATTACACTCATTCATTCATGTGTCTTATTGTTATGTAGAGGAATATTATTTTTATCTTGGTGCATCACCCTTTGTTAGCTTAGGTTAGCTTAGGGTCTTTTTTCCTTTATGCTATCTTTGTTTTCTATGGTTTCTCTTTTGCTTTTATCTCTCAAGTTGATTATAATAGGATAGAGTAGAAAGAGCACTAAAGATCACATTTTAAAAGTATTTGGTCTTGTAAAAATCCTTGGAGGTAATTTAATTAAGCCATAGTTCATGCTCTTAGTGTTTCCCTATTGTGTTGCTCCATGCGAGGCTTGATAGTTTGATCATTTAGTTCTTATATATTGTGACCAAGATAATCAAATAGGACAAGAATGTAATGCCATACCTAGTGGGACCCAAATGATTCATTTTTATTGGCCCCATGATCAAGAGAAATCTAATAGGCTTATAATCTGGTGAGGTTCCTTTTCTATTTGTTTGTTTGAATCATATGGAAATATCACCTGGTGACTCTGCTCATATAAATATTTAGAAAGAACCATTTATAAAGGAACTAGATTGAGATTTTGGTGAAGATTTTAGTCTACTTGATTAAAGAGAAAATGAAATATTCACCTGTTGACTCCACTCAAAACAAGGAATGTGAAAGTGTACAAATGAAAGACTTACCACTAGATCTTGTATTATTGCTAATATTCAAGAGCTACTCCCATCACTTAACATTATTCTGACAAGAAGAAGAAGAGGGAGAGGCCAAAACATGGTTGCTCCACTTTCCAAAGCATTTCCTACTTATATTAATGGAGGTCCATTGATACCTCCTACTCTACCTAAAGTATGGGATAAGACACCAATATATATACTAAAATCCCTTTCATACTTCATTGGCGAAGACATGATAACTTTGATCGAGCATCTAAATCATAGGGTGAGTTTGTGTGCACTTCATAATGTAATAGATAAAATTATGACCCTCATTTAAAGGCAAGGCTCATGACTGGTATGTTGTACTTCAACCTCATTCAATTGTTGACTAGAACCAACTTGTTGCCTTGTTTATAGATATATTTAGAAAGAAGGAATATGGAGTGTCTCTCTTGGAATAATTGTCAACTATAAATAGAGCATTGATGGAGGCTATGGATGATTTCAATCTTCGATTCCACAAGGCATAGCATAAAATACCTGAATATATATGTCCTCTCCTAGGTATGGCATTTATATACTATCTTAAGGCCTAGATTATAAAATATCCTTGATGATTAAGGTAGGGATGGAAATTCCCTACTAGATTCCTATGGCATAGCCATCCAATTTGAACATGGTTTGATCTAGATTGGAAGTTTGGATCCCAAGCCTCTTATGCCTTTGTATCCCAATGTGTAATCTTCATATCATCTCCCTCTAGCCACCCAACCAAAAATATTTTAGTCAGCCTCAGTATTACTGATAGTGATTTCTCCCATGCCTACTCCCCTACCTACTCTAGTACCATATGCTCTAGATAACTTTGAAATGGAATCAATAAAAATCCTCCTTAATTTGGTCACCAATGAAATGTTATCTATGAAGAGGCAACAAAATGTCCAAAGGTTTCAATATCAGAATAACCCAAGATCTCCTTTCTTGTAAGGAAACTAGGGAGATATGCCCTCTTATAATGGCTATCCTAGACAAAAATATTAGGCCAATAAATAGGAATAGAGCCAAAATTAGTAAATAGTGCAAACACTAATCTCATTGTAGAAAAATCTTTTAACCATGCCAAAGAGATAACTCCTATCAAAAATAATTTTGTGGAGTCTACTTCTTGGTACTTCCCACCTCCAAATATCTATTTTGCTCAAATTTATCTTGGAAAAATTTCCCAACTAACAACATCTATGCCAAGCAAAATGATGCCTTCTCAAGAATCTACATCTTATCTAGGGGTAGATGCCTAGAAAACAAGCTAGCCTACCTCTACTCTATTTTTTGTGAGTCATGTTATGTCCATTCAAAATAGATTTTGGTTATTGGGATGAGGAATAATTCTATGTGGCATCTAACAGAGCAGGAAATCTGATAGCCAATAAGTCACAATTTTGATCAAACTATGTGATGAGGGCCACAAAATGCAAGTAATGAAGTAGTAAGACAAAAGTAACTTGGTGGCCCCAAACAAATAAAGTAGACTAGCTAAATCTAGTAAGAAGCCTCCAACAACTATAAATCCAAGACCAAATACATCAAAACCTCTTATGAGTATCAAGCAAATATTTTAGAGGAAATTAAGTAGCCTATGTATTAGAAACCAAGGCATTCATAGGAGATAGTAATCCCCATTCATAGATCCAAATGCATTAGAACCCCATATAACCAAGTGAAACATCCCAAAAATACTAAAGAAACACATGTCTTAGCCAACATCTATCCTATCAATTACAAACAAGGATAGATCTCTACTCACTACTACGAATATTAGCCCCATGGAGTTATTCAATGTTGTGGATCATTTAAATAATTATATCATGGTAGTACCAGTATGAGATATTATATCCATCCGTGTACATAGGGAGCATATAAAGAAAGTGTTGGAGGAAGAGAAGGAAAAAATGCAATAAAAGACACTCATGGTATTGCAAATATCTATACCAAGATTAAGCAAGTCCAAACCACTTCCTTTCTGTATATACCTAATTTATAAAGACATTAATAAAAAATTGCATGATAGATTCTAGGGCAAGCACTTTAGTCATGCCAAAAGAGATAGCAAATGCATTGGGCTTAGAATACCAATCCATGGATAAAAATTTGGTGTAATTAGATGAAATATCAATCTAGATATCAGGAGTCATTGAGATCATTCCACTTGCTTTGCATGCTTGTCCAAATATCATGGTATCTTAGGATATAGTAGTAATTGATCTTCCTACATCATTTGGTATTTGTCTATCAAGGGACTTCACTGCTAAGATCATATGATATCTCTAGGTGGACTGGTCACTAATGACCTTAAAGGCTCAATATGGGAATAAGATAACAATCCCATAATAACCCCTTCACATGCATCATATTGAACACCTACCTATAGTAAGCACATCCACTAATCATGCCTTCATAGCGAAGGAATAATGGGTGATTGAATCCTAGGATCCTGATCATTTTTTTATATTTGAACCAATAGGTATGGGCTAACTTAGGACCCCTTTAATATTTATACATAATAAAGAGGGGAAATAAAAAGAACAAAATTTCAAATCCTAAAATTTCCAACAATACCAAAATTTATACATAAAAAAGAGGGGGAATGAAGGATAAAATTTCAAATCCCAAAATTACCAACAATACTATTAGTTGTAACATTATTGCATGTGTGAATTTCATAGTGATTGGCTCATCATGCCAAGAGAGGCAAGAACTAAGTTGTTAGATCAATCATAAATTGATATAAAAGGGAGCTTTGGCAACATGAAAATAAATGGGTAGCACTTAAGTAGTAAATTTGAAATTAGTCAGCCATCATGTTTGGCACATGAACCAAGTAGTCTTGCTAGTCCAATAAAATTAGTATGATTATGAAGAAATTCTTGCAAAAGAAAAAATGAGGTAGTAACACGATGAGAGCCTGGTGGATATTTCACCAAGAAATTGATTAGACTAAGGAACCTTTTAGAAGATTAGATCCAAATGAAGATGAAACCTTTAGCCATCACTATGATGCAAAAAACCTAGAAGAAACACACTCAAGGTGAAGGACAAGCATATAAGGGCCATGAAAAAGGGTTTTTTAGTCATAGATTTTATTACCACACTACCAAAAAAACTACAATGATGCAACCAGAGACTCCAAGTAAGAAATAATGTAGATAAGAAAAAAATAAATGAGACCCCTCCAATAAAGTGGAAGTTAATACTTTAGTCAGAATCACCAAAGGAAGGAGAAAGTAATGAGGTCCCACCTTGAAGTACTCCTCAGTCCCAAAAGCAAGTTTTTGAACTAATCATTTTAGATGCAAGAAGTGGTATTGATTGGTAAATATGTAATTGTAGCATTATTCACCATTTTTGACCAAGCAACTAGTCTAGAAAGAACAAGAAAAGAAAGGAATAGTATCCCTAAAGTTGAACTACTCATCATCAAAGCCTCTTCATAAGTATTTCCATCCTCTCCTATTAATGAGCCTCTAATTTATCAAAATGTTCTTGCCTCACCATATTAGATGCCTAGTGTTACAAATATATTTATCGATGATCCTTTGAATTCCCGAGAAGCCTTGGTCATTCAAGAAGTAATAGCCAGGTCATCTTTGAACACCCCAAATTCATCATACTCAAATGCTTCAGTTTCTTCTCCTTCATTAATCCCACTCTTCAAACCTTTGGCCATATTTTAACACCTTTAGGATAGCAAGAAGATCTGTAGGCAACCATACAAATTTTGAATCCACTATGAGATATTCAAAGGGTTCAATAGTAGAAAAATAAATGCAACCAGAAGAAGTAAGCTTTTTTGGCATAGTTACCAATTATAACTCATATAATTAGTCACTTTGCCTCGTAAAAGAGGGTATTGTTATTTTTGTGAAAGGATCCATTGGATTGAAATATATTTAGCTTAGTATCCCCCTATTAGCTTTAGCTTAGTATCTTTTTTCCTTTTCACTATCTTTTGTTGCTATGTTTTCTCTTTCTCTTTTTCCATTGAAGTTGGTTACATTAGGATAAATTAGATTTTTGCTCTTTGCTCCTTTCTGGAACCCTTACCCCCTTCATCCTCCAAAAAAAAACCATACGAGATCATATGTATACATATATATGTATATGTATAAGATTTGAGTGGATGGATTGCTTCTATTTATTGCTGAAAAATATTATGATTTTTGACACCTACATCATCATCCAAATCGCCTCTAGTGTAACCAAAATTGGAGAAGCATCAGGCCTTAATGGAAAAATGGTCCAAGTTTCCTTATTATATTTTCATGCATATATATACAGTAGTTTCACACATCCCATACTTTGGCCACCAAAAATATTGCCCAAATCCATAACTCCATAGTCTGGTGATGACCCATGAATTATTGGGGTTTATCTCATATTGATTTGGGGCTTATTTTCTAGATTTTTTGGTAGGAAATTTAATGTTTGACTACTTCAACCCAAGATGATTTATAGAATCTTATCTCCACTTTTATTCTTATTTGATTTCTTGGATTGGGTTGGGGAGGAATCTCTTTTTCTCTTTCTCTATGAAGGCCCAACAACTTCCTCCTTTCCTAATGTAGAAGGTTTGTTTAGAGTGAGTTGTAATAGGGATTCTTCACTAGTGATTCCTCTTCCTTAGAATTAATATCACATCATAGTGTTAGGCTATGTAGGATCTATTTTCTCATTTTTTTTTGTTTTTGTGAAATTCTAGGTAAATTTAGAAACTTCCAATTCACTAGATTTTAAAAAATTACTAGATCTCATTTAGTCTTTTCTCTTGTTCTTTTAATATGACAAATAACTAATGTTTACTTGCAAGTCATTAGACTTGGCTTCTCTTTCAACTATCAAATTAGTTTGGTTATTTGGGTGAAATGTTTGGCAAATCACCAAATTTGGGTTTGAAAAGAAAGAAAATGAGGATAATGATTCAAAGGATAGCACTAGTGAAGCAACTAAACTTGGACTTAGTATAACCAAGAGTATTTATGGTACACCTGATGGGAACCAATCCCACCATTATTTGATTAGGAAGTATTCCTAGGAGAAATATCAAACATCTATCTCAGAATATACCTAATCCTACAAAGACTATTTTAATACTCGAAGGACTCAAGATTTTGGTGAATAGTCTTGACCTCACTTGCAAATATTGTATGTTCACTTGGAGACTCCATTAAAAGTAAAAATATAGAAGTGGTGAATCTGTTGGAAGTAAAAATCTGGATTAAATGGTAAAATTATGGGAAATACAAAATAATATGTTGTGTATGGCTCTACAAATTCATCAACAAATATGTTAGAGCCATGGTTGGATAAATTTTCCTAGCCTAGAATAGTACCAAGCCACTTAGCTTGCTAGTTCTTCATGAAATTTCCTAGACTACATTAAAGATATTGCCCATCTATGATGGCAATGTAAAAATTGCTTATGAGCATTGTCAAGGTGTCTTAGCCTTGGCCATCCTTTGTAACAATGTCTTTGAGGTTGTAATGGCAAGGTTACTAGCTCAATATTTTAGAGGTAAGACATTGAAATGGTATAGGTCCTTGGAAGATAATAGCATTAGATATTGTGTGGATATAGATGAACCCTTCATAATATTTTTTGATAATGTAGGAGATCCATTCCTATTACTCACTCAGATAATGAGTATCCAAAGACAAACCAGGAAAGCCTCTTAGACTTAAATATTTAGTTCAAAAATATCTAGAGCAAGTTTCCTTATGGAATACAACCATCACATGCATAGGATTATATATATATATATATATATATATATATATATATATATATATATATATATATATATATATTAAGCCTTCAAATCCTATAGTACAAGGAAAAAGGATTTCCATAAGTCTTCCATCTGGCTATATTGTTTGAAAATATGCTTATCTTAGTAGGAGAACTTTCACCCAGCCATGAAAACGATCAAATGAATTCATAGACTATACTCTCAGCCATAACTTTCCCACAGTTACCTATTTTTCTAAAAAAAATCCTCTTAGAGAAATGATAGGAGAAAAGAGGCTTACTCCCACAATTGATGAGCCTCAAACAATTGAAGAATTGAAAGCTATAATTCAATGCTTCTCCAAGAGGCTTGAACAATAGAAAAATGAACCAAAAAATAGTGCACATGATTAGAAGGATATCCTGGTAGAGAATCAATAGATGGATATAGAATGGATAAATAAAATAAATCATAACGAGGATAAAAGAACGATCCTAGATCTAAGTTCAAAATATTTCAAGGTTTGTATAATAAATCTGGACTTATGTACAGTTAAAAGGAAATCTATACACCGTCTAAAAATCCAACCAATTCTAAACATGATTTATTTCCAGCATATGCTCATAGTATTATTAGTATCTAGGATAAAAGGAAAAATATTGGGGAAAAAATAGGAGAGAAGCCATAAGTGATTTAGAGTCCACAAGATAATTAATAATCAAATACAGCTTTAGGGAAAACCAAGCCAGATCCAAAGTCATTGGACATCAACTAGTGAAGGAGTCAATCCTAAAGGAAGTTGTACTATCCAACAATCACTAAAGAATAGAGGATAGAAATAGCTCATCAATACAAAGAATTATTTAAAGAAACATATCAAAGGATAAGAAAATATTTTTTGGTCATGGAACAGGTCGACCTAGTCAAATCTTCCCTCATGCGATCAAATAAAGCAATGCTTGCCATGAGAATCAAGTGGATTTTAAGAGATCATCACTTGGATGGCATGAAGCTCTGTCCCTATCATTCTACATGTCCTTATACCCAGGATATTGGGTTATACACAATTATACAATATATGCAAAAAGCATTTTCATAATGATTCCTCAAGTGCTCTGCAAGGCTATGGGATTGAATTATTCTTCCTTAGAATTTGGAACCTTACCTTACACGGATATTCTAATAAAGATAACTGGTATAATAGAAAAGGTTCCAATCCTACTGCATAAATGCTCAAAATTTATAGTTGTACATAATGTAGTAGTTTTTGACCTATTTCCATCATTTGGAGCATGTTTATCCAATAATGTTTTGGAGCAGTTAGGGGTCTACCTAGCTTTGGATCATAGTTGTATTAAAATTCCATATATCGAAGGAATAATTAGGATTGTTAGCCAAAGAATTAGGATATTTCATATTAAGAGGTACAAAGAGTATAAGGGATGTCTAGCAAAAGATATTCCAAATAACATACAAATAGACATGTTCACTTATCTAGAGATGGAAGATACAACTACCAATATCTTGAGCAATCATTATTTTAAAATGCAGGATTGGTCAAATTGGATAGATCAAAGAAAATCACAACTAAGGTACATCCAGGCTCAGCATGTGCAAAACAATAAAAAGCAATAGGTATGTCCAGAGAATCAAGAATCATCACTAAGGGATCAAAACATGGAAATAAATCTTAATACCTTGAACCTAAAATGGACAAGGGTAAACCTATAAATCCTTTTGTATACTGCTAAAATGGACCAAAAGAGAGAAGCATCAAGAAAAAAGAAGCTCACTATACTAGTTTCTTATGAGTGTAGATATTTCTCAATAATACAACTGGCACAAAATCATATCAATACTAGGAGCAATTAGATGCCAAATTTTTTTCCAAAAGTTTTTACCAGAGAAGAAGGCTCAAATATGGCATAATATGGTCAGACCACTAAAAATTTTAGTGGAAAAACATAATTGCTCCAACGACATAAAATAGCATGTCATAATTTTGTGTAAATAGCTGACATATAAATAAAACTTGCAGTATACAAATAAAGCTGAATAAAGATGACTTGCACATCAAAGGGAATTTTGAAGAGAACGAAGCAAATTCACATGTATGAATTTTTAAAATTGTAACAACCAATTGCAAGGAATTTTGACATCTCATAAAGCCTATAAGAAGCACTCTTCACTCATATTGCCCCACCACCTTCAACTATTAGTTGATTTTGTAGCAAATGTTAAAGGATGATGACAACATACTCTCCCTTCTGATCACTTCCCTTCTATTTTTCTACTTCTTGTTATCTATAGTGTATCATGTATTAGTGAAAGCAAATTCAAGAGGTATAAGAAGGAAAAATAATGGGGTGACCTAAAGGGATGAAGAGGTTGATCAACAAAAGATGATTGATGGTTGGAATAGGTTTGCTAAACATCAAAAGCATGTGCTTTCATATAATATTAAAATGTTCCCCTATGTGTCCTTATTTTGTCATCATAGGTACAATAAGAAACAAATTTTGAGAAGGATCTAAAAAATTATTCATTCATTATCTCTTTATTTTCATCTCATTTCATTCCCCACTCCACTTATCTTTTCATCCCTTCCCCTCTTCTATCATTTTGAATTTATAGCCCAATGGAAAATATAGCCTAGGTCATCTTTTGCAAATAACTATAGTCACTTCACATGGCTATGGTAGCATGCAAAATTGATATTTCCAGTATATTCATAATAAAAATAGGCACCAAAGGTCATCATTATGATGTCATAAAGTAAGAGACATGTATAACCCAAACACATATGGTGCTAGTTTCAAAGTTCAAAAAGGTAAGCATAATGTTGAATTAAAAATCATAAGCTATGATGGCAAAGTGGTGAAAGCAAAGTCATGTTGTATTAATAAGGATGTCACGACTTAGAACTTTGATTGGATGAATAAAGGAAGAACTAGAATCATCACATGGGAAACCATATCTGAGAAATCAATTCCAACTCTGACAAAAGTTAGTTTTATTGAAGATCCAATTGTCATCAACTTCAAAAAATAACTATAAAAGGTAGTTTAGGGCTATCTAATGCATGAAAATTTTAGAGGTAGCTATGCAAAAAATCAAAGCAGTGCCTAGTTTTTTAGCACTCTGTAATTCTAAAAAATGCTATCTCCTTGGATTCATAAGAAAGAGGACAATGGAAGAAGGAAAAATTCTAGAGACCTACAATATTCACCTAAGGTAGTTATCGTGAGTGAATATTCACCTAAAGCTTCAAATCTAGACCTAAAATAATGTTAAGCTATAGCATAATATACTCATGGAATTTTTAGTTTTGTAGGAGATGCCTACCCTTAGGTATCTTCTCTTTCTTTATTATTTCTTCTCTTACCAATATTTTCCTCCTATTTACATCACTATCTTTTATACCTCTACATCTATCACCTCTAAAATTATCTCCTCACCCTATATGCATGAACATCTTACCACCAAACTCTAGCATTCACATTCTTCTCTTCTCCTACCTTTATTGCCCCTTGTAGCCTTCACCTTGCCCATTATATGCATCATACTACTCTTGTTTTGAAATTCTTTTATTTTTGCTAGCCATACCTCTTGCTCTCAATCATTTTATCTTCAATATCCATTTTCCCTCAAAAATATGTATCCTATAGATAAGGTATTCTAGGTTCTCAAATTTACAAGCAAAAATCCTTGAAAGTTGCTAATAATGTAGGTGAATTTTATCACCTACATCCACTAAGTGGTATAGTTTAGATCATGTCATTATTTTTCTAAGATAGTAATGAAACAATGAGCATGTAGCAGTTCAAATAGTAACTTATAAGAACACAAGAAGAGGCTATTGAAGTAGAATTTAAGAATAAAATGATGGTTCAATGCAGGCCAAAATATTGCAAGAGCTTAAAACAAGTAGAGAGACAAATCTGAATGCAAAATAGGCCAATACTAATGACTAAGATACAAGAAGGTTGTTGAATGGTAAAAAATGCTAAGGATGAAACTCGATATCCAGCCAAGTAAAGAATAAAAGTAAACTTGGCTAAGTGAAGAACGATAGCCAAATATTTAAAATATTGATTTCAGCATTAGGATAATAAAAAATTGCCATCCAACTAGAGCAAAAGCATGTGGAGACTCTGGTACTCGATACCTAATAGTTAAGAGAAAGTAAAAGAATAAAGATAATTGGATGAACTACAATGATAATGTCAACAAGATGGCATAAAAATATCTAGCATAATGAATAAAAATGCCAAGAAAAAATATTCCAAGGCATTGAGTTCAAGATCCCATGTTTGGCATTATGGATTTAGAGATACCAGACTTTAAAAGATGATGATGTCATCACTAAGGACTCAAAACCTGATAAGCCAAGTAGAACAGTAGATGCAAGATAATTCTAAGTCAGGCATCCTAACAACAAATCAAGCAAGGATCAAACCGACTCTTGGCAAGAAGAAGTTCAACACTTGACATAAGGAGAAAGCCAAAGGATGCAACACTCAACCAAGGTGATTACCCAATAAGTGACACACTCTTCATGTTTCCAACCACTAAATAAGGGATCTAGAATAGTCCATATCAATAGGAGTGTGTATTCTGATCAACTATTAGATATTAATATTGTTATATATTAGCAATCAAATACTTCTCCACCTCACATATACCCCCACTCAGCTAACTATCCATAACAAAAGGGAGTCGACTGTCATTCAATGGTTACAATCCAACGATGTAGCACTAAAGACAATTTCACAATAAAATCTACACCACACACATCAACAAAGAATATATGACATAGTTAATCATAACTAAGTTGAATGCAACATCCACTCTCTACACCTACTCTCAAGCTTGTAATATGTTTTGATAGCAATCATTCTTAGATAACTAAACACATTGTAAATCCCTATATATACTAGTATGTAAGCATTCTAATGTTTGACTCTTTGGCATTTACAATTGGCATGATTGTATTGATTGAGCCTATATGCCTTATTGAATGAAGATTGGATTGTTGTTTGGAATCCTACTAACTTCTTGTGCAAAAAATGTATGTATGTCTTACTAAGTAGCTAAGGATATTTTGTTAAAGCTAGGAACGGGTAATTATGCTACAGTTATTTTGCATTATGAATTTCTACCTGGATTTGCCATTATAGTTTTGGAATGACTTAACATTACTCAGATTTCTTAATTATTAATGTTTTGAATGCATAAGGAAAGTAGGTTATTTCATTAGATGGTTTGATTTAAATTTAGATTGCAATAATCTCTACACTATATCTCTTGATTTTGTTGAATCCATATCACTTGTAGCTTTTATTTCTAACCTTTTGTATTTCTTACTTTATTCTACAACCTCCCATTTAGTTAGATTAGCTAGGTATAGGAATCAACCTTCTCTAGAGGTTGACTCAAATACCCTTATTTTTGAGTCATCCAATATCTTGGCCAAGGTCTTGAGGGTGCATTCCACTCATTCACTTACCTAGGTAGATGTTTGAACCAAGAGGATCCTCTAATAAAATGATTTGTTGCTCCCTTGATTTGATTCTCCCTACATCACCTTTTAACCTTTTGAGGTTTTTGGATCAGTTTTGAGCTTGGTATATTTTCAACTATAACCCTAAGGACCCTAAAAATTGATTAGATGTAAACTCTACAATCAATATTATCAAGTTAAGATTGTTATTACTATCACTACCATGATTGTGCCTTTGATATGTCACCCACTCTCCTTAGATTGTTGAGTCTAATTGATGTTAGTAGGTGACCCTTAACTTCCTTAGTAACTATCTCATTAGTTTAGCTCACCCATCCTCTTGGGATCTTGTGATTACTAATGTCTTACAACTTTATCTAACCCTTGTTCCAAACTTCAAGTTGGTTGCATCACACTTTACTTCTTGAAGTGCTCTTATTCTTTCTTCAACTTCCTTTTATATTTCGAGATGATGTTATCTATTGGATACTTGTTGAAAATTTATCCTCATTCTATCACATTAGAACTTTAAAACTTTTGAGATTAAGCTAGATGCTTTTTAAAAAGTCTTATCTTTTTCCCTTCTATTAGATATTTTTCTATTAGTATTATCTTGAAAGTAAGCGTTTGGGACTTTTGCATTTCTCTCTTGCTTGGAACTTTTGAAAAGAGGTGCCCATCCTTTGATCAAAGGTTTTTTGCCCACATCAGCTCATTATTTCCTCCTCTTCTACTATCCTTACCTCTTTCTCATTTTCTGTCAAAAATGTACCTAAGGAAAGAATATTTGTGTAGTGAAACTTCACTATAGGTTTCAAGCAAGTAGACTTTGATAAAGGTATAAAACATTTAGGATTTCATATGAAACCTAATTACTATAGGTACTAGTACTAGATCTAGTTATACACCAAAATATATAAGAGGATCACCACTTGGTGCACCAAGTGGCTATCATTTTAGGGTCACTTTACATTGGTGAAATCAATCTTTGAAGCCACACCAGTCCACTAGCACTCTGTGACTCACATTCCCATCACAATAGTAGAGAAAAATAAGGAATAATAATTTCAAATTCCTTTGGTTAGGGAACATACAGAAGGAGTAAATAGCACTAGTTAAATAGAATATAATAGCTAAACCAAAATTAGACAAAGGATGAGGCCTCAAGAATATACATAATTTTGGAAAAGCTTTAGCAACAAAAAAATTTATGGAGATTGATAACCAACAAAGGATTATGGTAGGAAATAATTCAAGATAAATATCCACGCACTTTATCCTTTGTAGATTCGATTAAACTATAGAATGAATCAATTTGAAAATCCATAATTATTTGGAAAGTACTAGTGAGAGCTTTCCCATTAGTTAAGAATTTATTGGCATAGAAAATAGAGAATGGAAAGGAAGTAAGGATAGGAAAAGATCTATGCTAGGAAACAAAGGAGACTATCAAATTCCACAAAATATAATAGATCATATCCATATTAAAAAAAAATGGTATTGGCATAGGTGGTATCAATAGAGAGAACTAATTTATGAAAACAAGGATGGCTCATAGTAGAGAATCTAACATTAGGAGGGAATTAAGCACAAGTTTTTCATGATTACACAAAGTAACTTGAAAGAGAAAATACAAAGACTTTAAGATATGGTCTAAGAATCTAGTAAGTAGGTAGTACACAACTAAATAAGGATATATGGTAAGTTTTTATAACAACAATGAGGAAAATATTTGGTGGTGGATTAGAATATAGAAGGTAAAAGTTCCAATAAAAACTAAAATCTTTGCTTGGTTAGCTCTATCCAAAAATATACTAACATGGGATGTTCTTCAAAGGAGATACTAGCAAGGACCAAGTGAATGTGTCATGTATAGAAATGAAGAAGAAACAATGGACCATCTTCTAGTTCATTGCCCTTTTGTAAGAGAAGTATGAAATTCTATTTACCTTTGAATCAAGGGAAAGGATAGTGTCTTTCTTGGAACCTTTTGGATAACATGAAACAATGGTTCAAAGAAAGAATATTAAAGGAGTATAGATGTGTCCCTTTGTAATAACCAAAATTTACCCATTAAAAAACCAACCAATTTTTTAATTTCATTGAGAGAATCATGCTAGCAACTACTATAGTTAAGTAACCATTAAATGTTTCAGGAAAGCACCACACTGGAATTGACTTGATCAGATTATATTCTAGTGTATGGGAGTGGCCAAATCCCCCATAATGATCATGGGAGTTTACCGGTCTATTTCAACTGGAATGCTCTTTTCCCAACAAGTTCAACCCATGTTAAACTCTTTGTTATAGCTTTAGGTATTACACAACCTAATCAGTGAGCGTGTGCCTTGTTAAATAAACTGCACATTGGATAATGTAATTAACTTTAAGATGCAATGCTTAACATCTCTAACCATATCAACAATGGTTTGTTAAGGGAATCAACCACGGATTCACATAGGTGTGCTAGCACCTACTATTTTAACTCAAGGTTTACTTCATGTCGCTCGATTCACTTATCCATGTTTATTTCATTATTAGTTTCCATATTTACTTGTCATTAACTTGCACATTCATCCTTTCAAAGTCATAAATATAACATTTCAAATACAGCATAGAGAATGAATTGTAGCATTACATTTCAATTTAACTCTATTATGTACATCAACAATTGGCACATTGTACAATGAAATCCTTTCAGCATTTACAAAGCCACAATGAACTCATTACAACATTTGCTCAACACCTATTAGCTAAACAAAATATTCTACTCATAATAAATCCTTGTTGTTACAAAGTAATTATAGTATACTTGAGGTAAAATTACAACAACAACACTTCAACTCACTTTCAGGTTTAGCAGGAGCATCTGGTTCATTTGTCTCAAGTTTCCAGTACTAGAATATTGGCTACTCGGGATCAGGATAATCCACCACATGATATATGCCTAATTATCATAATGCACTTGCACTATTATATCAAAGATATACAGACAAATCATGCAGATAATAATATCATTTCAAAAAACAATCGTTCATTTCATCCAAGAGTAGGAAAACCCCATAAATTTCCCTAATAATGAATCTTTCATATTCCATTCATTCCATGTTCTTTATCCACAAAGCAACATACCCTTTTCTATGCAAAATGTAAACATCAACTTGGCTACGAGGAACCTCCATAAGTTCCCAAGATATTGTAACCCTGTTACCAATTTACCCTCATCCAAAAATCATTACAACACAACCATATTGCCAAAATAAATCAAGCAATATTATTTCATAGTACCTAATAATCCACAAGCAACATCTCCTCAGGTAATTAAATATAATATGATGTTTTAACAAAGTCATAATGTAGTAGAAAATTCCTTTTTAGAAGCATTATCTATATACATCCATATTTAATCTCTAATTTTTTTTAGGATCCTTTTAAGCTTGATAATCAATTTACAGCTACCAACTATTTAAGTCTCAAAATCCCCATTATCCTAGCCCTTTATACAAATTTAAACCCCCTTGTTTACTTCACTTAGACATAACAAGTCTAGTAAAATTGGGGCCATCAATGGGCCATAATAATATTTCCTTCCTAATACCTTTTAAATTCATATTACTGTATCTTTACCATAGTGCTTTAGGTAACTATTGTCATCTTTAGCTTTTAGAGACTTTTCTTTTAAACACACACACACACACGTATTTTTTTTATCTCTTCTTACTATTTTCTAAACTTTAGCTGAGTTCTTAAAGACCTAGGGTAATGTATAATTTAAAATTTCCCCTAACACTTTTCCAACCCATAGTTTAGTCTCAAGAATCAACAATACTTAAATACATAAACTTGTTCCCAAAATACATAATATTTCAAAACCCTCATTATAACCATTAAACCACATAGTCCACTGTTATTATTATTTTTCTTTAACTATAACCTCCAACATAATAACAAGACATGACACAAGGTTTCAATGGAGGGCATCGTTTGAACATGAATTCATAGTGAGTAATGGAGGTAACAAAACCTACGACAACCATTTCTCTAAGGAGTATACATTATTTTCTTTAACCAACAAACTAAAGCAGAGTTGCATTAAACAAGCACATACAATCCACAAAAGATAGAGAAAATGCCAAATGAGCCAAAGCTTTTCTTGAATTACTATTCCAAAGACAGAGCTTATAGTGACTAACTACTTACAAATTTTAAATTCCCCCCTTTTGACCTTGTTTTCCCCTTTCCTGCCTAAAACTATGTATTTGAAATTTGAATTTCGGGGGTAAACTTGCTAAGGTCATAACTCCTTGCTCGTTTCTCAAAACGACTATTATTGCACCTTTTCGAAAATCTCTCAAAGGAGTAGGAAGCCCAGTACTATGTTTTTACATAGTAGTACCTTAGCCCTTAAAAAGGCCTCTAAGGCCTTCAAAATTGGCCTCCAAGTTTTACTAGTTTTACTAGCAAGAATTTTCACTAGTTTTGACAGGGTAGAAGACATTAAAATTTATATATCTCCCAAACCGCTCAGGATATTGGGATGATTCTTTCAATTTTGGGTCTATTTATCCATCCTCTAAACAACTAAACAAATACTAGAACAAAATGAAATAAATACAATTTGGGTAATGCAATATCACTCTTACACCACTAGATGCTCCTACATCAGACACCTGAGTGGAAACCGAAGACAATACATCTCACAGAGACTCATAATTAAACCTATATTGTGCTATCTCCTAAGTTCTTGAAGATGTCTGCTATCAAATATAGGGCTGAGTTTGACATTTTAACAACCAGTTTACACAACCCTAAAGGCAACTCCATGAATTCTCGAGTGCACCATCTATGTTGCCATTATTCATGCTAATCGTGCACATTATTGTGGCTTCAGGGACACAGCCATGGAGACCCTATGTTGATAAAGCAAAGACAACATCTTCTATGGCAAAATTGTAATAGGGTTTCACAAGGAAATTTAATCATTTTTTTAATACAATCGAACACAACTCTTTTGCTTTATCCAAACCCTACAACCACCATTACTTTAGCATTTACATAAGTATTATTTCATTAGAGACTCACAAAGCTATTATAACCAAACATGAACAACATACATTTTCTTCTCAAAGAAGGAAATCGTTTATGCTCAAACAACATGCATAACAAAAATAACCTTACCTTTGTCATTTTTGTTTTCTTTAGTACATACTATGACAACATCTCACAAATCAATAATTTTCAAATTCAACAAAAACCTTTAAACAACATAATTTCATAAATATTTTTCAACCCTTGACTCATTTAACTCAACACAACAATAGATCATCAACCAGAAAGGCTCTAACCTGACTCGCTACAAGAAAATCTTTAAATCTAAGCCTTAGTTAAAACTTCGAGCTTGTTTCCATGAGATTCCCTTATTTCAGACCACAAGATAAATGAGATGAGGATTAAGCAAGAGATTCAGAACTCTGTATAGTTTTTGTTCCAATAGATTTAGAGAGCATACTCCCTAGGAGATGTCGATTTCTCAATGTCGAATCAACAAAAAATGCAAGTGTTTGGTTTCTGATTTGAAGTTCTCAAAGAGCGTATTCCCTAACTCATTTTTGTTAATTTTATTAAGCTTCCAAATACCCCAGAGAGCTCTATTTATAACATTTATGACCCCTAACCCATGATCTATTTTTCTATTATAAAATTGGATGGGATAAACCTCTCATTAATGTTGTCTTTGAACTCGCTGCTACTTTGACCATTGCACCCAAGGCGGTCCAATCAAAACTTCACACCTATCCTTTCTAGAAACTAACCTCATTACTTTGGTTTAAACCCAACTAAAACATGTTTTCATTAACACAAAACTTGGGACAAATTACTGTCTAATTAAATATTCATTAAATACAGTCCATCCACCAAGTTGGTCTCACTTAAATCCTAGTTTTAACTTGCTAATCCAAATTTAATAAGACAAATTAACCACTAATTAAAACAACAAAACATCTTATATTTAAATTGCCCATTTGCTACATTTAATTATTCTTAAAATCATTAACTAATTCCTAGCTAAATAGTTTAGTTCATCAATATATTTAGCAAATAATCATAAAATAGGGGATCAAATTGGGATGTTACATACTCCCCCCATAGACTAAACACAGTTCTCTGTATTGTATTTTAGAGTTAGTATAAATCAAAACTTAAAATTCATATAAAGAGCAATCAAACAATTCAAGCATTTCTATATACAACCTATATGATGAAAACTACTCATGCAATGCTTCATCTCTACACTATTATTTTTCCCAAGGCTGGTATTTTTAATATAGTCAACTATCACCAATCTTCTAGGAGACTAGTCTAGGACATCATAATCCAATAGTATAGCGATGAAAGGTGAGAGTAAATTTATCCTGCCAACCACTTTTTTTTTTACCCTCTAGATTGTCTTTGTCATCCTTTCCATTTTGCCAATTCTCATTCCCGGTGGTTGAGCAACTCCTTCCAACTGAGAAGAACAACCTCTTCCACCTGACGAGAATATTCTAGTCCTGAAATGCAACAAACAAATTTCAGCAATACCATATTCTAAGAAATAAAGTATCTATACTGCATACTGAATATAAAGTGCCATTTATAGTTTGATAAATCCATATTCCAAATATCATAAAAAATAAACATCACCAATCCATAACATACTAACATCCATAATCGTACTATATGTAAGTACCAATACTATCATCAAAATATATTATTTTCTGCATCTAATCATCGGTCAGTGTCATTAAAAAAATATGGAAAATGTTTCTTCATATCTTCCATCTTTTTCCAGGTGGCATTTTTCTCAGAATATAGATCCCATTGGACTTTGCACTAATCCAGGTTCCGCTTCTACATCTACTTAGTACGAAATTCCAAGATCTTCATGGGATTTACCTTGATGTATGTTGGATCGACCATCTACAACTTAGAAACATCTAAAATGTGATATGGATCATGTAAATATTTCCTAAGCAAAGACACAAGAAAAGAATCATGAATATTTTCTAGGTTAGGTGGCAAGACGAGATGGTATACAACATGACTGATCTTTGCCATTATGGCGAAGGGTCCTGTTGAAAATTTCATCACATTGCACAACGGGTCGAAAAAGAAATCAAAATTTTGTACAATCTCTCTTTTGTAAAGTATTTCTTTAAATTCATGAATTTATTCCCTTGCTTTTAGAAACAACATTTTCAAGTGTTGCAGCAATTTTGGCTTTCCTTGCCACCCCCCTTGTGCATAAAAAAGGAATAAGAAAGAGCTTCACTTCTGAATAAGCTAAGGAAGATAGCTTCACAAAGGAAATAACTAAGGATGGGATCTACTTCGACACTGAAGCACTTCAAGAAGCTACTTTGGGAGAAAATATTGTGAAGTGGTGTTGCCAAAGAAGAATTTAGAAAAAGAGCTTCGCACCCGAAGCATTTCCATAAGTTGCTTCAGGCGAAAGTTTTGTGAAGCGATGTTGCCGAAGCAAAATGCAAAGGTAGAGGGATGAAAACTACTTCGGGTTCGAAGCACTTCAAAATGATACTTCGGGCAAGAAACTTGCGAAGTGGAAATTGAAAAGGGCAAACATTGAAAATACTTCACCAAAGGGCCGTCGAAGCACTCACTTCGGGCCTTCCCGCCAGCGAACCATTTCTAGTTCGCCAAAATTCATTGCGAAGCATCTACTTCGGCAAACCTTCGTGCGAAGTACTTTCACCCGAAGTAGAAGCAGTCGAAACATTTAGAAGGCAAGAATGAGCTTCGGCCAAAATACCCCCGAACATCAATTTTGAAGAAGGATCACCGCGAAGTATTTTTAAGCTCATCAGCGAAGTATCTACTTCAGGCGAAGGCCTCACCGAAGCAGTTTTGGCACAGCAAAGTAGCGAGAAGTGAAGACCCCATCTTGAGGAAGAAATCTACTTCGGCTCTCACCACCCTCGAAGTTGTTTTGCAAGGCTCCATCATGCGAAGTGAAAATCAAGGAGAACTTGCTTCGGCTCGAGTCCATTGTGAAGTGAAGTGCGAATGAAAATTTAGCGAAGTGCACGTGTGCTCTAAAATGCACATGCTCCAAGCCAAGTATTTTCCTGAGGTGGTCAAGTGCCTCATAAATACATTTTTTCATGCTCGACAAGCTCGTTGTTCATTTTTAGCAATTGGAAATGAAGTATCGGTCCATGATGGAGAACTCGATGAGCATGGAGACCACTCGAGCACCGCACCCAAAGACAAAGGACATCCAGACAACTCATTAATGCTTCTTTCCTTGGCTAACCCGATCGTAGCTTCTAGTTTTGGTAACAAAATTGAGAGCTCAGTCACGAGAGCCGCAAGAGCCGACTTCTCAACTTTCGAGGATGTACTCCATTTTGTGTAATTATGGCTCAGAGGGTCGGGTCCTCTATAAAAACCCAGGCATTGTAATGTAAGAAGGGGGGAACTTTCTGCTAGAAAGCTGCTATAACTTGATGTCCTGCGATTAATACTAAAGAGCTTTGGGCTCAATTTCTCTCTTTTATGCTGCCTTATGTGTTTGATTCTTTTGTTTTTCTTCATTTGCATACTGTGACTCTGAATCCTGAATTCGGTGTGCGATTGGGGACCCCTAAAATTTACCTAAAGGATACATAGGAGAGGAAAAATGCTATATTGGTTTTCTTTTATGTTGCCTGATGGGTTGTGGTTTATGTTATATTCGCTTGTCCTAATCGTCGTTACTCTGAACCCTAAATTTTGATGAAAGGGAGAAGGAGAATCCTGGAGCTCTCCTAGAGGATACATAGGAAGGTTAATGTGGTGTTTCTTTCATTTATTCTTGGTGTTCTTTACTGCTATTCAAGTTTTTAGTTAGTGATCATGCTTCCTATTCTCTCCCACTTTAAATTATCGATCTCTCTTCCCTTACCCATTTTTTATTTCTTCCTCTAACCCTAACTCTTTTTATCTCTTTCCTGCACCCTTACTCTGTTTATCTCTTTCCTGCATCCCTTATCTCAAAACACCAAAGTATTTTAGCATAGGATCCGACCTTTCTCCGAAGATTGGCACGAGGGGCATCTCTTCCCTTCGGCCTTTCAATGTTGGTCCAGGTCTAGGGTGCATGCATTTACCCAAAATCCTTTCCTAGGCAGATTTGATGACCAACAGTTTCTGGCACGACCGGTGGGACCAAGGTCCCATATTTTAAGATCATCAATCTTAAACCCATCTCCACCGAGGCCCATAGTTCTAATCAATTCTCGGTGTGACCCGATCAGTCTCACCTGACTAGTGGTAGTGAGAACCGATGCTCTCATTACCGAAAGACTCTTAGCATCTGGCGACTCTGTTTTACTCGAGAATATTTAAGTCAAAAATACCGGTATCAAAGTCTATGTCTTCATGAAAACAATATGGAGAGTCAAGAATAAAGGAGAGGAAACTAAGTTCTTTGAGCTAGATATTGACGTATTTGGGGAGCAATCAAGGTTGGTCACCCCCGAGTCACTGTTACGTGGAACATCCTCGCAAGAGGCTGCTGTTGACGAACAAGGCCTAACTTTTGATAGCACAACATCTAGTTTTCCTCCCAATCCTCCCAACTCACCAAAGCATCCTAGTGCCTCCATTCCTATTAGTCATCCTATTAGCAATCAAGGAGGAGCTTCGAGGATTCCTGTTTCTCAAAATCTAGGAGCAAGTATGACAGAACAACAACAACAACAACAACAACAAATGCAGTAGCAACCACTGCCCAGGTTGTTCCCAGCATGTGATTCTTTGTCATCGCTAAATCTAGTGGGACAAGGGAAAGTGTCGCCTACTGTTGTAAAGAAGATCCCAACATTTGATGGAACTAGGAAGACTGCTCTGGAGCACATCTAGGACATAATATCTCTAGCAACGATCCATGACATCACAGAGGAGTGAGTTATGGTAAAGCTTATGGTTATTTCTCTTAGAGGAAAACTCCTCTACTGGTATAGATCTTTACCACTCGATACTATTACGGGATGGGACCAGTTAGTTGGGCAGTTGATGCGAAGCTTCAATGAGTCCTCTGATCCTACCTCTCTCCTGCATCAGTTCACTTCAATCCAGAGACATCCACAAGAAGAGATTGTAAACTTCAATGTTAGGTTCACTCAAACCTGGTAGAGAGTACCAGTTGGACTTCGGCCAATCGACGAAGCTACAACATACTATTTCCTTCGAGCTTTCAACCCTAATATTAGTATCATGGTAAGATATTCTAACATCAATACTTTTCCCAAGTTGTATGAGTTAGCCAAGAGGGCAGAAAAGGATTTGATAGCTATGGGAAAGCTCCCCCAAAATATGTCGATGCCCATACTTCCAGAATTCCCTTAATTCCAGTATGTGAGCATAGCCGCGTCACAGATCTCTGTAACCCCTACTTACCCAATCTCATCTTGAAACCTGAATCCTATTGTGTCTCAAATCACCGCTCCACAAATTCATTTTCCCACATTTTCAACTCCGTAGCCCACTGTCACTTCGACATTCCCCGCCCTGCCTCCAATATCGATGATGGCTTCATTGCCACTCGTTCCAAAATCCGATGATATGCAAGCTAAAATTTTGCAAGAGATGCAGTCTCTGAACTCCACAGTCTAGATGTTGTCCAATGACATGACCATTGTGAAGAAGAAGCAAGTGCAACAAGAATTTCTACCAAGAAGGTCTTATCCTACGCCTGCGCTTACCAAAGACCAAGCAGTCCAGCAAGGGAAGGCTTCGACAAGAAATGTTGTGATTGATGAAGCTTCGAGCACTTTCGATGGTGTATATTGGTGCTCTACGTGCAATGATCCGCATGAAGAGAATACCTACATGTTGCACCAACACTATGTACAAACGCTGGCGAGCAAGTCATGGCAGTCAAGTCAACATCATCAAGCAAATAAGTCATAACCTGGCGATTGGTGAAGAAGAGCCGATTGTAGTGCTTACCAGAGGAGGAAAGAAGGTGATAGAAGTGGATGCTACTCAGATGGCTCCCTTGAAAGTGCACGCTCGACCTAAGAAGGTACAATCATCTTCTTCAGCCCCGAACGAAACTCCTCCGCCTGCACCGATCAAAGAAAAAGCTCAAAAGGCCTCTGTCGAACCACCTCAGGCAGAAACCAAAGAGCAGGCTAGGGAAAAGCTCAAGTTTCCTTCACTAACTAAGCGATAAAGAGTTGAAGCTACGGAGCATTATCGCACCAGATATGAGCCGAGAAAGGATCCCGAGGTGCTTAGTTCCCTGGTGTACAATATTGTAGATGAGTTAAAGAGGATTCCAGCCAAGATCAGCTTGTACGATGCACTACAACTACCTGGACAAGTGGACCTACTGCAAGAATCATTGAAGACAACTAAAGCAAAAAAGATAGCACCACTTTATCTTGTGCAGACCCTATCCACATCCATTATGGGGAAGAACAAACCACATCCATTCTACCTGTCTCTACAGATGGAAGGGTATATTGTACATAACTGTATAATCGACTATGGGGCCACGACAACAGTCATGTTGAAGGCAGTCTGCGAAGAAATAGGGATGGAATATACGTGAAGTAGCCAAGGTGTAATCCATTTGTATGGTACCCCAGTGAATATTATAGGAGTGATCAAAGACATTCCTATTCAACTACATAAGATGCCTCAGATCACGGTCATACAAGAGGTAGTGGTCATCGACCTGGACCCATACTTCAATATGTGCTTGTCAAGGGAATTCACAAAAAAGCTAGGCGAATATCTGTTTATGGATTACTCTCATCTAGAGATTCCATTCAAAGGAAAGAAGTTGAAGATCTACAATGAAAAGCCTTCTTCCTTCCTTGTACAGAAGATGTCCAAAGAAGAGAACAGTGATCCAGTGAATGCAATAGTGGAGGAAGTAGAGCAGATGGACCTGGTCGGGGAATCTCTTGCACAACTAAGTTATGAAGATGAGTTCTCATTGGTAGACTTTAATGCCATGGTAGAGACTGATATGGGATGTTATGCGATCGCCAAGCCTAAGAAACACACCCAACCAGAGAATAGAACAAGTGCCCAAGAAGGACTATGGAAGTTGTTCTTCGATGACGCCCGATGTAAAAATGGTTATGGGATAGGGATTCTTCTAGTTTCACCATCTAGAGAGCAAAAGGAGTATTGCTACAGGTTGATATGGAGCAACACCAACAATGCAGTAGAATATGAAGCATTATGCCTAGGACTCAAGAAATCTGACAAGTTAGGCATAAAGCACCTCCAAATCTTTGAAGATTCTAAACTGGTATGTAACCAGGTCACAAACAGGTGCACTTCAAAGAAGAATTATCTCAAGTCATACCGAAATAGGGTATGGGACTTGTTCGACTAGTTTGAATCTCTCAATATGCAGTCTATTCCATGAGAAAAGAATCGACATGCTGATGTTCTAGCATCCATCATAGCTAAGTACTCTCTAGCAGAAGACATGGTGCACAAGCCCAAAGCTGTGAGGATGATCTACAGACCCTCTATCCTGGACAGAGACCTACATTGGCAAGTCTTTGACAATGACAAGCAGATTGTAAATTTCATGATTCAAGAAGCTACCATAATCGAAGACATAAGCCCTGACGAAGAAGAATATGAAGGGTTGGTTCAATTGAAGAATAACCATGTTCCCAAAGGATTGATTACTTTGGAAAGCCTCTTTGATCAGAATGATCGAGTAATTTCACACAGGATCAAAGTTAATGCCAAGCAGTATCAAGAGTTGGAGCTCGAGCCTGCAAAAGCAATAAAAGTTGGAACAGATTGCACTTCGGAGGAGCTAGAGCAGATCTAGACTCTGTGCAGGAAGTATCTCGACATAATTGCTTGGTCTTATCAAGACCTCAAGGGATACGATCGACAGCTGATCCAGCATACAATTGAATTACAGGAGGGGGTCAAACCCTTCCTACAAAAGCAAAGACCGGTTAACCCGAAGATCGAGGTCCTGATGAAGGTCGAACTCCTAAAAATGCTCGAGGCGAAGATAATTTATCCCATCAAGCATTCTTCTTGGGTAGCGAACCTAGTCCCTATCAAAAAAAATAATGGAGATATACGGTTATGCGTGGACTTTCACAACTTGAACTAGGATTCTCTCAAAGACCACTATCCTCTTTCGCAAATCGATCAGATCTTGCACTCGATGGCTGGGGCTCAACGCTTCTCCCTGCTCGATGGTTTCTTAGGGTACAATCAGATCTGGGTCAGGAACAAATACCAGCATAAAATAGCATTCACCACCAAGTGGGAGACATTTTCTTACCAGCGAATGCCATTTGGCCTTTCGAATGCTGGTGCTACTTTCCAGAGGGTGATGGATCTAGCTTTTGGTGAGCTTCTGAATAAGGTTATCATCATATATCTAGATGACATGACTGTTTTATCTCGAAGAATGGAGGATCACTCTGTACACCTACAACAAATTTTTGAAAAGTGTCGAGAGTTTGGCATCTCAATCAATTCGAAGAAGTCCATATTCACAATCAGCAAAGGAAATTTGTTGGGACATGCGATATCATAAAAGGGTCTTGCTGTAGATCCTGACAGAGCTGAAGCTCTAACAAAACTCCCTCTCCCAGTAGATAAGAAATGACTTCAATATTTCTTCGGCCAGATCAAATTTGGGAGGAAGTTTGTCCCCGATTTTGCCCAAGTCATCAAGCCGATGTCCAAACTTTTGAAGAAGGGCATCGAATTCATCTAGACGAAAGAGAGAAAGGAGGCATTCAAAGAGATTAAGGACCGAATCGCTTAGGCATCGGTCTTGATCAACCCTAACTACAGTCAGTATTTTATCTTGTATGCCATAGGAGAACTTGAGAGCTATGTTGTGGTCCTGACACAAAAGGGGGAAGATGGTGAAGAGCATCCCATCACATTTCTAAGCCAGGTGATCAATCCCCATGAAGAGAAATACAATTTCATAGAACGTCAAGTGTATGCAGTAATGAAGTCTCTCAGGAAGTTCAAATAGTTCATCTCCCAAAGTCGGGTTACGATCTTTGTCATTTAGCTTGACGTGCGCAATTTCATCATCCAAGGAGAATTGGGAAGTGTTGGTCCGACTTTTATACACACCCTGTGAAGAATGAGCATGAAACTCTGATAACACTTATACGGGATAAATCCCACTCACTTTAGGATCTTGCTGGTTATCCAAGGTGTGAGTTACAGAGTTGGGTCGAATGTCTATTCACTCTTTTCCGCTTCTGGAATAGTTTTCAATATGGACTTTCTGTTACCTTACAATGGGCTCTGAACTTGTTCAGTAATGTTTAGAAGTTGTCACTTGTTGACAATCGGATTTAAAATTAGTTCTTTGATCTAGCTCTTATGGGTCAGTAGATTTAAATAAAAGACAAATTTAAAAGAAAATAAAAATGGATCATTTCATGGTAAAACAAAGAGGGTAGGGTAGGGCAGAAAGAGAAGTTTATCAAACTTAGCTGTAAAAACAAAACTACCAATTTTATTTATACTATCAGCTTCACAATAGAACAAATCAAAGAAGAAGGTGTCCAGCTTTCTAAGATCACCTTCTACTAAGAGCATAAGACAGAGATGGAACAGATCCGAAAGAAAATCATAAACAGAAGGGAAGTCGGTTAAAATTGGTATCATTCACCAGCAGCATAGCTCACACAGTGAGGACAGAGCAATTAGAACAAACTTGAACCTTAAATCTATGATTTTTCCTAGCATACAATAGAACAAATGAAGCCCAACAACATATTTAATCTTGATAACATAGATTTACAGCATATATTTAATAAACTTTAAAGAAACAGATAACAAAAGAAGATGAACTTATCACAATCTGAAAAAGATTAGGCTCCTGGCCATGCTATCACAGAAAACAAAAGCACATCAACTCCAAGTCCAGAAATAAAGTATTTAACAAGATTTGCAAGAAATTGCTTCAATAGCCTTTTTATTTCTAAGTCTCCACCTCCCACGATTACATTTAGAAGAAGTATTTATAGACTCAAGACAGACCCTGATCTTTTCAAAAATATCTTCTTCTCAAACCCTAAATCTTATCATCTTAAACCCTAGTACCCGGGTTTTACAATATAAAGCCATTTAAAATAAAGTCTTGATAAAACTTAACCATTCTACAAATCAGTGCAATCACTTGCCATAAATGGAGAAGATAGAATTCGAATGCCACTTGCATTCACCCGCAACTGTGAGTAAATGTCTTCATTAATGCCCTCGGGTAATTTGGATGAGTCACCACTTCCCTGACATTTCATCTCCGTAGAGCCATCCCTGAGTTGAAAATGTCTACACGCCATTAATTCTGCCATAAATTTTCATTAAATGCATCCATCGACAAATTTCGGTAACTGTGTGTAGATATTTTCATTTTTCGGCCAATTCCCGACATACTCCATTAAATGGGCAGCTGCTTAGTCACCGTAAAGTCTCTTTGCGGCCAGATCTGTAAAATTTGGATGAAACAACAATTCTCGGCATCTCTCATTTCAATATGGCGGTCTTCGATTAATTTGCACTTAACTTTGTCTTTATGGCCATTTCTTCCGTTATCATGCAAGTGCCAGATGGCTTTCTGCATAAAAGACAAAAGATGGATTAGTATTTTAAATATTAAATCAAAACTTTTATTATTAAACCAAAACCCTAAAGTTTATTTGCATGTCGGCTCTATTTATCTGACACGTGGCTTGCTTATTTGACACGTGTCACTGAAACGTGGCGCTTCCTGTAGCTGTCTTTCATTTCGGGCTCTTTGTTGTCTCTGTCGTGAAAATGCGACATGTCACGATTTCGTGACATGTCACGAAATCGTGACCCCTCCTATGCCTTAAGCGCTTTTTCCCAACTGTGTCGTGATTTCGCGATGTCGCAAAATCGCGACGTCGTTATTTCGTGACACCACCGCTTTTTGATCTCCCTTTGGTTCTTTCTACCTTCGCGTCCCGATTTCATGTTCCCATGTCCTTTCGCCTCACCTTGGCGTGTCATGATTTTGCGAACACCCGGCTCCTTTGCCTTTGCCATTGCCGTGTCACGATTTCACGACGTCACAAAATATAGAGTGTTGCGATTTCTTGACACCCGGCTCCTCTTCTTTGCTTTGGCCTTTTTTTTTTTTTTTTTTTTTTTTTTTTTTTTGTGGCGGGTGTCACGATTTCGTGACACCCGAGCCTTGTGCTCCCTGCGATCCTTGGCGTGTTGCAATTTTGCGACATCGTGAAATCGATGTCGCGGCTTACCTTTTCTCACTTTGCGGCGCTTGCTTCCTTTGCTTCCTAATTTTGACTTGGACCTATCGCGAAATCATGACAGTCCATATGCCCTGGGCTCCCTTTTGGAAAAACGTCGCGATTTCGTGACGTCGCGATTTCGCGACGTCGTTTCGCTGCCCTTCTTCTCTTCAATGCCCCGCAAAAATGCGACATGTCACGATTTCGGACATGTCACGAAATCGTGCCCCTTTTCATGCCTTAACCATTTTTCTCTCTGGCAGCCGCAAAACTGCGACACGTCGCGATTTCGCGACATGTCGCGAAATCGCGACCTATTTTCTTTCTTAAAGGCTTCCTCCCGAAAATGCGACATGTCATGATTTCGCGACATGTCACAAAATCGCGCCCTTCCATACGCACATGCTTTCTCTCTCCGAAACCCGTCGCGATTTCGCGACATTTCCAAAAATGGAAAGTGTCGCGATATCGCGACATTTCCCAAAATTGGAAGTGTCGCGATTTCGCTACGTTTTCTTGCCTTAGCCGATTTTTCTAAAACTCGTCACGATATCGCGACATTTCCAAAAATGGAAAGTGTCGCGATATCGCGACATTTCCAAAAATGGAAAGTTTTGGCTTCTAATGAATTTATCTATCCCGTATTCTGCATTTTTTTCATATCAGTGAAAGATTTTCTTTAATCAGGAATGATTCTAACATGTGAAAAATGAATTCTGAAGTAAATCAAAGCCAGATGCAAATAAAAGCACAACTTGAAAAAGGAGGCAAGCAAAATTTGGAATTTAAAACCTGGAAAACATCAAGAGGGTCCTTACTGCAAAATGAAAGCTCAATATTTTCAAAGGATGGAAATTCATTTTTTTAGTGGGGGTGTGTTGCTTCTCAACAAATGGCGATATCTACGGGTAAAATAGTAGCATTATTTTAGAACCCAGGACTCTAGTTTCAAAACAACATAGACCATGTATCATGCCTTGCCACAAATATTCTTCAAAATAAATTGACTACTAACTGATAGTTGTCAAAATTTCCCAAGGACATACTAGGCTGAATCATTTAAGGAAGATTTTTGATGTGCAATTATAAGTGTATAAAACTTTCTTCAAGAATGACTGGGCCTTCGAATGTTGAACTCTGGATTGATCAGCTTTTTCTAGATTGTAAAAAGGGGAAACCGAGTAGAGCTCTGTTTACTAGTTTAGCCTTTTACAGCCTCGACAGAGTTACCCTTTAGATTTACACGACCCAGATTTACAACTGTAAGGTAGAATCTACAACTTGGTAGAAGAAAAACATCTTTTGAAGTCTTGGCTGCCTCTTTGATTACATTACTTTTTTTTTTTTTTTTTTTTCTTTTTTTTTATATATATATGAAATAACAGAGTGCCAATTCTATGTTGTCTTGCTCAACTTTCATCTTCTCTCTCTCTCTCTTTTGAAATATACCAACATCTGAAAAGCCTTAGAAAGAACAACAATTTTTCTTTTAATATTTCATCAATCTAGAACTGCTTCAGCCTAGGCACTGATAGCCTCTGTGGATACTCAAATAATTACATGAATCATAGTCCCCTCTTATAACCAACTTTTCTTGGATTCCCTGGGAGTTTCTCCAGCCAAATAGCATAGCAGTTTCTTTATAATTAAAATAACTGTGGCAAGCAAGACACAAAATCCAATCATCTTTCTATCGTTGTTCTGAATAACAAAATAGTTCCACTGCTCAATTTAAGCAGACTATCTCAATTAGAATAATGAACATTGGATTCTGGAACTCAGAATAAAGCAAAAATTAAAAGGCTGACTTTTTCTTTACTGCTCAGGCAAAAACTAAAAGAAAGGACAGAATTTTAAAAGCTAAAGAAATTTGTACAGACCTCCAAGGAAATAAAATAAAACTGTACAGACAGCAAATGAAATAAAATAAAATAACACTGAATAAAACTTTACAGGCATTAAAAATAAAATAAAATAAAACTGAAAACTCATTTACAATGTATACACATGCACAACGTCCCTTGATCACTCAAAAAATGTAGCAGATGGAAAAGCAGAGAAATAGTGCCTTAAAAAAATTTTGACCATTTGCAAGTAAATTTAGAAAAATTACCTTTCAGGTCCTGTTGACGAAATGCACTCCAGACTATGCTTCCAAATTTTTTTTTTTTTGCTACCTGGGAAAGACTTGTGTTTACCGTCTTCCCTCTCTTTTTTTATTTTATTTTATTTTTATTTTTATGGATCTTGTCCCACTGAAAAACAAATCTGCAACTCTTTCAAATTAAACAAATCATATAATAACAAATCATATGATAACATGTTTATGCTTCTACTTGAAGGGTTTGCAGAATTCTTTCAAAAGGACGGAATGTAAAAACCCCCAGGATCAAATACCTTAAAGCCTTGATAGACCCAGATCATCACATCTTCAGATTTATGTAACAACTCAAAGAGATCAAATTTTATTCGTATGTCCTGGTTCTTAATAGCTCGAACATTTTGTGGTTGCTCTACTGCTTCAATATCCAAGATTTCAATTTTTATCCCTCTAGCAGAATTTTTATAATTTGCTTTTTCACCTGAGCCTTGCTTAGATTTAACCGCATCAATGTGTAATGTCCAAACATCATTGTTGTAATTGGTCAGAGCTGTAACCCGTCTTACCTTCTCGGTTGGCGAATTATAATCTCCAATATCCACATCAACATGATTTACAACCTTTTCTTTAATATTATGTTCGGTAATCAAAGGCTTATACTGAGACTCTTTATCTATTTCGAGTTGGTTGACCACATTCACATTTACTATCTTTTCCTCCTTTTCTTGAAATTCAATAGGTGGTCCAGAGTAAGTTTCAATCAAGTTATCTTTTTGTTCAACAATCTGGGCCAGCTCATGGAGGGTGATGTCAGCTTTAATTTCCTTCATATCCTTAATGATGTTATCCTCCTTCCTAGTTACTTTCGCATAGTGATATTGAATCTCATTTTCATCATCCTCTGGTGAGGAAGGATCATTGGTAGGTTCTGGATTTTCACATCTCAAATTATAACTGTCCCTTTTGAACTGTTGAAAATCTTGTATTTCATCCATAGGAATCTCTACAAGATTTTCTGACTCTTCGGGAAAAGTGAATGAATCTGAAACCATAGTCATACTATTTTTGGATGAACCAGAACTATCAATATTTTTCTGATTTTTAGGAAAATTTAACTCACCAGGAAAAACTTCAAATTTGGGTAATGCTAGATCACAAATGTTTACTTCAAGCACTTCCACTTTGAACTTGTCAGAACCTTTCTCTATATTTTGCACATGCTGAGTGGATGTCACCATTAACGGAGTTTCCTTGGGTAGAGCATTACATGTTGGCACTAACTCATGATGTGGAATGGGATCCTAAATAGGCATGTTTCGTGTAACATAGGATATCAAAGGACTGCTTAAAATTTGAGGTCCTAACTGTCTTTCAAGAATTAAAGCTTCTTTATAAGCTCCTGCCAGGGTTGTGATATTGATGTCTCTTTTGAGGAAAATAGAGGTCACCGAATCCAATGCATTCTTATAGATTTCTAAGGCCAGATTTGCATTTGGGATGTAATGACCAGTCATTCTACCATAAGCTCTTTGGAACCTCATATTGAAAGACCTGACAGCTTCTCCCGACTCTCTCTTGATGCTAGAAAATTGTTGGTATAACACACTGGGGTCTATCACTTCCCCAAATTGTGATATAAAAACTTTCTCTAGGTCATTCCAACTGGTAATAGAATTGCTAGTGAGATTTAGAAACCAGTCATAAGCTCCCTCCTGGAGAGTGAACGGGAACAATCTGCAAGCCACATCTTCATGTTGTATATTTAACAATTTCAAAGCATTCTTGAATGCAACCAGATGTTCTTCTGTTGTTCTAGTCCCATCATGCTTGTATCTAGGAAGATATCTCTCAGGATGTCTGGGCAGGTCATGGGCTATACCCGAAATATTTAAGGCAGTGGAACCCAACCAGTTTGCCATTACTACTTGATTGACGATGATATTCTGAGTTGTAGTTGGAGTAACTACCAATGGTGATAAAACAATCCTTAATAGACTACTGAACTTCAGGTCCCCTTTTTTGGCAATTTTAGATATTGTACTGACAACTTACAATACTGAACGGAGTTCAGTGGGCCTTTTAAATGTTGGTGTTAAGTTCCGCTGTTCAGGCAAAAAACTCAAACAACAAAATTTTAAAGGCAGAGGAGGAGGGAAAATTGGCTACCAGACTTTGGATAAAATACAGTATTTGTCAAATACCACATACAATTAGATTTCTCAACTCAAGCGCACTAAGAACGTAAGTTCGGCCCTCCTTCTAGCGCCATTTTTAAATGTTGGTCCGACTTTTATACACACCTTGTGAAGAATGAGCATGAAACTCTGATAACACTTATACGGGATAAATCCCACTCACTTTAGGATCTTGCTGGTTATCCAAGGTGTGAGTTACAGAGTTGGGTCGAATGTCTATTCACTCTTTTTTGCTTCTGGAATAGTTTTCAATATGGACTGTCTGTTACCTTACAATGGGCTCTGAACTTGTTCAGTAATGTTTAGAAGTTGTCACTTGTTGACAATCAGATTTAAAATTAGTTCTTTGATCTAGCTCTTATGGGTCAACAGATTTAAATAAAAGACAAATTTAAAAGAAAATAAAAATGGATCATTTCACGGTAAAACAAAGAGGGTAGGGTAGGGCAGAAAGAGAAGTTTATCAAACTTAGCTGTAAAAACAAAACTACCAATTTTATTTATACTATCAGCTTCACAATAGAACAAATCAAAGAAGAAGGTGTCCAGCTTTCTAAGATCACCTTCTACTAAGAGCATAAGACAGAGATGGAACAGATCTAAAAGAAAATCATAAACAGAAGGGAAGTCCATTAAAATTGGTATTTCTCACTAGCAGCATAGCTCACACAGTGAGGACAGAGCAATTAGAACAAACTTGAACCTTAAATCTATGATTTTTCCTAGCATACAATAGAACAAATGAAGCCCAACAACATATTTAATCTTGATAACACAGATTTACAGCATATATTTAATAAACTTTAAAGAAACGGATAACAAAAGAAGATGAACTTATCACAATCTGAAAAATATTAGGCTCCTGGCCATGCTATCATAGAAAACAAAAGCACATCAACTCCAAGTCCAGAAATAAAGTATTTAACAAGATTTGCAAGAAATTGCTTCAATAGCCTTTTTATTTCTAAGTCTCCGCCTCCTGCGATTACATTTAGAAGAAGTATTTATAGACTCAGGACAGACCCTGATCTTTTCAAAAATATCTTCTTCTCAAACCCTAAATCTTATCATCTTAAACCCTAGTACCCGGGTTTTACAATATAAAGCCATTTAAAATAAAGTCTTAATAAAACTTAACCATTCTGCAAATCAGTGCATTCACTTGCCATAAATGGAGAAGACAGAATTCGAATGCCACTTGCATTCACCCGCAACTGTGAGTAAATGTCTTCATTAATGCCCTCGGGTAATTTGGATGAGTCACCACTTCCCTGACATTTCATCTCCGCAGAGCCATCCCTGAGTTGAAAATGTCTGCATGCCATTAATTCTGCCATAAATTTTCATTAAATGCATCCATCGGCAAATTTCGGTAACTGTGTGTAGATATTTTCATTTTTCGGCCAATTCTCGACATACTCCATTAAATGGGCAGCTGCTTAGTCACCGTAAAGTCTCTTTGCGGCCAGATCTATAAAATTTGGATGAAACAACAATTCTCGGCATCTCTCATTTCAATATGGCGGTCTTCGATTAATTTGCACTTAACTTTGTCTTTATGGCCATTTCTCTCGTTATCATGCAAGTGCCAGATGGCTTCCTGCAAAAAGACAAACAAGGATGGATTAGTATTTTAAATATTAAATCAAAACTTTTATTATTAAATCGAAACCCTAAAGTTTATTTGCATGTCGGCTCTATTTATCTGACACGTGGCTTGCTTATTTGACACGTGTCACTGAAACGTGGCGCTTCCTGCAACTGTCTTTCATTTCGGGCTCTTTGTCTTTCTCGCCACGAAAATGCGACATGTCGCGATTTCGCGACATGTCACGAAATCGCGACCCCTCCTATGCCTTAAGCGCTTTTGGCCCAACCGTGTCGCGATTTCGCGACATCGCGATTTTGTGACACCACCGCTTTTTGATCTCCCTTTGGTTCTGGCGGCCCTTTCTACCTTGGCGCGTCGTGATTTCACGATGCCCAAGGCTCCTTTCGCCTTTCCACCTTGGCGTGTCATGATTTTGCGACATTGCGAAATAGCGACGTCATGATTTTGCGACACCCAAGGCTCCTTTTGCCTTTCCACCTTGGCGTGTCACGATTTCATGACATCGCGAAATCGTGACGTCGTGATTTCGCGACACCCAAGGCTCCTTTTCTTTGCTTTGGCCTTAGCTGCCTTTGGCTTTGCTTTGTTTCACTTTGGTTTTGTTGCAACCCTCGGCTCCCCTTTGGCGTTGGCGTGTCACGATTTCGTGACACCCGAGCCTTGTGCTCCCTGCGATCCTTGGCGTGTTGCAATTTTGCGACATCGTGAAATCGCGATGTCGCGACACCCAAGGCTTCAAGCCTTAGCTTCTTTCTACTTTGGCGACCTTGCCCTTCCTTTGCTTCCTAATTTTGACTTGGACCTATCGCGATTTCGTGACATGTCGCGAAATCGCGACAGTCCGTACGCCCTGGGCTCCCTTTTGGAAAAACGTCGCGATTTCGCGACGTCGTGATTTTGCGACATCACGATTTCGCAGCACGTTTGCGCCCTGGCCCCTTCTTCCCTGATGCGCCGTGAAAATGCGACATGTCATGATTTCGCGACATGTCACGAAATCGCGCCCCTTTTCATGCCTTAACCATTTTTCTCTCTTACAGCCACGAAACTGCGACACATCGCGATTTCGCGACATGTCGTGAAATCGCGACGCTTTCTTGTCCTGGGCCCTTTTCTCTCCCTACGCAGTGAAAACGCGACATGTCACGAAATCGTGCCCCTTCCAAAACTTGGCTTCTTTTGGCTCCTCCTGTCGTGAAACTGCGACATGTCATGAAATCGCGACCTTCCGTACGCACATGCTTTCTCTCTCCAGACCCGTCGCGATTTCGTGACATTTCCAAAAATGGAAAGTGTCTCGATATCACGACATTTCCAAAAATGGAAGTGTCGCGATTTCGCTACATTTTTACAACTTGGCCGATTTTCCTAAAACCCGTCGCGATATCGCGACATTTCCAAAAATGAAAAGTGTCACGATTTCACGACTTTTCCAAAAATGGAAAGTTTTGGCTTCTAATGAATTTATCTGTCTGTATTCTGCATTTTTTTCATATCAGTGAAAGATTTTCTTTATCCATGAATGATTCTAACATGTGAAAAATGAATTCTGAAGTAAATCAAAGCCAGATGCAAATAAAAGCACAACTTGAAAAAGGAGGCAAGCAAATTTGGAATTTAAAACCTGGAAAACATCAAGAGGGTCCTTACTACAAAATGAAAGCTCAAAATTTTCAAAGGGTGGAAATTCATTTTTCAGTGGGGGTGTGTTGCTTCTCAATAGAAAGTAAGAGAGCCGATTGGGTGAACAAGATACAGGAATTTGACATTGAGATCAAGCCCACAAAACTGGTTCGCGGTCGTGCATTGTGTCAAGAATTGGCGAAGAGCGCAGCGGCCGAAGCGACAGAATCTCAATGGGATGACTCGCCAGCCGAAGGATGCCTCGTAAACCAGGAAGAGGATGAGCAGGACTGGGTCAGTGAGATAATCAAGTACTTCAACATCGACAGATGTCCTTCACATCTGAACGCTTCACAGCGAAGGCATTTTAGGATGCGGTCCTCCCGATATACTTTACGCCCTGAAGGCCTATTTTTTAGAAACATTGATGGCGTCCTTCTCAAGTGCATAAAATATGATGATAAAAGAAGGGTCCTGGGAGAATTCCATTCAGGATTATCTGGAGGTCACTTCGTGGGAAGAACAATGACACTAAAGATAATCAAGGCGGGTTATTATTGGCCCACACTCTTCGTTGATGCCTTCACGGTCTGTCGTCGATGTGAGCAGTGTCAAAAGTTCACCGATCGAAGCAGAAATGCTTCGATGCCTCTCCGACCGATACAAGTTGAATCGCCCTTTCAACAATGGGGGTTGGATTTCATAGGGGTCATATCGTCGAACTCCTCCATGGGACATAAGTTCATCCTGACTGCAACTGACTACTTCACCAGGTGGGCCGAAGCGATCCCTACGAAGCATGCAGACCAAGAGACTGTAATCGCCTTCCTAGAGGGTTTGATCACCAGGTTCGGCATTCCCAAAGCAATTATTACGGACAATGGTCCCAATTTTTTAGGCGCCAAAATCAATGATTTCTTCTACAAACATGGGATATATCATAAAGTCTCCTCCAACTACTATCCACAGGGCAATGGATTGGCAGAATCCACCAACAAGACCTTGTTGAGGGTGTTGAGAAATCTTATAGAGACAAACAAAAGGACTTGGCATCTTCTGCTAGATCGGGCCTTGTGGGCCGATCAAATTTCAGTCAAGAAGTCAATCAAGACTTCACCCTATGCCCTGGTCTATGGTAAGGAGGCCATCTTACCTACCCATATAGAGATCCCTACATTGCAGCTATTAGAAGAAGATGGAGTTAGTCCAATGGAAAACAGATTAGCTCAGTTGTTGCAGCTAGAGGAAGATCGTGAGGAAGCCTACCAGAACTTCGCTAAGCATGCTCAGGTCACCCAAGATTGGTTCAAGAAAAAATCATCCAATCGCACATTCAAGGTGGGAGATCTGGTATGGAAGTGGGACTCCTGGAAAGCCAAGCCTGGAAATCATGACAAGTTGGATGCCTTCTGGGATGGGCCGTTCAAAATTGTGAAGGTGAACTCGGCCAACTCTTTCATCCTCAAAGATGTAGATGGCCAGGTCTTGCCGATCTCTGTCAATGGTCTTCATCTGAAGACTTTTCATCGTTGAGGTAAAACTCTTGCAAAAAAAAAAATATATATATAAATAGTGTGTGTGTGTGTGTGTGTGTGTGGTGTATGTACTCTTGTATATATTCTTTTTCATTTGTGTATATACATCTTGTTTCGAGATTGCAAAAGCTAAGTGGTACAAAATCTCCTTCGGGGACTTTCAATGCGAAGTAGTGGTTGCAAGGAGGTTCGCAGTGAAGCACTTTACCCTCAAAAGGGGCCGAACCAAAATTCAAACAAAGGCACGAAAAGAGCTTCACGCCCAAAGCATTTCAAGAGGCTACTTCGGGCAGAGGTTTTGCGAAGTAGATTTTAAAAGAGCCCTCGTGAAGCAGTTTTCGAAGCAAAGTTTGGCGAAGCTGTTTCCAAAGAAAACAAGCTTCGGTAGGTGATATTCGCAAAGCAAAGTGGCAGCATGGCAAAGGAGAAGTACTTCGGGCCCGAAGTGTCGAAAAGCAGCCCGCACCAAAGGTTCACCGTGAAGCATTTTCATTGCTGATTTTGACTTCGCCGAACCAATAACATGCGAGACGGGAGAATTTAAAATGTGCCTCGAAGAATGTGCAGACAACAACCGTGAAAAGAGTTCAAAGTGGGTGAATTTAAGGCAAAAAGTGGTGGAGCACATCCCGAGGCGATTCGGTTAGGAGAAAAGCTCGTGCCCAGGTACGAGGTGGCAGCAGGTTGCTTCTCCAATACAAGGCATAATCATCAAAGCATGTGGCCCCGCGTACCACGTCGTTGCAGAGCCAATCAAAGGACACGGTGACCTCCTCCGTCCGAGGTGTAAATTTAATTTTAGTAGGTGCCATAAATTCAGGTGGTTGCCTTTTAAGGCTATAAAACGTGAAGCTCTAGCAAGGAGGAGGTTATTTATCCATCAGTTCGTGCAAGACTAAGAGCCTTCGGTTACTCTACAATTCTCCTACCCTTTGCATCTAAGCCCTTCACATCAAAGCCCTCTATATCAAGGACTCTGCCGCCATCATTTTCAACATGGGGAAGAAAAACTCCAAAGAGAAGGGGAAAGAGCCCGAAGTTGCAGGCCCTAAAAAAACAAAGAAGGGCAAAGAAGAGAAAAAGCATACTCCAAAGAAGATAAATCTCACCCCTCGCCTTGAAAAGCAGTCGATAGAAGAAGGAGATGACTCTGAGGAGGAGCAGCTTGTAGAACCACCAATCGATGGGTGGGAGAAAATTAGATACACGGAGCTCTCTAAGGGTGTGTCCGACCTTCGACGCACTATTGAGTTTATGGTGAGCAGACTCACCCCAGAGAATAAGAGGGTTGCTGCCTATTATTCTCAAATTTATTGGTATTTGACCCCGCCTACTCACCACTTTCCAGAGTTAATCTGTGCTATCATGCAGAACTACCAGCCTGCATCCAGGCAAGTGTTGGACGCTTCAGGTCATAAATTGTTTTCCATTCTAAAGGAAGATGTACAAGCAACCTTCGTGCCACTGCAGGGTCCGCCCAAGGGCTATTCCGTTCGCAACGTCATTCTGAGTGAACAGATGGAGAGGTTCACATCCAACAGCCACATATTGAAATTCCTACGCGAGAACCTCAAAAGTGGGCTCCCTTCAAACAAGCTGCCCCAGATGCCTTTACCCTTGGCGGCCTTCAAGAACACCGATATTTTCTCCATCATTGCATGGGTGGCGGGCCTGTCGACAGATGCTTCGGTGCAGCCCTGGCAGGTGTCTTTGGCTGAATGTATTTCAAGAGGGGAATTCTATGCCCCTGATGCTTCAAGACCAAGTACAAACCCAATTTTCTTCGATTGGGCAGAATGGGTGGCCCAAACCTTGCATACACGGCTCACCAGTATGAAGAATTCGACGACAGGCCAGTACTTCGCACCCTGTTCTTTCCTTGTCTGGTTGTTTTTCTACCAAGTACATAAGTGATTCCCCCATATCGCCATTTCTCCAAGCGGTGAGGATGGAAATCCTCTGTCGGTGTACTAGTGGACTCCCCTCCTATTGAGGACGGAGTCCTATTATTCTTTTAATCAACAATTTTTGGGACCCGCTATGCATTTGTTGAAGGGTTCTTGCCCTCGGGTGCCCCTCAGTTTGAGAGATAGAGTGGTGCAGGAGAAGAAGGGAGATGTTTTCCAATTGACACAGGGACTGGTGATTCGCCTTTTTGGCTTCACAGGGAAACCCTTCCTGCTACCAGTCTACCCCTCCGAGTACCAGTTCGCACTGGAGGTCGCTCGGCAGAGCGACACAACCAACGCCGTCTACGACCATGGTCAGAAATGGGCACATACCTGTGACTTCCCCTTCAGGATGGGAGTAATCGAAGTCTTTGCCTTAAAATAGAACGTCTTCCTGGAGGAAAAGCTTGCCAATTTTGGCCTGCTTCAGATTCCTCAGCAATGGCTCTATGATCCCTTGGGAGTAATGAGGGATCACTTAAAATTCAAGAATTTCCACATCTGCCCCCACCCTGAAATTGTGGAACAAAGGAATAATCCCAATGGGAAGGATCCGGAGTGGCATTTGGAGAGAATGAGGACATTGCCTCCCTGGCATGAGTTCTACCCCATGGAGGTCGAGTTTGACCCTGACCAGTACCCCCTCCCAACTCCAAGCTCCACATTTTGGAGAAAGGCAAAGGATGATTTAAAGGAAGAATTGAAGAATTGGGGTGAAGAAAAGCTTCGGGAGTGGTGGATAATGAGAGTCCATCGCCAAAAGATGAATTCTTATGGACTCTTGGCAGCAGATAAAGACTTCACAATTCTTTATGAAGCCAATGTTGAAACTTGGAAGTCCATATCCTTCGTTGACTTTGTTCCTCCAGCTACCCCAGGATCGGGCGAAAGCCCAAGAGGAGCTGACGATGCTTCGGAGCAAGGAGAAGAGGAAGAAACCGAAGCTACACCAGTAGCACTACCACAAGGACCATCGAAAAGCCATGACACAAGCACCGAAGAGGCAGAGCAACCATTGGAGAGGAGGAAAAGAAAGAGGCAAGAGCAAATTCAAGTGCCTCCGAGCCACCCAAAGTGACCCCGCACGAAGCTCGCAAGTGCTCCTGTCGGACCACCTATATCAAGCCCGACCAAAGCAAATGTTGAAGATGCGGGGCCACCAAGTGCCGAGACGGTCCCAGACATAGACGTCATTGATGTGGAGGAACTCCTCCAACAAGAGGGAGACCCCGAGGTAGAAGTTGTGGAGGTTGGGAGTGCCGAAGCCCAAAAGGAGCAAGAGCCTATCATGCAAGAAGTCACTACGGCCGCTCTACCTGAAGGGCACGCAGGTAAGCATTCTCCACCCTTTGCCTTAGTCTCTCACATGTCTACCGTGGTCTCGACCAAGTCTCCCCATCAGTCTCTCCCTCCCTCACAAAGTTAGTCGCCTCCTCATGCATTGCCTCTTGTCACCGATCCCATTAGCCCCACTCCACTCGAGTCACCAGGCCGGGACAAGTCCGTTGCCACCACTTCGTCGAACCCTGTTCCTCATTCACCTACCTCACATGGCATTGTTGCACTCGCTGGGACTCCTAGTACACCTGTCGCCGAACCTGCTGGTGAGGCATCCCCCATTCATTCTTTGTATTTGTTTACCCCTTCGGCTGGAGATCCAGCCTTATTTGAGTCGAAACTCTCCATGATAAAGGAACGCCCCCTTGTCGAGAAGCTACTCCTAGCTCGGAAAAATACAAAAAAAATGTTGAAGGAGGCGAGGAAGAAGAGAGGGCGCTCTCTGGCTCAGATTGAAAAATGCGTTGTCTTCGATTTGAAGGCTGGAAAGCTGCATAAGGTGAAGAAGGTTCCTAAGGTCCAAAAGCCTCTGGATGAAATGACTCCAGCAGATTACGACTATCAGGAGAAGACAAAGGACCTGGAGCACCTGAACATAGACAATGAGTCTATGTCTATGCATGTCGGGATTGAGACTTTCCAAGTGCACGCAAACATCGCTAATCAGCGTAGGTTCGAAGCAGAGAGCGCCAACATCAAGTTGGAAGAGGAGCTAGCTAGAATCTGCTCCAAGCTGGAGGATTCAGAGGAGCAGTGTAAGCTTATGAAAAAGGAAACGCACGCCCTCAAACAACAAATACTACAACTGCAGTGTTCAGCTGAGCACCAAGCACAGAAACAAGCTGAAAATGAGTTGAAGGCCAAGGAACTTGAAAGCAAAATCTTGCAGACGCAGCAACAGTTGTTCGAAAAGGCAAACCTGGAGCTATTTGATAGAGGCAGAATCAAGGAGATTCGCTCGCACTTGCTCAAAAATTTTAGGTCTCGGGCCTCCAGTGCCCTATCAATTTTGATCTACACCATCGAAGCACAGCACGCCACTGTCGAAGGAAGGCCAATCATCGATGAAATTACTCAGAAAGCTAGAGGCCGACTCAAATTAGCTTTCGATGTCCAAAGCGGTAAATATCAGGACTTGCAGGTCCCTGCGATGAGTCGGATAGCTAGAGATTGGTCTACAGCTAAGGCCACAGTTCGTGCCTTCTTCTCCAAGGTGAGGAAAGCGTAGAAGGCGAAGGTCCTCCTGGATGTGTTCGAGGATGAGCAGCGTGCATCGATGGGCTATTTCCAAGACCTCTCTTCCTTGGGTTTCCCGAGCTTCACGGATGATGATGGGAACCTTCTGACCAAGGAAGAGATTAAGCCGGCATGGCTCCATTTTGAAGGCGACGTCTCAGAAATAGATGAATGGGCAGAGCCTATAACAAAAAAATAGGTCATAGATTTCATTCTAAAATACTGCAAGATCGTGGCCTGCCTGAACGATCTGTATACCAGGGCCCAACATGCTGATATCGGGCAGATCGATCGGTTTCGCATTTTAGTCAAGGCACTACAGGATCAAGAACCTTTTTCGAAGGGTGCCTAGGCTCATGTCCGCCGAACCATGAGAAAAATCCATGATCGCCTTGCCCCATCGCCGCAACATGAAGCCGCGCCAGAGGAAGCCGTGTCGACAGAAGAAGCAGAAGAAGAAGGCAAAGAAGAAGAAGAGGGAGAACAAGTTGTGGAAGCACCCCGAAGGTGGAAAAAGGAGAAGGGTCTGGAGGTGACTCTAGCCCAATGGATCAAAGCTGAGGGTTCTCCCACCGAGACGAGCTCGTTGCCCCGCGAGCCACCAAGAATGTTGACAATTTTGTCACATTGCACAAGGGGTAGAAAAAGAAATCAAAATTTTGTACAGTCTCTCTTTTGTAAAGTATTTCTTTAAATTCATGAATTTATTCCCTTGCTTTTAGAAACAACATTTTCAAGTGTTGCAACAATTTTGGCTTTCCTTGCCACCCCCCTTGTACATAAAAAAGGAAGAAGAAAGAGCTTCGCTGCCGAATAAGCTAAGGAAGATAGCTTCGCAAAGGAAATCACTAAGGATGGGATCTACTTCGGCCCCGAAGCACTTCAAGAAGCTACTTTGGGAGAAAATCTTGCGAAGTGGCGTTGCCAAAGAAGAATTCAGAAAAGAGCTTCGCACCCGAAGCATTTCCAGAAGCTACTTCGGGAAAAAGTTTTAGCGACATTCAAGCGGCAGCTTCGTCGAAGGAAAATCACGGTCCGAATTGGCTAAGGCAAGAAAACTACTTCGGCCCCGAAGTCCCTCAAACAGTTACTTCGGGTGAAAGTTTTGCGAAGCGATGTTGCCGAAGCAAAATGCAAAGGTAGAGGGATGAAAACTACTTCGGGTCCGAAGCACTTCAAAATGATACTTTGGGCAAGAAACTTGCGAAGCGGAAATTGAAAAGGGCAAACATTGAAAATACTTCGCCAAAAGGCCGCCGAAGCACTCACTTCGGGCCTTCCCACCAGCGAACCATTTCTACTTCACCAAAAGTCATTGCGAAGCATCTGCTTCGGCAAACCTTCGTGCGAAGTACTTTCACCCGAAGTAGAAGCAGTCGAAACATTTAGAAGGCAAGAATGAGCTTCGACCAAAATACCCCCGAACCGCAGTTTTGAAGAAGGATCGCCGCGAAGCATTTTTAAGCTCATCAACGAAGTATCTACTTCGGGCGAAGGCCTCACCGAAGCAGTTTTGGCACAGCGAAGTAGCGAGAAGTGAAGACCCCATCTTGAGGAAGAAATCTACTTCGGCTCTCACCACCCCTGAAGCTGTTTTGCGAAGCTCCATCATGCGAAGTGCAAATCAAGGAGAATCTGCTTCGGCTCGAGTCCATTGCGAAGCGAAGTGCGAATGAAAATTCAGCGAAGCGCTTCAAAAGGCATGCGCTCCAAGCCGGGTATTTTCCCGAGGTGGTCAAGTGCCTCATAAATACATTTTTTCGTGCCCGACAAGCCCGTTGTTCATTTTTAGCAATTGGAAATGAAGTATCAGTCCATGATGGAGAGCCCGATGAGCATGGCGGCCACTCGAGCACCGCACCCGGAGACCAAGGACATCCAGGCGGCTCATTAATGCGTCTTTCCCTGGCTGACCCGGCCACAGCTGCTAGTTTTGGTAACAGAATTGAGAGCTCAGTCACGAGAGCCGCAAGAGCCGACTTCTCAACTTTCGAGGATGTACTCCTCCATTTTGTGTAATTATGGCTCAGAGGGTCGGGTCCTCTATAAAAACCCAGGCATTGTAATGTAAGAAGGGGGGAACTTTTTGCTAGAAAGCTGTTGTAACTTGATGTCCTGCGATTAATACTAAAGAGCTTTGGGCTCAATTTCTCTCTTTTATGCTGCCTTCTGTGTTTATTTCTTTTGTCTTTCTTCATTTGCATACTGTGACTCTGAATCCTGAATTCGGTGTGCGATTGGGGACTGTACCCTAAAATTTGCTCGAAGGATACATAGGAGAGGAAAAATGCTATATTGGTTTTCTTTTATGCTACCTGGTGGGTTGTGGTTTATGTTATATTCGCTTGTCCTAATCGTCGTTACTCTGAACCCTGAATTTTGATGAAAGGGAGAAGGAGAATCCTGGAGCTCTCCCAGAGGATACATAGGAAGGTTAATGTGGCATTTCTTTCGTTTATTCTTGGTGTTCTTTGCTGCTATTCAAGTTGTTAGTTAGTGATCATGCTTCCTGTTCTCTCCCACTTTAAATTATCGATCTCTCTTCCCTTACCCCTTTTTATTTCTTTCTCTAACCCTAACTCTTTTTATCTCTTTCCTACACCCTTACTCTGTTTATCTCTTTCCTGCATCCCTTATCTCAAAACACCAAAGTAGTTTAGCATAGGAGCCGGCCTTTCTCCGGATATTGGCACGAGGGGCATCTCTTCCCTTCGGCCTTTCAATGTTGGTCCAGGTCTAGGGCGCATACATTTACCCAAAATCCTTTCCTAGGTAGATTTGATGAACAACAGGTCCTACATATCTAGGATCCAATTTGGTGGATTTGATTGTGCTCTTCATAGGTTTGACCCTTAATAACATCTTGTCTCCTATAAAAAAACTCTAGAGGTGCCCTCCTCAAGTTTGCGTATTTCTTTTGGCGATCTGAAGCTTCCTTAAGCATTTTCTAAATTACTTTCAACTGCTCTTCCATATCTTTCAAATTTTTGGTTCCAAGAGTGACCTGATCTTTAGGATTATCCCAATACAATGGGGTTCTACATCTTCAGCCATACAATGCCTCAAAAGGATCTATTTTTAGAGAGGTATGGTACCCATTATTATATGTAAACTCAACTAGATGCAATAAATTTTCCCAATGAGATTTTTGGTCTATGCAGTACATGCGAAGCATGTCCTCTAATACTTGATTAACCCTTTCAGTCTGACCATCTGTATTAGGATGATATTCTGAAATAATATTCAAGGAAGTCTCAATTTCTCGATGGAGATCCTGCTAGAAATATGATGTGAACTTTAAATCCCTATCAAAAATAATCTTTTCAAGAAACCCATGTAACCTAAATATTTCCTTAGCAAACCTATTAGCCACAGTAAAGGCATCATCCATAGTACTACTGGGAATGAAATGAGCAACTTTACTTAGTTTATCCACTACCACCAAGATGGCATTATGTTGATACCGAGTTTAGGTAACCCTATAATAAAATCCATTGATATTACTTGCCACTTTGTTGTTGGCACATCATGAGGGTATAACAAACCCGTTGGGTGCTTGTGTTCTATTTTCACCTTTTGACATTCAAGACATTTTGCCACAAAGTTAGTAATAACACCTTTCATCCCTAACTAGTAGAATGTCTTCTTCATGTTTTTCCTCATCTTAGATCCTCCTGGATGAGCAAAATAGGGATATTTGTGAGCTTCTCCCATAATGATTCTATGTAGATTACCTACTTCTGGAACCACAACCCACTCCTTAAAACATAAAAACGCATCTTTGAACCCAAATTTTTGAGCTACTTTTGGATCTCTGATTATTTTCTCTTGCACTTTCAAGCAGTATGGATCCAGTTATTGAGCTTTTCTAACATGATCCATAAGGTCAACATGACTTCTTGTCAAGGTGGTAATATGTCTTCTTCTACTCAGTGCACTAGCTACCTTGTTTTATTTACCCTTTATGTACTCTATCCCAAAGTCATACTCCGCTAAGAATTTAGTCCATCTTCTTTGTTGAGCATTAAGTAGCGATTGAGTGAAAATATATTTCAGACTTTGATGATCAGTTCTAAGTTCAAAAGGTCTTCCTATTAGGTAGTGATGCCAAATTTTCAATGCATGCACAACTACCACCAATTCTAAGTCATGGGTGGTATAGTTACCTTCATGTTTCTTCAACTTCCTAGATTTGTAAGCTACCATAGATTTATCTTGCGATAAAATACCAACCAAACCCTCCAAATATGCATCTATACAGAAAGAGAAGTCACCTAAAGGATCTATAATTTTAAGATAGAAGCAGTGGTCAGTTCCTTATTTCGTGCTTGAAAATCTGACTCACACTTAAATATCTTTCCTTTCCTTTGAAGGTTGGTAATAGGGAAATCGATTTTAGCAGTCTTTCACAAACCTTCGGTAATATCTAGATAGTCCCATAAAACTTTGGACTTTTGTCACATTGGCAGGAGATGGCCAGTCCACTATCACCTCAATTTTCTTAGGATCAACTGCAATACCATCTGCTAAGATAACATGCCCCAAATAGTGTACTTGAGAAACATAGAATTCACATTTGGACAAATTTTCATATAGCTAGTTTTCTCTTAATATTCTTAGTACAATCCTTAAGTGCTTTTCATGTTCTTATATATTACGAGAATAAACCAATATATCATCTAAAAATACTAGAATAAACTTATCCAATTATCTTTTGAATACACTGTTCATTAAGTTCATAAAGGCAACGGGTGCATTTTTCAAACCAAATGGTAAAACTATAAACTCATAGTGACCATAGCAAGTCTTGAAGGCTATCTTATGTGTATCTTCTTCTTTAATCCTTAGTTGATGATAGCTGGATTTCAAGTCTATTTTAGAGAAGATAGTCGCACCCTTAAGTTGATCAAATATATCCTCTATATGTGGTAAGGGATATCTATTTTTCACTATTGTTTTATTTAGCATTTTTTAACCAATGCATAACCTTAAAGATCCATCATTCTTATTAACAAATAAAATTGGTGCACCCCAAGGCGACACACTAGGTTTGATTAATCCCTTATCCAACAATTCCTACAATTGCACCTTTAATTCTTACATCTCAATTGGAATCATTCTGTACAATGCCCTATGTATCAATTCTGTTCCTAGAAATAAGTCAATTGTGAAGTCAAATTATCTCTTCGATGGTAATCCTAGCAGATCATATGTAAAAACATCCTTGAATTTCTTTAGAATAGGAAAATTTTCCATCATTTCCACCCTTTTTTCCTCTATTTTCTCCTTAATTTTGACTATGTACATCATTCCGCCTTTCCTAATCACTTTCTTAAGTTGCATAGTGGAGATTAACAAAGGTCTAAACTTTTTTTGTTCATTGTGCAACTTAGTTCTTTTTCCATTAGTTGTCAGTAAACTCGACCCATATTTTAGAGAAATTGATCATGGCTTTGCGGTCCTTCAACCAATCAATGCCTAAAACTATATCAAAGGTATGTAATGGAGCAACATAGAATTACCAAGTGATAGAGTTTATGGGTAGGGATATTTCTATCATGGGATAGTACTGGTTTACTGAGTATGTCTATCCAAAACCGTACTCAAATTTCCACCCATCTGTCAAAGATCTAAGATTCTATGGCATGTCCTTGACTAAGCTACTAGAAATGAAACTATCTGTAGCACCACTATCTATCAAAACTCTAACACTTTTTCCAAATATCTTACCCTGTAAGAGCATAGGGGTTGCCTGACCATCAAGTTTTTGGTTTCCTATAGTCACATAGATTATGTGTCCTTTCTCTGTACTTCTTGGATTAGTTCCAAATTGATAAGGACAATTCCTAGCATAATGCAGGCCTCCACATTCATAACATCCAGTCTTGGAACTTTGATTTGAGCCTTGTACTGACTTCTCTTTATTCTTTGTAGGAGTAGGTTCTACCTGGTTTATGGATTTAACTTTCTCAATATTGGTAGAGTTTCAATCCTTTGGTTGGAATTTCTTTTTGAATCTTTTTGTTGTACCAACATTGACTTTACCACTTTTATACCCTTCTATGTTCTTAGAAGCTAGCTCATTGCTCCATTTTATTTTATGTGGATTGGGTTGACTCTTATTAGGTCTTGGAGTAGGATTGCTGCCTTTTCCATGATTATATTTTTCCTGACAGGCCAGATCATATGCTACTTCCAGATTAGTAGGTTTAAACATGTTAACAAAAATTTTGAGTTGGTGGTCTAACCCAACTAAGAACTGATGCACCTTCATCTTATCATCCTTATCATAAGCTAGAATGTACTTAAGGAGTCTAGTGAAATATCTGTAATAGGCATCCACTAACTATTCCCTTTGTTTGAGTTGAGTGAATTCATCTAACTTCTTGGCATAATACTGTTCTGTGAGGTATATTTTCCTAAAAGCTTTCTCAAAAGTTTCCCACTCATAGTGTATGATGTTAATTTGTTTGTCTTTACAATATTTTTCCCACCATTCTAGTCCATCTTCAGCCAACTAACAGTAACAAAGACTATTTTTTTAGTGGATGAGTAATTTTTATGGAGAAATAAATAGCCAACTCATTCAACCATGACTCAGTTAACTCTCTACTTTATTTTCCCGAGAACTTTCTTACCCTGACATGTTTCAAATCCTTTTCCAACTCAGCATTAATTTGTATCTTAGCTACCTGGTCGAGGTCAACTGGTTCTTCCATAGCTACCTCAGTTGGAGATTTAGGGGATCTATTTTTTCTCCTAATTTCATTCCTAATGGCTTCCAACAGGTTGTTTTTATGGTTCATCTGCTCACGGTAGTTGTCCATTTCACCTTGCATACCTTGCACCATGTTAGCAAGGTTCTCAATTTCATCAGGGTTCCTAGAGCTTTCACCGATATGCCCTTCTACAATATTTTCCATATGGTTTATGTAGCACCCTAAAATTGGCACAGTAAAACCTTAAATAATTACAATTACTCTAGTAAATATTCAAATTCAAATTTTAACCCCCAAAACCGCTTCCAAACCGCCGTTTAACCCGTTTCCTCCTTTCCCATGCCATTTTTAGAGTTTGTTTTGACCGTTTGACGATATCGTCGCCGATCGTACGATATCGCCTCATATCGGACGATTTCGTCTGGACTAGGACGTCCAGACGATCTTGTCCCAAAACTAATTTTTCTCAATTAGCCTCTGTTCCAACGACGTCTCTAATCCGTAGAAGCGTGTCTGCACCGTTAGAGACCCTCCCCGTTGGAGATCTCCCAAATTGGGATGATCTCCAACCTCCTAACCTCCCTCCTAAGCCTATTTAAACTTAGGCCCTCCCCTTAACCTCCCCCTGGCTGATATTTCCTGTAACTTGACTTTACACGCATTAAAACATCCCAAATTACCATCTGCACTTGTCCTATCCAAATTTTGTTGCAGGAACCTTAGTATTTTTCAGCCGGAGCAAGCTCAGTTCGTCGTGGACGATCCTGTTCAATTCGAGACGATTTCGCACCGATTCGAGATGATCTCGACTGCAGTCTGCATTGGGGGCAATCAATGCCCAGAGTTTGCATTTTTCTCTTCTCATCTCCTGTTCTATTCTGCATCTAGTCAGTTTATTTATTATTTTCTGCTATTCTGCATCTTGGAGTTCACCCATGTAGTCTAATTGCATAATGAAATCATGATTAACTATTAAAACATTGTAATTTACTTGCATTCCTATTTAGGATTATCTGTTAACATCTTTATTATCATTTTACATCTTTATCCTCTATTAGCATTGCTGTATTTTTTGTATTTTGTGTCTATTTCTCTGTTTGTAGGTCTCTGACGAATTCGTCTGATGAATTCGTCAGATCTCAGATGATCCTGCAGGTCGGAGACGATCCTGTCAAATTCTAGATGATCCTGTCTGCTTCAAAAATCAGAATCTCCATCAGACATCCGGATCAGGTATGGCTCTGTAATTTAGCTTTTTCTCTCTATTTTCTGTTTAAAATCTATTTTCTGTATTTCATTTAGCTTGCATTTTCATAATAGAACAACTTAGATTCATTTGGCCAAACCTAGGACTCGAATGTTTAAAGATAAAACTGAACACATTAAACACATTCCCAACCTAGGCATGGAAACTGCCATTCAAACGTTTCCGGTGAACCCACCATCCATCAAAAAATCACCATAATACACCTCCCCCGAGAGGCGGGACCTTCGCAAGGCCTCTCAGTCCGAGGTACCACGCCATCCTTTTCCCATCCTCCTTCCGGGCACGGATCCTATAGCCTGAAGGTAAGGATGCAAAAAATTTGGAGCGATACATTTTGGTGAACCCGACGTGAATGCATTTAAAACCTTTTGAAAACAAAACAAAAAATAAAAAAAACAAAAACATAGATGCATTTAAAATCATTTAAAACTAATAAGTTGCATATCATGTTTAGATGGTAGCTCCTAAGAAAATATTAGCAGTTACTATAAATGTTGAAAACCAATTAGCAGCCATAGAAATCAATTCTGTGCTTAGTGTGCCTGAAATAGATAGAAATCAACTTTTGTGGGACGAACTTGATAGAAGACTAGGTGTCATTTCATCTAGGTCAACAAAACTTAAACAAATCAAAAGGCTTGTCCTAGATAGAATCCTGGATCCTCATCAACTCGTCTTTTATCATGAACTTCAGAGAGCTTGCCATAGATGGTTAGCTTATAGGAGAGCTCTTGTGTCTTCAAAATTTTTCACCTTCGAGGAATACCTCGAGAACGCAGCCACTATACACCAGTTCCTAGGTCATGTAGAAGACCAAGAGGTCGTTCTTATGGATAGGGAAAGATGGAATAGAGTTCCTCGAGCTATGTTATATCGAGAGTATTGCCATGAGCTTTACTTCTATCAACCGGAATCTGAGATAGATAATATCACTATAGCCCTTTTCATTAAATTCTTGAAAGAAAATTTTCAATTTGAAGAAGAACACTTCATGACTCCTGAAGAACTTGAGCCCATTAATGATATTTATAAATTATTTATAGAAAACTAGATCATTGCTTTCATTATTATTATTTCTTGCATTTATTGTGTTGTTTGTTATCTTTACAATATTATTACAAAAACAAGAAAAACTAAAAAACATAACAAAAACCAAAACATTTCATTTTAAATATTGTAGTAGGTATATAATTAAAATATATACCTCTTAAGCTTGTTGCATATATATATATATATATATATATATATATATATATAAAATTTCTGAAATCTAAGTTAAGCACAATGCCTAAACTTAGGAATGGTAAACAAACTGAAGGAGAAGAAGAAGATTGGTTAGAAGATAAAACTAGAAACCCAAATGTCCTTCCTGAGGATCCAATCTCGGAAGAAGAAACTCTAGACCAACAAGACGATGAGCTTGGTGATAGACATGAACAAGAAGAAAATGTTAAAGAGGATGGATCCTCATCCCCTAGAGTAGCTCCAGATGGAACTATTGCTTTTGATAACTTAGATCATTTCTGGAAATTTTTCAATAATAACATTGGCGCTCTTAATATGGCAGTTCGTATTGATAAAGGGCAAATTAGTGACACTCAAGCAGCCATGGAACATATGTTTGATGTGCACACTAATCCCTTGTCTTTTATTGATCAAGAAAGTGATAAGGCTGGACCATCCAATAGAGATATGGTCACTATGATTCAAAACATGCCAAAACAACAGAGTTACCCAACCTCCTAAGGAACCCGTTATTGAGCCTAAAATCATTCCCACACAAAAGAAAACTTCCTTCACCGCTTTACTTCGCCAAACTATTGATCAATATGCTTCAAGTAAACAAAAATCTAAAATGAAGCCAAACACCAATTTTCAACAATCTGGGATACAACATAATACAACTTCAAAATTTCTTCATAACACCTTTCCTACCAACAATTTACACAATAGCAATATAGCATCTAATATTCATGTCCCTCCATCATATGCTCACAAATCCCATATTAATGCCCTACCGAACCAATATGGTGGGCAAACTAGTAATCTGGAAGCCATGGTGAAGCAGTTAGCTTCCCGCATGGACCAGATAGATCCCTACCATCCCTCGTACAATTATCGAGAGATATGTAGTCAACCTTTGGATCCCATAGTTGTAGCACAACCGTACCCTAAGCATTTTCCCATGCCCATCCTGCCTATATATAAAGGAACCGAAGATCCCATAGAGCATCTTCGCATGTTTAGGATAGCATGTCATGATATATCACATGATGACTTGCTATTACTAAAAATGTTCCCAAAAAGTTTAGGTGGAATGGCATTAGAGTGGTACTATCAACTGCCCACTCATTCTTTGAGAAATTTTGAAGAAACAACTGAATCTTTTGTCCATCAATTTAGTGCCTACATCGAGAGGCATGTAACCATTAAAGATTTATACAACTTAAAACAAGACAAAGATGAATGTTTTGCTGATTTCTTAGCTAGATGGAGGCAGTTGATAGGAAAACTGCACTTTGTGCTACCTTATAGGGAAATGTTGGACATTTTTATCAATAATTTGCAAGAACAAATATCTTATGAGTTATCAATTGCTACTTTAACTACCTTCGATCAAGCTATAGATTTAGCTCGAAGAGTAGAAGATGCCCTCATTAGGAGAGGCCAACTTAGGAAGAAGGATGATGAGAAAACATCCAGAAATCAATATAAAAACAAACAAGTCGTAGGTGACGGAGTCACTGATAGAGAAAATGTTGCTAATATCAATGCAACGAAGACAACAGAAAAATTTATATTGAAACCTCCCGATAAACCTCCTCGAGAATTTACTAGATTGAATCAACCATTATCAACTATTTTACCTCAATTACTCGAAAGAGGTTTGATTCAATTACCAACTATCCGGGAACCTGATCCAACCATACCCGGATACAGAGCTGACTTACACTGTGATTTCCATAGAGGACCTGGACACTCTACCAACGCTTGTAAAAGGTTGAAACATAAAATACAAGATCTGATTGATAATAATGAAATGGAGGTGCAAGCCTTCCAACCTAAACAAAATGCTCCTAATAATGCTCAAAAGAACATTCCCCAAAATCAAAATCAAAATGCTAATCAATCATTAGACATATTTCAACATCCTTTACCAAGACATGGTAAAGAGGTGGCCAATCAAATTGAGCATCATAATGTTCCTCCTCCTACCCGATATGTAGGAACTATTAGCGGACAATTACCTATTCATGATCCTCAAATATTTGACACAACTTTATCCCTGGTCACGACCAGGCCCCTACATAATTTTCAAACTCCCGATCCTAGTGATGTAGAATCAGATACTGAAAGTGAAATAGACATCACTTCAAACCAATCGAATAGTTCTGAAAATGAATCAGATCCTATTCAACCCATCACAGATGCTATGGTTCCAGAAGAACCATTTCCTAGAAGAGTTACTACTCGACCCTCTTCTAATCAATTCCTCCCTAATGAACAAGCCATAAACGCTCAACCGAGACCAGTTCAACATCTTCAATATAACATTGTAGGTACCATTGGAGTCATTACCCGACAACAGGCTCAAAATTCTCAACAAGAACCAAACCAGAATGATGGATCAGCTCCATTTGTTTTGAAAAATCCCAATAAAGGGAATCATGCTCCCAATGTTCAACCTAAACCCCCTTACAATATTAATGAGCAATTATCCAATACTACAACCAGAATTTCCCTTTTGGATTTATTAAGATCTTCTCCTACCCATAGGGATGAGTTGATGCTTACATTAAGCCAAATGATGGTACCTCAAAATATTCAACCTGAAGCCATGGCCAATACTATCATCACTAGAGAAGTCGATTGTATTGACTTCCGGGATAAAGATATCCCACAACACAGTTTACATAAGGATAATCCCTTATATATTACTGCTCTAATTGGAGATGTAGCTATTAAAAGAGTCCTGATTGATAATGGTTCATCTCTAAACATTTGCACTTTTGACTTCTACCAACGATTTGGCTTTAGAAGTGATGAAATGAAGAAAACTGACATGATCATAAAAGCTTTCAATGACGAAACACAAGAAACATGTGGAGTTATTACCATCCCATTGCAAGTTGGTCCTAGAACCTTAGATACGACCATGTTTATTGTACATTGCCCCGCATCGTACAATATACTCTTGGGTCATCCTTGGATCAATGCAATGCGGGCTGTCCCATCCACTTTACACCAATGTGTTAAATTCGAATTTAAAAATCAGTTGGTCACTATCCATGGTGATCCTAGACCCTTTGATATGTGTGCTTTGGCGTAACCTTGTTGGAGTTCAATTTTGCCCCGCTCTGTCATCCACACATCCTAATTCTTATTTTTCATCTAAAACTATGAAACACACACCCATAGCTTCACCTATTTCTCCTCCATTCATTTCACCCTCATATATAGATCAACAATCTTCTAAACAAACCACTCTAGAACCTCAAAAAGATCTTCAATCCACAACCAATCCTTCATGTTCTATCCCTATAATTTCAAAACCTATAGACCCATTCATTAACACTTCCACATTATCAACATCTATCATACCTTCCACATCTAAAGATATAGGGAATGATCCTTCTACATCTTATGCTCTTTCTGATGAACTTTTACCATATTTATCCACAATCTTAATATCAAAAAAACAAATGCTTTCATGCAAGATTCAATTCTTTTAAATAACTTGCCACCATCTCCTCATACTTTGGGCCTCCCACAACCTATGGGAAGTACTTACCAAGTCGGGAGTTGTGCTTTCATTTATAAAGGATATGACTGGGGAAGAATACCTCGAAATATCAAAACTCATCATGATGGATATGCTCGATGTTATTTTACTAATGAGTATATTAAAGCTAAACCTATAATGCTTAAAATGGGATATAAAGGGAAAGGCTTGGGACCTTTCCAAAATGGCATGAAAGAACCTTTCGAGGTAGAACCGTGGCCTGCCCGCTGTGGTGTGGGCCTATTTCCTAGTAAGGGTCAACCCTTTCCTTTTGAAGATGATGATCAACTCATATGTTATCAAGATTATTTGGATAGGCATGATGATTTGCCTCTAAAAAATCAGCCATTTACATGTAACATGCTATCCATAGCTTACCCTGAATTGATTGCTGAATCCGATGAGGAGTTGGAAGGAGATATCTTCCACGATGTCTCCGTTGAAGAAATTTTACACAATGGATTTTATTTTGATGGTTCTATACCAACTATAGCCCAGCTTGAGGCCACTAATCCTCAAGATGAATTATCCAACTTAACCTTAAAATAATTACAAGAATTGGGCGTCTCACCCGCCCCACCTAATTTTGAAAGAGATCTACACATGGAAGTCGAAAACGTCATTAAAGTTAACATTGGAACCGAGGATAATCCTCACATAATCAATATTGGGTCAGAATTAAGTCAAGAAAAACAAGAGCAATACATTGCATTCCTTAAAGAATATGAAGATGTCTTCGCTTGGACATACGAAGATATGCCATGTCCTGGACCCTTCCGTAGTCATGCATCATCTAGTAGTCCATCCGGATGCTAAACCTGTTAAACAAAAACTTAGAAAAATGCATCCCAAAGTGGCCCTGCTAGTCAAAGGGGAGTTAGAAAACTCCTGAATGTTGTTTTTATACAAGCTATTGATTATGCTGAATGGATCTCAAATGTAGTTCCAATCACCAAGAAAGAAGCTACCAAAGTTAGGGTTTGCACAGATTTTAGAGATATTAACGTCGCATGCCCTAAAGATGATTTTCCTCTTCCAAACATGGATCAAATCATTGACTTTACTGTCGGGAGTGGGATGATGTCCTTAATGGATGGATTCTCCGGTTATAATCAGATCAGGATAGCTCCTGAAGATCAGGCTAAAATAGCCTTTATTACCCCTTGGGGTACCTTTTGTTGGAAAGTGATGCCATTCGGCTTAAAGAACGCAGTGCAACCTATCAACGAGCTATGACTTATATTTTTCATGATATGATGCATGATATCCTACATGATTATGTAGATGATATTATAGCTCACTCTATTAATGAAGATAACCATTTAGATGATTTGAGAAAAGTTTTTAATCGATTAAGAGAATATCTTATTCGATTAAATCCAACCAAATGCATATTTGGAGTTAAGTCCGGTAAACTATTAGGGGTTATAGTTTCTTTACGTGGTATCAAAATTGACCCTCTCAAGATTGCGGCTATCACTGATATGCCCACACCTACCAATATATCTGAGTTACGAAGTTTACAAGGTAAACTTCAAGCTATCCGTCGCTTCATCGATAAGTTGGCGAACAAAACCGGTCCCTTTCTTAAGCTCCTTAAGAAGGATGTCCCTTTTAATTGGGACGACGAATGTAAAGAAGCTTTTGAACTTCTCAAACAATACCTCCTTAACCCACCTGTGCTTTCACCACCTAGACCTGATCGCCCATTTCTCCTGTATATTTTAGCTTCAGATTCTGCCTTAGGAGCTATGTTAGCTCATCTTGATGATGCGAAGAGAGAACATGCTAATTATTATATTAGCCGAACCTTCATCAGTTATGAAACCCGCTACACAACATTAGAAAAACTATGTCTAGCAATCATATTTTCTATGCAAAAATTATGCCATTATATGCTTAGTCAAAAAACTTATGTCATTGCTAAATATGATCCCTTGAGGTATCTCATGAGTCGACCTTATTTATCGGGTCGTACAACCAAGTGGGTTCTTGCTCTAAGCGAGTTTGACCTCACATTCATAGGACAAAAGTCTGTTAAGGGTCAAATCATAGCAGATCAATTAGTTGCTGCACCCTTAGAGTCTACCCATCCCCTCATCATTGAGTTTCCTGATGAATGCCTTCAATTAGAGGCAGACCATATTGAACAATGGTCCTTATACTTTGATGGAGCCCGATGCATGAGTGGGGCGAGTGCGGGTATTATTTTAATATCCCCACAAAAACATCTTATTCCTCTGTCCTTCAAATTAACATTTGCTTGCACCAATAATACTATTGAATATGAAGCTCTAATCCTTGGATTACGAGCTGCCTTGGCGCTAAAAATTAAACATCTGTTAGTTTTTGGTGATTCTCAACTTGTTATAAACCAAATTAATGAAGTTTATCAGACTAGAGATGATAAACTGTGCCCATATAAAGCCTATGTTTTACAATTAATGTCTCTATTTGATCAAGTTACCTTGGAAGCTATTCCTCGAACTTGCAACCGTGCAGCTGATGCTATGGCCGTAGCTGCATCTCTCCTGCCCTTGGAGTTAGATGACGAATATGCCACTATCATTATTCATCGACTCTAGGAACCCCTTCAAATAAGTCATGCTTAGAACCTTTGGATGTGTTTCTAATCAATGAAACTACTCCTCGAACCTTGGTATACGATATATTTGATTTTCTTCAAAATGGGACTTTCCTCGCCAATTCTAATAGAAACCAACGATCGGTTATTACGTAGACGAGCAAGTCGATTTGTAATAATTGGCAATACTTTATATAGGAGATCTTTTGAAGGTATCCTATTAAGATGTTTGAATTTAGAAGAATCCAAATCAGCCTTGAGTGAAGCCCACGATGGATCTTGTGGAGGACACTTCAGTGGTAGTGTCATTGCTAAAAAGCTCCTTAGGATAGGATACTTTTGGCCTACCATGGAAAATGATGCACATGAGTATGTGCACCATTGCGACAAGTGCCATAAACATGCTGACCTTGTCCATGCCCCTGCACAAGAACTGCAGGCTATTTCATCTCCTTGGCCCTTTTCAAAATGGGGCTTAGACATTATTGGCAAAATTAATCCTGTGTCATCTGATGGACACAAATTCATCATAACCGCCATCGAGTATTTCACGAAGTGGGTTGAAGCTATGCCTTTAGCTTCTTGCACTGGCACACAAGTTTCTAAATTTATTTTTAATCAAATCATTTGTAGGTTTGGAATTCCTGCAAATCTCATCTCTGATAATGGAACTTGTTTCAAAAATAAAGATGTCAAGAAATTATGCCAAAAATATAAGATTCAACATCGCTGGTCCACTCCCTATTATCCTCATGGTAATGGTCAAGCGAAGCATCTAACAAAACCTTAATCAAAATTCTCAAAAGATTGGTCAATAAATCCGCCGCGACCGGCACATTCAATTATATCCAGCCTTGTGGGCCTATCGAACTAGTGTTCGAACCCCCCTTGGAACTTCACCTTTTGTTTTGGTTTATGGTGCTGAAGCCATTTTTCCCTTTGAATTAGAAGTTCCTTCTTTGGCTCTACTACTTCAAGATACCGAAGTAGGAGATGAATATCGAGCTGGCAGACTCAGTCAACTGGAACTCCTAGATGAAAAGTGCATCAATGCTTTGGAGCATCTCCGTGCCTACCAAAACAAGCTTAAAAGATCATATGCTAAAAAAGTTCGTCATCGATCCTTTGAGATCGGCGACCTTGTTTTAAAAGAAAATAAAAAAATACTAATGCAACTAAAGACCTTAAAGGTAAATTTGAGCCCAACTGGCTTGGACCATACATTATCACTGCTAAATTTGAATCAGGAGCATACAAATTATCTACCTTAGATGGTAAAGATTTAAAAGAACCTATGAATATTATGCATCTTAAACGTTACTATGCGTAAAAAATTTAGTCATTTCATCATTTGTACATATTTTGCATGTTGTCTTATTTTAAAAATATATCAAACTGTTTACACAAAAACAAAAACAAACAAAAATAATAAAAATAAAAACAACAATATTCTTGACTCTTTCGAAACCAAAACAAAATAAAGAAGAAAGAGAGAGTCAACATTCTCAAACTTCTCCAAAAAGTATTTGTATATATTTCTTCTTACAAATGTTGCAGTTATATATTTCAAATTATTTTGGATAAATTAGCATTTATTTGGAATCCCTCACTTTCACAAACACAAAATAAATATCTTGATTTTTATCTTGCATGATTACTAATCTCTCTTATATCAAAGTCCACAAAATTCAATTAAATAAAGTTTGAGCACAGAGAATTGATCTTGTTATTTACTTAAACCAAGCACATCCTTTCACAATAAAATGATTATATTTGTAATGTCCATGCTATGCTACATAGTAGAAGTGGTTTCTTGAGCGAAAAGTTTCCCCTGCTATCCTATCATGCACATGGTCTAGAATCTTTGAGAATTGGCAAAAGGACAAGCTCACCCCTACCTGAAATAAAAATCCCTTGCTCTACAGCTAATCCGAGCAAGTATCCCTAGCATAGGAAGAAAAGCAAAGTTCAAGAAAAAGAGAAAAAAAAAATGTTATTTTATATCATTACAACAATGTTTCAAGCATTATCTCAAAAATCAAGCAAAAATACAAAAGAAAAGAAAAAGAAAGCAAAAGCAAAAGCAATAAAATCCCTCTCCCTACCCCTTGAAAAGAAAAGAAGGGTTGATGAGCTTGAATCCCTGGAATTCTCAATTATTCGAAAACTGTGAGGTAAGCCCCATAACAGTGGTTTGTGCCCAACCCGCTTGGCCTTGGGTAACTCCTAGCGTGGCGATATGTCCGTCACATTAGCGACCTTCTTTTGTACAGACCTATGTCTGCTTATGGATTAGCTAGCTCTTGATAATCCGACTTACATAGTAGTCTCGGTATGGTTATATGCATCTAAATCATGGTTAATGAACACTTATTTGGTTCATTCAAATCACTTGTATCATAGTATCTTGCTCAAACTGGTAAATGAACAATGCAATTGCACACACATTTTGTATTTGAGAGATTTTGTGTATCATTATGATAAATCAAGATTGGAAATGAACTCACATATGCACATGGGATTCCTTATAAATCTAACTTTTGTCTTTAAGATACTTTGAAATATTTTTTTGCAAATTGTTTGGAATAAATTCATTTTCTTCTTTAAAGAACAGTTGTTTAGTATAAAGACAACTACATACATAATCAAAAATCAAAATTTCTTTCAAACCATACAATAAAAACATATATATATATATAACTTTTGACTTTCGCGATGATGGTATAGTTCCAAAACTAAAATTGGAATTTTATGACTAGCGCAAGTCCTCATCTTCATATTTTCGACTATTTTCAAAAATTAAAAATCAACCATGCAATAAAACAATCTATTTTCTTCTTTGATTTTCGCGATGATGGTATAAGTCTATACCTAAATATTCTATGCCTAGCGCAAACCATTATATCAATTTTATTCCCCATTCATTTAAAAATCATAAAAACCATATGACTTAAATCATTATGTTATACAATTATGCTTTAAAACAAACAAACACCTATCACTATTTCATGTCATTATGTCAATATTCAAATTTGCAATGATGGTATAATTTCTAAGGAATTATTCAACATTTTATCACACTTAGGAATTTATGCCTAGCAAAAATCATTTTAAAATATTTCATGCATAATATTTTCATGAAAAGTCTGAAAACAAAATCATCATCATCATCATTTGCATCATCACACCAAAGTCTTAAGACAGTCTCTTAAGCACCCTTTTACTTTTAGCAATATTTCTATACTGGGATTAGCTTGACGACCGAGTGAGCGGCGACTCCATGAAATGGTCTATAATAACGACAATGTCCTTTGAAATTATTGTTAAAAGTCCCTTTTATTTTTTATCAAATTATCATCACAACAACCAATTTGTTACATCAGATTATTTCATTTAAATTTTTAAAGCATGACATTTAAACCATAATATTTTTCAATGACATAATTACATGAATCATCAAATCAATCACACCAAAACATTAAAAGCATCATACAAACACATAAGACAAGTCATATGATCAAAAAATATCTCATCTATATATATATCAAATATATGTACATCATATCAAAAATAGATTGGTATGCCACAATCTACATCTTGGCATACTCAATCCTCTCAATCAAATATACAATCTCTGTAGTGCAGCTCCCTCGAGAACCCCTCGAGCTCTCAGCCTCATCTCCTCCCCCGCCCGAGGTGGAGGAGGTGGCCCCATCGCAGTCCGTGTGGTGCCATGAGTCCTAGATGTCGATCGTGATGATGTCCTAGATGACCCCATCATGACAGGCTCCGCAATATGAGCTGGTAATGGCACCCTCTCTGTTGGCACCACCTGGTAATATAGAGCCTGATAGAATGTAACCTGGGCAATAGCGCATGCTAAATCCCGAGTGCTCGCTCCTCCGCCCCGAGCTCTAAGCCATGTAGCCTCATCCTCGCAATGTCTGCACTTGAGCCCGCAGGCGGGCAACCTCAGCTCGAAGAGTCGCCATCTCACTGCTCTCCCCAGTGTCAACACCCTTGCCCTTATCGGGCGATGGTGGCCTCTCTCTCTATGGAGAAGGGGGTCTCTCCTCCCTCCTCTCCCGCTATCGTGGCCTCTCCTGAGCCTCGTGGCCTCCTCTGCTCTCTCCCTCGTGACCCCGTGCTACCTCAATGGCTGCCCGGCACCGCCTCCCCATCCGATGCACAACTACATGAATCGGACCCTGAGCCCTCATCATCCGAGGAGGGCGGATGCCTGTGTACTAGGCATCATAGCCATCGGCTACCCCAGTATCGTCCCCATCCACTGGCTGAATGGGGGCATCATCTATGTCTTGACTCCAGAATCATTGCATATCTGGAGCCCCACTAACTCTAGTGTTATCCCGGATAGTCCAGAAAACTCGTAGTCTCTCGTAGATGGGATCCCCCTATAGACCGAATCACCTCAAAACTCGGTCATACCGATGGAGCTCCACCTCTCCCCTCTCCATCCTCAGCCCACAGACTCGCCTGATGCGAGCCAGCTCCTGTCCATCCTCGGCCCACCCTGGATGATCTCTCCAAGGCCTCCAGGTGATCTGGTCGGAGACAAGGTCATCTAGTAGTCTCCGAGACACTGGCAGATCTATCCATCATTGTGCCCCTCTTCGGAGCCACCAGTAGAAAACTCGGGGCCTCTCCCCATCAATCCCTATCAGTGGGAGCCCTACCGGCCTCCGCACCACAATGTGCTCCCAGCACCAAACCTGTAGTAGTGATGTCATAACCAGACATCGACCGCCCTTGTATACGACCCCATGAAGGATCCTATACAACCGACAGAGTACAAAGCTCCCCCAAGCAAACCTGTATCCGTGGTCTCTCATGTCGTAGACCACATCTGTCAGTACCCATGGTACCCTACATCCACTCTGGTGGCACAGCAAAAGTCCACCTACCACCCCATCCAAAACCCGTGTGAGTCTAGATGCCCCAGGCATCTGGCGTAGCGACTCGATATTCACTCCCCCTTCTCCAGGGCGAAGCTCGGATCGCCACACAGTCGCATCATCACGTGGCCCTGATTGGCCATGGGAGTGATCACCGTCCTTGTATGGGGATCCTCAAAATCCTCCATACATCCTCCAGTGTGGGAGTCATCTCCCCGTCGATAACCAAAATATGAAGAACCCGGATACCACCTCTCTGCTAGGGCTGTCAATAGCCCCATATCTGTAGAAACCCGTGGCATCTCTCGCCACATGCCGCAAGCTGACCTGTGCCAGTTGATCTCGCTCTTCCTGAGACAGAGTGGCCAAGTCATCCCTCAGCCCGCCGTATTTCCATTCTCTGCTCTTTAGTAATCCTCTCTGCAACATAAACAAAATCAACAATAAAAATCATTAATAAATCATTAATTAAAAATGCAAGTCAAAATAAGTTCAATTTTATAAATGATGATATCATCCACTATTGGACGATATCGTCCCAAATTTGAGCAAATTCGTCTCCGATTTTGCATGAGAAATCGTCCCTTTTTGACGAAATCGTCCCCATATCATCGATTTCGCCCTTCGACGAAATCGACGATATCGAGACGATTTCGATGAAATCGAGACGATTTCGTCTCGACGACGTCGACGGCCCAAAAATGGCCGCGATGCTCAAAAATCAATCAAATCTAATCTAAAAAGCATGAAATTCTAAATTAAAGCATTCTAAATTCAGTTTAGACCCTTACCCGTAGCCCGCGTCGGACCTCTGTTGATCTGTGCGCTGTCTCGACCATCTTGTCTCCAGAGCTCTAAAAACTAGGAAAATGAATAGTAATAAATGAATTAGGGTTTTACCCTATTTTTCTTAATTTTATTCAAAAACAATTAAAAACTTTTTAAAATTTTGCTTTTTCGCGTTTTTACCTCAAACGTTCGATTTGGGTAAAAACACTGAGGGGGCACCATAGTAAGCTGTCGTACGATTCGACCTAGAATCGTCGCCTAAAAATGGGAATAATTTTTGCTTTCTCGTAGATCGAGAAGAACTCATCTTTAACGCATTTTCTTTGGAAAATTCGCTAAAGAGGGGGCAAAATGTAGCACCCTAAAATTGGCATAGTAAAACCTTAAATAATTACAATTACTCTAGTAAATATTCAAATTCAAATTTTAACCCCCAAAACCGCTTCCAAACCGTCGTTTAACCCGTTTCCTCCTTTCTCGTGCCATTTTTAGAGTTTGTTTTGACCGTTTGATGATATCATCATCGATCAGACGATATCGCCTCAGATCGGACGATTTCGTCTGGACTAGGACGTCCATACGATCTTGTCCCAAAACTAATTTTTCTCAATTAGCCTCTGTTCCAACGACGTCTCTAATCTGGCGAAGCATGTCTGCGCCGTTAGAGACCCTTCCTCATTGGAGATCTCCCAAATTGGGATGATCTCCAACCTCCTAACCTCCCTCCTAAGCCTATTTAAACTTAGGCCCTCCCCTTAACCTACCCCTGGCTGATATTTCCTGTAACTTGACTTTATACGCATTGAAACATCCCAAATTACTATCTGCACTTGTCCTATCCAAATTTTGTTGCAGGAACCTTAGTATTTTTCAGCCGGAGCAAGCTCAGTTCGTCGTGGATGATCCTGTTCAATTCGAGATGATTTCGCACCAATTCAAGATGATCTCGACTGCAGTCTGCATTGGGGGCAATCAGTGCCCAGAGTTTGCATTTTTCTCTTTTCATCTCCTGTTCTATTTTGCATCTAGTCAGTTTATTTATTATTTTCTGCTATTCTACATCTTGGAGTTCACCCATGTAGTTTAATTGCATAATGAAATCATGATTAACTATTAAAACATTGTAATTTACTTGCATTCCTATTTAGGATTATCTGTTAACATCTTTATTATCATTTTACATCTTTATCCTCTATTAGCATTGCTGTATTTTTTGTATTTTGTGTCTATTTCTCTGTTTGTAGGTCTCTGACGAATTGTCGACGAATTCGTCAGATCTCAGATGATCCTAGAGGTCGGAGATGATCCTGTCAAATTCCAGATGATCTGGACTGCTTCAAAAATTAGAATCTCCATCAGACATCCGGATCAGGTATGGCTCTGTAATTTAGCTTTTTCTCTCTATTTTTTGTTTAAAATCTATTTTCTGTATTTCATTTAGCTTGCATTTTCATAATAGAACAACTTAGATTCATTTGGCCAAACCTAGGACTCGAATGTTTAAAGATAAAACTGAACACATTAAACACATTCCCAACCTAGGCGTGGAAACTGCCATTCAAACGTTTCCTGGTGAACCCACCATCCGTCGAAAAATCACCATAATACACCTCCCCCGAGAGGCGGGACCTTCGCAAGGCCTCTCAGTCCGAGGTACCGCGCCATCCTTTTCCCATCCTCCTTCCGGGCACGGATCCTATAGCCTGAAGGTAAGGATGCAAAAAATTTGGAGCGATATAGTTTAGTCGAGTTCTTCGAGGAGGCATCTTCGATCCACTCCTAAGCTTAGGTGGCATATTTCTTGGTAGTTTAAGTAATGTGTTAGTTCATAGTCTTATATCGAAATTATTTTAATATGCACTTTCATATACCTAGCTATGAAACCTTTGTTATTCTCTAGGGTTTTAACTATGTTCTATTAATATTTCTAACCATCATATATTTATTGTTTGAAGATAACTCGGGTTGGAGATGCACAAAAATAGAATAAGGTGGAGTTTTGGCTTGGAGCATCAATTGGAAAGTATGATCCCAAAATAGCATCAAGTACACCACTTAAAACCAAAATTAATGGAGGGTTCATCTAGCTCTTCCAATCTGATTCACCAGGGGTTCACATGGGGGGCAAGACTTGCACAATTTTACACATTCATACCTCCATTCACACCTTACTTGTTGCACTTGTTTTGGAGTTGTCTAGTTCAAAATTTTGTGCCTATCTCAACTTGGATCTGATGCCAACTGTAATAACCAAAATTTACCCATTACAAAACCAACCATTTTTTTTTATTTCATTGAGAGAATCATGCTAGCAACTACTATAGTTGAGTAACCATTGAGTGTTTCAGGCAAGCACCACACCGGAATCGACTTGATCAGAGTCTATCCTAGTGTATGGGAGTGGCCAAATCCCCCATAATGATCATGGGAGTTTACCAGTCTATTTCAACCAGAACGCTCTTTTCCCAACAAGTTCAACCCATGTTAAACTCTTTGTTATAGCTTTAGGTATTACACAACCTAATCAGTGAGTGTGTGCCTTGTTAACTACACTGCACATTGGACAATGTAATTAAATTTAAGGTGCAATGCTTAACATCTCTAACCATATCAACAATGGTTTGTTAAGGGAATCAACCACGAATTCACATAGGTGTGCTAGCACCTACCATTTTAACTCAAGGTTTACTTCATGTTGCTAGATTCACTTATCCATGTTTATTTCATTATTAGTTTCCATATTTCCTTGTCATTAACTTGCACATTCATCCTTTCAAAGTCATAAATGTAACATTTCAAATACAACATAGAGAATGAATTGTAGCATTACATTTCAATTTAACTCTATTATACACATCAACAATTGGCACATTGTACAATGAAATCCTTTCAGTATTTACAAAGCCACAATGAACTCATTACAACATTTTCCCAACACCTATTAACTAAACAAAATATTCTACTCATAATCAATCCTTGTTGTTACAAAGTAATTACAGTATACTTGAGGTAAAATTACAGCAACAACAACACTTCAACTCACTTTCAGGTTCAGCAGGAGCATCTGGTTCGTTTGTCTCAAGTTTCCAGTACTAGAATATTGGCTACTCGGGATCAGGACAATCCACCACATGATATATGCCTAATTATCATAATGCACTTGCACTATTGTATCAAAGATATGCAGGCAAATCATGTAGATAACAATATCATTTCAGAAAACAATCATTCATTTCATCCAAGAGTAGGGAAACCCCATAAATTTCCCTAAGAATGAATCTTTCCTATTCCATTCATTCCATGTTCTTTATCCACAAAGCAACATGCCCTTGTCTATGCAAAATGTAAACATCAACTTGGCTATGAGGAACCTCCATAAGTTCCCGAGAAATTGTAACCCTGTTACCAATTTCCCCCATCCAAAAATCATTACAACACAACCATATTGCCAAAAGAAATCAAGCAAGATTATTTCATAGTACCTAATAATCCACAAGCAACATCTCCTCGGGTAATTAAACATAATATGATGTTTTACCAAAGTCACAATGTAGTAGACAATTCCTTTTTAGAAGCATTATCTATATACATCCATATTTAATCTCTAATTTTTTTTAGGATCCTTTTTAAGCTTGATAATCAATTTACAACTACCAACTATTTAAGTCTCAAGATCCCCATTATCCTAGCCCTTTATACAAATTTAAACCCCCTTGTTTACTTCACTTAGACATAACAAGTTTGGTAAACTTGGGGCCATCAATGGGCCATAATAATATTTCCTTCCTAATACCTTTTAAATTCATATTACTATATCTTTACCATAGTTCTTTAGGTAACTATTGTCATCTTTAGCTTTTAGAGACTTTTCTTTTAAAACACACACACAAGTATTGTTTTTATCTCTTCTTACTATTTTCTAAACTTTAGCTGAGTTCCTAAAGACCTAGGGTAATGTATAATTTAACATTTCCCCTAACACTTTTCCAACCCATAGTTTAGTCTCAAGAATCAACAATACTTAAATACATAAACTTGTTCCCAAAATACATAATATTTCAAAACCCTCATTATAACCATTAAACCACATAGTCCACTGTTATTATTATTTTTCTTTAACTATAACCTCCAGCATAATAACAAGACATGACACAAGGTTTCAATGGAGGGCATCATTTGAACATAAAGCCACAGTGAGTAATGGAGGTAACAGAACCTACGACAACCATTTCTCTAAGGAGTATACATTATTTTCTTTAACCAACAAACCCGAGTGGAAACCGAAGACAATACATCTCACAGAGACTCATAATGAAACCTAGCTTGTGTTGTCTCCTAAGTTCTTGAAGACGTCTGCTATCAAATATAGGGCAGAGTTTGACATTTTAACAACTAGTTTACACAACCCTAAAGGCAGCTCCATGAATTCTCGAGCGCACCATCTACGTTGCCATTATTCATGCTGATTGTGCACGTTATCGTGGCTTCAAGGGCGCGGCCATGGAGACCCTACGCAGATCAAGCAAAGACAACCTCTTCTATGGCAAAATCGTAACAAGGTTTCACAAGGAAATTTAATCATTTTTTTTTTTAAAACAATCAAACACAACTCTTCTGCTTTACCCAAACCCTACAACCACCATTACTTTAGCATTTACATAAGTATTCTTTCATTAGAGACTCACAAAGCTATTATAACCAGACATGAACAACATATGTTTTCTTCTCAAAGAAGGAAATCGTTTATACTCAAACAACACGCATAACAAAATAACCTTGCCTTTGCCATTTTCGTTTCCTTTAGTACATACTATGACAACATCTCACAAATCAATAATTTTCAAATTCAACATAAACCTTTAAACATCATAATTTCATAAACATTTTTCAACCCTTGACTCATTTAACTCAACACAACAATAGATCATCAACCAGAAAGGCTCTAACCTGACTCGTTGCAAGAAAATCTTCTAAATCTAAGCCTTAGTTAAAACTTTGAGCTTGTTTCCATGAGATTCCCTTGTTTCAGACCACAAGATAAATGAGAGGAGGATTAAGCGAGAGATTCGGAACTCCATCTAGTTTCTGTTCTGACAGATTCAGAGAGCATACTCCCTAGGAGATGTCAAATTCTCAGTGTCGAATCAATAGAAAATGCAAGTGTTTGGTTTCTGATCCGAAGTTCTCGGAGAGCATATTCCCTAACTTGCTTTCGTTGATTTCGTTAAGCTTCCGAATACCCCAAAGAGCTCTATTTATAACCTTTCTGACCCCTACCCCATGATCTATTTTTTTATTATAAAATTGGGTGGGATAAACCTCTCATTAATGTTTTCTTTGAACTTGGTGCTACTTTGACCATTGCACCCAAGGCGGTCCAATCAAAACTTCACACCTATCCTTTCTAGAAACTAACCTCATTACTTTGGTTTAAACCCAACTAAAACATGTTTTCATTAACACAAAACTTGGGATAAATTACCGTCTAATTAAATATTCATTAAATACAAGTCCACCCACCAAGTTGGACTCACTTAAATCCCAGGTTTAACTTGCTAATCCAAAGTTAATAAGACAAATTAACCACTAATTAAAACAACAAAACATCTTATCTTTAAATTGCCCATTTGCTACATTTAATTATTCTTAAAATCATTAACTAACTCCTAGCTAAATATTTTAGTTCATCACTATATTTAGCAAACAATCATAAAATAGAGGGGTCAAATTGGGATGTTACACCCTTTGATAGTGGCATGGGAATTATGGCTAACTAGTAAGGCTAGGACATTTGAAGGTAAGGAAACTCCAATGATTCAAGTGCAAATTCAAATTAAATCTATTTTTGAAAGTCTAAAAATCTTCCTAAAACCAAAACTAAGCAAGCATATAGGAACACTAATAGTGGATCCTATGAAGTCATTGGACTTCTTTGATAGAGCTTGCGAAGGCAACCTAAGAAAGTGTAGGGTAGGAGGATCACTTTACTTAAACAAAAAATATATGATCACTTTCAAGGAAAGTTTAGGAGAAGGCACAAATAATATGGAATAATGAAAAAATCATTGATCCTCTTAATGAGAATAATAGTGAAACAAGAAATTACAACTTTATATATTTATGGAGATTAAAAATTAGTGATAATTTGGGTTGTAGATCATGTTGAAATGAAAAACTTGTTCCTCGATCCTTTCTATGAACAAGTGAAATTATTAGAATATTCTTTAACAAAAAAATCATACAAGAACATATATAGAGAACTAAATGTAGAAGTAGATGGTATTTCAAAAGATTGTTTGAGCCTTCTAGTAGGAACATAGCAAAGGGAAGAAGTGACTAGAGGAATTGGGGTTTCCTCATAGTCCTTTTATTAAAGACAATATCAAAGATCTATTAATAACAAAAAAGAGGTTTGAAAGGGACCCTCGCCTTTATTCTATACAAATACAGGCTTTAGAATAGCATGGACCTTTAGAATTGAAACTTGATTCCTACTCAGTTTTGGAACTTAGGTAAGAAACATTCAAGAACTATGATTGATCAAGAAGTTACTCTTTTTTTCACTTGTCAATCCTATTAATAGGATTTTTTTTCTAGGTTGTAAGCTTACTATAGGATATTACAAAAGAGATACTAGTGCTCCTCTCAGTTTAGTTTAGACCAGCTCCTATATGGGATGTCGCTAAATTTTTTGAGGGTACTTCATACTTGTAGAATTGTAATTTTTTAAACTCAAAAATGAAAATTATAGATTTTTTTCAAAAAATCTTATACAGAAAGCATACAAGGATGAAATAAAAAATAGATAGATATTTTGGGGGCACCCATAGGAACCATAAATAATCACTCTATTATTTGTAGATAAGATTCACAACACTTCAATAATAAAATGAGGAGTGGTGGGGGTATTTATACCAATACCAAAATCCCAATTACATAAAAGAGTTTAACCTAAGTTATCATAACAATAGGGCTTAAGGTTAATTACAAGTTATAAAAAGGGCTTAAACATAACAAGGTTAACTATGGCCCCTAGGGATTATATAATACAAATATTATAATAAATTCAATACATTGCATGATGAGTTCCCTTGGCTATGATCATATTACACTTTCAACACCCCTGTAATCTAAACTAAGGGCCCAAGGAGAGAAAACATTAGTGACTAATTATCTTATCCCTATAATGGATGCTCTAGGGGGTATTTGAAATTGAGGTATATCCTTCAAAATCTTCCTCATTATCTTGAAGATATCCATTGATCTTTAAAAACTCAACTTCAATCCTTTGTAATTTTAGTAAGAAATTCTTCGTTGGTTGTCCCTCCCTCTTACAGTATTTGAAAATGGTATTTGAATTATTTGAAGACTTAGATTGGCCCTTGGATACCTAGGTCTTAGCCTCCTTAGATTTTAATTCTTTTTCATGAGCCTCTATTTATGAAGTGCCATCATAATTCCTTATTGCCACCTAAAAATAAACTAGGAAATAAAAATATTGATCAAGAGTAAGAGTATTTTGAGATTCCAAAAACATCAAAATCATATGAATGACTAGGTTCAAAATCTAAAAATAAGAAAAATATTAGCAAGGAAAATATTCACACATTTTGCATTATCTATTTTTACCTCAAAAAGATCCAATATCTAATTTTAATACCTTGAATCTCGCAATATAGTCTCCAATGTTATCAAAATTAGCCAAATTAAGAGAAGAAATATCTAATTCCAAGTGACTTACTTTAGTAGTATTAAATTTCCCAAATAACTCATGAAATTTTGACCATGCCTTGATAGGGTTAGTGGAAAAGTAACTCTAGTTCAATCAGAAAGAAAAATAGGCCAACAACCTCTTCTTTTCTTCATCAAAGGGGGCAACACCAAATAGGGTCAACGAATTTTCAACAAGAAAAATATTATGAATTTTGATATGGTAATAGGCCATTTATTTGGGTTGACCAAGTATTGTAATTTTACCCATTGAGATGAGTAACTAAGACTTTGTGATTAATCTTAGACAACTTGATCTTTAACACCATAACATTTTCATGAACTAATGCCACTAGTGCATAGAGCTTGAAATATTGTGTGATTTGAAAAAGGGTTCAAAATGATTCTATATGTAAAATTTATTCCCTTAAAAATATTTTCCCTAAAGGATCCCAAAAAATCAAAAATTAAAACTTTAAACCTTAGGAGATAAATATCCAATTGCCTTTTGCCAATTGGAAATCCATAATTTACTAGTTTCTTCCACTTATCATTTGCCACATCAATGCCTCTGAACCTGTGCAACAACAATGCTTGGTTTATTTTGATTGGATGGGATATATAAATATGTGAAAATGGATTCGATGTGGAATGAAATATGGCCATGCCACTTGCCATGTTAGACTCATATATGTTTAGTTTTATATAAAACCTAATAAGCATTAGAGGGACTCAAACCTAAGTCTCTTCTACACTGAGAATTATATACGATCCAAGTTTTTGCTTTACTATTTGGATGGAAAAAGAACTCCCTTTTACATGATAGGTCTCCAATCAATGATAAATGAAAAATATGGTATGAGATTCAAACATGTGACTTGGCTTGGATAAAAACATGTCATTGTCCATATTTCTATCCCTTACTAGTGTGAAAAAGTTACCAGTACTCCCATAGAATGTCCTTCATTTGGTAACCTATACCAAACAAAAAGGTTTAAGAGATTTGAACCCATGTCAATTTGCCTCTAATCCATAGTGTATAATGCCACACCATACTAGGGATCAAGGAGTAAATGTAGTCTTTAGTCCTTAAGTGTTTCCTTTAGACTAAGATGCTTGACAAAAATATGTTTTCTTCAAAAAATGAGCATCATGATGCTTTGAACTTGAACCTCCAAACACAAAATTTCTTTAATAAAACATTCCTAGTTGTAATGTCACCCATCTCAAATAGATGATGGTGTGTCCCTTCTCCTTGAATAAGGGCATACATACTTTTGGTCAAGATGGAACCAAGCCAAAGAAAATAAAGCACATTGATCTCAAATATTTGAATTCAATTTTGGCATCTATAATCTTTGGAATCAGTAAATATTTTTTATCGCAACTTCTATGCTTTACGAGGATCAACATTAATGATTTGAAGAGTGTGAGCAACATATACCATATTTTCCCAATGCTTTTAGAAAGACAAATAGAAATAAGTACATTAAAATATAATTTTTCCTCTCATGTAGAAATAGATCATGATATTCAAGGAATAAATACTCCTATAGTTCAAAATAAAAATTAAATGCTCCAAGAAACACTTCTATATGTTCAAGTGGGATATTTCCATACCCACATTGATACCATATCAAACTTCATAATACTTTCAAAAAATAAATAGAAGCAATCCATACACTCAAATCTTATATAGAAAGTATAAATGGTCAAAAGAAAGAAAAATAGACACATATATTTGGGGGAACCCATAAGCACCATAAATAATCACTAAATTATCTATAGAAGGCTATTATGGCATTCCAGGATGGTCTAAATCAATGCAATATTTTTCTTCATTTTTCAATTTAAATACCCTTTGGAATGTTAGTTATTCAAGTTTTCAATATACATAAGATAATAGACACATGGGGCAAGCTCATATAATAGAAATATTGGATAGATTTGTGTTATCCAAAAAATGGTTTAAAACATAGTATACAATCTCCTAAGATATTTTACTGTGAGTAGGATCAAATCACAAATCCATTATTTTGATTTGTTATTCACCAAATAATGGTTATCCAAAGCTATTTTTAAAATTCTATATGGCTCCAAGATCCTAATTTCTTGTAGATGGTTATGTGATGGTGGTATGAAGTAAATTTTGAAGGATCATATATGCGTAGGTTTGTTCAAAACATGGAATATTTAAAGAAGCAAATTAATATTTGGAATTCCAACTCTTTTGGTAACATTTTTAGAGAAAAGAAAGAAATTGAATCCAAGCTCAAATTTTTTTAAGATAGAGTGGAAACTAATGGAGTGTATTAATGTTGTTATATGAAAGAAAAATAATTACTTTTTGATTATCATAATGCATTGAAAAAGGAGTCATAGTAGTTTCAAAAATATAGGGAGAAAAGTTTTTCTTCCCCATCAAAGAGCTCTTCTAGTCTTCTTGGAGGATGGGTGGATTTATTACTTTTAAATTTTTCTTCCCCATATCTCTAGAGGTCCCTATCCCATGTGTTTCTGCTTGGACAAGTGCCAGTGGTGTTGACACTAGAGGTGAGTTGTGGTGGATTGTGTATTTATGAGGTTTACCTTAGTCATGGTAGGGCTTGTAGAGGTGAAAGTGGTTCCCATGATGATAGAATAGGAGACTAATGATTTTTGGTAGGGGTGGAGGAAAATTAGCCAAGTCCTTTCCTAGAGGGAAATTTTTTCAATCGAAGGAGCACTTTGCTCAAAATATAGAGTGAATTGATTGCTTTTAAAAGGCTAAATATTTTTCAAGGATGGAGCAATTTGGTTAGAAGGGGAAGTGATTTACTCACTTAGACTAGTGATGGTGCACTTGGGAAAAATTTCTTAGGCGAGGTGGTAGTTTGCAGGGAAAGAATAATTAAATTGTATTTAGTAGATCAAATAACTTATTGACTTAAACCTAATAAAAAAATTGTTATGGGGGAAGTAAGTTATAAGGAAGGGTTGATTCACTCATGGAATTAGAGTAAAATACTCATTAAATAAACCCCTTGTAAAATATGAAATTGTAGACACCAAAACAGCACCAATCCGATTATGTGACTACAAACACTGATCACATTAACACACACAGCCCCCAGGGCAGCCCTCGGAGGTTAAACAGTGGTTCTAACCACTTACACAGCAGCTTTGAAAGTCAAAAATCAGTTTGGCACCTTTTAGACACTTTATTTCTTATTCGTCCCACCCAGGGACGAGTGCGAATTTGTACTCGTCCTACCCAAGGACGAGTATGGATTTGTACTCCTTTCACCCAGAGACGATTACTAGCGCTCGCTCCGGGTGGGACGAATGCCAGGTTTGACCAAAAAAAAGTCGGACCTCGACGCATGACAACTCATAACTACCACTCAGCTTTTCATGCATGACATAGGAGTGCGAGTGAGTTCTTTTGACAACACACATCTGCCAATTGACTTTCCCTTCACTGCATGGGAAGGAGAGTAAGCTTTTTAAGACAACTCAGATTTGCCACTTAGCTATCCCTTCATTGCATGGGAGTGCAAGTGAGCTTTGCTAAAACATGCAAAGACATGCACAGAGGCAGTTAAGAAGCCCTTGATCAAGAAGAAGTCTTCTCTTCACAAACAAAAGCATTCATGCAAAGAAACACTTTTGCATGTTAATTCAAAAAGACCCCTTGGGTCTATAAAAACGGTGAGTTTTCTCACCCAAAAAAGATATACAGAGAAGGAGCATTTTGAGCGACGAAGTGCTGCTAGTTCACTTATTGGCGATTTGTGCTTTCATAATCGTGGTATTTCTTTTAGTTTCATGTTTATGCTTTTGTCAAGTCTTTCATTTCATTTAGATTCATTTCAACCATCGTTAGATTCATCTTTTATTTTTCATACACAAGTGCTACTGACTTTCTTGTTTGTTTCTTTGAGTGCATAGTTGCAGCATTAGAGGAGCGGCGAGGAGTCTACCTTACCAACGCAAGCGGCGGCAACATTTGGCCCGCCCATTCCAAACGTGGGCATGCGGAAGGAGGAAGACTAAGTCACAAATTGTAACAAAGACCAATTTAACGCTCCTAGCCCCTAAAAAGGGAGGAGACGTCTATGTAACCGAGGATAAGAAATTTGAATAAAGAGGGCCGTGATTTCCTTACATCTTTTCTTTCGTCTCCAATTTATCTCCTTTCCTTGTTTTTGTGCATAGGATTAAAGCGTTACATTTCGTCTTATATTGCATAGTTATAGTTTTCCTTTTGCTTTCGAATCTCGTGCTTTCAATGGCGATCACGGTGGGACCTCTGTCCTCTGTTTTTTTTTTAGGTTAACTTACTGATCTAAAATTGCTTGTTTTTTTTGCAGGTACCTATTTTTCAACATCAGACTGTTATTCGTCTCTGCAAGTGACGATTACAGAATTTTATTCGTCTCTGCAAGTGACGATTACAGAATTTTATTCGTTTCACCCTGGGACGAATATTTTATTCGTCTCACCCTGGGACGATTACTGTTCTGATATTCGCCTCACCCAGGGACGAGTATATTTCTGTGCAATTTTTAGAACAAATCAGAAACTTTCGATTAGGCAGAGAAGAGGTAGGGGTTTTTACAGCTTCTATCAAATTTCTGTTTTTCTATTTTCTGGTTTTCAGTTTGTATGGCTTAGGGAAAGATTTCTTTTCGTTTGCTTGTTTCAATTTTGCAAAATTAAAACGAACCCCACACATCACGTTACATTTTAAACCAAGGCGTTGGTCGTAAGACCCCAACCCTTGAGCAAGACCAACGGTGGGTTCATCACCACCTTGGCTTAGCTTTGCATCCATTCCCCGATTGTCAACTGTTGTTAGGCGTAAATCCCGATGAAAGCCGACCGAGTGTCGCCGGGGTGATTCCCATGCGCGCGAGGATAAGTCTTCTATGGTAGGTGCCATTAACAGGACAATCCCCCTTCCGTACCGCCTACGTACCACGTACCATCCGCTCTCACGTACCTATAGTCTCCCTCTCGTAAGGGCGGGTATATAGAGAGGTTGGTATATCGGCCTGGCTGGTATATTGAAGGGGCGACCATTTTGGGAGTTATATGAGCCGTCATAATGCATTTAAACGTTCTTCAAAACCTACAAAAAACAAAACAAAACAACAAAAACACACTAAACCAGATTTAGGGCACACTATTAATCTTTAAAAGAGATAAACATTGCTTGTGTGTGTATGCTATTTTCTGTTTAGACAAAAAAAATCAAAAATAAAAAAAAATCATAAACAAAGATAAAAATCTACGCATTTTGTCACTCGCTCCAAAAAAAGCTCCAAGGATTCCCGCAATCGCTTGGTCACTCCAAAATGCCCCAAAGGTGTCCATGAACCCTTTGGTCAACCCAAAAGCACCCTGAAGGTGCCCATAAGTGATGCAGGACCATCCAACAAAATATGGGAAATCTTGTATTTTTCCCTAAATTTTAGTGCATCTTGCCGGGGCCATAACTTCTCAACCGTAGCTCCGATTGACGTGAAATTTTACAGGGAGTTAGTTGGGATATTTTTAAACAAATATAACTCCCTAGAGTTGTATTTTCCCAAAAAACTCGTTTTCGGGGCCAAATTCCATCATCTAGGGCCTCAAAATTAGGTTTTAAAATTGCTTACCTAATTTTTTGCGCTTTTTGAGCTGTTCGAAGGTTAATATCTCCTAATGTATTTAGAGTTAGGACTTGAAACTTCATTTTTGGCTTATCTACTATAAGAGGGATGCGCACACCAATTTTGGGCCCCATCTGACTCATTTTCAATTTTAGGGTTTTTAGAGAGACATCGTCATGGTGCTCACCTGCAGCCAAGCCCAATCACGGGCGAATGTTGTGGGGAATATCCAAGGAGGCACAAGTCACCTCCGGTATAGTCCCCAAGATTTGGTCATACCACCTTGGCGACCTAACATACAAGGCAGTCCCCTACACACCTTAACGGAAAGGGACTATAGGGGCACCTCTTCTAGGGGCACTCCTGTTCAAAGATAGCACCCAACGACACACCCTCCCATGAGGGGTACATCCGTAGGAGAGCTCCCTTAGATGCTCGCTATGAGTGGTCACCATGCAATGAAGCACTAGGTCAACATAGGGTTCGACGGGAGGAACCACATGATTACACTATCCCTCCTTCACCCCCTCTAGTTGTCAGGCCTACAAGGACAAATACAGAGCACAAGGCTCCTCAGGTGGGGTGAGCCAACTCTTCCCGTTCCTCTTTCACTTACAAAAGAGAGCACGAGGAAAACCCTTACCTTCCTCAAGAACAATATACATCGCAGGAGCAACACGCCTCCGTAATTGCTAGCTTTCAGGATTACCTATTGAGGCCAAAGCCTCAGGGGAATGCCGCTACCCCCAACAGAGGGAGGTGACCTATAGAGATCTCGGATCACCATGACCGAGATAGATATCTAGGAGAGGCATCTAGGCCTTCTAGACATGAGACGACAGGACCAACTATCTTAGAATCTGCCAAGCATATTGCACGTCGGATGCAACTCACGATACTTGAGCTGGAACAACAACAGTTAGAGCAACAATATCTTTTAAATCAAGAGTGCCTTCAGTGCCAGGAGGATGAGTTGTTACAACACACTATGCAGGCGAAGACTCCAACCCCTCGCATGCATAAGACAAAACATTATGAGAAACACAACTGGGTGCAAGACAGGTCTCTACGACCTTATCAAACGTTGCCCTCGACGCCTCCTAGACTTGAGTGGACTAAAATGAAATACCAAAGCATGGGGGGTGCTATTCAGTCATCCCTCTCAAGGCATCAAGTTTCCCACAACTTGCAACGGGAACAAATCAAAGTGGAGGAGCTCAAATCCCCCGATACAAGCAATGCGCTGCCCGAGCACTTAGAGTCGGTAGAGACCAAGATTTTGGGGCCCCAAAAGCCCAACTCACGTGAAACTCCTCTCAAAGAGGATCAACCCCTGGTTGTAGAGCTACCTGATGATGAGGTCTTCCATATCTCAGAATCACCAGATTCTGATGAGCTTGACTCTCTCGCCAAAGATGAGTCAGCATATGCAATAGCGCCATGGGACCCGTTCGAGTCCGACATCACTAATTCACAGGTGGTCCCCATGGATGAGCATCACAAAATTCTCCTAACATTACTCCCTTTGGAGGCTCCCATCGAGCCCGTGCCATTGCCAAAAAATTAGGTCCCCCCGTAAAGCGCGAAACAACTCCATGAGGACCACATCAATCTGCTCGAACAAGAAGAGCTTAACATGTCGCAGACAACTATCGAGGCCAACGAGGGCCTTTGGATCACTGACAATGATTACGAAGATGAAACTGAGATGGCTTATCTCAATCATGCACGACGACACAATCACCCCTGTAACCCATGACGAACTAATGGCCCAACTAGGCATAAGACTAGGGCATGAGTGGCGCATAGACCCAGCCCATTGGCATCACATGTTGATCCCGCTCCTTTGGGAAGATCGCGAGCACCTTCCACCCAGAGATATCATAGCACCATCAGTGCCGAAGGCAGACCTTGCCCTCCTATCCGTGCATAAGGCCGATCCATTCGTGCCAATTCCTACAGAGCCAGATCCGGTGCACAAAGATCATCACGCTGGGGGTACCTCTATTCCCTGAAGAGCCAGTGGGTTACACCAAATGCTCCAAAGGTGTCCATAAACCCTTTGGTCAAACCAAATGCTCCAAAGGTGTCCATAAACCCTTTGGTCAAACCAAAAGCTCCAAGGATTATCACAATCTCTTGGTCATCCCAAAAGCTCCAAGGATTATCGCAATCTCTTGGTCACCCCAAAAGCTCCAAGGATTATCGCAATCTCTTGGTCACCCCAAAAGCTCCAAGGATTATCGCAATCGCTTGGTCATCCCAAAAAGCTCCAAGGATTATCGCAATCTCTTGGTCACCCCAAAAGCTCCAAGGATTATCGCAATCTCTTGGTCACCCCAAAAGCTCCAAGGATTATCGCAATCTCTTGGTCACCCCAAAAGCTCCAAGGATTATCGCAATCTCTTGGTCACCCCAAAAGCTCCAAGGATTATCGCAATCTCTTGGTCATCCCAAAAGCTCCAAGGATTATCGCAATCTCTTGGTCATCCCAAAAGCTCCAAGGATTATCGCAATCTCTTGGTCACCCCAAAAGCTCCAAGGATTATCGCAATCTCTTGGTCATCCCAAAAAGCTCCAAGGATTATCGCAATCTCTTGGTCATCCCAAAAGCTCCAAGGATTATCGCAATCTCTTGGTCACCCCAAAAGCTCCAAGGATTATCGCAATCTCTTGGTCATCCCAAAAGCTCCAAGGATTACCACAATCGCTTGGTCAACCCAAAAGCTCCAAGAGTTACCATAACTGCTTGGTCAACATAAGTATTCAAAAATCAACAAAAACAACACAAAAATCAAAATCACAAAAACATTTGCATTTCAATTCCATGCATAACAATAACATCATCAAAAATTACAAAAACAATGGCATTTCAATTCCATGCATAACAATAAAATCATCAAAAATTACAAAAACAATTGCATTTCAATTCCATGCATAACAATAAAATCATCAAAAATCACAAAACAAATTGCATTTCAATTCCATGCATACTCATAAAAAAATCAAAATTACAAAAACAATTGCATTCCAATTCCATGCATTCTCATACAAATCAAAATACAAAAATATAGGTTGCATTAGGCATCGCATCCATACATTATACATTTGCTAGATCATACAAGTCAAAAATACCATAGGCTGTCATTACTTGACAAGACCATCATTTTCCACATCACATCCATGTGCATAAATGCATACATCCAGCATAACACCACGACCATTTTTAGCATAGTCAGTTGTCTCCTAATGTATATAGGGTTTTCGTCATTCAGATGTCTTTAAATTTCTAGCCAAAAACTGTACACAGTTAAGCAGATTTTACATGGGAAAGTTTTACTTGGATCACACCTTGTTACGTAGCATCCCAACACAAATTAACACACATAAATAATTCCTAAGTTGTGTGAACGAAAGATGAAACCTGCACCGTAATCCAGGTCACCATAAGCGAAACGGCTATCTTGCTTATCCCCCCGTGCAATTGACCCTAGAAATGCTGAGAGTTGGCAAAAGGACAAGCATCCTCCCTACCCAATTCCCCATGAATCCCAAGTTCTCAAAAGTTGCAAAACATCAAAAATTTGCAAAACGTCAAAACACTAAAATTTGACATCCTACAGTGCACACATCAAAAGGCACGTACAATAGTGATTCTCGTCACTCCCTATTCAATCCCTTGCTCAAAAAAAAAAAAAAAAAAACATCAATAAAACAAAAATAAACAAGTGATCTTATCACTATAAAGAGCAAGTATCCCAATACAATTGAAGAAAAGAAGGGAGTCGAACTTGAATCCCTGGAATTCTCAAGCATTTCGACAGGTCATGAGGCAAGCTTCAGCATCGGTTTGGTTGATAGCCTATCAATCACTGATAGTAAACCTCCCGCATGACGATATATCTATCACATTAACTTGTGTATAGATCAATGTTTGCATGTGGATGAGCTAGCTTATGGTATCCTAGATAGCATCGCAGATTAATCTAACCAAACACAATCAAGGAGTTAGTGGAGCTAATTAGGTGATCCTCAGTACAGGTTCGGTTGAAAGCCCATCTGGCACTGGCGGTATCCTGATGAATAACACATAAACGAACTCAATTGCACACACAGGGATGTGAAATAACTTGGTTAAATTCAAGTCGAATTTATACCTTGTTCAAAAGTCTTGCGAGATAAATGTATAGCCTTGGCTAGTTAGTTAAAATATCTCGAATCTAAGAAAAGCTTAACTACATTTTAAAAACAACCGTCACATTTTATTCCGTACATCACCATCAAAATATATGCAAAATACAAAAACAAAGTTTTCACATGCAAAGTCATTTCACAAAGTCATCCCATTAGTATAGCAAGTCACCAAATCTTGTACAACCTATGGTGCATCGACACATCATCAACACCTCATTTCATTCATTCCCTATCCATACATCATACAAATTAGAAACATCACATTCATAATCGCCTCTGCATACATCAAACACATACATAAAAACACGCAAAACAACCAAAATATAAAAAAAACAAACAAACACAACAAAACAACCAAAATATATAAAAAAAAAAACAAACACAACAAAACAACCAAAATATAAAAATGACAAATGCCAACAAAAACACTAAAAATTGTCGGACAAAAGTGCTCTTGCACTTAACCTCTTGGCATAAGAAAATTGATGTCGGGGTCTACCTTGTCGTTATCCTACTCCCCAAGAAGGCTACCATAGCCGGACCGCTCCACGGGAAGACGGATTTTCGCCAATGTTAACCCCAAATGGCATCCCAAAATGGGTTCACACCCACCAAAAATAGGTCAAAAAAATCGAGAAATTGCTCGCGCATTCAACGGACAACATCTGAAGGCACCCTCACTTAAGTCATCTTGGGTCAAGCGACTCGTCGCTTTTCTCATGTCAGTCATTCCTTCATCGATTCGTCGCTTGAGGGGGTAGTCACACTTAAGTCACCAATCAACAACAACACACCCAATCAAGGCAATGGCATGCATTCAAAGAATCATTGACAAAGACAATCACGCTCCTGCTTGGGGCAGCAAACAAGCAATTATCACAAAATTGATCAAACACTTGGCATTCCCGAAGCATGAACACAAGGTTCCCCCGTGGATAAAAGGTTGCGCCCTTTGCCTATTCATGACCGATCAATGTCCAAGCTCAAGTCACACCTCACCAAAATAGGTTAATACTTGAAATCAAATTCCTTAGCTCGTAGAAGCAAGGATTCAAGAATGCATGCCCTTTCCATGCTTGGGGCATCAAGAGTTGGTTAGGTTACTAAGAAACCCTAATCATTAGTGCTTTGGTTATCTATTTTTGCTCGACGCTGTGCCATGCACAACGCTTCCCAAAAAGGGGCATCTGTAGACACCAAAACAGCACCAATCCGATTATGTGACTACAAACACCGATCACATTAACACACACAGCCCCCAGTGGTAGCCCCTCGGAGGTTAAAAAGTGGTTCTAACCACTTACACAATAGTTTTGCAAGTCAAAAATCAGTTTGGCACCTTTTAGACACTTTATTTCTTATTCGTCCCACCCAGGGACGAGTGCGAATTTGTACTCGTCCTACCCAAGGACGAGTATGGATTTGTACTCGTTTCACCCAGGGACGATTACTAGCGCTCGCTTCTGGGTGGGACGAATGCCAGGTTTGACCAAAAAAAAGTCAGACCTCAGCGCATGACAACTCGTAACTACCACTCAGCCTTTTCATGCATGACATAGGAGTGCGAGTGAGTTCTTTTGACAACACACATCTGCCAATTGACTTTCCCTTCACTGCATGGGAAGGAGAGTAAGCTTTTTAAGACAACTCAGATTTGCCACTTAGCTATCCCTTCATTGCATGGGAGTGCAAGTGAGCTTTGCTAAAACATGCAAAGACATGCACAGAGGCACTTAAGAAGCCCTTGATCAAGAAGAAGTCTTCTCTTCACAAACAAAAGCATTCATGCAAAGAAACACTTTTGCATGTTAATTCAAAAAGACCCCTTGGGTCTATAAAAACGGTGAGTTTTCTCACCCAAAAAAGAGATACAGAGAAGGAGCATTTTGAGCGACGAAGTGCTGCTAGTTCACTTATCGGCGATTTGTGCTTTCATAATCGTGGTATTTCTTTTAGTTTCATGTTTATGCTTTTGTCAAGTTTTTCATTTCATTTAGATTCATTTCAACCATCGTTAGATTCATCTTTTATTTTTCATACACAAGTGCTACTGACTTTCTTGTTTGTTTCTTTGAGTGCAGAGTTGCAGCATTAGAGGAGCGGCGAGGAGTCTACCTTACCAACGCAAGCGGCGGCAACATTTGGCCCGCCCATTCCAAACGTGGGCATGCGGAAGGAGGAAGACTAAGTCACAAATTGTAACAAAGACCAATTTAACGCTCCTAGCCCCTAAAAAGGGAGGAGACGTCTATGTAACCGAGGATAAGAAATTTGAATAAAGAGGGCTGTGATTTCCTTACATCTTTTCTTTCGTCTCCAATTTATCTCCTTTCCTTGTTTTTGTGCATAGGATTAAAGCGTTACATTTCGTCTTATATTGCATAGTTATAGTTTTCCTTTTGCTTCCGAAATCTCGTGCTTTCAAATGGGTGGATTTATTACTTTTAAATTTTTCTTCCTCATATCTCTAGAGGTCCCTATCCCATGTGTTTCTGCTTGGACAAGTGCCAGTGGTGTTGACACTAGAGGTGAGTTGTGGTGGATTGTGTATTTATGAGGTTTACCTTAGTCATGGTAGGGCTTGTAGAGGTGAAAGTGGTTCCCATGATGATAGAATAGGAGACTAATGATTTTTGGTAGGGGTGGAGGAAAATTAGCCAAGTCCTTTCCTAGAGGGAAATTTTTTCAATCGAAGGAGCACTTTGCTCAAAATTTAGAGTGAATTGATTGCTTTTAAAAGGCTAAATATTTTTCAGGGATGGAGCAATTTGGTTAGAAGGGGAAGTGATTTACTCACTTAGACTAGTGATGGTGCACTTGGGAAAAATTTCTTAGGCGAGGTGGTAGTTTGCAGGGAAAGAGTAATTAAATTGTATTTAGTAGATCAAATAACTTATTGACTTAAACCTAATAAAAAATTTGTTATGGGGGAAGTAAGTTATAAGGAAAGGTTGATTCACTCATGGAATTAGAGTAAAATACTCATTAAATAACCCCCTTGTAAAATATGAAATAAATTTGAAAATTACCAACTATAGGTACTTCACTTGACTTAGAGCAAATTGCACTTGGGAATAACACTTGCATTTATTTTATTGTATATAGTTAGCTTAGGTAGGAAGCCCTAATGGGATTTGACTCAACCAACTGGTTAAGTGGAATACAACACTTCTATTCAAAGGAGATACATGGATGATGAATTTAGTATGGTTTTATTGTCTTAAAGTTAAGCAAAGTGGCACTATGTTTTGTATGAGAAGTTTGTATTCATATCAATGGCATGATAATAGGTGCAAATTTGTTGAGAATAAACAAGGACACGATTGGAGAAAGAATAATTTGGTCATTGTAACAATGGCATATGGAGCAAAGTAGCTAATCACTTGAAGAGTTAGTATATAATGTAGATGTAAAGACCTATAGCATGGATTTTTATAAGTCTTTCCTTGATCACACCTAGAAATAAATACTCACACATGTAGGTCATCCCAAAAGGGGGTAATTTACTTGTTTAAGCAACTCCTTCATCAAGCAGGTGTCCTATGAGAAGTTCACTTAGTATAGTGAGTGAATTACCTATAGGGTGGAGAAAATTACTCTCCATTTTTCCCTTTGGTTTTATTATTATTTATTTATTTATTTTATCAAGAAGAAGTTGATAAAATAACAACAACAAGAAAGGGGAGATAGAAGCAAGAGTTTATTATAGAGAAAAGGAAGACAAGAGTAGGGATAGCAATAGAAAAAAATTACAAAAACAAAAGGGATTATCCACATATTTTATATTTCTTTTGGTATGATCCCTTCCATCATATGGGTCAAAGATGTTGCCCATTCACTAAAATAGGCAATGATCTTATATTTATTTTTGCAAGCTTATAGGTGTTTAGACCCACAATTTAGAGAATATAGTACGGTCCATTTTAAATGGAATTAAGCTTTCAAAGACCTCTTGGTTTAGCTCTATATGTTTCCCACTTGAACACGAAGTTACCTTCCTTATAATATATATTGATGGATCATTTATCAAACCACATTTTAACTACCTTTTAGTTCTTGATTGTCCTTTTGAATGTCATTTCTCTTTCTTCTTCCAATGTGACTAGAGCATTTAACTAATCTTGTGAGGGTTTGATATTAGTATCCTAAATTCATAATTATTGCAATATTTAGAGGGAAGGGAGTTACAAATTTATTGGCAACACAACTTATTTTCTAAATATTTGCTTGTAAATGGATGATCCAATAAAAACGTTTACTACAACACAATCTAGTCATAGCAATTTCATAGTTTGATATGCCAATTCCTCTATGATTCAACTATGGTCTTCTTCAATATCCTTATGTTATTATTTTTAATTGATTCTACTAGGTCATTGCCCTTGGAATAGTAATTGGACTTCTTGAGCACACATCCATATTCTAATGTGAATTTCATTACCTTGAATCTTATGGATGAAGTGGTATTATCAATGATTATTGTGGATGGACTTCCAAATATAGTAGTAATATCCTCCAAAATTTGAACAATTACTTCTTAATTTACAAATTTGACAAGCACTACTTTGACCCATTTTATAAAATAGTCAATTTCATTCAAAATTCATCCATGTCCTACAGTAAATAAGGGATTGTTCTTTCCAATGAAGTTAAGGCCCCACTGCTGGAATATATCGATGACTATGATTGGACTTAAAGGTAAGGAATTGGTATTTTTCTCCTTTTTCCCATGAAATTACAACAAGATTTGCATTTCTTAAGCCATTCAAATCAATCAAAGAATATAGTGGGCTAATAATATATTACCCTTAGAATTTTGTGTTGTAGAAGACATGGAATAATATCTTCCTTCATCATGATACACTTTGATTAGGAATTTTGTCCTTTATTATTTAACATATATCAATAGGACACTCGTATCTTTTCCTAAACAATACACCATGTAGCCATATTTAGTGTATTTCTCTCTACCTAAATCAAGCTATTTATTTAGGTATCAACCTTCTAGGATTTGTCCAATTACCATAAATCTGCTAGTATCATTCATCCATGTTGTCTAATAATTAGGTTCTATCTCTTCCACAAGGGCAATTTGGTCTCTCAAAGTAGGCATTACAAGTTTTTCACATAGATATTTTTCTTAGATAAGCTTAGTGGGCTTAATTTTTATGTTGAATTCCTAAAAAAAAATTATCCATCTAGATCTCTTCTCTCCTAGTTTGCTATGAAGCACTACAAATCAAATATTGGGTTGGACCATGAAGATGGTGGTTTTACTTTGGTATAGGTACTACCTAAATTTTATTAGGGATTTCATGATGGAAAATACCTAATTTTCAATGAATGTGTATATTTATTTATAGTTTTGAAGGACTTGATTGATGAAGTAAATGGGACGTTGTTCATCCTTATCATTCATATGTGTCAATACTATAGCATTGCTATCATATGTCTTGAATACATAGAGCCTAAAATATTTTGAGAAATTAAAATTGATGAGGATAGGGGATTTTGTGATGGTGTCTTTTATTTATTAAAAGGATATCTTACTATATTCAATACATAGTAGGTTTGCATCCTTTTCAATATTTTGGTAATTGACATAACCAATTACACAAAATTAGTTATGAACTTAGCCACAAACTAGATTTTAACTAAGAAGGACTAGATTCCTTTGATGGACATGAATAGATAAAGGTCTTGGAAATATTCTATCCTATCAAGATCTATGGCAAGGACATATTTTGAAACATGTTCTAATAGTTTGCTTTCTTAGACCATAAAAATGGACTTCTTATGGTTATGTAAGATATTGAATTCCCTACACCTTTGAAAAATAGACTCTAGATGTTTAATATTATTGCTTCTTTATTTTGAAATTATAGTTAAATGCATCAAGGTATATAAGAATAATATCATCTATCAATTCTAAGAAGGTAATATTCATAGCTCTTTGGAAGGTGACCCATACATTCAACATCCCAAAAGGTATTCTTTGGTAGGAAAATATTCCCCATTTAGTTGTAAATTTTTTTTGTTTTGATTGTCATGCTTGACCTAGATTTGATTATACCTTAAGAAGCCATCCACAAGAGATAATATTTGTGACTCTAACACCTTTTATTATATTTGGTTTATGGATATTAGGTGGTAATTAATATTAAAACTTTGCCTGGTTTAGATTCATAAAATCAACACATAACATGATATCATCATTCTTCTTTCACAGTATTACCAAGTTAGCTACCTAGGTGGAGTTCTTGATTGGCAAGACGATTTGGACCTATAGGAGTTTTACCTTATCTTTTTTCATTATTTATTTGATTTAGAGGATCATAGGATTTTATTTTTGCCTAAAAGGTTTTGCACTAGATTTCAATTTGATAGTATTCTCTACGATATTTTTATCATAAACTTTCAAATCTTCATAGGACTAGGTGATTTCCCAAAATGATATTTGAATAAGAAAATTTTCTCTTTAGTGAACTCCTTTCCTAGCAACAAGTTACTATATTTGGTTATCTCTATAGGGTGATAGGATTATGACTTTACTTTGATGCTATATTTCTTTACATTGTCATCTAGGTTGGATAGAAAATCTAGTATGATCAAGCACTTTGGTAATTGGTTGATCTTTAACTAAATGATTACTTATTTGATATTATATCCATACTTATTCTTGTCTTTAACTTGCTATGCTTCTTTAATGATCTATTAATAATTTTTAAAGACTTTATAATGATCAAAATTATAAAGGATACTAGCCCAAAGATTACCTCCATATCCTTTGTATTGTCTTTAATGTCATTTGTAGGAATGAACTTCATTTCCATTGATGCCATTCCATTTTCTTTGGTCTTCAACTCTCAAGGAATTGCTTTGATCTCATAAATATAAAATATTTCTACCAAATCCCAAACTTTATGCTTGTATAAATTTAAGAGTTTATTTTTTGTGCTACACTATAGATTTACCTAATGTACTACTAGATCTTAGTCACCATATACCTTGATATTCTTGATTTTCAGCATTTCAACTTTTCTCAAATTTATTCAAAGTGCTTTGTACTCGAACACATTATTGGTGGAAAAACAAATGTACAACTTTTAGGTCTATAAAGTGAATATATGTACCAACTCCATATTTTTTTCTCTCATAATAAAAATGTATGATCTATATAACATCCTATCCTTGATTTTGGATATTAAGTAATTCCTTAGATTTATCTCTTTAAATATCATCTCTGACTCTTTGTCTTCTTGGAGTATGTTGATAATAATTTCTATTGTATATATTTGATCATCTTCTAGGACTTCCTCATCTACAAACTTAGGCAATTCATTCCATTTTATTGCAACCTCATCATCTAGTTTATGTAGTAGGTAGTTACATGGAGGTTCTTTTTTAATTGAATCACCTTTCCATCTCATAGTACTTTCATGTGGGTATAGTCCATTACTAGGTATCCATCCTTCTATATTTTATAAGTTTATTATTTAGATAGTAGCATACCAAAGTATGGAGGGAGATCAACCACAATAACCTATTGTACCAGTACTAAAATAGGATGCTTCACCACAATCATGATTAAGTACATTCACACTCCTATGACATTTAAGTAGGTACCATCCATCTAGATTGGACTCTAACAATTTTCATATAAGGTAGTCTTATTTCTTCACAAATAATGTTAGGTGTCACTATTATAGTGGCCCTGAATCCACTATGCAACTCCTTAGCAGATAATTCTTAAAATTTAGAGTCACATAGAATGGTGATATTTTTAGTATTTTGGGCTTATATGCATTTATAAAATTCATTACATTGGCTTGGATTTCCAAAGGTACTTTTGCTATTAGGTTTTATATTTCTACTGGACTGGGTTGAAAAGGCTTAGATTACCCATTCTTGGTGTAACATATTTTTTACTCTTTGAGGACTTCTTAAAGCAAATATCTTTGATATAAAAGAGCTAAGGCTTCTAGCATGCTCACCTTTGTAGGGGTTTCTTCATTTATTCAACTATATTAAATTTAAATTCAATGGAATTAATTTTAGTGCATGTTGTCAACTTTCTATATTGCCCTAGACCTGTGGGGGATACCGTAGTGGTAAGTTCTTGGGTTTTTATCTAGGATATCCAAGTTCAAACCCTGGTATGAAGGTACCAACACCCCTCATAAAAACTCATGTAAACTTAACTATCTTACTTATTAAAAAAAAAAAATTATATTACCTTGTGGTTATTGCATACCCTTCACTAGTGAAAAAAGGCTATTTGAGCCATTGTTTAGCCTCCTTTTGTAGATTATTATTTTCTCTTTTATTCCTCTTAGCTCTAGACTTATCTCTTTTCTCGATTGGTGTTATTATTATTTGTCCCTTTTCCTTATCCATTTATTTTCCTTTTTCTACTTATGCATTCATCTAAGGAGTATTGGATGGATCCTTCCAAGGTTATGCATAAGGGGTCGACCCCGAAATCTATTTATAAATTTAATGTGAATTGTCTTGGAATCTCGACAAAATATGTAGAAGTATACATGGCGAATTCCAATTATTTTTCTCCAAAAATTTTCAAATCGTGGCGAATTGCAATTATTTTTCTCCAAAAAATTTCAAACCATGGTGAATTTTTCTGTGTTTGGGGCCATGAATATCGGTTTGCAAACTCTAAAAATGTACGATAAAATTAAAGGATTTAGGCCAAAAAGAAAGGCTTTTAGCCTTTATGATTTATGACAACCGGTCTGAGACATAAAATTTGATCGGTTGCAGGCATGTTGATCGGCTACAGACATGTCAATCGGTTGTAGAGATGTCGATTGACTGTAGATATGCCGATCGGTTGTAGCCATGTCGATCGGCTGCAAAAATACTGATCGGTTGCAGCCATGATGATATTCTATGAGGCATAAATTTTGCTTCAGATCTTTATTTTCAATTTATTTTTTCACTTAAATATATGTCAATTGGTTGTAGAGGTGCACTTTTGCAGGGAAACTTCTAGGAGGCATAACTTTTGCTCCGAAGCTCTGTTTTCAATTTTTTTTTTTTAAACCACCTAGCTCGATGAGATCTACTCAAAAAACTAAGTGAAATCCTCAAAAAAACATCTAAAATTGATCAACATGTCTGCAACCGATCGGTTGCAGATGTGTCAGTCGGTTGCAGATATGTCAATCGATTTCATATGTTTTTTTTAGTATTTCACTTAGATTTTTAAGTAGATATCGTCGAGCTAGGTGGTTTTAAAAAAATTGAAAATGGAGCTCTAGAGAAAAATTTATGCCTCCTAGAAGTTTCCCTACAAAAGTGCACCTCTACAATCGATCGGCATATGTCGATCGGTTGTAGAGGTGCACTTTTGCAAGGAAACTTCTAGGAGGCATAACTTTTGCTCCGGAGCTCCATTTTCAAATTTTTTTTTAAAACCACCTATCTCGATGAGATCTACTCAAAAAACTAAGTGAAATACTTAAAAATATATTTTAAACCAATCGACATGTCTACAACCGATCGGTTGCAGATGTGTCAGTCGGTTGTAGACATGTCGATCAATTTTAGATTTTTTTTGAGGATTTCACTTAGATTTTTGAGTAGATCTCATCGAGCTAGGTGGTTTAAAAAAAAATTGAAAAAAAGCTCTAGAGCAAAAGTTATACCTCCTAGAAGTTTCCCTACAAAAGTGCACCTCTACAATCGATCGACATATGTCGATCGGTTGCAGAGATGCAACCGATCGGCATATGTCGATCGATTGCAAAGGTGCAACCGATCGGCATATGTCGATCGATTGTAGAGGTGCACTTTTACAGGGAAACTTCTAGGAGGCATAACTTTTGCTCCAAAGCTCCGTTTTCATTTTTTTAAAACCACCTAGCTCGACGATATCTACTCAAAAAACTAAGTGAAATCCTCAAAAAAACATTTGAAACCAATTGACATGTCTGCAACCGATCGGTTGTAGATGTGTTAGTCTGTTGCAGACATGTTGATTGGTTTCAGATGTTTTTTTGAGGATTTCACTTATATTTTTGAGTATATCTCATTGAGCTAGGTGGTTTTAAAAAAAATGAAAACGGAGCTCCGAAGCAAAAGTTATGCCTCCTAGAAGTTTCCTTGCAAAAGTGCACCTCTGCAACCGATCGGCATATGTCGATCGGTTGTAGAGGTGCACTTTTACAGGGAAACTTCTAGGAGACATAAATTTTGCTTTGTAATCAATCGGCTTATGCCGACAGACACGTCTCTGCAACTGATTGATGAATGTTGATTGAAACCTCTACAACCGATCGTCTTATATCGATAAACACTTCCCTACAACCTATTAATGAATACCAATTGACACCTCTGCAACTGATCAACACCTTTGCAATCGACTGACATAGCTCTACAACTGATCGTCTTATGTCAACATACATGACTTTGCAACCGATCGACTTATTTTGATCATCTTGCACCGATTGACACTCCTCTACAATCGATCGGCTTATGTTGATAGAAACTCCTCTTCAACCTTGTCAAGTTTTTCATTATTTTAGAGTGATGTATGTTTATCAGTACCCACTACAGTATATATACGGGTAGTATATGAGGCGATTTGGGCGGGAAAAATAAAATCATTTATAATTTGAAGAACAATTGGGCAGGAAAATAAAAATCATTTATAATTTGAGGTCGGTGAATTAAAATTAAAATATTTTAATTATTTTCAATGGTAGGCGAATTTACCCCAAAAAATCTTCCACCTCGTAATTTTTGGGCGAATGGACCCTAGTGAAACCCTAGTGAAAGGATCTAAAATTAGCATTTTCAAAAGTTTAAAAATCCTAAATAGAGCCAATTTACGATATTTCGCGCTTATGCATAAGCCTGGATCCTTCTCAGTATTTTTATTTTATTTCTATCATTATGTCATGTTCACTAGCCATTTATTTTAGATGTAGGATTTATCTACCTCTCCTTAGTATTGTAGTACTCTTTTTGCCTCAACTTGTTTTTGAACTAGTGCTTTTCTTCTATAGCCCACTTATTGTCCTAGTCTCAACTCCTTGTTGGTTTGTACAAACCACATTGTCTTCAAATGATCTTCTTCATCTCCTCCATTCTTATTGAAATTGATAAAGACCTTATTATTAAGATTTAGAAAAGTTGGGACTATTTGTTACACAAGAACTTAGTAGGTCACTTGTGTCATGATCAATAATTGGTAAGTGTTTGAATTTACTATAGTTGGTTGATTCATTATTGCCACTGTATATCCCATTTCAATGGCCTGTTGAGCCTAACACTATTGAACATATTGATTATTTTATGAATATATAATTCAACCATGCAATTTATAATATCATGTCCCACATTATATGGGAAACACCATAATGTGTTGATTTTTGAATTGATGTTTATCATATTGCTTAGCACCTAATTTATATTTTGTCTAGTATTTTGCCATGACACCTAATCCTTGGTCAGATAAGGAGTTTTTCTTGGTTGAAAATTTTGTTATTGTTGTTATCTACTATTTTTTCGTTTTTGCCTCTTTTTTGTGTTATTTTAATTTACCAAGGTATTTACCATATCCGACATTCTCTTTCATATCAAATTTTGTTGCTCCATAATGGCTTTACTATCATTGTTGGTCTATGATGGAGGGGGTAAAATTTGTAGTTGAGGCTAGAAGGTGATAGTTAATGATAAACTAAATGCATTACAATGTATTTGCATTGGTAAGTGACTAGATAATTAGAATGGATGAAATGGATGTTATAGACCTTGAAATTTATGGACTTTGGATGACATTAATTGCATAGGCCATAGGAAATGCTAGCAATAATTATACTACTCTAATTAGGATATTCTTTGCATGGGATACCTCATAAAAAAATTAGCTATGGTGACATGTTTTTTTTTAATTTACATGGTGGAATTGGTAGCCACCATGAATCTGGGCAAGTTTTCAGTCTTTTATGGCCACCACAGTATTTTATGTTGTCTGCCCTAGAAGCCACCACATATTTCTTCATGTAGTCCGCCCCTATAACCACCATGCCACAAGCATTTTAAACCTTTTATGTTGTTGAAAGCACTAGGAAATGGGCAAGCGTTCAATCCGACGAGGCCCGAGATTTGAAACTTGGATATCTACCCCCCTTATGGGGTTTGGTCAAACCATTTGGTCTACACCTCGGACCTCTATGGCGATATGTTAAACATTACAAATTATTAGTACTAAATTAGATTGTAAACCTTTGATGTAATATGGAAATGCCTATTCTCTATTCAATCTAACATTTCAATGAAGGTTCAAGGTGTAGAAAAATTGGTTCATCCAAACCCCATAATGGGGGCGGAGGTCCAAGGTTCAAATCTCGGGCCTCGTTGGACTGAATGCTTGTCCCTTTCTTGGTGCTTTCAGCGGTGTAAAATTTTTAAAATGATTGTGGCATGGCGGTTATAGGGGCGGACAGTGTGAAGATCTATGTGGTGGCTTCTGGGCGGACAACGCAGAATACTATGGCGGCCATAAAATCTGGACAGCCTACCCGGATTCATGGCGGCTACCGATTCCACCATGTTAAAAAAAAAAAAAACATTTCAAGGAATTAAATACAAGGTTCTTCATGGATATAGTGCTACATAATTAATATTTTCTTGAGAATATATTTGCATAAAATTTAATTGAAATAAATTATAGTACCCATTATTTATGCTACCAAATATATTCATGAAAGATTCTATAGTTGATGCCCAATTTGTAATAGAATTATATGGTAATCCCCTATACCATAAAGTAACTTTATCATGTAATGAATAAATAAGTATACCATAATGTCCTCTTGAATTTAATGAATTAACCTGATCATGGAGAGCTCGTTCATATTGTCCAATATAATTTTGTTTCCACTCCCATAAAAAGTAGGTAATAATTTTTATGACAATGGTAAGGATAGAGGAGTAAGCCCTTAGGTTTAATGGCCCTTTATAGGTTCAATAAAGAAGTTAAATTTGAGGCCTCGGTGGTGGAGAACTATATTGTTCTATAGAGGTTGATTGTATTACATCGGATAGGGATACACTACATAACCTTAACATGGATATACATATGAAAATTATGGGATATTTGTGAGAATTTATATGGTGGATTCCCTTGATGATATCGATAGGAAACATAATTTGGTGGCAAATCAAGGCAAACCATTTTCTAATTAAGAAGGACTTACATGTTTTAGAATGGAAGAGGATATTACAATCCTTATTGAGGGAATTATTTATTTTGGAGAGGTAAGTATTTTTGTAGATTCTATAGTGGATGACTAATTAGAGGAGGTGTTTTACCTAGGGGTTTCCCTAGGCTCCTTACACTCCCATTTAACTCTAAATATTATCTTGGATCTCCTTAGGAATAAAAATTTAGCCTAAATATCCTATATCAAGAGGCATAGATTATACAAATAAAGGGTTTGCCATGTTGGATGTGCTAGATTCAATCAAGTTTTGATCGTAAATCATAGTCGTAAGTAAATTGATTTGGGTGTTAGACATTGGAGGTTGACTCACATTGTTTTTATTGTTGAAAAACATTAAGAATTGATTATTTGTAGTATTATTCACATCTAATGGTATCCCATAGAGAGGATTAGTGTGAGTTAAAGTAAGGCTCATACTAGCCTAGGTTTGATTAGCAAGAGCAGAAGAGTAATTATAAGAGAAACTTGAAAACACTATTTTTTGAGATAAAGTATTTTGACTCACTTGATTAGCCATTGGGATCGTCCCTTCAACATAGTGGAATTCATCATGGGGTCTTTTTGATTTCTTCCTATCAGTGTACCCACACAATGATTTATTTCTTTTTTCCCTTTAAATTCTTTTGTGTATATGATAAATACCATTGATTGTGATTATTTACATCATCATTACATTTCTTAGCATGTATTCATAATCTTGGTTATCCTTATGTGCCTACATAAACAATATTTTGAGCTCAGATTCTAATATTTTATAAGACTTTAGTCAATAAAGCAAATTGCTTTTCAATTAGAGCAAATTGTTATCTTATTGCAGCAAATTGCTTGCAAAAGATGAACTTATAAAATCTTACAAGTCAAGGGCCAATAAAATGACTCAGAGTAAATCACTTTAACTATAGGGCGAATCTCTCTCTTGGGAGGAATTAGGAAAGTTTCCTAATATTTTGTTGGAATTGCTCCTAAAATTTTTAATGAATTGCTCTTTTAATTCTACTTAGAATAATTTTATCGTCGTGAGTGAATCACTATCTATTTTAAGCAAATTGCTAGTTAGTCAAAGCAAATCACTTCCTAAGTGAGAACTCAACATTTTTTTCCAAATTTATCCAAATTACTTTCTACTCATTACAAATGCATATTTGGAGCCAAAACAATAAATTTTGTTAATCCAATATCTCCTTGCTTGCTTGCTTTAGAAATTTTTTATAATTTTAAAGTTTATAACAAAGTTTTCATTCACAAAACACCTAAAAATATATATATAAATATTTAAAAAATGTGAAATTAAAGGTCAATTTAGGAATAGGATTGATAAATCAAGATCCTAACCCTAGAAAATAACTTTGAATTCAACTTGTAAAAAAATTTCATAGTCAAAGTAAATCACTAGCTTAGTGGGACGAATTGCTCCCTAGTTTTGACGTAGAAGTATTTTCTTGATTTTTAGGCTATTTGCCTCAAATAGAGCAGATCACTCCAAGTTTAAAGCAAATTGCTTTCTAGATGAGAACTTGGAAAAACAACTTTAAAAATAAGACCATTTGCTATTTACCTATATCAAATGCAAATTTGGTGTCAAAATTATGAAATTCATCTAATAAAGGACTAAATGGACTAGGTTCCTATCGAGCATGCCATAAAATATATTGAATTGAAGAATTTTTTGATTTCTTATGTGCTCTCAATTCTAGTTTCAATAAGATTGGATGGAAGGGTTGAAGCCTCTTCCCAATCTCTAGACTTAATTTGGATCCCCATTATCCTTGCTAACTCTAATTAATCTAATATTATTGCATAAAATAAATGTGAGAAACTAAAATATGGAAAGTAAATGCATGTAAGTAAATTGTAAGTTTTGGTCGTAAGACATTTAAATCAAATATGACTAAAACCATAGCAACACGAGCATGTGATAAATAAATACATGAGGAAATCAAATAACAATAATGCATTTCCATCAATATGAGTTGAAATTATAAGAGGAATGACAAGATTGGAAAAATGGTTATACCATAATCATTATGCATATTGCAATCTAGAAAATTAGTGCCACTAATTAAAACAAAAGACATAAATTTATCATCAATATAAATACAAAGCACAATATGGGCTTCACAAAGTATAGATCTAAATTCATCAAGGAAGCAATATCTTTACAATGGAACCCGTTGAACCTATTTATAGAAATATTTTACCCCTGAGTTACCCTGGGTGAGAAATTCTTACTCTAGTAAAAGTAGATATCTGAAAGCATCTCTAACAAAATGATTCACCTTAAAATGTTAAATGTCTCTGATTATAACCTTAAAGTGCTTAGAAGTCTCCTTAAATGAATTAAGGTTCCACTACACACCAAAATATTTCTTTTCAAATATCTTCTTTAGGATTCATGCTTCTCTTTTTATCCCTCTAATTTTTTATGAGTGATTCACTCCAAGAAGCCAAATAATCACTCCAATCTACTAGCTCATTGCTCATGTTTTCTAGTACTTCACTCTTGCAAACCAATCACTCCTCCTTGCTAGTGTATTGCTGCTATGAGAAAATTTATCCTTTTAGAACAAATCAGTCATTGTCTTTTACTTAGAAAAATTTAGAGGTGCTTTAGGGATTTTAATTGATTGAATCCAGTTATTTTGTAACCTCCTAAAATGATAAAATTCCCAAGTCACATGTCAATATAAAAACCTATCATATGCTTTGTCCATATCTAATTTGCAAGGATGCCTATTTTTTAAAGGAATTGAGAGAATGTATAGACTCTTGTATAATGACTATACCCTCAAGAATTAATTTACCAAAATTCATCTCGTTCCTACGAGATAATACTCTCTATAATGCTTTTAAATCTATTTTCCATACTTCTTGAAATTATATTATAAAAAATATTACAAAGGATCATTGGATAAAAAATATCAAAATATTTATCTCATGTTTATTAAAAACCAATGCAATAAAGGTGGCATTGATCTTACTTGTTGTACCATTATTTTCTAGCCTATGTAACCATGGACAACATATTATTCTTCAACAAATCCCCAAAAAAATATAAAATAATATTATAGGAAAACTATTAGGGCTAGGTGCCTTATTAGGGTGGAAAGACGAAACCTCTTCCTATAGACCTCCCATAGAGATCTTCTTCATTAGGATTTCATTCTATATTTTTTGATAATTGATAGAATATTTTGTAAAAATTTACCCCAAGACTCCTTATCTTGCTCATTTTTTGATAAAATATTTTTTAAATACTTAATTACTTCCTTTCTAATATCTCTCCTTCCTCAATACTTCTTCCAATTGGAGTTGAAATAGTTTTTATTCAATAAAGATACAAATATGTTTTAGTTTTTTTTTTGTAGGTAAAATTGCTTAAGTGTGGGGTTTAAATGGGCCCCAAACCTAAGTACATAAATTGGTAGATGACACAGGCCTACACATTGGCCAGCTGCAACCTGAATGAAAAGGACCAAACAATAGTAGAGAAGGTTGAGTGGACATCTGACATCATAAATACAAAAATATAGCCCGAGCAATACCCATGTAGGGGTTTCTTAAGAGAAGTAACTACCTATAAACCTTGTAGATGAGCTATAACAAAAACCCATGTAGGGGATGCTCGCAAAAGATCAGCAAAAACTATAATAGATACCTGAATAGAAAGAAACATAGTATTCAAAAAGGCCCACATAGGAGCAATAAAGAACTTAGAAGCAGTAATAGTAAGCCTTAGAGCTTAGGTTCCTAGTTATGATGATATCTTCGCACCGCTCACCCTTTCACCGGGAGTTCTATCACCTCAGCCATAAACTTAATAGTAACTCTGAAATGAAGGTTATGTACAACAACATAACCATTATTCCATGAATTGATAAAGGCTTCAGTGATATCTTGCTCAACCCCTTTAAAATTACTAAGGAAAGGAATGAGACCATGAGACCATGAGCTTACAGAAAGGTCTGAGATAAGGGATCAAGTGAAGGCTAGATGGCTCAAGCAGGGCCATGTTGGTAAGACTGAGGAAAAAGGAAGACCACATAAACTAAACACTATGCTTCTTACTACCTAGGACACACAATAGTGGATAAAACCATATGGCAATGGATTGACACAGACCAGGGTTGTAAATATAGAAATTTTTGGCACAATAAACGACCTTTCCAAAAACTGAGTTGGAGTGATTGGCGGACCACTTAGTAATTATCCATAGGGAATAGACACTAGAAAATACAAACATGGCACAAGACAGACTATGCGAAGGATAGAAGTGGGATAATATTGGGAGTGCCAATTGACTAAAAATGATTCTTAAAAATTATAAGATGCAAAAAAGAGGATCTCGAGACTTGACACATATTGACCTCGTTTGACAACATCCAATTACATTTTCTAGACCTACTAAGGGATTTGAAATGCTTGGATAAGACCACCATGAGACAAACCCTCTGATAGGGCCTATCTTAGAACATAGCATCCTTCACAAAAAGGAAACAGGAGAACCAACCACCAGTACTAATAGCAATACTGAAAATCATTCTAATCAGAAAACTTCCAGCATAAGAATTGAAACTAAAGAAGCAAATCATGCTGAAAAAAATAGTCATAATTGGAGAAGTTGACCCGTTGAAACATGTAACCACATATTTCAAACCAAATAATTATTAGTAGCCTTTAAAAATTCATGGGTAAATATTTATTTCCAAATGGATAGTGATTTATGAAAAACTCCCCAATTGGTAAGAATATTTGTAGGCCTATTAGCTTTGCGGTACACATGATTGATAGAGATATCATTGAAATTTTGGGACAACTTCTTAGCTTCATGAATAATGGTTCTGAAATTCCAAGAGGATGCCATGTTTTTTTTTAGAGCATTTATAATATTAAAATAATATCCTTCGATAAAAAAGGTTTCCTTTATAATACTTGAGAATATCTAGCCCTCTCCATAGTGCATGACCTTCAACAAAATGATTAGTTTGACACCCCAGATACTTACCATAAGCCATAATAACTTGACCACTATGATATATGACAAGACCACCTACACCTGCATCCCCTGTATTTCCTTTGGAGGTACCATCAAAGTTAAGTTTTAGCCACTCACTTGGGGGAGGAATTGAATGGGCACCTACTCTGGGATGAGGGGATGGAAAACTAGAACTAGATTTGTAGGGAATTTTTAAAGGTTGAGAACAGAATAGACTCCAATCTAGAATCAGGAGATTTGGGACAAGGGAAGAACTGGGAATTTTTGATAGCAAAGGCAATAGCTTTATTGGAAACATATATGGGATCCTTAGAGGAGGAAGAAAAAATATTGTTGTTTCTTTCAAGCCACACTTGCCATAAGATATGATGAAGGGTCACTTTCCATAAAGAAGATAATTTAAGGTTTTTGAAAGGAGTTGGTCATTGGATGAAAAGGTGACTCAATGAATTAGGAGGAACCCATGAGATATGAAAAGTGAACATAAGGTGATCCAAAGCTGTCTTGGAGAAAGAGCACTCCAAAAATAGGTGATTGATAGATTCCCAAGAATTCATGCACAAATAGCATTTGTTAGGGACAATCATGCCCCTTTTCATGAGATTATCAATCATTAGAATCTTATTTTGGATGGACAACCAGTTGAAATGAGCAATTTTTAAAATGAGATATTTAATCCACACTCGATCATAAGATATTTGAACCACTTGATAATCAATAGATAAACCATGAGCAAATTTAATCGTGAATAGCCCAGAATTAGTCTCTTTCCAAAAAGGGAAGTTAGGGGAATTACCAATGGGGATGATTGTTGCATTTAGGATGGTTTTGAGAATAACTAAAGCATCATATATTTGTCCATTAGCATTTGGATTATGAAAATGTTACCAACTATTAGAACCAGATGAAACATCAATGAATTAAATATGTTTTAGTTATAGTATGAAAAAATGGGTATTTCTATGCACTTTCTTAATCCATATCTTCCTAGATTTTTGGGCCCAACATAATAATTCCTTTTGTAATAAATTATAATAACTAGAAAGTATATATTCTTGCATATAAGTATCTTGATCTATTCCATTGATTTCTATTATCTCTTGTAAATTGTTGAGTTTGGATTTACAACTTTATTTTATTAGAAATATATATTTTTAAATGGAATTCTATGTCTTCATTTGCCCCTTTAAATATTCTATTTTATTAATAATTTGTGCATATATGATCCTTAAAACCTTGATTCATCACATCATAACATAATCATTTGGAAGAAATCATGATCTTGGAGTCACATAGATTAAAATCGTCATGGATTTGGATAACCATTATTGGGTAGATCACATATCAATAGAATGGGTTTGTATTGATCATACTCACAATAAACTATCAAAAGAGAGTATCCTCTATTTTCATCCATGTATTAAATAACAAAAAAAATCCAATATTTCTACTATGTGATTTTTCCTAATATGTCTATTATCCTCTATATTGAAATATTGAAGGAATAACATCATGTTTAGGCCTTTTAAATTGAAAAAAAAAAATTATCCATTGGTTTAGACCATTTAGGAGTACCAATATTCTTTTGTAAAGTAGATAAGAACTATATTGAAGTCCCCCTAAGAATCCATAGATCACTATTATGAATCATCACTAAATTTGACATAATAGAGGAAGGTCCTTCCAACTTCTATCACAAATATTAATTGTAGTTGGACTATATACATTTGTATATCCAAATTCGATATTTTCCTCTTTCCTTATAAAAGACCAGCAACCAAATTGCTTCTTGCTTCTAGCAATTTTCCATCCCCTTTGTGTTTATCCCATATTATTTTAATACATATTGAAGCTCCTATAGAAAAAATTGTTAGACAATCCCCCATATTCCAAATATTCTTTAATGCATCCTTACATTATTCACTCCTTACTTACATTTCTTGTAGTAAATAAACTCAAGACTATAACAACCTATTAATTATTTGATAACTCTCTTTCATGGATCTTATTCATACCCATAATATTCCAATATATTATCTTTATCATCACTTTTTATTCTTATTTACAAACTTATCCCCACTTCTATTAACCATTGCAATATATGTTTTTGGTTTCCCAAATCAATAACCCTCAAATTCCTTTTATCTTTGTTCTTGATTTTGAGGTTTTTCCTCTCTTTTTTACTTTCCCACCAATACGTTCATCCTCATCACACTCTTTTATTTTCCATACTACTCATAATGAGGCTTATCATCTATAGGGTTTTTCTACCCTAAAGAATTTGAAGTGCAAGGACTACCCTCCAAAGCACTTTCTTATTTATGTTGTCTGATCAAGAGATCAATTATTAAAGTCATCTACAGGAAGTGTGGAAGGAGCTCCGGATAAAATTGTTAGTTTGGAGCAATCAACACTTGTTGAAACAGAGCATGGAGGAAAACTGGCTTAATTTCCATCATTTAATGAGTGGTCAACACCCACTTAATAAAATGGGTTGGTTTTAAATAACCAACACCTATTTAATAAAATGGATTGCAAGCATTTAAGAAAAAGGGGCTACACGTATTTAATGAAAATGACTTTCTTTCGCACAATACTTAGTGGTAAATTGTTGCACAACACTGAGTGGTAAATGGTTGCACAACACTGGATGGTAGTTTAGTTTTTTACACAACACAGTGTAGTAAAGTTTTCATAATAGGTTGTGGAAAATTCTTGCATAACACATGGTGATGACTTGATTTCCAGATCTATAATGGAAGAATAGAAAGAGTAGAAAAGACATCAGAACAAGAGCAGAGTTGAATAAGGGAAGATTGTAATCTAATACCAAAGTAAGGATTGTAATCTACTTATTGTTTCCAATAAAAATCTGCAATAATCTCTTTGATCGTGGTTTTACCCATTTTGGGGTTTCCATGTTGGTGTTTCTCTTTAAACTATGTGTATGTTTTTTTAATCTAATATTATTGCTATTATTTACCTTAATTGTGGGAATTACCATATTAATACTAACACATAGAAATTATAAATTAAGCATAAGGATTAAGCAAGATCCATAGATTTGTATGTAGAGGTGAATCCACAAAGGTGGCACTTTATAGATTATTGTCCAAGAAATTCTAAAGCGTAAGGACCATTTTCCATAGTATTATTTTCTTATGTCACACTAAATTGCCATGAATATCTTGCATATTTATATATTTATTATACTATCATTAAAACACTAAATTACAAGTGATAAAATCTTCACTACATTTAATATTTATTATAAAGTGATGATTTTTTTACTACTTGATAAATACAAAGATGATTTCCCTGGTTAGAAAGTTGGTGGGGTTGGGCTTTCCTGTTGATTTGTTGTAGGTGATTTTTTGATGGGCCCTTTCTACAATTTGTTTTTATATTTGAAAGGAGACCATGTGCATGCTCGCTAGCTATAGATGATGGGTTCCTAAAGACTGTCTTTGGGTTAGATCTACTTCTAGTTTTGGGGGCGTTATGGTGATTTGAATCTTTGCTGGGTTTATCCATTTTTAGGTTGTGCATTCATTTTTCATTTTGTAGGGAGATCTCATGGCCTACGGATACCTCATTGTGTTGCTTTTCTAGTTTCCAAGCCTTCAGAAGGCCCTCCTGTACGAGATTTCCTTGTTTGTGTAGTTTCTCCCAAGTAAGAAACTCTATTTTTTTTCTTGAGTGGGGTTTTTGTTTTATTTGTGAAATTTCTCTGTAAGCGGGAAACTCTTTCTTCATTAAAGTGTTTCTCCTATTTAAATATCATTGTATTTCCTACCCCTACGTGGGCCTTTTCTGTGTGAGGACTTTCTCCAATCTATTTTTTATTTGTAATTTTAGTGGTTTCATCAAGGACTAAGAGAGCCCTTGCCCTGTTTGCTTATCCTAGAGAGACCCATCGAGGAGGGTTTTTTTTCAAATTTTTAACTTTTCTTGTTTAAGCAGGATTCCCTTGCTTTGGTGGGAGTTGTTATTTTTTGAATTTCTTGTCTAAGCGACATCCTTGCTTGGGAAATAATCTTTAAATTTGATTCTCTTATGGATCTTGTCTAGTTTGAGTCTCTTTTGAGTCTCTCATTGTAAAAGGTTTGGGGCTCTTTCAAAACCCCTTCTACAAATAAAAAAAATTGACATTTTTTGCCTCCATATCCTCCTATGCATTATTAAATACTTTTGAATTTTAATTTGCACATTGTAATTTTTCATACCTTACATCCTTCTTAATTTCTTCTACTGGTTGATTTGATTGAAAAGTGACGACCTTTCCTATCATAACTCAAATTTCCCAATCAAATTCGTTAGGTTTTTTTTTCTATATGGAACTATACACTTGCATATTGTTAGTTGAGTTTAAATTTCTTGTATAAACCTATCTTAGAGTGCACTCATATCTACTGCTTATGCAAGTCCATCTATGTAAGCGTACTAGATGCTATAAGAAATTTCGCTATCTTTCCCATATTTTCAATGAGCTAGTTAATACCTTTTTAGTCAATAAAAATGGAATGTGCTATTCATCACATCTCACATAAGTCCATCTATGTGGATGCACTTAGATCACTTCATGTGTTGACCATATTTCTCATCTAAATGATGAGCTAGTATTCCTATCCATAGGTTCTCTTCTTCCAATTTGAGGTTGTGAATGTCTATTTTAATATAAGTTAACACTACTAGAGTTCTCTACATGCAATCTGATTAAACATGGCTTGCATAATTCCGATCTCCCATTCCTTAATAGAGGTTAATAAGGAAGTATAGGTTTTGGAACTTAAAGGGTTATCCTTCCTTGGTGTACCTTATTCCCACTAAGTAGATTTAACTTACATTATCTCCTTAAATTATAACGATTCTTATCATATGTGAAGTCTTGATCTATTCTCTTAAGTACCCAAAGTGAGTCTTTTATTAAGGTTCACGACTCATCTCGGACAGAGTGCTTCACAAGTTTTCTATAAGTATATATATTAAAATTTTATCTATACACAATATTATTAACCCAAAGGAAAGGAACGGATTCTATTACTCAACCAAAGAGAATATAATTTTAATTAAAATATTTGAAGCATTGACAAATTATTTGTATGTAAGGAAAAAAAACCACGTTCTTCTCTAAATTATACCTTTATTAATTTTTCAAACATGCTTCGAGTAAACCAATACGTCCTCAAGTTTGACACAAAAAATTAACTAGAAAACTATTTAACATACATCTTGTATTCCATCAATAATCACATAACAGTACCACCATGCATCTACTTGATACAAGAAATAACCAACTTAGTTTTTATATTATACAATCAAAGCTCATTACATTGATTGTTAGGACTTTCTATTGCCCAACTTGGCATTTATATAATTCTTCCAATGAATGCCCTTCATCTTAGAAAATCTCTTTTCACACGGAATTACCGCAACATTCTCATTAGATAAATACATCAAATTTACATTTCTACAAATAGTTAAGTTGTCTCTAAATTAGTCCACAAGCATGGTTCTGGTGGATTGCACTATAGTGTCTTTCCACTGTTCCAGACCTGCATCAGATATCTTCCCCTCCAAGTTTCCTCCTTAACCACCGAGAAGAGATTATCCTTTGAAAGGGATCAAAGATGGCCACCAAAACATAACATTGTAGAATTCTATTGCATGCACTTACTTCCAATGATGCAATCATTCAAAGATAGACTCTTTTACAAAATTCTAGATTAAAAATTGCAAACGGAATAGTTCTACTTATTTTAAGTGATATACATCATAATCAAAAGAAAGCATATGTTTTTCCTACATGTAGGATTTTTACCTCAACATAAAAAATCATAATCAAACACCCATTCAGTTATTTCCATACTGAAGAATCCCATGTTCCTCTATCTTAAGCACAAAAGCATACAACCATTTCCTTTCTTTTAAGAGAAGAACATTTAAAACAACATAGTATTACCTCTAGCAGATATTCATACATCAGTCAATATAAGTAGATATTCACAGTTTAAATCATACAAATTTATTCGTAAGTACCCTTATAAATTTATTTGGAACAACTAACCTTATCATTTTCCTTAGAATCACATAAACACAAGGTGAATGTAACTACATACCCAAATCATATTTCTCTACATTCCAATATTTGACTATTCAGGTTAAAAATACCACGTCTCTATTGGATTTAATTAAGGAGCAAAGAAAGAAGTATCCAAAAACTCATATAATATTTATCAACTAGCAAGTGCCCAACATCTCAAAAGCGAACATTTACTTCAATAAATATAGCCAAACCTAGTGATTTACATAGCCCATTGAGTTCACGAGTCTACACTCTAGAAACCAAACACTCATTCACCATTCTTACCGGGTTATATGAGGTGATTTCAAACAATTACCTATGGTTGAAAACAAGCTAGAGAAGACATTGATAAAATTCGTTCTTTAGCACCAGCAATTATGTATGGCCACACACAGACTGGTGTAATTATGACAATACTAAAAATGTTATTTTTATGATCAGATGTAGATTGATTCTGGATATCCTAACCTACATGTAAAACAATATTGACCCATATCCATTTTCACTTAACTAAGAAAAAACTTATGATAGGGATGCACAGTTTTTTTTTAAAGAACTCTCCTTAACGTGACATAAGTTTCTCACTAATTTTCATTTTAAAAAATTGATAGAACTCACGCTAATAAACATAGACGCTCATAGTCTTCCAAGATGAAAAGATATTTTTTTGTCTGAACCAAAGTACAATGAAATCCATCACTAGATTTTGTTGAAACTTTTTCTCATTCCAAAAAAAACCTTAAACGTCTTCAAACCATAGCTAATTTGCATAGAATTAAACTATTCTTAATTTTAACAATAATTGGAGCCTTCAAATAAAATAAATATGTTTGACTGTAAAGCATAGAAAGCAAGCTACAACATATTTCAAAATTTAAAAATGTTATTTCAAGATCATTCAACCAAACAACTAGTTTTCAGAGCTACCTGAGTTTTGCTAGCAGCTTTCCAAAAAATAGAATTCTTCACCACCCCGAGATGTTCACCCAAAAAAAAAACCAAACTTTTTTTCTTCAAGAAGAAGAGCCCCTGGCCTCATTCTCCATCACCCTGTTTTATCGACGAACTCTGTGGAATAAGCATTACTTCCAAAAAAACCTCTAAGCACGTATCCACTCATCTAGAGCCAATAGGGGGTTACTCCAGCTAGTAGCATAATTTCATCTATCCAAAGTCCTCCTTATGAGTATATTTGGAATTTAAAATTGTTTTTTTCTTTATTGGTTAGGTTAACATCAACTCGCTATGAATAATGTAATTCGATAGGTTACCAAAATTTCCCACACAAAGAATCGTCAAAGATAGACAAAATACAACACACATTAACTAAAATCATCATGCGGGTCCTTATTCAGAATTATCTCTTTCTAACTTATTAATTATTTCCTTATAAGCTCAACAATCATTTTAACAATCAAATATGAATTCTTCATATGTTTCCTTTTGAAAAAAAAACAAAGATAAACATCAATTTCTTTGCCAATGATTGCTTTTGTACTAAATTAAATTTCACCAAGAAGAATATCACCATGCAACAAAAAATTTCAACTAAAGCTTGATATTTCTTTTCTCATGCAAATCATATTATGCATCTTCATGGAGGAGCACTCATCCATGTTACCCCCCTTTTATTCCGACACATAACCCATCATATCATTTCCCTTAAGGCATCCCATTCTCGATGGTAAATTTATTCTGCCACCATAAAGAAACCTATTCCTGCAAAAGTGCAATTATTATATTCTTTCATAAAATGTATATTTTGCATAAACCAAACATGAAGTAGTTAATCACTCCATACATCACATTTTTCCTAATATATATGTATTTGCATAACTTGTCATGAAATAACTAAGCATTCCATCAATAAAACACAACAAAACTTAAATCCATCAAGATGAAAAGTCTACCAAGGGAGGGTCATGACATCCTACCCCCATTAGGCTTAATATAGTCCTCTATGTTTTAAAGTATTTAAACATAAATTAACAATTACATATTATTCTCAAACAGGAAAGGAAAGCATCTCCACATATTTGCCACTTTCTTCAAAGTAGCATTCCTCTCAGAGTAGCGGTCCTATTGGAATTTGAATTGCTCCAGAGTTCCTTTCCTCATCGATATGGAATAAAACTCAAGGATTTTTACTAGTCAAACCTCTATAGCCTCTGTATCCACCATATGTAGTTTATAAAAGTCCCACATATGATCAGGATTATCTATATATTTTCTAAGAAATGAAATGTGAAAGGTACCATGAATCTTCAATAGACTGGGTGATAAGGCAAGTTGATAGGCCACATGACTGATCTTCTTTATAATTTCAAAGGGTCCCACAAAATGAGGATCTAGTTTTATGAACTTAATAGCACTCTTCTTTGGTCTCACCCTCAAAAACACTTTGTCACCCATTGAAAACTCTTTTGGTGATCTAATAATATCAACATAACTTTTCTAATGATACATAGCTTCCTTGAGCCTTTCTCTAATCATTTTTAACTATTTCTCCATTTCTTTGACCATGTCTGGTCCAAGCACAACCCCGTCCTATGGATTATCCCAAGACAATTGTGTTCTACACTTCCTGCTATACAGAGTTTCGAATGGTGCCATGCCTAAGGTCGAATGATGACCATTATTTTAGGTAAATTTTCCATGAAATTGATCCACCAAAATATTCAATCTTTCCACTAGTTTAAAGGCCATCTAAATTCAAATAAAAGGAGCCTCTCTATTATAAAATTAATCTTCTATAATTTAGAAGGGTTCTTTCAGAACTCTTTACATCCATAAAATAATATAAAAGAGTCTTTTATTTCCCACTTTTCCACTTAAAAGTATACAATTAATCTTTAAAAAGTTTGCATCCCAATATATATTCATCATTCAAGGCTTGTCATTTAATATAGAAAACCCTTTCGTCTAGACAAATAATACCTCCCTTTTAATCCTTAAAAAAGGGTCTTATTAAATAAACATTTACCCTCATCTTAATAGGGTAATTTACAGGGCTACCACAAAATCTTCCTATTTCAGATCAACAGCTACCTCAATTCTTCGTTCCTCACTAAAAGCCTCCCACCAATCCATACCAACACCCTATAAATATAAAGTTGCATATGATGATCGGGTCCCAGTGAAGTAATTCTTCATGTTGAAGAAAGTTTCCAATTCCTTCAGCCAAGATTTGACTACATCACCTCCCTTCTCTCCATTACACTTAGAAGATTTGACATGCTTCAAATCCTTAGCCATTTCCACCTCTAACTGTATTTGAGCCCGATCTAGCCTTCCATCAATAAGTTTCATTCAATTATTTACCCCAAGTCTTTTCCAATCTATGGGATCATATTAGAACCAAACACCTTACCAATATGTGAACATCCTTCAACTAAAATATCTCCATTGCACTCATTACATAAATCCATCATGATTCGATTATGACATGGTGAGAACTTATACTAGCACTATGTTCAATAGGAAGTACTAATATTATTTTTTTCTAACCCACTTTGATATAGAATTACTTAAACTTAGTAATGATGCATCCCTATCTTAGTCCTTTGAGACCTGGGATTACTAAAAACCAAATTCTATTGTGATTCTTTTCTACAATAGTACTCATAGCATAATTTCCATGAGTATAGTGAGTTACATATACCAAAACTCCCTTCGAAATTCTTCTATCGAAGAGCTCAACACACATACCCAAAATTTATTCCTTTGTAAACACCTCAAGTGGTATCATCTTCCATGGTTTGGATAAAAAGGTTAATGCTTACTCTAAAAGTGATTTAATTTCCCATAACCTTCGAATTAATAAGTTTAATTAATAATTCAATCTAATAGCTACATTCTTTATTTAATTAACCTTACTCATATTTTCATCATACCTAATACTTTCCTTTATATAAGAGAATATATATATCATATTTCCAACTAAGGTATTGGATCATTTCCAAAGTAAAAATTTAAGACATTTGAACTTAACAATCTTATTTCTTTGTCTATTCTTTACTTGTCAAACCACAATATGACATAACAAAGAAGCAAGGTTTCTATATCCACCATGCATATAAAATTACAAAATTTACAAAATTTTCCTTCTCTTTTGAGTTCATCCACATTCTCCACTCCTGGATAAACATGTGGGTGATTTCATATACAATATTTGCATAACCCTACTACATCTATGGCTCTATAAAAATTATACTAGTACAATTAATTCATTCTATACTATCTTGGCTATTATTTCTTGACTGCTTCAAATCTTAGTATCTTCTCGCACCCATTGATAAGTAGATGTTTAATAGGGATCAAGACAACTCCCCTAGAAATTAAAGTGTAATTTTAAATGCCTATCATACATTCTTATTACAAACAACCAACCATAGATTATAGAAGAAAACTTAGTCAATCAAGTTCTATAACAACCTCAAAATCAAGCTACAAGAAAACACACTGAAAAGAAAGGTTTTTTTTTTAACTATGGAGAGGGATTCATAAAACCCTAACCATCCTTTAATTGACCTATTTTAAAATCTCTTTATTTTTCTCGAAGAGCTACACCTCACAAAATACCCTCACACAAGTCCATTTGTGTAGGCATATTATGTGTTACCGCAAATAATTTTATCCATCTCATCATTCTTGATGAGCTAAACTTATCACCTTCAATCCATCGAAGGTATACGCCCATCTCCATACCATACACAAGCTAGTATTTGTAGGTATGCTACGTGTATTGTGAGTTAAGCTATCCATCTCGTCTCCACGATGAGCTATCTTAACTCAGATGTAATATATCCATAAATTTAGTTACCAATCTCCCTAAGGGTTCTTAATCCCTTAGGTCACCTATGTTCACCTTAAGGGGTTCTCAAACCCTTAAGTCATCCTCTAGGTTCACCCTAGAACTAGTTTCTTAGTTTTGTTGATTAGCAAGAAAGCAAGAATAATTCTAGATACTAAATCTAACAAAGAGCACAATTCAATAACATTCAAAGATACAAGGAAGGAAGCAACATTTAAAAGAAGGTAAGCATTAATTGAAAGAGAAGCTAATACAAACCATAAACAATTCATAAAAATAAATTAAAAATATAGTTCCCATCATTCCACAATTTATTACATACATCCAAGTATGGTAAAACCTCCATACTTTAAAGAATAAAGTAATACATCATATTCATTTAGGGATATCTCCCTACAATTCTAGTCTATTTGAGCATAAGTAAATAATTGCAAGTAGAGAACAAACTAGTGCAATGGTTCCAACTGCCTCTTTGGTCCTCCTCCTCTTTCCATAGATCATTTGAGGATAGTAGGGGATTAGGGCACTCATGGTTCAGGATAGGCATGCCTCTAAATGTATTTATTAATTTCTTTTTCAAATTGTAAATATACAAATCTAATCAAAGTATATGACCATCTACTGCATAGTTCATATCATAAAGAAAATCCCTTATCTCCTTTTCACCTCTCATTTACCATAGAGAATCATTCCAACAAATGCAGCAAGATCACAAGTTTTACTTTAATCAAAACATTTCAACCCTTAACCATCATAATCAAGTCTCATAACTTAATCATTAAATAGTTAAGTTCCTTTATTTTCATAAATCAAATTCCACTTACTTTCATTTATAAAATAAAATATTTCCTTTAATTTAAACAATCAAAGTCCCCATACCTTTAATCATTTTAAACTAAACTATTTATTTTTCTTTAATTTAAATAATCAAAGTCCCATCTCTTTAATAATTTAAAATAAACTATTTTTCCTTTAATTTAAACAATCAAAGTCCCATACCTTTAATCATTTAAACTAAACTATTTATTTTTCTTTAAATTAAACAGTCAAAGTCCCATCTCTTTAATCATTTAAACTAAACTATTTTTCCTTTAATTTTAACAATCAAATTCTCATACCTTTAATCATTTAAACTAAACTATTTTTCCTTTATTTTATAAATTAAGCCCCATTGCCTAATTCCTAAAATACACTATATTTATTTAATTCCATAAACCATTATGTTCCTTTTATTAAAAAAAGGGTTGTTAATGAATTCATCAAATAAAGAACAATGGTAACATTAAAGAGATGTTTGCCTATCTCACAATCACCCAAAAGACAACATGAAAACACAAAAAGGTAAGCCATGCTTCCATAAAATAAGAAATGAGGGTTACTCAACCAAACGATTTACGGAGGGTTTAACAGGTGACAAGGTAGTCAACGGATGTCTAGAAGAAATATGTTGTTGGCCCACCATTATTGTAGTGTTCTCAAGGCCTACAAACCTGACCATCAATGGAAGTTATCTACAAAGGTATAGAATAAACCCTAGTTAACCCAGCTGATGCAGCCACTGACACAGGTAAATATAAGCAAGGTGACAAACCAAAACAATAGAGTTGGGAACGTGAAAAATTTTATGATAGATAAGGGGATAAGGAAGATACTCAAGATTTGAGCACCCCCTTCTTTCAATTTTTTTCAGGGGGGGGGTTCTCCCACCAACCCGCGGGGGGGGTGTTTTTAGCTACTCAACCGGGGGGGGAGTGAAACAACACAACGAACACCCCATTCTACAAATCACTCTCAAGAAGTAGTTCTATCAAGCCAACTATAGATGATGGTTTACACAACTCAACCAGTTAGGGAGTGAAAACAACACAACGGATAGGGGAGGTGACTAACAACCAAGTCACAACCAACAAAGAATACCCATAGGACAAAAAGCAAATGGCACACCAAGACAAACAAACAACGACATGGTTATGAAGAGGGCACATGGTTAAAACTCCTCCTCACAACTAAGGTCGAATAGGTGGTGCAAAGGAAGGATAAAAAAAATTGATAGTACCTCAACAAAACCAGTCCAAGCAAGATGCTAATTATTATGGCGACAATACAAGTTAACCAAAAATCAAAGCAAAAAATTCATTAAGAAAGAAGGTTATTATATTTTTAAACCCAAAATTTCTCCGACGTTGGCTTTTTCCTCTGGCCTCTTTCCTTTTACATTGTTAGAACATGACTCAACCGGACGTCAATACATAGTTTGTTATCCCTCCTAGAGTTCGCTCGTAGATCATTCTTTTTCCTTAGCTCTCCCTTTTGTTTTTTCCAAAAAATAATAATAAGCCCCCTTATCTCTTTTCTCTTCCTACTTGAAGGACACGTCCATCAGTTTCCCATCACTTGGTCTTATTTGCATTCAATTTTCCATCAAACCGTCATCAATTCTTCTCTATCCAACCCACCACCCAGCAGATGTTTCATTTGTCCCTTCCCATGATGTCAAAAAATATTTTGTTATAATAATATTATTCCAAGATTAAATCATAAATGGAGATCCTCTCCAAACGTTTTCAGAAGCTTTCGCTCACCCAAACATGCAACTAGCAATGTTATCAATAAATGGTAACTCTTTCTCTTAAAACTTAGAATTATAGAAAGTTATACTTTCATTTTTTTTTAAGTTTATTACTTCTAAATGAAATTTTATTATCATTTAAAATAAAACTTCTATTATTCATAAAATTAAACTTTACTATCACTTTAAAATAAAACTTCTATTATTTATAAAATGAAACTCTATTATCATTTTAAAATAAAACTTCTATTATTTATAAAATGAAACTCCATTATCATTTCAAAATAAAACTTCTATTATTCATAAAATGAAACTCCATTATCATTTCAAAATAAAACTTCTATTATTTATAAAATGAAACTCCATTATCATTTCAAAATAAAACTTCTATTATTCATAAAATGAAACTCCATTATCATTTCAAAATAAAGCTTCTATTATTTATAAAATGAAACTCCATTATCATTTTAAAATAAAAATTCTATTATTTATAAAATAGAGAGTAAGAGGTTTTAAGCAAAACAAGGAGCTTTCAAAGGCAACCAAATTATGCATGCTTTTATTTCCCAAACCACCAATGCAGATAGTGATGAAGTAAAAGACAATCAAACATATGCAATAGATAAAGAGGGAGTCTTTCCATCAATTTAGTCACCCATCTCAGCCTGAGAATTTATGATAGCTACCAGGCTATCAACTTGAGGCTCAAGGTGGCTAGCTATTGATGATTATCCCTAACCAATAATGCATACCTATATGAAGGTATCCATCCATGTTACCCCCGAGTTGCCTTAGTCATCATTTCCCCAACCTCAAGTACCCTCACTTCTGGTGGATGATTCTACTTCTTCCACCCATGAGTGTACCTGATCCTACACATTTGGCAATATGTCAGTAGTACCATGCTCTTCCAAATCAACTAAACATCGCATAGTTGGTTCAATTGCACAAAACTAAGTATTAAAGCATCATAAATTAATACATGTTTTTTTCCATGTCAAAAAGCCTACCAGGGAGGGTCATGACATCCTACCCCCTTGGGACTAAACATCATCCCAGGTGTTTCCAGTTTTACAAAAATAAAAATTATTACATTATATATTTTCAAACAAAAAGGGAAAATATTTTTGCATATCCTCCACTTTCTCCCAAGTGGCATTCCTTTCAAAAAATCGGTCCCACTGGACCTTACATTGTTCAAGAGTTCGATTCCGCATAGACTTAGATTGGAACTCTAGAATATTTACTGATATCACTTCAATTACCTCTAGATTTACCATCTACAATTTAGAAATATCCCACACATGTTCAAGGTTAGCAACATATTTCCTAAGCAAGGATATGTGGAAGGTGTCATGGATATTTGATAGGTTAGGTGGTAAGGCGAGTCAATATGCAACCAAACTAATATTTTTAGTGGTTTTTAAGGGTCCTACAAATCAAGGATCCAACTTCATGGATTTGATAGCACTCTTCATCAGTTTAACCCTTAAAAACACTTTATCTCCAACTAAGTACTCTCTTGGAGTCCTCTTTAGATCAACATAACTTTTTTATCTATCGATAGCTTCTTTAAGTCTTTTCCTAATTATCTTTAATTGATATTCCATTTCTTTGACCATATCTGGACCAATCATAACTCGATCTTCTAGGTTATCCCAAGCCAATGGCATTCTACACTTCCACCCATATAAGGCATCGAAAGGAGCCATTCCTAGAGAGGAGTGATGTCCATTATTGTAGGTAAACTCTACAAGATGTAGGTAGTCTTCCCAACGAGACTTATGATCTATGCTAGTACATGCAGAGCATGTCTTCTAGTACTTGGTTTACCCATTTAGTTTGACCATCTATCTCAGGGTGGTATGCCAAGCTCATATTCAGTTTCATGCCCACTGCACGATGAAGGGCTTTCCAAAATTTAGAAGTGAATTTGGAATCTCTATCTAAAATGATCACCTCAAGAAATCCATGTAATCAGAATACCTCTTTGGAAAATATGTTAGCCACCACCTGAGCATCATCCTTGATGTTTTTAGGTATGAAATGTGCAACCTTAGTCAATCTATCGACTATTACAAGGATTGCATCATGTTGGTACTAGGTCTTGGGTAACCCTACTATAAAATCCATAGATATGACCTACCATTTTTGCGTAGGTACATTATGTGGATATAATTTTCCTATAGGATGCTTGTATTTTGCCTTAAATTTATGATATTCAAGGTATCGAGCGATAAAATTGGTGATATCCTTCTTCATTCCTACCCAGAAGAAGGTTCTTTTCATGTTTTCCCACATTTTGGCCCCTCCAGGATGAGCAGAATAAGGAGATATATGGGCTTATTGCATTATTAATTTCCTTAAATCACCCATTTTTTGTATGATGACTCTACCTTTGTAGCACAAAAGGTCATATTTTATACCAAATTCCTTATTACCCTCAAGGTCTCTATCCATTCTAGCTCGAATTTCTTGGAAATACTCATCCTGAGATTGCTCCTACCTCACTTGATCCATTAGATCCATGTGACTTCTGGTTATGGATACTATGTGTTTCCTTCTACTCAAGGCATCAACAACCTTATTCTATTTCCCTTTTATGTACTCAATTTCAAATTCATATTCAATGAGAAATTTGACCCATCTTCTTTGTCTCGCATTGAGTATAGGTTGGGTGAATATGTACCTCAAACTTTGATGGTCAATTTTTAATTCAAAGGGTCTTCCCACCAAGTAGTGGTGCCAAGCCTTTAGAGCATGCACCACTGAAACTAGCTCTAAATCATGTGTAGCATAATTAAATTCATGCTTCTTGAGCTTCCTTGAAGTGTATGCTACTACTAACTCTTCTTGAGAGAGTACTCCTCCTAATCCTTCCAATGATGCATCCGTGCATACTAAAAAATCCCTTTGAGGATCCAAAAATTTTAATATTGGTGTGGTAGTGAGTTTATGTTTAAGCATTGCAAATGTAGCTTCACATTTTTCTGACCACTTGAATTCTTTTCCCTTCTTCTGAAGGTTAGTTATCACCGTAGCAATCTTAGAGTAGTCCTTTATATAACATCTATAGTAGCCCATTAATCCCATGAAGCTTCACACTTCAGTCACATTAGTAGGGGGTGGCCAATTTAGGATGACCTCAATTTTCTTTGGATCCATAGAAATTCCTTCTGCTGATATGATATGTCCAAGATATCGTACCTCTGAAATATAGAAATCACTTTTGGCTAGATTTCCATAGAGTTGGTTCTCCCTCAACAACTCTAACATGATCTTGAGATGTTTATCATGCTCTTCTTTGTTCTAAGAGTATATTAAGATATCATCTAGAAATACAAGGACAAAATGGTCCAGGTACCTTCTAAACACACTTTTCATTAGATTCATGAACATAGCTGGGGTGTTAGTTAGTCCAAAGGGTAGGATTGTGAACTCATAATGCCCATACCTAGTCTTAAATGTTGTATTGTGAGTATCCTCATCAAGTATTCTTAACTGATGATACCCTGATCTTAGGTCAATATTGGTGAATACTATGGCATCTCTTAGTTGATTGAATAAATATTTGATCCTAGGTAGGGGATATCAGTTCTTGATTGTAGCCTTATTAAGCATTTTGTAGTCAATACACAATCTTAAAGAACCATATTTTTTCACAAATAAGACCGATGCACCCTAAGATGACACACTTGGTTTTATCAATACCTTTTCTAATAGCCCTTGCATTTGAACCTTTAGTTCCTAAATCTCTATAGGATTCATCCTATATGGAGATCTATGAATATATTTTGCTCTTGGTATAAGATCAATTGTAAAATCAAATTCCCGTACAAGAGAGAGTCCAAGTAAATCCTCTAGGAACACATCCTTAAAATCCTATAAAATTTGGTGCTTTCCTAGTCATCTCCTACTTCATTTAGTTTTATAACATAGACTCTTCATCTCTTTTTAAGGACTTTCTTTAATTGCATAGCTGATAGCATATGGGGTTTGAATACCCCTTGCTCGCTATGAATTCTTAGTCTTTCCTTACCTTTCTCTAAATACTCGATCCATCTATCTTGGAAATTGATCAAGGCTTTATGGGCCTACAACCAATCCATCCCTAGGATCACATCAAAGGCATGAAGTGGAGCTACATACAAAAAACCTTCGGTGGTACCACTAGCTAAAGTAATCTCTGCCATTGGGAAACACTGGTTTATTAAGTAGGTTTACCCCAAACCATACTCTACCTTCCAACCATGGGCCAAATATCCTGGCCTTTCTGGCATATCCCTTGCTAAACTAGAAGAAATAAAGCTATTTGTGGCCCCACTATCAATTAAAATTTTTACTTGCTTATTAAAAATATTACCTTTCACAAGCAATGGGGTAGCTTGCCCATCTAGCTTCTGATTCCTAGTTGCAGCATAGATCCGGTGCATCGGTTCCTTTTCCTTGACATTGGATGTACTTGGCCCTGGTCCATATAGACACTATCTTAGCATAATGTGGTCCCTACAATTATAACACCCATCCTTGGGTCCTTATCGCTTTTCAGGTTTCTACTCCTCTACCTTAATTATTGGAGCTAAAGTTTGTGATTTTTGAGGGTGAGGCTTTGCGTTGTTGGGATTATTGTTGGTTTTCTTTTGGAAGTTTTTCTTGAACTTTCCCTATTTCCCATTATTCATCTTCTCAAAATTTTGAGGGTTCTTGGTCTTTCGATCCTCTTCCTCTTCCCATTTCAAGAATCCTTGACTATTCCTCTTCCTTAGTGCTTGCTAATCTTGCTCAGATAGGGCAGCATAGTTGAATTGCAGGTGAGACTCTGCTTTCTTTGCTAAGTCATACATCTTTTAGTTATTTAGGCTCATGCATGTTTACATCATGCTTCACTCTAGATTCTAACCCATGAATAAAATTGTGAACCCTCATCTTCTCATCATAAGTAGGTACATACTTAAGTAACCGAACCAACTTCTTATAGTATGTCTCCACTATTTTAGTTCCTTGCCAAAGGCTAGAAAATTCTTCAAACTTTAAGGCATAGAAGTGTTCTATGAGAAACCTCTTTTTGAAGATTTCAACAAAATATTTCCATTTAATATCAATAGGTTCAACCTTATTCTTCTCATAGTAGGTTCCCCACCAATATAAAGCAACCCCTTCTAAGTTGATCATGGCCCAAACTATTTAGGTTCCTAGGGAATAACCTTTTATTGTAAAATAAACTTCTAATTCTCTCAGCTAGGCTTCAACTGCATCCCCTTCACCTTCTCCATCAAACTTGGAGATATAAATATTTTTTAGATCCCTAGCCATTTCCTTTTCTAGAAGGGATCTAGCTTGCAACTTCTCTATAGTTAGCCCATTGGCTTGGCTAACCTCTGAGTCTCTAGCTTGTGAGTTTTGATTCACAATAGTTTCCAATATTTGTCTCATCTGATCCTACATGGCAACAATCATAGTAGTGAGGTCTTCTACCTCTCTATTAGAATTTCTTAGATCCTCATCCTGGATCCCTTCTTTGACATTATTTTGTTGAGTTTTTCTAGTTGAGTAGGCCTCTCTTTTATGGCCTTAGGTGGTATTTTAACTTGGTTACAACCAAGAAAAATATTAGGTTACAACTTCACTCAAACTGTATCACTAATTCAAACCACAATACAAAGTTCTCTTGCTAAAAGCATCAATAATCTAATTAGGATGATATTCCAAGGTTATGATGTAACATTAATACCAAAACCCATACTAAGGTATCATAACATTCATTCACCCTTGGGATTAATTCCCATTAGATTCTAGCAAGCAAGAGATTCTAGGTCATCCTAGCTTTAGCTTATCTCTAAGCAAGCCTTCATTGGAGACATCCAAATCCTTTTAGCACATAAGAAGCTCTATACCCTTGTACCTAGAGCTTTGATACCAAATGTAATGACCCAAAATTGAACTACAAAAAAACACATAGAAAGAGAAAATATTTTTTTTAAACTACAATGAGGGATTCATAAACCCCTAACCGACCTTTAATTGACCTATTGTTTAAATCCCCTAAGTTTTCCTGAAGAGCTACACCTCACCAAATACCCTCACACAAGTCCATCTGTGTAGGCGTATTATGTGTTATCGTAAATAAGTTTATCCATCTCATCATTCTTGATGAGCTAAAATTATCACCTTCAATCCATCGAAGGTATACACCCATCTCCATACCATACACAAGTCAATTTGTGTAGGTATGCTATGCGTACTACGAGTTAAGCTATCCATATCATCTACACAATGAGCTATCTTAACTTAGATGTAGTCTTTCCAAAACTTAGTTATCAATCTCCCTAAGGGGTCTTAATCCCTTAGGTCACCTATGTTCACCCTAAGGGGGTCTCAATTCCCTTAGGTCATCCTCTAAGTTCACCCTAGAACTCAATACTTAGGTTTTTGTTGATTTAGAAAGAAAGCAAGAATAATTAGATACTAAATCTAACAAAGAGCATAATTCAAAAAGCATACAAAAGATACTAGGAAGGAAGCAACATTTAAAAGAAGGTAAACATTAATTGAAAGAGAAATTAATACAAAACATAGATAATTCATAATAGTAAATTAAAGATATAGTTCCCATCATTCCACAATTTATTACATACATCCAAGTATGGTAAAACCTCCATAATTTAAAGAATAAAGTAATACATCATAATCATTTAGGGATATCTCCCTACAATTCTAGTCTATTTGAGCATAAGTAAATAATTGCAAGTAGAGAACAAACTGGTGCAATGGTTCCAACTACCTCTTCGGTCCTCCTTCTCTTTCCATCAATCATTTGAGGATAGTAGGGGATCAGGGCACTCATGGTTCAGGATAGGCATACCTCTAAATGCATTTACTAATTTATTTGTCAAATTGCAACTATACAAATTCAATTAAAGTATATAACCATCTATTGCATAGTTAATATCATATAGAAATCCCTTATTTCCTTTTCACCTCTCATTTACCATAGAGAATCATTCAAAAAAATGCAACTCGATCACAGGTTTTACTTTAATCAAAACATTTCAACCCTTAACCATCATAATCAAGTCTCATAACTTAATCATTAAATAATTAAGTTCCTTTATTTTCATAAATCAAAGTCCACTTACTTTCATTTATAAAATAAACTATTTCATTTAATTTAAACAATCAAAGTCCCATACCTTTAATCATTTAAACTAAACTATTTTTTTTCTTTAATTTAAACAATCAAAGTCCCATACCTTTAATCATTTAAACTAAACTATTTTTCCTTTAATTTAAACAATCAAAGTCCCATACCTTTAATCATTTAAACTAAACTATTTTTCTTTAATTTAAACAATCAAAGTCCCATACCTTTAATCATTTAAACTAAACTATTTTTCCTTTAATTTAAACAATCAAAGTCCCATACCTTTAATCATTTAAACTAAACTATTTTTCCTTTAATTTAAACAATCAAAGTCCCATACCTTTAATCATTTAAACTAAATTGTATTAATTTAATTCCATAACCATTATGTTCATTTTTATTAACAATAGGGTTGTTAATGAATTCATAAAATAAAGAACAATGGTGACATTAAAGAGATGTTTGCCTATCTCACAATCAACCGAAACACAACACAAATGCACAACAAGACAAGCCATGCTTCCATAAAATAGGAAATGAGGGTCACTCGACCAAACGAGTTATAGAGGGTTTAACAGGTGACAAGGTAGTCAACGAACATCTAGAAGAAAGACGTCATTGGCCCACCATTCTTGTAGCATTCTGAAGGCCTGTAGACCAAGCCATCAAAGGGCGTTGCCTACAAAGGTATATAATAAACCCTAGTCAACCCAGCTAACACAACCACTGATGCAAGCAAACATGAGTGAGGTGATAAACCAAAACAATAGAGTTGGGAATGTGAACAATGCTATGAGAGCCAATGGGAGAAGGAAGTTACTCAAAAATTGAGCACCCCGTTCTACCAATCACTCTCAAGAAGTAGTTCTATTGCGCCAACTATTGATGATGGTTTACACAACTAGGCTAGTTAGGGATTGAAAAAAATACAACGAATAGGGAAGGCAACTAACAACAAAGTCACAACCAACCAATAATACCCACTGGACAACATGCAAATGGTGCACCAAGAAAAATGAACAATGAAAGGGTGATGAAGAGGGAACATGGTTAAAACTCCTCAACACAACTAAGGTCGAATGGGTGGTGCAAAATACGATTAAAAAAAATTGGCAATGCCTCAACAAAACCAGTCGAAGCAAGATGCTAATGATTATGGTGATAGCCCAAGTTAACCAAACATCAAAGGAAAACTTTCATTAAGTAAGAAGATTATCATATTTTTAAACCCAACCTTTCTCCAACATTGGATTTCTCCTCTGGCCTCTTTCCTTTTGCACTACCATAACGCGGCTCAACCGGATGTTAATATGTAGTTTGTTATCCCTTCAAGTGTCAATTCACAGATCGTTATTTTTCCTCTACTCTCCCTTTCATTTTATTTCCAAGAAATGAGAATAATCCCCCCTTATCTATTTTATTTTCCTAATTTAAGGACATGTCCATCAGTTTCTCATCGGTTGGTCTTATCTGCATTCAATTTTCCATCAAACCGCCATCAATTCTTCCTTATCCAACCCATTGCCCAAGGGATGTTTCATCTGTCCCTTCCCATGATGTCAGCAGATATTTTGTTATAATAATATTATTCCAAGATTAAATCATAAATGGAGCTCCTCTCCCAATGTTTGCAGAAGCTTTCGCTCACCCGAACGCACAACTAGCAATGTTACCATTAAATGATAACTCTTTCTCTTAAAACTTAGAATTATAGAAAGTTCTACTTTCATTTTTTTTTTAAAGTTTATTACTTCTAAATGAAAGTTTATTATCATTTAAAGTAAGACTTCTATTATTCATAAAATGAAACTCTATTATCATTTTAAAATAAAACTTCTATTATTTATAAAATGAAACTCTATTATCATTTTAAAATAAAACTTCTATTATTTATAAAATGAAACTCCATTATCATTTCAAAATAAAAAAATTATTATTTCTAAAATGAAACTCCATTATCATTTCAAAAATAAAACTTCTATTATTTATAAAATGAAACTCCATTATCATTTCAAAATAAAACCTCTATTATTTATAAAATGAAACTCCATTATCATTTCAAAATAAAACTTCTATTATTTATAAAATGAAACTCCATTATCATTTCAAAATAAAACTTCTATTATTTATAAAATAGAGAGTAAGAGGTTTTTAAGCAAAATAAGGAGCTTTCAAAGGCAACCAAATTATGCATGCTTTTATTTTCCAAACCACCAATGCAGATAGTGATGAAGTAAAAGATAATCAAACATATGCAACAGATAAAGAGGGAGTCTTTTCATCAATTCAGTCACCCATCTTAGCTTGAGAATTTTTGATAGCTACCAAGCTATCAACTTGAGGCTCAAGGTGGCTAGCTATTGATGATTATCCCTAATCGATAATGCATACCTATATGAAGGTATCCATCAATGTTACCCCCGAGTTACCTTAATCATCACTTCCCCAACCTCAAGTACCCCCGCTTCTGGTGGATGATTCTACTTCTTCCACCCATGAGTGTACCTAATCCTACACATTTGGCAATATGTTAGAAGTATCATGCTCTTCCAAATCAAACTAAACATCGCATAGTTGCTTCAATTGCACAAACTAAGTATTAAAGCATCATCAAATTAATACATTGTTTTCCATACAAAAATGTCCTCCAGGGAAGGTCATGACAAGTTTTTTCTTGGAATTCAAATTAAATATACACAACCTCCATTTATGCAAGGTAATACCATTTGCATGTATTTTTTTTCATTGAGGTAAACCAGCCAAAGAATCCAAAACTTAGTCATTCAAGTCTTTTCTTGGCAACCAAAATATAATAAATATTTTTTCCAACTTCATAAGCAAGAAGTTCATTCACAAAGTAATCCCATAATTTACTTAAATGAAACAAAATTCTACTTTCATGTCATTACCTTTGGTTAAAAAAAATAAACATACGTTAAACTCACTTCTTCCAACATTTGGAACAGTTCTAACTATACCACACAAGTACGCAATACTTCATGTCATTTTAGAATTAATGAACACATATCCTACTTATCATAAGTAGGGAGTTTTCCCAAAGTAACCTCATAATTTCTTAGAAATAAATCAATTCAACCAACATCCTTCACTGAAATGAATCAACCCTGATATAACACAGGAGTATGCAATCATTACACAAGCTACACTTCATTTGTTTCTCAATATCTTTTTTTAAAAAACTAGCTCTACCAATATTCAAGCCTTACCTTCTTGATCTTTTACAATAGGATACTACTCCTGTCCATATTCAAAATTTCCATCCTAGGGAACTTGATCAATTATCATTTTCAATTATTTTTTATGTTTTTTCATCTATTCCCTTTAATATTCCATTTATTCTTGTAGTAATTGTACTACAATTATGAGGTTCTCCATCTCTTGTAGTCCTCAGGGTCTAGCTTGACATCCATGTACCTTATGGAAGATGAATACTCTCATTTTCTAGAGAATCCACTTTAAAATTGATTGCCTAGATTTAATTTCATCACACTTAGCTAGCCCTAGATTTATAGAAGATTATCTTCTTTTATTTCTTATCTTGGGTGACAATTCTTTCTACCCCACAAATAATTTCAAATGATAATGCAACATCTTGAATCTAACCATCTCTGGATAGGGGTAAAATTGATTTCTTTTGCACAATTAAAATTCACAAAGATATACCAGATAGTATCATAGAGGTCCCACCATATTTCAATTTTTAGATGTTGTAGACATCCCTTGAGTGGACAGGAGTGATCAATATCTCATATTTTTTGTTGGAATATTTCCTGTCTCAGTCAATCGAAACAATGGGACACTAACCTTGTCTTAGTCAGTCGAGACAATGTGACACGAACCCTATCTTAGTCAATCGAGACAATGGGATGCCCATTTCTTGACTAAGATCAGTATTTCGAGCTAGCATTAAGGTGTAAGAACCTCTCTTCTCCATGATGAGCTATCTTAAGTTATCCATATCATCCTCATGATGAGCTAACTTAAATCATCTTTTTCACCTCAATATTGATCTGGTCTAAGCTATCTGTATCATCTTCATGATGAGTTTAATCTAGGCTATCTATCTCAACTTCTTTGTGTTATTTCCAAGGATAGTTATACCTTCTTAGGAGTTACCTTACATCATTAATTATCATTACCACCTTGTATCCCCCAAGGTGTCTTCTTGGTTGTAATTCTTTATTAAGTCCTAGTTATGATACATGTCACACTTATCTCACTATAAGGTTTCATTCTCCTTTTCTACCTAGAGGTTGAATCTAATTACTCATAGTTAGTCCCTTTGCCCTTTCGAACTAACTTATTTCATTACCATTCATTTGATAATGGCTATAGTCATTCTTGCTCCGCATAAGATCCTATTTCTAGGTAAGCTTTCTCATTAATATCCTCTTCACGATGATCAAAATTGCTCTATGCAAGGCATCATATCAAAGTAAGCTATCCTTCCTAAGATTATTCCTTAAGCATATTGAGATTATCCATAAGATCTTCTAGCCCTTTATAACCTAGAGTTCCTTCATAGAATCATCTAGTCCATCACAAATTAGAGCTCTAATACCAAATATCATAACCCAAATTTCCCAATAAAATTCATTAGTTTTTTCTATATGGAACTATACACTTCCCTACTGTTAATTGAGTTCAAATTTCTTGTATAAACTTATCTTGGAGTGCATCCATCTCTACTACTTACGCAAGTCCATCTATGTAAGCGTACTAGGTGCTATAATGAATTTTGTTATCTTTCCCATATTTTCAATGAGCTAGTTTATCACTTTTTAGTTAATCGAAATGGAACGTGCTATTTATCGCATCTCACATAAGTCCATCTATGTGGATGCACTTAGCTCACTTCATGCATTGACCATATTTATCACCTAAATTATGAGCTAGTCTTCCTATCCATAGGTTCTTCTCTTCTTCCAATTTGAGGCTGTGAATGTCTATTTTAATAAAATTAACACTGCTAGAGTTCTCCGCATGTAATCTAATTAAAAATGGCTTGCATAATTTGATATCCCATTCCTTAATAGAGGTTAATAAGTATAGATTTTGGAACTTAAAGGGTTATCCTTCATTGGTGTACCTTCTTCCCACTAAGTAGATTTAACTTACATTATCTCCCTAAATTATAACAGTTTTGGTCATATGTGAAGTCTTGACCCTATTCTCTTAAGTACCCAAAGTAAGTATTTTATTAAGGTTCACAACTAATCTCATAAAGAGTGCTTCACAAATTTTTCGTAAGTAAAGATGTTAAAAATTTGTCTATACACAATATGATTAACCCAAAGAAAAGGGATAGATTCTATTACTCAACCAATGAGAATATCCTTTTATTAAAATATTTAAAGCATTAACAAAGTATTTGTATGTAAGAAAAAAAAACACGTTCTCCTCTAAATTATACCTTTATTAATTTTTCAAACTTGCTCTAAGTAAACCACTACATCCTCAAGTTTGACACATAAAATTAACTAGAAAACTATTTAACTGATATCTCGTATTCCAGCAACAATCATATAATAGTACCACCATGCATCTACTTGATACAAGCAATAACCAACTTAGTTTTTAAATTATACAATCAAAGCTCGTTACATTGATAGTTGTTACTTTCTAGTGCCCAACTTGGTATTCACATAACTCTTCCAACAAATGTCCTTCATCCTAAACAATCTCTTTTCACATGGAATTACCACAATATTATCATTAGATAAATACATCATATTTACATTTCTACAAATAGTTAAGTTATCTCAAAATTCTTCCACAAGCATGGTTTTGGTGGATTGCACTACAGTCTCTTTTCTCTATTCCAGACCTGTGTAATATATCTTCCCCTTCAAGTTACCTCCTTAACCACCGAGAAGATATTATCCTTTAAAAGGGGTCAGATATAGCCACAAAAAATAGCATTGTAGAATTCTATTGCATGCACTTACTTCCAATGATGCAATCATTCAAAGATAGACTCTTTTACAATCTTCTATATTACGAATTGCAAAACAAAATAGTTCTACTTATTTTAAGTGATATACATCATAATCAAAGGAAAGCATATATTTATCCTATGTATAGGCTTTCTACCTTAGCATAGAAAATCACAATCAAACACCCATTCAATTATTTCCATACTGAAGCATCTCATGTTCCTCTATCTTAAGCACAAAAGCATACAACCATTTCCTTTTTTTAAGAGAATAACATTTGACACAACACAGTCTTACCTCTAATAGACATTCATACATCAGTTAATAGAAACAGATTTTCACATTTTAAATCATACAAATTTATTCGTAAGTACCCTTATAAATTTATTTGGAACAACTAACTTTATCATTTTCTTAGAATCACATAAACACAAGGTGAAATTAACTACATACCTAAATCATATTTCTCTACATTCCAATATTTGACTCCAAGTTAAAAATACCACATCTTTATTGGCTTTAATTAAGGAGCAAAGAAATAAGTCTAAAAAAACTCATATAATATTTATCAACTAGCAAGTTTCTAGCATCTCAAAAGCTAACCTTTGCTTCAATAAATATGGACAAACCTACTGATTTACATAGCCCACTGAGTTCACGAGTCTACACTCTAGAAACAAAACACTCATTCACCATTCTTATCGGGTTATACCAGGTGATTCCAAATAGTTACCTATGGCTAGAAACAAGCTAGCAAAGACATTGATAAAATTTATTCTTTAGCACCAAGGATTACGAATGGCCATACAAAGACTAATGTAAATCTGACAATACTAAAATTGTTCTTCTTTTTATGATCATATGTAAATTGATGTTAAGTTTCTCACTAATTTTCCTTTTCAAAGTTCACAAAACTCACACTAATAAACATAGACGCTCATATTCTTCCAAGAAGAAAGGATAAATTTTCATCCTAACCAAAGGAAAATGAAAGCCATCATTGGATTTTGTTGAAATTTTTTCTCATTCCAAAAAAAACCTTAACATATTCAAACCGCAGCTAATTTGCGTAAGGAATTAAACTATTCTTAATTATAACAATAATTGGAGCCTTCAAATAAAACAAACATTTATGACTGTAAAGCACAAAAATCGAGCTACAACATCTTTCCAAATTTTAAAATGTCATTTTAAGATCATTCAACCAAACAACTAGTTTTCAAACCTACCTGAGTTTCACCAACTTTCCAAAAGATAAAATTCTTCACCACCATGAGATGTTTCCCCAAAAATAGAAACTAATTTTTTTTCCTTCAAGAAGAAGAGCCACTAGCCTCATTCTCCATCACCTCATTTTACCGATAAACTCTGTGGAATAAGTGTTACTTCCAAAACAACCTCCAAGCACGTATCCACTCATCCAGAGCACATAGGGGGTTACTCCAACTGGCAGCATGATTTCATCTATCCAAAGTCGTCCTTGTGAGCATATTTGGAATTTAAAATCAATTGTTTCCCTTATTGGTTAGGTTAACATCATCTCACTATGAATAGTTTAATTCGATAAGTAACCAAAATTTCCCACACAAAGAATCATCCAAGATAAAAAAAATACAACACACATTAACTAAAATCATCATGCGGGTCCTTATTCAGTATTATCTCTTTCTGAATTATTGATTCTTTTCTTATAATCTCAAGAATCATTTTAACAATAAAATATGAATTCTTCATATGTTTCCTTTTGAAAAAACAACAAAGATAAACATCCATTTCTTTGGCAACGAATTCTTTTGTACTAAATAAAATTTCACCAAGAAGAATATCACCAATCAACAAACAGATTTCAACTAAATTTTGATATTTCTTTTATCATGCAAATCATGTTATGCATCTTCATGGAGGAGCACTCATCCATGTTACCCCCCATTTTATTTCGACACATAACCCATCACATCATTTCCCTTAAGGCATCCCATTCTTGGTGGTTAATTCTTTGTGCCACCATAAAGGAACCTATTCGTGCAAAAGTGCAATTCTATTAGCAACATCATATTCTTTCATAAATGTATATTTTGCATGAACCAAACATGAAACAATCAATAATTTTGTACATCACATTTTCTATAATATATGTGTTTGCATAACTTGTCATGAAATAACGAAGCATTCCATCAATATAACACATAGAAAAACATAAATCCATCAAGATGAAAATTCTACCAAGGGAGGGTCATCATATTTCCCATATGATAATTTAGAGGGGTTGTCTTTACCACATTTTTTGGAGTGAAAAATGATTGATCTAATCCAATTTCTACTATAATATGATCTCCTTACTTTATCTTTTAATTTTTTCATGATAAAAATTTCTCTCTTTCTTGATCAATTTCTCTTTACAAGCTCTTGCCACATGTCTAGTCTCATAATATTTACTGCATCAAAATATAATATTTTTATAATCCACTTATTGATCCCATTCTCTTAAGTTACATTTTTTAGAATAGATTTTGAAATATCCATGGAAACACTTATCTAGGTATAAACAACATGCTTTCCTTAGTAGTTGGTCCCTCATGAATGAACTTCACCAAAGTATTATTAATATTCTTCAAAATATCTTTATTGATAAGATGATAGGAAATATTAAAACCAAGTTTCATATGTGTGGTATAAATATTTATATGCATGCATATTGGTTATAATGGTTATAAACATAACCCACAAGGGATACCATAGGGGTGAGTCCTTGGATTTTAATCTAGGAGGCCCAAGTTCAAACCCTCGTATGAGGGGACTATGATCCCTCATAAAAACCTGTATAAATTTAAAAAATTTATATGTGAGTTGAGTGAATCGGAAGGAAGTGCCAGCCAAGATAGAGTGTGATTCAGAAGGAAGTTCCAACTAAGAGGGAGTGTGAGCTAATATTTAGTTATGTAAAAAGAGCAACGGGTTCATCCAAAGTGCATCAATGCTTCAAGACCTTACCATGAATGCATGGAACATTATTTCCAAAAAATTGTTGAAGTGAAGGAATGTCAAGAAAAGGAAGATACAAGGACTATTATAATCCAAGAGGGAGTGCAAGCCAAGAGCAAGTGTGAGGTAGGAGAGAGTGCAATATAGGAGCGAGTGTAAGATAAAAGGGAGTGTGATCCAAGAGGGAGTGTAAGCCAAGAGTGAGCCCCATTATCTAGTATGGAAGGAAAGTCATATTTGAAATCCCTAATGGGAAGTTAGGATGCCCTAGTTGGAAGTATGGAGACCCAAGTTGGAGATAAGTAGAAGAGCAAATACATGGCAAGTTTGATCTAGGTAGCAGATGTTACACCAAAAGTGAGTATCAAGGATGAGATGATTGATCATGATATAATTATTCTTAAAAGTAGAGGGTTAATATGTAAGTTCCATAGATCATGGCTAGGGTTTTTGGAGATTCAAAATTGAATAAAGTGGAAGTGGGGATTAAATTCAAATTTCTCTGACTTTTCTTCCTAAATTTTTTTTCCTCATCATATTTTATGCTTCAAAAATTAGGGATAAAATAATGGTTGGTAGCCCATGGTTTAGGGCAAGACAAAAACTATTAATAAGTTTCCAATATGGGTTATGATTTTTGGACCTCAATATCAACTTATAAATAAGGATATTTTGAAGAATATTGGAAATACCCTAGGAGAATTAATCAAGGACTAAATACTAAGGAACGAAAGCATGCTATATATACTTGAATATATGTTGCTATGTATATTTTAAAATATTTACCACAATCCATTAATATTAAATTTGAATCAAGAAAATGAGATCAAGTGGATTATGAAAATATCACATTTCGTTGCCACAATTGTTACAAGATTGGAAACATGGCAGGAGTTTGCAAAGTGAAAATTATGAAGAAAGAGAAACAAATTCTAGCCATGATAAACTTCAAGACAAAGTGAGGAAACCATACGGTAATATAAGATAGATCAAATCAAGGATATTTCACTCTAAAATAAGAAGCAAAGAAAACCTATCTACAATATCATTTGGAAAGTTTAGAAGGAATTAAAGGTGCAAAAGAAGATGTGGAGAGAAATCCTAAAACAAAGATGACAAAAGAGGTCAAGTTTATTCTAGGTAAATCACCTTCATTTTCCTCAAGTAGTATAGAATATTCTTTAGGTAATAAAAGTGAAAGGGATGAAGATGTTATCCCTTGCACTTTAAGGTTTCAAGAGCAACATAATAAAGAAATGATGATGGAGGATGTTGAGGTGTGATTTTGTCCGATTACAAATATCACCTAACAATTAGGATCATAATCCTTTCTTGCAAAGAAAATATGTTTCTCCAAGGTTCTTTTACGTAACACATGAATTTATGTCAATTAAGTGCACATAACATCTCAGGGATTAACAATCAACTGTTAACAAGGGGCCTAGTATAACAAATATTTTAATCTTGAAATCATTACTTGCATTTTCATCAGTATAATTTACTTCCTCAAAATGAATGAAATTGCCTTTTAAAGCTAATATTTGAGAATGCAAATCTATTTTAAAATATGAACTTTGATTTAAAATGCTTTTAACCTTATATTAAACTTGCATGAATGTTTTAAAGCATTTTAATTCAAAACTTACATTTATTTCATGAATGAAGCTTAAAATCATATCTAATAAATGATGAATAAAATAAAACCCTAATTATAAAATGTGAAACACTTTGTAATCCCTATGTTTGGGCCTTTAGAATATTCTAATTTTTATAATCCTTACTTATTTTCATAGAATATGAATAATTAATGTGTATGAATTCTAATTATAAAGTTTTGTACTTTATAATATAAAAATTAGAATTCATATAACCTTTTAAACCAAATATTTATTTATTCAAATATTTATTAATTCAAATATTTGAAATAAATAAATATAAATAATTAATATGTATGAATTCTAATCATAAAGTTGTTTACTTTATAATATGAAAATTAGATTTCACGTAATCTTACTTAATGTAATGTTTATTTATTTTCAAATATTCATTAAACTAAATATTTGAAGTAAATAAATTTAATCCTTTCAATAGTATACTTTGGACTTTATGATTTGAGATTGAAAATTTTAATAAATCAAACTTCCAAAAACATACATAAATCTCAAATTATGGATTTTAAAATTTTATGATATTAAAATCAATAATCCATATAATCCTTCTCTGTATGTGAAATTTATTTGTCAAATATTTAACTTAAATATTTGACCTAAATAAATTTTACAACCCTTTCTATAAATATGAATCTTTGAAATTCAACTTAAGGTTTTAATAAAACAAAATTCAATGAACTTTATAAACTTTATGAAATTTAAAATAAAATTCATTGATTCCCTCCTCTGTGAAATTTATTCACCTGAAATATTTATAGAATTAAATATTTGAGTGATAAATTCAAACTTTAACCTAGTAATATTTAAATCTTTCATAAAATAAACTAGGTTTTATCTTAAATATTAATGCCTCAAATAAATTAAAAAGGTCTTAGGTTAAAGAAAAATATTTGAATAAAACGTTCGGACAAACTTGCTACAGCATAGAAAAACACAACTTTGAAAACCAAACTCAGGAAGACCATATTTTACACAATCCTACCACAAATTTGGTGTTATCTTCTATGGAAATTTTAATTATAAAAATTATAAGAGTCAACTTATAAATTAAAAACACCAAAATAGTGTTTGCTTTTAATAAAAATTAAATTTGATACAAAATATTAGATCTTACAATGAATCCAACAAAGTCTTTGTATTCATGTGCAAATGTAACTTCCTCTGCAACTTGGTCTTCTATTTGGCTCCTTTCAATATTTCTTTTTTTTCTCCAACTTGTCCGACCCTCTCTTTGGTTTTTAATTCTCCATTTATAACTTGAGAAATTCGTTCCTCTTGATTAGTTTACTCCGTTCCATCAGTTTTTAAAAACAAATTCTTGAAACCCTAATATCAATAAACCCTTTTCAAAGGATTTAATATTTCTTGTCATTGGCATTCAAAAATTAAAGTTATAATTCTACCAATAAGACAAATATTAATTAGAATATAAAACATTTATAAAATAACATTCTTAAATATAATTAAATTATAAAGTTATAAAATTTTATAATTTAATTAATTTAAAATAATACATAACTAAACATAACATACGAACATGCAACCTATATGAACACCACTATAATAAACGAAAATATATTAAAATAACACCAAAAATATATACTAAATAACAAATATATAATTTAAAGACAACATAAAACTAAAACAACATAACATAACAAAACATATAAAACAAACCAAAAAATACTAGGTATACATGAGACTTAAAAATTTAACATAACACAAAACATATTTACAAAACCTAACCTATCAATATTAATAACAAACAAAACAAAACACCCTTGACATAACATAACAACAATAATACAACTCAAAGACCATAATCAAAATAACCATACAAGCATAACTTCAGGATCTTCGGATCATGAGGTGAATTTTGACAATGGACCCTACTATAAGACCATTCGGAGGAAGATAAGCATTTTTGATATTTCAATGATGAAAACGGTGAACAATAAGCGCAAGAAACATTTTGAAACAAGCTTTCAAATTTCAAGTGGGTCCCCAAATTTTGGGGTTGTTGTGAAGGAGTCACAACAAAGGAAACCCATAATAATTTAGGTTTTTTAGGGTAAAATAAGAAGATAATTACTACATAAGAGCATCCTTATACTTTAGGGTTTCTAGGGCAACATAAATAAGATTGTGCTTTTGAGGTTATTCCATGCACTTCAGATCCTTCAGAACAAGGCAAATCTAAAGATGATAAGTCTTACTATGATCAGTGTGAGAATATTAAAGAGATTGATGAAAATGAAAGTATTGTTGGGAATGAAAAAAGAGAGGAAGACCCAAGAAGCAAAAATGAAGAGAAAAAGAAACCCAAAGGGATATTGATATGGGAAAACAAAAGTAAATATCACAAGTGCTAACAAAAAGTGGGGCTAAACTCACAAATAAAAATAATAATAATAGCAAAAATAATAACTTGGAATATTAGGGGAATGAATAAGAACCCTAAAAAAGGTATTAAGAAACTGTGAGGTTGTTATAGATAAGATATTTATAGGATTTAAATTTTGGAAGGTATCTGATATAAAAGAAGCCTATTGTGGAAACTTAACAGTTAGCAGTTTGAGAAAGATGGAGAATATCTTTGATAGAAAGGCAAATAAAAATATCTTTAATAGAAATACAAAGTTGGATATGTTTTAATTAACTTGCTAGAAATGTAATGAGAGCAATGTAATATTTTATTTTTGTAATGGGAGTGGCCCTCAATAGAAGCCACACAACTTATTAAAAAAATAACCATATGTAAAATTAGACTACATGGTTATAACCATGAATATTGGTTATAACCAATATTTTAACCTCCTACCTACTCTAGCTTGAAGTGCAATAACTATTAATTAATAATGTAATAAATCCTAACATCCCTCGTTATTTAATACATAGGTCCAAGGTTCAAACCCCACTTAGTATGAGAGGACCAAGATCCCTCATAAAAACCTATGTAAACTCATTAAAAAAATTATTTGGTATATAAAGAAAATAGTTTAAATTTGACAAGCGCAAGTGCCTTTGTAAAAATATCTAAGTTGTTCTTCGATGGGAATGTACTGGAGCTAAATTTGGTTATGTTAAGCTTGTTCTTGAATAAAATTATACTAAACTTTAATGTGCTTTATTATTTCATAAAAATTGGATTTTTGACCAACTTTAGAACACCCTGATTGTCGCAATTCAATATTATTGGTTGATTTTTAGGAACATCCACATATGACAATATGTGATATAACCATATCACTTCACACATAGGCCCTCATGAAGTGTGATACTTTACCTCTATGGATGACAATGCCATTGTTTTTTATTTCTTTTTGTGCCATAAGATAGGTCCAAATCCTAAATGAAACACATATCTAGATGTTGACCTCCTGTCATCTATAGATCCTACATAATCTAAGTCTATGTATACTTGTAAAAAAAATTAATCAGTCTTCTTATACTCCAAGCCATATTCCATTGTCCCATGGATAATGCAAAATAATATTTGCTACCTACCAATGAATCTCCTTAGGTTCCTACATAAACCTTAAACTACAACTTACAACAAAGCGGATATCAGGTCTAGTATTAATGAATATATGAGACTCCCAATTAGCTAACGATAAAGAGTACTAGATACCTACGGTGACTTATCATATTGAGATAGTTATAAGCCTTGCTTCATTGGTGTTGTCTTTGGTTTATAGTTTGTCTACTAGTAGTTTTCAATTAATTTCTTGGCATTCTATATCTGTGAGACCACAAGCCAAGATAATAGTGTAGAAGTCCTATATCTATCATGTCAAATAACTTTTTCAAGTCATTCTTCATACCACTTACTAAATCATCTAAAATTCCAATGATGATCAGACCACCAATGTACAACACAAGTATCACTATCTCAAAATCAACTTTCTTTGGATAGATATTTGCATCAAAGAGTTCTAATAAAAACATACTACAATAGGTGATCATCTATTTTTATGTACCAGGCTCTAGGACCCTGTTTCAACCTATACAATGACTTGATCAATTTGTAGACCTTTTGACGTTGCCCATAAAAAACAAATCCTTCAAGTTATGTCATGTATACTTGTCCTTTTATATCACGATTAAGGAAGGCACTCTTGAAACCCATCTACTAAATTTTCCAACCAAATCATGTTGCTATTGCATAGATTATATGGATGGTCTTAATCTTTGTTATGGAGGCAAATATCTCTTTATGATAAATTACCTCATTTTTTGCATATCCCTTTGTAATGATTTATGTCTTATACTTGTTAATGGATTCATCTACCTTATATTTGATTTTGAATATACACTTGGAGCCTTTGGGTTTTTTTCCTTTTAGTAAATCAATATTTTTCTATATTTTGTTCTTCATTAGATATTCATACTCTATATTCATAGTTGCCTTCTACTATGGTGAAAAAAATGTTTTATTCATTTATTTTGGTTTTGAATTCTCCATCACTAAAGTCATCAAGCCCAAATTCACTTCTTAACATATATTACTACAAGTACATGGTCGTATGGAAGTGATTTTAATAGCTACATCAAGTTTAGCATCTCTGATAGTACTAGTGAGCCATTTTAAAAAAATTCTTAATTGTGATGAAGTTGTAGGTAAAATATATTTATGTTCATCAACAACTTGTAGAACTTCTTAAAGAACTTTCTCATCTAACTCCATATCATCATTTATGCTCATAACTAGATATGTGATATCTTTAGAATCTTTAGAATCCTTAGTATTTGACTTAGTTTTAAACTCTTTATTAAACACCATATCTCTACTTATTGGAATTTCTTGGTGACTATATCTATTAGTTGATAAGTCTTTCACTCATCATCATATCGAAGAAATATACATGGAAATTTCTTTACATCCAACTTGGTCCTCTGTTGCTTTGGAACATGCATATATACCTTGTTTCCAAAGACTTTGAAATGCATAATTGAAGGTATTCTCTCAAACCAAGCTTCTTTAGTTCTAACACCTTGTAGTGCCTTTATGAGCACTCTATTTAGAAGATACATGGTAATTGAAGTAGCTTCATACCAATATTGTTTCTCCATATTTGTTCCTATAAAAATCTAGAAAATCATTTCCATGATGGAACGATTTCTCCTTTCAACAAACCCATTCTATTGTGGAATGTACATTGCAGTGAGTTATCACTTGATCCCATTATGCTCAAGAAATTTTGAAAAGTAATTGGATGTATATTCCCCCTTGATTTGAGTGGAAATTTTTATTATAATACCCATTTTTGCCTCTACATATTTCTTGAAGCACTAAAAATACTTGAGTGCATCTAACTTTAGTATCAAGAAATACACCCACATCTTCCATGAGTAGTCATCTACAAAATAACTAAAAGTAATTACATCCACTAAAATTGGTTGCCATGGGTCTACATAGTTAAGAATGAATCACATCCAACTATCCTTTTTCTCTATGAGTTATCAACTCAAAAGGTACTCGATGTTGCTTTCCTACCAAACAAGTTGAGCATATTAGCAATGTTGGTGAAAAGCTAGGCAAACCTAACACTATTTGATGCTTAATTGAAGTAAGTATCCTAGAACTATATGACCATATCTCCAATTCCATAAGGAGGTAGTATCTTTTGTGATTATTGATAATGTGGTATTAGGCTATGATATGACATCAAGTGCAAACAAGCCATTTTTAAGGAACCTATTACCACAATCTTGTCATGTCTCTTGATAAAACTCTTATTGTTATCATCGGCAATACATGATTCTAACACCATGTTTTGATTCATAACTTATGGTACTAACAACCAATTGTTTTCTAGTTTAGGTACATATAACACCTTTTGGATCATGCAATTACCTCTAGGGAAATTGAAAGAAAATTATCCCACTTCTTTGACATGATATATTTTATCATCGAAAATGGTTACTAGTTTTTCCATGCTCTTTGGTTTGTAATAAAACAAGATATGGTTTATATCTAGTCATGTGCTTGCTAGCACCTGAATCAATATACCAAACTTCATCCTTCAATATTTTTATCACCTTAGACATTAGCACCTTATGTGCTTGTTTGGATTCTAAATCTAATTTTTCATATGCAACATGCCCTTATTATCTCTTCTACTTAGGATGTGGTTTATACTATGTCTTCTTCTAATTTGGTTTACGGACTTGATCTTCTTGAATCATAGGTTTATACAAAATATTTATAGCGTGGCCTTCTTTATCACATATGTGGCAAATACCACTTTTGTTTTTTAGGTCATTTTGTGATGATGATAGGGAAGGACCCTTCTATGGCTTCTTTATCCCATACTTCTTGGTAGTGAGTGCATTATTTATCAATTGATCCCTCAAATTGTTGGTTTCTTCTTCCTGTTGAAGAATAATCACCAACTCATCAAAGGATACCTTTTAATTTGAAATTTACAAGGAAGTGATCAACACTCAAAATGAATCTGGTAGAGCTCTAAGTATGATGGATACCAAGAGCTTATCATCCATAATTTCTCTTATGGTGTTATATTATTAGCATTTTATTATGCGTTAGAATAGTTGTTGTCTCTTATTTCTTGTGTTCCAAGTGGCACAATATGCCTTACTCCTTTAGGAAAAATGTAGGTTCTCTTTTGCATGCACTCAAGCTACTAAAATGTCTCTTATTCCCTTGATGCCCTTTCAATTCTATTGCAAGTTGTATCAAGACTTTTCTAGCGTGCATCCAACTCATTCTTGCTCTTCAACATGAGATGATTTTTACTTCACAAAGTTGGATCCAGTAATGGTGTATCCACAACATTTCAATATTGTGCTCGTAGTTGGAAATATTATCCCAACAATGATGGCTCTAGTTGGCTCATTTCTAGCGATGGTGGATTTTGAGTGCTTGCTACATTGGATGGTAGCTTGCTTTAGTGAAGGTAATTATTCCAAGCTTATTTGATGGTAATATTCCTCCTTGCACTTCAATTTTTGGCCATGTATGCTATGTAACCTATGTGTTGTCCTTGTTCTTACTTGCACTTGTTGTAACAATGTTATCTTATGTAGACTTTCTTGAACCAATGCAGATTTATTCCTTGTGCACTATGTAGGTGCTAATATAGAACAAGAACAAATAAAGAAAAACTATCCACTATAGGTATCCAAAAATACCCATCACAGTGCAAATGCAACCAACTCTACAACTTGGTAAAGAAAAACCTTACTGCTTTCTCCATCTTGGACTCTCAATGTATGAAGTTGAAATTGAAGGTAAAGTATTGTTGATTCATTCTTCTCTTCGTAGATGGTATAAAATGTGCCCCATGCCTCCTTGGATGTTTGTGCTTCATAAATGTGTGGCTAAATAACATTTACTATGGCAAGGGTGATGATAATCAATGCTCTAGCATCTACATCATCAACTTTTTTGTTTATCTTCATCCTTTATAGGTTGAGTGACTTTGCCAATGACAATGTCCTAGAGTTTCTCAACTACAAAGATGGTTCTTGTATTATTTTTTTAGGGTCTAAATTTTAAACCTTTGATTAATTGTGAATTTATAAGAATAAATTTTGGTACGACTATAGTGAGGGATCCTTATAACTCCCAAATGGTCCCCCGTTCAATATACTATCAATCAAATATACTGGACATTTCTATATATCTATATTTCTTATATACCTATTGGTACATGGAAGAAGCTAGTCCTCTTGATATATACAATTGTACATGAGAGAGACTTTCATGGATGTGAAAAATAATGATATAAGGTACCAAGGTAGTATGAAAATGGATTCACCCTATCAATGACACCTACTAAAAGAGAAATCCTCCTACATAGGTGTAACTTTCCTATTTACTTGGAATTTCTCAATTCAAGGTTTAATTCAAGTGATAATGATGAATAGGATATGATTATAGAGGGAAATTATAAAACATTATGACCTTATATCTCCTCAATGAACTAAAGGGTTGATGCCTAAACATTGTTATGATAGCTTTGTTACCCTATAGTCATATTAGCTCGAAGTAATAGTTTTACCTATAAACATGAGTCATATGAACCGTTGATACTAAACGCTAGTAGTGTGCCTAAGTGATGAAGGAATTCCATTACTCAAGGAATAGTAGTGATGAATTCTTTGCAAGAGTACGGGAACCTCATAATTTTACCAGTTCATATGCTTATATGATAGCATATCAATAGTTAAGAAGGCAAATAAGGGAAGTGAGAAGACTCCAAAGAATAATGGACTTCACAATGAAGTGGTCAGCACAATTTAAAGATAATTATAATGATTCAAGCATGGATTCTAACTTTTCAAAAGACTATAGAGAAACATCTGCTAGTTTTATCCCATAATATCATTTTGAAGAGTGGAGGTGGAAAATGTGACTAAGGTGTGTAGAGAATAGACTAAGAGTATTACAAAAACCTAGCCAATATAGATTTCATGGATGTGACTTCCAATACTTGGGAAATAAGAGAGCCAAGCTGACAACAATATCACCAACAAGTAATTCCAAGTACTACAGGGTGGTAGGAAGGTCATAGAATGGGATTGTGATGAGTGAATGAGGGTAGGAATAATTCAGATCCTTTACCTAGAGGAATGAGGGGAAGAAATCAATCTCCTACTCCAATATGGCCTAGGTAGCCTAGGGAGACATCACACGCACCCTTTAATTTGACCAAGAATGCACAATGAGGATGTAATTTATGGGGTGGATTCTTGCCAAATCTTAGGGGATGGTAGCCACATAGAGGAAGTTTAGGACGACCACCAATACTTTGATGAGGACCAAGAATAATAGAAGTAGGAAGAGGATTATTTCATAGAGAAGAAGGTCCATTTAATACTTAAAAATATTCTACAACAAGAAGATAAATCCATGGCAAACAGGTGTAAGGAAGAAAACTTTTTGGTATGGAAAGAAGTTGAAGTAGACAAAGGACTCGTTCACCAGGTTTAGAGGTAGATTTATACTGAGGGGATAGAAGTCAGAATCATCCAAATGAGAATCAAATAACAAGGGTATCTTCACCAAATGATGGATCAATAGGGCAAAGGAGAAGCCTTGAACAAGCTAATGCAACCATGGAAGGAGGGAATTATGCAAATTCAAATTAGATAGGTTGCAATTATACAATTCCAAATCGTACAATTAATAATTGTATGGTTACAAATCGTACATTTGGCCAGCAAGAGGTATCAAATCATACAAATGATTGTTTAGAGCTAGATTGTATTATTACTCAACCCTTAGTTACATGGAATGAGGTGGCAAAGCCTCTAGTTGACACATCAACAAAAGGAATCATACAAGTGAATGTCACTATATGATTCCTACGATGGTAAGTTAGAAAAGTAGGTAATTTTGAAAAAAATGGAAAAATATATATAATAATAATCTTTATTGTGAAAATACCTTGAGGACATAATCAAGATAGAAGATGGTTGAAAACCAGAAATGGCAGCCTCTTCTAATAAAAAGAAAAAGAAAAGAAAAGCAAAGATAATAAAATAATAGAAAAAGAAAAGAAAAGCAAAAATAATAAAATAATAGAAAAAAATCAAAGAAAAGGATAAAATTACATGCAAAAGGGACTGAGTGGGTAGTCATCCATACAAAAATATAAAAACACATGCAAAGAAGGCTAAGGTAGTATATTTTCATGCACTAGGTCATTTTTGGCTATAAAAGAGAGCACCACGCACATTTTTAAACTAGTTGAACAAATTGAACAATCAAAAATTGGTAATTTCATGAACAAGAAGCAGTACAACAGAAAAAAAATTCCACAAGCATGCAAATAACACAGATTCCACTAATTGTATTTACCCATTATAAATATGCATAGTGGAGTTTCTTTTTCTTTCGAATCGGTAAAGAAAAACTACTAGTAAGTGAAGTGCATGAGAAAAAACATGGAGGACTTTTTTTGGAAAAAAGGCCAAGGTTGCTTTTTCAAAAAAGCTAGGATTGTCTTCTCAAAAAAGCTAGGGTTTGGAGTATTTGTCTATAGATAAAAACCCTAAGTTATGGAGAATTTAGCTAGGGTTTGTGTTTTTTAGAAAAGCAAAAGTTGAGGGCAAAGTTAAAACCCTAATGAGAGAATAAAGTGGAAGGTCATACAAAATAAGATATTGTACAAATTACCCATAGAAGTGTATAGTTGAAGAATTACACATTCAAGAAAAGAAAAATTGCACGAGTAAGCTAGAAATCATACCAGAGAAGAGATTGCACAACGACAACAAAAAGCATAGGGTAAATCATAAAAATTTGACAAGTAAATTTTGGGGGTGAATACAGGCTTCAACAATAGATTGTATGATTTTGGGGTATAATTGTATGATTTTGGAGAATAATTGTATGATTTGAATGCAATTGTATTATTTGGGGCACAATTGTATGGTTTTAGATCCCAATTGTATGATTTGAGTGTAATTATACGATTTCATAGCATCATTGTATGATTTAAGTGCAATTGTACGATTTTGGGACCCAATTGTATGATTTTATGTATAATTATATGACTTCATTTGCAGTTGTATGGAATTAGAGTACAGTTGTACGATTTCAGGTGCAATTGTATAGTTTTAGAGTGTAGTATGATTTTGGGAACAATTGTATGATTTTAGGTGAAGTACAAAATTAGGGTAGAGTGTACGATTTTTTAGTGCAATTATTTTGAATTTTTTAAAATTGTATAGAATTGGTAAAGAGGAGCAGTTCCACAAAGATGAAGGTCTATGAAGGATGAGCATCGAGTAGGAATTTTGGGCTCATATACAACGAATTATGAACAAGAATAGAATACTCACCAGGTCCACTACATCAAAGGGATCCATGGCCCAGGCAAGGAGAAGTGATCTACCCTACACAAGACCAAGGATGAATATTTTATCCATGAGGAGTACAGAGCTACCATCCTTGAAGGGGAAGAGGTTAAAGGTCATGGAGGGGACACAAAAATTGGTGTGGTGGTAGAGGAAGGGAGCAACCATAATTTTGGAGGAGATTCAAATGCACCTAGAGCACATCAGAGGGAGCTTCAAAGAAAAATTCATAGAGAAGCTACCTCAAAAAATTAGATATACCTACCCAATGAGGATGAAGGATGGCAAGTAGACTTGAACAACATCACCTTCACATAGCTAGTAGGTGAATTATATCAAAAATAGTGGAATAAACATGATGAAAATCGCTAGCTGAATGTAGTGTTAACTTAGATAGGAGTGAGTGTTTTGGCATGAGTACCTCCACTGGACAAAGTTTTCTTTAATGATTACTTATTGTATATGGTGCAATATTATGATGCTAGTAATAATTGCACCTTTTTTAGGATAGGAAACCATCATTTGAAGGTGGAGTTCTCAACTGCTAATTTTTGAAGAACATTCGGGTTGCCAAAGGAAGGGCTACCAATTAATAAAGGACATGTGGATCCCCTTGAGATCCACAAGTTAATTATTGAGCTAACATCACTTAAGTCTCCATCAACCACTAAGTCTTTTAGTCCTGGAGGATGAGAGATCAAGAAAAGTATGCTAAAGACCAAGGAGCTTATTTGTTCCATGAATGTGGTCATGTCTCAATTGTCTACAGAGGAACAAACTTTTGAAATACCAATTTGGATGGTACAGTATGTGGAGGGCATCACCAAGGGAGTCTTGTATGACTGGGATACATACTTAACTTAGCATATTTAGTAGTTGTTTTAGGGGACAAGGAAAAAATTTTCAATGATATTCCATGCAATAACTATAATATTGGATGCAGTTTCTCAGGCAGACATCATATTCTATGGGTTAATAACTCTTCAAGATCTACCGAAGAATCAGCCTTCCATATTGTGATGGACAAAGAAAATTTTGATCCACAAGACTACTTTAGAAAATTCAAAATAGAGAAATCACACAAGGAAACCGAAACCTCCCTTGGCTAAAGAGAGTGAGACTTTAGAGGAAGAAGTCCACCATAAAAGTAAAATACATCACCAACTGCTTCTAGAATTTTATTCAAAGTAGCAAGCACATGTAAAAAGATAGTAGGAGTAGCCACTATCTCACAAGGAGGAGGTAACAACACCAACACCAAGTCCAGTGAGAACACGAAGGTAACAAGATAAGTGAATGTGAGAAAAATCTCTTGTACAGAGTGATAAATTGCAAACAATGCTTACATATCCAACTAAGGAAATGCACTTGGACCTAGAGGTATTGGAATTGGTAAATATCAATGTGCCAATAGAAACAAACTAGTTAGGAGAAGCAATGGGATCTCCTACATTGATCAATGCCAATGAGTTTGAAATATTGGAGGCATCCAAGCACTAGATGGATAGAATGGTAACACCACCATGGATGAAAGCAAAAGAAGTGATGGTGGCCCCATTGAAAGAGAAAAAGGAGAAGAATAAACCACAAGTATGGATTTTTATGAGAGGTGAAAATAGTCATTCGACAGAGGGAAATGTGATATAAGCACAAGAATTATTTGATCTGGTATATGTACTTGCAGCAATGATAGAATAGCAACCGTATCCATAGGAAGAATAGCAATCATAGCCATAGGAAGAAGTCCGGGTACCTAGTAAAGAACAACAATCAACTAAATAAATTATTGATGTTGACATTATTATATCATAGGAAGAGGACCATGAAACATTAATTGTAGCTCAAAAGTCACTACAGGAAGAGACTGTAATAAGTCCCATTAAGGATATCAAGGAAAGATCATATTTGGATGAGGAAAAGGAGGAAGAGTCTCATATATAGGAGATGGACCACACACTTTGAACAATATTTTTTTCTCGAAGTGCCATAGTTCAAAATTTTGAATGGAGAAGGTGAAGATACAAATGAACAAGTGGACCATTTCCTGGAATAGATCTGTGAAATATTCCTAAGTACCCATGTTAGCGTATGTTGATTGGGCATATAGTTGTTATTACATTATTTTTGGTGGAGCTGGCGTATCTGGTTTATTTGAACTACTGCCTAAAAAGGGCTTGGTCCATTTGAATTAGTTCTGGCTGTTACGGACTAATATGGGCTCACTTTGTATTATTTAATTCTCTTTGATTAATGCAAATGTTACTAGTTCGCTTGACATGGTATCAGAGATGGATACCTCACTCCCATTGTGGGTGCTTAGTTTGGTTTGATCTGAATTGACTACTACTTGTCAAGGTTTCCAAATCTAGGCCACCAGCTCGAGGTCGATAGAACCTAGGCAGACTACATGTAGTCTGTGGATCTGACACTGCAATTTTGTAACTGCATGTAGTCCATGGATCTGACACTGCAATCTCGTGTGACCAGGATGTCATGGTGGAGCCTCTAGCACTATTTAGTATTGATCTGACACAATGACACGAGAACACATAGAGGACTGAAGTATGCTATGGACCCAATGCAACCCAAGTGGATGTCATATCTGTCCTAACGTGAGAACTTAGAAGGACTCCTATTGAGGGGGACACCATGGGAGGACGTAAACTGAAGGATACTAAGCATGAGACAGACCTGACGTGACTAAGACGCCAGCTCTACGATGACAAAGCTACTAAGGTGGCTCGATGGTGACAAATAGGGGACATGAAATCCTAAAGCTACACTTGACTCAACCTAAGACACATGGACTAAGCTCGAGATATGGGCAGACGAGCGATGAATTGTGAGAAAAAAGGTTACTCTGAGGTTTTATCCACCCTAAGGTGGACATTAAACTATATGAGTTCTATTTCTTTTAAATAGTACCCAAAGTCTCCCCGCAGTATATGTGGGATATATCCCATATTAATGTTTGCACAATGTTTTGGCTAACATAATATTGTTGCATTCCCATTTTTTGATAGTGCATTTTCCGATTTCGAGGCTAGATTTGCAAGGGTTTTTGCTACCATCAAATGCCTATGGTTCCAATGTTGACTGTGTTGTAAAAATCTTTGGTGCTCAAAGCATTAAGATCATGCAGCGTGCATTTTTTGCAGATGTAGAGACCTGAAAGATGTTCCTCGATCTAGTACCATAAGTTGTAGATGATCGGTCTATTGGTATTTCTCAGGACCGAGGGTGATGATGTTTTGATCACTAAGGATGAACAAAGGCATGCAAAGATCATATTGGTTTGAGAGTTTGTACGACGATGATGCACCTTGTCGGAGCCATAACTTGTGAACCGTACGCCCGTTGGCCTTGAAATTTAATAGGTGGTTTTGTGTGTGTGTTCTACATCAATAAAATATTCTATTGGCCTGACTCTCCAAAAAAAGTCTTTTCAGGACCTAACTCCTCCATCTAGTGTCCCAAAATTAGTTTTTAGAATAGGTTCTCGGGTTTTTTGGATTTTTTTGGCTGTTAGAAGTTTATTATCTTTTATTATACCTTAATTTGAGACCTAATATTTTAAATTAAGGTTTTTTATTGTAAGAGGGATGTGTGCACCAAATTTGGGCACAATCCGACTCATTTCTATTTTTAGAATTTTTTAGAAAGAAGATCTATTTTTAGTAGTTTTAGAAAAAATATGTTTTTAGGGTTTCTTTAGGGTTTTTTGGTTTCCGGTTGCTATATGATGGATTGTAATATTTTTTAGAAGGGGTGTGAATTTAGGAATGATAAGAATATCAATTTGTAGTTTTCTTCTATTATTACATTTGTGTTATGTGATTGGAGTCCATTTTGTTGGTCTCTTGTAGCTGAGTTTACACCAGACGAATAGTGACGACCAAATATCAACGACCGCACATCCGATGTCCACTTGAATATTTCAATGCCTACCACATTTCATCAAATATTGAATCGAGCGATGAAAGTCTACAACCGAAGGAGAACAAGCTTCCTCAGCCTTTCTCAATGAGATAATCAGACACTGATCTGCATCTTACATGGTGTATTTTGAGATGTGAAAGCCAAATACTACAGGTCCTATGGCATTTCTCTGAGCAGCGTGATCGACACAAAGGATCGATATAAAGTCATCCCTTTGAAGTACTTCAAGGGGGGGATTTTTTGGTGACATATTGTGCTAATCTGCCTACGAGGCAAGCTTTGTAAGAGCCTTTTGAGGCTTCATATAGTTGCATTTTTTGCACTAAGGGGAGATATAATTTTACAAAAACAAGGGGGGAAGACTTATAAGGGTGCATTTTTGGCAGTGACCGAAACCTTAGATTATTTTTGAAAAATTTCATTGTAAAAGGTGCATTTTATGCTGAGACCGACACCTTAAGAATGGGCAGATCAAAGAAGAAAACTATCCCAAAATCAACTGATGTTGCTAAATCAATTAAAAGCCCATATTTTTCTCCACACATGGATGGGATGGATTTTTATGAAGATGGCACATTTCTCACACTACGAAATGGTGTAGATGCCATAATCAATGATTCTGCGTATTGTGAAGACATGCAGAAAAATGGTGTTCTAATCCCTATTGGCGTTGTAATGGGAATATACATGTCATTTTATGCTCTTGATATTGCACAGTGTAAAGTGAAAAGGGACATTAGTGAGGAAACAAAGGTCAAACCCCTAATGGTCGATGCTTGTAGTGACACAAGTGACCTTCATCCCATGGTGGTGAATGCTTGTTGTGACACATGTGACCTTGAGCCCGTGATGGCTAATGCTTGTTGTGATACAGGTGACCTCATACCTTCTATGGTAGATATTAGTTGTAGCACATGTGATCTCATCTCAGTAGCAAAATTTTCTTGTGACACCAGTAACTTAGAAACTGAAACTCCTCAAAAAGAACTCCATAATCTCATCAATAGTGACAAATGCCATATTGTTAAAAGTATTGATGAAGATGATGAAATTGGGTATTTTGAAAAACACACCAAAGGATATGGATCCAAAATTATGAATAAAATGGGATTCAATGGTGAGATATTAGGTAAACATGAACAAGGCATTAAAACTCCAATAATGCTAAATGTCAGGGCAAAGAATGAAGGCCTTGGCTATACTGGACATGCAAGTACTAGTAATTCCATGTTTGTAAAACCTAAATCTCCTACATTTCCTAAAAAGAATTGTTGCAGTCATTGTGGAAAGACAGGATATGTTGTAGCTAGATGTTGGAAATTACATCCTTGTGATTCATGTGGATGTACGAATCACTCTTCTTCAAGTTGTTGGTACAAATTGAAAATGGCCAACAAGGTTCATATAGATTGTGGATGGATAGATCACACACAATGGACCATGATGAAAGAAATGTTGTATGGCTTCTACCAAAAAGGTAAAACCTATGGTAGACCTCGAGGCAAATCTAGTGACAGACCAAGTGGCAGTCCCAAAGATAATGACCTAGAGATAGACCTAAAGACAGGCCCAGAGACAAAGTTCCAAAGGCAGATCTACAGGTAGATCCAGAGGTAGATTCATAGGCAGACCCCGAGATAGACCCAGTGGTACAAATCTAGAGGTATGCTTTGAGCTAGAGCCAAAGCCATGAGCCAGATCCAAATTTGAAGATAAAGCATGAGCCACCATTATTTCATTTCTCTTCTTCTTCGCTATTTTTGGGACAATGCTTTGATTGTAGTAGTTTGTATATTTTGTCATTTCCTCAATTTTTCAATCCTTCAGTTGTAGTTTCCCTTCATATATCTTTAGTTGATCTTCATTCTTTGTCAATTGCTCCTTTTGGATTTCCAACTGTTCTTCCTATTGCTTGAGTTGTTGGTTGTTCAAACTCAATTTCTCATCCTACTATTTTATTTGTGCAGTATATTGTTGTAACAACCCATCATGTTCCTGTAGTTGCTTCTTTTGTTCTTCTATTTTATGGATCATTAGTTTTTTTTCTTTTCTTATAAATGTAGCTTATCCTCATAGGCTTACTTCATACTAGTCATTTTTTCTTCCACCTGCTTCAACTTCTCCCTAAATTCTTTCTTGCTACATTATAATTCTTCTTCAATTGTAGCCATTTATTTCTTAGTTGTGTCTACTTCTCCTTGCTGATCTTTCGTAGCTTGATAAATCTATTCCAATCCCAAGCTAAGCCATTCAATTTAATGTGTTAGAAAATTAAATTTCTTAAAAGTGAAGGTCAATTTTGGTTATGCCCTTTGATATTCTATATTAGTTGCATTCAATGAAAACCTATGATTTTTTTCCAAATTGAGGTATACTCATGGGTATGCTCTATAGTATGTCTTCATCCCTTCTAGCAAATCATAAATTCCTAACATATTTTTTACCTCCCCTCTAGGTAACTACCATGGGTGTTGTGCATGTATTTGTGCTATTCTCCTTGTTCGGTCTTCACTGCACACCCACTCCATGACCTTCTCCATTTCCATGAAGGTTATCTCCCTCCACTGCTTCAACTATTCTATACAACCTATTTAAAACTACAATCGAGTTTTCAAGTGAACTAGTAACATTTGCATTAATCAAAGAGAATTAAATAGTACAAAGTGAGCCCGGATTAGTCTGTAACAACCGATACTAATCAAACGGACCAAGCCCTTATTAGGTAGCAATTCAAACAAACCAGATACGCCACCTCCACCAACAATAATGTAATAACAACTATATGCCCAATCAACATACGCTAACATCCCCCCTTATTACATTATTTGTGTAATGAAATAACTACTAGCTATGCTAACATCAGTTGATTTTGGGATAGTTTTCTTCTTTGATCTGCCATTCTTAAGGTGTTAGTATTGGCCAAAAATGCACCTTTTACAATGAAATTTTGCAAAAATAATCTGACTAAGGTGTCGGTCACTGCTGAAAATGCACCCTTATAAGTCTTCCCCCTTGTTTTTGTAAAATTATATCTCCCCTTAATGCAAAACATTGCAACTAAATGAAGCCTCAAAAGGCTCTTACAAATCTTGCCTCGTAGGCATATTAGCACAATATGTCACCAAAAAATCCCCTCCTTGAAGTACTTCAAACAAAATAAATTTGCTATTTATGAAACCTAAAAAGAGGTAAGCCCCTCCTTTTATAAGGACTTCAAACAAACAATTTGCTATTTATGAAGCCTAAAAAAAGGTTTTGAGTGTTGATGAGTTTATGCCTTGTTTGAATGCTTTGACAAAGTCAAGGAAGAAATTCAATAGGCTCATCAATCTGAATTGTAGCAAAGAGATCAAGTGATTGCAAAGAAGGATGAGGAGCTCACCATTTTCATTAGAACAAAGGCAGCTTTGAAAGAAAATTTATGCAAGGGTACATCTGATAAGGAGGAGTTTCTACATATCCTGGCTATCACAAAGGAGAAATTAAACACATATGGACTAAAATTTTTAGAGCTCAGTAACTATGCTAACAAGTTGCAGAATGAGTGGGTCATTCTCCAAGTTCAACTTCAATATCTCCAACAAGACTAGTTAGCCAAGACCAAGAAATATGAGTTTATGAGGATGTTAACTAATTTAAATGGGAGGGTAGATGTAGGCAACAAATCCACCTCCTAGAAGAAGAAGAAATGATAATATAAGGATTTGCACAATTTTGGTAAAAGTACAATTTTTGTCTAATTGTACAATGTAGGGTTTGTCTAATTGTACAATGTAGGGAAATAAATGTGAATGCATGAAATGAAATGAAATGAATTGTAATGTGCATGAAATGTAATTTTATGAAAATCAAATTAGAACCTTAGTAAAGCATTAATGAAATTAAGTTGGCTAAGAAGTTGTGAGTGGTAGTTGTAAATATTAAGTTATCTTAGAAAACCACTTTGGAATGGCTTGGATAGGTATTATAAGCCCCCCCATTCAATTTATGTAGGTTTTTCATGGTTTTTGATGGTTTCTGATAATAGCCGATATACATTGTTGTTGATCTTAGCTGATATGATTGATTATGGATTGCTAAGGAGAATTGTAGAGCATAATTCAGCATTGTTGTGTCCATACATGTTGCTATTTGAGTATGAATTGTATACTTTTATGCAATATTGCAGATATAACATTGTAATGGAATGATTCTACAATGGAAATAAAACATTGATTGATACCCAACTGTGTATGAGAATTGTGGATGGAGAATTGTTCATAATTTCTTCCTATAAATTGTAATTGCCATGTTTGCAAGTATTGAATGGATTCTAGAATGGGCAGTACATATTATTGTTGGATATGGAATATGAATTATGATTCCAAGTGTGCATGATGGATTACTAATTTGGTAATCCCATCATTAGAATTATCCAATTCCTATTATGTTAAATTCATACATAGTATACTACATATTTGATATTGGGTAAAAACTACCACCTCCCTCATCAGGAATACTACCACTTGTACTACATTTGCAAAAAATACCACCTCCCTCATTGGAAATACTACCACATATGCTACATTTGGGAGGTCCTCTCTATTTTAGAATAAATTATAAACTTATAATAGGTCCTAAAGAAGTAATATTTGAGTGGACAAGAAATGCATGATATACTACAAAATTTAGATCTAGAGCCCAAACGTATGCCATTTTACCTAACCCTAATATTAAAATTTCAATTTATACACAACTGCATAATTGATTCAAGGTCCAACACAGATAATGCCAAAAAAAGTGGTAGAAGCACTTGGCCTACCACTAGAACATATCAACAGTAAGGTGGTGTAGTTAGATGGCACTCTAGTGCCAATATCTAGGCTCATCCGAGACCTTCCCTTGGCTCTCCAAGCATGCTCCAATTTTATGGTTCACCAAGACATAATGGTGATCAATATCCCAGCATAATTTTGAATAGTCCTTTGAGATACTTCATAACTAATATCAGAGGATATCTATCACTTTATTGGACCCACATGCTACTCCAAACTAGATATAGGACCAAGTTCAAAATCTCATCGAAACCTCTCCGCACATACCATGTATAGAAGATCCCTTTTAAGAGGGGAGCGAAGGTGTAGGCCTAATTAGTAGAATAATAGTTGTTAGACTTCAACTACTTCATCGATGAGATGCACCCATATATTCCTAACAACTACCTGGACCAATGGGCATCCAAGACATGGAGACAAAATCCTGACAAAGCATTTGATCCAACTAGTAGGGAGTGATTTATCACCAGGTATTTTCCTCTATACATAGTGTACATAGAATATATATATATAGAATAATATTTTGAGAAGAATGATTAATAAGATTACAACACCAAGGGACTAAGAGCCTAAAAATATGGAACTTCCAACAATCTCGAGTACATACCCAATCGAAGGATGGTATCTTCATGGAAATATTTGGCAAAAAAATATTAAGAAGGATTCACTTTGTCATCTAATTGCAACTCATACATGGCTAACAATGTGTTGCCCCAACATTAATGATGGCACATAAACCAACCACAATTAGTGATTTTCCAATGCACATAGGATATGTGTCCAACTACCAGGCTTGAGGGTAAATCTTAAAAAAGTATGATGATCAACACCTAGGAGGCAATTATCAGACATAATAAAATATGGAATTATCCCTCATAATAGATATAAAATATAACATTTGGTGTTGAATGTAGGTAATAGAAAGTGCTTTATGAGTTCTCTAGAACCCCCCTTACAAGACCAAGTACTGATGTTGTGTTACATGGGAAGCCTCGATACATCAAAAAACAAAGCACACATTCAGACACTATAGATTCTAATAAAGGGACCATGCATAATGGGTTTGGCTCATGAAGAGGCACCAAAATTTTACATGTTATTAGTATAGGTAATTGACACATGAAAAGAAAGTTGGCAACGCCAAAGGTCATCCAAGTATTGAAGAACCCAAATGACGGCTTGAAAAGGGGTAATAGGGTTCAAAGAAAATACATGAAAAAAATGTTAGAGGGTGTGCCAAGCAATTCACAAGAGAGGAATATGCATAAATTATAAAATCTAGAAAATCAGTGAAATAGTTAAGAATATTTGAAAATATATACCATGTTGATTCCCTTACAGCAAAAGTCATTATGTAAGCTTACCAAGTGGGACTGGAGCTCAAAATTATGAGGATTTATCTAATTGAAGAGGTATATATGTAGGTATTTCCTCCTTCTAGCATCCCACAATCCTTGAATAAAGCAGCCTTCTTAGCAGATTATGTCTTCTTCACAATTTTTTTTGCATACAACTAAAGGAAAGACACCTTGGACAAAAGTGAGATGAGAAGATCAGAAGCCCCCTCAATTTTCCCAATTGTTGATGTTGAAGATATGCCCAAAATTTCAATAAAGGGACACTTCCAAAGAAAATCCCTAAAGCTTATCATGCCATGAGGACAAGCTAACTAGTTGAACTAGAAAGGTTGAGGCTCATAGCCTTTTTGATATCAACTATGCTCGGTCTTGTCAAAGAGTCCTCTTAAATGACACCAAAAAGGCTCTAATGCTCATATCTTTGATAGGTCCCCTTATTCAAAGTTGACTTAGAACTTGTCCATCATCCATGTGGGTAAGTACAAAAATTGAGTCGCCTTCCATGGGTAACTAGCTTCACATCCACTATATCATCAATCATGAATGCCTCAGGGCTATTGATAAAAACACATTAACAAATTCCTTGAGAGCATGAAGCCTAGGAAAAATGGAGGGAGGGGTAAAAGGAAGGGGAATATTTGGTCCTTCACATTTTATATGTAATTATCCAAGGTAAAGGTTTAATGATCCCTTGTTAAGGGCAGCAATAAGGTATCAAAAATTAAACAAAATGAAATACGACAACAAGAGAGGTAGGATTATACTAAAATAAGAGGGATACGACCACTCACATCCTTCAAAATTGGCAATTAAATAGGCCTTGATCATCAAAAAAGGACCCCAAATTTTGTAATAAATCCAAAAGTACCATATAAGGGATAGCTTTCAAATTTTGACTCCACACCCAATGGACAAGGCAACAAAGTCTAGTTTTACTCCTTCTATAGGTTGAGGAACCCTAGGAGTGACTAAATTTGTAGGGAAATTTTTCCTACAACCTCGCTTAATTCCAAGCTAGACCAATCAAAAGTGGGGTAAGTCAAAGTTACATTTTTAGAAGATGCTTCCCACCTTCAATCAAAACAAAGGAGTTTTAGGAAATGTGGACAAACTAGAAATTATGATATCTTTCATATATGATCAACACTCATCTTTTTCCCAACCCAGCCACATCAAGGGTACCAAGGCCTGTGAACTATTGATTTTTAATCCAACAACCTATGTGATCCTTTTGATAGAAGAAGTTTGAGTAAGAAGGAAATCTTTGATCAAAGTCAAAGCAAGGCACATAATGATCAATTGAGAGCCTCATATAGAAAAGAACCAGTGCTTTAAGGAGAATTCCCACCATTGGCTAAAGGAGGTTCCACATATTCCAAGTATTCGTGATAGCCACAAATGTAAGAAGAAGAGCAAGCAAAATAGCATTAAATAAGGTATCTTCCAGTAGTCGCAAATGTTGACTTGCATGACCAATCCTATTAAAGCCAATCAAATTCCAAGCATGGCCACCACCTACCATATGCATGAGCCTACCCTATCCACTTGCAAAGGAGGCCATATTTTTTTCATTAATAAAGTTACATACCCGATAAGAAACACAATGGAGTAGTAATGGTGAAACCACCCTAATGTAGTAGTAGAGAACTAATTCAGCTACACATGATCATCCAAAGGCCCAAAAGCTTTCAATATTTATGGCCTTGGATCTAAATACCTTGAAGTTGTCATTGCACAAAGTTATAGAAGGATTTCTCAATTGCAAGAACTAAATATATTTGCATACCTTCTACATTGAACTTCAAAGGTAACGAACCCTCATCTCAACTATAAATAGGCTTCATTGTAAATGACATTGGAAGTTATTTCCCCGTGCTTGGTACCCAGCCTTATGGGATCTTCCTTTCACCCTTCTTTCCTACTATGACAAGGAGAGCCTAAAAATTTTCTCATGAATAGGGAGCATTGAACCCTCTAGGCCTCATTATCTTGTAATCATTTTGAGCATGTTAATGGAAGTCATGACTAATTTTTCTCAGTTCTCATCTTAGCTTGCCTTGATTCCTAGTGGTGTGTTTTTCTTGGTTGTGTTCACTAGATATATGTGATATTTTTTGTGTTCAATTTCCACTTGTTGTAGTAAAAAATTGGGGGCCCTAATTCCTTAGGGTATCACCCCTATAGCTCAGGACTTTATTTTCCTACAACACTATACATTTCTTGCAAGTATTTACTCTATTGTTATTTCACTTTCATTGTAATTCATCTTTTCCTCAGGCCTCGGCTCATGGAGGTTACTATGTTTCAAGGACTTAGATATGATTAGTATATGACTTTGATTAAAAACCCTAAATATCACCCTATAGTTGGTTCTTCATTTCCATACATAGTTCTTCCTATTTTTTTTCTCTATATGAGGTGCAAGCGCATTCATCTTGTTCGATCTTCCTCGTCTAGTCTCAATGGGTGTGTTCTAAGACAACAATTAGCAAGGATAATATTAATGCATTTTGCATCATCTCTATTTGCCTCTAAAATATGCAATATCTACCCTCACATACTTGAATCCCATAATATAGTCCTCAACATTATCAAACCCAACCATTTTGAGAGAAGAAAGCTTCAATTCCAAGCTAATTACTTCAACAATATTAACTTTCCCAAAAAACTCATGCAATCTTGACCATACCTTGATAGGATCACTCTCATATTTAATATGTAAAAGAAACTCTAGTTCAATCTACAAGGAAAATAGTCCAAGAACCTTTTCTTCTCTTTGATGGTAAGTGTCATAACTATCAATAAAATAAAAGGATTTGGTAGGCACTCATAGGCACCATAAAAAATCACCATATATTACACAACATTCAGATGAAGAAATGAAGAGTGTAAGAGGGTATTTATAGCAATACCAAAACCCTAATTGCATCATAAGGTTTAATTCAAGATGACATATCAAATGGGCTTTAGGTTAATTATAAGTAATAAACAGAGTTTAACCATAAAAAAAATTAACCATGGCCCATTGGGCTTACATAAAAAAATATTAAAACGAATAAATACATTATACAATAAAATTCCCTTAGACCTATCCAATACATCACACAATGTTGACCTTGGCTATGAATTAGATTACAATTGCAATAAAGGTGACTCTCCAATGATGTTATGGAGCATTAATGTAATGTTGCATCAACTTCAAATTAGCATCAACTTAGCATTAACAAAAAAAATTAATGTTTGGCACTATGATGGTGCTCAAAAGCACTAGCATAACTCTAAATATTTGTACCAACATCCTAACATCTTCTAGGCTACTATAGTGCTATGGTGGCATAAAATTTTTATCACATTACAAATAAGTTTAAAACCTAGCTAGTGTACCAGCCCAACACCAAGAGTGATGATACAACATTGTACTTCATTGTCACATATGCCATGAGAATGGGATCATGGCAAGAAATTGCAAAAGATAACAACTGAGAAATATGCAAATACTTTTGTTAATAATGCAAGCTCAAATTTATAGGGGTATTAGATAGCAATAAAATATGGCTCAAACCAAATATTTTCCACTCATAAAAATGTTACAAATAAATATTGTTACCTCCTCAGGCAATAAAAGTCATTATAATTCATTTAAAGTAAACTTTAGGAAGAACCACAAATGATGCACTATAAAACTGCAATGTGAGAAATCGTATTCAAAAGGCTCTAAAGCTATGAAGGAAATTTTGGAGTCAATTTTCAAAGTGAAGGTAAAAAAACATCATTGAGATAAATAATTTCCATCATCTTTGTAAAGTAGAAAAGCATCTTCTTGTTGTCAAAAAGAAAACAGTGTGGAGGTTTTACCTTACATTTTAGATTATCTAAGGTATAATAAATATGATAAGTTGGTACAATCTAAAAATGGAATAGATTAATGCAAATGAAGGCAATGGTTGAAATGACAAGAAGAGAAAAAAAAACAAAAAAAAAATCAAATAAAAATGAAATTTAGGAGGCAAATTGATTTGGAAAGCTAGAAGAAAATGTTAAGTGGGATTAAACACAAATGAAAATAAAAATAATAATAAATATTTATTGGAATGTTTTGGGTAAAAATATGGTAAAAGAAAAAAATAATGAAGGAATTAATAGGTTATCTTTGTTTTTGTTTCAATACAACAACAAATAACAAATAGTGGGGAATGTGGGGGGCCATTCAAAATATCTAAAAAGTATTGATAGATGCAATATATTGAAAATGTCAATACACCTACAGGGAAATAGGGTGAAACATAAATTAATTGATTGTGATGTTAGTTTTTAATATTAACAAAATTCAAATATTGGAAGAAAACTAGATGATGAAAATATATCTCAATAAAAATGATATAAAAGAATCAATAGAGGAAAAGCAATGGCTTGAGATGAAATACAAATAATATAGAATTAAATAAATGTTGGAATTGTAATATGACTTTTGACCACGGCTAACATAGTATGATGTAAATCTTGGATAGGCCTAAGGGCAATAATTATAAAATATATTTAATTTATTGTAATATTTTATTATGTAAGCCCTATAGGTCATGGTTAACGTAAATCCACCTTTTAAACTTGTAATTAACCTTAAGCCCTATTTTTATGTTGTTTTAGGTTAACTCATTTATATTTGGGGTTTTGGTATTAGTATATGTACCCCCACCACTCCATCTATTGCATTGGAGTGATGTGATTCTTTTTTTTAATAAGTTGTGTGGCTTCTATTTGGGGCCACTCCCATTATGAAAACAAAATATTACATTGCTCTCATTACATTTCTAATAAGTTAATTAAAGCATATCCAACTTTGTCTTTCTATCGGAGATATTCTTCATCTTCCTCAAACTGCTAAGTTTCCACAATCAACTCCTTTTATATCAAATGCCTTCAAAATTTTAAATTCTATCAAGATGAAATTCAACACTACAAATGGCTAAAATATTTGCTACCCACCTTCTATATCCAAAAATATCTTATCTAATAACAACCTCACAAGTTCTTAATACTTATTTTTAGGGTTCTTATTCATTCCCCCAAAATTCCAAGATATTATTTTCATCGTTATTTTTTATTTTATTTGTGGGTTTAGCCCCACTTCTTGTAAACACTTGTGATATTTGCTTTTGTTTTCCCATATCAATATCCCTTTGTTTTTTCTTTTCTCTTTGTTTTTTCTTCTTGGATCTTCCACTCTCTTTTCCATTCCCAACAATACTTTTCTCTTCGTCAATCTCTTCAATCTTCTCACATTTCTCATAGTAAGACTTATCTTTAGGTTTACCTTGTTAAGTGCAAGGAACAACCTCAAAAGCACAATCTTCCTTATGTTGCCATAGAAACACTAAAGTGCAAGGATGATCTTTTATAGCAATTACCTTCTTATTCTACCCTAAAAACCCTAAATTGTTATGTGTTTCCTCCAACCTCATTTCTATATTATTCTGCTCTTGAAACCTTAAAGTGCAAGGGATAGCATCTTCACCACTTTCACTTTTATTATCTGAATAGGATTCTATACTACTTGAGGAAAATGAAGATGATTTACCTAGAATAAACTTTACTTTTTTTATTGTCTTTGTTTTGGGTTTTATCTCCACCTCTTCTTTTGCATGTTTAATTCCTTCTGAACTTGCCCAATGATATTTTAGATAGGCTTTATTTACTTCTTCTTTTGGAGTGGAATATCCTTGATTTGATCTAGATTCTATTATTGTATGATTTCCTTGATTCGTCTTGAAGTTAATCTCATGGCTAGAATTTTTTGTCTCTTTCTTCATAGTTTTTACTTTGCAAACTCTTGCCATATGTCCAATATCAAAATAATTGTGGCAATGAAATGCAATATTTTCATAATCTACTTGTTGATCTCATTCTCTTGATTCAGATTTAATCTTAATGGATTGTGGCAAAGGTTTTGAAATATCCATAGCAACACATATTAGAGGATATATAGCATGATTTTGCTCCTTATTTTTTGGACTTCCTTGATAAATTCCCCTAGGGTATTTTCAATATTCTTCAAAACATCCTTATTTATAAGCTCATATGGAATTCCAAAAAGACTAACCCACACTGGAAGCTTCTTAAAAAAAAAATTCTCAACAAAAAAAAATTCACTCCATGGTCTCAAATAAAGTGCATCTCTTCCCCTAAACCATGGGCCACCAACCATTATTTTATCCCTAATTTCTAAACTGGAAAAGATGATGAGGAAAAAATATTTAGGAAGAAAAGTTAGAGTAATTTGAATTCAATCCCCACTTCCACTTGATCCAATTTTGAATCTCCAAAAAACCTGGCCATGATCTATGGAACTTACATATTAACCCTCTACTTTTAAGAACCATTATATCATTCTCAATCATCTCATTCTTGATACTTACTTCTGGTGTAACATCTGCTACCTGGATCGAACTTGCCATGTATTCTCTCTTCTACTTATCTCCAACTTGGGCCTTCATACTTCCAACCAGGGCATTTTCAATTCTAGCTAAGGCATCCTAACTTTTTATTAGGGATTTCAAATGTGACTTTTCTTCCATAATAGCTAATGGAGCTCGCTATTGGCTTGGACTCCCTCTTGGTTCATACTTCCTCTCTACTTGCACTCGTTTTTGCTCTTGGCTTGCACTCTCTTGCCTCACACTTGCTCCTAGATTGCACTTCCTCCTAGCTCACAATTACCCATGTCTCTTATTTTTCTCAACATTCCTTCGCTTCAATGATTTTTTAGAAACAATTTTCCATGCATTCGTGATAAGGATTTGAAGCATTGATGCACTCTATATTAACCTACTACTCTTTTGCCATTACTGAATCTTGGCTCGCACTCCCTCTTAGTTTGCAATTCCTTTTGGCTTGCATTCACTCTTGGTTTACACTTTCTCCTACCTCACACTCACTCCTAGGTTGCACTCCCTCTTGGCTCACAATTTCCCTTCTCTTCTTTTGTCGATGTTTCTTGGCTTCAACATTTTTTTGGAAACAATGTTCCATGTATTCATGGTAAGGGTTTGAAGCATTGATGCACTCTGGATGAGCTCGTCACTCTTCTGTCATGACTGGTTCTTGGCTTGCACTACCTCTTGGTTCACACTTCCTCTCTGATCTCATTTTCTCTCAGCTTACACACTCACTCCCAGCTTGCACTCTCACTTGCTACTGCACTTACTTCGACTCACACTCACACTCATTTTTGGTTGAACTTACACTTTCTTTTGGTTGCACTCACTCCCAACTCATGCTTGTACTCGTTGCTACACTTACTCTCCTATCACGATCGTACTTTTTTTTGCACTTATTCTCAGCTTGCAATCACACTCACTATTGCAATTACTCCCGACTCATGCTCTCACTCATTGTTGCACTTACTCCTGGCTCACGCTCACCGATGTACCTACTCCTAGATCTTGCTCACACTCTTTGCTACACTCTCGGCTTTCTTGGCTCGTGCTCACACTTTGGAGTGATGTGATTCTTAATTATGGATAATATAGTGATTATTTATAATGCCTACTATATATTTCTCTTTTATTCATTTTTATGCATTATGTATAATATTTAATTGGATGGATTCTTTTTGTTCATTTTTAGAAATGGGTGTGAATTCCAAAATGGTATCACAAGAAGCATGGAATAATAGTGCTTGGTCAAACAAAAAGACTATTTAGAGCCTCAAATCCTCCCTCTAAAATTTAGGATAAATTATTCTTCATAAGAGTATTCGACATAAGAAGAGGAGAGATCTTATTGAGAATATCACTATCCATTTTCTCAAGTCTTCGAAAAAACTTGCTTCATTTTTACAAAGGTAAATCTAATCTATTGATTGCAAATTCATTTCATTTTTTGTGCCATATTTTTTCATTTTAGCATGAAAGGGAAAGGGCAAGTTTCAAATTAAAAAGGGTGCTAAACTTTTTAATTTGAATTTAGCACTCTTTTACGCACACTCATTTGTTGCACAATTTTGATGTTTTTACAATCACACCCAATCTTTGTCAAGGTAGACATGTCCATGTAAACAACACATGGCGACACTCAAATGGTTCGGTGGAAGGAACTCATGGCCGATAGAGTGGTGGATTATGGATTCAAGATATGACATCTTTGTTTTCATTGGAAATTGAAGAAAACCAGTCAAACGGATGTGTTAACGTACCATCAGCATGGCTTTGACCTTTTTGGGTAGCGAGACTTGCAAATTTTCATTGCATGAGAAGTGCTCAAGTGTTTGGCTTGTTTTTGATAACGAATGGTTGGTCCACAAGTCTAAGGTTGGATTTTAGGAGGGAAGCATTATTTTTAACTTTTTTGCACTCTTATTTTGATAGCACAATGTTTACCTTTCACATTTAGCATGGTTTTCCTAGCTTGCAGGAGACCAAGGGTCAATTCCCAACATTATTTTTTCAAATATTCTTGGCAAGACAATTATCTCCAATAATGTAGCAACTAGCATGGCACCTCAAAGTGCTACATAATACCCCTTATAACTACATGTTTTTTGCCAATCAGAAAAGAACTTGTTAAGTCGACAACCAATCAAACAATACCCTCACACATAAATGGTGATAAATAAGTGGCAAATACTTGCGAATCAGGAGACGAAGCATGGCATGTTGTAATTGGGCATTATTTTTCTAAGGTTTGAGGTTTTAAATTTTTTATTTTTGAGGACTATATGGGAAAACTTCTAGATGCCACAACTTTTGCATATAGAAGCATTTTGAGCCTTTATTTTAAATTGCATGATTTTTCAACCTCTACACATTGTTAATGTTAATTTATAGACATTCTAGTGACAAAGGTCAATTGTGTGAAATATTCCTCAAGCCTTGTTGCTCTATTTTAAGAGGGTGGATTTACTACATTCTATACAATCATAATATTTGATTTAATTTTTAAGATGCAGTTGGATTTGTGATAGTTACAACAAATTTTGAGTCTTTTGGAGGTGTATAGGAGAAGGATTCAAGTTGTGCTTTAATCAATCCCTATTCCTCCTTTGGGCTATTGATTTAGTTTATTCATGAAGATATGATCATTCATGATCTCTTCCTTCTTATATTCTTTGTCCAGGTTCTCTAAAAAAATTGTAATGGACTTTTTTATATGCAAGTCCATGCAAAGCCTTCTTTGGTGATGACAATCATGTTGCCCAAGGGTATTTTAAAGTCTTCAAACAAGGTGATGTATGTTAGGAAAGGGAAATTTATGCTTCCAAGTCCTACATAATGAAACTATAGAAGAATGAAGCATCTTTTTTTTAGAGGTGATGATCATTTTGACTTCTCTTCTACATTTGAAGTCTTAGTGGAAGTGGTCTTTAGATATGTACGAGAATACCTAATAGTAGTAGTGATGAATACAATCCAGCCTAAGGATACTTGTTCAAAGGTATTTTTGAAGCAACAAATTTTAGACTGATAGGGATCCTCATCATATTAAATAATAGCCTTCTAGATAAATGCATATACATGTAACCATTTTCTAGTGGCACCTTTGTTTATTAGTCCACTACCTTGAGTGGACATTAGTGGGATAATATTTTATTTGCCACCTCATAATGGTATAATATTATAATAGGCATTTCATGTTTGATTAATGCAATCTTAATTTTTCATTGCCAAATTCAACCCTTCTAGGATGCTCATATTAGTCGGTATCAGAACCAAACACTGGGTTGGAGATTATCCTCTTCCTTAGTTCAGGTGTGATTCAAAATAAAATGAAATATCCTCCCAATGGATCTTGGAAATTTTTTTGCCTATTTTGAGTAGAGTCAGCCTTGTGATCTCTACGTCAAAGCAGCCTTGGTTTGTTGTCCCTATACTTGAAAAATAGCTTGCATGCTTTTGGCTCATTTGTACCTTGGTGTCTCCATAGAAAACCCATATAAAAGTTGTTCAGTGTTGTCCATGCCATTGAAATTATGTGTGGTGCTCGAGCAGTGTCTGATCTGATGTAAAAAGCCCTTGATTTGCACGAATGAAGGCTATTTTTGTGACTCCTCGTTCACTATCACCATACACGTATGCATGAATTTTTTTGCATATTTTTTGGAATTTATGGCTTTACCTATTATTTCCTCTCCTATGTCATAGTTCTACATCAAATATTAGGTTGAAGCAGAGGCACGCAACGTAGATGGCTAAAATTTTCCATGCCCCTATTGCTAATCGACAATCATATTGAGTGTGACTGGTGATGGACTCCTTAATAGTCAGTCATGCATTCATGAGGGTGTTCAATAGGAAATTCTGAGCTTATGTGTAGGTTCTTCCAATATCTCACTAAATCTTTAGGCTTTTGATAGACCTGCTTTGCACAAAGGATAGCATGAGTTCACCTATTCCAACTTCACGAACCTACACCGTTCAAATTTCTTGACAAATGTTCATTTTACACCACTATTGTTACGAGAAATTTCACTAACATCAGACATTTTTGGTTTATCCCATTCTATGCCAAGCTGTCACCACGTCAGTGTATTTTGCTCTTTCTGCTACTTTCACGTTGGCCTACTAGTTGGCCTGCCTGTTATTTTTTGCTAAATCAACTATGCAACCATTTACGCAGCCAATCAAGACATTGAGCATTGGCACCACGTGAAAGTACCGATGAGAGGGCGTGGTAAACAAGATCAACAATAACCTTTATTTGAAGCAACATTTTTTTTTCCTTGTTGGCTGCTTGTGAGAGCCCACACGGTGGCACCACTTACCGAGGGAAGAGTCATCAGGGTGAATTATGGAACTTAATTCTTTATTCTAAAACCATTTCTAATTGTTGAAGCCTTAAAATTATTGATGCATTAAAAATATTAAGTCTGAATAAAGTTTCAAGTCATTCATTTTTTTTTAGAAACAACGATCCATGCAAAAAAGAACCCCATATTTTGTAATAAATCCAAAAGTCTCGTATAAGGGATATCTTTCAAATTTTGACTCCACACCCAATGGAAAAGGCAAAAAATTCTAGGTTCACTCCTTCAATAGGTTGAGGAACCCTGGGAGCCACCAAATTTGTAGGGAAATTTTTCCTACAACCCCTCTTCACTCCAAGCTAGACCAATCAAAAGTGGGGCAAGTCAAAGTTACATTATTAGAAGACACTTCCCACATTCAATCAGAACGAGCTTTAGAAAAGGTAGACAAACTAGAAATTATCAGATCTTTCATCTATGATCAACACTCATATTTTGCCCAACCCAGCCACATCAAGGGTACCAAGGCCCGTGAACCATTAATTTTTAATCCAACAACCCATGTGGTCCTTTTGACAGAAGAAGTGTGAGTAATAAGGGAAGCTTTGATCAAATCCAAATCAAGGCAGGTAATGATCAATTGAGAGCCTTAGATAGAAAATAACAGTGCTTCAAGGAGAATGCCCACCATTGGCTAAAGGAGGTTCCACCTAGTCCAAGGATACGTGATAGCCACACATGCAAGAAGAAGAACAAGAAAAAGAGCATTAAATAAGGTATCTTCCAGTAGTCGCAAATATTGACTTTCATGACCAAGCCTATTAAATCCAATCATGGCCACCACCTACCATATGCATGATCCTACCCTATCCACTTGCACCAGTCAAGGAGGCCATATTTTTTGCATAAATAAAGTGACACACCCTAGAAGAAACACAGTTGAGGAGTAATGGTGAAACCACCCTAATGTAGTAGTAGAGAACTAAGTCAACTACACATGATCATCCAAAGGCCCAAAAGCTTTCAATATTTATGGCCTTGGATCTAAAGACCTTGAAGTTGTCATTGCACAAAGTTATAGAAGGATTTCTCGATTACAGGAACGAAAGATATTTTCAGACCTTCTACATAGAACTTTAGAGGGATGTTGATAATTTGAGTTATTTTATGTTGTCATTGATGGCACATGAATCATTTATGTCATATGGATCACATTGAGTTTTGGTGGGCAGATGATATTTTGGAAAGCATGGATAAATTTAGGGTTTTGTGAAAACCAAGGCAGGCAAAATAAAATATTTTATTTAAAACTATGGATGGCAGATTTGAAATGGGTTTTTCTTAAAACCCAGGTTGGCCTTTTGTTTCGTCAAAAAAGGTGTCCCGGTGATGGATATATTTAATTTTAAATATTTAGTTTAAATTTTAATTTTAAAATTAAAATCAAAGTTAGTGTTGACGTCTAAAGAAAGAGATAAAATCAATAATGCGTTGACGTCATCAAAAATGAGGATAAGACTATATAAAGGGGGATCCTAAGGTTCATTTGAAATAAATCCTTACTCGTGTTAATCGTTGGCTAAGCATCCGAAGAGAGCTCGTGTGAAAATCATTTTGAAAAGGGAGACAACAAATAAATCCAAGGTTGATCGAAAGTCCAAGACATTGTGGGCAGAGTGGCGCATTGGCAATTGGCTTTTTGTTAAGGTGTGTGGTAGTGCTTTACGTCAAGGTTTGAATCTCCTTGACTACATTCGAAGGCATTGGAAGGAAAGCGCTCGAAGTGCTTGTGGTTTACATGAAATGGAGGAAGTACTTAAGGCACGTCATGCCTTTTCCTTTCGAACGAGCAGCTAGCTCGAGTGGAAACCTTAGCCGCGGCTAAGGCATTCACGATGTGGGAAAGTTGGGGGTTTGAATTCCCTTGAGGAGGTAATTACGTTTTGCTCTAATTAATTTCGTTGATGCCCTAGGATAGGAGTTATAAGGTGGTTAAGGAATAATTAAAGTTTTTAATTAAACTTTATTTTTATAAGGGTTGTGATTATTATTTCGGAGGTGGATGAGTTGTTGATTTATTTTGATATTCATGAAATTAAAAATGAAGATTTAGGAGAAATAAGGATTTGTTATAAAATATTTTTGAGAGCCTTATTGATTATTATTTTTTATAAGGGTTTTTATTAAAAAGGACTTTGGTGGATGTGTTTATTAAGTTAGAGTAAAAAGGTGTAAATTGAGTTATGCTTATCTTGTGATTATTATTTGAAGTCTACTAACCCTTATTGAGATTGGAAAGGAAATTTGTATTTAGTGTGGCAGATTTTATGTATAACTTCTTGGCATCAAAAAGGTATGGGCACATTCTCCTATTGATTGTTTATGGTGGTTGATTTTTGAAATATCATTGGAGTGAAAATAATTGATTGTGGTTTCCTTTTCGAAAGTGGTTGGTTAAATGCTTCAAGGTTTTATGGTTTGAGAGTTGTGTTTAAACCTTGTTTTATAAGCATAGTTGTTGAAGCCCATTGGTTGTGAAAAAACTTGAAAAGAACATGAGTATCATTGTTATGTGATATTTGTGGTTGAGCATTGTTGAAAATATTTGAGTTGGTTGATACATGCTTGGACTAGGGTTTTTGTGATAAAGAATAGTCCCTTGTGGTGATTGGTTGAGTTGAGTTGATTGAGCCTAGTCAAGTGATTGTGTGAGGTGATTGGTCAAGTTACATGAAATAAACTATTCCATTATTATGATTTGATTTGAGATTGATTTGAGTTGAATTGAGTTGAGATTGAGCTTAGAACATATTGAGTCTCTAATAATTCTCTTTATGCTTCTATGAGTTGACTTGAGTTGAGTTGAGATTGATTTGAGTTGAGTTGAGTTGAATATTGAGCTTAGAACATATTGAGTCTCTAACAATTCTCTTTATGCTTCTATGAGTTGATTTGAGTTGAGATCATTGTGGATCATTGTTGTCATCCATTTAAGAGTACATTGCCATTCATTGTTGAGTTCATCATTGATCTTTGCCTTGATATATTTTTGGATGAGATTTGAGTTCTACTTGAGCATGATTGATTGAGCCTTTGAGAAGGCCTTTGCAGATAGTTTTGGGACAACCTTTGTGGACAAGTTTTGGGACAACTTTGTGGACAACTTTGTGGATAGTTTTGGGATATATTTGTGGACATATTTGAGCAATTTCTTGGTGAGCTTGCTAGAGCAGATTTAAGCAAGTTCTTGGTGAGCTTGCTAGAGATATTTGAATAAGTTCTTGGTGATATTGTTGGAGCATATTTTGGGCAAGTTCTTGGTGATCTTGCTAGAGCATATTTGGACAAGTTCTTGGTGAGCTTGTTGGAGCAGATTTGGACAAGTTATGTGTGAGTTTGTTATTCAGATTTGGACAAGTTCTGTGTGAGCTTGTTATTCAGTTTTGGGCAAGTTCCATGTGAACTTGTTATTCAAATTTGGACAAGTTTTGTGTGAACTTGTTATTAAGTTTTGGACAAGTTCTGTATGAGCTTGTTATTCAGTTTTGGACAAGTTATGTGTGAGCTTGTTATTCAATTTTGGACAAGTTCTATGTGATCTTGTTATTCATATTTGAACAAGTTCTATGTGAACTTGTTATTCAGTTTTGGACAATTTATGTGTGAGCTTGTTATTCATATTTGGACAAGTTCTGTGTGAACTTGTTATTGCCTAGCTTTGAGCAGATCAAATAAATCATTCTATTGGATAAGGATCCTTATTTTTGTGTGAAATATTATAAGGATATTATCTTGTGGAGTACCCCACATTAGGGGAACCATATTAAATCTTGTGTCTCAATTGTGTATGGTGACTTGTGCTCTTGCTTACTATTATATCTGAGTTACTAATGCACATTGTTATATTTGGTTATTGCAATTAAGGACATTAATTGATATTGGTTTGGAAAGAAAGTAAAAAGTGGGTGCTATACTGTTCACCCCACCCTCTCAGTATAAGCTTGTGTTATTAAAGGTAAGGCACCCTCCTCTTAACTATAAATAGGCTAAATTTCATTGTAAATGGCATTGGAAGTTATTTCCTCGTGCTTGGTACCCAGCCTTATGGGATCTTCCTTTCACCCTTCTTTCCTACTATGACAAGGAGAGCCTAAAACTTTTCTCATGACTAGGGAGCATCGAATCCTTTAGGCCTCATTATCTTGTAATCATTTTGAGCATGTTAATCGAATTCATGACTAGTTTTTCTCAATTCTCCTCTTAGCTTGTCCTGATTCCTAGTGGTGTGTTTTGCTTGTTTGTGTTCACTAGATATATGTGATATTTTTTGTGTTCAATTTCCACTTGTTGTAGTAAAAACTTGGGGGCCCTAATTCCTTAGTGCATCACCCCTATAGCTTAGGACTTTATTTTCATACAACACTTTACATTTCTTGCAAGCATTTACTCTATTGTTATTTCACTTTCATTGTAATTCATTCTTTTCCTCAGGCCTCAACTCATGGAGGTTACTATGTGTCAGGGACTTAGATACGATGAGTATATGAATTTGATTAAAACCCTAAATATCACCCCATAGTTGGTTATTCCTTTCCATACATAGTGCTTCCTCTTGTTTCACTCTATATGAGGTGCACGCGCATTTAGCTTGTTCGATCTCCCTCGTCTAGTCTCAATGGGTGTGTTCTAAGACAACAATTAGCAAGGATAATCTTAATGCATTTTGCATCATCTTTCTTTACCTCTAAAATATGCAATATCTACCCTCAAATCCTTGAATCCCATAATATAGTCCTCAACATTATCAAACCCAACCATTTTGAGAGAAGAAATCTTCAATTCCAAGCTAATTACTTCAACAATATTAACTTTCCCAAAAAAATCATGCAATTTTGACCATACCTCGATAGGCTCACTCTCATATTTAATATGCAAAAGCACCTCTAGTTCAATCTACAAGGAAAATAGTACAAGAACCTCTTCTTCTCTTTGATGGTAAGTGTCATCGCTATCAATAAAAGAAAAGGATTTGGTGGGCACTCATAGGCACCATAAAAAATCACCATATATTACACAACATTCAGATGAAGAAATGAAGAGTGTAAGAGGGTATTTATAGCAATAACAAAACCTTAATTTCATCATAAGGTTTAATTCAAGATGACATAGCAAATGGGCTTTAGGTTAATTACAAGTAATAAACATGGTTTAACCATAACAATATTAACCATGGCCCATTGGGATTACATAAACAAATATTAAAACTAATAAATACATTATACAATAAAATGCCCTTAGACCTATCCAATACATCACGCAATGTTGGCCTTGGCCATGAATTAGATTACAATTCAATAAAGGTGACTCTCCAATGATGTTATGTAGAATTAATGTAATGTTGCATCAACTTCGAATTAGCATCAACTTAGCATTAACAAAAAATTGTTAATGCTTGGCACTATGATGGTGCTCAAAAGCACTAGCATAACTCTTAATATTTGTACCAACATCCTAACTTCTTCTAGGCTACTATAGTGCTATGGTGGCATAAAATTTTTATCACATTAAAAATAAGTTCAAAACCTAGCTAGTGTACCAGCCCAACACCAAGAGTGATGATACAACATTGTACTTCATTGTCGCATATGCCAGGAGAATGGTATCATGGCAAGAAATTTTAAAAGAGAAAAACTAAGAAATATGCAAATGCTTTTGGTAATAAGACAAGCTCAAATTTATAGGGGTATTAGATAGCAATAAAAGATGGCTCAAACCAAATATTTTTCACTCATAAAAATGTTACAAATAAATATTGTTACCTCCTCAGACAATAAAGGTCATTACAATTCATTTAAAGTAAACTTTAGGAAGAACCACAAATGATGCACTACAAAACTACAATGTGAGATATCGTATTCAAAAGGCTCTAAAGATATGAAGGAAATTTTGGAGTCAATTTTCAAAGTGAAGGTAAAAAAACATGATTGAGATCATGTCCATCATCTTTGTAAAGTAGAAAAGCATATTCTTGTTTTCAAAAAGAAAACAGTGTGGAGGTTTTACCTTACATTTTAGATTCTCTAAGGTATAATAAATATGATAAGTTGGTATAATCTAAAAATGGAATATATTAATGCAAATGAAAGCAATGGTTGAAATGACAAGAAGAGAAAAAAAACAAAATAAAATCAAAGAAAAATGAAATTTAGGAGGCAAATTGATTTGGAAAGCTAGAAGAAAATGTTAAGTGGGATTAAACACAAATGAAAATAAAAAATAATAATGAATATGTATTGGAATGTTTTGGGTAAAAATATGGTAAAAGAAAAAAATTATGAAGGAATTAAAAGGTTATATTTGTTTTTGTTTCAATACAACAACAAAAAATAAATAGTGGTGAATGTGGGGGGTCATTCAAAATATCTAAAAAGTATTGATAGATGAAATATATTTAAAATGTCAATGCACCTACAGGGAAATAGGGTGAAACATAAATTAATTGATTGAGATGTTAGTTTTTAATATTAACAAAATTCAAATATTGGAAGAAAACTAGATGATGAAAATATATCTCAATAAAAATGATATAAAAGAATCAATAGAGGAAAAGCAATGGCTTGAGATGAAATACAAAGAATATATAATTAAAGAAATTTTGGAAGTGTAATATGACTTTTGGCCAATGCTAACATAGTATGATGTAAATCTTGGATAGGCCTACAGGCAATAATTATACAATATATTTAATTTATTGTAATATTTTATTATGTAAGCCCTATGGGTCATGGTTAACGTAAATCCATATTTTAAACTTGTAATTAACCTTAATACCTCTTGTTATGTTGGTTTAGGTTGAACTCGTTTATATTTGGGGTTTTGGTATTAGTATATGTACCCCCACCACTCCATCTATTGCATTGGAGTGATGTGATTATTTTTTTAATAAGTTGTGTGGCTTCTATTTGGGGCCACTCCCATTATGAAAACAAAATATTACATTGCTCTCATTACATTTCTAAAAATTTAATTAAAGCATATACAACTTTCTCTTTCTATCGGTTCCTCAAACTGCTAAGTTTCCACAATCAACTCCTTTTATATCCAATGCCTTCAAAATTTTAAATTTTGTAAAGATGAAATTCAACACTACAAATGGCTAAAATATTTTCTACCCACCTTCTATATCCAAAAATATCTTGTCTAATAACAACCTCACAAGTTCTTAATACTTATTTTTAGGGTTCTTATTCATTCCCCGAATATTCCAAGATATTATTTTCATCATTATTTTTTATTTTATTTGTGGGTTTAGCCCCACTTCTTGTAAACACTTGTGATATTTGCTTTTGTTTTCCCATATCAATATCCCATTGTGTTTTCTTTTCTCTTTTTTTTTGCTTCTTGGATCTTCCACTCTCTTTTCCATTCCCAACAATACTTTCCTCTTCATCAATCTCTTCAATCTTCTCACATTTCTCATAGTAAGACTTATCTTTAGGTTTACCTTTTTAAGTGCAAGGAACAACCTCAAAAGCACAGTATTCCTTATGTTGCCCTAGAAACCCTAAAGTGCAAGGATGATCTTTTGTAGCAATTACCTTCTTATTCTACCCTAAAAACCCTAAATTGTTATGGGTTTCCTCCAACCTCATTTCTATATTATTCTGCTCTTGAAACCTTAAAATGCAAGGGATAACATCTTCACCACTTTCACTTTTATTATCTAAATAGGATTCTATACTACTTGAGGAAAATGAAGATGATTTACCTAGAATAAACTTGACATTTTTTGTTGTCTTTGTTTTGGGTTTTATCTCCACCTCTTCTTTTGCATGTTTAATTCCTTATGAACTTGCCCAATGATATTTTAGATAGGCTTTATTTTCTTCTTCTTTTGGAGTGGAATATCCTTTAGTTGATCTAGCTTCTATTATTGTATGATTTCCTTGATTCGTATTGAAGTTAATCTCATGGCTAGAATTTTTTGTCTCTTTCTTCATAGTTTTTACTTTGCAAACTCTTGCCATATGTCCAATATCAAAACAATTGTGGCAATGAAATGTAATTTTTTCATAATCTACTTGTTGATATCATTCTCTTGATTCAGATTTAATTTTAATGGATTGTGGCAAAGGTTTTGAAATATCCATAGCAACACATATTAGAGGATATAGAGCATGCTTTTGCTCCTTAGTTTTTGGACTTCCTTGATGAATTCCCCTAGGGTATTTTCAATATTCTTCAAAACATCCTTATTTATAAGCTCATATGGAAGTCCAAAAAGACTAACCCACACTGGAAGCTTCTTAAAAGTTTTTGTCTCAACAAAAAAAAATTCACTCCATGGTCTCAAATAAAGTGCATCTATTCCCCTAAACCATGGGCCACCAACCATTATGTTATCCCTAATTTATGAACTGAAAAACATGATGAGGAAAAAATATTTAGGAAGAAAAGTTCGAGTAATTTTAATTCAATCCCCACTTCCACTTGATCCAATTTTGAATATCCAAAAAACCTGGCCATGATATTTGGAACTTACATATTAACCCTCTACTTTTAAGAACCATTATATCATTCTCAATCATCTCATTCTTGATACTTACTTCTGGTGTAACATCTACTACCTGGATTGAACTTGCCATGTATTCTCTCTTCTACTTATCTCCAACTTGGGCCTCCATACTTCCAATCAGGGCATTTTCAATTCTAGCTAAGGCATCCTAAATTTTTATTAGGGATTTCAAATGTGACTTTTCTTTCATAATAGCTAATGGAGCTCGCTCTTGGCTTGCACTCCCTCTTGGTTCGTACTTCCTATCTACTTGCACTCATTGTTGCTCTTGGCTTACACTCTCTTGCCTTACACTTACTCCCAGCTTGCACTTCCTCCTATCTCACAATTACCCATGTCCCTTATTTTTCTCAACATTCCTTCGCTTCAATGATTTTTTAGAAACAATGTTCCATGCATTCGTGGTAAGGATTTGAAGCATTGATGCACTCTATATTAACCTACTACTCTTTTGCCATGACTGAATCTTGGCTCGCACTCCCTCTTAATTTGAACTTCCTTTTGGCTTGCACTCACTCTTTGTTTAGACTCTCTCCTACATCACACTCACTCCCAGCTTGCACTCCCTCTTGGCTCACAATTTTAATTCTCTTCTTTTGTCGATGTTTCTTTGCTTCAACATTTTTTTGGAAACAATGTTCCATGTATTCATGGTAAGGGTTTGAAGCATTGATGCACTCTAGATGAGCTCGTCGCTCTTCTATAAAAACTGGTTCTCGACTTTCACTACCTCTTGGTTCATGCTTCCTCTCTGATCTCATTTGCTCTTAGCTTTCACATTCACTCCCATCTTACACTCTCACTTGCTGCTGCACTTACTTCGACTCACACTTGCACTCATTTTTGGTTGCACTTACTCACACTTTCTTTCGGTTGCACTCACTCCCGACTCATGCTTGTACTTGTTGCTACACTTACTCTCCTATCATGATCGCACTTTTTTTTGCACTTATACTCAGCTTGCAATCACACTCACTATTGCACTTACTCCCGACTCATGCTCTCACTCGTTTTTGCACTTACTCCCTATTCACACTCACTGATTTACATACTCCCAGATCGTGCTCACACTCGTTTTTGCCTACTATATCATGCTCACACTCATTGTTGCTTGTTTTTTATAATGAATGGTTGGTCCACAATTCTAAGGTTTGATTTTAGGAGGGAAGCATTATTTTTAACTTTTTTGCACTCTTATTTTGATAGCACAATGTTTACCTTTCACATTTAGCATGGTGTTCCTAGATTGCAGGAGACCAAGGGTTAATTCCCAACATTATTTTTTCATATATTCTTGGCAAGACAATTATCTCCACTAATGTAGCAACTGGCATGGCACCTCAGAGTGCTATATAATACCCCTTTAAACTACATGTTTTTTACCAATCAAAAAATAACTTGTTAAGTTGACAACTAATCAAACAATACCCTCACACATAAATGGTGATAAATAAGTGGCAAATACTTGTGAATCAGGAGACGAAGCATGGCATGTTGTAATTGGGCATTATTTTTCTAAGGTTTGAGGTTTTAAATTTTTTATTTTTGAGGACTATATGGGAAAACTTCTAGATGCCACAACTTTTGCATATAGAAGCATTTTGAGCCTTTATTTTAAATTGCATGATTTTTCAACCTCTACACATTGTTAATGTCAATTTATAGACATTCTAGTGACAAGGGTCGATTATGTGAAATAGTCCTCAAGCCTTGTTGCTCTAAGAGGGTGGATTTACTACATTCTATACAATCATAATATTTGGTTTACTTTTTAAGATGCAGTTGGATTTGTGATAGTTGCAACAAGTTTTGAGTCTTTTGGAGGTGTATAGGAGAAGGATTCAAGTTGCACTTTAGTCAATCCCTCTTCATCCTTTGGGCTATTTATTTAGTTTATTCATGAAGATATGATCATTCATGATCTCTTCCTTCTTATATTATTTGTCCAGGCTCTCTGAAAATTTTGTAATGGAATTTTTTATATACAAGTCCATGCAAAGCCTTCTTTGGTGATGACAATCACATTCCCCAAGGGTATTTTAAATTCTTCAAACAAGGTTATGTATGTTGTGAAAGGGAATTTTATGCTTCCAAGTCTTGCATAATTAGACTATAGAAGAATGAAGTATATTTTTTTTAGAGGTGATGATCATTTTGACTTCTCTTCTACATTTGAAGTATTAGTGGAAGTGGTCTTTAGATATGTACGAGAATACCTAATAGTAGTAGTGATGACTACAATCTAGCCTAAGGAGACTTGTTCAAAGGTATTTTTGAACAACAAATTTTAGACTGATAGGGATCCTCATCATATTAAATAATAGCCTTCTAGATAAAGGCATATACATGTAACCACTTTCTAGTGGCACCTTTGTTTATTAGTCCACTACCTTGAGTGGACATTAGTGGGTTAATATTTTATTTGCCACCTCATAATAGCATAATACGTAATAGGCATTTGATGTTTTATTAATGCAATCTCAATTTTTCATTGCCAAATTCAACCCTTTTAGGATGCTCATATTAGTCGGTATTAGAACCAAAAATTGGGTTGGAGATTATCATCTTCCTTAGTTCAGGTGTGATTCAAAATGAAATGAAATATCCTCCCAATGGATCTTGGAAATTTTTTTGCCTGTTTTGAGTTGAGTCAGCCTTGTGATCTCTACGTCAAAGCAGCCCTTGTTTGTTGTCCCTATACTTGAAAAATAGCTTGCATGATTTTGGCTCATTTGTACCTTGGTGTCTCCATAGAAAACCCATATAAAATTTGTTTAGTGTTGTCCATGCCATTGAAATTATGTGTGGTGCTGGAGCAGTGCTATATATGATGTAAAAATCCCTTGATTTGTACAAACGAAGGCTATTTCTGTGACTCCTCGATCACTATCACCATACGCATATGCGTGAATTTTTTTGCATATTTTTTGGAATTTATGGCTTTACCTATTATTTCCTCTCCCATGTCATAGTTCTACATCAAATATTAGGTTGAAGCAGAGGCGCGTAGCGTATATGGCTAAAATTTGCCATACCCCTATTGCTAATTGACAATCATATTGAGTGTGATTGGTGATGGACTCCTTAATAGTCAGTCATGCACTCATGAGGGTGTTCATGAGGATGTTCTGAGATTATGTGTAGGTTCTCCCAGTAGCTCGTTGAAGCTTCGGGCTTTTGATAGACCTAATTTGTGCAAAGGATAGCATGAGTTCACCTGTTCTAACTTCGCGAACCTACACCATTTAAATTTCTTGACAAACATTCATTTTACACCACTATTGTTACGAGAAATTTCACTAACATCAAACATTTTTGGTTTATCCCATTCTATGCCAACCTGTCACCACGTCAGTGTATTCTGCTCTTTTTGTTGCTTTCATGATGGCCTACTAGTTGTCCTGTCTGCTAGTTTTTGCTAAATCACCTATGCAACCATTTATGTAGCCAATCAAGACATTGAGCATTCACACCACGTGAAAGTACCTATGAGAGGGCGTGGTAAACAAGCTCAACAATAACCTTTAGTTGAAGCAACCTTTTTTTGTCCTCGTGGGCTGCTTGTGAGAGCCCACATGTTGGCACCACTTATCGAGGGAAGAGTCATCAGGGTGAATTATGGAACTTAATTCTTTATTCTAAAACCATTTCTAATTTTTGAAGCCTTAAAATTAATGCTGCATTAAAATATTAAGTCTGAATAAAGTTTCAAGTCATTCATTTTTTTTTAGAAACAATGATCCATGCAAAAAAGAACCCCATATTTTGTAATAAATCCAAAAGTCCCATATAAGGGATAGCTTTCAAATTTTGACTCCACACGCAATGGACAAGGCAAAAAATTCTTGGTTCACTCCTTCAATAGGTTGAGGAACCCTGGGAGCCACCAAATTCATAGGGAAAATTTTCACTCCTTCAATAGGTTGAGGAACCCTTGGTTTGGAAAGAAAGTAAAAATTGGGTGTTATACTGTTCACCCCCCCCTCTCAGTATAAGCTTGTGTTCTTCAAGGTAAGGCACCCTCCTCTCAACTATAAATAGGCTAAATTTCATTGTAAATGGAATTGGAAGCTATTTCCTCATGCTTGGAACCTAGCTTTATGGGATCTTCCGTTCACCCTTCTTTCCTACTATGACAAGGAGAGCCTAAAACTTTTATCATGACTAGGGAGCATCGAACCCTCTAGGCCTCATTATCTTGTAATCATTTTGAGCATGTTAATGGAAGTCATGAATAATTTTTCTCAGTTATCCTCTTAGCTTGTCTTCATTCCTAGTGGTGTGTTTTGCTTGTTTGTGTTAACTAGATATATGTGATATTTTTTGTGTTAAATTTCCACTTGTAGTAAAAAATTGGGGGCCCTAATTCCTTAGTGCATCACCCCTATAGCTTAGGACTTTATTTTCCTACAAAACTTTACATTTCTTGCAAGCATTTACTTTATTGTTATTTCACTTTCATTGTAATTCATTCTTTTCCTCAGGCCTCAGCTCATGGAGGTTACATGTGTCAGGGACTTAGATACGATGAGTATATGAATTTGATTAAAAACCCTAAATATCACCCCATAGTTGGTTCTTCATTTCCATACATAGTACTTCCTCTTGTTTCGCTCTATATGAGGTGCATGTGCATTCATCTTGTTCAATCTCCCTCGTCTAGTCTCAACGGGTGTGTTCTAAGACAACAATTAGGAAGGATAATCTTAATGCATTTTGCATTATCTCTCTTTACCTCTAAAATATGCAATATCTACCCTCAAATCCTTGAATTCCATAATATAGTCCTCAACATTATCAAACCCAACCATTTTGAGAGAAGAAAGCTTCAATTCCAAGCTAATTACTTCAAAAATATTAATTTTCCTATAAAACTCATGCAATTTTGACCATACCTTGATAGGCTCACTCTCATATTTAATATGCAAAAGCAACTCTATTCAATCTACAAGGAAAACAGTCCAAGAACCTCTTCTTCTCTTTGATGGTAAGTGTCATCACTATCAATAAAAGAAAAGGATTTGGTAGGCACCATAAAAAATCACCATATATTACACAACATTCAGATGAAGAAATGAAGAGTGTAAGAGGGTATTTATGGAAATACCAAAACCCTAATTGCATCATAAGGTTTAATTCAATATGACATAGCAAATGGGCTTTAGGTTAATTACAATTAATAAACAGGGTTTAACCATAACAATATTAACCATGGCCCATTGGGCGTACATAAACAAATATTAAAACTAATAAATACATTATACAATAAAATTCCCTTAGACCTGTCCAATACATCACACAATGTTGGCCTTGGCCATGAATTAGATTACAATTCAATAAAAGGTGACTCTCCAATGATGTTATGTAGCATTAATGTAATGTTGCATCAACTTCAAATTAGCATCAACTTAGCATTAACAAAAAATTGTTAATGCTTGGCACTGTGATGGTGCTCAAAAGCACTAGCATAACTCTTAATATCTATACCAACATCCTAACTTCTTCTAGGCTACTATAGTGCTATGGTGGCATAAAATTTTATCACATTAAAAATAAGGTCAAAACCTAGCTAGTGTACTAGCCCAACACTAAGAGTGATGATACAACATTGTACTTCATTGTCACATATGCCACGAGAATGGGATCATGGAAAGAAATTTCAAAAGAGAAAAACTAAGAAATATGCAAATGCTTTTGGTAATAAGGCAAGATCAAATTTATAGGGGTATTATATAGCAATAAAAGATGGCTCAAACCAAATATTTTTCACTCATAAAAATGTTACAAATAAATATTGTTACCTCCTCATAAAATAAAGGTCATTACAATTCATTTAAAGTAAACTTTAGGAAGAACCACAAACGATGCACTACAAAACTGCAATGTGAGAGATCGTATTCAAAAGGCTCTAAAGCTATGAAGGAAATTTTGGAGTCAATTTTCAAAGTGAAGGTAAAAAAACATGATTGAGATAAATCATGTCCATCATCTTTGTAAAGTAGAAAAGCATATTCTTGTTTTCAAAAAGAAAATAGTGCGGAGGTTTTACCTTACATTTTAGATTCTCTAGGCATAATAAATTTGATAAGTTGGGACAATCTAAAAATGGAATAGATTAATGCAAATTAAAGCAATGGTTGAAATGACAAGAAGAGAAAAAAAACAAAAGAAAATCAAAGAAAAATAAAATTTAGGAGGCAAATTGATTTGGAAAGCTAGAAGAAAATGTTAAGTGGGGTTAAACACAAATGAAAATAAAAAATAATAATGAATATGTATTGGAATATTTTGGGTAAAAATATGGTAAAAGAAAAAAATTATGAAGGAATTAATAGGTTATCTTTGTTTTTGTTTCAATACAACAACAAAAAATAAATAGTGGGGAATGTGGGGGGCCATTCAAAATATCTAAAAAGTATTCATAGATGCAATATATTGAAAATATCAACGCACCTACAGGGAAATAGGGTGAAACATAAATTAATTGATTGTGATGTTAGTTTTTAATATTAACAAATTTCAAATATTGGAAGAAAACTAGATGATGAAAATATATCTCAATAAAAATGATATAAAAGAATCAATAGAGGAAAAGCAATGGCTTGAAATGAAATACCAAGAAGATAAAATTAAAGAAATTTTGGAAGTGTAATATGACTTTTGGCTAAGGCTAACATAGTATGATGTAAATCTTGGATAGGCCTAAGGCCAATAATTATACAATATATTTAATTTATTGTAATATTTTATTATGTAACCCCTATGGGTCGTGGTTAACGTAAATCCGCATTTTAAACTTGTAATTAACCTTAATACCTCTTTTTATGTTGGATTAGATTGAACTCGTTTATATTTGGGGTTTTGGTATTAGTATATGTACCCCCACCACTCCATATATTGCATTGGAGTGATGTGATTCTTTTTTTTAATAAGTTGTGTGGCTTCTATTTGGGGCCACTCCCATTATGAAAAAAAATATTACATTGCTCTCATTACATTTCTAACAAGTTAATTAAAGCATATACAACTTTCTCTTTCTATCGGAGATATTCTTCATCTTCCTCAAACTGCTAAGTTTCCACAATCAACTCCTTTTATATCGAATGCCTTCAAAATTTTAAATTCTGTCAAGATGAAATTCAACACTACAAATGGCTAAAATATTTGCTACCCACCTTCTATATCCAAAAATATCTTGTCTAATAACAACCTCACAAGTTCTTAATACTTATTTTTAGGGTTCTTATTTATTCCCCCAATATTCCAAGATATTATTTTCATCGTTATTTTTTATTTTATTTGTGGGTTTAGCCCCACTTCTTGTAAATACTTGTGATATTTGATTTTGTTTTCCCATATCAATATCCCTTTGTGTTTTCTTTTCTCTTTGTTTTTGCTTCTTGGATCTTCCACTCTCTTTTTCATTCCCAACAATACTTTCCTCTTCATCAATCTCTTGAATATTCTCACATTTCTCATAGTAAGACTTATCTTTAGTTTTACCTTGTTCTAAAGGATCTAAAGTGCAAGGAACAACCTCAAAAGCACAATCTTCTTTATGTTGCCCTAGAAACCCTAAAGTGCAAGGATGCTCTTTTGTAGCAATTAACTTCTTATTCTACCCTAAAAACCCTAAATTGTTATGTGTTTCCTCCAACCTCATTTCTATATTATTCTGCTCTTGAAACCTTAAAGTGCAAGGAATAACATTTTCACCACTTTCACTTTTATTATCTGAATAGGATTCTATGCTACTTGAGGAAAATGAAGATGATTTACCTAGAATAAACTTGACCTTTTTTGTTGTCTTTGTTTTGGGTTTTATCTCCACCTATTTTTTTGCATGTTTAATTCCTTATGAACTTGCCCAATGATATTTTAGATAGGTATTATTTGCTTCTTCTTTTGGATTGGAATATCCTTGATTTGATCTAGCTTCTATTATTGTATGATTTCCTTGCTTCGTCTTGAATTTTATCTCATGGCTAGAATTTTTTATCTCTTTCTTCATAGTTTTTACTTTGCAAACTCTTGTCATATGTCCAATATCAAAACAATTGTGGCAATGAAATGCAATATTTTCATAATCTACTTGTTGATCTCATTCTCTTGATTCAGATTTAATCTTAATGGATTGTGGCAAAGGTTTTAAAATATCCATAGCAACACATATTAGAGGATATATAGCATGCTTTTTCTCCTTAGTTTTTGGACTTCCTTGATGAATTGCCCTAGTGTATTTTCAATATTCTTCAAAACATCCTTTTTTATAAGCTCATATGGAAGTCCAAAAAGACTAACCCACACTGGAAGATTCTTAAAAAAAATTGTCTCAACGAAAAAAATTTCACTCCATGGTCTCAAATAAAGTGCATCTCTTCCCCTAAACCATGGGCCACCAACCATTATTTTATTTCTAATTTTTGAACTGGAAAAGATGATGATGAAAAAATCTTTAGGAAGAAAAGTTAGAGTAATTTGAATTCAATCCCCACTTCCACTTGATCCAATTTTGAATCTGCAAAAAACCTAGCCATGATCTATGGAACTTACATATTAACCCTCTACTTTTAAGAACCATTATATCATTCTCAATCATCTCATTCTTGATACTTACTTCTGGTGTAACATCTGCTACCTGGATCGAACTTGCCATGTATTCTCTCTTCTACTTATCTCCAACTTGGGCCTCCATACTTCCAACCAGGGCATTTTTAATTCTAGCTAAGGCATCCTAAATTTTTATTAAGGATTTCAAATGTGACTTTTCTTCCATAATAGCTAATGGAGCTCGCTCTTGGCTTGAACTCCCTCTTGGTTCATACTTCCTCTCTACTTGCACTCATTATTGCTTTTGGCTTGCACTCTCTTACCTCACACTTGCTCCCAGCTTGCACTTTCTCGTAGCTCACAATTACCCATGTCTCTTCTTTTTCTCAACATTCCTTCGCTTCAATAATTTTTTAGAAACAATGTTCCATGCATTCGTGGTAAGGATTTGAAGCATTGATGCACTCTATATTAACCTACTGCTCTTTTGCCATGACTAAATCCTAGGTCGCACTCCCTCTTAGTTTGAACTTCCTTTTTGCTTGCACTCACTCTTGGCTTAAACTCTCTCCTACCTCACACTCACTCCCATATTGCACTCCCTCTTGGCTCACAATTTCCCTTCTCTTCTTTTGTCGATGTTTCTTGTCTTCAACATTTTTTTGGAAACAATGTTCCATGTATTCATGGTAAGGGTTTGAAGCATTGATGCACTTTGGATGAGCTTGTCACTCTTTTGTCATGACTATTTCTCGGCTTGCACTACCTCTTGGTTCACACTTCCTCTCTGATCTCATTCGCTCTCACTCCCAGCTTTGTAAAGTAGAAAGCATATTTTTGTTTTCAAAAATAAAACAGTGTGGAGGTTTTACCTTACATTTTAGATTCTCTAATAAAGATGATAATTTGGGACAATCTAAAAATTTAATAGATTAATGCAAATGAAAGCAATGGTTGAAATGACAAGAAGAGAAAAAAAAACCAAAATAAAATCAAATAAAATAAAATTTAGGAGGCAAATTGATTTGGAAAGCTAGAATAAAATGTTAAGTGGGGTTAAACACAAATGAAAATAAAAAATAATAATGAATATGTATTGGAATAATTTGGGTAAAAATATGGTAAAAGAAAAAATTATGAAGGAATTAATAGGTTATCTTTGTTTTTGTTTGAATACAACAACAAAAAATAAATAGTGGGGAATGTGGGGGGCCATTCAAAATATCTAAAAAGTATTGATAGATGCAATATATTGAAAATGTCAATGCACCTACAGGTATATAGGGTGAAACATAAATTAATTGATTGTGATATTAGTTTTTAATATTAACAAAATTCAAATATTGGAAGAAAACTAGATGATGAAAATATATCTCAATAAAAATGATATAAAAGGATCAATAGAGGAAAAGCAATGGCTTGAGATGAAATACAAATAATATAGAATTAAAGAAATTTTGGAAGTGTAATATGACTTTTGGCCAAGGCTAACATAGTATGATGTAAATCTTGGATAGGCCTAAGGGCAATAATTATACAATATATTTAATTTATTGTAATATTTTATTATGTAAGCCCTATGGGTCATGGTTAACGTAAATCCACCTTTTAAACTTGTAATTAACCTTAAGTCCTCTTTTTATGTTGGTTTAGGTTGAACTCATTTATATTTGGGGTTTTGGTATTAGTATATGTACCCCCACCACTCCATCTATTGCATTGGAGTGATGTGATTCTTTTTTTAATAAGTTGTGTGGCTTCTATTGGGGGCCACTCCCATTATGAAAACAAAATATTACATTGCTCTCATTACATTTCTAACAAGTTAATTAAAGCATATACAACTTTGTCTTTCTATCGGAGATATTCTTCATCTTCCTCAAACTGCTAAGTTTCCACAATCAACTCCTTTTATATCCAATGCCTTCAAAATTTTAAATTCTGTCAAGATGAAATTCAACACTACAAATGGCTAAAATATTTGCTACCCACCTTCTATATCCAAAAATATCTTGTCTAATAACAACCTCACAAGTTCTTATTACTTATTTTTAGGGTTCTTATTCATTCCTCCAATATTCTAAGATATTATTTTCATCGTTATTTTTTATTTTATTTGTGGGTTTAGCCCCACTTCTTGTTAACACTTGTGATATTTTCTTTTGTTTTCCCATATCAATATCTCTTTGAGTTTTCTTTTCTCTTTGTTTTTTCTTCTTGGATCTTCCACTCTCTTTTCCATTCCTAGAAATACTTTCCTCTTCATCAATCTCTTCAATCTTCTAACATTTCTCATAGTAAGACTTATCTTTAGGTTTACCTTGTTAAGTGCAAGGAAAAACCTCAAAAGCACAATCTTCCTTATGTTGCCCTAGAAACCCTAAAGTGCAAGGATGATTTTTTGTAGCAATTACCTTCTTATTCTACCCTAAAAACCCTAAATTGTTGTGTTTCCTCCAACCTCATTTCTATATTATTCTGCTCTTGAAACCTTAAAGTACAAGGGATAACATCTTCACCACTTTCACTTTTATTATCTTAATAGGATTCTATACTACTTGAGGAAAATGAAGATGATTTACATAGAATAAACTTGACTTTTTTGTTGTATTTGTTTTGGGTTTTATCTCCACCTCTTCTTTTGCATGTTTAATTCCTTCTGAACTTGTCCAATGATATTTTAGATAGGCTTTATTTGCTTCTTTTGGATTGGAATATCCTTGATTTGATCTAGCTTCTATTATTGTATGATTTCCTTGCTTCGTCTTGAATTTAGTCTCATGGCTAGAATTTTTTGTCTCTTTCTTCATAGTTTTTACTTTGCAAACTCTTGCCATATGTCCAATATCAAAACAATTGTGGCAATGAAATGCAATATTTTCATAATCTACTTGTTGATCTCATTCTCTTGATTCATATTTAATATTAATGGATTGTGGCAAAGGTTTTGAAATATCCATAGCAACACATATTAGAGGATATATATCATGGTTTTGCTCCTTAGTTTTTGGACTTCCTTGATGAATTTCCCTAGGGTATTTTCAATATTCCTCAAAACATCCTTATTTATAAGCTCATATGGAATTCGGAAAATACTAACCCACACTAGAAGCTTATTAAAAAAAATTGTCTCAACAAAAAAAATTCACTCCATGGTCTCAAATAAAGTGCATCTCTTCCCCTAAACCATTGGCCACCAACCATTATTTTATGCCTAATTTCTGAACTGGAAAAGATGATGAGGAAAAATGTTTAGGAAGAAAATTTGGCTCGTGCTCTCTTGGCTCGTGCTCGCACTTCGGAGTGATGTGATTCTTAATTATGGATAATATAGTGATTATTTATAATGCCTACTATTTCTTTCTCTTTTATTCATTTTTATGCATTATGTATAAGATTTAATTGGATGGATTATTTTTGTTCATTTTTAGAAATGGGTGTGAATTCCAACATGGTATCACAAGCAGCATGGAACAATAGTGCTTGGTCAAAAAAAAAGACTATTTAGAGCCTCAAATACTCCCTCTAAATTTTAGGATAAATTATTCTTCATAAGTGTATTCGACATAAGAAGTAGAGAGATCTTATTGAGAATCTCACTATCCATTTTCTCAAGTCTTTTAAAAAACTTGATTCATTCTTACCAAGGTAAATCTAATCTATTGCTTGTAAATTCATTTCATTTTTTGTGCCATCTTTTTTCATTTGAGCATGAAAGGGAAAGGGTAAGTTTCAAATGAAAAAGGGTGCTAAACTTTTTAATTTGAATTTAGCACTCTTTTACGCACACTCATTTGTTGCACAATTTTGATGTTTTTACAATCACACCCAATCTTTGTCAAGGTAGACATGTCCATGTAAACAACGCATGGCGACACTCAAATAGCTCAGTGGAGGGAGCTCATGGCTGATAGAGTAGTATATTATGGGTTCAAGATATGACATCTTTGTTTTCATTGGAAATTGAAGAAAACTAGTCAAACGGATGTGTTAACATACCATCAGCATGGCTTTGACCTTTTTGGGTAGCGAGACTTGTAAATTTTCATCGCATGAGAAGTGCTCAGATGGTTGGCTTTTTTTTTATAAGGAATGGTTGATCCACAAGTCTAAGGTTGGATTTTAGGAGGGAAGCATTATTTTTAAATTTTTTGCACTCTTCTTTTGATAGCACAATGTTTACCTTTCACATTTAGCATGGTGTTCTTAGCTTGTAGGAGACCAAGGGTCAATTCCCAACATTATTTTTTTAGATAATATTGGCAACACAATTATATCCACTAATGTGGCAACTACCATGGCACCTCAGAGTGCTACATAATACCCCTTTAAACTACATGTTTTTTTCCAATCAGAAAAGAACTTGTTGAGTTGACAACCAATCAAACAATACCCTCACACATAAATGGTGAGAAATAAATGGCAAATACTTCCGAATCAGGAGACAAAGCATGGCATGTTGTAATTGGGCATTATTTTTTTAAGGTTTGAGGTTTTAAATTTTTTATTTTTGAGGGCTATATAGGAAAAACTTCTAGAGGCCACAACTTTTGCATATAGAAGCATTTTGAGCCTTTATTTTAAATTGCATGATTTTTCAACCTCTACATATTGTTAATGTTAGTTTATAGACATTCTAGTGACAAGGTTCAATTGTGTGAAATAGTCCTCAAGCATTGTTGCTCTATTTTAAGAGGGTGGATTTACTACATTCTATTCAATCATAATAGTTGATTTACTTTTTAAGATGCAATTGGAATTGTGATAGTTGCAACAAATTTTGAGTCTTTTGGAGGGGTATAGGAGAAGGATTCAAGTTGCGCTTTAGTCAATCCCTCTTCGTCCTTTGGGCTATTGATTTAGTTTATTCATGAAGATATGATCATTCATGATCTCTTCCTTCTTATGTTCTTTGTCGAGGTTCTCTGAAAATTTTGTAATGGACTTTTTTATATACAAGTCCATGCAAAGCCTTCTTTGGTTATGACAATCACATTGTCCAAGGGTATTTTAAAGTCTTCAAACAAGATGATATATGTTGTGAAAGGGAATTTTATGCTTCCAAGTCCTGCATAATGAGACTATAGAATAATGAAGCATATTTTTTTTAGAGGTGATGATCATTTTGACTTATCTTCTACATTTGAAGCCTTAGTGGAAGTGGTCTTTAGATATGTGTGGGAATACCTAATAGTAGTAGTGATGACTACAATCCAGCCTAAGAAGACTTGTTCAAAGGTATTTTTGAAGCAACAAATTTTAGACTAATAGGGATCCTCATCATATTAAATAATAGCCTTCTAGATAAAGGCATATACATGTAACCATTTTCTAGTGGCACCTTTGTTTATTAGTCCACTACCTTGAGTGGACATTAGTGGGTTAATATTTTATTTTCCACCTTATAATGGTATAATATTGTAATAGGTATTTGATGTTTGATTAATGCAATCTCAATTTTTCATTGCCAAATTCCACCCTTCTAGGGTGCTCATATTAGTCCGTATCAGAACCAAACACTGGGTTGGAGATTATCCTCTTCCTTAGTTCAGGTGTGATTCAAAACGAAATGAAATATCCTCCCAATAGATCTTGGAAATTTTTCTACCTGTTTTGAGTTGAGTCAGCCCTGTGATCTCTACGTCAAAGCAACCCTTGTTTGGTGTCCCTATACTTGAAAAATAGCTTGCATGCTTTTGGCTCATTTGTACCTTGGTATCTCCATAGAAAATCCATATAAAAGTTATTCAACGTTGTCCATGCCATTGAAATTATGTGTGGTGCTTGATCAGCATTTGATCTGATGTAAAAATCCCTTGATTTGCACAAACGAAGGCTATTTTTGTGACTCCTCGATCATTGTCACCATACGCGTATGCATGAACTTTTTGCATATTTTTTGGAATTTATGGCTTTGCCTATTATTTCCTCTTCCATGTCATAGTTCTACATCAAATCTTAGGTTTAAATAGAGGTGCGCAACATAGATGGCTAAAATTTGCCATGCCCCTATTGCTAATCGATAATCATATTGAGTGTGATTGGTGATGGACTACTTAATAGTCAGTCATACATTCATGAGGGTGTTCACGAGGATGTTCTGAGCTTATGTGTAGGTTCTCCTAGTAGCTCGCTGAATCTTCAAGATTTTGACAGACCTACTTTGCACAAAGGACAGCATCAGTTTGCTTGTTCCAACTTTGCGAACCTATCGTTCAAATTTCTTGGCACGCGTTCATTTTACACCACTATTTCTACGAGAAATTTCACTAACATCAGATATTTTTGGTTTATCCTATTTTATGCCAAGTTGTCACCACATCAGTGTATTCTGCTCTTTTCGCTGCTTTCACGCTAGCCTACTAGTTTGCCTGCCTACTAGTTTTTGCTAAATCACCTGTGCAACCATTTACACAGCCAATCAAGACATTGAGCATTGGCACCACGTGAAAGTACTGACGAGAGGGCATGGTAAAAAAGCTCAACAATAACCTTTATTAGAAGACTTCACTCCAATAACCTTTTTCCTACAACCCCGCTTCACTCTAAGCTAGACCAATCAAAAGTGGGGCAAGTCAAAGTTACATTATTAGAAGACACTTCCCACATTCAATCATAACAAAGGAGATTTAGAAAATGTGGAAAAACTAGAAATTATCAGATCTTTCATCTATGATCAACACTCATATTTTGCCCAACCCAACCACATCAAGGGTACCAAGGCCCGTGAACCATTGATTTTTAATCCAACAACCCATGTGGTCCTTTTGACAGAAGAAGTGTGAGAAGGAAGAGAAGCTTTGATCAAATCCAAAGCAAGGCACGTAATGATCAATTGAGAGCCTCAGATAGAAAATAGCAGTGCTTCAAGGAGAATGCCCACCATTGGCTAAAGTAGATTCCACCTAGTCCAAGGATACGTGATAGCCACACATGCAAGAAGAAGAGCAAGCAAAAGAGCATTAAATAAGGTATCTTCCAGTAGTCGCAAATATTGACTTTCATGGCCAAGCCTATTAAAGCCAATCTTGGCCACCACCTACCATATGCATGATCCTACCCTATCCACCTGCACCAGTCAAGGAGGCCATATTTTTTGCATAAATAAAGTGACACACCCTAGAAGAAACACAATGGAGGAGTAATGGTGAAACCACCCTAATGTAGTAGTAGAGAACTAAGTCAACTACACATGATCTCCAAAGGCCCAAAAGCTTTCAATATTTATGGCCTTGGATCTAAAGACCTTGAAGTTGTCATTGCACAAAGTTATAGAAGTATTTATCGATTGCAAGAATGAAAGATATTTGTAGACCTTCTACATAGAACTTCAGAGAGATGTTGGCAATTTGAGTTATTTTATGTTGTCATTGATGTTACATGAATCATTGATGTCACATGAATCATTGATGTCATATGGATCACATTGAGTTTTGGTGGGCAGATGATATTTTGGAAAGCATGGATAAATTTAGGGTTTTTGTGAAAACCAAGGCAGGAAAAATAAAAGGTTTTATTTAAAACTGTGGATGGTAGATTTGAAATGGGTTTTTCTTAAAACCCAGGTTGGCCTTTTGTTTCATCGAAAAAGGTGCCCCGGTGATGGAGATATTTAATTTTAAATATTTAGTTTAAATTTTAATTTTAAAATTAAAATTAAAGTTAGCGTCGACGTCTAAAGAAAGAGGGAAAATAAATAATGCGCCAACGTCATCGAAAATGAGGAGAAGACTATATAAATGGGGATCCTAAGGTTCATTTGAAATAAATCCTTGCTCGTGTTAATCGTTGGCTAAGCATCTGAAGAGAGCTCGTGCGAAATTCATTTTGAAAAGGGAGACAGCGAATAAATCCAAGGTTGATCGAAAGTCCAAGACATTGTGAGCAGAGTGGCGCATTGGCAATTGGCTTTTTGTTAATGTGTGTGGTAGCACTTTACGTCAAGGTTCAAATCTCCTTGACTACATTCGAAGGCATTTGAAGGAAAGTGCTAGAAGTACTTTTGGTTTACGTGAAAGGGAGGAAGGACTTAAGGCACGTCGTGCCTTTTCCTTTCGAACGAGCGGCTAGCTCGTGTGGCAACCTTAGCTACGGCTAAGGCGTTCGTAGTGTGGGAAATTTGGGGGTTCGAATCCCCTTGAGGAGGTAATTATGTTTTGCTCTAATTAATTTCGTTGATGCCCTAGGATAGGAGTTATAAGGTGGTTAAGGAATAATTAAAGTTTTTAATTAAACTTTATTTTTATAAGGGTTGTGATTATTATTTCGGAGGTGGATGAGTTGTTGATTTATTTTGATATTCATGAAATTGAAAATGAATATTTAGGAGAAATAAGGAGTTGTTATAAAATATTTTTGAGAGCCTTATTGATTATTATTTTTAATAAGGGTTTTTATTAAAAAGGACTTTGGTGGATGTGTTTATTAAGTTGGAGTAAAAAAGTGTAAATTGAGTTATGCTTATCTTGTGATTATTATTTGAAGTCCACTAACCCTTATTGATATTGGAAAGGAAAGTTATGTTTAGTGTGGAAGATTTTGTGGATAACTTCTTGGCATCAAAAAGGTATGGGCACATTCTCCTATTGATTGTTTATGGTGGTTGATTTCTTAAATATCATTGGAGTGAAAAGGATTGATTGTGGTTTTCTTTTAGAAAGTGGTTGGTTAAATGCTTCAAGGTTTTCTAGTTTGAGAGTTGTGTTTAAACCTTGTTTTATAAGCATAGTTGTTGAAGCCCATTGGTTGTGAAAAAACTTGAAAAGAACATGAGTATCATTGTTATGTGAGATTTGTGGTTGAGCATTGTTGGAAACATTTGAGTTGGTTGATACATGCTTGGACTAGGGTTTTTGTGAGAAATAATAGTCCCTTGTGGTGATTGGTTGAGTTGAGTTGATTGAGCCTAGTCAAGTGATTGTGTGAGGTTATTGGTCAAGTTCCATGAAACAAACTATTCCATAATTTTGATTTGAGTTGAGATTTATTTGAGTTGAGTTGAGTTGAGATTGAGCTTAGAACATATTGAGTCTCTAATAATTCTCTTTATGCTTCTATGAGTTGATTTGAGTTGAGTTGAGATTGATTTGAGTTGAGTTGAGTTGAATATTGAGCTTAGAACATATTGAGTCTCTAACAATTCTCTTTATGCTTCTATGAGTTGATTTGAGTTGAGTTGAGTTGAGATCATTGTGGATCATTGTTGTCATCCATTTAAGAGTACATTGCCATTCATTGTTGAGTTCATCATTGAGCTTTGCCTTGATATATTTTTGGATGAGATTTGAGTGCTACTTGAGAATGATTGATTGACCCTTTGAGAAGGCCTTTGTGGATAGTTTTAGGACAAACTTTGTGGACAGTTTTGGGATAGCTTTGTGGACAGTTTTGGGATAGATTTGTGGACATATTTGAGCAAGTTCTTGCTGAGATTTCTAGAGCAAATTTGGGCAAGTTATTGGTGAGCTTACTAGAGCATATTTGAACAAGTTCTTGGTGAGATTGTTAGAGCATATTTTGGGTAAGTTCTTGGTGAGCTTGCTAGAGCAGATTTGGACAAGTTCTTGGTGAGCTTGTTGGAGCAGATTTCGACAGGTTCTGTGTGAGCTTGTTATTCAACTTTCGATAAATTTTGTGTGAGCTTGTTATTCAGTTTTGTACAAGTTCTATGTGAGCTTGTTATTCATATTTGGACAAGTTTTATGTGAACTTGTTATTTATTTTTGGACAAGTTATGTGTGAGCTTGTTATTCAGTTTTGGACAAGTTCTGTGTGAGCTTGTTATTCATTTTTGGACAAGTTCTGCGTGAGCTTGTTATTCATACTTGGACAAGTTCTGTGTGAACTTGTTATTCATTTGTGGACAATTTCTATGTGAGCTTGTTATTCAGATTTGTACAAGTTCTGTGTGAACTTGTTATTGCCTAGCTTTGAGCAAATCAAATAAATCATTGTATTGGATAAGGATCCTTATTTTTGTGTGAAATATTATAAGGATATTATCTTGTGGAGTACCCCAAATTTGGTGAACCACATTAAATATTGTGTCTCAATTGTGTATGGTGACTTGTGCTCTTGCTTACTATTGCTATCTGAGATATTAATGCACACTGCTATATTTAGTTATTGCAATTAAGGACATTAATTAATATTGGCTTGGAAAGAAAGTAAAAAGTGGGCGCTATACTGTTCACCCCCCCTCTCAGTATAAGCTTGTGTTCTTCAAGGGAAGTCACCCTCCTCTCAACTATAAATAGGCTAAATTTCATTGTAAATGGCATTGGAAGTTATTTTCTCGTGCTTGGTACCCAGCCTTATGGGATCTTCCTTTCACCCTTCTTTCCTACTATGACAAGGAGAGCCTAAAACTTTTCTCATGACTATAGAGAATCTAACCCTCTAGGCCTCATTATCTTGTAATCATTTTTAGCATGTTAATGGAAGCCGTGACTAATTTTTCTCAGTTCTCCTCTTAGCTTGTCTTGATTCCTAGTGGTGTGTTTTGCTTGTTTGTGTTCACTAGATATATGTGATATTTTTTGTGTTCAATTTCCACTTTTTGGAGTAAAAAATTTGGGGTCCTAATTCCTTAGTGCATCACCCCTATAGATTAGGACTTTATTTTCCTACAACACTTTACATTTCTTGCAAGCATTTACTTTATTGTTATTTCACTTTCATTGTAATTCATTCTTTTCCTCAGGCCTCAACTCATGGAGGTTACTATGTGTCAGGGACTTAATATGATGAGTATATGACTTTGATTAAAAACCCTAAAGATCACCCCATAGGTGGTTCTTCCTTTCCATACATAGTGCTTCCTCTTGTTTCGATCTATATGAGGTGCACGCGCATTCATCTTGTTCGATCTCCCTCGTCTAGTCTCAATGAGTGTGTTCTAAGACAACAATTAGCAAGCATAATCTTAATGCATTTTGCATCATCTCTATTTGCCTCTAAAATATGCAATATCTACCCTCAAATCCTTGAATCCCATAATATAGTCCTCAACATTATCAAACCCAACCATTTTGAGAGAAGAAATCTTCAATTCCAAGCTAATTACTTCAACAATATTAACTTTCCCAAAAAACTCATGCAATTTTGACCATACCTTGATAGGATCACTCTCATATTTAATATGCAAAAGCAACTCTAGTTCAATCTACAAGGAAAATAGTCCAAGAACCTCTTCTTCTCTTTGATGGTAAGTGTCATCACTATCAATAAAATAAAAGGATTTGGTAGGCACTCATAGGCACCATAAAAAATCACCATATATTACACAACATTCAGATGAAGAAATGAAGAGTGTAAGAGGGTATTTATAGCAATACCAAAACCCTAATTGCATCATAAGGTTTAATTCAAGATAACATAGCAAATGGGCTTTAGGTTAATTACAAGTAATAAACAGGGTTTAACCATAACAATTTTAACCATATCAATATTAACCATGGCCCATTGCGCTTACATAAAAAAATATTAAAACTAATAAATACATTATACAATAAAATTCCCTTAGACCTATCCAATACATCACATAATGTTGGCCTTGGCCATGAATTATATTACGATTCAATAAAGGTGACTCTCCAATGATGTTATGTAGCATTAATGTAATAATGCATCAACTTAGCATTAACAAAAAAAAATTAATGCTTGGCACTATGATGGTGCTCCAAAGCACTAGCATAACTCTTAATATTTGTACCAACATCCTAACTTCTACTAGGCTACTATAGTGCTATGGTGGCATAAAATTTTTATCACATTAAAAATAAGTTTAAAATCTAGCTAGTGTACTAGCCCAACACCAAGAGTGATGATACAACATTGTACTTCATTGTCACATATGCCATGAGAATGGGATCATGGCAAGAAATTTAAAAAGAGAAAAACTAAGAAATATGCAAATGCTTTTGGTAATAAGGTAAGCTCAAATTTATAGGGGTATTAGATAGCAATAAAATATGGCTCAAACCAAATATTTTTCACTCATAAAAATTTTACAAATAAATATTGTTACCTCCTCAGAAAATAAAGGTCATTACAATTCATTTAAAGTAAACTTTAGGAAGAACCACAAACGATGCACTACAAAACTGCAATGTGAGAGATCGTATTCAAAAGGCTCTAAAGCTATGAAGGAAATTTTGCAGTCAATTTTCAAAGTGAAGGTAAAAAAACATGATTGAGATAAATCATGTCCATCATCTTTGTAAAGTAGAAAAGCATATTCTTGTTTTCAAAAAGAAAACAGTGTGGAGTTTTTACCTTACATTTTAGATTCTCTAAGGTATAATAAAGATGATAAGTTGGTACAATCTAAAAAAGGAATAGATTAATGCAAATGAAAGCAATGGTTGAAATTACAAGAAGAGAAAAAACAAAAAAAATAAGATAAAATCAAAGAAAAATGAAATTTAGCAGGCAAATTGATTTGCAAAGCTAGAAGAAAATGTTAAGTGGGGTTAAACACAAATGAAAATAAAAAATAAGAATATGTATTGGAATGTTTTGGTTAAAAATATGGTAAAAGAAAAAAAATTATGAAGGAATTAATAGGTTATCTTTGTTTTTGTTTCAATACAACAACAAAAAATAAATAGTGGGGAATGTGGGGGGCCATTCAAAATATCTAAAAAGTATTGATAGATACAATATTTTTAAAATTTCAATGCACCTACAGGGAAATAGGGTGAAACATAAATTAATTGATTGTGATGTTAGTTTTTAATATTAACAAAATTCAAATATTGGAAGAAAACTAGATGATGAAAATATATCTCAATAAAAATGATATAAAAGAATCAATAGGGGAAAAGCAATGGCTTGAGATGAAATACAAAGAATATAGAATTAAATAAACGTTGGAAGTGTAATATGACTTTTGGCCAAGGCTAACATAGTATGATGTAAATCTTGGATAGGCCTAAGGGCAATAATTATACAGTATATTTAATTTATTGTAATATTTTATTATGTAAGCCATATGGGTCATGGTTAACGTAAATCCACCTTTTAAACTTGTAATTAACCTTAAGCCCTCTTGTTATGTTGGTTTTGAAATATCCATAGCAACACATATTAGAGGATATAGAGCATGCTTTTGCTCCTTAGTTGTTGGACTTCCTTGATGAATTCCCCTAGGGTATTTTCAATATTCTTCAAAACATCCTTTTTTATAAGCTCATATGGAAGTCCAAAAAGACTAACCCACACTGGAAGCTTCTTAAAAATTTTTGTCTCAACAAAAAAAATTCACTCCATGGTCTCAAATAAAGTGTATCTCTTCTCCTGAACCATGGGCCACCAACCGTTATTTTATCCCTAATTTCTGAACTGGAAAAGATGAAGAGGAAAAAATATTTAGGAAGAAAAGTTAGATTAATTTGAATTCAATCCCCGCTTCCACTTGATCCAATTTTGAATCTCCAAAAAACTTGGACATGATATTTGGAACTTACATATTAACCCTCTACTTTTAAGAACCATTATATCATTCTCAATCATCTCATTCTTGATACTTACTTCTGGTGTAACATATGCTACCTGGATCGAACTTGCCATGTATTCTCTCTTCTACTTATCTCCAACTTGGGCCTCCATACTTCCAACTAGGGCATTTTAAATTGTAGCTAAGGCATCCTAACTTTTTATTAGGGATTTCAATTGTGACTTTTCTTCCATTATATCTAATGGAGCTCACTCTTGGCTTGCACTCCCTCTTGGTTCGTACTTCCTCTCTACTTGCACTCGTTGTTACTCTTGGCTTGCACTCTCTTGCCTCAAACTTACTCCTAGCTTGCACTTCCCCCTAGCTCACAATTACCCATGTATCTTATTTTTCTCAACATTCCTTTGCTTCAATGATTTTTTAGAAACAATGTTCCATGCATTCATGGTAAGGATTTGAAACATTGATGCACTCTATACTAACCTATTGCTCTTTTGCCATGACTAAATCTTGGCTCACACTCCCTCTTAGTTTGCACTTCCTTTTGGCTTGCACTCACTCTTGGATTACACTATCTCCTACCTCACACTCACTCCCGACTTGCACTCCCTCTTGGTTTATTTTAAATTGCATGATTTTTCAACCTCTACACATTGTTAATGTCAATTTATAGATATTCTAGTGACAAGGGTCGATTGTGTGAAATAGTCCTCAAGCCTTGTTGCTCTATTTTAAGAGGGTGGATTTACTACATTCTATACAATCATAATATTTGGTTTACTTTTTAAGATGTAGTTGGATTTGTGATAGTTGCAACAAATTTTGAGTCTTTTGGAGGCATATAGGAGAAGGATTCAAGTTGTACTTTAGTCAATCCCTCTTCCTCATTTGGGCTATTGATTTAGTTTATTCATGAAGATATGATCATTTATGATCTCTTCCTTATATTATTTGTCCAGGCTCTCTGAAAATTTTGTAATGGACTTTTTTATATACAAGTCCATGCAAAGCCTTCTTTGGTGATGACAATTACATTCCCCAAGGGTATTTTAAATTCTTCAAACAAGGTGATGTATGTTGTGAAAGAGAAATTTATGCTTCCAAGTCCTGCATAATGAGACTATAGAAGAATGAAGCATTTTTTTTTTAGAGGTGATGATCATTTTGACTTCTCTTCTACATTTGAAGTCTTAGTGGAAGTGGTCTTTAAATATGTACAGGAATACCTAGTAGTAGTAGTGATGACTACAATCCAGCCTAAGGATACTTGTTCAAAGGTATTTTTGAAGCAACAAATTTTAGATTGATAGGGATCCTCATCATATTAAATAATAGCCTTCTAGATAAAGGCATATATATGTAACCACTTTCTAGTGGCACCTTTGTTTATTAGTCCACTACCTTGAGTGGACATTATTGGGTTAATATTTTATTTGCCACCTCATAATGGCATAATATTGTAATAGGCATTTGATGTTTGATTAATGCAATCTCAATTTTTCATTGCCAAATTCAACCCTTCTAGGATGCTCATATTAGTCAGTATCAGAACCAAACACTGGGTTGGAGATTATCCTCTTCCTTAGTTCAGGTGTGATTCAAAACAAAATGAAATATCCTCCCAATGGATCTTGGAATTTTTTTTGCCTATTTTGAGTTGAGTCAGCCCTATGATCTCTACATCAAATCAGCCCTTGTTTGTTGTCCCTATACTTGAAAAATAGCTTGCATGCTTTTGGCTCATCTGTACCTTGGTATCTCCATAGAAAACCCATATAAAAGTTGTGTTGGTTCGACTTTTATACACACCCTGCGAAGAATTAGCATAAAATACCGAGAACACTTATAAGGAATAAATCCCACTCACTTTAGGATCTTGCTGGTTATCCAAGGTGTGAGTTACAAAGTTGGGTCGAATGTCTATTCACTCTTTTTCGCTTCTGGAATAGTTTCAAGTGGACTATCTGTTACCTTACAACGGGCTCTGGACTTCAGTTCAGTAATGTTTTTGGAGTTGGTTATCTTTGTGGACAATCAGATTTACAATCAGTTCTTTGATCTAGCTCTTTATGCTTTAGCATATTTTGAAAGAAAATAAAAATGGATCATTTAACAGTAAAACAGAGAGAGTAGGGTAGGGCAAAAAATAGAAGTTTATCCAACTTAGCTGCAAAATCAGAACTATCAATTTTAGTTATGTTGTTTAACTTTACAATGAAACAAATCAAAGAGGAAAGTGTCCAGCTTTCTAAGATCACCTTCCACTAAGAGCATAAGATAGAAATGAAACAAATCTGGCAAAAAATCACCAACAGAAGGGAAGCCAGTTGGAATTGGTATCTTTCACTAGCAGCCTAGCTCGCACAGTGAAGACAGAGCAATTAAAACAGGCCTGAACCTTAAATCTGTAATTTTCCCTAGCATACAATAGAAAGAATGAAGCCTAGAAAAAAATCACCAACAGAAGGGAAGTCAGTTGGAATTGGTGTCTTTCACCAGCAGCCTAGCTCGCACAGTGAGGATAGAGTAATTAAAACAGGCCTAAACCTTAAGTCTTTAATTTTTCCTAGCATACAATAAAAAGAATGCAGCCTAGCAGCATATCCAATCTTAATAACACAGATCTACAGCATAAATTAAATGAAACCTTTGCGGGATGAAAAATAGGAGAAAATGCACTTATCGCAATTCGAAACAGATTAGGCTCCTGGCCACGCTATCACAGAAAAACCGATATTACATCAACTCCAGGTCTAGAACAAAAACATTCTAACAATATTTTGCATGAAACTGCTAAAATAGATTATATTCCAAGTATTTCCCCCCTTTGTTTCAAGGCATACATTCATATTTATAGAGGACTTGCCTCTCTACAGGATTTTAAATTATAAAACTAACTTTTCTTGGGAGTAATAAAATAAACACTGAAATGGGGAACAACCCGCCGATATTTGCCTCTTTTACAGTATTAAAATATAAATCCCATAACATAAGTACTGGAAAAGAGGGATAATCCGCCAAAATCTGTCTGTCTGCAGCATTTTAAAATATAAAGCGGACTTTCCTGGGAGTAATAAAATAAACACTGAAATGGGGAACAACCCGTCGATATTTGCCTCTTTTATAGTATTAAAATATAAAGCCCTTTAAAAATAGAGTTTTGAATAAACCCTAACCACTCTGCAAATCTTAGTGCAGTTACTTGCCATACATGGATAAGGCATGATCTGATATTATTCTCATCCATCTATAACTGCAAGTAAATATCTTCGTTTTCTGGTCGGTTTCCGATATACTCCATAAATGGGCAGCTTCTTAGTCACCGTAAAGTCTCTTTGTGGCTAGATCTGTAAAATCTGGATGGACCAGAAATTCCTGGCATCTCACATTTCCATCTGACAGTCCTTGCTTGATCCATGTTTATTTTTTTGTCGTTTTTTGCCATTACTTCCGCTAGTACACAACTGCCAGCTCGCTTTCTGCAAAAGACAAACAAGGATTAGTATTTTAAAATCATTAAATTAGACCCTAATGTTTATCACACGCGGCTTGCTTTCTTTTGACACATGTCGCAAAAACGCGACATGTCACAAAATCGCGACATCCTCCGCACTTGCTTCCATTTTTCCTCTTTTGTTGCGAAACCGCGACATGTCGCGATTTCGCGACATGTCATGAAATCACGACCTTTTCTTTGCACTTGGCTTCTGTTTTGTTTGCGTCGCGATTTCGTGACGTCGTGATTTCATGACGCTCTATGCCCTTGGCCTTTCTCTTTTGTTGTCGTGTCACGATTTTGTGACGTCACGAAATCACGACATCGTGATTTCATGACACGACCGCCCTTGGCACCCTCTTTGTTCTTGTCGTGTCATGATTTCGTGATGTCACAAAATCATGACATTGCGATTTCACGACACGGTCGCCCTAGGCACCCTCTTTGTTCCTGTCGTGTCACGATTTCATGACGTCGCAATTTTGCGACACGGTCGCCCTTGGCACCCTCTTTGTTTTGTTTGCATCGCGATTTCGCGACGCTCTATGCCCTTGGCCTTTCTCTTTTGCTACCATGTCATGATTTCGTAACGTCACAAAATCGCGATGTCGCGATTTCGTGACACGGCTGCCCTTGGCACCCTCTTTGTTCCTGCCGTGTCACGATTTCACGACGTCGTAAAATCGTGATGTCGCGATTTCGTGACATGTTCATCCTTGCGCTACCTTCTTTCCACCGTGTCACGATTTTGTGACGTCACGATTTCATGACACCTTCCATGCCTTGCACTTTTACTTCGACCGTGTCGTGATTTCGTGACACCTTCATGCCTTCTATTTTTTTTCTTGGACCGCGTCGTGATTTCGTGACGCATCCCTGCCTTGGGCTCTTTTTCCTTGGATCGCGTTGTGATTTCGCGACGTCATGAAATCGTGACGTCGCGATTTCACGATGCGTCCCTACCTTGGGCTCTTTTTCCTCAGACCGCGTCGCAATTTTGCGATGTCGCCAAATTGTGATGTCGCGATTTTGCGACAATTCTGGCTCCTATTTTGGTCAACTGCTTTTGACCGCGATATCACAACACGTCGCGATTTTGTGACAATTTCCCACTTGGATTTCTCTCTCCTCTTTGAACAGCGATTTCATGACATGCACGATATCGCGACGGTTTTGCCTTGACTGCTTCCTTTGCTGCCTTCGACCGCGATTTCACAACACGTCACGATTTTGTGACATTTTTCGGCTTTGCTTTCTCTCTCCTCTTTGAACAGCGATTTCATGACATGCACGATATCGCGACATTTTCTTCAAGCCTTGCTCCTGACCAAAATGTGTCGCGATATCGCGATGTTTTCAAAAATGGAATGTGTCACGATATCGCGGTGTTTCCAAAAATAGAATATGTTGCGAAATCGCGATGTTTTCGAAAACGAAATATGTTGCAAAATCGCGATGTTTCCAAAAATGGCATCTGCATTTTTTACACATTAGTGAAGGATCTCCCTTGCTCAGAAATGATTCTAACATTTGAAAGATGAATTTTAAATCTGAATCAAAGCCATATGCAAGCCTACTTGGATACTTTGATATATGCAGAACTTTTGAAAAAAAAGGAGGCAAGCAGAAGTTGAATTTAAAACCTAAAAAACTCAAGAGGGTCCCTGCGAAGAAATGAAAACTAAGTATTTTCAAAGGATGGAATTTCATTTTTTCAGTGGGGGTGTGTTGCTTCTCAACAAATGGCGATATCTACGGGGAAAATAGTAGTACTATTTAGAATTCAAAACTTCTAGTTTCAAAACAATCTAGACTATGTACCATGCTTTGCCACAAATATTTTCTAAAATGACTTAACTACTATCTGATAGCTGTTAAAATTTCCCAAGGACATACTAGGTTGAACCACTTAAGGAAGATTCTGGTGTGCAATCATAAGTGTGTAAAACTTCCTTCAGGGATGACCAGGGCTTCAAATGCTCATGATGGATTGATCCGCCCTTAGATTGTGCAGGGGAAACCGAGTAGAGCTCTGTTTACTAGTTTAGCCTTTTACAACCCCAACAGAGTTACCCTTTAGATTTACATGACCCTGATCCACAACTATGAGGTGGCATATATAGCTTGGTGAACCCATTTGAGATGTATTCTCAACAATTTTTTTTTTTTTTTTTGTTGAGAAAAGAGTGCCAGTTTTGTGTTGGCCTGCCCAACTTTCACCTTCTTTCTCTTCCTTTACTTTATTCATTGATGGAACGTTTGATCAGCTAACTGCTTTAGCCTGGGCACCAATAGTTTCCTTGGACACTTAATAATTTATGAATCGGAGTCCCCTCTCATGACCAACTTTTCTTGGATTCCCTGGGAGTTCTTCAGCCAAACAGTATAGTAATTACTTTATAATTAAAATAATTGTGGCAAGCAAGATACAAAATTAGATTATCTTTCTACTGTTGTTCTGAAAAACAAGTAGTTCCACTTTTTAGATCCAGCAGACTATCTAAAAATGAAACAAAACAAAAGAGGACACACGGTTACAAACTTGGAACAAAACAATTTTAAATGCTGATTTGTGCTTTGCTATTTAGGCAAAAACTCAAACAAACAGAATTGAAAAGGCTGAAAAGGAAAAAAAAGGCCACCAGCTAAAGACAAATTTGCAATTTCCTGCAAAATACAAAACATGGCACTTCAATCCAAAAATAAAACAAAAATAAAAAACACACCGCTTCAAACTTTATTCACAATATATACATATGCACAAAGTCTTTGTGATTTATTCAGATGATGTAGCAGATGGAAAAGCAGAGAAATAGTGCCTTAAAAAAAAAATTGACCATTTGCAGGTAAATTTAGAAAAATACCTTTTAGGTCCTGTTGACGAAATGCACTCCAGATTATGCTTCCCAAAATTTTTGCTACCTGGGAAAGACTTGGTGTGTTTACTGTCTTCCCTTTTTTTTTTTTTTTTTTTTTTTAAAACCCCCAGGATCAAATACCTTAAAGCCTTTATATACCCAGATCATCACATCTTCAGATTTACGTAACAACTCAAAGAGCTCATATTTTATTTGTATGTCATAGCTCTTAATAACTTGAACATTTTGTGGTTGCTCTACTGCTCCAATATTCGAGATTTCAAATTTTATCCCTCTGGTAGAATTTTCATAATTTGCTCTTTCACCTGAGCCTTGCTTAGATCTAACCCCATCAATGTGTAATGTCCAAATATCATTGTCGTGATTGGTTAGAGATGTAACTGGTCTCACCTTCTCAGTTGTCAAATTATGAACTTCAATATCTGCATCAACACGATTTACAACCTCTTTTTTGATATTATGTTCACTGATCACATGCTTATACTGAGACTCTTTGTCTATTCTAAGTTGGTTGACCACATTCACATTTACTGTTTTCTTCTCCTTTTCTTGAAATTCAATAGGTGGTCTAGAGTAAGTTTCAATCAAGTTATCTTTTTGTTCAACAATCTGAGCCAGCTCATGGAGGGTGATGTCAGCCTTAATTTTCTTCATATCCTCAATGATGTTATACTCCTTCCTAGTTACTTATGTGCAGTAATATTGAATCTTATTTTCATTACCCTTTGGTGAGGGGGGATCATTATTAGGAGCAGGTTCTGGATTCTCACATCTCAGATTATAATTGTCCCTTTGGAACTGTTGAAAATCTTGCATTTCATCCATAGGTATCTCCACGACATTTTCTGACTCTTCGGGAAAAATGAATGAATCTGGAACCATAGCCGTACTATTTTTGGATGAACCAGAACTATCAATATTTTTTTTATTTTCAGGAAATTTTAACTCACCAGGAAAAGCTTCAAAGTTGGGTAATGTTAGGTCACAATTGTTTACTTTAGGCACTTCCACCTTAAACTTGTCAGAATCTTTCTCTATATTCTGCACATGCTGAGTGTGTGTCACAGTCAACGGAGTTTCCTTGGGTAGAGCGTGATATGTTGGCACTAACTCATGATGTGGAATGGGATTCAAAACAGACATGTTCTATGTAACATAGGATATCAAAGAACTGCTCAAAATTTGAGGTCCTAACTGTCTTTCTAGAATTAAAGCTTCCTTATAAGCTTCTGCCAGGGTTGTGATATTGATGTCTCTCTTAAGAAAAATAGAGGTCACCGAATCCAATGCATTCTTGTATATTTCTAAGGCTAGATTTGCACTTGGGATGTAATAACTAGTCATTCTACTATAAGCCTTTTGGAACCTTATATTAAAAGACCTGATATCTTCACCAGACTCTCTTTTAATGCTGGAAAACTGTTGATATAACACACTGGGGTGAATCACTTCACCAAATTGTGATATAAAAACTTCCTCCAGGTCATTCCAACTAGTAATAGAGTCATTAGTAAGGTCCAAAAACCAATCGTATGCTTCCCCTTGGAGAGTGAATGGGAACAACCTACAAGCCACATCTTCATGTTGTACATTTAACAACTTTAGAGAATTTTTATATGCCACTAGATGTTCTTCTGTTGTTCTAACTCCATGTTTGTAGGTAGGGAGATACCTCTCAGGATTTCTGGGCAAATCATGGGCTGCCCCAGGGATGTTCAAAGCAGTGGAACCCAACCAGTTTGCCATTACTACTTGATCAACGGTAATATTTCCGGTTGTGTTTGGAGCAATTACAATTGGTGACGAAGCTATTTCGATAAAAGGCTTTGCCCTTCTGAGGCTGTTTCTCTTTGGGGTTTCTAACTCAGGCACAAGGGGCTCTCCAGCTCTGGAGTGGGACCTTGTTATTCTATGGGTGGAATCCAGCTTTAGACAATAAACTTACAGACCTTAACAGATACTGAACAGAGTTCGGGCCCTCCTTCTAGCGCCAGTTTAAATGTTGGTTCGACTTTTATACACACCCTGTGAAGAATTAGCATAAAATACCAAGAACACTTATAAGGGATAAATCCCACTCACTTTAGGATCTTGCTGGTTATCCAAGGTGTGAGTTACAGAGTTGGGTCAAATGTTTATTCACTCTTTTTCGCTTCTGGAATAGTTTCAAGTGGACTGTCTGTTACCTTACAACGGGCTCTGGACTTCAGTTCAGTAATGTTTTTGGAGTTGGTTATCTTTGTGGACAATCAGATTTACAATCAGTTCTTTGATCTAGCTCTTTATGCTTTAGCAAATTTTGAAAGAAAATAAAAATTGATCATTTAACAGTAAAACAGAGAGAGTAGGGTAGGGCAGAAAAGAGAAGTTTATCCAACTTAGCTGCAAAATCAGAACTATCAATTTTAGTTATGCTGTTTAACTTTACAATGAAACAAATCAAAGAGGAAAGTGTCCAGCTTTCTAAGATCACCTTCCACTAAGAGCATAAGACATAAATGAAACAAATCTGGCATAAAAACACCAACAGAAGGGAAGCCAGTTGGAATTGGTATCTTTCACTAGCAGCCTAGCTCACACAGTGAAGACAGAGCAATTAAAACAGGTCTGAACCTTAAATCTGTAATTTTCCCTAGCATACAATAGAAAGAATTAAGCCTAGCAGAAAATCACCAACAGAAGGGAAGTCAGTTGGAATTGGTGTCTTTCACCAGCAGCCTAGCTCGCACAGTGAGGACAGAGCAATTAAAACAGGCCTAAACCTTAAGTCTATAATTTTTCCTAGCATACAATAAAAATAATGCAGCCTAGCAGCATATCCAATCTTAATAACACAGATCTACAGCATAAATTAAATGAAACCTTTGCGGGATGAAAAATAGGAGAAAATGCACTTATCGCAATTCGAAACAGATTAGGCTCCTGGCCACGCTATCACAGAAAAACCGATATTACATCAACTCCAGGTCCAGAACAAAAACATTCTAACAATATTTTGCATGAAACTGCTAAAATAGCTTCTATTCCAAGTTTTTTCCCCCTTTGTTTCGAGGTATACATTCATATTTATAGAGGACTTGCCTCTCTGCAGGATTTTAAATTATAAAACTGAATTTTCTTGGGAGTAATAAAATAAACACTGAAATGGGGAACAACCCGCCGATATTTGCCTCTTTTACAGTATTAAAATATAAATCCCATAACATAAGTACTGGAAAAGAGGGATAATCCATCGAAATCTGTCTGTCTACAGCATTTTAAAATATAAAGCGGACTTTCCTGGGAGTAATAAAATAAACACTGAAATGGGGAACAACCCGTCGATATTTGCCTCTTTTACAGTATTAAAATATAAAGCCCTTTAAAAATAGAGTTTTGAATAAACCCTAACCACTCTGCAAATCTTAGTGCAGTTACTTGCCATACATGGAGAAGGCATGATCTGATATTATTCTCATCCATCTGTAACTGCAAGTAAATATCTTCGTTTTTTGGTCGGTTGTCGATATACTCCATAAATGGGCAGCTGCTTAGTCACCGTAAAGTCTCTTTGCGGCTAGATCTGTAAAATCTGGATGGACCAGAAATTCTCGGCATCTCACATTTCCATCTGACGGTCCTTGCTTGATCCATGTTTATTTTTTTGTCCTTTTTTGCCATTACTTCCGCTAGTACACAACTGCCAGCTCGCTTTCTGCAAAAGACAAACAAGGATTAGTATTTTAAAATCATTAAATTAGACCCTAATGTTTATCACACGCGGCTTGCTTTCTTTTGACACGTGTCGCAAAAATGCGACATGTCACGAAATCGTGACATCCTCCGCACTTGCTTCCATTTTTCTCTTTTGTCGTGCAATCGCGACCTTTTCTTTGCACTTGGCTTCTATTTTGTTTGCATCACAATTTCGTGACATCGCGAAATCATGACGTCGCGATTTCGCGACGCTCTATGCCCTTGGCCTTTCTCTTTTGCTGTTGTGTCGCGATTTCGCGACACGGCCGCCCTTGGCACCCTCTTTGTTCCTGTCGTGTCACGATTTTGTGATGTCACGATTTCGTGACATGGTCACCCTTGGGGTGCCCTCTTTGTTCCTGTCGTGTTGCGATTTCGCGACGTCGCGATTTCGCGACGTCACGATTTCGTGACACGACCGCCCTTGGCACCCTCTTTGTTCCTGCCATGTCTTAATTTCGTGACGTTGTGATTTCACAACACGGCCGTCCTTGGCACCCTATTTGTTTTTTTTGCGTCATGATTTCATGACGCTCTATGCCCTTGGCCTTTCTCTTTTGTTGTCGTGTCACAATTTCGTGACACGGCCGCCCTTGGCACCCTCTTTGTTCCTGTCGTGTCGTGATTTCATGACATGTTCATCCTTGTGCTGCCTTCTTTCCACCATGTCGTGATTTCGCGACGTCACGATTTCGCGACACCTTCCATGCCTTGTGCTTTTACTTCGACTGTGTCATGATTTCGCGACACCTTCATGCCTTCTATTTTTTTTCCTAGACCGCATCGCGATTTCGTGACGCATCCCTGCCTTGGGCTCTTTTTCCTCGGATCGCGTCGCGATTTCACGATGCGTCCCTGCCTTGGGCTCTTTTTCCTCAGACCGCATCATGATTTCGTGACGTCGCAAAATTGTGACATCATGATTTCATGACAATTCTGGCTCCTGTTTTGGTCAACTGCTTTTGATCACGATATCACAACACATCATGATTTCGTGACAATTTCCCACTTGGCTTTCTCTCTCCTCTTTGAACAGTGATTTCATGACATGCGCGATATCGCGATGGTTTTGCCTTGACTGCTTCCTTTGCTGCCTTCGACCGCGATTTCACAACACGTCGTGATTTCGCGACATTTTTTGGCTTTGCTTTCTCTCTCCTCTTTGAACAACGATTTCATGACATGCGCGATATCGCGACATTTTCTTCAAGCCTTGCTCCTGACCAAAATGTGTCGCGATATCGCGACGTTTCTGAAAATGGAATGTGTCGTGATATCGCGGTGTTTCCAAAAATAGAATATGTTGCGAAATCGTGATGTTTCCGAAAACGGAATATGTTGCAAAATCGCGATGTTTCCAAAAATGGCATCTGCTTTTTTTACACATTAGTGAAGGATCTCCCTTGCTCAGAAATGATTCTAACATTTGAAAGATGAATTTTAAATCTGAATCAAATCCATATGCAAGCCTACTTGGATACTTTGATATATGCAGAATTTTTGAAAAAAAAGGAGGCAAGCAGAAGTTGAATTTAAAACCTTAAAAACTCAAGAGGGTCCCTGCGAAGAAATGAAAACTAAGTATTTTCAAAGGATGGAATTTCATTTTTTTCAGTGGGGGTGTGTTGCTTCTCAACAAGTTGTTCAGTGTTGTCCATGCCATTGAAATTATGTGTGGTGCTCAAGCAGCGTCTGATCTGATGTAAAAAGCCTTGGATTTGCACGAACGAAGGCTATTTCTGTGACTCCTCGATCACTGTCACCATACGCGTATGCATGATTTTTTTTGCATATTTTTTGGAATTTATCGCTTTGCCTATTTTTCATCTCTCGTGTCACAGTTCTACATCAAATCACAGGTTGAAGCAGATGTGCGCAGTGTATATGGCTAAAATTTGCCATGCCCCTATTGCTAATCAATAATAATATTGAGTGTGATTGGTGATGGACTCCTTAATAGTCAGACATGGATTCATGAGGGTGTTCATGAGGGTGTTCTGAGCTTATGTGTAGGTTCTCCCAGTAGCTCGCTGAAGCTTAGACCTGCTTTGCGAAAGGGACAGTATCAATTCACTTGTTTCAACTTCGCGAACCTACACCGTTCAAATTTCTTGACAGACATTCATTTTACACCACTATTGTTATGATAAATTTGACTAACATCATACGTATTTGGTTTATCCCATTCTATGCCAAGTTGTCACCACGTTAGTGTATTTTGCTCTTTCAGTTGCTTTCACGCTGGCCTACTAGTTGGCCTGCCTGCTAGTTTTTGCTAAATCACCTATGCAACCATTTATGCAGCCAATCAAGACATTGAGCATTGGCATCATGTGAAAGTACCGATGATAGGGCATGGTAAACAAGCTCAAAAATAACCTTTAGTTGAAGCAACATTTTTTTTTCCTCGTTGGCTGCTTGTGAGAGTCGACACAGTGGCACCACTTACTGAGGGAAGAGTCATCAGGGTGAATTATGGAACTTAATTCTTTATTCTAAAACCATTTCTAATTGTTGAAGCCTTAAAATTATTGCTGCATTAAAAATATTAAGTCTGAATAAAGTTTCAAGTCATTCATTTTTTTTTTATATTCCAAATTTTTTGTGAAACTTTATCACTTAATTTTATCATCCACCTTAGCAACTAAAGTGTTTGTGATTATTTATTTTACACTTTTTACGAACTTTCGTTGAGATACATAGATCTTCCCCTGGCTCAACATAATAGAAACATGGTAGCCAACATGGCATTAATCATAAAATTGACCAAAATCTCAGTCAATTAGTCCGTAATATTAGCCGAAGTCACAACCCAAATTCATTGTCTGGCTGACACCATTAAATACCTCAAAATGCAATCTTCTTCCTCTTCTTCATCTAGCCATTTACATGCAAAATGTGAAGTCAAAATATATGAAGGTTCTAGGAATCCTGACATCCTTAACAGTTGGATCCTAGACATGGATACCTGGTTCACATATAGTCATACATCGAACAATGACAAAGTTCCTTTTGCCAAACTCAAACTCTCTGGCATGGCTAAGATTCTAATCATGGACCGCCAAAGAACTCAAAAATCCATCACAACATGGGATGAATTGGTCACCTCCTTGAATGCCACCTTTTATCCATCCAATTATGATGATGACTTACTTAACCAATGGCTTCATCTTTGATAGGGACTATACACATCAATGCAAAATTATGTTCATCAATTCAATCGACTACGTGTCTTGCTTCACGTGTCAGATCCTATAGCTTCACTCGTTGCTAAGTTCAAAAGTGGAATTCTACAACATTTATATAGAGTTAAATATACCTCTTTCACTACTCTTGATGCAGCTTTCAAGCACAACTCGTGGAGAAGTTCCAAGAACAAAATAAGGGGACGCGATACTCTTTAAGAATTTCCAAGTCATCATATCGTCCACTTTCGCAGGCATCGAAGAGATCTACTTTCTCCCCTTATTCTTCTCCTAGTCTCACTCCTGCTCAATCCTCTGCTTCTAAGCATACTTTTCATGTTTCTTCTTCTTCTCCTCCTCAAAAAAAAATTCATAATTATAAAATGAGGGGACATGATAAATCTAAATGTAGACAATCACAACAATATCGAAAGAAAACTTTTCTTGTACAATCTGATGAGGGAACAAGTGATAACCCCATCAAGACTACTAAAGAGCATACAATTTATGAAGATTTGAGAGGGAAACTCAATAATGTAACATTGATGCATCATCACTCCATTATAGGTGACCGTGACAATCTGTTTGTCACACTTGCTCACTTGCTTCACGACTTTGTTGTTGATTGTATCCTTGACAATGGCTCGCAAAAGAACTTTCTCGTGAAGTCCATTTTCGATAGGCTCAAGCTCCCTACAGCACTGCATCCTCATCCATATTCTCTTGAATGGAAGGATAGTGAAATATCATCAAAGATCACACACATGCACCATTGCATTTTCTTTTGGCACAAATTTTAGGGATAAGGTCACTTGTGATGTGACCCCCATGGATTGTTGTGGTTTATTGCTTGGTAAGCCTTATCAATATGATAGGCATGCTCACTATGATGCTTACAACAACACATACACACTACAAAAAGATAACAAGAAGTATCTCACTGAATCTACCAAACCCATGTCTAATTTTTTGCTTAGTTGTCAACAGGTCCGAAAAGCAACAAATCAAGCACAAGCACAAGCACTTGTTTTCATTCGACCACAACATAAGCAATCATCAACACAAGCTCCTAAGTACACTAGAACCACAACACTTGATAATATTTTATAAAAATATGAATGTGTTTTTTAGGAGCCCACTACATTGCCACCAGAGATAAATTAATCACAACATTGATCTCATTCTAACAACACCTCTTCCTAATGCACCTAGTATAGGTAATCAATTTTACAGTATGATGAAGTTAAGAAGCAACTTTAGGACATTTTAGCTAAGGGTTTCATAAAACCCAAAATTTCTCCTTGTGCTTATCATATTCTTCTTCTTCTCAAAAAGGATGGTACTTAGAATCTTTGCATTGATTTTCAAGCACTAAACAAAATCACAATAAAAAATAGATATCCACTACCTCACATTGATGATCTCTTGGACCAACTTCAAGGTGCTAATTTTTTCTCTAAGATTGATCTTAAGAGTGGATATCATTAGGTATGTATTCAACTTGAGGACACATGGAAAATTACATTCAAAACCAAGATGGGTTTGTTCAAGTGGCTTGTCATGCCTTTTGGCCTCACTAATGCTCCTGCTCTTTTTATGAGGCTAATGAATTAATTTTTTAGAGAGTTCTTGGATAGATATGTCATTATCTATCTTGATGATATTCTTATATTTTCTTCTACATGGCAGACACATTTGGAGTACATTGACTTTCCATTCTGCAGTAGCATCAACTTTCTCCAAATTTGCCTAAGTGTTCCTTTGGTTAAACCTCAAATTCCTACCTTGGTTTCATCATCAATGAATAAGGTATTCAGGTGGATCATAGCAAAGTATAAGTCCTCTTTAATTGGACTACTCCCATCAATGTCACTGAGTTACAAAGTTTCCTTGGCCTAGTTAACTTTTACCGCAAGTTCATCTTTGGATATTCCACCATTGCTAGTCCTTTGCATCAGCTGACTAAGGCAAATTCTATCTTTCATTGGACTCCTGATCATATCCATATTTTTTCTACTTTGAAATATAAGCTTTGTTCTACTCTTTTTTTAGTCATCCTTAACCTTCAACAGCTTTTTGAGATTGAAACCAATGCTTCTCAATTTACCTTTGGTGTTGTCCTAAAACAAAATGGCCATCCTACCACTTATCATTCAAAGTCCTTTTCTACAGCCAAATAAAACTATTCCACATATGATAAGGAATTGTATGCCTTAGTCCAAGCCATCAAAGACTGGTGTAACTACCTCCTAGGTAAAGAAACCATTGTTCATACTGACCATTTGCCTTTACAATTCCTTTAGTCTCAAAATAAGATCCAGGATGCTTGCCACATGAAATGGGATTCTGTTGGCATCCCTACCACATTGATTTCCTCTGTAAAATTTGTTCTTCCTTGAATTTATTCTTTTCGTCTTCAGAATTTTTATTTTGTTTCCTGCATTTTGTTGTCAAATCGTGTTGGTTGCACCCAAGGGAGTGTGTATTTTTTCCTATTCACTTATCATGTAAGTGTATTTTCGAGGGTAAGTGTAGTTTTGTTCCAAGTTGCCAAGCGTAAATTTATTTTGGGCATAAGGTACAATGCAAGCTCATTTCAGGCTAAAAAATATTGAATCCCAAGTGGGGCCCAAGTATTTTTGCCCCAGCTAGAGAGTGTAATGCCTTTTCGAGATTGAATTGAAAAAAAGTATCTTCATGATGCTCTTAAAATCAATGCAAATCTGCTTTAAACCAAGGTGGGACCCATTTCCTTTTAGCCCCTATCTAAGAACGTAAATCAATTTCAGAGCAAGGAGGGGCGAAAGACCTTTATTGTCTTTTTCTATGGCTAGTGGAGTTCAGTTTCGAGAAGAGTTGCAAGTGGGGCCCAATTCTGTTTCACCCCAAATCATGAGCGTTGCCCAGTTTCGGACTTCTTTTGGGCAAAAGGACCTTTGACCTTCCTCAAAGTCAATGCAGACCTATTTTTAATAGTGTGGGACCTAGGTATTTTTGCCTTAAACTGGGAGTGCAAGCCCATTTTGGGCTACAAGTTGGCCAAAGTTGAGTGGGGCCCAAGTGATTTCACCCCAACTCAGGAGTGCAACAGTAATTTGGAGTTGGAAAATGCGAAAGCACTTCCTAAAAATCCATGCAGGCTCACTCCAAAAATAAAAATGCAAGGACCCAAGTGTTTTACCCCACTTTACCCACGCAATCTCTTTTCAAATTTTGACAAGGCGAAAGTGCCCTTAACTTTTCCACCAAGGTGCAGCTTAGTTTCCAAGAAAAATATAATAGGTGGGGCAGCAAAGCGTTTTGCTCCAGTTTTCTAGCACAAATCAAATCCAGGGTTGCTAAGGGAGAAATTTCCTTTGACTTTTCTCACTCTGGCACCACTCCCAAGATAGCAAACATTTTTACCCCCACTTGGGAGTGCAAACCCTTTTTGGAGCTTGCATGGGTAAAACCAAGTGGGACATGCATCTGTGAAGCATGTTTCCAGTCAAACTTCCTTGCCTTAGCCGAAATTCCTCAAAAATAATTCTCAGCAAACAAAGAAAGGCACGCCCTCACTAATTTAATTACAGTCGATTAGAGAAGCTTCCAAATTTGATTTTCTCGGATCTCATAATCTGATCTTCCATTGAGGCGATTCCAGCAAGTGAGAAGGTAGTGCTATGGGTGAATCATATCGTCACATTGAAGCCATGCAACCACTTCTCCATGAGTCATCGAATTCAGGCCATGCCTCATTACTTTTTGATGAGTGCTGAAATTCAATCTTCATTGCCACTACGATGTTTTGTAGGCGAGCATTTATGTCTCATAGGTGGAATCCTCTATAAAAACTAGCAATTCTAATGTAAGATGATGGACGTTTTGCTAGAGACTTGGTGTACATGAATTCTGCTATGAATACAAAGAAACCTTGGCTCTAATTTTGGACTTCTCTTTATGTATATGTTTCTATATTATATTTCTTTATGTATATGTTTTCTATCTTATATTTCTATCAAATTCTCTTCTTTGTTTGTGGGCTATAATTCTATGTCTGAATTCAGCTTTCGATAGAGGGTGAACATTGGAATAAGTCTGGAGATTGCACATATAGGATATCTTGTTTTAATTTCTATTACTTTCTTTGTGTGAAGTGCTATCGATTCAGAGTGCAATTAAGTTATTGTGTTGTTTTTTCATCACCCCTGTTCATCTAGCTTGAGGCCATTTTTCTCATTCCTTTCATTCATTTCTAATCTCTTTCTTGTTTTCTTAATCTCAAATACCCAAGTTAGAATAGTAAGGGAACCAGTATGATTCAGAATTTTATTTGATATAAATTGCATAGTTAGGGTTTTTCCTTAGTTGGCACATTACAGTGGTATCAGAGCTGAATACAGTAAACCCTTTTAAGCAAAATACACAAAACTCAGTTCACTGTAATATCCCACCCAAGTTGAGATATAAAATTTTTGCCTTGTTTTGTTATTTTGGAAATTTTCAAGGTTTTCAGATTTTGTGCAATATTCTGATTTTTTGTATTTTTGCATATAAGGAGAACACGCTGTTGGAAATGAAATCTACCTCTAACTTTCACACCATCACTCCAAATGCCATGAAATTTTTACACAATCTACTATTCATGTAATTACACAAACCCAAATAAGGAATTTGCAAGATTCAAAGAAATACCCAGAATATGGTGATCTGATTAATTCTGGAAAATATGTCATCATACAAAAATCTTCATTATTTGCTCATAAATCTTCAAAGACATGCTTCTCCAGGGTGTTATTATACTTTCAAGATACCCTTTTTTCCAATGATGAAGACCCAACCAAAAACAACCCTTCTATGAGGTGTTTGGCACTCGGATGAAGGGCACAATTTCTAATATGTACGGCCTGAGTGCTGATGGTGGTACGACTACCTTGAAAACCCTCTAAATCTGTAATGTTTTTCCTCTATCATGATCCAAAATGGATCGGCTGGGCTAGAATTTAAAGTTCTTGGCCTTCTCTTACAAAACCCTTACACAAATAATTCACCATGAACTAAAATATGCTCCTGTTTGGTTCAGCCAAGACATGAAAAGAAGTCTGAAGTTAATGTGCAACTGAGACCTCCAAAACCCTCTTCAATTTGTGCCCAAAAAAATCCTTCAAAATTCCTCTCTTTGAAGCTCAAAGTCACTCCCTGAAGTGAGAGTGCAACTGACCAATATGAGGAGATCTTTCACTCCCGACACTGGTGTTCTTGCTGATGGATTTCGTCACCAACAAGCCAAGATATCTCCTGCAAATTACTACTGCAAGAATCCCTCTTCACAACTCCGAAAATAAGTAATGCCAAAGATCCCCAAAATGAAGTTTCATTGCTCTTTTTATAACTCTCCAAGAGGGGTCGAGCTTTTTTTTCCTCTTTCCAAAGCAACATTAAAATAAAACATTTTAATTTTAATTCTCATAACTTGGCCGACCATATTAACAATTGATAAGTCACCTTTATATTTCTACTTGTTTTTTAAGTGACTAATAAACCTTATATCTCCCACATATGAAATATTATAAAGTTAAACTATATTAAATATTTAATTTAATATAATTAACTTTACACGTTAAAATATCTACCTCCTAAACCCCGAAATCCCAAACAAATTATGGAAACGGATACCCATTTCGCCGAGGTATTCAATCGTACTGTCTGTTTCCACCAATTCTGCCTTTGATCGACTTACTAAAAATAGTAAGTCCCTTGAAACCTGCTGGAAACGGTCCTGAAAGCTGTCCACACTGAAAACTGAACGTCCAATAGTAACTCCATAACACCTGGAGGCTCCCAAACCCACGACATTGCCTACGGGAACCATTGTATAGGCAAGTCCATACTGTACCTAGTGGCTAGTTAGGAAAGGGGACATTACAGTCCTCCCTCCCCAAAATTGCTTGTCCTCAAGCAATACTTAACATAACATCAACATCATCAAAATCACCTAATCAAAACCACCTGTGATTCCAGGGTCCCAAACCAATCTCAAAAAAATTATTACAGCTGCCACTTCTATATAAAAATCAACACAAAAATTTGAGTGTGAGGCCAAGATGCAAATCAACAATGTGTGGACCCAAGGTTGCCTCAAACATTCATCCAAGACTGTTCCCAAACCTGCTTCAAGCTGACCAAAGATTGTCTTCATGCTATTCCAAAACTGTGCAAAGGTTGCACATGTGAAGACAACTGAGGAGGCAGTATACAAGGAGTTTTGGGCAGCTTTGTGGAGGAAATTTGATGACCAAACAATGTTGTTTTGGACAAACACTTCGCTGATTTTCAAGATTGATTTTGGGACTGTTGTGAGGGAGAATTTTGGTACCAATAGGACTGATTTTCTGCTGATTTCAGAAGCAGCATTTGGGAAGGCTATGAAGGAAGGAACGATGGAGAAATTGAGGTCTCATTTGGAAAAAAAAAGAGTTACATCTTTAACAACTTGTGAGATAGAATTGGAGACAATATGGGTTTCATGTAGACTGATCGGTAAGGCACCAATGACTGCACATCACATCAGGTCTGATTTACTTACATTCGCTGAGTTTTCGGTGACAAGAGGAATTGCTACACCACACGTGTTTTCAGTTTTGGGTGAGAATTGTATGAGGCCTGTGTTAGTCCATTTTGGGAGATATAATAAGGTGTCTTTCATATTGTTAAAGGTTGTTCTTAGAGCTGAGTATGAGCATAAGTTAGTAGTTTACAGGTATGCTCACTTGCAAGACATGAAGAGGGAGCATTGTCAGTTTTTGAGGAAGTTGGAGCAGTTGTTACACTTGGATTTGATGGCACATAATGGAGATAAAGTTGCATTTTCAGTTTTGATACATTGGGGGGCAAGTTGTTTTGGAGTTGGAAACGTGGTAAAAGTAAAGCTTCAGCCATTGACATGCACTTTCAGTCCCATTTTGGAACATCAGTTAAGAAAAGCATGGAGTGAGGTATGTAGGAGTTTTTTGGTCATAAAACTTGACATTTATGATGTTGATAATGTTTCTCAAGGTTGGGGAGTATTGGATTTCCCTTGGGGAAAGGAAGAGGTGATGTACTTGACTTATGCATATGGAGAGCCAGAGTTTGTTGATTATAATTTCCTTTTCACTCTCTTTGGTGTTGATTCATTCATTACCTTTGCTAATTTTATCACACTCTTGCATAGTACAGCCATTATAATCAACCTTTGCTAATTTTATCACCTTTGCTAATTTTGCCTCTCTGTATATTGGCATAGGAGGCATTTCTTCCTTTCGGCCTTTCAATGTTGGTCGGGTCTAGGGTGCATGGATGAAACATTCCATACCTAATGTGGATTCTTGACCAACATTTTCTGGTATGCTCGGTGGGACACAAACATTCCACGTTAAAGCAGTATTAAGATTTGATGTTCATCTTGTTGTTTTCAAATAAGAACATCAAGCCTCCTGATATTGAAGTTGGTTAAAAACCCTTACCTTCATGATCACAATATCAAAGGATAAAAATCTAGAAGAAGCAGTTGAGTTCTTTGAGCTCAACATCAACGCTTTGGGAGAACATCCTAGAGTAGTCCCCTCGACTATCTTGTTGGTTCCAGCACCCTTGACTATCCCATTAGCTGGGACATCCTCACAAGTAGCTATTGTATTTTCACAAAATCCAAGTCCTACCAGCATCACAACTAGCTTACCCCCTCCACAAAATCCTTCAGTCCAGATGTTGCAAGCTCCACCCAAGCAGTTTCTAGCTTGGAATCATTCGGGACCGCTCAACCTACAGGCTCAGAACCAGGTCCCAACCATAGCATTGAAGACTCTGCCCACGTATGATGGTATGGTAAAAATAGCCTATGAGCATGTCCAAGATGTTCATGCACTGCAAACCATCCACCACATCACTGAAGAAGATATCATGGTGAGGATGTTATTTCTCTCACTCAAAGGTAAGCTCCTCTACTAGTATCGGTCGCTACCACCTGGCACCATCATTACATGGGACTAGTTGGTAGAGCAATTGATAAATGGTTTCAAAGAACATGCAGATCCTTTCTCCTTGTTGCACCAGTTCACCACCATTCAAATACATCCTCAAGAGGAGGTAGCATATTTTAATGTCAGGTTCACCCGAACCTGGCAGAGAGTTACTGTTGGCCTTAGGCCCACTCTAGAGCAAGCAGCATTTTATTATTTAAGGGCTTTCCATTATGACATCAACATGAGCATTTGATATGCTAATGTTAGCACATTTATTGCCTTGTATGAACAAGCACATAAGGCTAAGGTTGACTTAGTCACTATCAAAAAGTTACCTCCAAAAATGACTATGCCAATTTATCCAGACTTTCCTCAGAATTTGTATCCTAGTGCATATTTTCAGTCACTACCTACATCCCAGATGTACCCCAATCAATCGTGGAATCCCAATCCTCAAAAATAGGCAGTATCCACCTCGCAATTTCAAGCACCTATTGTTCCTCAGCTTTCAGCTTCTGTCCCATATCCAGTATTACCTACACCATTGGTACCATTGCCATTACCCATGCCTCTGGTAGCCTCAAATCTAAACTAGGCCAAAGAATTGTAGGATCTACGATCATCAATGAAGACGATGGCGAATGAGATCACCGTCTTAAGGAGGCAAGCTGATCAGAGCTTCCAGCCAAGGAGATTCGCTCCTCCTCTTATTACTAGGGAGCAAGCTACTTCCAGTAGTAGGGCTCCTAAGAGAAATGCGGTGATGTTAGAAAATGAATAAGTTGGTCCATCTGGTAGATCTTATTGGTGCTCCATCTGCAACGACCCACATGGAAAAGAGACCTGCATGGTCCATTTGAACTACCTTCAGACCGTTGCAAACAACACTCGTGGTGGGCAAGTGAACATGATCAGGGAAGCAGATCATAATTTTATGATTCCCACTATTGAGCAGGTCTTCGTTCTTATGAGGACAGGTAAGAAGCCTATTGAAGTTAACCCGATTCAAATGGAACCATTGAATATGCCTACCAGTTCCAAGCCACCAAGCATGAAAATGCTACCGCCAAAAAAAGAGCCTATACAGGTATCAAAATCGAGGAACTCTATATTACTTAAGGATTTCTTACCTCTAAGAGCAAAATGGAGGATTCCTCAACTGAAGGCTTCTCCCTCTCAACCCCAAATTGAGGCGAGGGACCAGGCAAGAAAAAATCTTAGATATCCCTCACTGACCAAGTGTCAGAGGGTAGAAGCGACACAACAGTTTCATACCAGATACAAGACTGCAAAGGAGGGAGTCGAGTTTGGTACAGGAACGTACAACATCATTGAAGAGCTAAAGAAGAATCCAGGTAAGGTAAGCCTCTTCAATGCACTTCAACTACATGACCAAGTCGATCTATTGCAGGAATCACTAAAGTCTGCTAAAGGTAAAGGAAAGCCAACTCAGACTGTCTTGATGCAGACGCTGACTACCTCAGCCACCAAAAAAAACAAGTCATCGTCATTCTACCTATCCCTTAGGATGGAGGGATGGGTTGTGCATAACTATATGATCGATTCTAGCACTGCCACTACTGTGATGCCCAAGGTTGTTTGAGAAATTATGGATATGGAGTACAGGAGTAGTCTTGGAGTGCTTCAACTGGATAGAACTTCGGTTAAGATAGTAGGGGTGATCAAGGACATCCCTATCGTATTGCACAAAATATCGTAGATCATCGTGATACAGGAAGTTGTGGTGGTGGATTTGGAGCCCTATTTTAGTATGTGCCTATCAAGGGAATTCACTACCAAACTTGAATAATATTTGTCTTTGGACTATTCGCACCTAGAAATTCCCTTTAGAGGAAGGAGGATTAAAATGTTTAATGAAAATCCCTCTATCTTTCACATTGAAAGGATCCAATATGGGGAGAGACAATTGGACTCATTCAATATGATTGAGGAAGTAGAGGAAGAAGGAAAAGTAGAGCTAATGGAAGAAGCTCTAGAAGAACTTCGCATAGAAGATGAATTTTACATGCATGACTTTAATGCCATGATCGAATTTGAGATAGGGTGCTACTCGATCACCAAGCCCAAAAAGGCTAAGGTACCGAGTGATGAAGACCCCATCATCGATCAACTATGGAAGCTTTTATTTGATGGCACCCGATGTAAGAATGGAGTCAAGGCAGGAGTTGTCCTTATCTCTCCTTCGAGAAACCAGAAAACCTACTCTTACAGACTCGCATGGAGCTATACGAATAATGTTGCTAAGTATGAAGCCCTGTGTTTGGGATTACGAAAAGCAAAAAAACTTGGAATTAAGCAGTTGCAGATCTTCGAAGACTCGGAGTTAATCTGCAACCAAGTCACCAATAAGTGTGTTGTGAAGCAACACTATCTGAAAGCATACTGAAACAAGGTATGGGATCTTCTCGAGTCTTTCTTGGCCCTGAATATCTAGTCTATTTAGCGAGAGAGGAATAAGCACGCTGACATCTTGACATTTATTGGAGCCAGATACTCCCATTTTGAAAACATGATGTAAAATTCGAAGACATTGAGGGTGATCTATAGGCCTTCGATCCCAGATAATAATATCCATTGGTAGGTGTTTAACAACGATGAGTAAATTATCAACTTTTTTATTAATGAATTCAACACTATTGAAGATAGGACCCTCAATGAAGAAGAGTGTGAGGGCTTGATACAGTTGAAGAATGACCACGTCCTGAAGGGCTTAATCACCCTTGAAAGTTTATTTGATCAAGATGAGAGGTCACTTGCTCACAAGATCAAAGTGGATGTGAGAGAGTACAAGGAACTGGAGTTAGAGCTCGAGAAAGTAATCAAGGTGCGAACCGATTGCATGCCATTGGAAATCGAGCAAATCATGACCCTGTGCAAATAATACCCGAATATAGTCGCTTGGAGCTATCGAGACCTAAAGGGATACGATAAGAGTGTCTTATAGCACACGATCAAGCTATAGGAAGGGGTCAAACCTTTTAGGCAGAAGGAAAGGCTGATCAACCCAAAGATAGAAGTGTTGATGAAGGCCGAGCTTCTGAAGATGCTAGAGGCAAAAATCATTTATCCTATCAAGCACTCTTCTTGGGTGGCAAACCTAGTCCTAGTACAGAAAAATAATGGAGACATCTGCTTGTGCATTGACTTCCAAAATCTTAATCAAGCATCTCTAAAGGATAACTACCCTGTCCCAAATTGATCAAATCCTTCACATAGTGGTGAGAGCACAAAGATTCTCTCTTCTAGAGGGCTTCTTCGGGTATAATCAAATCTGGGTAAAGGATGAAGATCAATACAAGATCGACTTCACCACCAATTGGGGCACTTTCACCTACCAGTGCATGTCGTTCGGTCTCTCAAATGTCGGAGTGACCTTCCAAAGAGCGATGGACTTAGCCTTTGGTGAGTTACTCAATTACACCATTGTGATTTATCTAGATGACATGATTTTTTTCTCCTACATAAGGGGAGAGCATGGTCTACATTTGCGTCAGGTATTTGAGAAGTTTCAAGAGTTTGAAATCTCCATAAACTCGAAAAAATCCATTTTCATGGTAAAATAAGGTAAACTCCTAGGCCATGTAATCTCAGAGAAGCGACTAGTCATTGATCCTGCTAGGACTGAAGCCCTCCTCAAGCTGCCTCTGCCAGCGAACAAGAAGGGCCTCCAATACTTCTTTGGGAAGATTAATTTTGTTAGAAATTTCATCTCTGATTTTGCCTACGTGGTAAAGTCGATGACCGAACTCCTCAAGAAGGATATTGAGTTTTAGTGGGCCGAGGAAAGGAAGTGGGCATTCAGAGAGATTAAAAAGAGAATCGCTCGAGCCCTTATTTTAGTAAACCTTGACTACTCCAAGGACTTTATCATTTACGTCATCGGTGAACCAGAGAGCTATGCAGTTGTCCTTTCTCAAAAAAATGAGGATGGGGATGAATGACCAATAGCATTCCTAAGCCAAGTCATTCACCCACACGAGGAGAAGTACAACTTCATTAAGAGACAAGTGCATGCGATGATGCGGTCACTAAATAAGTTTCACCATTTCATCTCCCAGAGCAAGATGATAGTGTATGTGGTGCACCCTAACATCAAAAACTTCATCATTCAAGGTGAGCTTGGCAATAAAAGGGCGGGATGGGTTTCCAAGATTCAAGAGTTCGACATAGAGTTCAGGACCACTAAGCTGGTCCACAATCGATCCTTGAATCAAGAACTTGCTAGGAGCACCACATTCGAGGTAATAGCATGCCAATGGGATGATCCAGCATAGGAGAGCGATCTTGTGAATCGATCTGTAGATGGCAGGGACTAGATAGAGGACCTGGTCAAATACTTCAATTCCGAAAGGTGCCCTTCTGGCCTGAATGCTTTGCAGAGGAGCAGGTTTCGACGCCTAGAGTCAGCTAAGGTATTTTCACTCTACCTTTGAGCAAAGTAGTTTGTCTTGTTGTTTTTAATGTCACCTAGTAAAGCAGTTCACAATGGATGAAAAGTGCCATGTCATCTGGCAAGAAGGAGTTTCGCTCTTGCATAGGGGTGAAACTACGTTTCGGTGCCCTAAGGAGCGAAAGCTATAAACTGAGGTGGGGCCAAGTCAAAACCAAAAAGTCAAATTCAAATCCCTTTTCGGGGTTGTGTTGAGCGAAAGGTATTTTTGCCCTCCTTTATGGGCGAAATTCAAATCGTGGCCCTTCAATCTATTTTTAGTGCAAGTGCCACATGGCAGGGATCAAAGGAAGTGATTTTCGCTCCAAGGAAAGAGTGTATAATCAGCAAGGCTTTAAATCATGGCATTTTTTCTATTTTGGGATTTAAATGGGTAAAAGAGCTTTTCGCTTGACTTTCCAAGTGAAAGCCATTTTCGGCTCTCGAAAATGATGAAACGTTGCTAGAGCGAAAGGATCTCGCTTTCTCCAATGCCACGAGCACGTAGTCTGGAATAAAGCCTAGCAAGCACAAGCCTCGAGGAAGGCCATAAATCATGCTTGGAATTTTAAAAAAGGTGGTGCATCACATATTTCAAGGAAGATTACAGCTGAGGCAGTTGGCCAACATTGGGAGGTGCACTCCACCACTGGTTGATGTGCAGGAGATCTCCCACATTGCCCATAATCCCTCCAGGCATTTACTCTGCCCCAATGCGTAATTAATATGGTGGGTAAATTGCAGTGGTATAAGAATGCCATCGATGTGCCTCAAATAAACTGAAAGAAATTACTAAGGGTTTTTGTAGTAGTGCCATTTACCTTGTCGAATCAGAGTGAGAGTTGTTGATAAAACATCGTGCGTTGAGCAGCAGTGAGGCGATGTCCTTTTCAAAGCGAGCACTTGGGCAAGTACCTAGTCATAATGGGCAAGAAGAGCACCGATCCCAAGAAGGAGAAGGCCTCAAATAAGGTGAAAGGCAAGAAGAAATAGAAAAAGGAAAAGAAGTACCGCCACCGTTGTCCGAAGATAGGTTGAGGAGAATCTGTGACTGTGTGCTCACCAAAACGAGTGTGGAGAATTTATGCTAGACTGTTGACATTATGATGACCAAGGTGTCTGCCGAAAGTATGCGGACAGTTGCCTATCACTCTCACCTCTACTAGTACCTGTGCACACCTGTGCATCATTGCCCAAAGCTGAAATGCACAATTGCTAAATTCTACGAACCACAAACCAGGACGATCCGGGATGCCAAAGAGAACAAGTTGTTTGCCATATCTGCCCAAGATGTTCAAGAGGCTTTCACCTGTGGAAAAAAGCCCTCGGCTGACTACATAATTAGAAAAATCAATAGCACCGATCAAAATGAAAGATACGCCAACACAGTGTAGATGCACCAATTCATGGAGACGCAACTACTGGAGAAGTCGACGCCCGGGATATTACTAAACTTACCCAAAACCTTGAAGATATTTAAAAATATTGATATATACTCCATGCTGACATGGGTTATGGGGCTCTCCATGGACGTAACAGTGTATAAGTGGCAAGTTTTACTTGTCGAATGTATTTTGCATAGTAAGTTCTATTCTCCCACTGCCATGAAGCCAAGGACAAAGTCTATATTTTTTGACTGGGTAGAATGGGTGGCATGACAAATGCACATCCAGATAAGTGATATCCAGAGTGAAAAGGATATTTCGTTCTAAGTCTTCTCTTTCCTTGCATGGTATTTCTTCTACCACATGCATGGTCATTTTGCCTTCATCGCAAAGAAAAACACAAATAAAGAAGGCAAAGCGCTCCCCATTTATCAGTGGACTCGAAGTCTGTCAAAGCGCAAGTCCTACTACAATTTCAATCGAATATTCCTTGGCCCAGCCCTAGAGCTCATATATGGTGTCTACGAGTGAGTATCGAGGCAGATGAGAGATAAGGTAGTGCAGGGTAGACTGGGTTACGTATTCCAACTAACGCAGGGTCTTGTCAAAATTTTCAGGTTTATCGAAAAACCTTTTCTATTGTCGTACTACACCATGGAGTACTTATTCATCCTCGAAGTTGCTCGATAGAGCGACTTCGCTGATGACACGTATGGGCATAGGATAAGGAAGCCGCACACATGCGCTTTTCCTTTCCACTTTGGTGATATTAAGGTGTCTATCAATGGGCAGAATGCTTTTTTGGTAGTGACATTGTATGACTTTGGCCTGATTGATCTCCCTCAGCACTAGAAGTACAACCCACTAGACATTTTCAAGCAAAAGATCGAGGCAAAAATCTTCCATAGCCGTCTGTGCCCAGACATCGAAGCGTAGCGCAATAATCCCTCAGGGCACGACCTGGAATGGCACATGGATAGGATGATGTCACTTCCCTCGTGGCATGACTTCTACATGATAAAGGCCGAGTACGACCCTGCACAAAACCCAGCGCATGCCCCTGATGAGGAAGTATTTTAGGTAATGTAAAACAAAGTGCCTGACTGGTCAGATGAAAAATTTGAAAATTGGTGGATCATGAGGGTCCATAATAAAATTGAGGCATCCGATCAGTTGCTTTTTTTGGACGAGAACTTCTCTGAGACGTATGACAAAAATTGTGACACTTACCGGCCCGTCTTGTTTGTTGACATTGTGCCTAGAAGTACTCAAAGTCCTAGCAAAGTGGAAGACACGACGAAAGGACAAGGGCAGCATACTGAACAAGGCCCCCTTGTCAAAGAGAAGGGCAAGCAGATGCTCCCTGAGGAAGAGGTCATTTCGAGAAAGAGGAGAGTTGTTGCAGCACTTTCGCTTCCCCATGTTGCAAATAAGTCTCAGACTGGTGCAGCTCGACCTCTCAGCACAAATCCTTCTACAATATCTACAACCATTAAATCTAGCATCCCTAAAGTCTTTGTTTTGGCGTAGCAGGAGCAGTAAGAGGTGGAGCTGATCGACCTAGAATTTGAAGCATCAGACAAGAATGAGGAGCAAGCCCTATCATGCAGCAATTCACCATTTCGGCTCTGGCAGCGTCCAAGCCCGTAGGTGCATTCTCTCTTTCTTCTTCTCTCTCTTTTGTACCTTTGGCAACTATCTCTTCCAACACCAAAACCCTCATTTCCACCCAGCTTGCATTCAACGTCCCTATGTCTGCCATGCCTTTTCCTACATCCCAGTCATCGCTTCCCTCATCATTCCCTCCTATCTCTTATATATTTAGTTCCTTTGCGTCTATATCCAACGTATTTGAATTCCTTGTATTGTCCACCCCTGCCCCTCAAGTTTTTTTCCATCTAGTCGTATTTGTTGTTGCAGTCAATCCAAGCCTATTTTCACCCTCATGCACCTCCTAGTTGCAGCAACGACGTCCCTTGATATTTCAATCCCAGGTCCTAGTACTTCAGTCGCCACTATTCAAACCCTGGCATCTCCTAGGGTCGTCATAGTCGTTGCCCCAGTTGTCCCTGATTCGTTTGTTGAAGTTAACCCACAACGAGCTCTGTTCCCTTTCACATCGATCTTTAGAGTATAGGAACCGATGGAAATGGAGCTGGAAGTTCTGTAGGAGGGCCCAATCGCAAAGAGCATACGTCGAGCATGTCAAAGCTCCTCAAGCTATCTCAAGGGTCGAAAAAAGAAAAATATGCAGGCCCCAGCCAAAGTGGAAAAAAGGGTTGTGTTTAACCCAAAGAATGTGGAACTCCACAAGGTGAAGAAGGTTCCTAAAGTACAAAAACACTTGGAGGAGATGATCCCAACAGATTATACCTACGATTATATAGTTGAAGACATGAGAACGATCAATGCAGCAGAGATGGGGAACATCCAAGTTGAAATGGGCTCCATCTATTTTCACAGGGAGCACTACAAATCTCGCTTCTACGAGGCTAAGGCCAAAAATGTGGATCTTGAGGAGACCTTGGCGCACACAAGGGCGCAGCTTGAAGAGGCTCAGGCTAAATCTGAACAATTACAGCAACACGTGATTAGCTTGGAGCAGGATGTGGGTAATTATAAGAAATAAAATGAACATCACCTCAAAGTGCATGCAAAAGCAAAAAGCTAGTTGCAAGCCCTGAATGCCCAGGTCCAGGAACTGCAAGCCCAGTTGACAAATAGGGCAATGCAATCAGAGGTCTTCACAAAAGACCGTATTAAGGAAGTTCGTCATCACTTCCTGGAAAACTTTTGAACAAGGGCGCGCAAAGCAATAGCAGTCCTAACATTCATTTGGGAGGCCAAGCAATTAGTCACTTACGGTGCACCTATCATAGAGGATACTGAAAAATATATTGACTAATGGCTAGAACTGGCTATGAAGGTGCAAACCCTAGAAAAACTAGACTTGGAGCTTACTCCAATGTGCCCAATTGCTTGGTCATGGACAACTACGAAGGTAACACTACGGGCTTACTTCGCAAAAATAGAAACAGCCCGAGAGGCAAGAAGGCTGGTAGAAGTGTTTGAGCGGGAAAGGTGCATTTCTCTTATGTATTTTGAAGCTCTCGCTCAGCTCAGTTTCCCTGGATTCACTGACGAGGAAGAATCTATTTTGACAAAGGAAGAGCTGAAGCTAGTTTGGGACACCTTTGAAAGCAATAATTCGAATATTGATAGTTGGAGTGATCCTATTTCAGAACATCGGGTAATGGGGTTAATAACCAGGTTCGTACAGATTGAATCTTGTTTGGTAGAGCTTAGCCAGAGAGCTAACTACGATGACGTATACCAGCATGAGACTTTTGGATACCTGGTCAGGGAGCTCCAAGATTGTGGCACACTCAAAGAAGACGCCTGGGCCCTGGTCCAAGCAACCTATGATCGTATCCATGAGCGTCTCCCGCAATCGGGCCTACCCAGTAGCATGAAGATCAAGCATAGGAGGGAGATCAAAAGGGAGAAGGAGATCAAAGAGAAGAAGGGTATCATGAGCGCAAAGGAGAAGAAGAAGCATAAAGGGAGTTTGAGGAAGAGTCTACTTCCTGTAATGACCATTCAGAAAAGGACAGTGATGATGACTCTGAGTCCAACAGATAAGGCCTGGGATCTTAACATTGAGGTGAGCTCAATCCCCACGCAAGCCGCTAGAGATGTTGGCATACCTACCACATTGATTTCCTCTGTAAAATCTATTCTTCCCTTAAGCTCTTCTTTTCTTATTCAGAATGTATTTTTTGTTTTCTACGTTTTGCTATCAAATCGTGTTGGTTGCGCCCAAGGGAGTGTGCAGTTTTTCCTGTTCTCTTATCATGCAGGGTCCTTGTCTTTTTGAGGGTGAGTGTAGTTTCGCGCCAAGTTTCCAAGATTTCGGGCAAAAGGTGCAATGCAAGCCCATTTCGGGCTAAAAAAGAGTGAAGCCCAAGTGAGGCCCAAGTGTTTTCGCCCCAGTTGGAGAGCACAATGCCTTTTCGAGGCTGACTTGGGTGAAAGTATATTCATGTTGCTCTCAAAATCAACGAAGATCTGCTTTAAACCAAGGTGGGGCCCATTTCCTTTTCGCCCCTATCTAAGAGCGCAAATCAATTTCGGAACAAGGAGGGGCGAAAGGCCTTTTTTGTCTTTTTCTATGGCTAGCGCAGTTCAGTTTCGAAAAGAGTTGCAAGTGGGGCCCAATTTTGTTTCGCCCCAAATCATGAGCGTTGCCCAGTTTCGGAGTTCTTTTGGGTGAAAGTGCCTTTGACCTTCCTCGAAGTCAACGCAGACCTGTTTTTAATAGCATGGGGCCCAAGCATTTTCGCCTTAAACTGGGAGCGCAAGCCCATTTCGGGCTACAAGTTGGCCGAAGCTGAGTGGGGCCCAAGTGATTTCACCCCAACTCAGGAGCACAACATCAATTCAAAGTTGGAAAAGGCGAAAGTGCCTCCTAAAAATCTGCATAGCTTCAATCCAAATATAAAAATGCAAGTAGGGCCCAAGTGTTTTGCCCCAATTTACCCGCATAATCCCTTTTCAAAGTTTGACAAGGCGAAAGCGCCCTTGACTTTTCCACCAAGGTGCAGCTCAGTTTCCAAGAAAAAGATGCTAAGTGGGGCAGCAAAACGTTTCGCTCCAGTTTTTCAATGCAAATCAAATTCGGGTTTGCTAAGGGAGAAAGTGCCTTTGACTTTTCTCTCTCTAGTGCCACTCACAAGATAGCAAACGTTTTCGCCCCCACTTGGGAGTGCAAGCCCTTTTCGGAGCTTACATGGGTGAAACCAAGTGGGACCTGCATCCGCGAAGCACCTGTTTCCAATCAAACTTTCCTGCCTAAACTAGAATTCCTCAGAAATGCTTCTCAGCGACAAAGAAAGGCATGCCCTCACCAGTTTAATTACATTCGATCAGAGAAGCTTCCAGATTTGATTTTCTCGGACCTCAAAATTTGATCTTCCGTTGAGGCGGTTCCAACAAGTGAGGAGGCGGCACTATGGGTGAATCATGTCATCACATTGAAGCGATGCAGCCACTTTTCCATGAGTCATCGAATTCAGGCCATGCCTCATTACTTTTTTATGAGTGCTGAAATCCAATCTTTGCTGCCACCGCGATGTTTCGTGGTGAGCATTTATGTCTCAGAGGCGGAATCCTCCATAAAAACTAGCAATTCTAATGTAAGATAATGGACGTTTTGCTAGACTTGTACATGAATTCTACTTTGAATACAAAGAAACCTTGGCTCTAATTTTGGACTTCTCTTTTGTGTATGTTTTCTATCCTATATTTCTATCAAATTCTCTTCTTTGTTTGTGGGCTATAATTCTATGTCTGGATTCAACTTTCGATAGAGGATGAACATTGGAATAAGTTTGGAGATTGCACATATAGGATATCTGGTTTTAATTTATGTTACTTTCTTTGTGTGAAGTGCTATTGGTTCAAAGTGCAATTAAGTTATCGTGTTGTTTGTTCATCACCCCTGTTCATCTAGCTTGAGGCCATATTTCCCATTCCTTTCAGTCATTTCTAATCTCTTTCCTGTTTCCTTAATCTCAAATCCCCAAGTTAGAATAGTAAGGGAACCAACCCTCTCTAGAGATTGGCACGGGAGGTATTTCTTTCTTTCGGCCTTTCAATGTTGGTCGGGTGTAGGGCGCATGGATGAAACGTTCCATACCTAAGGCGGATTCTTGACCAAAAGCTTCTTACCTTTAGCAATTTCACCTAGTCATCAAGTACAAAAGGGTAGTACAAACTCAGTGGTTGATTTTTTGAGTCGTCCTCCTTCATTCCATACCTTGACCATTGTCACCACTTCACACTTGGGATTTCAGACTTGGCCTTCTGAGTATGCTCATGATCCTGAATTTGCACCGGTTTACCAGCGCCTTCAGCATCCTTCATCCTCCACTTCGGCCCCTTTTCAGGACTATTATCTTAAGGAGGGTTTGCTCTACCGTTTGGATAATTTGTGTTCCTCGTGAGCATCATCCATCCCTTCTTAAGGAGGCACATTCTACCCTTTATGGTGGATATTTTGGCAAACACAAGACTCTCCATCACTTGTAGTGCTTCTTCTACTGGCCACACATGCAGCACGATGTTTTGTGGTACCTGATACAGTGTGCCCAATGTTGCAAATCTCAGCCAACTAATAGGAAGCTAGACCTCAGCATGCCATTATCTATTGCTTCACATCTTTGGGAGAGTATTTCTATGGATCTAGTTAGTGGTTTTCCTATGACAGTCCGTCAACATGACTGTGTTTTTTGTCGTAGTCGATCGTTTTAGTAAGTTGACTATATCCCTAGTAAAACTTGTTCTACTGCCAACTTAGACCAACTATTCTTTGATGTTGTTTGGCGTTCTTTTGGTCTTCCCACTAGTATCATGTTTGATCGTGATTCTCGTTTTGTTGGTCATTTCTGACGTTCTTTGTGGAAACTCTTAGGTGTGTCTCTTAACTTCACTACTTTTCATTCACAGTCTAATGGTCAAACCGAAGTCGTCAACCGTACTCTTGTCCACAGTCTTCGCATCTTCCATCATTCATCTCCATCTAAGTGGGAATTGAGTCATACAAATTGAGCCTGCTTATAATAGGGTTCATTCATCCACTGGTCATTCACCCTTTGAAGTGTGTCTAGGTTTTCAACCATTAGCCCCATATGAGTTACCATTGTCACTTCCATCTCCTGTCACTATCCACATGCACAAAGAACAAGACAAAACTCAATCCTTCATTCCGCATTTGCATTAGCTCCAGTCAAAGATTGTTCAGATTTTGTAGAAGACTCAGCAGCAGCAGAAGCAGGCCATGGATCGACACCGTGTTCCAAATTCCTTCCAGGTTGGAGACAGTTTGGTTGCACCTTAATTGTCGTAGGTTCCTAGAGAAGGCACATAGCAAGATCAAACCTCTTCTTATGGACCTTACACTATCATGCAACAGGTGTCTAAGAATGCTTTCCGCCTTGATCTTCCATCACCCTTGGGCATCCATGACGTCGTCAATGTTGATCTCCTCAAGCCATACCATGATTTCGCACTTGAGACAGCACCAGCCATCAATCATCCTACAGATGTTGTACCTAATTTTCAGCCTCCATTACAGGATGATCGTCTGTTCGACACCAAGACACCCCAAACTCGTCAGGGGTCTGCCACATCATTCCTTGTCGCCAAACGAGGTCAGCTCCCACACCAAGCACGATGGATCTCTCACGATGGATCCTCATCATATTAAATAATAGCCTTCTAGATAAGGCGTATTCATGCACATGTAACCACTTTCTAGTGGCACCTTTGTTTATTAGTCCACTACCTTGAGTGGACATTAGTGGGTTAATATTTTATTTGCCATCTCATAGTGGCATAATTTTGTAATAGGCATTTCCTGCCTATATATTGTGATGTTTGGTTAATGAAATATCAGTTTTTCATTGCCAAATCCGACCCTTCTAAGGTATCCATATCATAGATGATAAGGGGGATTTAGATAAGTCTACCTCAAAGTGCAAAGGCCCATTAAAGCATCCATTATGAGGGGGAGACATTGTTATTAATGTCTTCTCTCCTTAGCCCCTCAATTCAGATTGTAAGAGGGCGCAGAAAGTGTAATCTGATCCATTACCTAGACCAATCATCTAGACCAACATTGTATAATTTAATATTGATAGGCCTAAGAGCATTTATTATACAATGTATTGAGTTTATTGTAATATTTTATAATGTAAGCCCTATAGACCACGGTTAACTTTGTTATGGTTAAATCTACTTTAACTTGTAATTAACCTTAAGCCCTCTGTTATGTCAACTTAGGTTAAACTCATTTATGGATTCAGGGTTTTAATATTGGTATAAATACTCCTCACTACTCCATCCATTGTATCAAAGTGTTATGATAGTGATTATTTATGGTGCCAACACGTCTATTATCTCTCTTTTTCTTTTTTCTTTTTGTTGAAGCAATACAAAGTACAATAGGTGGTACAATTGTGGGCCACTCTCCTCATGGACATAGCAAAAAGGGGCCTCCCTCCCCATGATTCGAACTCAAGTCCCCAAGATGAGACGCAAGGACAATATACCTCTCTTTTGTCCATTTATGGATTGTTTCTATTTGTTTCATAAATTAAATGTGAAATCCATCACGGCTTTTATGTAAGGCAAGCAATAAATAACTCATAAAAACTATGTTTAAATATACTCTACCCTATCTAACAACAAATATATTGCCCCTAATTTATAAAAACTATGTTTAAATATACTCTACCCTATCTAACAACAAATGTATAGTCCCTTCTAAAAGTGGCTCTCTATAAAAGCCATATAACTTATTAAATAACAACAATAATATATGATTGACTTCGAATTTTTAATTTCTTGGATTTTAGCTTCTTATATTAAAATATAGTCCCTTCTAAGAGTGGCATTCTATAAAAGCCATATAAGTTATTAAATAACAACAATATATGATTGACGTCGAATTTTTAATTTCTTGGATTTTAGCTTTCTCTGTTAAAATTCCTTGAAGGAATGGTCCACATGTTTGACTGGTAAAAATTCTTAATTTTGCCGTAACACACCTATATATGGTGTGTTGCACTCATTATAATTGTTTGAATTAAATTAATATTTTTATTATAAAAAAAAAATCCTTAGACATCCATATTAAAATTGTAATAATTATTTTTAAAATTTCTGTTTATAAAATTAAATTTTCTATATTTTCCATATAAATGTTTTTAGTAAATAACTCTCTTACAATTGCATAATCATACCTCTAATATCACTTAGAAAGTGCTCTCCATCTAAGGAATAAATGCAAATTATTAATTTTCGATGAGGCCCAAAGTGTTCTCTCTCTCAAGGTCATACCAAAGAGCTACAATCGATGTTTTTGCTTTCTAATCAATTTTTTTTTAATAAGAAATATTCTAAAACGAATAAATACCAAAACAATTAGAAACCAGGGAGTATCTTCTCCCAATATCATTCAAGATGATAAATTCAGTTTTGCTGGATTATAAGAATACTCAAATCATCCTCTCTCCATTCCCATTAGATAGCATGTGATATATAGATTCATTAAGAACAAAACTATACTGGTGCACCTCACAATCTTACTCCATTAACTTCATTAGCAAGATATTTTGGCCAATCTGTAGTTACTTTGAAAACAGCTTCTTTGAGACTTTTAAGCACTGGATCAGTTTTGACAGCATCACTTTCAGTCTTAGAATATTAATCTGTTCATGCATTTTCTTTCCAATTATTAGTATTTTATTTTAAATTATAAAAATTGACTATATGATGACACCATCACTAATCTTCCATGTTGATGAACTGTAAAATGAACTCCAAGCCTCTTGATATGCCTTTCATTAACAGTTCAACTTTGTTAAGATTCAGTGTTTCTTCTCTATTGCTATCTGAAAGGCCTACTTGTGCAGAATATTGAGTCGACACAATAGCATGGTGAAAATAATGTTTCTGAAAAATTTAACTAAACAAGATTAAATAATGGGTGGAAATAGCATTCTGATCTTGCAAAGGAATTTGAATAGATCAACACTGCAGCGCCATATTGTATGTCAAGTCATCGCTTTTGACCTGTCTTGACAGGTAAAACAAGAATTTTTCCAGATAAAAATAATTGCATTCAAAAAATACAAGATGATCTGGTGCAACACATCATCAAAGAAGACAGCATCCATTTCTGAGCAATCAGGACTCTGAATGATGATCAAATATATCACCATAGGCCTACTATTACTCGCAATGGGATTTTCATTAGTGATAACAAACTATTTGGATGACCTGTTTGGCATACCTCAGCCCTCAGTTTGTTACTTTTCATTTCAGTCAGGCCTACCAATAACGACCTAGATCAGGGGCTGACTATTGAATTGTGTACAGTTCCCCAAAACATAGAAACCTTGCCAATTGAACTAGCATGAACGAAGAGGAGAAACTTGCCCTGGAACAAAACACTCAACTGTGCCCTAAGCTCATAATAAGCATATATAGGAATGATATTTAAATGAAAAAAAATGATTTGTTTACAATGCAAAAATAGAGTTCAAATAAAGATACAGATGTACGATAGGAATGCTTCATCATTTTAAAAATTCTTAAATAAGGCATCCACGTCAATGCATGTGAATGACCTGAATCAGATTCTATCTATTAGACAAATGGCTGGCCTTGGCATGTCTTTGACAATTATCTGAAATGCCACACTTGGTTTCAGATGCGTACAAACCTGACGTGCCTTTATGCCTCTCATTTTACCACTGGAACAATGAGCAATGTAAGGGAAACAGGAAACCATCAGCTAAATTCTCGAAGATGGCAAAATGGAGAAATGGTTTCCACTTTTGTAAATATCTTTCACTGGCAAAGCGAGGTATTGCTGGCCTTTGCCTGTTGGGGGAACATTCCAATTACTAATTGCTTCATTTTGCATTAATGGATTCAGACCTTAAATCAGCTTCTGCAGAATTGGAAGGATCCAATTTCAAGTAAGGATTAGATGGAAAAACATATAGCTGGGTACTTGCTGCATTAGGATGAAAACTAGCCGAGTACCGGCTAGCTGTAAGAGTAATTTGTGGTAATTGCTGCAAACCTGATGCCAATGGAACCAGCTTGTAAGACCAAATATGGCTTGAGTAAGGCAAAATAGAAATTGTGTCACTGTGAGCTCCAGAAAGGAGGAAGCTCTGAGAATCAACCAAGGAGAATTTAATTTCCTGCAGATGAGCAGTCTCATTTTTCAAGTTCAATGACAGGGTAACTGGTGCTCCTAACAGCGCATTAGATGGGCACTGCAAGCTAATAATTAATGGTGGTTTCTCCACACATATAGGTGAAAGCTTTATAAGTGTTGTTGTCATTGTTGGCAAATTGAAACCCACCAAAGACTGAAAATGGGAATCACCCTTGATTTCATCACATGAAAAAGATTGCAAAGATTCACTTTCTCTCATCCATCTGATCAGAACAGTTCCCACACCAAGTGCATTAGAAGTGACAAAAGGGCGCACTGAAAATATTTGTTTGAATGCTTCATCTGGCATCAACGAGCAAGAAAAGTCCACTCCTGTTGAGCTCTTCCCTTCAGCTGCATGCTCCATGTCATGAGTTTCTGATTTCTCCATCATACCGGGATGAAATCTGTTATAAGTTACATTTGTTTTCTGTACAGAGCATGAACTGCCATCCTCCTCCTCAACTGTAACCGATACCAATCTTAAAGGAACAGCAGAGGAATTTTTCACTGTTACCACGAGTACACTGGTTTCATTCAAAGCCAATGAGATAGGTGAACTGGAATCATTTTTCCTTTGAATATTTGTCAGTAATAGAGAGTCTCTTCTGAAAGGTGTCATGTACCTGTGATTTACTGTAATAGCAGTCTTACCCTCTATCTGTAAACTTCTATGCACATGAGTCTTTAAAAAAGGTTCTTCCCTTCCATTCTCAGAAATTGGGTGGTATCCAAGAGAAACAAACAATGACACCAACTTTGGTTTGTGCCATCTTATGAATAATTGTGTGGACCATGATTTACCTGCATCCATATATGGAAGAGACAGGAGACCTGAGCACCTTTGAAAGTTTTCATCAGATCCTGTTGCTTTTTCGAACTTATCTCTGTTGTTCGGGCCCATAAGAAGCTCTACATCATAAGACTGCATAGAAGAGGAGGTGGCCTCCCGAGGACTCGCCAGTACACTTGTTTTTGAATCAACAATATTAATTTTCAACTCTCCACCATGGATTGCATCCCCTTTAGAATTCACAATAACAGAGACTGGATACATTTCTCCAACAAATCCAGGCCCTGATGCACTTAACACAACATCAACTGAAGACTCTGGCTCTTCTACTTGGATAACCTTCTGTCCAAAAAAGGAAAGATTCATGTCTCTCATTGGGAGACTATCCAGTCTATCTTCAAATTTCCAGAGTGGCAAATCCTCTCTAGATGCTGGACTTTCAGCTCTGCAGCAGATAGTTGAATGCGGTCCTAAACGTGCAATAACTGACAAGCATTCCAATTTCCCACTTTGACCTGCACAATCACTTGTGAATCTATAATCTAGAGTGCAAATCAAAATGTTAAGCCTTTATGAAATTGTTTAATAAATGCTCATGTTCTACTAGAGAAGGAGGCATGAACAGGCTATGTCAACACTTCATACCTGCATTGACATTGAACGATAATCTCTTCCATTTATTTGGCTGTAGCTTGAGGTCTTCGATTGTTTCAACTCTGAGTCTGTGAGTGTCAGCAGGATTTACTGTGGCTCGTCTCTTTTCACTTAAAACCAGAAAATTGCAAGGAGACTGATTAAATTGAATCTCCAACTCATCAATTTCAACAGGTAGCGGTAAATGAGTTAGTAATGACAGAGTGAAGAATGAAGTTTGCCCTGGTTTCACAAGCTGCTCATGAAATGCAACACAAGCCAAAAGAACCGCTCTCAAGGGACTAACAAGATCAATTTCTAGGGAAATAGGCTGAGACTCTGTCACCAATAGTTCATTCTCTCCTTCCTGAGCTGGTGCAAAAGAGGCTTGGCCTTGCAACACTCCAATTACCTCTTGATATATATTGACCCTTTGCAAGTAAGAAAAAGGACCTGCTGGCCCAGATTCATCTCGAGAGGTAAGACCATCCAACTCTGAATCTGATGATACTGGCAAAGCTGCCATCTCAAGAGAATACTCTGTGTATTCTTTCAACAATCGCAGTTTTCTTGTACACTCCTTCAGGTAGCCCAGATTTTCCCAGAGTATTGTCACCCATGCCTCTTCTCTGTACAGTCCTGCCACACTGTCAAAGAGCCTCTTTGCATTTGCATAGTCACCTGCAATGAAATATTCACGGCCCATCTCACTTCCAACACGGTAAACCATTCTACTAGCATTAACCAGTTTGTGCTGTTCATAGGCTTTCCTAAGTAGATCAATCACAGCATGTGAATGTTGAAATAACTTTTCCTCCACAATGGCATGCCTCATATACTCTTGTTCAGTAAGACTGGAGTGCACAATATAGCGAGTATCAGCAATTTGAAAGTTCATCAGCCTAAACATCAGACTGGGCACTAAAGGACACCATGTATGCAACTTATATACATTTGTAAATTTTAAAAAAATCACCTTCGAACATGAAGGTTGCCATGGTGCTCAATGAGTTGCGGATATTGTCCCACATACATTGGTGCAATTAATTCTTCTGGAGACATTTGAGCCTCATCTGCTGCTTGGTTTCCAGAGGTTTTACAATTATCTATAGCAAACTTGAAGCTCTTTCTTCTCTCTCTCATAAAATGTGCTGCTAACTGGAATTTCAACAAAAATAAATTAGAAGTTTTGGCTTTGCATTGAAATAATCAGCTGAAATGTAACTAAATAATGTAGTCTAGAGCAACTAAATTTCAAAGAGTTCGAGTTCCTTTCAAGACATTTGAAATCAAAAACAAATACACCACATAATCATAATGAGAAATAGTGTGCAAAGTAACCCAGGTGTTGTAGGTGAGTTGGAGAGGAGAGGGCAATCCTCCAAAGGAGGTCCCAGGTTCAAATCTCCACCCTACCAAAAAGCTGAATTGGGTATCTAAAATCCAATTGATAATGTTGGTGCGGGCAGGGTCGGGTGCGACCCCCGGGTGACTTTGACGGTGTAGAACCCCCTGTTCGTGGTCTCTCAGACCAAGGCGGCTCCGCAAGGGGTTTTTCGCTTAAAAAAATAAATAAATAAATAGTGTGCAAAGTAAGAAATGACTTATTCCCTACAACTTTATGGGGGCTTATAGATGACGTATTGTTAAGTTCTTCAAACCTGATAATAGTATCCCGGTTGTTGTTCCCACTTGGTGACAGGTGGTTCGGGCATCCCGGATACAGGAGGTGCAAATGTAGAAGCTCCAACTGAACTTGCTTGAAGTAACTCTGCAAACACGAGATATTGTTTGCTAACCCATTCCCAGTGAAGAAATGCAGCTTCTTGTGGTCCTACCAATTGTGCATACCAAGTTATATGCTGCCTGAACCATTTTATTGCTTCTATTCCTTTACCACCATGCATCAGCAATGTTGAAACTTTGAAGTGTACCTGCTCTGCAACTGCCTTGATTTCCACTAACCGTTGGATGGACTGCAACTCAGCTGGAGTGTTAATCAACTGCACATTACAATTAACAGTTGATAATACATTCATATTTTAATTTGCATAAACAGTAGATGCAAAAGTTATTATGTGAAACTGACATTGGGATATTAAAACCCTATTAAGTATGGAAATGAGAACAGGTTCAAGCCACTATTTCATGGCTACCATATATGCATGACAAAATTGTTCATCAGGAAAACCAAACTCAGACATAATAGAAACATTTGACGCTGTAAGAACTATCATCAATGCTGATACTCAATCTCCCTACATTCCAATATATTATTGACCATACAAAAGGTTAGTTTCCATCCATGAGATACTATATTCACTGCTCCATTATGCATATGATTGATTCTTGTTTCTATCCACAACAAGAGGCAGAATGACAAAGGAAACAGGAGATCAAATAGAAAGACAATATAGAAGGAATTGTATATGCATGTCTCAGCACGGAGATGACCACAAATTCTATAAGAAACTTCTGTTCACCAATGATATATAACAATACAAGCTGCTCAACATACTGAATGTAGTCTAAACTAGCTGAATATTGATCCATAAAGATAAGAGAAATACTGAGCAATCTATATGCATAATTGTCACAAATCAGATTTGTGTGAATACTGATAGACAAATTCTTCTCGTGATGTTTTATGTCCTTCCCCATGTTTATTTCAACCAATCATGTGTCTCATATTGAAGCTGATGAAAGCACAGTCCATAGCTGTCCTTCACCTTGTTGCTGTTGGCTTGCATATAACTTCTTGCATGGCTACCCATATCTTTGAACAGGTATCATTGGCAGTAAGTGGTATCATTGGCAGTATCTTTGAACAGGTATCATTGGCTACCCATATCTTTGAACAGGTATCATTTGCTATATTTGAGCTTGTTCAATCGTATAATTTCCCATCACCAATTTGAAATTTAAAGAAGAGAATAGTTATTAGGTTGACAATATACTTTTAAACATCAAATGACAGCTAAGAACATAGTTACGAAACTCGGCAAGTTTTCGAAAAACTCGTCGAGTCCATGCCCGAGTCGGCCTTCTCAGGCAAATTCGAACCAGCTGGGCAAGTCTTTTTAGACTCACCAAGTTTTTTTTTCACCATAGTTACGAAACATCATATTTGAAAGCAACAGCATCTTTAGCCGTTTTAAGCAGTGCCATAGTGGATCAAGACCATCTGTGGCACACCCAAAGAATGGGACAGGAGTCATTTTTCGTGGAACATTCCACTCCATGGTCACAACTCACGTTTGAGGATATGACTACATGGCACCAAGAGAGGCACAAGGCCCGCAAGGAAGGCTTGTGCAAGCTTTTGGTATTATTCCAATATTCCCTTCAATGTGGTGAAGTCTCCATATTCGCGGGGAATGATTGATGCCCTCACAATTTGCGGCCCAGGATTTAAGGTGCCCACCTATGATGATTTTAGGGGCCCCCTCTTTCAAGAATCCATAGAGGATATCCAATTTTTGGTTGAAGAGCAGCACAAGGTATGGAGAAAAAGGGGTTGCAAGATCATGTCCGATGGGTGGACCAATGTGAAGAATTGGAAATTGATTAATCTTTTAGTTGCTTCTACAAGAGGGACTGTGTTCCTCAAGTCAGTGGATGCATTGGTACAAAAGTGCCGAAATGCTTGCTAGGTTGTTGGAGGAGGTTGTGTTGGAGACAGGGGAGGAGAATGTTGTCCGAGTTATCACGGAGAAGATAGCAGCGTATATGGCAGCTAGAACGATTTTGGAGGAGAGATTCCCCACGATTTTTTGGACACCATGTGCAGCCCATTGTCTCAATTTGCTTCTCAAAGACATTGGAAAATTGCCCTGGGTGTTTGAGGTTGTAAATAAGGCCAAATGTATTACAAAATCATCTACAATCATACATGGGTTCTCCAGCGAATGAGGCAGTTCATTAATGGGAGGGAGCTTGTGCGAACTAGAGTTACACAATTCGACACAGACTTCATTACATTGCAAAGCCTCTTTGATGCAAAGGAGGCATTGAGGAGGCTGTTTGTGAGCGAGGAGTGTAATGGAGAAGATATTGCTAGATATCAATTCTTTAGTGAGGTCTAGAAGGTGTACGATTATGTGTTTGTGGAGCCCTTCTAGACAGCTATGCATGAGGCAATCAAGGTACAAGAGTAAGTTGGTTTTCTTTTTCTTTTCTTTTTTCATTTGCAAATTTTGAATTGTAATCCAAATTTTAAATAGCTAAGTTGCTAACAATAACTAAAATCTCTCATTTGACTTCAGGTGCCAGAGCCTTTGGTGGGGTTCCTCGTCTTGTTGATGGAGAAAAATCGCATATGGGATACCCATATGAAGCCATGGACGAGGCCAAAATTATTTCGAACCCAAATACAATCCCATTTGGGAACTGAATGACCGATGATGGACTTCTCAGCTTCGTAGCCCACTACATGCAGCAGAGTACTACCTCAACCCCAAATTCTTTTATGATGATTCATTTGAGGCTGTCTACGAGGTGATGTCAGGTCTTCAGCAATGCCTTACCCAGATGATTCCAGATGAGGACACTCGCAATATGATACAGGATGAGTTGCAAGATTGCAAGAGATGTGAGGCCTACCTTTTCACAACCCCATATTGCATTCGAGGAAGGGCACATTCAAGGGCGGACAACTCAAAGGCCAGTGAACCCTTATGAATCAAAATATTATTTCTTCCGTCATTTGATTTTGTTTTCAAAAATAATCTCAATTTACAATTTTATATAAATTATTAAATTCCTTACTTCTTGGCATTTTCTAGATTTATGGTGGGAGGACTTTGGTGCCTATACGCCCAATCTTTAGCACTTCACCATTAGGGTTGTGAGCGCAATTAGAGTACGTTTGACCACATTCACTCCAAGAAGCACAATAGACTCATGCAGCAGAAGTTGAATGAGCTTGTATTTATTAATTACAACCTTCACCTCCACAAAAAAAATACGGGATCAAATTATGAAGCCATTGATTCAGATGAGATTGATCCATCATTTGAATGGATCACAGCCATAGAAGGAGGAGCAAGAGCCTGTCTTTTCAATTGATGATTTTGAAAGTATAGCGAAGGAGTTAGCAGCAAAGGCAAAGGAAGAAGCACAAGCACAAAAAGAGAGGACAAGAGCTTCATCTAGGGCAAAGGCATGCTAGATGCTAGATAGATTAGTTGACTATTGTAGTGGGCCTATAAGGCATTTTGACAGATTTTGTATATTTTATATCATAATCAATACAAAAATAATACTTGGCATTAATATTTCTTGTGTTTTGTCAGTTTCATGTGTAGTTTAGGGTCATATCGCTTATAATATTAATTTTGGATTTGTGTAATGTGAAGTAATTGTGATATGCATGAAAAAAAAATCTTTTTCCCAATGAAAATTTGAAATTTCTTCAGTTCTTTTTTTGCCAAGTCCAGGTCCAAGTCATAAATTGGCCTTGCCAAGTCCACGTTGAGTCTGAATTTCTCTACTATGGCTAAGAATTTATGTCTAGCAATACAAGTTGGTTTATGTTTCAAATCTAATAGTTTTCTAATTGAGGCTGGATCACAATCCTTAAAAAAATAGAGAGAAGAAATTTCAACATCCTTGCACATAAAGAGTGGAAGTGTCAAATTTGGAGTTGAATATCAACACAAGTAGAGCAATCTCTCTGGACTGATCTAACAAATCAGACTTCTTTGAGGAGGCGTCACATTTGTAGTTGTTCTCAGTTTGCCATCTGCTTTTCCACATTTTTTGGATGATGATTGTAAAACCCATCAGATGAGGTAGCAACATAGCGGCAGATATTTTGAGCAAGATGCCACTCAAAATTCTAAGCAATGTTTAAACACTACATTGAGATTAACAGCATTTCTGAAGACAAGTTTTAATTATAAAGACAATCTTAAAGGCTGTATCCTAGAGAATTAGGGCAAGAAACTTATTTTTGAGCTCAAATTTTATGCACCATAATAGATTTATTTTTTTCTAATGAAATACATTTTAAAGACCTCTGTTGGAGCACATCCATATCTCACTTTAGAGCATTGAAACTTTTTTGTCAACAAAAGAACAAATAACAAAGAATATAACACTGCATATCACTACACCCTGTAACTCACCTCTAGTAAAGCAGCATAGGCATTCTCATAAAATTTCAAAGCCTCCACCCAATCTCTTCGGAACTCCGCATAAACAGCAACCTAAAGTCAAAAACAGAATCAATATGCTTAACATTCCCATGAAGTTTTGGAGCTACTATACAAAACTGTGTCTTTAATTGGAAAAGAAAAGTTAAAACACAATATTCAATAGTGATTACAAGAACACAAAGCAAAAATTATCAATTAGATAATAAAAACTAAATGAATCTTCCAAGAGAAGAACAACAAAAGCTCCAGTGGCAGGACAAAAAATAATAAAACACCTCTGTTCAACATATTCCCTCATGTCCTAGGACAACTGAACCTCCCCACCACTCATAACATTTCTCATAGTGAGTTCTAACGGGATGACATCCTTTCAACGTGCCTTATGTCATCGCCAAACCTTCTTGTTCTACTGCAGCTAATCATTTGCAAAAGGAAGACATGTTGGATGGTTTGACTTGCATGTTAAGCTTAGTTAGATACATGTCTGCATTTAGTCTGCATGATGGGTAGCATAGAAACTGTGAAGGTCACCATGCCCTGAACATAGAGGTTCGGTATGAATCCATCTTAATCGGCATCCCTTGTGCTGAGAACTTCAATATTTCCAGAAGGAGATTTCACATCTCAGAAGAGATAAGGAAAGAAGAAATTCTATTCCCATAGACAAATGGCCAAAGTAGGTTAATAAGTAAAGTAATTTTTAATGTCCTCGAGGCCATAAACCATATGGGATGACAGTGGTTATCCAAGTGTTTATCAACCCATACCAGAGTATGGTGTACAACCCTACCCCCTATTCAGATTCAAACCTTGGACCCCTTTTTCGGAATTCGAAACTCCTTAACAGTTATGCCCCCTCAAGTTGTACTAACCAATGTTGATGCCAGACAGAGGGCTCCAAAGTCAGCAGGAAAATAAAAGAAGTACAAAGTGTAACTATATCCAGAGAACTTTTGCGTCCAAACAATATCTTCTTTACACAGCATCAACAAAAAAAAAATTCACATTAAACTGGATCAACTTCAAATAAATGCAATATGAAAATTAAAATACATGTCCATTTCCAGCCCATACAAGATGATCCCAAAAGCTTGGTTGTAATTTCCAGCTAAAGGGAATTATGAGAACGGAGATGGCATTGCCAAAGGATCACATGTTTAATATTTTGCAAAGTTATAAATGTAACCTTTTATTTTTATTTTTGCTTACTATGTTATCTCGTCTGTACCCACAATCACTCCCAAAGCATTTCTATTCAATTTTTAAAAAAGAAAAAAGAAAATTAAGAGCTTAGGTTTGTCAGTTAAAAGTTCTAAGAAGAGTTGCTTGCAGGTACCAAAGCACAATACATGCTGGTGTTGCAATATAATAGAACTTTGTCCTTTAGAGACTTCACGTTCTACCATGTGCTGTCACTACCAATCTGTAGCTTTGTAACTGAAAATTGCATTTGCATTATAGGACTTATAAAACATGCAACCAATAATATTTGTATTGCACACAATAGAAAAGGGCAGATTCATGCCTTGAAATTGTAACGAGCATTCAATTCGATTGAATTAATTTTTTTTTCAATGCGGAGTTTGATTCTTCGCCCTTCCTCCCTGTAGTAAGTATTTGACAACTCTCCAAAAATACTGCCCAACCTGCAATGTAAACCAGTAAGAAAAGCAGTATAATTAAAAAGACTGCCTTAATAACATATCCAAACACACAATACTGAGATTCAAATACCGAATGAGGGACCGATTTAGTTCAGATGCATCCTGCTTGACAAAAATGCAAAAGCACTTTGCATCAACTTCTGCTCGCTTCCTAAGAGCTACTAGACGGTCTTCATTCACGTCATCTGCAACAGAATGTGTAATATATTCAGCTAAACATAAACTCAAGAAGTGACAAAAGGAAGTGAATGTTTTTAAAAAATAAAGCTGCAATAATAATGTTAATCAAATCTGAATGGTTTAGTAACTATCAACAACTACTTCATTTCATCCAAGGATTGCGATTTGCAAACCTCTTCTAGTAATCAACAATCATGATGACAGATTACAAGTTCATGAGTTTGATCCCCATCGTATCTCAGTGTTGCTACATCTCAGCAAGTTTCTTAACAACCTTGGGTAGCTTCCCTGGGGAGCATGGTGAATAACTTGGAAAGTGGGTAGCTTGCCAACACCCCCGGTTTGAGCTTTTGGTTGAAGACACATCCATGATTACAAGTTTGTGTTTGAGTGTTATTTTTAATCTACAAAAAAAGGAGGAACCTGTTGGTATCTGTCCTCTACATGCATATGTCCTTTCTTTATTATGTAATTTGCCCAATCAGATGCATGTGGTTTATCAACATGAAGCAGCAGCTCTCACGATCCACAAATCATCATTATACAAAGTGAGGAAAAGAAACAACAACTACTGTGATATCTCAAAAATCAAGAAAGATCACACAGAAATAAAAAAGCCCTTGGGATTTGAGGTAAGCAGTGGGGACTGAGGAGTTCCATACCATAAGCCAAGGTTTCGATCCCATGGGCAAAACTTAACATTCTTTCTGAGGAATTGTGATGCAATGATAAATGGTAATTTTTCCCATCTATCCATGTCTGCATCCTATACATAATGGTAAGTTTACCCATCCTATACATAATCCAATGGTAAAGGTTGTTGATATAAAGAACAATGAAATAATAAATCCAGTGCATTATGACATGAAAAAGACACGACACATGCAAAATGTGCAAAGGATATATCATTATTTAATGCACCTAAATGACTAAATGCAATAGTCCACAATCATTAAATAAAACTACAATAACTAACAACAATAGCCTATGCTACCATGGCTCATCAATTCCTTCTTGCCTAAAGGAAATTGTCCTCAATTTTTGCTTTAAAAGTGGACGATGCTGAGTGGGGCAATCAATTAGCTTGAGTTGGCAATAAGTCTTTCCCACCAAGTTGTAGTAGATTTACCCCAAATATGGCTCATCAATTCCTTCTTGCCTAAAGGAAATTGTCCTCAATTTTTGCTTTAAAAGTGGACGATGCTGAGTGGGGCAATCAATTAGCTTGAGTTGGCAATAAGTCTTTCCCACCAAGTTTTAGTAGATTTACCCCAAATAGTACATGTGTAGACATCAAGGCAAGTAGCTTCTTCTAAAGGAGCCTAAAAATATCGCATCGTATCCTTGGTATGAGAGATAACAACCTCCTCCTCCAAATGTGGTGGCTCATCAATTTAAGCTGACACACTGGCAACATCATGTTTGGCAAGCACAAAAAACAAAAAAAAAGATAACTAGAAATTTCACTAATATGCTCCAAAACGGTATAGTGTCCATTACCTAATAAGGTTAGAGCTTATGATGCTATCGACGTCTAAACCTTTGTACAAGTTGAGCCAAACTTTGTCCCCAACTTGAATAAGGGCAAAAGTTGATGCCAAACATGAATTTCTTTGTAGTTGGCTTCAATCTTCAATAATATATCATGAATCTATGCATGGACTTCAGCCACATATTGAATGAAAATAAGAACCTTATCTTGCTCCTTTTATTTATGCGATGAAGCAGCCATGGGAGGAGCTACTATAAGTTCATTGGAAGTAAGGTGTTGATAACCATAAATGGAAATGCTTGAGACATGAATAGCTCAATCGTAACTATGCTGAAACAAATAAAAATTACTGTCCTGCTTCTTACTCTGATAATCATATATGCCAAAATCATAAACTGAGACCTGTTGACTACCCCAATTTGACCAACAGTTGGGAAATAAAAGGATGTACAGATCCCCAACTGACAGCCTAGAAGCTTCCACAAAATTTTCCCAAAGTGACTCAAAATCTAGACTCACATTCGAAAACAATAGTAAGTGGTAAGCCAAAATGTTATAATGTTAGAGAAACAATTCAGCAGCATTAGAAGCATTTACAGTTTTGTTGCATGTTATCCATACAATCACCTTAGAAAACCAACATACAACAAAAATGAAATCATGCTTCTTAGGAATAAAGGGCAATCCACTAATGAAGTCCATGGATATGGATATTCAAGGATTGAAGGGAATGATAAGTAGCTGATACAAAACAAGTTTTCTATTAAGTGCCTTAAATTATGTGCAGCATCCCATTATTAACGTTTCCACATGCTTTCCCATAAAATACCAAAAGAAATATCTTTGTAAATGCCACAAGCCTTCAATGTTCTAAACTGGCCATCACATGACAATAAATTTGCCTCCTTTATGTGTGAAACATGGTGAACCAGCTGCAACACAAAGCTGATTTAATTTCTACAGTAAGCCATCTCTTAATGTGAGTTTAATTAAAGGAGTTTGATTCACCATAATTGGCTGGAAAAAAGGACTGAGAATTGGTCCAAAGCAACATTTTGAAGCATAAAGTGATTTCCAATATTCGTATATGGAATATATGATATTCAAGATACACACAACCTTGGAAGGATGTCTACTCAACGTGGCAGCAACTCTATTAGAGCTGCTCTTTTAATACTTATTGACAAAATAAAAATATTGGAAGTAAGAAATCCATTTAAGATGCCTTTGATCTTGAACCTACAGATTATGAATTCCAAGAACATAGGAGCCTGAGGATCCATCCTAGGAGACCAGTATACTTTACCAAGGATATAGTGCCTCTACTACCTGAGTGCTTCGACCAATGCATAGAATTATTTATCACGCACATTGTATTTTTCTTTTTTGGTTTCAAATAATGTTGCAATGCAATTTGGTGGCCTCTTCATCTTGGTCTACAATTTATGTTGTCACAAAAAGATCAAAAGCAACTCAAGCATGTTTGACATGATCATCCCAACCCCTACTATAGTCCAATATATCATCCAGATATACTACCATGAATTTCCCAGATATGGCTGAAATATATAATTGATGACCCTCAGAGCAAAGGGCATCACTAGCCACCCATTATGACCATATTTAGTTTGGAAATCGTTTTCCATATATTTGATGGATCCACACATACCTGATGGTATCCAGAAGCTAGAACAACTTTGCCAAATTACTTGATCCCTTTTAATTGCTCTGAGAGATCCTCAATCTTAAGCAATGGGTACAAGTTTTTCACAGTAATTTTGTTTAATGACTGATACTCTATAAATAGTCTCCACTACTTTTTCTCCATTTAAGGATAGACCAAGACTGGAGAGCCGCAGTGCTAGGGCAGATATTACCATCTACAAGGAGTTTCTACAATTGCTTCTCTACTTCTACACTCTCAAAAAGGTTTTGAATGGTTTGAATTAAAGCTAGGGTTTGCTTCACCTTTATCACAGCTAGGGTTTGGTTCGTCTTTGCACAGGGAATTCTCTTGTTTGTTCCAGAAGGAATCGTAACTAGTGTTTGCTTCGCCTTTGCACATGAAATTTCTGCCACCTGTTCCAGCACAAACCATAGTCATTGTTTGCTTCATCTTTGCACAAGAAATTCTCCTGCACATTCCAACAGAAACCAGAGCTAGGGTTTTCTTTGCCTTTTCACAAGAAATTCTCCTCACCTGTTCCAAAGAAAACACAAGCTAGGATTTGCTTTGCATTGGCATAGGAAAGTCTTCTGCCCTTTACTTCATGTTTGCATAGGAAATTCTCCCACCCATTTTAATGGAAACCAAAGTTAGGAATTACTTTTTCCTCGCACAGGAAATCCTCCCTGCATATTCCAGTGAAAACTGGACCTAGGTGTTGCTTTGTCCTTGCCCATTGTGGAGTTAACGGTGCAAGTCAAATTTGATGAGGAAAGGACACATCAAGCTAAAGAACTCAACTTTCAAATTTGAGGTTTTCCGAACTACTAATCCTTTGTACGCAAGCAATAATTTCTTACACAACACATTGGATACCAAAGATATTATCCTTGATCAAACTTGGGTAGCCCCTAACAACACCCTTATGTGATTTTGCTCATTTGAGAAATGTTTAAGGACTTTAAGAGCCAACAAGAGAGTTTTTACTCTCAAAACAAACATTTACTCATATGAGGATCTCACATGTCTTGAAATGGACAATGGTAGAAAGCACGTGAACAAGTAATAGTAGCTCAAAAAGACAAGTCAGTGGTTATCCATGACCAGAAAATAAAGATATGAGACTTCCCTCTTTTAGGGTGGTCTCATGCTTGGCCTATAAAATGAAGGTGTTCTCAACTCCCCTCTTCATCACTATCCAGAGGCCTTTTGTCGCACTCTTTTTCCTCTAAACCCCCCTCCTATGTGCATCGATATGTGGTCCTCGGTCTCCCATGCTAATTCTTTATAAGATATCCCAAGGCTTCCCACCATTCATATGCCTTCCGTCCCCACCCACCCCCAAGCATGATGTCACCTCTTCTCTTCAAGGGACATCAAAAGAGTTACACATAAATTATGCACTAGCAAAACTAATGATTTTGAGGAATTTCAGGTTGAGTTCCTGAAATATGGTTCTCATGCTACTGGTTATTAAATTGGACAATTATTTAATGAAGTTGTTTGTTTTGGCTTTGCTTTCTCCTAGTTATGGCATATTATCCATCCCATCCAAAAATTTGGGGCCTATTCAAATCCGAACAACTACATAACCATCATGATTACGTACACACTTGCTAAGCTTTATGCCATAGTTTTGAATATGCAACTCTTGGAACTACTAGATCATGACAAGCTTAGAGAAAAAGGGCAGGCTGGTTTCAAAATTTATCATCAAACTATTGATATTGCTTTGAGGAGTGTCATAAACAGTCTTCTAAAGCCTTCTATTATTTTGTAGAATTCAGAAAGGCCTATGACATTGTTCCCAAGCATCTTTTATTTTAGAGACTACATGATACTAGCATGTCAAAGCTCTTCATCACTACCATCTAAAGACTATGAGATAATTGTTTTCAAGCAGTTTTTGGTTTCTCAGAGGATATCCAAAGCACCATTGGCACCAAACAAGGATATCCTCTTTCAACTTCACTCTTCGGGATTTACATTCACGAGCTTGAAGAATTTATTTGTCAAAATGCACATGATGATGATGGTTGCCTTCTACTTCATATCTTGATAGTTATATTGCTTTCTGCAAATGATGTAGTTCTTCTTGCTCATGCTCCTAAGAGCCCGCAAAGACAGATGCTCTTGGTCACTTCCATGACTTAAAACAAATGGCAATCAACCTTAGCAAGACTAAATTTATGATCTTTAATACATCAAAGAGTATGTTTTTTAAGTCTCAGTTCTCCTACAAAGATGAGTCGATTGAGATTCCCACTTCTTATACATACTTGGGGGTTTGTAAGACTTCCCTTAATCTTTGACCAGCTTCACAGTGGTGGCTTTGCAAGGTATATGCATTTCTTTCCATCCTGGAACACCAATGTTTCTAGCAATACTTCCAAGACATACCTACAAAGATGTGCCTCTTTGATTGCATTATTAAACCCACAGTCCTTTATTGATCTAGGATATGGGGCCAACTATAGGGAATGTTGATTAGATTCGCATTGATAGGGTGTAAACTATTTTGCTTCAGCGATTTATCCCATGTAAAAGAATAGTTCCACAATGTATTGTTCAAGCTGAGTTTGGCACTCATCCTCTTCATAATGAAAGCTTCTTCAAAATTATTTTTCAGCTTCATTGCCTTAGATCCATTAGTGTTTGCGATCCATGAGTGTCCGCACCTCAGGCCAAGAGAGACCCATATTTGCAACTTTGCTCATCGGAATTGATTTCATCTAGGTGCATTTTTGGTCATCATCATGGATGTTACTCAAGTTACTTTTCTTCTACAATCTATTGGCATCTCCATAGATCAATTACCTCCATTCAAATACTCTTCAACTACTCCTCCCTACCTTCTTCTTGATAAGTATCATGGATGTTACTCAAGTTACTTTTCTTCTTCAATCTATTGGCATCTCCATAGATCAATTACCTCCATTCAAATACTCTTCAACTACTCCTCCCTACCTTCTTCTTGATAAGTATAAGATTACCACCGGCCAAACAATTCATATTGCAAATTCAAATAATATGGAGAGAGATTACATATTGTAGCTAGGACTTCTGTTGGTGAGTTCAAATCCCAACTAATGGAACAATCTTACCCACAATTACTAAATAGGTAAAAATACATAAGACTATCTTAACTTCTAATCATATGATCTTTATTCCAACATTGTATCCTACCCCTTGACTAATCAACTTAGGTTGTATGATTAGAAGTTAATCAACAAAACAAAGATGATGTTTATCGACAATATATTCAATCACTTAGATCACTCCATTTCAGCCTCTCAGTCCTAGGTTGGTTCTCTACACTAAACATTTCTTGAGGATTGAAAATAGCATTATTACTCATCCTAACTATATCCAATAAGCAATCTTTCCAAAAGTATTTGGACATACTTGCTTTGGAATACACAAATGGCATGATCAAGTTGCCAAAAGTCTACACCTAAGCAATAATGTAGGAGCCCTAACCTGTCGTATCAAAAGCTGAATAGATTTTACCTTTTTGAATAAAGTGGGCTCCACTACCAAAGATGACAAGATCATCAACATAAGCAATGAGAATTACAATGTCATCACTTGCAGGTTTCATATAGAGATTACGATCAAAGAAGCTAGGACTGAATCCTGAATCTTTTAAATGTTGATCAATCTTGAAATACTAGGCTTGAGGAGCCTGCTTAAGTCCATATAGGGATTTGATCAATCTGCAAACTAGATGTTCTTTTTTGGCACCTAAAACCCTTGTGGTTGCATCATGTAGACTTCTTCTTCCAAATCTCCATTTAGGAAGGTGCTCTTTACATCCATCTGAGATTACCTTCCATTCGACTTGTGCTCCAATGGACGGAACTAATCATAAAGTCACCATCTTTTCAATTGGGCAAATGTTTTGCCATGGTCTACTCCTTGTTGTGCATAGCCTTTAGCAACAAGACGGACTTTGAACTTGTCAACTGAGCCGTTTGATTTGCATTTCCCTTATAAACCCATTTACAAGCATTGGGTTTTTCACCATGGGGTAATTCACACAATTACCATGTCTTATTCTTCATCAAAGAATCAAATTCCGCCTTCATGGCAACTTCCCATTCTGGTTTTGCCTTTGGCCTCTCATATTTGTAGGGTTCATAAACCTGTGAAAATAATGCACAATTTGCCTCCTCAATCACCCATCTAGCCTCTTTTCCAGCTTGTCTACACCATCCAGATATTGCTTTTTCATCCTCTTTGACATCACTCAAAGTCTGTTCATACCATTTTGATCGTCAACGTGGCTCTTGTTGCTGCTGAGCTTTACTTGCGTGAACCTCTGTCATGGTTTATTTTTCAAGGTCATCCCAAAGTAGACTTGCAACACACCAATGCGGTTGAGTTTTCACATCATTCTTTTCATAATCAGTCTGATATTTCTGAATCCAAGTGAATTTGACTACTTTAACCTATTTCAGCACTATCAATAGTTCTAAAACATACAGAAATATCAATGGGTTTACCATCATCTTGAGAAGACACGTGCCTTCTCATGTACTATAATATCTTTGTTAATAAAGAAGAAACATATCTTCTCATGTACTATACTATCCCCTAGAGAAACGAACTGGATTTTACTTTATCTTCAACAAAATTAACATACCAGTCTTTTCGACATGTATAATGTGTAGATGCCAGAGTCAAAATACCACTCAATGGATTAATTTGATGAACTCTGAGCTATTACAATGCAAATTTGAAATTTCTCTTCTTGATCTTCTATCTTAGCGACATTGACTTGTTTTCTCTCTTGCTTGATTTCTTTACTCATTAATTTTCTGTAATCTCTTATGAAATGACCAGGCTTCCTGCAGTAAAAGCAAATGACTTTTGATTGCTTTACATTAGATGTTTTACCTTGTTTGTGGTCAAATGATGGCTTGGCATTCTAAGGCCCTTGCCTTTGACTTTAGTAGTGGGAGCACTTTTTGTACTACCTGAGGTGGATTCTCGAATCTGTGTATGTCCCCTCTCCTTTTGTAGAAGTAAAGTAGTCTCAAAATCAAGAGGTTGAGTTTTATCACACAGATGCAAAGACTCGGTAAAAGGCTAAGATGGAGCACACGCCCTTTCCAGTCCCCGGCCACGGGAGCACACACGGTTGTTTTCTAGCCCCCGCGCACTCCATGCACGGTACGCAAGGCGCTCGACCCCATGCCAGTGCCACTTGTGCAGCCCCCTCCCCTCTTTGTGCAAGCATGTGCGGGCACACCACACGACCGTTCCTCCCCTTCCCCAAAAAAAGTAATTAATTAAATTAAATTAAAAATTTTGATTGATTAAATCGAGGGGGAAATTTTAGCAATTAAACTTGAGGCTTTACGTCCTACTACCTCTGGTTTATACTCGTGCTGCCATGGCCTCCAATTTGGCGGAACAAATGGCACGATTGGCCTATATTGTGAGCGATTTGACTAACAAGTTCAACAACATAAATATGAAAGCAGAGGATGTCCAGGCAAAATGTGAAGTGAAGATATATGACGGATCCAAAGACCTAGAAGTCTTGAACAGTTGGATATTGGACATGGAGACTGACGAAGAGAAGGTGCCTGTCGCTAAACTGAAGCTTCCTGGTGTCACCAAAGTGTTGTTCATGGACCGTCAAGTTTCGCAGAACCCTCTCGCTACTTGGGAGCAACTTATCAAGGCACTAAAGGAGAAATTTTATCCCTCCAACTATAAGCAAGACCTAGTTGTTAAATGGTTCTACTTGAAATAAAGGAGACATATGTCCATACAAACAAGTTGCAAATTCTACTTGGTGTGACAGATTCAACAACAGCCCTTATCATCAAGTTCAAAAGTGGACTCCAAGAATGCTTATATAGGGAAGTTAAATACATGCCCCTCTCAACATTGGATGAGGCATTCAATTACATAGAGCTTGTAGAAGATAAACTTATTGCCCAGACACGAACAACCCCAACAGCTTCCAATGCATCAAATGAGAAGGCCCAACAAAATAAGTCAAAGACCAAGTTCCAGCAGAATTCATCTCAAGCCAACTCTCAGCAACATTCATCCAAGAACAAGTCTTCATATTCCTCTAAATCATCTGCCTCTCCTCATTATTATTAGCAGAACCCTTCATTCTCTAATAAATTTTGTAACTATTACAAGCAGAAGGTACACACAAAGTTTGATTGTCCTAAGAAGAAGAAGAAAATCTTGATTGCACAGCCCCATGAGGAGGAAGGTACCCCCATTGAGATGTCAGGGGAAGATAAAACATATGAGGAACTAAAAGGTAGACTTAATAAAGTTACCTTGATGACTCATCGTGCTTCTGCAGCAAAACATGACAACTTATTTGTCACTCGAGCTCACTTAACTCATGATTTCTCCGTGGACTGTATTATCGACAATGGTTCACAAAAGAATCTGATCACAAAAGCCATTGTCAACAAACTGCGCCTACTAGCAAACCCACATCCCCATCCTTAGAAGGATAGTAACTCAGTTTCACCAATCACACATACCTGTACGGTATGCTTTGCCTTTGGTCCTAAGTTCATCGATAAGGTTACTTGGGTGGCAACCCCAATGGACTATTGTGGTCTGTTATTAGGAAGACCCTATCAATACGATAGGAAAGCCCAGTATGATGCGTATTGTAATACATACACCCTAAAACATGAAGGCAAGACATTCCTAATAAGATGTACCACAAAGACCACCAATTTGGTTTTGAGTTGCAGACAAGCCTGCAAGGTTGTCAACTAGGCACAAGGGCTAGCTATGAACTTCATCAGACCCCAAGGGAAGGAGCCACCGATGAAACCAGCCCCAATGCCTGCTACTCTGGACAAATTACTGCAATCGTAGTCTAATGTATTTCAGGAACCAAAGTCACTTCCACTTGTTCAAGCTATTAATCACAGCATCGAGATTTTGCCTATGGGACCACTTCCCAATGCTCCCGTCTATCGATAGTCCATCCTTCAAAACAATGAAATTAAGAGACAAATTCAAGACTTGTTGGCAAAAGGGTTCATTAAACCAAGCACCTCTCCTTGTGCTTCACCAATTTTGCTAGTACTCAAAAAAGATGGAACCTGGAAACTTTGTGTCGATTTTCGAGCACTAGACAATATCATGCTCAAGAATCAATATTTGCTTTCATGTATTGACAATTTCTTGGACCAACTATAGTAAGCCAAAATCTTCTCCAAAATTGACCTTAAAAGTAGATACCATCAGGTTAGAATCCAAGCCAAAGACACATGGAAGACTACCTTTAAGACCAAAATGGGTCTTTTCGAGTGGCTCGTAATGCCCTTTGGCCTCACGAATGCTCCCGCAACATTCATGGGGGTAATGAATGAAGTCTTCAGGGACTTCCTAGATAAGTTTGTAATCATCTATTTAGATGATATTTTGATCTACTCTCACTTCTGGAAGGAACATCTCCAACACTTGGAACAGTTCCTTCGCACATTGCAGCAGAATCAATTATATGCCAATCTCCCAAAGTGTTCCTTTGGTTAGAGATCTATTTCCTATTTAGGATTCATCATTGATAAGCATAGCGTCCAAGTAGATCCATCAAAAGTGGAATTCCTTCTTAAGTGACCAACCTCTTCAAACATCATAGAATTACGAAATTTTCTTGGCCTTGCAAACTTCTACAAGAAGTTTATTTCGCAATATTTTGACATTGCAACTCCTTTACATCATTTAACGAAGAACAAAGTTGCATTCCAGTGGACAAAGAATCATTCATGTGCCTTTGATACATTAAAACAAAAGATGTGTTTGGCACTTGTCCTTGTGCTACTTGATCTCTCACAACCCTTTGAGATCGAGACAGATGCTTTGCAATTCGCACTTGGAGTCGTCTTAAAGCAAAATGGTTATCTTGTGGCATACCATTCAGAATCATTTTCTGCTACCAAGCAAAACTACTCTACATATGACAAGGAGCTATATGCACTAGTCCAAGCTATTAAATATTGGAGGCACTAACTCTTGGGTAAGGAAACTATCATTGACACACACCATATGCCTTGACAGTTGTAACCACCTCACATATAGGTTTCCAAAACCTAGCATGCCCAATACGAGCATGATCTAGATTTTGGACGAGTCTACCAGCACCTCCAACATCCTTCCTCTTCTAATATAACTCCCTTTTAGGATTACTACATCAAAGAAGGATTGCTATACAAACTAGATGAACTATGCATTCTACAAGAGCATAGACTCTCTCTTCTTAAAGTGATGCACTCCATACTGTACGGTGGCCATTTTGGAAAACACAAAACACTTCATCACTTACAATGCTTCTTTTAATGGCCACAAATACAAAAAGATGTTCTACGATTTCTAAGACAATGTGCAATGTGTTGTCACTCCAAGCCAACAAACCGAAATTTGGGGTTAAGTATGCCTTTGCCCATCCCTTCTCGTCCTTAAGAGAGCATCTCTATGGACCTAGTTAGTGGGCTTCCAATGACAATAAGATAACATGATTTTGTTTTTGTGGTAGTAGACAGATTTTGTAAAATGGCTAAGTTTATTCCATGTCATAAATCAAGCTCCGCAACTGGCTTTGCCCAACTTTTCTTTGACCATGTGTGGCAATCCTTTGGCTTATGCACCAGTAATGTATCTAATCGTGATTCACGCTTTGTGGGTCACTTTTGACACTCCTTAATGAAATTACTAGGAGTCTCTCTCAACTTCTCTACCACTTTCCATCCTCAGTCAGATGGACAGACCAGAGTGGTAAACCGCACACTTGTGCAAAGTCTCAAAAGCTACCACCACACTTCTCTAGCTAAGTGGAACTTGAGCCTCACCCACATTGAGCACGCTTATAATCGAGCAATTCACACTTCTACAGGTCATTCTCCTTTCGAAGTTTATCTTAGTTTCCAGCCCTTGGTGCCTCATGAATTACCCAAATCCTTGCCCTCTCCAGCTACTATTCATGTCCAAAAGGAGCATGATAAGGCCTGATCATTTATACAGCACTTACAACATCTGCAATCTAAAGTTATACAAATTTTACAAAAGACACAACAACAACAAAAGCAAGCCATGGATCGTCATCGACATCCTAATCACTTCTAGGTGGGCAATCGAGTTTGGTTGTATTTGGACAAACATCGCTTTGCAGAGAAAGCTCATAGCAAAAGTAAGCCTCTTTGATATCGACCATACACCATTTTACAACAGGTGTCAGATAATGCCTTCCATCTCAATCTACCAGCACATCTGGGAATACACGACGTCGTCAATGTGGAACTTCTAAAGCCATATCATGAATCTACATTGGAAATGGAACCCATCATCAGTCATCCTACCAATGTAGTACCTAACTTTCAACGATCACTAGATTCGGATCAAGTGTTTGACACAAAGATTCGACAGACACACCATGGCTCCACCACTTCATACTTGGTTGGCAAGAAAGGACAACTTTCGCATCAAGCACGTTGTGTGTCTTATTACCAAATGTCTCGAGATTCCCTCTCTTCTAAATGCATTGGGACCCAATGCTTCTATTGTTGGGAGGAATGATGAGTATACAATTCATTAATATAAAAATTCAAGTAAATTCCTTATTCATTATTAATTAATAGTTTATTAATTACATCACATTAACTTTATGTAAAATTACTTGTAAAGGCATGTCTCAAATCGTGCCTATTCACATATTGTATTATTTATATCCAAAAATAATCAATGAAAAGAATTTGGCATTGATTCTAAATTGTAATATCAGTTGCCCGTATCAATACCTCTGATACTTATTCTACAAATTTGTCCAAAGTGTTGCAGCATCATTGACATTGTGAACTTTAGGAATCAATTCATCTGCAATAGACAATTTTATAAGCATCAAAGCTTCTCTATGTCTTGCCGCAATCATCAGCATCATCATTTGGTCTAGTTTCTTTCTTGAACACGATACTTGTCAAACCACGGTACTCACAGATAGTATCTTATGACTCCACACACTATAATTTCTTCCTGTCACTTTCTATGAATCTAGTAGAATTAGAGACTGAATATTTGCCATTCTTTCTTCAATGGCACACTTCAGAAAGAGATCTTACTACAATGCAATGTCAAAAACAAAATGAAATTTTATCCCCTTCAATCTTTGCTTTAAAGTAAAAATAAATTGCAAAGCATTCAAAAAATTGGTATACCTTGTCAAATTTATGCCTAACAATCAAACTCCAAACCAATACCAAAATCCAAACCGTGAACTACAAATTTTGTTATAACTTATTGTAATGGCCCGAGTTTATAAATAGGGTGCATTTATAAAGTTTGAATGATTGTGTTAGTTACCCAAGACCAAAGTTGGGTATCAAATTTCGAACTTTGAACTCTGAACTACTACCAAAGTTTGAACTTTGCCCAAGTCTAGAACTTGGGTAGCTAAGTCCAGAACTATATAATCCAAACTATGCCCAAGTCCAAAACATGGGTAGCTAAGTCCATAACCCTATACTTCAAACTCCGAATTTCAAACAAACTCCAAACTCTGAACCCTAAAAAGTTGACCTAAAAGGCACCCACAAAATTTGAACCTGTGACCTCGTTGCAGCACAAAGGCAACCTTACTAGTGTGCCACAAGCATGGAACAAAATGATAGGTCTTCAAATTGAATATGAAACTCCTTTGAAGAAGAATAGAAAGACTGATTTGGAAATATGGGTGCCTGGATTGACTGTGCACAAAAAGAGCATCCATGTTGTGCTATAAGCAGCCTTGGAAACCATGATGTGCAATACATCAATGACAAAGACGCCCAACAAAAGGTTCTAAGTGGTATGAGCTACAACAAAGGCAATGCAGACTCAACTCCAAGAATGCACCAAGGGTGAGGAGGCAAAGGAGAGTAGAAAGGCTCTAATACCATATAAGATTTAACATCAACCACAATTTGAATTGCATATTCAATAATATAGAGAGAGATTACATTCCTGGTGGTGAGTTCAAATCCCAACTAATCAAACAACTTACCAACAGTTAAAAAACAGGTTAAGAATATATACAACTATCTTAACTTCTAATCATATGATCTTTATCCTAACTTTGTATCCTACAGCTTGACTAATCAACTTAGGTCGTATGATTAGAAGTTAGTTAATGAAATAGAGGTGATGTTTATCGATAGTATAATTGATCATTTAGGTCCACTCCATTTCAGCCTCTTAGTCCTAAGTTGGACTTCTACACTAAACCTTTTATGAGGATTGAAAATGGCATTATTACTCGTCCTAATTATATCCAATGACATTGGGCACTCAACCTCAAAATTCCTCTTGGCTAGCTCAAAGTGTGTTCACATCTTGCAAGTGGAGACAGACCGCCATATTCCTCAAGAGTATAGGATATGTTGATCTCTCCACGAGATGAAGATTGAAGAACGTTTCATCGTCACATGTTTATTTATTACAAGATTCGCAGGAGATCCTATTTCTTATATAGAGACTCAAACAGTTCACTTACCACTTTGTTCAGCTATTCTGACTAGATCTGCTTGGCTCTATAGCATTGGGAATCTATCACCCTTTGATGTTAGATATGACATGGGAGGTTGACTACCACTTGACTAATCACCTCATTCTTTCACCCTATCTCTACTATCAAGAATAAAATGTGTTCATTTGCACCTACAACTCTCCAAAACGTAATGACAGATTTGTATGTCCTTCTCTACGTACAACTGGCTATAAGTGATTTAGTGCTTTCTTCTTTTTTCATGCAGCTGGTCAGGATTGTAGTTCTCCACCGCAAGGTTTCAACCACCCTTGATGTACCCAAGAGTTGCAGACAAATCCTACTTACCAATTTCCTATCTTCTTCTATTGGTTCCACAACCATAGATGTTAGAAGAGTCTTGAGGGGCAAAACTCCATGTCCTCCTAGGATTATCCAACTAGGCCCCAATAGTCCCAACCATTCTCTTGGCAATTTCATTAGATCTTGTGACCCTTATGGGTGGTTAGTGATGACAATGATTGTGCTTCTACTTTGCTTCCCACTACAAATTAATTTTGGCACTTGGATCCACTACAGCTCTTTTTTGTCTCTCTTACCTTGACTACTTGCACCCTTTACATCATTATTTTTGACATGTTAGGGTTTTACCCATTTTGGGTCCAACCCTCAAGACCATAATTTAATGTCATATAGTTATTACTTATTCCAAATTAATGTAGTTTACCCTATTTTCATTACTCTAGCTTATTTTCTATTACTTTTTGGTTACTATAATGCACTATAACAACTCTTTTCTACGAGTCCTATTGGCCTACTTTGGTCATCTAAGGGCATTAATAGATCTATTTGGTTTTGCTTCATACGATTCACATTGTTGAGATTGACTTGCTTCACTACAAGTTGTCCAATAGGTTAAGCAAAACTAGAGAATTAAGAAAAAGTTAGTTTGTGTTGAATCCAGTAGATGTTTCGAACATCATGAAAAATGTCTATCAAACTAGGAAGTACATCCAAGGGTCCAATACTGCATGTGACTCCATATTGTCGTTGTAACAAGGTTGGATTCCCAACATCTTTGACCCAACCCAACTGATATGGCCTAGGGTGGGCTCTCGTGGGAAGATGTGGATCTGCAACAAACTTCTAAGACACTAGGCTTTTCTACAATTGTGAATAATAACTATAAGAGAAACCAAGCGATCCTTTATCAATTTGAGTGAAAAGGTATCCCTTTTGACTCGATCAATAATCTCTGATCATCCAAGTTAGTTGCGGATTTGAAGCAATGGGATTGTGGATTAATCTCTGATCTTCTTGTTCAGGTTATCACAAGTCTTACATCTTTATTTGCCTGAGCAGCTCTGTGTTCTTCTATTTAATGACAATACTTATGGTAACCACAAAACTTCTCCTTTTTTAAGGAATATAGTTGGCCTAAGTCCTCCACTTATTCATTAGAGTTGAATCAAGTTTCTAAAGCAAAAGGGTTGCATGATGAAGAGCTATTATGTCTTCAGCTGGAAAGTTTCCTCAAAAACTTAGATCCCATTTTATTTCAGCATAGGTAGCTTGTTTGTGTGCTTCTTCCAAAAAGCTTACTTCAAACATAGTTATTTCTTTTCTAAGAGTGGGCAAAAAACCCAAACTAAAGTTGATATTAAGTACCTTCTCTGAATATAAAAATTCAAGCTTGACTTGAAGATTAAAAATGTTTTGGATTGTTGAAACGACTGACCTAGAAACTTCCTACATTTAAGACATCAAGCCCACAAATTGTCTCAATCCTCGACCAGATAGAATCTTATCTTAACATCTTTAAATTCATACCATTTGGTAATTCTCTTAAGAAATGCCCTATTTGTCTCTAAAAGATGCTAGTAGAGTCTGATAATTCTACTAGGGCAGTTTTTTATTCATTCAAATGCATTTCACCAATTTGAATATTGTCTACATTGAAGATCCCATGACGACTCTTAAAATATGCATCAACATTGCATCACTAGGAATCAAACTTCTTAGCATTAAAGCCAACATCAACCTTTGGAATTACTACCTTGGCTTCAAGTTGAAACATGATCGATGGAGAGGAATATGCCATGGTTGTATCTTGTAAGGGCATCATCTGAAATGTTCTTAGTTATTCATGCAATAACTTGGTCTAGTTCTCCGTCTGACTGGCTAGGATCTATTTAAGAACATAGGCCTCACTAGCAAGAATCTTTGCACTATTTACCAAGAATACATTCAAAAACATGGGTGTTGACAAATTCTTTTAATGATCTAGGGCCTTAATCCTAAGGGGCCTAATGGAATCAGACATAAGGGTAAGGCCCTTTGAGGTATCTAGATAGAGACCATAATCACTAGACTCTAATACCAAACTGTATCAACTAAAGAACAGAACTGCAACAATATAAAGATAGACAAGACATTGTCACAATCACACATGTTGTACACTTGTTGTACTGTGTATATAAAAGAATACAAAAGAAGCTTCTAGACAGAGAAGCTTCAAAGCGAAGGAATCTATGTATATTGAAGATTTCTAGAGAAAAAATAGGAAGCTTCTAAAGGATTTAGATAATGGCATGAGTTAGAAGTTAGAACGATGCATTTGATATATATGATTACTAAATGCAATAGTCCACAATCATTAAATACACAGATTACTAAATACGGCTGTCATGACGTTGTCACACAAGATTCAAGTCATCGGAGTTAGACATAACACCCCTGCACTGAGTTATAATAGCACTCTGCTCAAGACATGTCAAAAATGACACATATACCCCCAAACATTTTAAATTTCCATGCTTAACTATTACACTTTTAGTAAATTTAAATTAGATGTAATGGAACCAAAATTCAAGACATTGCAACGAGTTCACCATACAGGAAAATCAATATTTGAAAGTTAACCTTCCTTCCATTGCTAATAAATTTATGGCTCCAGTATTACAAAAGAAAACGGGAAAAAACAATTTAATGATTTTTAGTAGTTTACTGCACTATATAACCTTACCACTTTGTGCTGACTGCACCACAACCACAACTAGTTTGATGTTTCTTCCACGGATCACGGCCCTGCCAGCACATGAAATGAAGAGACAAGAGTTAAAGTTTTATCATAATACAACATACAGTATAATTTGACACATAGGAAGTAGGGAAACATTTATTGCACAAATGTATAATAAAAATAGGTCAACATTAGGACCAAAGATAATAACTCAAAGTTCAAGGCTTCCAAGCCAGACCAGGAAGATTACTGAATAGTCCTTGAATGGCATCTTTTTATTTGTTCCAGAGCTAAGCTGTTCTTTTGAAATCAACCATTTTTCATTGTTTTCCAGACTTCAAACCACTTTCAAATTTTGTTTACAGGCTTAAAAACTCTCAAATGAATTATACGTCTAAATGCAAACCTTGTTTGCTAAGATCCAAACTGAGACTGTTTGTTCCCATTTTGAAATTAGTTTTGTAAGCTTAGAGTCATTAATTCCAATCACACATCAAATTAGACAATTTTGAATACAAATCCAAAGATACATTCACAAAGTAAACACATGATTTTCTTTGGGCAACAAACTCAAGGCAGAAATTTGCCGCATTTCACGGGGGTGCCTTGCCAGGAGTCTATACCCGTGAAGGCAAGGAGGAGGACAGGAGGAAGTGCAGGAGACACCCAAACATCCCTTGCATGGATCCCACAAACGTATTTAAAAGGAAAATGAACACAGACCCTAAAAGGGTTAAGACTAAACCTAATTCAATCATTTTCATTGCAAACTCAACTCCTGTCCAAAGACATTGCTCCATGGTGACTCCCTCTGTGAAAACTTTGCTCCACAGTGGCTTCCTCTACAAAGACAATGTCAATCTCCACATCAGCTCCCTCTGCAAAGACATTGCTCCACAGCAGCCCCTATTCGAAGGCATTTGTTTCTCATTCGCCGTTGCTGCCTGTCTAAAGGCTTCTGGTCTTTGGTCAACAGCAGTTCCTTCTTCAACCACTTCTGATTCTACCTTGCTGCCTGCAGAGAGTTCTAACATTTTTCCCTGCACCTTGAAGACGGTCTTCCCTACTTCTTACACTCTCTCCTTCTCTCTATAGCACAAGGGCAGGCAGAAGGCAGGCAGAAAATATTTCAACAAACAGCAAAGGGGAGGTAGGAAATACTTCAGAAGACAGGAAATACCTTAGCTGCTCGGCAGACAGCATATGACAACACTTTCAAGGGCTTCGGCTGTACATTTGTGCTCCATGTGCCCTGTAAAATTCTGCTTCATCCTGGGCCTTGAATGTGGCAGACACACGACACCATTGGTCAATAGGCAGACACAGACTCCCCTAATCTAGGGGAAATATATGTGACATTTGATAGAATGTTGAATCTTGTCAAGGCTGTCATTTGTAAGAGGGATCCCACTTTGGTCCTTTATGAGCAACTCCAAGGATTTATATGAAAAAGATTGAGCAAGATGAACACTCCTCTCCACATTGCAGCTTAGGCACTGAATCCCAAATGTCATATCTTGGTCGAGTGCTTCCAATTACTGATCGCAAGGTGAGGGATGGATTTTGGGTTGCAATTGCAAAGATATGTACACTGGAGGAAGCTAGTCTGATGCAGCAACAATTTTTAGATTTAGAAGAATTGACTAGCCCTTTCAACACATTGGAGGCAAATCAAGATATGCTAACCTTAGCCCAAACAAATCCAATTGGATGGTGTAGGATATATGGGGATGGAGCTTCATGATTTAAGCAGCTAGCCACTAACCCTTTGTCACAGATTACTAGTTCCTCAGCAGCAGAGAGGAATTGATCAGCTTATAGCTTCATTCATTCCATTAAAATAAATTGATTGGCATCCAAGAGAGCAGAGAATCCCTGTGAGTGTGGTCTACCGGCAAGGACGCCACTTGCATTATCGGTGATGTGACCTGGGTTCAATCCCCATGGTGGATGTGTATAAGAAGTATTACTCAAAAAAAAAATAGTCTTCAACTTCAAACTCAGAAGACTAGAGAGTATAATTCAGGACTAGCAGCACAATGGGATGTACATCCAGAGGATGATAGATAGATTGAGGAGAAGAATAAAGCAAAGAGACACACAGAGTTAGTTGGAATTCCATTGAATATTTTAAAATAGCCCAACTACGGTGATAGTGATGACATTGATACGCCTGGAGCATTGCTACAAGAGTCCAATTTCACATGAAATGTGTAATACATAGTAATTACTACTTATAATTTGAAATACTAACCAAAAATAAGAAGAGTCAAGATTCAATATATAGATGCTCAAAATTTGCATAGGAAAACATCTAAACAGACTAATTATTCAAAGTAGATGTCACTTTCTTCTAAATTATTGAAAATTACCTTTTAACCTCCTACATCTATCCCAGCCTCCCAGAAACAATTATGCATTCTTCACTAACATGTTATCAATCTAACCATTTGATTGTAGAATGGTGGAGCTTGGTAGTGACTGATGTGAAAATGGTATAATGGCCTCAAAACTACAGAAGAAGCTGCCTTAAAATATCTCAAACTCTACAAACATTGTCAGAATAGGAATTTGGAAACTACCTTTCATAGGCTTCTAGTACAGCCTGAAAAAGATAGCTGGAACAGTCAGCTCAGGGGACGCATTATTCCATGTTCCATTGGATGCTTCACTCCACACATCCAAATTTATGTTTAAGGATTTCAGGGCAGCCTTCAATTTGTTATTCTCCTTTTTGATACCATTGCATTATTTTTATCTCAAAGGCCATCTGCTCTACCAAGACAATGCTTATGTCGCTCATTTAGCTAATTCTTCTTTTTGTGCCTGGACTACAGCTTGTGATTCTTCAGTGACAGAGGTCCTTCGATTCCTTACATATTTCTTGGGCATCATCATAAACATTGAATGATGAATAATTAATACCCCACAACACTTAATCCTTAACAATATATTTTGGCTGGTTGCAACACTGCTGTATAATATCTGAAAGTTACTTTAATATTCGTCACGAACTATATCAGCCACACCTATTGTTGGTCTTAAGTTGTCACCCCCTTTTTTCCACTCTGGGCTCAAACTTTATTCTCAAATTTCAATGTCTTTGAAGACAAACCAGATCCTTGAAATTATATAAGGGGCATATTTGCTCTTTGTTCCATCAAGTATGAATTCCTTCCAATAAACTCCTCTACATAAAGGGCAGCATTGAAGGAAGCCACAAATTTATTGCTTACAATGACCAAATTTTCTTTCATCCTATCATTCAAATATGTTGCCCACTTATACCACACCCCACACAATGCCATTTGCATATGATATATGGGAACTTGTCTGTTCCTCTCCATAAATAACAATATATATATTAAGAGAATTCTGAAGAATTACACAAGTATTGGCTCCAAAAATTGGTTATTTGGAATCATGGCCCTTTGGTCAAAGTGGCAACTCGACCCGCAATGTTTTGCACCCTTTTTCTCTCAGCACACTGCTGCATCAGCAAATCAATTAACATTTTCTATTTTTTCCTTGCTTCCCTGGGATGGTCAAGAGAGAAACCCTTTGCAAGTTCAAGGACCAGTGCCCTGCACTCAATTTTTCTTGGAGAACATACAGTCAAAGATTTCACCATCACTGCCAAAAGTCTATCTGGCAACAGCACTTCTGTACTACGTGCAACCTCTAGCATAAGTAACCACATGGCACATTTGTTCCAAGGCTTTTTGTATTCACAAGACAAATCACTTCCTCCTCATGAAACTATGCATACGTCTTCTACAGTTGCAAAGGATAACTGAGAGGCATGGTTATTAGTTCGTGAAGATATACAGTTTACCCCTACATCTTCAAATTTTCAGCCCACTTTAAGAGACACATTCTTAAAGAAACATGAAATTCCTCGTAGCAGTTTCCTCAATAGTGGAGTGCATGGATTCTACTACATTCGTCTGCATCCGTAAATTTCTTAATTGTCTCACCATATCTCTGTTTTGATCTTAATTGGAGACAAATCACAAACCCTTCGACCAAGCTATTACATTATGCACTATACTTGTTCAAAGCTTTTACTCGTACCAATGAACAATCAGTTCTTAAAAACCTGTATCCTTTTTGCTCATGCACTCTGTGTCAGATCTGTTCTAACTAACAAAACTTGGCTCTTGAGTCATTTATAGATTAATTCTACAATTGTCATGCACAAGGAGTGTTCATTATTCTGCTTCTTCACTCTATAACCTATGTAACAAGGTTCAGCGAATTCAATGCATAAATTACGAAGTTTGCCAAACTTGAAGACCAAGCTAATGAAATCATAGAATAAATTCAAGGTAATTCACCAAAAACTACTTTCAATTCAATTAAATTTGTCGGCTATGTGATGACTCCAATCAATGTGGAAAAAAAGCATGCGAACCCAATGACTTTCAACAACATAAAGAACAAGCATTTAAGTTTCACGACCCTTTAACTTCTGACTTTGACAATGGGTTAGGTGCCCTCTAACAGTGTTTAGGTGTTTCTGAAATTCTAGTGTTTTAAAATGAGTGATGTCCAACAGCATTTTCAGACAAGCCATTTGCAAGCAGCTGAATTGATTTAATTCTATGAAATTATATACGTATTTGCATATTTTTAATATCTTAAACTTCGTGTCAAACTTTATTAAATTCTTCTAAACTTCAAACTTGCAGAACTCTAATTTGAACATGAAGCTTGTGACTAAGTCTATAACATATCAATTCCACAAATGATATGTTGCTCCCCAGATTGCTCTTGGGATCTGGATCACCCTTGCCCTTAGTTTGACAGCAATCATCCATGATACAATACTCCATTGTTAATGCAGTTTTCTCCTATTTTGATAAGAGAGAAACCTTCAAAATTGGCACATCACTGTTATAGCCCAGATAATCTAACAAAATACTTCAGGTGAAATACAAAACTAGTCAATTTATTATGTATTGTGTATAATTTTATGTATTCTTTATTCAAAGTGCATAACATAGACAAATTCTTCATATCCTTGAATCTAAATCAAACATAAGCAGATGCATCTCTATTTAGGCTTTGCCTTCTTCAACACATGCCAATATTTGTTATTTGTTGCAACATACTGTCTCAATTAATAATTAACCAAGAAAATCCATTGAACATTCTTACTTATCGCTAGCTTTAGGGCAACAGCTTTCCTTGTTGTTGAACATTTACTATGTTCATCATTCTTCAAGGTGGTGCTTAGTTGCAACTTTGCACAAGTCGACTAGAACAAAGTCTATTAAATGACTGTCGAATTACCAATTCCTTTTTCATCCTACCAAGATTTCAAAGGTTTAAATGCTGAATAAGTGTAGTATTTGTTTAGGAAGTCAACACACCACCAGAACCCTAATGCCTTGAAAATGGCTCCCTTTTTGTGTGGTTAATGTAAGCAAGACAATTCCTTTGATGATCAGCATAGGATTCCGGTCATAGTTCTATCCTTGCTCTGTTTATAAGTAGCATACGAGCAATATCCACCCATCCATGATAATGCTACAACCTAACTTCACCCATGTCTGCCTTAACTGCTCCATCAACAAGTTAATCCTAGAGTACTTTTTTATCAACAAGAGTGGTCCTAATTCTTGTCTCTCCCAGGATACATAAGAAGTTCCAGAAATAATGGCTTTCCTGAAACCTCTTTATAAAAAGCAGAACACTGAACATTGAATGCAATGCCGCTGACAAAGGATACCTTGGTAATAGCATCATCCACCTCCTCGCATGCTTGCGCATTGTATGTTTTTGTTACTATGTCAACCTTCTTTCAGCTCCAGTAGAAGACCCCTCTCCCACACTACTTGGGAGTCCTTCCCCTTTGCTCTATCATCGACCCTACTACTAGAAAAACATACTAGAAAAATGCAAGGAGGATGAAAAGTTGAAGTGCCACATAGATTAAAAGTTATTAGAATTGATATTACACTCATGTTTTGTTTTTTAGGCAATCATATAAACGGTGAATAATTTCATCATTTCGGCCATCTCATCAAGAGTGATTTTTCACAACACCTCAACCCATTTTTTAGCAGGTTACAAAGATAACAGCAAACCCTGGTATAGCTGCCCTTGAATGAAACAGTGCAAATATTACATTGGAAGTGTTGTGTCCCTCCAGTTCTTCTCCCAGTTGTCTTTTCCTTGTCCAGATTGGTGTCAAATTGCAACAAGGGTTTTGCTGGTTAGAAAGGACCCTTTGCAAAGTGTCTGAAAAGTGCTGAGAGACAATCACATGGGGTTCTACTTATGGTGTCACTCCCCCTTGCAGCTCCACCCACACAACTTCCAACAACCATTTCTATGCGGTCCCCCATTTGGCTAAGAGGGACATCTACCTTTGAATCATCACTACTTGAACTCAAGATTGCTTTTTGTTTTCCAAAAAAGAAATAAGAAGAGTTCAAATAAAAAATAAATAAAATTAAAAAAGAAAATCAGAAATCTATTCTAAAATGCAAAGAAAAATCATAAAAGGCAGAATGAATTTGTTTAATCCCCTCATCTCTTTGATCTGAATGGATGTCGATGATAATTTTCTCATCCTTGAAACCCTTTCTTCTTCTTTCTTTTTGTTTCTTCCCCTGGTTTTTTTTTTCCCTCCCTTTTCTCTTATTTTCTTTTCTTTTGTCAAAATGAGGCTAGGGTTTAAACCCCAGGAGGTTAAATCCCCTTCATTTGTCTAAAGTTAACTATGTGGGATAAGTTTTCAACATCAATAAGGTTAAATTGCCCAGTAAAATTCGCTCAGGGAAGTTAAACTCCCTTGATTACTATGACGTTTGTTCTGTTGAATAAGGCAATAACCTCCAGGAATTTAAATCCCCTTCATTTGTGTACAGTTCGATCTCATAAATAAGATTTCAACTTCGGAAGGATTATATTGGCGTGTATAATTCGCTCCGGAAGGTTAAATCGGTAAAATTTGTTCCTTTCAATAGGAATTTAACCTCCGTCCATTTCTGTGAAGTTCTCTCTTCTAAATCACATCTCAAACTCGGGAAAATTAAATTGCCATCAAAAATGCAACCAGGGAGGTCAAACACCATAGCTTTCTGTAATGTTCTTTCTGCTAATTAAAACTTTAACCTCCGCACCTTACAAGAGGATCAAATTTGACTTAACCCCAACGCAAAATAACAAAACTTAAAAATTCATCAAATGCCAGGAGTTTAACTGATTAAATGCATCCACATTCAAGACAAAACCAAATTTAACTTAACTCCAGTGGAAAACAACAGTAACACAACTGGTTAAATGACTGGACTTTCAGGATGCCGACTACAATTCTTAACAAATAATATATACAGCTGAGCCATTCCAATCCCATATAACCAATTAAAAAACAAAAATAAAACAAATAATAATAACATACTTGAGGTTATCAAGGTTGGTGCAGACCTGCAGCCACTGCGCAGGATCTCCATAGACGTGCTCTCTGCTGAAGAGGGCCGCCACCACGGCGGGCACGCACGTCCGGTGCTTGCGGAGCCAGTCGCTCCGGAGGATCCCGTGGGGTTTCTTGACGGGCACCATGTGACAGGAGGCTTCGTTGTCTCTCTCCTTTCTGGCTATTACGGAGAGCTTGGAGAAATCCGGAAGCGCCAGGGTATTTAATGGGGGCTGCTCCGCATGCAAAAAGTTAGAGATCGTCGAATGCAGGTCAGGCACTCCTACCAGCGAGACCAGCGCCACGGGCGGGGTTCGAAGTTCGTCCGTGTATTCCTCCATGGATTTCAGACTCAATTTCGGCAGAGTAGGACGGATTTTTGTGAAAACGGTGTCAATCTACCCGCATTGGCTTGAATTCGAACATAGACGTCGAAATTTTGAGGGCGTTTGTTGTGGATTTGATGCGATCCGTGAAGAAATTCGGATGATTCTAGAGGGTTTGTGGTCTTGGATCTGTTGATCTAGCAGAGCGATCGCTCTACTATATGCTAAGCTTTATTTTTTGAGACCGTCGTTGACGACTTAAGAAGCCACAAAGTTATGTAAAAAACACATTACCTACTTTTTAATTAGAATTTTGAAGCTTTGATTTTTTTTGGTTTGTTATACAAGGTATAGGTAACTTTTCAATTTTATTTTTTTTTTAGATTTGGGTTTAAATCTTGGAGCTGTGATTATAATTTTTATCTCGTCTTATTATTAACAATTGATATTATATAAGGGAAACAATTTTTCATTCAATTAAGTACAATTCATACGAGGAAAACAATTTTTCATTCAATTAAGTACAATTCATACGAGGAAAACAATTTTTCATTCAACCAAGTCCCAAGGGCTTAGTGGATTGGTGAGTTCTATGGGCTCACCAAGAAGAGACCCAGGTTCAAAACCTTGGAGGCTAGCTTTGTATTGGGGAAAAGGTAGTAGACTGACTTGACTATGTTGAGTGTTCGCTAGTCTAACGACGGTGGTTCCAATCCCAAGCCACTAAGGGTCTCGAGGGAGCTTTGTAAACAAAAACATATATATTTTTCATTCAATTATAAATCTTATAGTTAGTCCTAAGGACTCTTTGAGGGAGCTTTGTAATCAAAAACATATATAGTTTTCATTCAATTATAATTCTTATAATTAGTCCTAAGGACTCTTTGAGTCACCTTTATCGAGGGAGCTTTGTAATCAAAAACATATATATATTTCATTCAATTATAATTCTTATAGTTAGTCCTAAGGACTGGGTGGATTGGTGAGTTATGGGCATTCACCAAGAGAAGATACAGGAGACTAGCCTTGTTTGGGGCAAAGGTAGTTGGCTCCCTTGAGTGATTGAGGCAAAGGTAGTTGACTCCCTTGAGTGATTGTTAACACGATGACGAGGGTTCCAATGTTGAGTCACCAGTGGACTCCTTCATGTTAAGTTGCATTAATGAAATGGAGTAAGGGTGCGGGTTATGGTGAAGTTCCAAGGATTTGAACATGTAACTAATAGTAGAAAATGAAAGGATGTTACCGATCCTTTTATATAATAAAAAAAATTGTTAGTAAAATAAAAATATATAATTAAACATATTATATAATGCACACACAACAATTGAAATTTAATTGATTGATTGAAATATTTTAATTACGCCCACGAGATCCAACAAGGCCTATGAGAAGCAAGCACAGTTATTCAAATCATATGACCATTAATATTCAAGGCCTATGAGAAGCAAGCACAGTTATTCAAATCATATGACCTTAAATTTTCCTGAGAAGGTTGTTCCTTCTCCTGCTGGTTTGGGTTAGCAACTCCTCAACTTTTTTTATTTTATTGTCTTCAAATAATTCTATTATAGATCCTTTTCCAAGTGTTTCTTTGTATTTGCCACGGATGTTCGAAAAACTTGGGCATTCATAGATGAAATGTTCCTATGTCTCTATTGCCCTTGTGTTGCATAGAGTACATATCCTTTCTTCTCATTGTTCCTTGGACATTGTCCATCTCTCGATTTCACATATAAACCTATGAGAGCTAGTCCTTATCCAAGTAATGAGGATTTTTTCCCTCCACTTGATTTCAATGCCTATATATGTTTTTTTTATTGTGGTCATACGTTGGGTTAAACTTTGCGAAATAGTATTTTCTTTTCTTGCTTGCATTTTTCCACATTCCACTTCTAAACTTTTTGTTCACAAAGTTTTTTATGTCTTTCTTAAAATTTGGGCATTCATTTATGTTGATTTCCCAATGTTCCATCTATTTATGATTTTGTTTCATCCATGTGTTCTTTCACCTATGCAGCTCTTTGTCCCTAACTACCCTAAGTCATATGTTGTTTTTCATTTTTTTGTTTTTTCAAGTAACATAACAACTTGGTCATAGCAATTGCCTCTAAAGGAAACATTCCAGTTTCAGCTAAAATAATTTTATAAGGGACTGTGGCCTTAATTCTAATAAAATTTGTAATTAGACATTTTTGAATCATTTCTATTTGCCTCCATTTTGTATTTAGCGTGCCACTAGTCCACACCTCACAACCATACAACACAACCGATGTGACAAGTAGGCCAAATAAGACCTTGGTGGTCTTCCAATCCCACAACTCAACATTCCTACATCGATTTTGAAGTGCATATAGCGCTCTCCAACCACTTAGAGTTCTTTTCATCCTACATGTATTCCAATTGAGGATGTCATGAAAGTTTATGCCTAGGTATTTGTATTCTACCACTACCTCAAGAGGTTCTCTTGCAAACTAAAATTTGAGATGTTGCTTCTTCTTTTTTGCTGAAAAATCATGATTTTTGTTGAAAAATCATGATTTTTGTTTTACTCATGTTCACTTGCATCCCAACCTCCTTACAAAAGATTTCTAGAACCCAAAGGTGATATTCTAGATCTTTAGTTGTTTCGGCCATAAGAATTACATCGTCTGCATACATGAGGAGTTTTACCACATGTTTAGCTAAGTGCACACCCTCTCCTCCAAATTTGTTTATCCATTCTTCTAACTTGTCAATGTACAACCCAAATAAGGTTGGAAAAAGATGGTAACCTTGTTTGACGTCTATGTCACTCCTTAAACATTCAAATAACACTTCATGCATTTTGATTCTAGCCTTTACATGCTCATATAATCTATGAACTAATTCCCTATAGTGAATTGGAACCTCTAGCTCTTCCATTCTGCTTCATAATTTTTTTCTTAGCGCTGTGTCAAATGCCTTTTTGAAGTCTACAAAATAGAAGAAAGCCTCCTCTTTTTTATCCCATATTTTTTCCATTATGTCTAGATGTAATACAATGATCAATAGTTGAGTGTTTGGGCTTTAAACCCTCTTTCCCCTTTGCTCTCTTTCCCTTTTCTTCCATCCATTTGTTGATCCTACGCTCTATCGTACTCCTAGATAACTTTACAAAGAGAGGGTTGAGCATGATAGTTCGATAGGTTGAGGGATTATTTACATATCCACTTTTAAACAAAGGAATGATCAATCTAGTTGTCCATTATGTAGGGAAGTCATTTTGTATGACCTCATTGAAAATCTCTTTGATCTACGGTGAAAGAATATCTACCCCCATTTTATATGCTTTGCATGAAGATTGTCTATGTCACGGGCTTTACCAGTTGCTAACTTTTTTATCCCTTGAATAATGTCTTCATTTGTAAAAAAAAAATTCTTGACAATGATAGTAGAGGGTGTCTCCTATTGGTTACTACGCTCATACAGTTATTTTGAATACTCTAACCACTGACTAGATGTTATGTTATTTTCAATTTGCATCTTTTTCATGCTTCGTTCCTTCCAAAATTTCTATGGTTCATACTTCTCTAAGTAAATCAGTTCTTTCCTATTTATTCTAGTGTATTATTCTTTTATTGTCCTTACTAGTTTATCATATGTTTTTTTGTTTGCTCTTGTTTTACTGTTGGTTTCTTTAGTAATCTTCGTGTTTCCTTGCAATCTTCATTGAACCACGGGTTGGTTGGGAAGCTATTTCTTTCTTTCTTTCTAGGTTTAGCTCTCTTGCATTTGTTTAGAACTTCTTGGATAATGTTCATTAACCATTCACTCTTATTGTAATATCTATTACTTTGAGGTAGTCCCTTTCTTTCCCTTTCCTGTAACTTGTTATTCAATGCTGGCCTAAAATTTTGTCGATTTTCTTCTATTAAGAGAATGTTTCCCTTGTGAAGAAGTTTGTTTTGATTGCCTTGCATATGTTTTTCCCTTGGTTTATCTCCTTGCATTTGAAGTTTCATAACAACTAGGTTGTTATCTAGCTTAAGTTCCACTAGGAAATCTTCCACTTCTAGCTCCTCTATTATTGGTATGCAATTTTGTGAGCATATTACATAGTCTATTATACTTTATCCCTTATATGTTTTACATTATACTTTCATGATTTTTTCTAACTTTTCACCCATTGCAAATAACCAAGTTGTGTATGCTGCAAAGGTCTAACAACTATTCTCCGTATTGCGTGATAGCCCCATGCTCATCTTATGAAGTCATGGTCCATTGTTGATTTACCTCTTCTGGCATCCAAAGAGGAATAATCTCAATATTTTCATTACCTACTAGAATGTTAGCTTGCTTATTTTTTGTCCTTGCATTGAAGTCTCCAATTAATATAATCTCCTCAACTTACTGTATGATAAAATGTCTCTTTTTAGGGAGGAGTACGAATCTTCTCTATTAAGGTCACGTTTCTTATAGAATTTAGAATTCTTGGGAGCAAAATGTTAGGACCCTCCTAACATAACTTATTAATGGTATTATCTTATATATTATGTTTATAAGGGACACATCCCTTCACCTTTCACACCTCTTAGTTAGCTATATTAGAACAATAGGGATATTCCAAAATGGGCATCAAAAACATTAATCATATATTGAGTAACATCAATTCATAATTAAGATTCTTCAACTGTGATTCTGTTCCTTCTACATTATTTTATATTTACATAGGTGGTATCCTACCAACCGGTATCAGAGCGTTTCCTTCCAGTGGAGCCTGCGCAAAGAAAAAGGAACAATATATCGTGTGTCTTCCTTGCAAGAAAAACAACACAGTATAATAGCAAAGAAAGAGTTTTCGTCCCTATGTGTTTTACCGGCAAAGGTTGAGTTAACAACGAAGACAAGTCAAAAATCTCATATTTCGATGGTAAATCGATCATAAGGCGAGCAAAACAAACGTTGATCAGGAAAAATACTAATTGGCACAAAGAACAACAACAAATTTCCCTCCACATCGCGTAGAGCCATTTTTTCGGTGTTACCCTGCACTTCCCAGCAAACAAATATAAAAATTAAAGTTAAAGGCTAAGGTTTTAAATTTTTCAGCAACGAAAAAAATCGCGACACCAGACGTCGCGAGTCAAGTTGAAAAAGGGATAAATATATTATCCCACATTACTCATGCGAGGGAGCAAAGGGGATTTAAAACGCGCGCTAGGCACTCACCCCGCGCCTGCGCAAGTTTTCTCGTGTCCTCGAAGATCGGGTCCTGACAACTGCCTCCACCCGCTATCGAGGTCCTCGTGCCTCCACCCGCTACCTAGGTCCTCATGCCCACAAACCTGCTTCTGCTCACTACCACCACTTTGCCCCTGCATCGCCTGAGCCACCCTCTTTCGCTTCGTCGCCGCTCGCTCCAAGCCACCCATCCACCCCATCACTCCACTCTGCCTTTCGCTGCTTGCGTACTTGCCCACCTCGCCGCAAACTGCCCACAATTTTTTGCAAAAATGTGCTATAAAGTGCTAAGCAATAATTGTTTTTGCTAAATATCGCTATAACAATTTTTTACAAACTTGCTAAATCTTGCTAAAAATCGCTGCATTTTTGCTAGAAGTTGTCAACCTTGCAAAAGTCGTCAATTATTGATAAATTTTGCAAATTTCGACAAAATTTTGCAAATTTTGAAAATTGGAACCTAAAATTTTGCAAAATCCTATGATTGCAGAAGGCATAAGATCGCAGGATATCATGCTCGAGAAAATTTACTAGGAACTATGCCAATGCAAAGAGGAGAGTGTCGCTACAAGACAAGAATTAGAACAAAGGATATCAACAATTGACTTGAAAATGGATACCTTCAATCAGAATATGGCACTAGTTCAATCTAACCAAACTACGGGAGGACCAACGCACCAAACAACATTAGGAGGACCACAAACATCCATTCTTCCTAGGACTACTAAGTTGGATTTCCCAAAATTCGAAGGTGGTGACCCCAATAACTGGATTTATCGAGCAAAACAATATTTTTCTTTAAATCAAATTCTGAAAGTACAAAAAGTGCATATTGCATCTTTCCACTTAGAAAATGAGGTTGTCCAATGGTACCAGTGGTTCGAAAAGACCAACGGCACCCCTACTTGGCGAGAATTCATACAAAACTTAATAGTACGATTTGGTCCTAGCAAGCTCAAAAATTTCACCGAAGCCCTCACCAAACTATGTCAAACCACGTCGATACGTGAATATCAAGCAGGGTTTGAGAGATTGGCAAACCGCACAACAGGGTTCGATACCTCATTTTTTCAGGATTGTTTCATCAGTGGATTAAAGGAAGAGATTCGGCTAGAGGTACAAATGTTTAACCCCACAACCATGATACAAACTATTGGATTGGCCAAATTAGCCGAAGATAAATTCAACAACCAATGTCGACTCGAAAACATATCTACAACAAACTCACAAAATACTTCCACTAATAAAAAACTAACTAAAAACATGCCAATTAAATGCATTAGCCCTGAAGAAATGAGGGAAAGAAGAGCAAAAGGCCTTTGTTTTTATTGTGATGAGAAATTTATCCTGAATCACAAATGTAGTACACCCCAACTTTATATTCTGGATACAACTATTCCTTGTCAATCAACACTAGAGGAAGAGGAAATTGAGGTCGAACTAGTGGAAGATATACCTGAAGATAACCCTCGTGGTCCATTATAAATGTCCTTCAGTGCCCTCACTGGAAATTCATCCCCCCAAACTATGAAAGTGTCTGACTCCTTTAAACAACAAAATCTTATTGTGCTTATTGACTATAGAAGTACACATAATCTCATCGACCCACGCATGGCAAAACAAACCGACTAATTTATCCATCCTTGTAATACTTTTGAAATCATGATCGGTAATGGGGAAAGAATCACTTGTAATGGGAAATGTCGTAATATTAAGCTCACCTTGGGAAATTACACCATCAAACATGACATGTATGCAATTCCATTAGGAGGTTGTGATATTGTTTTAGGTGTGCAATGGCTACAAACACTCGACATAATTCAATGGGATCTTGACAATTTATGGATGAAGTTCACACAAAAGGATCACACATATACACTTAAAGGGATAAAATCTAGCCCTTCTCGACTAGCAAGCTCTCATAGCATGGAGAAGGTGGTTTCTAGAGAAGGAAAGGCAAGGGTTGCCCAATTATTTTCTCTCCACGCCATGACAAAGTCACCAACAATTCCACCTTCTCAATATCCTTGCTTGAGGAACAATGATATTAAAACAGTGCAAGAACATGAGCAAATACTCATTGCAAATAACCAAGTTGTGTATGTTGTAAAGGTCTAACAACTCTTCTCTGTATTGCGTGATAGCCCCATGCTCATCTTCTAAAGTCATGGTCCATTGTTGACTTACCTCTTATGGCATCCAAAGAGGATTAATCTCAATATCTTCATTACCTACTAGAATGTTAGCTTGCTTATTTGTTGCCCTTGTATTGCAGTCTCCAATTAATATAATCTCCCCAACTTAATGTATGATAAAATATCTCTTTTTAGGGAGGAGTACGAATCTTCTCTATTAAGATCATGTTTCTTATAGAATTTAGAATTCTTGGGAGCAAAATGTTAGGACCCTCCTAACATAACCTATTAATGGTATTATATTATATTATATATTATTTTTATAAGGGACACATCCCTTCACCTTTCACACCTCTTAGTTAGCTATATTAGAACATTAGGGATATTCCAAAATGGGCATCGAAAACATTAATCATATGTTGAGTAACATCAATTTACAATTAAGATTCTTCAATTGCGATTTGTTCCTTCTAAATTATTTTATATTTACATAGGTGGTATCCTACCAACTGGTATCAGAGTGTTTCCTTCCAGTGGAGCCTGCGCAAAGAAAAATGAACAATATATCTTGTGTCTTCCTCGCAAGAAAAATAGCACAGTATAACAACAAAGACAAAGTGTTTTGTCCTTGTGCGTTTTATCGACAAAGGTTGAGTTAACAGCGAAGACAAGTCAAAAATCTTATATTTCGAGGGTAAATCGATCATAAGACGAGCAAAACAAATGTTAATTAGGCAAAATCCTAATTCGGCACAAAGAATAACAACAAATTTCCCTCCACATCACGTAGAGCCATTTTTTTGGTGTTACCCTACACTTCCCGGTGGACAAATATACAAATTAAAGTTAAAGGCTAAGGTTTTAATTTTTTCGGCATCGAACGCCGGACGTCGCTAGTCAAGTTGAAAAAGGGATAAAAAAATTATCCCACATTGCTCCTATGAGGGAGCGAAGGGGATTTAAAACGTGTGCTAGGCACTCACCCCGCAACCACGAAAGTCTTTCTATGCCCTCGAAGACCGGGTCTTGACAACTGCCTCCACCCGCTGCCGAGGTCCTCGTGCCTCCACCCGCTGGCTAGGTCATCATGCCCATAGCCCCACTTTTGCTCACTACCGCTGCTCCATCGTCGCATCTCCTGAGCCACCCTCTCTTGCTTCGTCGCCGCTCGCTCTGAGCCACCCATCCACCCCGTCGCTCCACTCCACCTTCTGTCGTTTGCGTACTTGCCCACCTCGCCGCAAACAGCCCACAAAGTGTTGTAAAGTGCTAAGCAAGAAATTTGTTTGCTAAAAATCACTATAACAATTTTTTACAAACTTGCTAAATCTTGCTAAAAATCGCTGCATTTTTGCTAAAAGTTGCCAACCTTGCAAAAGTTGTCAATTATTGATAGATTTTGCAAATTTTGAAAATTGGAACCTAAAATTTTACAAAATCCTACGATGGTAGAAGGTAGAAGATCGCAAGATATCATGCTCGAAAAAATTGACGAGGAACTGTGCTAATGCAAAGAGGAGAGTGTCGCTACAAGACAAGAATTAGAACAAACAATATCAACAATTGACTTGAAAATGGATGTCTTCAATCAGAATATGGTGTTGGTTCAAATTAACCAAACTACGGGAGGCCAACACACCAAACAACATTAGGAGGACCACAAACATTCATTCTTCCTAGGACCACTAAGTTGGATTTTCCAAAATTCGAAGGGGGTGACCCCAATAACTAGATTTATCGAGCAGAACAATATTTTTCTTTAAATCAAATTCTGAAAGTACAAAAAGTGCATATTGCATCTTTCCACTTAGAAAATGAGGTTGTCCAATGGTACCAGTGGTTCGAAAAGACCAACGGCACCCCTACTTGGCAAGAATTCACACAAAACTTATTAGTACGATTTGGTCCTAGCAAGCTCAAAAATTTCACCGAAGCCCTCACCAAACTGTGTCAAACCACGTCGATACGTGAATATCAAGCAGAATTTGAGAGATTGGCAAACCGCACAACAGGGCTAGATACCTCATTTTTTTAGGATTGTTTCATCAGTGGATTAAAGGAAGAGATTCGGCTAGAGGTACAAATGTTTAACCCCACAATCATGATATAGACTATTGGATTGGCCAAATTAGTCGAAGATAAATTCAACAACCAATGTCGACTCAGAAACATATCTACAACAGACTCACAAAATACTTCCACCAATCAAAAACTAACTAAAGACATGCCAATTAAATGCATTAGCCCTGAAGAAATGAAGGAAAGAAGAGCAAAAGGCCTTTGTTTTTATTGTGATGAGAAATTCATCCTGAATCACAAATGTAGTACACCCCAACTTTATATTATGGATACAACTATTCCTTGTCAATCAACACCAGAGGAAGAGGAAATTGAGGTCGAACTAGTGGAAGATATACCTAAAGATAACCCTCGAGGTCCATTAGAAATTTCCTTCAATGCCCTCACTAGAAATTCATCCCCCCAAACTATGAAAGTTTTCGGCTCCTTTAAACAACAAAATCTTATTGTGCTTATTGACTCTAGAAGTACACATAATCTCATCGACCCACGCATGGCAAAAAAAATCGACTACTTTATCCATCCTTGTAATACTTTTGAAATCATGATCGGTAATGGGGAAATAATCACTTGTAACGAGAAATATCGTAATATTAAGCTCACCTTGGGCAATTACACCATCAAACATGACATGTATGCAATTCCATTAGGAGGTTGTGATATTGTTTTAGGTGTGCAATGGCTACGAACACTCGGCATAATTCAAAGGGATCTTGACAATTTATGGATGAAGTTCACACAAAAGGATCAAACATATACACTTAAAGGGATAAAATCTAGCCCTTCTCAACTAGCAAGCTCTCATAGCATGGAGAAGGTGGTTTCTAGAGAAGGAAAGACAAGGGTTGCCTAGTTATTTTCTCTCTAAGCCATGACAAAGTCACCAACACTTCCACCTTCTCGATATCCTTGCTTGAGGAACAATGATATTAAAATAATTCAAGAACATGAGCACATACTCATTGCAAATAACCAAGTTGTGTATGCTACAAAGGTCTAACAACTCTTCTTCGTATTGCGTGATAGCCCCATGCTCAACTTCTGAAGTCATGGTCCATTGTTGATTTACCTCTTCTGGCATCCAAAGAGGATTAATCTCAATATCTTCATTACCTACTAGAATGTTAGCTTGCTTATTTTTTGCCCTTGCATTGCAATCTCCAATTAATATAGTCTCCCCAACTTACTGTATGATAAAATATCTCTTTTTAGGGAGGAGTACGAATCTTCTCTATTAAGGTCATGTTTCTTATAGAATTTAGAATTCTTGGGAGCAAAATGTTAGGACCCTCCTAACATAACCTATTAATGGTATTATATTATATATTATGTTTATAAGGGACACATCCCTTCACATTTCACACCTCTTAGTTAACTATATTAGAACATTAGGGATATTCCAAAATGGGCATCGAAAATATTAATCATATATTGAGTAACATCAATTTACAATTAAGATTCTTCAACTGCGATTATGTTCCTTTTGCATTATTTTATATTTACATAGGTGGTATCCTACCAACTAGTATCAGAGCGTTTCCTTCCAGTGGAGCCTACGCAAAGAAAAATGAACAATATATCGTGTGTCTTCCTCGCAAGAAAAATAACACAGTATAACAACAAAGACAAAGTTTTTTGTCCCTGTGCGTTTTACCGGCAAAGGTTGAGTTAACAACGAAGACAAGTCAAAAATCTTATATTTCGGCGGTAAATCGATCATAAGGCGAGCAAAACAAATGTTGATCAGGAAAAATCCTAATTCGGCACAAAGAACAACAACAAATTTCCCTCCACATCACGTAGAGCCATTTTTTTGACGTTACCCTACACTTCTCGGTGGACAAATATAAAAATTAAAGTTAAAGGCTAAGGTTTTAAAATTTTTGGCATCAGAAAAAATCGTGACGCTAGACGTTGCGAGTCAAGTTGAAAAAGGGATAAACAAATTATCCCACATTGCTCCTATGAGGGAGGAAAGGGAATTTAAAATGCACGCTAGGCACGTAAGTAAGTGCCTAGCTTGCTAGGCACTCACCCCGCACCCACGCAAGTCTTTTTGTGTCCTCGAAGACCGGGTCCTGACAACTGCCTCCACCCGCTGCTGAGGTCCTCGTGCCTCCACTTGTTGCCTAGGTCCTCGTGCCCATAGCCTCGCTTTCGCTCACTACCACTACTCCATCATCGCATCACCCGAGCCACCCTCTTTCACTCCGTCGTCGCTCACTTCGAGCCACCCATCCACCCCGTCACTCCACTCTGCCTTTCGTCGCTTGCGTACTTGCCCGCCTCACCGCAAATTGCCCACAAATTTTTGCAAAAAGGTGTTGTAAAGTGCTAAGCAAGAAATTTTTTTTCTAAAAATCGCTATAGCAATTTTTTACAACCTTGCTAAATCTTGCTAAAAATCACTGCATTTTTGCTAAAAGTTGCCAGCCTTGCAAAAGTCGTCAATTATTGATAAATTTTGCAAATTTTGACAAAATTTTTCAAATTTTAAAAATTGGAACCTAAATTTTTATAAAATCCTACGATGGCAGAAGGTAGAAGATCGCAGGATATCATGCTCGAGAAAATTTACCAAGAACTATGCCAATGCAAAGAGGAGAGTGTCGCTACAAGATAAGAATTAGAATAAAGGATATCAACAATTGACTTGAAAATGGATGCCTTTAATCATAATATGGCGTTGGTTCAAATTAACCAAACTACGGGAGGACCAACGCACCAAACAAAATTAGGACCACACATCCATTCTTCCTAGGATCACTAAGTTGGATTTCCCAAAATTCAAAGGGGGTGATCCCAATAACTGGATTTATCGAGCAGAACAATATTTTTCTTTAAATCAAATTCCAAAAATACAAAAAGTGCATATTGCATCTTTCCACTTAGAAAATGAGGTTGTCTAATGGTACCAGTGGTTCGAAAAGACCAACGACACCCCTACTTGGCGAGAATTCACACAAAACTTATTAGTACGATTTGGCCCTAGCAAGCTCAAAAATTTCATTGGACCCTCACCAAATAGTGTCAAACCATGTGGATACGTGAATATCAAGCATAATTTGAGAGATTGGCAAACCGCACAAGGCTAGATACCTTGTTTTTCAGGATTGTTTCATCAGTGGATTAAAGGAAGATATTCGGCTAGAGGTACAAATGTTTAACCCCACGACCATGATACAGACTATTGGATTGGCCAAATTAGCCGAAGATAAATTCAACAACCAACGTCGACTCGAAAACATATCTACAACAGACTCACAAAATACTTCCACCAATCAAAAACTAACTAAAAACATACCAATTAAACGCATTATCCCTAAAGAAATGAAGGAAAGAAGAGCAAAAGGCCTTTGTTTTTATTGTGATGAGAAATTTATCCTGAATCACAAATGTAGTACACCCCAACTTTATATTATGGATACAACTATTCCTTGTCAATCAACACCAAAGGAAGAGGAAATTGAAGTCGAACTAGTGGAAGATATACCTGAAGATAACCCTCGTGGTCTGTTATAAATGTCCTTCAATGCCCTCACTGGAAATTCATCCCCCCAAACTATGAAAGTGTTCGGATCCTTTAAACAACAAAATCTTATTGTGCTTATTGACTCCAAAAGTACACATAATCGACCCATGCATGGCAAAGCAAACCGACTGCTTCATCCATCCTTGTAATCCTTTTGAAATCATGATCGGTAATAGGGAAAGAATCACTTGTAACGGGAAATATCGTAATATTAAGCTCGCCTTGGGCAATTACGCCATCAAACATGACATGTATACAATTCCATTAGGAGGTTGTGATATTGTTTTAGGTATGCAATGGCTACAAACACTCGACATAATTCAATGGGATCTTGATAATTTATGGATGAAGTTCACACAAAAGGATCACACATATACACTTAAAGGGATAAAATCTAGCCCTTCTCGACTAGCAAGCTCTCATAGCATGGAAAAGGTGATTTCTAGAGAAGGAAAGGCAAGGGTTGCCTAGTTATTTTCTCTCCAAGCCATGACAAAGTCACCAACACTTCCACCTTCTCAATATCCTTGCTTGAGGAACAATGATATTAAAATAGTGCAAGAACATGAGCACATACTACTAGAAAAATAGAGGATGAAGGTTCACACTACGAGCTTTGAGGACAAAGCTCCTTTTAAGGAGGGTGGCATGTTAGGACCCTCCTAACATAACCTATTAATGGTATTATATTATATATTATGTTTATAAGGGACACATCCCTTCACCTTTCACACCTCTTAGTTAGGTATATTAGAACAATAGGGATATTCCAAAATGGGCATCGAAAACATTAATTATATATTGAGTAATATCAATTTACAATTGTGATTCTTCAACTGTGATTTTGTTCCTTCTGCATTATTTTATATTTACATAGGTGGTATCCTACCACAAAATAACATGTTGCTATGCTAGTATCTGACTTACTTTCTAAGATATTTATCTAGATAACTATTTTTTTTCATCTTATTTTTCAATTTTAATGACCCTATCCCACTCCTCTTTTATTAAAACCATAATACCCCTGCTCCTTGTCATTTTCTATTGCTTTATTCTATATTGCTATTTTCTTGTATCCCACAAAGTCTGAAGTCCTACATCCATCGTGCTCATGTGTTTTCATCAAGATGATAATATCTGTCTCTAGCAATGGGCCCTAACCCAGTCCTCTTCTCCAAGGATAACATCTACAGTTTCAACTTAACATCTTAAGATGTTTTCGGGAAGGCCATACTCCCTATTTGTTTTGGGTTTGTTTAGATGTGATGTACACCTTTCCATTTCTTAAATATGCCCATATCCCTTCATTCCTTGCTACTCTCACATTTTACCATTTCTTATTTCTTTCTTCCTGTTGTAGAAAGGTTAGGTCATCATTTAAATAGAATTGTGACCCTCTCAACATGCCTCTGTTTTTAGTAACCTTTTTTTTATCCTTGTAGGTCATCAATGTGATCTGAATATGCCTATCTCTACCTTTTTCTCTTAGCTTACCAATTATGCCTGCTTGTTTGATCTAACCTTTCCATTGTAACCAATCTGATAAGAAGTTCGTGGTTAAATGATTTGTGTCTTCCCTATCCCTATAATATTTTAACCCTTTGATGATTATGTTTGATAACTTCTCATGTATTTCTTTCTCTTCTGTTATTTGAATTTTTACTTGCTTCTCTGTCAACTCTTTCTGCTGATTGACTAGTTCTTTTATTACTTGAGATCATGACTTTGCCTTTGCTAATTCATTTCGTGGCTCATTTTATTTTATTTTTATATTTTGGAGTGTTTCCCATATCTATTTTAATTGTCTTGCATTTATTCTTTCCACCTCTATTGTATCATTGATTGGGGAGTGGATGGTTTGTTTGAGGATATGCCATTCACGTTGACCCATGTTCACAAGGTTTTGTAGCTTTGACACTTGCTCCTTGAGTTGGTTGTTTTCCTTTTCCAACCTCTGATTGATGTTTATGACCTCATCTAATTTAGTATCTCTTATTTTCTCCCTCCTTTCCATGCTCTCAAGTTTCTCTTTCATCTTTATTAGCTCTTGCACATACAGTCTTGGTGTCCACATGAGTGGCGTGGTTGTGGGACTGTAAATTTCTTCTCTATATTGAAACTCATTTTGGTGATCTGCACTTTCCACACTAAATATTTTCTTGCTTTCATTTTTTATTTTTTAATCCTTGTTTATTTTTCCTTCTATGTTCTTGTGTGTTACCGCTTTGCCTCCGTCTCTTTATCTTCCTTCTTTTGTCCCCTATGTTGGTATGAATGATCTCCTCGTTAGACAATAGTTAGTGCCTTTGATTGTTCCTTATTCTCCACATGCTTATGTGGAAGAATATTCTTTACTATTATTTTTTGATTAGTCCTCTTCATTGTTGTTGCCCTTGTTCAAGCTTGTCGATGCCTTATTATTCTCTAGTATTATTTTGCATTTACATATATGGATTTTTCTATTCTTTCTTCAGGTGTCTCAAATGGTAGTATTGTTGTATGCCCTAGTTATTGTGGATATGTCAATCCTCGTGTTCCATTATCTCCACTGATTGGAATAGTAAATTCATTCATGAAGACCAGCTATCCTATGGTTTCTACTTGTTCTTGTAATTTTTGCTTCCCTTATTCCATTATCAAACCACTCCTATATTACTAATATGTTCTTTCCTACTCCTCAAACTTTCCTAAAATATAAATAATTTCAAGCACTAAATTAGAGATGCCAAAACTTACCTCGTCGTCATTGCCTGGATTCAAACCCTCTATAGCCACTATCACCTGACTTGGCTATGGATTAAAAACCCTCTAAAGTAGTCATTTCCTAGCTTCAAACCCTCTATATCCATTATCGCCTGACTCAGTTGTGGATTAAAAACCCTCCATAGCCATCGCTGCCTGGATTCAAAACCTCTACAACCGTCGCTGCCTGACTCATCTTTGGATTAAATAAAGGTTGAGTGATGCCTTGTGTTTGTATATATAAAAGGTTTAGGATTTATAATTTTAAGTTTTGCTTGAAAAAATCAAAGAACACGTGGTCTCCTCAACTTACGATATTGGTTATAAATATTTATTTTCAAACTAATTTGTGGCAAATATTTTGCACCCTCTACCCTCTAATTTGATATTGAGATGATTTACAAGGATAACAAATGTCAATTATGTTCGAATATTTTCAACATTGCCTCCTTAGTCCTAAGTATTAAGTCCTTTCTTTTCATTCCTGCTCAAATTATTTTACCTTTTTTAAGTTTCTTTTCAAAACTTTTGTTATTAGTTAGGGTTTTATTTTTTATTATTTACTAGTTTTAAATTTTTAAAATATAACTTATCCTTGTGTTGATTAGTTTATTAATTGTTTAATAGTACATCAATTTTTATATTTGAAGAAGAAATAATTTTCTTTAAACTATTAGGAAGGTAAAATTAAAATTAAAAGGTCTAATTGACTTTGAAATATATTTAAAAATTTTATATTTCAAGGAGGAGTTTTGTGTTGAATCTTGCTAAGTGGTACATGCATAATTGTCAACTAGTTTTTTTTCCTCAAAAATAAAGTTGTAATTTTATATTAAGTAAATATGAAATTACATTGAGCTATCAAGGTTTGAGAGCACGAGCGAGGAGTAAGTGCAGCAACAGCAAGTGCGAGTGCGAGTCGGGAGTAAGTGTAGCAACGAGTGTGAGCACGAGTCGGGAGCAAGTACAGTAATAAGTGTGAGTGTGATTTGGGAATAAGTGCAATAACAAGCGTGAGTAAGTGTCACCAAAAGTGAGTGCGAGTGAGTGCAACCAAAAGTGAGTGCAAGTGCAAGTTGGAGTACGTGCAACAACGACTATGCGCATGAGCTGGGAGTGAGTGTGCAAGTCAAGAGTGAATGAGATCATAGAGGGAGTGTGAACCAAGAGGGAGTGTGAGCCAAGATTTAGTCATGGTAGAAGAGCAATAGGTTTATCCAAAGTGCATCAATGCTTCAAACCCTTACCATGAATGTGTGGAAAATTGTTTCCAAAAAATTGTTGAAGCCAAGGAATACTGAGAAAAAAAGAGATAAGGGCAATTGTGAGCCAAGAGGGAGTGCAAGCTGGGAGTGAGTGCAAGGTAGAAGAGAGTGTGAACTAAAAGGGAGTGCAAACTAAGATGGAGTGTAATCCGGGATTCAATCATGGCAAATGAGCAGTAGGTTCATCTAGAATGCATCAATGCTTCAAACCCTTACCACGAATGCGTGGAACATTGTTTCCAAAAAAATATTGAAACAAAGAAAATGTCAAGAAAAATAAGAGACACGAGCAATTATGAGCCAGGAGGGAGTGCAATCTTGGAGCAAGTGTGAGGCAAGAGAGAGTACAAGCTGAGAGGAAGAGCGAGTGTGAGCAAAGAGGGAGTGCAAATCAAGAGGGAGTGCAAGCCAAGAGCAAGCCCCATTAGCTATTATGGAAGGAAAGTCTTATTTTAAAGACCTAATGGGAAGTTAGGATGCTTAGCTAGAAATCAAAATGCCCTGGTTGGAAGTATGAAGACCCAAGTTGGAGATAAGTGGAAGAGCGAATACATGGCAAGTTCGATCCAGGTAGCTGATGGTACACCAAAAGTAAGTATCAAGGATGAGACGATTGATCATGATTTTAATGGTTCTTAAAAGTAGAGGGCTAATATGTAAGTTTCGTAGACCATGGACAGGGTTTTTGGAGATTATTGGATCAAGTGGAAGTGGGGATTGAATTCAAATTATTCTATGATTTTTCTTCCTAAAGGTTTTTTCCTCATCATATTTTCCAGTTCAAAAATTAGGGATAAAATAATGGTTGGTGGCCCATGGTTTAGGGGAAGAGATGTACTTTATTTAATACCATGGAACAATTTTTTTTTGTTGAGTCATAAGTTATTAAGAAGCTTCCAGTGTGGGTTAGGCTTTTTGGAATTTTATATCAACTATAAATAAGGATGTTTTGAAAATTATTGAAAATATCCTAGGGGAATTCATCAAGGATGAACCAACAACTAAGGAACGAAAGCACGCTATATATACTCAAATATGTGTTGTTATGGGTATTTCAAAACCTTTTTCGCAATCCATTAATATTAAATTTGAATCAAGATAATGAGATCAACAAGTAGATTATGAAAATGTTTCATTTATTTGCCACAATTGTTTTGAGATTGAACACATGGCAAGAGTTTGCAAAGTAAAAACTATGAAGAAAGAAACAAAAAATTATAGATATGAGTTAAACTTCAAGACAAAGCAAGGAAATCATTCAATAATAGAAGCTAGACCAGTTCAAGGATATTCCACTCCAAAAGAAGAGGCAAATATATCTTATCAACAATATCAATTGGCAAGTTTAGAAGGAATTAAAGGTGCAAAAGAATATGTGGAGATACAACCCAAAACAAAGACAACAAAAAAGGCCAAATTTTTTCCAGATAAATCATCTTCATTTTCCTCAAGTAGTATAGAATCCTCTTCAGGTAATAAAAGTGAAAGTGGTGAAGATGTTATCCCTTGCACTTTAAGGTTTCAAGAGTAGAATAATATAGAAATGAGGTTGGAGGAAACCCATAACAATTTAGGGTTTTTAGGGTAGAATAAGAAGGTAATTGCTATAAAATAACATCTTTGCACTTTAGGGTCTCCAGGGAAATATAAAGAAGATTATGCTTTTGAGAAATTCCTTGCACTTAAAATCCTTTAGAACAAGGTAAACCAAAATATGATTAGTCTTACTATGAGCAGTGTGAGAAGATTGAAAATATTGATGAAGATAAAAGGATTGCTGAGAATGAAAAAAAAGGAGGTGAAGAGTGCTGAAAGTCTAACATCTAGATAATATGTATTCAAATTAGCAAGATACATCAAATAACCAAAAGTAAATAAAACAATATAAAAAGAAGGTGTCCATATTTATTAATATTCATGAAATTCTCTTTACAACCAGGTTACAAGAACATCCCTCTTAGGGATTGACCATCGTGATACACATTACAATCCACAACTCATGTGGTAGATGCCTTCAATAGACTCTTAGGATCTTCTCAAACTTGTTTATAGGAGGGATTATCTCTGGAACCTCTGCTTTGTGATGCTCTTGAAGATGAAATGCTCCTAATGAGGCTTGAACCTGCACACAAGGAAATCACAAAGCATTAATAGTAAAGCTTAGCCTCTCAAGATGAGGCCATTTTATGATGATTGCAAAATATAAAGGGAATGCATGAAAGAATGATAAAATGCTTATAAATACTGAAATAAAAGCATGAAATAATACTAAAAAGCATGTAATCTATGATAAAAAAGCAATTGCAATACAAAGAAAATGAAATATATGGCTAAAATGTAGGAAATGACCAATCAAACCCCAGTTGTTTTCACCTAGAGCAACTGGCTCTGCTAGCCGCTATCAAATTCAGTGGCTAAGCCTACGGGCCGCTATCGAAGACAACAGTCACGAGAGACGTATTCTACCCTCTAAATATTTTGCCTGAAATCGATCAATTCTATTGTGGAATTGATGTTCAAGGGTTGCTTGTGCCTTGGCACACAATTTTGTGATGGAATTGATGTTGCTCCATTCGAATTTGATCCTTGGACAACAGGTTGTTCTCTTCAAACTTTGGCAGCCTCCATTGGTGGAAAAGTAGATGGTATTATGCAATTGGATAGAGCTTTGCTATGCCTCAGAGGGATGTTGATTCTCTCTTCAAATTGATAGAGCTTCACTATGTGATTGACACATCAATTTCTCCAAGATTTGCTCTTCAAAATTGGGGTCTTAAATAGACTCCCAAAATCCTTGCTCTAGCTTCATGGAGAAGCCAAGAACAAGAATTGGTTATGCCCAAGCAGTTGAGATAAGCCTTCCAGAAGCTTCTATTCGCCCAACTGATCAAGAATATGTTATGCTTTCAAATAGATTTTGCTCAGCTTGGGATTCGAGTTAGTTACAAAGCTAGCCGCTATCGACCAGGGTGGCTAGGGAGCTAGCCGCTATCACTGTCAGCAGCTAGGGAGCTAGCCGCTATTATTGTCAATGGATAGGGAGCTAGCCACTATCGCCATTAGCGGCTAAGGTTGACTACGACTAGATTGCCCCATATGAGTGGTTAGAACCACTGCTAAGTCTTGGAAAGGTCCAAAATCATTCATATGACCTAAAGAGGTGTCCATATGAGTAGTCTCATAAACATGACGTGTTTTAGGTGTCTACAAGAGAAATACCCAAGAAGCAACAAAGGGATATTGATATGGGAAAACTAAAGCAAATATCAAAAGTGTTAACAAGAAGTGGGGCTAAACCCACAAATAAAATAAAAAAATAACAATGAAAATAATATCTTAGAATATTAGGGGAATGAATAAGAACCCTAAAAAAAGGTATTAAGAAATTGTGAGGTTGTTATAGATAAGATATTTTTGGATATAGAAGTTGGGCAACAAATATTTTAGCCATTCACAGTGTTGAATTTCATCTTGATAGAATTTAAATTTTTGAAGGCATTTGATATAAAAGGAGTTGATTGTGGAAACTTAGCAGTTTGAGGAAGATGAAGAATATATTTGATAGAAGGGTAAACAAAGAATATCTCCAATAGAAAGTCAAATTTGGATATGCTTTAATTAACTTGTTAGAAATGTAATGAAAGCAATGTAATGTTTTGTTTTCATAATGGGAGCGACACCCAATAGAAGCCACACATAGTTTATATATCATAACTAGCTATATTTATCATGCTAAGCTCTATCCTTAGACACCTTCCCAATTTGTTAACAAGTATCCTTTAAATCACTAACTTTCAAGTTTTTTTGAAAAAGTTGCTTTATCTATGCTTGCTTTAACTAGAGTGTATTAATACCCCTAGATAGATATTTGGACTAGACACAATGCATTGCTCTCATTGAATTCCTATACTAAGCACGTACCTGGATCAATTTGAAGTGCCTCCTTTGAGAGTCCATCTGCTTACCTATTTAGTTCTCTATAAATATGCTAAAAAGTAAAAGCTTCACTTAGATCCACAAGTTTTTTTATTTGAGAGAAGATGGGTTGTAGAATCATGTTTTCCATCCTAAAAACACCAAGCATTCAATTTATTAACAATGTGAGTCTTCGTAAATTTGAATTTTTTGTATTCCTTTTGATTCTGCCAACTAAACCAACAATTTGAGGGCCATAATTTTAGCATAATTATTAGAACCTTCTCCCAATTCAGCCTTGAATTTAAAATAATGAGAGTCAAAAATATATAGTAATCCTCCTGCTCCACAAACTCCAAGGACCCCCTATCTAGCCCCATCAAAAAAGCCACAGATCCTTGATTTATCAATCTTTGGAGGGATGATTTATCTGTTTACCTTTGTTGTTGTCGAAACCTTACAATTATTGAAACTTCCAATGATTTGGGAGGAGACCTGCCAAGTAGGCTTCTCTTGATCCTAAAAATATATTGCATTCTAGATAACCTTACTCCCCAAGACATAGACAATGGGAGAGCTATAAAACCTTTGTATGACCTATTTTCAAACCAATATTATAAGCACTCTCCTAAGGAATCTTCTTGCCATCCTATAGGAATCCTTAATTGTGTTATAACCTCTCTCCAAACCAATCTAGTAAAAGAACAAGTAACCAATAAATGATCAATTGTTTCATTGTTTAACTTAAATTAATGACACCTTTTTGGACCGTTACAATTCTTCTTCTGTAATACCTGCCATGTCAGAACCTTATTTTTCATGGTAAGTTAAAGGAATAATCTTGTCTTCAATAAGGTTTTCTGCTTCCAAAGTGTCTTCCACTACCATTTGAGATCATCATTGTTATCTTCCAATAGAGTCTTATACCCCAACTTTGGAGTGTACTCCCTCGTAAATTCATTCTTTATCCAGACCAATTGATCATTTTCCTCTCGTAACTTGATATGTCCAGCCCTAAAGCCCTAAGTATCCCCACATATTCCTCCCATTGTTGTGCCTCCTAGCCATATAGCCCTAACATCGTTGCTTTCGTCCATACTTGACTCTAGTTTGTAAAATATTTTGGATCGAATGCTTGGGCAATATTTACAATCCCTTGAGCTCTTAGGGTCTAAATTACATTATTTGGTAGTCAGTTCATATCACCACAACCAATCCAAGGGTCTAATATTAGTATTATCCTTGAACCATCATTTATTTTCTAGGTAAGCCAATCACCTACAATATAAAATGCGTGAATCATTATCTTCCAAAAAATTGAAACATTATCTATTGGCTACAGAAAAAAATTTACCCGACACAACTAAAGGTTATAGTGGCAGCAAGGAGCAAGATTCGAACCCATGAAGAGGTATAAAAAGAAAATTATAACGACTTAGATTCCTCTAGTATAATAAAAAATAGATTTAAACATTATAGGTTTGCTTCATCGAGGCCCTTATCCACTCCTCAATTGTGAGTGGCTCTAAATAATTTTTATGTATGATCTTATTCCACGAGCCTTCCTATGATATTATCTTATGAACATACTTTGTTGTTAGAGTCTTGCTAAATATGAATATGTTCTTAAGTCCCTACCTACATTTTCCTTGGGCTTGGCTAAGGATTGCCATTTAAACAAGGGAATACCTTCCCTTTCCCTTTTCCCTATCCATAAGAACCTCTATCTTAATTGTCTAATTTTTTTCAACACTCATTCTGGTATATAAGCCAAAGATTATCAATATACCAGTATCACCTCCAACACAGACTTGACCAAAGTCAATCTCCCCCGCAAAGAGAGCCATTTTTTGCACCATATATTAATTCTTCCTTCCACCTTCTTTATCAACCAGTTCCAATCTTGTTTTGTGTAGTCATTGGGTTTCAAAAATAACCCCAAATATTTAAACCCCTCTTGCAGATAAAATATGTTGAAGGGGAAAAGCTTACCTATTATTATGGTTTGATTTTGATCCACATAGTTAAAAAATATGCTTGACTTATATGCATTAATTTACATACTTTTTGCCAGACAAAAAATATCTAAAGAATGTTTTAACTTCTCTACAACTCTTACTATTCCATCTATGAAAATAAGAACATCATCTACAAAAAGTAGATGGGTGACTTCCATTGTTCTACCTATTCTAACTCCCTTTACCACTCCTTCCTTCTTGGCTTCTAAAATACACCTACTTAATCCCTCAACTACCCAAAGAACTGAGAGGTTGACCCATTAACCAAAATTGCAAAAGGAACAGAACAAAGACATCCCATAATCCAGTTCACTATTTGCACACAAAACCTAATATGAGTAAGTATCATTCTTAAATACAACTAATTTACTCTGTTAAAAGCCTTGGAGAGATCCAACTTCATCAACATTGTTGGTAGTTTCTTTGATTTTATGGTATGAAGACTTTCTTGAGTAGCACCAATAGCTTCTTGAATTTGTTTACCATGCAAAAAAGTAAATTGCTCAATAGATATAGAAGCAGAGAAGAACCTTTTAATTTTGGATGCAATTTTTATGCTATGATTTTATACACATAGTTACACAAATAAATGGACCCGAAATCATCAAAGGAAGAAGGATTGTCATTTTTTAGAATAAGAGCAATGGAGTTAGAGTTGAAGACTACATTTATCCTTCTTTTTTTGCGTATACTCCTCCACAACCTTGAGTAGGTCAGACTCCAAAAGGTCATTGAGCCAGAGAAAGAACTCCACAATCCATTTGTCAGGTCTTGGACTCTTATCTTTCTGGAAGGAGGTTAAAACAACTTTGAGCTCCTCCTTTAAGACTTCCATAATCAACTCACCATTGGATCCTCATTTATAAACATGGGAAAGAGAGAAGCAATTCTAACTATTTTAGCTGTATTAACTTGACTAGGATCCTTGTATAGTTGACCAAAATGCCTTACACCCATGTCTATTATTCCTTTAAAGGAGGAGACTTTACTTCCATCTTGTCCCTGTAGTTCCCAAATTGTATTATGATATTTTTTGTGATTTTCAAAGCTATGAAAAATTTAGTGTTCTCATCCCCACTTGCAATCCATAGTGCTCTACTTTTGAGCCTCCATCGTGCTTCTCTCTCTACCAATAATCTTCTCTTCTCTTATTCTAAAATTTTATACTTAAGCCTTATTTCCTCATCCATTTCTTTTTTAAAGTCATATGCTAGAAACATTGCAAGCTCCTCCTCAATCTCCTTAGTTTTTTCTCGTCCATCAATTTGTTTTATGGTCCCATTGAACCACTGTTGCCTTAAACCTTTTTATATTTGCTACAAATTGTATACTAGTAGATTCTCTTAGACTAGGATCAAACTTCACCCATTCTAATTTTACTAAATTTACAAAGCTATCCTCTTTTAGCCACTCAAATCTGAACTTAAAAGGACAATATGAATTTTTCTCCTCTTTTATTATAAAAATCATGATAGAGGAGTGATCAAAGTCTCCTCCAACTTCAATCTAAAAGTGCCATTTACCAAATTCCTTGCTACTAAGAATATATCAAGTATCTTCGAAATTCTATCAACTTTCATCTTTATGTTTCTCCAAGTTGGGATAGATTTTATAGGTGCCAAGTCTACCAACCCCTTGGATTCAAAATTTTGGATGAAGTAATTAGCCAGTGGATTAGTTCTAGTAGCAATACCCCACACTTCACTCCTTGAAAGAGTTAAGTTTAAATCACCTTCTAAAATTAAATTACTAGCTTCTAAAAACTTATGATCCATAAGCTTATCCCAATACTGCATCTTGTCTTTATAAGGACCATAAATTTTTGCCACTGTCACTATTTTACCAAGCTCCACTAAAAATAATTCAATCCCTACTCCTTTAGCCTAACTTGATTTTTCTTTCACCTTGTGGGCACTCCTCCTGAGGCTCCTACAACATCAAGGGCCAAAAAATTCCATACTTTAAACAATTTACTAAGATCTTCCATCACTTTCATAGCTAACCCTTTTGTCTCTTGAATTAGCAAAATCTTTGGATTGTGAATTTCTACCTGTAGACACCAAAACGGCACCAATCCGATTAAGTGATTACAAACACTGGTCACATTGACATAACAGCTTTTAAGGCAGCCCTCAGAGGTCAAACAGTGGTCCTGTCCACTCACACGGCAGTTTAGAAGGTCGGAAAATGAACTTCAATGTTGGTCATTTTTAACAAACCTTAAACAAAGGCAAACTCTAAGCCTTAAGCAAATTGCTTTTTGAACAAGTAAACAGCAAGCGCTGCCTGGCGCGATATCGCGACGGATCTCCCCCCTGCGCCTTGCTTTCTATTTGGTGTCGCAATATCGTGACATCGCAATATCACGACAAGCTCCTGCCTTCATGCCAGGCGAATTGCAAAACATTTTAAAACGCCATTAAAATGATTCAAGGCCGAATCCTACCGCTCAAAAGACGCCACGTCAACATTCAAGGTAGACATTTAATTGGTCAAAGGCAGCATTAAAAGCAAATTTCAACCAAACGGCGGACTTCACCAACTGAAGTAACGAGACAAGCATTCTCAACAACAAATTCGGCCCGAAGCCATGCTTCATAACTGCTGATATGATTTTCTAGCGAGAATCTCTGTGCGAGCCATGCCTCATAAATCACCTGACAACGGTCAAATCTTAACGGCGCCTGCAAACTTAGGGTTTGACATTAATGCTTGAGGGGCAAAATTCCTCTATAAAAACTACCTCCATGCAACGTAAACGGGACCGCGAAGTATTTTGTTAACATAACGAAGTGCTGCTCATTTCAGGACCCGACTGCACCAGTTCGAAGTTCATCTTCTCCACATCCAGAATCTCTTGCAAAATAAAGGTTGGTGGGTGGTGCTCAGAAGCGTGAATCCAACCTTCATACCCAACAATGGGACACAGTGTCCTACCAATTCGATGACAATACTTAGTTTAAACGATTTTGGACCCTTCCTTATTGGATTGGTGCCAAAGTCAATTTTTGACGGGGCGGCCCGCTTGGGTACCTCATGCACATTTTTAGTTAATTTGGTATATGTTTTACGTTGTTTTCTTGAATAAATGCCGTTCTCTAGTATATTAAAACAGTCTACACTTTATATTCTGAATACATGCTGTTTTCGAAATGTTTTAAAACAGTAGGCTACGTTTCATGTTCAGATATATATCTTTCTTGCTATTTTTCCCTGCATGTATGTTTCATTTGTTCAAATATCAAGTGCTTTTATTATCGATACAGGTGCTACTCACGCCTTTTGCGTTTACTCTGTGTGCAGGATTCTAACAGCAGAGAAGCAAGAAAGAACAGGAAAAATTCATCAACAACCAGTGGCGGCAACATTCTGGCCCGCCCGTTTCGAATGTGGGCATGTGGGAAAAGAGATCACTGTCCATCTGGTGTATTGGAAAAATATGTAACCATGGAGATATATATTGTAACCGAGCCGACGTCATATTAATAAAAGAAGGCTGCGTTCCTGCTTTTAGTTTGATTATATCGGTGTCATTTCATGCATCCATCTGGTTTTGTTTTTATTGCATATTAGTGTTCTTTTATAAATCGGAATCTCATGCTTTCAGTGGCGATCACGGTGGGACCGTTCCCAGATTTTAAATCACAGAAGTTAATTAAACTTGTTGTGTCTTGTGCTTAACAGGTACTTCTTTTTAGCCGGAGGTCAGAAACAACAATTTCGGGCAGAAAGGAGGTAACGGTTCTAGCCATCCATATCATTTTCTGTTGCAAAGTTTCGGGTTATTTTATTTACTGTCATTTTAATTTCTTTTAATTATTACAGTAAGGTAGAGAAATTTTTCTTAAATTTTTTTTTTGCTTTATTTAATTATGTAGTTATCTGCGTAATTATTCATTTAATAATTAAATCTTTTTAATTATTAAAATAAGGTAGAGAAATTTTTCTTAAAGATTTTTCTTGCTTTATTTAATTATGTAGTTATCTGCGTAATTATTCATTTAATAATTAAAAATTTTTGTTAAAGAAAGGTTGAAAATTTCTTTTCAAAATTCCTACTTGCTGTTTTCCGGTTTGTAATATCTGTCTGGCATAGGGAAATATTTCTTTTTCAGTTGCCTGTTTCAATTTTGCAAAGTAAAATGAACCTCACACACCATGTGGTATTTTAAACCAAGGCGTTGGTCGTAAAACCCCAACCCTTGAGCAAGACCAAAGGTGGATTCCATCATCACTTTGGCTTGAGATATTGCATCCATTACCTCGATCGCGACTGTTGCTAGACGTAAATCCTGACGAAAGCTGACCAAGTGTTTCTGGGGTGATTCCCATGCACACGAGGATAAGTCTTCTATGGTAGGTGTCATAAATAGAGCGATTCCCCTTTCATATCGCCTATGTTCCACGTACCATCTGCTCTCACGTACCTATAGTCTCCCTCACGTAAGGGCGGGTATATAGAGAGGTTGGTATATCGGTCCGACAATGGTATATTGAAGGGGCGACCATTTATGGGAGTCATATGAGCCAACATTATGCATTTGAACGCTCTTCCAAACTTACAAAAACAAAACAAAACATCAAAATGCACTAAACCAGTCTAGGACACACTATTTAATCCTTAAAAGAGATAATCACGGTTTTGTGTATGTGTGTGTTCATTTCTGCTTAGTGTAAACAAAAAGACAAATCATCATAAACGAGATAAAATCTGCTTAGATAGTAGAGAAGCAACACAATGGTGTACACCCGTAGCCAAGCCCAATCAAGGGCGGACGCTGCGGAAGGTGCACAAAGAGAGGGCGCTAGTCGCCTTCCCTTTAACCCCAAGGATTTGGTCATACCACCTTGGTGGCCTGACACACAAGGCGGTCCCCTCCACACCTTAACAGATAAGGACTATGGGGGTACCCCTTCTAGGAGCACTCCTGTTCAGCATAACACTCAACACACATCCTCCCATGAGGGGTACATCCATAGGAGAGCTACCTTAGATGCTCGTTACGAGCGGTCACCGCGTGATGAAGCGCTGAGTCAACCTAGGGTTCGATGGGAGGAACCACATGGTTACACTATCCCTCCCTCAACCCCTCCAGTTGTCAGGACTACGATGAAAAATCTAGAGCACAAAGCTCCTCAGGCAGGCCAAGCCAATTCCGTTCGCCAAATCGTGTTCGCTTATGAAAGAGAGCATGAGGAAGATTCCTACCTTCCTCAAAAACAATACACATCGCGGGAGCAATACGCCTCCGCACCTGCTAGATATAATGGTCACACTCTGAGGCCAGCGCCTCAGATAAATGCCGCTACCCCCATCAGAGAGAGATGGCCTCTAGAGATCTTGGATCACTACGACCAAGATAGATATGTCAGAGAGGCATCTAGGCCTTCTACACATGAGGCAACAAGACCAACTATCTTAGAGCCTGTCAAGCATTTCGCACGTCGGGTGCAACTCACGCAACTTGAGCTCGACCGACTACCATTAGAGAAACTGTACCATATTAACGAAGAGCGCCTTTAGCGCCAGAAGGATGAGTTGTTCCAACACACTATGCAAGAAAGGACTCCAACCCCTCACACACATAAGACAAAACATTATGAGAGGCACAAATCCAAACCTCCTGAGCAAAATAGGGTAGACCAAATTGACCCGACAGTCGCCAGAAAAGCCGCCCGCCAAGCTCGAACCATGCGGCTTGAGCAAGGTCGTCAGGAGTTAGAATACTTAAACATGCAGTGCAAAGCGGATAAGTTGCATCGAGATGAGTCTCCGCGACCTTATCAAGCATCGCCCTCGACGCCTCCCAGACATGAGCGGGGGGTTAATCTTATAACCAATGATGGGCCCCTTCCTCAGGAACCCACTCAGGTTCATGGGCCACCCTTAGAAATTCATCAAGAAGCCTCTGAGGAATCAAAGCAAGAAGAAGAGAGGGATGAAATGCCCTGTCAAGGCATGGGGGGTGCCATCGAGCCACCCCTTCATAGGCCTCAAGTCCCTCAACAAGAACCAACCAAAGAGGAGGAGCTCAAATCCCCTGATACATGCAAAACATTGGAGCACTTAGAGTCACTAGAGACCAAGATTTTGGAGCTCCCAATGCCCAACTTACATGAGGCTCCTTTCGAAGAGGATCAACCTTTAACCGTAGGTCTACCTGATGATGCAGTCCTCCATGTCTCAGAATCTCCAGATTCTGATGAACTATACACATTGTTCGAAGGTGAGGATGAAACAGAGATAGCTCAAAGCAATCACATACGACAACATCGACATCCCATAAATATCGATGAAGCATGTCAGCAAATAAACATAATACTAGGGCATGAGTGGCGCATAGACCCAGCCCACCGGCATCACATGTCCATCCCACTCCTTGGGGAAGGTCGCGAGCAACTTCCACCCAGAGATATCATAGCACCATCAGTGTCGAAGGCAGACCCTGTCCTCCTATCCGTGCATAAGGCCGATCCATTCATGCCAATTCCTACAGAGCCAGATCCGATGCACAAAGATTGTCAAGCTGGGGGTACCTCTATTCCCTGAAGAGCAAGTGGATTACACCAAATGCTCCAAAGGTGTCCATCAACCCTTTGGTCAAACCAAAAAGCTCCAAGGATTATCGCAATCTCTTGGTCAATCCCAAAAATGCTCCAAGGATTTCCACAATCGCTTGGTCAATCTCAAAAAGCTCCAAGGATTATCGCAATCGCTTGGTCACCCCAAAGGCTCCAAGGATTCTCGCAATCGCTTGGTCAATCCCAAAGGCTCCAAGGATTCTTGCAATCGCTTGGTCAAATCCCACAAATGCTCCAAGGATTCTCACAATCGCTTGGTCAAATCCCACAAAAGCTCCAAGGATTATCGCAATCGCTTGGTCAACCCCAAAAGCTCCAAGGATTCTCAAAATCGCTTGGTCAATCCCCAAAATGCTCCAAAGGATTCTCACAATCGCTTGGTCAATCCCACAAAGGCTCCAAGGATTCTTGCAATCGCTTGGTCAATCCCAAAGGCTCCAAGGATTCTTGCAATCGCTTGGTCAATCCCAAAACGCTCCAAGGATTTCCACAATCACTTGGTCAAAAATCATGAAAATTCAAAAACAACAAAAATCACCAAAAACAACAAAAATTTGCATTTCACTTCTAGGCATATTCAAATTCATCAAATAGAGATTTCTTCTCGCAATTCATCTTCATATTCACCAAAATCAATCCATCAAAAATACAAAAATATGTAGCTGCATTAAGCGTGGCATCCATACATTGCATATTCATGGTCGTATAGGTCAAAGGCACCATAGACTATCATGGTTCTACTAGTCCATCTTATTCCACACTGTTCCATTTTACAAAAACAACAAAACACCATGCACTTTACCACACCAGAGTCAGTGGTCTTTTAATGTATCAAGAGTTTTTCGTGATTCAATCATCATTTTGCTCTTTAGCAATGAAATGTATCAAGTCAAACAGATTTTACGAAGGTAGAGTTACACTTGCAATACACCTTGTTACGTAACATCCCAACACAAATTAAAACACATTAAAATTCCCGAGTTGTGTGAACGAAGGATGAAACCTGCACAGTAATCCAGGTTACCATAAGCGAAACGGTTATCTTGCTCATCCCCCCGTGCGAATGACCCCAAGAATGCTGAGAGTTGGCAAAAGGACAAGCATCCTCCCTACCCAATTCCCTAAGAATCCCAAAGTTGCAAAACGTCAAAAATTTGCAAAATGTCAAAACTTCAAAATTTGACACCCTACAGTGCACATCTCAAAAAAGCACAAAGAATAGTGATTATCGTCACTCCATATCCACATCCCTTGCTCAAGAGAAAAGAAAAATAAATCAAAATAAACAGTGATTATTATCACTATAACGAGCAAGTATCCCAATACAATTGAAGAAAAGAAGGGAGTTGACCTTGAATCCCTGGAACTCTCAGCATTCTGACAGGTCATGAGGCAAGCCTCAGTATCGGTTTGGTTGATAGCCTATCGATCACTGGCGGTAAACTTCTCGCATGACGATATATCTGTCACATTAACTTGTGTATAGATCAATATTTGCATGTGGGTGAGCTAGCTTATGGTATCCTGGAGAACACCGCAGATTAATCTAACTACATACAACAAAGGAGTTAGTGGAGCTAATTAGGTGATCCTCAGTACAGGTTCGGTTGAAAGCCCATCCGGCACCGGCGGTATCCCGACAAATACCACATAAATGAACTCAATCGCACACACAGGGATGTGAAATAACTTGGTTAAAAACAAGTCCGATTCATACCATGTTCAAAAGTCTTGTAAGATAAAGTACAGTCATGGCTAGTGAGTTAACACTGTCTGAGTCTCAGAAAACCTTTGCTACATTTCTAAACCAATTGCACTATTTTTCATCCTTGCACTACCATCAAAAAAAAAAAAAAAAAAAAAAAAGAAAGAGAAACACCACATTTGTACATAGAAAAATAGTGGAGTTCTAAAACAGTCTATGGTGTCATAACCAATTATCACCAAGTCCATCCATCCATTTCATTTTTGCATATCACAAACAGCTGCATTCATCATGCATTCATCAAAATAAATCAACTTACAACATTGGTAATTATCATACCATATGCATCCATCAATATAAAGTAGCATGCATCCACCAACATCAACCATTGTGCATAAAATCATGGCATATACACAAAGAAAGAAAATCAAAACAACAAAAAATCAAAGTAACACAAAAACATAAGCAAAAGTTGCCGGACACGAGTGCTCTTGCACTTCGCACTTGGCATAGAAAATCGATGTCGGGCCTCAAATTGTCACCCTCCTAAATTCCCCAAGAAGGCTATCATAGCTGGACCGCTCCACGGGAAGATGGGTTCTTGATGATTTCACCCCATTATGGCATCACCAAAAGGGTTAACACCCACCAAAAATAGGTCCAAATGTCGGGAAATTACACCATGCTTCAAATGGTAAAACATCTAAAGGCACCCTAACCTAAGTCATCTTGGGTCAAGCGACTCGTCGCTTTTCTCATGAAGGTCATTCCCTCATCGATTCGTCGCTTGAGGGGGTAGTCACACTTAGTCACCAATCAACAAGCACACACCCAATCAAGGCAATGACATGCATTCAAAGAATCATTGACAAAGACAATCACGCTCCTGCTTGGGGCAATAAACAAGCAATCATTAAGTTGATCAAATACTTGGCATTCCCGAAGCATGAACACAAGGTTTCCCCTGTGGATAAAAGGTTACACCCTTTGCCTAATCATGACTGATCAATGTCCAAGCTCAAGTCACACCTCACCAAAAAAAAAAAAAGGTTAACACTTGAAATCAAATTCCCTGGCTCGTCAGAAGCAAGGATTCAAGAATGCATGCCCTTTCCATACTTGGGGCATCAAAAGTTGGCTGGGTTACTAAGAAACCCTAATCATTAGTGCCTTGGTCGTATATTTTTGCTCAGCACTACGCTATGCACAGCGCATCCCAAAAAGGGGCATCTGTAGACACCAAAACAGCACCAATCCGATTAAGTGATTACAAACACTGGTCACATTGACATAACAGCTTTTAAGGCAGCCCTCAGAGGTCAAACAGTGGTCCTGGCCACTCACACAACAGTTTAGAAGGTCGAAAAATGAACTTCAATGTTGGTCATTTTTAACAAACCTTAAACAAAGGCAAACTCTAAGCCTTAAGCAAATTGCTTTTTGAACAAGTAAACAGCAAGCGCTGCCTGGCACGATATCGCGATCGTCGCGATATCACGACGGATCTCCCCCCTGCGCCTTGCTTTCTATTTGGTGTCGCGATATCGCGACAAGCTCCTACCTTCATGCCAGGCGAATTGCAAAACATTTTAAAACGCCATTAAAATGATTCAAGGCCGAATCCTACCGCTCAAAAGACTCCACGTCAACATTCAAGGTAGACATTTAATTGGTCAAAGGCAGCATTAAAAGCAAATTTCAACCAAACGGTGGACTTCACCAACTGAAGTAACGAGACAAGCATTCTCAACAACAAATTTGGCCCGAAGCCATGCTTCATAACTGCTGATATGATTTTCTAGCGAGAATCTCTGTGCGAGCCATGCCTCATAAATCACCTGACAACGGTCAAATCTTAACGGTGCCTGCGAACTTAGGGTTTGACATTAATGCTTGAGGGGCAAAATTCCTCTATAAAAACTACCTCCATGCAACGTAAACGGGACCGCGAAGTATTTTGTTAACATAACGAAGTGCTGCTCATTTCAGGACCCGACTGCACCAGTTCGAAGTTCATCTTCTCCACATCCAGAATCTCTTGCAAAATAGAGGTTGGTGGGTGGTGCTCAGAAGCGTGAATCCAACCTTCATACCCGACAATGGGACACAGTGTCCTACCAATTCGACGACAATACTTAGTTTAAACGATTTTGGACCCTTCCTTATTGGATTGGTGCCAAAGTCAATTTTTGACGGGGCGGCCCGCTTGGGTACCTCATGCACATTTTTAGTTAATTTGGTATATGTTTTACGTTGTTTTCTTGAATAAATGCCGTTCTCTAGTATATTAAAACAGTCTACGCTTTATATTCTGAATACATGCTGTTTTCGAAATGTTTTAAAACAGTAGGCTACGTTTCATGTTCATATATATATCTTTCATGTTGTTTTTCCCTGCATGTATGTTTCATTTGTTCAAAGATCAAGTGCTTTTATTATCGATACAGGTGCTACTCATGCCTTTTGCGTTTACTCTGTGTGCAGGATTCTAACAGCAGAGAAGCAAGAAAGAACAGGAAAAATTCATCAACAACCAGTGGCGGCAACATTCTGGCCCGCCCGTTTCGAATGTGGGCATGCGGGAAAAGAGATCATTATTCATCTGGTGTATTTGAAAAATATGTAACCATGGAGATATATATTGTAACCGAGCCGACGTCATATTAATAAAAGAAGGCTGCGTTCCTGCTTTTAGTTTGATTATATCGGTGTCATTTCATGCATCCATCTGGTTCTGTTTTTATTGCATATTAGTGTTCTTTTATAAACCGGAATCTCATGCTTTCACTACCAACCTACATAAAGTAACTTTTTATAGAGTTACCCATCCCTTGTATACTAAAATAATGTACTTTCATTAATTAACTATGTTTAGGATCATCCCTACTCTAAGGATCCCCTTTAAGGATGGTTGCTTTCCTTGTTGAACTTCAAAAATGCTTTTATTCTTAACCAACGAAGTAAAAACTCTTTTGCCCTTCCTACCAGTAAAACTTCTATCTCCCATGTGTTTACTAGGCCTCCCCAAAATCCTTCTTCCCTTAGTCCTATTCTACCTTTTAGGGATTGTAGGGGATACCTAGGGGTTTCTAGGGACATAAAACCTTCCTAACCATAGGTAAAATGAAGTGGGAATTACGCAATTTCAAAGTGATTTACTTGTGAAACACTAAAAAACTTACCAGAGTCTAAACTAATGTCTGGATCTACTTCCTTCATGGAAGAGGAATTCAAGGGTCCTCCTTGCCCCTCAACTCCACCCTTACCTTCTTCTAGTGGAGACTTTATTTTACAGACTGGTAAATTTGGCCATTGGTTAGTTGAGGGACATAAAAGAGAATTACCTATAATACCATACGAGAAATGATATTTGGAAATAGTTTTGATTTGAAAACTTGTATTTGGATCCAAGAGCATGACATCCAACTTTTGCTTTGAGAATCCTAGCATTACTTTAATATGAGATGATTATGAATCCATCACTTGATCTGGCATAAAAAGTATTATCTTTGCCTTCTGTGCATTTTCTATTTTTTCCCCTCATTTCTCTAGCTTATGTTCCTTATGCATTGATTCAATAATATTTCTAGTCTATAAGTTATGTGCCTAAAGGGAAAATTGCATCTCATTCTCATCCTTAAAGATCTCTCTATATTCCTTACGATGCCAAACCTTCCTTGAAAAATTAAGAGAACAATCCCTTGCAATATACCCATAATTATGACAATGTGCACACCTAAAAGACACATCAATATAGTCTAGGGTTTGTACATGTATCCCTTTGCTATACTTCAACATTAGAAAACTAATATGTGGTCAAGTTGTATTGTGGATGGACCTCATCTTAAAACCATATAATAAAATTGTAAAAAGTTTAATATATAGGTAATATTTTATGATAAGAAGTATGGTAAAAGCATTTAATATTTATAAGGATATATATCAAATGGCATTAGCTTAATTAGTTAAATTCTTCACTTGTTAAGGAGGAGATCAAGATTTAAATCTTGTTAAATGAGTTCAATACCATATAACTAATTAAAAAAATACCTATAAGGATAGTGTTATGATTATTAGATCATTGATAAGGGTGCTAAGTAGTGTTTGATGTAGTGTTAATGGTTATGCTTGTACACTTGAGTTGATTACAGATTGTTATGACAATCGACTATGTTGTACTATAAATATAATATTTTCTTGGTATATATAATTGTCTAACACCTTGTTGGTCCTTACATGTTGGTTTCAAAGCAAGTTATTATATATCAACTTAATATCTATAAAATAAATAAGCAATGAAAAACAAGATAACTCCATTATTTTGGGTTCCTCTAAAATAAAAATAGAGCAGGCTACAAGTGGGATACATGAACATGATATAAGCGGATTGAATTTTGGAGCAATGGAGTTGTCTCATTTTTTCATTGATTATTTATTTTATAGATATCAAGTCAATACATAATCTTCTTTGTTGCTCCTTAATCATTTTTAGGAGATGTATTTGAGAGTGGTTGACTGTGTTTATAGTCACAAAGGTGTTGTAGGCAATCATGTTTATCCTTGTTTATAATTTTGGTGATTGATCGTGTCTGCATGTTACCCTGACAAATATAGAAGTTGCATATGCAAGTGTGTTGGTGTTGTACATAAATTTGTTGATGAGTATGGCATGCAAAAGAAAATTGTTACCCAAAGAAAAATACAAAAATATTTGAGGACCCATGAATTTCTATCTACTTATTTGTGAGCCAGAGTGTTGATTGGAATGTTGCATAGAAGATTGCAAATATTCATGTTGTGTTCGACTTGAAGAGAACATGTGTTGTCCATTTTATTTTTGTTGTTTATTCTATAATTTTTTTTTTGATTCCTTTTGTTTTCTCTAGTTGTAAGTTTAAGAATGACAAAAATATAGCATGGAAGTTGTAATGTTCATGAATTACTATGTTGAAAATATTTACTAAACATACATTTGTTGTGTTTGTTATTTTTAAGACCGAATATATCTTACTAGAGTATTTATGAAGAGATGTTGTTTGTTATGTAAGAGATTTCCATCATGAAATAAGATGCCATCTAATGGGGCATCTATCCATAACAATATTGTCCTAAGGACATCGTATCATCAAATAATAGTCATCTAGTCTATATACAAATCGTCTGGATACTGTCATTTAAATAAAGTCGTCTAGCCACATATAAATTGTCTATTGTATCTAATAGGTTGTCTAAAGAAGGATTATATAAACTGCAAGTTATCATCATATGAATGTAGGCCATGTAAAGGAGTCAATTCAACAAAATATGGGTCGTCTAAAATTAAGTCATTGTAATTGGATTTTTTGAAGGTAATTGGGCCATCTTGAGAAAAGTCCAAGTTTGATTAGGTCTTTCATTGATTGGGTTATCCTATATAAAGGTTATCTAAAGCATCATCCATGGGTCACTTGGAGCCTATGTAGGGTCATTTAGAGAGAGCACCAACTACAGTGAAGAATGCTACGAGGGTCATCTCATCACATGAGAAGCCAAGCATCTATAATATCATATGTTGCTTGAAATATTTGAAGTGCAACTACCAAGGAGAGGAGCATTGATGTGCATAAAAGAGTACCTCACAACCAAGGAGGTCAAGGTAAATGATTTGGTTGAAGAAGATAAATTTCATAGTTTTGTTCAAATATGTTTAAATATTTGAAGGCAAGATGAAAGTGTTTTGAATTTGAGATAACACCTTATCTAAAATTCTATGTAACGTCCCCTTCTCAATAGTAGGATAAATAAGGACCTATTAGCCTAGTCATGGGGGTCCCCTAGGCTAAAAAGAATGGTGTGGGACTCAATTTGGCGAAGATTTCACTATTTTAATCCATGGTAGAGATTAAGTTTTGGTTCAAGAGGTCAGTTTTACCTTGGCACAGGATATTTTACCAATTACAGGGCTTAATTATATCAACTACAAGTGTTGACCAAGGCAGATGGTCGCTAGGAAAGGGGAACATGTTATAAGGATGAATTATAATGTTAAGTTATAACTTAAAAGGTAGAAAGTGACTCGACTAGGACATGGGGGTGGGTGTGGCCCCTTTACATGTATTAAAAGACATCATTTATATTTTAAAAACCCAAGGCAAATGTGGTGCCCAAACCCTATTTCAACCCTCACCTCATATTTTCACATTGGGTCTCATTTTGCATATGGAGATTTTGTGTTTTTTGTGAAGAGTTGCAAAGATTTTTGTCAGAGAATATACAGGGCTTGTTGGGAGTGGATTTATCAGTAGGATTATCAGTTTCAGATGTGTGAGATCATATCTACCTGATCAAGAATTGAATTTCTCATCACAGAGAGATTATCTAAGCTTAGTAGGGGCAGATGAGGGTTTGCCAAATTTTGAATTCATCTGGGTTGATGAACTGACCATCTGGGTTATATTGTTTTGGCTATACTTCATCTGGATCAGTGCCATTTTGATTGATTTTGAAGTGATAGATGCAATACTGGAGCAGGCCGTACAACATATGGGTGCCTAGGGAATCATGTCATTTTCTCACAATAGGGAAATATCCCATCGAATCATTTTGGGTAATTTACCAATCTCTTCGGCTCACCAGTTGATCATTTTAGTGGTATTTTGAAGGCATTTAGAGTGAGGCACAAATTTCAAGGTAAGGTCAAACCCTTCAACAGTCATACATCTTACTTGTAGCTACCTTGGGATGCATGCAATAATTAATTGGGTTTGGATTCACATTTTTGAATGTTACATTTTGGATGGCTTCATTTGGAAAGACTACACTTTACGGGGAAGGAATCGGAGTTTCGGTGATCGAGTTACGAGCCAATGAACGTTTCAGCTGTGTAATTTCCAGTTTGCCGTGCAAATATAGATCTGTACTTTCAGGTCAAAAAATTAAATAAATAAATATCCTTATTGCAAATTTATCGTTTGTTCAAATGTTTGTTTCCTTATTGCATTATGAATGAAATTCAAGTCAATGTCTCAAACTAAACAAGAAAAACCAATCATTTCATTGCAAAAACAAACAAGCACAAACCAAAATAACTTAGAACCAGCAAGTGGGGGTGTTCATTATATTCTATTATTCATTTATGTAGAAATGATTATCCATTCAGGCACATTTCAAAATAGAATAAAACATGTGATCAAAGAGTACAAGAGATGGCAATGGCATAAAATTTAATAAGCCCAAAACTCACGGGATGTGTTTTCTATTTTGGAGACATCACAAGAACGTCAAGTCGTTCGCAAAGCAACATCAAAAAATCGTAGGAGATGCTACATGTAGTTTTGAATTGTTGGATCAGAATGATCAACAATAACTAAAGATGTTTCATTAAAATAAGAAAACTCTAATGTTGTTTGGACAAACCATCCCAATTCAATCAACTATTAGCAATGAGGAGATTACTCTTAACTAAAGTTGAATGACTATCCACGAGTTTGCTTTGGAGGTAACAATGATGTTTATCCCACATTCGATGAGAGATCATTTAAAGAGACATTTGTATTATATAAGCCTTTCAAAAGGCTTTGATGCCACATAGTGGATGTGAGTTGTTTCAACATTGGCATAGAGATGTTAGTGGTAAATCATGTAGTTTGTATTGATTCACACCATGCAAAGTTATGATGATGATGCCATTCATGTTTAACATTACTTTTGTTGAGAAGCAAGCACATAATCCCAAATTGGTTGCCCTAAGGTGATATTTTGTGCTTATAAAATATTTTGACTATGTTAATATCATGCTCACATGGTGTTATTGAATTGATTTGTGGGGACTCCTAGTTGTTTAGACCTTTATGCTTGCCAAGATATTCTAGTTGAAGGTTAATGGCCCCTGCTCAATTTTTTATTTAACCCTACTCAATTGGTAAAACCAAATTTTAAAAATTTGGTACCCTTATTTTTGCAAATTTTGGAGTTTAATTTTTACAATTTTTAGAGACCTAGACCTAAGACAAACTTAATTGTTTTTTCCTACAATCCCATTGCAAAAAGGATTATGTATAATTGTTGGAAAGCTCTTTTCTAGCTCGGCACATGTGTCAAAGATATTATACCAATTGTTGTAGTGATATTTGATGATGCTCACTCGATTGATGGGGGTAGACCAATACATGTTTCTTAAAGTTTTCAACACTTCAAGATATTTTCGATGATTATGATATTTCAAGAGATAATGGATGTTGTCTAACCAAGTTTGATGATCACGTTCATGGCCACCATGGTTTATGATTATAATAAGAGAAGTAAAAGGCTCAATGTGTAGACATAAAAATGCACCATGCAATAGAAACAAGAAAAGATGATATATATTACCAACAAACACTTTTGAGTACAATGTGACCCTTTGGAGGGTATTTTACAAATGTTATAGTTCAAGAGCAAGGAGGATGACCCATTTTTACATCAAGGACTTTTGGTGCAATCTCCTTTTTCATGCCATAATCAAGTTGTGGGTGGGTTTTCTTGAGCTTCTTAGACCACCCTAGTGCTCTGTCAATTGTATAGTACCTGCACACATGCTCACAAGATGGAGTTAGTAATATTTTATGGGCCTTCCTTAGATGAGGCCCTAGTTAAAGTGAATAAAACAAAGCTTTACTAAAACTCATGCAAATGATTACAAAACCTTAACAAAAGATCATAAGACTTGAAAAGACAATGTTTTATACCTCCACTACCTATCTATTATCTGGAATGCTCTATTTGTTCTTCTTTGAGTAACCGCTAACGACTTCATATTCCCTTACACACCTTCATAAAATGTGACCAAGGTCTACATTTAAATAATAGTCCCTTGATCCATTGGAAATATGAGCTTTGTTAGTGTCTTTCATTTGGAGTAAGGTGGGAAGTATATTCCTAGTTACCATAAAGTTAGCAATATCTGCAAACCATGAATATTGAGTGGATATTATGAACAATTGTTCATTAGGGAAAGAAACATCCACTGGTTCTTTCTCTTTGGTAGTATTTTGTCTTGACAAAAAATTAGTGACTACATTTGCTTTATCAGGTTTATCTACAATAGTGATATCAAATTCCTAGTGTAGCAATAACCATCTGATCACTCGTCCAGTTATCATTGGTCTATTCATTAACTGTTTAATTATGAAGTGATTAGTAAGCACATACACAAGGTATCTTATAATATAGTGAAAAAAATTGTTAATGGCTTAAACTACTACTAGAAATTCTCTTTTGGTTGAGATTTAATTCTTCTCAACACCTGTTAAGTTTTTACTAATATAATAAATAGCATAATTTTCCTATTTTCTTCATCTCGTTGACTAATACCGACACCTATTGTTGTGTTGGAAACATCAATATGGATGTGGAATGGAAGCTTCCAATTAGACCCTCTTAGTACTAGTGAGATAGTAAAATTTTCCTTAATGGATTCAAATGCCTCTTGAAATTCTTTGGTCCATTTGAACTCAACATTTTTGGTAAGGAGGGTAAATAATGAAGTAACAAGATTAATAAAGTTTTCGCTAAAATTATTATAATAACCAACATGTCCTAATAATCCCATGTCCATTTAAGTTTGTGGTGGAGGTAACTAGATTATATGTTACAATACTAGTATAGCTAGTCGGCTATATTAGTATTTTACTAATTTATTGATTTTATTTATATAGTAGAGGTATTTGATTTACAAAAAAATATATTTTATCATATCATTTATCACTTGCATTCTGCAGAGGACTAAGCCCTCCTAGTGGCGAGGACTGGCCCTTCTTAAGAGGTAAACAAATTTAAATATAATTATTGTTTCTGCATCGTTAATTCTCTGTTATAGTTTTAGCATTCGTTGATTTATTGTTGTTGAGTTCTATGATATTATTGTTTAGAATAACAAGGGCACTTGTACCCTTGCATGTGGTATCAAAGCGAGCGAAACCTGTGTGTAGTAATTTCAGTTTACTTCTTCAAGGTAGCATAAATTGTTTTTAGAACAAAGCACCCATGAGGTTGAAGTTTCAACTAGAAGACATTTGGTGGTATAGTGGATAGAAGCAACATGACGTGCAAGGAGAAAGTAAGGGCTGCATAAGGATATAATAGCCAAAAAAAACCAAAAGATAACAGTGCATCGTCGTTACACTGGTTGTCTTATCGCGTGAGAAGATTGCAACCAGTGGTAGCCGTTACACGAAAAGAACTTAAGCTCTTCTATAGAAACCAAAACGAAATAAAAACCACATATGTGCTCTTCTATAGAAGAAACCGAGCAAAAGGTAGCTTCACAGTCAAAAAAAAAATCTCACTCTCGTCCCAGCCAGCACGAAAGCATCTTCGCAGGCAATTGTTGTCTTCAACGCGATCTATGAAAGTGCGTTATAAAACCCTAAAACATCCCCTACAACAGAAGGACGTGTAGTAACTTTGATTGAAAATCAATGATAGGAGGATAAGTACAGGCTATTTTTTTTTTTGGGCAATAAAAAATTCATATTCAGGTGTCGGTGTGTAGGGTTCTGCTAGCAATTTAGTGTTTCTAGTTTGTGAATTAAATTTTTGAATGTTTCTCATTCTGCCAATTTGATATGTTTTAATTGTTAAAAATCAATGAAACCCTTTATCACGTTGAGATAAGATAATTCGGATAAAAATATATATTATACTCAGACGCAACCCTAACCAAGTCATCAAATCGCTACACGACAAGTGTTGTAAAATCATCACTTGCTGAGAATTTATTTTAGACGCAGAAACGTGGCAATCCATTTTTCGGTAGGGCGGCAGAATTTCAGCGATTTCTCTCATTTACCAGTGATCGCGGATAATTTTCGCATGGTAATTTCTTAGAAAGTGTCATCAATTGCATCGTTTGAACTCTTCCACTCCTTTAGGAACTAGAAGAAAATAAATATTAGTTGTAATATTTTTGGACACTACAATTCACAAGAAGTATTATTTTAAAAGCAAAAAAAAAAGAAATATTAGTTGTACTAGTTTTGGACGTTACAATTCACAAGAAGATTTATTTTAAAAGAAAAACACGTGAGGGCATATTAAATGATTAGTGTGAATTTGACGTGCAAGGAACCAACCAGGTATTAAATGACCAGTGTGAATTTGACGTGCAAGGAACCAACCAAGTGGCTAATCGTGAATAATAAGAACCAATCGCGTTGGATGATTTTACTTAAGACTAAGGTTGAAAGATTTATTTAATTGTTCAAAGAAACCAAGCGTCGTTGTTTAATTCATCATATGAAGATAACGATATCAAGTAATTCAATTGAAAAAAAAATAGATGCCATGCTCAGAATCTTCGATTATCCATCGAATTACAAGCAAACACATATCTCTGAAGGGCTACGAAAAGGTTTTGAACAATCAAGAAAATTAATCCACTACTCCTACGTCATCTGCGAGTAAATAAAGATAACTATTGTGAAGGTAACTGATAGCATTTCAACCAGATTTGCAATACAAGGAGGCAATCACCAATTTACAAACATTGCAAATTATCAATTAGACGAGCCAATCCATTTCGAACAAATCAGCAATCCAAAGGTTTGGAAAAGACACCCGTCGAAGTGAAAATTCATCCAGTGCAATTATTTGGATGGGTGAATGCGGCTATTGAAATGCTGAGGCAAGTAATACAGTATCAACCCTAAATTTTAAATTTTGCTAAAGTTTCAAGTGGAGAAATTTTTGTTGGAAATTCACCAATAGAACTCTTCTCCATTTGCGCTGTGCCATGTACCAAGTATGTAACCTGCATAAGTTTTTTTTATGATTGAAAGGCATACAAATTATTCTGCATAATTTCCCCATGATATAAATTACCTTTACATTATTGCGTCCCATCACCCAAATTTGTGTCATTACCTTTTGTTTTTTTTTGAAAAAATTGAAAAACTTGTATTAAAACAAAGAACAGTTACAAAAGGGAGAGAAGACATCCCAACCAAGAGCAAAGAACAAGATTACAAGCGCAGAGCTTAAAAAGGCAGCACTTTCCACTGTAGAGCGCAAAAGACAACATGTCACGAAATCGCGACATGTCGCGAAATCGCGACAATCAAACCCGCCTCGGCCACGTCAGCGCCACAAGTCGCGAAAACGCGACATGTCACGAAATCGCGACAGCCAGAGCCCTCGGCTCCCGATCGCCAAAAATGTCGCGAAATCGCGACGGCAGATCCCTTCGGCGCCCCATCACCAAAGGTGTCGCGAAATCGCGACGAGAATTCCAAATGGCACCTAATCTCCAAAAGTGTCGCGAAATCGCGACGAGTTTTCTCCTAAGCGCCCAACCTGCAAAAGTGTCGCGATATCGCGACGAGTTTTCCACTTGGCGCCCAGTCTTCAAAAGTGTCGCGATATCGCGACGATTTTTCCCAAAGACTCCTATGCGCCAAAAGTGTCACGAAATCGCGACGAGTTTTCCTTTCAGTGCCCAACCCTCAAAAGTGTCGCGATATCGCGACGAGTTTTCCACTTTGCGCCTAGTCTTCAAAAGTGTCACGATATCGCGACGAGTTTTTCCCATGACGCCAGTTCGCCAAAAGTGTCGTGAAATCGCGACGAGTTTTCCTTTTAGCTCCCAATCCTCAAAACTGTCGCGATATCGCGACGAGTTTTCCACGTTGTGCCCAGTCTTCAAAAGTGTCGCGATATTGCGACAAGTTTTCCTAATGGCGCCAGTTCGCCAAAAGTGTCGCGAAATCGTGACGAGTTTTCTCCTTGGCGCCCAATCTTCAAAAGTGTCGCGATATCGCGACAAATTATCCCCTTGGTGCCCGTTATTCAAAAGTGTCGCGATATCGCGATGATTTTTCCCCTTAGTGCCAATTGTCCAAAACTGTCGCGATATCGCGATGATTTTTCCTTGTGGCTTCCAATCTTCAAAAATGTCACGAAATCGCGACGGATTTTCCTCTTGGCTCCAATTCACCAAAATTGTCGTGATATTGCGATGATTATCCTCCTTGGCGCCCTTGCTCCAAAAGCGTCACGAAATTGCTGCAGCTTCCAGCCAAAGGCCGCGATGGCACAACAGGTCGCGAAATCGCGACAGCTTCCCACTAAAGGCCGCGACAGCGCAACAGGTCGCGAAATCATGACATCTCTCCAAGGGCCGCGACAGCGCAACATGTCACGATATTGTGATAGGTTCCCTCCAAAGGTCACGACGATGTAACCTGTCGCGATATCGCGACAGCTTCACACCAGAGGCCGCGAAGACGCTATAGGTCGCGATATCGCGACAAAAACCTCCCTTAGCATAAACTTTGCTCATTGTCTCAAGGATCGTTCAAGACCTTGCCTAATCACTGCATCCTCCACAGGCATGTCACTGTGCAGCTGCACCCCAACCTCTTTCTCAGCACCCATCTTTGCAAGGAAATCGATCGCATTATTTAAATCTCTACTCACATAGACGGGGATCACATCATCTAATTCCCTCCATAGTTCCTTGATTTGAGAGACCAGAATTCGCAACATCCAAGCTTTCGAGGCAAAGTTCCTCATGCAGTCTAGAGCGCCAACCGAATTTGGGAATCAGACTCGAGAATTATCTTCATGTGTCCCCGCGATGCGACCCGGATGGAAGCGGATTTAATAGCAAAGGCTTCTCGCTTCATTGTTTGTGGCTCATCCCGGACCTTGCATTTCCCAATAGAGCACAGACCCGCGATGATCGCGACACACTACTCCAATTCCAAAGACTACCCGGGTTGCCTTTTGCAGCTCCATCAGTATTGATTTTGATCCAACCTTCTGGGGGAGGTTTCCAGCTACCTCTAACCTGTCTCTCTTGCTCAACAGCTCCCTCTTCCAGTGGCTCAGGACCAACCTGATTTTCCTCCTCAGCATAGATGGCAACCGTTTCCACGACTTTGCTCTAGATGACCTGCCAAATTCCATCTAGCAAGGAGAAGGTTTCTCAAAAAATACGAGCATTTCTCTCCAACCACACCTGCCACCAGATGAAAAGTAAGCCGAGCTCCCAACCAATTCGACGAGCTTTAGATTTAAATCTACCTCTCTTCCATCTTTCCCAAATATTGGTCCGAGTCAGATCACCGATCGCTCGGATTTTATAGTGAGAGAACCAACGCTTCCAAATCTGTCGTGTGAAGGGGCACTCAAACATCAGATGATCAACTGTTTCCTCATTCTTGTGGCATAACACACACTGAGATGGACCGATGATTCCTCTATTTCTGAGATTGTCAAAGGTGAGAATTCCATTGTGCATAAACTGCCAGGCAAAGAAGTTCACTTTCGGCCAGCCCTTGGAATGCCATATCTTCCTCCAATCTTGAACCGGAAATAAATGTGGGGGAGGTTCTGGGAGGATCTTATCGTATCCCTCCTTCACAGTATATACCCCAAGGTTCCCATAGCCCCAAGCTAGTTCATCCTCCTCATCTCTCCCAGTGAGAAACCTTTCTATCAAAATTTTGGTCAAGATGGGTGCCAGCTCCGAAGGGATTGTAATTGGCCACTCTTCCAACCGCTTAAACTTCTTGAACTTGTACTCCCCCAATTGGCTGGTGTTGAAATAACTCTCAATTTGAACCCAACCTTTGTCTTCTATGGCGGATTTAATCGGTTGCAATTCGGGAAACTCAGCAATGATGGGTGGGTACTGGTCCCAAGAATCAGTCCAGAAACGTGCCTTCTCCCCTCTCCCCACTTTCCAAAACAACTGGTCTTTAATAACCCGAGATCCAAGCTTGAGAGCCTCGCCACACTAAGGATCCATTACCATCCGAGAGGGAAATGACCCACTTCATTGGGGTGAACATGACCCAAGTATTTCATCGGAAAGGATTCTCTCGAAAAAGGATGTTGGCTGGGAAATCCACCTCCAAGACAGTTTTCCACCAAAGCTTTGTTGTTAAGCTTGGAGCTTCTCAGTCCCAACCCTCCTTTTTCCTTGGGCTGGGTAACTTTATCCCAGCCAACCAAGGCCCATTTCTTCTCCCCTTTTGCACCTTCCCATAAAAATCTTCTAGCCATTTTGTCCAGCTCTTTCCAAATAGAATGTGGGGCAGCCAAGATGGAGAATTTATATATTGGCATGGCCTGAATAACTGACTATAAGAAAGTTAATTAGCCTCCATAGCTTAACCATTTATGAGACCAATGATTCATTCTATCTTTGATGCCATCCAAAAGATCCTTCCAGATATCTATTTTCAATTTTTTGAAATGCAAAGGAACCCCCAAGTAAACTACTCGGAAGAGAGGTCCTAGTGAATCCCAAGATCTCTATAACTCGTCTCCGTAACCTTTGGTCAAGATTGAAGAAGACCACTTTGGATTTTTTATCATTGATGACTTGGTTTGAGGCCCTGAGGTAGACATTTAGAGTATCTCTGATTCCTCTTGCTTCCTTGAGACTGGCCACTCCAACCAATCCTGTATCATCCACAAACTATAAGTGAGTCAAAACTTCCTCACCCACCTTGATACCTGTTATCAGACCTTGATGTCTTCTCTTCAAGAAGAGTCTACCTAATCCTTCAGCCAAGATGAGGAAGAGATAGGGAGAGCAAGGGTCCCCTTGACGAAGGCCCCGTGTGGCTCCAAAAGGTGGCGAGGGAAGCCCCTTGATTAGAACAGAATAAGAAGGCGTAGAAATGCAACTCATGACCCAATCTATCCAGTCCTAAGAGAAACCAAAGGCTGCCAACATCTTTGACAGGAAGCCCCACTCCACCCTATCATAATCCTTGGACATATCCAGTTTAATGAACATTCCTTTGTTACCTGATTTTTGCATTGTATGGATTGCATCCTGGGCAAGGACCACCCCATCCAAGATCTCGTCTACCCTCTACAAAACCCCCTTGCTCTGAGGAAATGATATTATGAAGGAGAGGTTTTAGTCGTTCAGCCATTATCTTTGTGATTATTTTATAAATCACATTGCATAAGGCAATAGGTCTGAAATCAAAGATATGAACCCCCTCATCCCCTTTTGGAATTAAAGTGATGAAGGTGTGATTTAGTGCCTTGAGCATTCTTTTATTAGTTTTGGACTCCTCGTGATGACCCAAAACATCCTCCTCCAAGGTATCCCAAAAGGCCCTGAAAAAACTCAATAGGAAAGCCATCCGGACTCGGAGATTTGCCGATGCTCATCCCAAAGACCACATTCTTCGGCTCATCTCTATCAATGGGTCTAAGAAGGGCCTGATTCTCTTCTTGAGAGATAATAGAGGGTATGACATCAATAACTTCATTTTGAGCTTCCACATCTTGCTCCATACTTTCCTTAAAAAGTTTAGAGAAATAATCCATTGAGTGGGAATGCATACCAGGAAGAGTATCAAAGGAGTGTCCATTCTCATCTTGAAGGACTTCCATGTTATTCATTTGTCTCCTAGCACAGGGTGATTGATGGAAAAATTTTGTATTTCTATCTCCTTCTAATAACCAAGTGTTTCTAGCTCTCTCGTTTCCAAGTAAGTCTCTTCTTGATTATCAATGTCCTCAACCGCTTTGCGCAAGGCATCATCCTCGGTTTTAAGTCGCTCAGTAATTGTTACTTCCCTGAAATGTTTTTGCACCTCTTCCCATCTGGCCATCAAGGGAGCTCGTTGGAGCTATAAATCTGACTTATTAGTTTGCCTCCACTGTTTCAATTTAATCTTGACAAAATGAAGCTGTTTGTGGAATTTAAACATTGCTGTCCCAAAAGGTAGGCGGCCTTCTTCCCACCACTACGGAATTTTCTTTCGGAGATCCTCCTTTTGCAACCAAAAATTCTCAAATTTAAACGGTTTGTGGTGCTGCCCTGTCATAGTCCCTCCCTCCAACAAAATGGGAAAGTGATCTCAAACTGGGCCCTCCAAAATCTGAAATTTAATATTCCACTTAACAAATGCCTCCTCGGAGACCAGAAAACGGTCTAGCTTTACCTTCCTTCTGTGTGGCTCCCTCCTCTTGTTAGTCCAAGTAAAGTAGGTTCCAGGGCCCTTGATATCCACTAGGTGAAAGGCCTGGACTTGGGCAATCATAAGCCGGTCCCCTGGATCCAAAACTGGGATACCACCTTCCTGATATCGAGCAGATAATTTGGCATTAAAATCCCCAACAATAATCCAGTCTAAATCTTCCCGTGAGGACCTCATGTTGTGTACAACTTTCCATTGGAGCCTCTGGCCATCAATGCTTTGAGCTCCATAGAAATTTGTAATTAAAACATGTTATGTTGTGACCTTATTCCTAAAAAGAGATGTGAGAACACCCCTCCAAGCTATATGTTCTATTGTTGTCCATTCCGGAGGGTTCCAAAGAGTAACAATCCCTCCAGAGGCACCTTGAGCAGCCACATCCATATAACCGACGCCCCTCCATATTCTATTAACAGTTTTACACATAAGGTCTAAAGACATTTTTGTCTCCTGGATGAGCAAAAAGTCCGTTTTATACTTTCCTAAGAGTCTTTGAACAACAGATTGATGGGTTCTATTGTTTAAACCCCTAACATTCCAAGATTGAATAATCATTGAAAACCTTGGGAGCAGTAAGAATCAATTGTCCTCACCGATCCTCCATTGATCAGCTTGTCTCCTTGCACTGCTAGTAGATCCTTATTGGACTTTCTGTCCGCTCCTTGAGAGTTACTATTTTTGGATCTCTTCTCCACCCGAGTAATCCCTAGGGTCGGCCGTTCTCTGTTCTTTTCTGCACTTCCCATGCTGACATCCTTAATAACTAGCTGTGCTGGGGAGTGTATTATCAGTGCCCCTGGGTTCTCTGGCTGCAATATCTCAGTGGGTTCAATCACCTGTTCTAAGATAGGAGTAAATGAAGGAGAAGCATGAGTGTGGATGTTATTATCCTCAACATTCCCATCCACTCCTTCCATGACTTGGTCCTCTTGATCCACTAGTGACTTAAAGATTTCATACCGATTGGTTGGCTTGAGTTGTGCCTGCTCCTTGCCATTTTTCTTTTGCTTTCTCATTATTTTAGGTCGTTCGAAGCCATCTTTCCGAACATCGCACTCCGAGGAGTATTGGATGGTTCTTTGACAAGAGTAGGCTTACCCTCTCTGGGGCGATTCGGCATTCCAAGTGGAGCCTCCGCTTTTGTGTTCAAGATATTTGGACAAAACCTTGCCAAATGGCCATGCTTATGGTAGACTCTGCATCTAAAGGGCAGGGACTCATAATCTAACTACTGGATCCAGGATAGTCCCGCCAACTCAAGTTCCACCTCGGTCGGTAGAGGTTGGCTAATATCCATTTCTATGCAAATTCTAGCAAAGACAGCTGTGTTTCCCTCTATGGTGTCTTTGGAGACGCCCAAATGTCTACCTAGGGAATTACCAATCATTTCCAAAACCTGCTCACCCAAAAACTCCATCAGGAGAGCGTACAGCTGGATCCAAATCGGGACAGTCGTGGGTTCAATGCGAGGATCGAAACCCACTCTCCAGGGTTGAACAAATAACCCTGCCGATCCGTGGTTCCTCTTCTCTGATTCAAATGCTCTGTTTCTATCGGCTAAAGAAGAGAAACTAATAATGAAATACCCATTGCTTATAGACCATAAGGAGTACTCACCGTGTGGCTCCCAGCCTGTCTCGACCCAAGTATGCAAAAAATTCGGAGTAGGTCGGATACCCATGAATTTGCAAATCAGATCATGGTTAGCACGGTAGATGATTGTGTCTTCGACCATCTTTGGTTCGATAACAATCTTAGGTCTGGAGGCAGATTGCGGGAGGCATCCATTAACTCGGTATGCAGTTGAGCCCTTGCCAGCATTCTTGAAGAGCGTTTGAAAAGCATTCCGCTGAGCTTCGTCATTGGAAGACGAAACATTTTCTTTTAGCATCTCAACATATGTGCTCTTTCTCCCAGAGAGAGGATTTGGAGGAGACCCCATTGGGCCCTCCCGAGGTAGAAGACGATCCTTCAGAGTAGCACTAAGTCAACCCACCAAAGTCCCTGGATTTTCCTTCACACTAGAAACCCTAGAACATCGCCTGTCTCCTGCTCAAAAATTTTCCCGCCAAATCGCCAGAGCTCCGTTTCAAAAATCGAATGATAATGAATATTGTCTTCAATCGAATCGTCATTACCTTTTTTTGAGAAAGTAAAACGTAGATTAAAAACTTGCATAAATGTTTTACCCATTACACCAATCGTTGCATTCATTAAATTTCCTCATTCACTTCGTTGTGCGCATCCTAGTCTAGCCAGTTACCACGTGTCAAACTTCAATAGTCGGTCCAATTTTGACGTGTCAAACTTCTTCGATCACGTAATCCTTACTCCAGTGCATTCCATCCCATAGCCTAAAATTTAGTGTAATTTTGTATTATGCATCACCGTTAGCCAAATAAATCAATCCGCGTATCACTTATCCATCCGTCTGCTTTTGTTTCCATTCGTCCATGTGCTATCCCATTCACCTATAGTCTACCCCTCTCCCATTCGCCTATAGTCTAATGTTGGTCTAGTTTTGTTCTACACGTGTGTTGGATCTTTCATGTCTGTGGTCTTCCCACATTACTTGTTCGTGTGGCCTGCTAAACTGTCGTGAAGGTCTACTATTCTATTGGAATCAACCGTGTTATGTGAAATTTCTCCAATCAAGTTGTGTTGTGCTTTGCCATCAGCATTCCTTGTCCAGTAAAGTAAGTCGTGTCATTATATCCACATTGGTAATCAAGGTCACATCCTTATCCGCGTTTGTCCTACAATTCTCCTCTAAGTGGTCGTTGTTTAGTTCTCTCTGTTCATCATAACCCTTTGTCCACTCTTCATTAGTCTTTGTACACGTGTCACATATTCAGTATTGCATCAGTGTTCCTCCTTGGTGTCATTTCCTTCTGCCTTGTGTTGTCCTTGTATGGTCTTGTCCCATTGAGTGGAAATTCTCAATCATGTAAAGCAAGCCGACATATTGAAGTGAAAATTCAAAGTGAAAGTTATCAATATAGCCATTGGAGGAGCATTTTCAAAAGTTTCTTCAAGTATCCGTTGGAGGAAAATTGCAATAAAAGAAAGACAAATAAAAAACAACTGTGATTTAGAAAATTTGACTATTGAAGTTGAGAGAATTTGACAAAGACCACCAACAATGTTACAATCCAGAGTACACCATCATCGACCATGTCACATTCAAGAGTTCCTAATTCAGTGGCAGGGCCTTCCAGAAGACGATGCTACAAGGCAGACAAAGAATATTTTCCAGTCCTTCTCAAGCTTTGAGGACAAAGCTTTTAAGGGAGGGAGCCATGTTACAATACTAATATAGCTAGTCGGCTATATTAGTATTTCACTAATTTATTGATTTTATTTATATAAGTAGAGGTAGTTGATTTATAAGAAATTATCTTTTATCATATCATTTATCACTTGCATTCTACAGAGGACTGAGCCCTCCTAGTGGCGAGGACCAGCCCTCCTTAAGAGGCGAACAAATTTAAATATAATTCTTGTTTCTGCATCGTTAATTCTCTGTTCTGGTTTTAGCATTTGTTGATTTATTGTTGTTGAGTTCTATGATATTATTGTTCAAAATAACAAGGGTACTTGTACCCTTGCATTATGACCTCTATTTTATTAGGATCTACTTTGATACCTTGTGTCGAGATAGGATGCCCTAGTATGATACCTTCATCCATCATCATTAATGTAACAAGACAAAACTACCAATCCGAGAGAGATATTTTTTTATATCACAAGAAAGGTTATGAAGAGTTACCAATGTTTTTCTTCAACAATATTAAGGCTTTACCATATTTGAGTTCTAAGTTACTACATATGACACTTAATGGACATGAGTGACCAACCTCTCATAATATTATGGGGTTCATCTTACTAAACCTCATCATTTAGAAGGACACCAAAGTGGTCCCCCATATTTTCCCATACCCTACATGGTATAGGACAATACGACCATAGTGTAGAGATTATCCTTTAAGGTTCATAACACTTCAAGGGTAACACCTATTCCCTAACCAAAATCTAAGTCCATCTAGGTAGGTTATTCTAATGTAAATCCTTGGTGCTTAATTACCACACCTTCCCAGGCTAACTAAGCTCAATACCACTCACTTGGTATTGAACATGACTTCTAAAACCTACACGTTTGAGGAATATCTTGTGAAGGGTTCCACAACACCTAGTTGGAATACACCCAATCCTACTTGTTCAAGGTGCAATGCTTCACAAGAAAACCTGGGTATTGTATTCACACAACTCCTTCCAGGTTTATGAGTTCTTAGCTATTGTATTCTTGCAATTCCTTCTAAAAATCATATCTACATAGTTATTGCATTCTTGCAACTCCTAGGATTGGGCTTTATCTGACTTGGGTCCCATAAGATGTTCTAACCATCCCAAGTTAACCTTATTTGTAATAACATTGTTGCACTTTAAAGCATACTTCTAAAGTAAATCAACATACATTACATAATATCAAAATCACTTTAAAACAAGTATTCATCTATTTTATCCGAGATGCTATAATAGATAAACATCATTGCATCTTAAATAAAAGCTAAATATAGCTTAGGTCAAATGCTATACATAAAGCTTCAAAATATGTATTCCATTAACTTAAATTCTATAACATAAATGATCCAAGTATTTAACATAAACTTATATAAAGATGCATTCCAAAAAATTGATAGAGCTCAATACTATCTATCCTACTAAAATATTGCAATATCATCATAATGTACAAAACCCATGGCAACATAAACCTTTAATTTGTACAATATTCAAGTTTACAACACTCATTTAACAAGACATTATTTTACATAGCCTTTGTTTCCATAACATTTATACATTCAAAAGTACTATGAAGCCATACACAAGAATATCCAAACCATCTATAATCCATAATCCTCTTCTTAAAAGGGAAATCTATCCATGCTCTTGAGGAATACTTAGGGATCAAGACAACTCCAAATGCAATGCAATTTAATCATGCCATTAATACTATGCAAGCAACCATGCATAAGAAAACAAACCATCAAGAAGAGAATCCCATACTTCTCTCTCTATAATGGTCCCTTTACCCATATGAGTATCAGGAACCAAAATAGTTTCTCTTTCAAAACCAAGATCAACAAACCAATTTATAAAATATAATCCCATACTTCTCTTTATAATTATCCCTTAACCCACATAGGTCTCGGGAACCATTATAATAATTTCTCTTTCAAAACCAAGATCAAAAAAACAATTTATAAAAGAGAATCCCAATATTTATCTTTATAATTATCCCTTAACCCACATAAGTCTTAAGAACCATTATAATAGTTTCTCTTTCAAAACCAAGATTGAACTATTTTTCCTTAAAAGCAAACCATCACTTACAAAGAATCTATCCATATAACAAACTAAAGTACAAACCAAAATAATTCACTTCTAAATTTATCAACTTTAGATTGCAAAGATAATGTCCATAAATATTTTCTCTAAAAACAAAGGATTTATTTTAAAATAAACTCAACCTTCATAAAGTTGAAGAGTTACCTAAACTTTAGTATATAAATAATTTAAGTCTTTCCTTCAATGAAAGCAAAACAAATATGACTCTGATTGACACATTTCAAACAACCAAAAAACAAAGGGGTTTGACCTCACCACAAAGGAAGGAGATCAAATTACCATTACTAGAGATGATATGTTCACTTAAAACAATAGCAAGGAACATATTCCATAAGAAAATATCAAGCACTCCAAAACACTCACAAAGAATACATAAGGTAACAATAAGTTATACAAGCCTCTACGAATGAACAAACCTGACTAGAAGGGTGCTGATAAAAGGAGAAAACACACATTACCAACCACCAATCGCTACAACCAAGCATGCACAAAACAATGAGCCAAAGCCAACATAGAAAAAAACCATAATACACAAGTCAAGAATGGTCATCCGACTGACTATCGAGGTGACGTCTAGAGGTTTCAATTTAATAAAACAACAATTTTCCATAAGACTTGTAGGCTACACATGCATAACAACACAACCAACAAAATCCAAATAGAATCAAGAGGTAATACATTGCTAAAACCAAAGTAATGGAACCAATCAAGACAAACATTAAAGCACCTGGTAAGCTACCTTTGCCAGGCTTATCTGGCGTCCTCCTCTCCAAAGACATGCTACCTCCTTCCAAGCTTCCAGCACCTTCCCTCTAGAGCAAAAATGATCCCCCCAAAACCTTCTACTCTATTCAAATAGGCTTGGGTGATATTTACATGGTGAAAGTAATTTTCACAAGCTCAAGAAAATGTTACTCACCATTGCCACCACTATGCTAATTAAAGTGCCACCCAAGCATGTCAAAGTTAAAAGGTTTAATGTAAGCCATTTAAATTTCATTCCAAACATTAAGAAATAATTAAAGCACTCTTAAGAATTGATTTAATAATTCACTTTATTAATTTCAATTTCCAATATTAGCTTTTAGTATTGACATTAAATGTCACCAATCTAATTAATACTTTACTAGTCTAAAGTATTAAAGCCACCATTTAATTAATACTTTAGTAATTCCAAAGTATTCATGCTATCAATTAATTAACACTTAATAATTCTTATCCAACAAAATCTATGCATACCACCAACAAACATAGATTCACACCAACAAGATTACACACAATTATTTTATCCCTAAGTAGGTGGTCTCCTTTAAGATAGTATAATGTTATCGCCAACCTATTAAGGAGACTCATTGCTCAAGCAACATCTTGACCTAATGGTGTGAACATAAAAACAAGCAAAATACAAATGCATCTACATGAAGGGTATTTTGTTACCCCGAGTTGTTGACAAGCAAGTCATCACCATAATTTTCAAAAATTTCTCTCAATTTAGGTGGTTCACCCTTATGATCCCACCAATGAGAGTCCTTGGTATGACAACCACAAATACATCACCAGTACCATATTCCAAGCACAAAATACAATTACTCAATCATATTGACATCATAAAAATGAAGTTATGTAATTAAACATTCACACCAATACATAATTCATTATCAATAATGAGTTCTACCAAGGAGGGTTATTACAATTAATCATTTTTCCTTGCTTAAGGATAGATTATGAGCTTCACATTGGGTAAGGACTCAATCTAGATTATGGAGAGCTTCATAAAAGGTATCCCTATAAACCGTGAAGTCATTCATATAAAGTTTGACACATACATTAGTAAGATCCATAAAAATAGAGATAACGGTCCGCTAAGAAGTTGTGGGAGCATTGCATAAATCAAAAGGTAAGACTTTATAGGTGAATGTTCCCTAGGGACATGTGAAAGTAGTTTTATCTTGATCTTTTGGTACCACCTGTATTTGATTGTACCTGCTAAAACCGTCTAGGAAGGAAAAGTATTTTTTCCTATAGAGGGTATTGATCACTTGATGTATGAAAGGTAATACAAAATGATATTTTGTGTGGCCTTTTTAAGTTCTCTGTAATCGACACACACTCACATTTTTTGATTTTTTTGGGAACAATGATAGATGGTGAGACCCATTTGCTATCAAGATAGGGTAGATAAGTCCTACCTCTAGTAGCTTTTCAATCTCAATCTTTACCATATCCCTCAAAGTAGGATTTATCCTATTTTAGGTTTGGCAGATAAGTTTCTTCTCATTAGTACAAATTCTATGAGTGCATATGTTAGGATGGATTTCCTTCATATCACTATAGTCCCATATGAATGCATTGACATGTCAGCTTAAAACATCAACTAACTTAGATTCTTCTACATCTAACAACCAACTATTAATATTGATAGATTTTATTGGTTGTAATTCTATTTGCTTGGTGCATGGTAGCACTGAATTGACTCCTTTGCTCACCAATGAGTCTAAAGGATAATGGTGGGGTAGTAGAGAATGAAAAATTTGAGTATTTTTATTGAAAGTAACCCTTGCAGGAGTGAAGTTTGCTAAAGGATATTTGAAGGATGTGAGGAGATTCCTTTATTGTTTATGTGGTAAGGTGAATGAACTATCATGTAGTGATATAAGTGATAAAGGTTCTTAAGTTTCATCCTTGTCTTTCCACATAAACATATGGACTATAGTCCTCTCATCATCTAAATATGGTTTTCTAAAATAATCCATCAAAATGGTTCAATCCTTGAAAAGATCTTGTAATGGATGTAGCTATTTTGCATGCTCTTGCAGTATCACCATAGATAAACAAGCAATATTGCTTTGTTCTCCAAGTTAATCCACCCATAGGTTGTTAAAAAAATCCATGGTAGGTCTAACTAGAGGGTATAGAGACATCTTTTTGGTATTAAACCTATTAGAGATAGTCATATCCCCAGAATGACGATCAATGAATACAACAATTGTAGCCAACCAAGGTCTTCCAAGGATTAATGGATAATCATTCATCCTAGTCCTTGGTTAGATAATCATGAAATAAATGGGATATTCCCATGATTCTATGACTAAAAGTACAACTTCTACTGTTCCTTTAGGTTGTGCTATAGATTGATCTGCTAGCTAAAGGATAGTGGAAGTGGGTCGCATATTAGTCAAGGATAATTGATTCATTGTTTTGATAGTCATGACATTTATTGTGGCTCTTAAGTCAACTAGGATATTGGGTATCTTTGTTGTACCGATAGAAATAGTAATAATAGGATATTCAAGATATTCATATTTGGGTGGAATGAGCTTACCTACCAAAAGGTCAACTAATTTTCCATCCACTTGTATGGTTTTTGGATAAGCCTTTCATCTCCTTCTAGGCTTCTTAATACACATATCTTAGATGACCTTGTTGAAGATCGATATATCCTTGATTTCTTGGAGTAAAGGGATTGTTATGTTTAATTGTTTTAACTTTCCTAACAGGTCATATTCCTTAGATTGCTCTTATTTAGTCTCCAATATTTTAGGATATGATGCTTGGTGAATTTCTAGAGGATTAATTTTTTGAAGGTTTTCTTCTACTTTATTTCTCAGCTCAAGAATTGGTGCAATATTTTTTCTTTCCTCCTAACGTTCTTCTATTTTTGGAGGCTCTAGATTAGGCAATACATTTTCCAAACAAAGTTACATATTATCACAGTCAATAAAATTGATATTGACTATGTCATTATGCTTTGTATTATAGACAAGAGTTGTCTATTTATTATTATTTAGATTAGCCATAGGTTGAGCCAGTAGTTGAGGTTGTTTTGGAAGTTGTGATTCTACCACTTGAGAAGCACCAGTGGGTCCTAGTAGTAACACTTATTGTTGACCTTGAAATCATCGCTCCTCCCATAATATTGATTGGATTGGGATGGTCTTGACCAATGTTGATTCTGATGTGACCATGATTGGTTTGGCATTTGTTGCATCCATGGTGGATTAAACCATCCTTGGTTATTCCATTCAAGAGATGGAGACCAAGGGTACTGACCCCATTGTTGTTGTGGTGGGGGTATGTTCCATGGAGTATTCCATGGATTTTGTGCCCATGGTGCTCTTTGATTATGGGAAAAATTATTTTGTTGTCCCATGTAATTGAGTTCCTCTATATTAGGAGGACTGCTTCCAAGATTAGCCTTGATTTAAAAAAAAAGATCACATCGGTATGTAAGGTAACTTTTCTCACAAATACTACAAATATTGGTTTTGTTAAGAGGGAATTCTTGTAAAGCATGTTTTTACCTACATCTTGGATAGTATATAGCCAATGGTTCATTGGCCTTAGTTTTAGCTTGTATTTCATCCAATGTTGTGTTTAAGTGTAGGAGAATATCAAATTTTAAGTTAGCAAATTATTCTAATAGTTCTCCTACCTCACTACCACTCTTCCCTACTCGGTGTCTACATGTTCCTTTCCTTGTTCAGGAGTAGTTTCGCCATAGTTCCATAATATTAAAAAGGTATAGCTTATTCACATCACCTTTTTCCATGAGGTTTAAGATATTACTTGACTCATCTTGTAATCCTCGCAAGAAGATCACTTTGACAAGTTCAAGGTCTATGTTTTCCCTACATTTGTTTTAACAAAAAAATCTATCTAGGTACTCCTCAAGAGTCTCATTTTCGTCTTGTTTTATCCTAAATAGTTCTTCATTTTGATCCCTGATATGACAATAATCCTGATACTTTTATAAAATACCTTTTCCATCTCATCCCAACTATGTATGCATTATGGAGCTAACCCCATAAACCATCGTATAGCTGCATCCTTAAGCATGACATAGAATAATTTAAGTTTGTGATTTTCAGTTGTGTAGTCATAAGTTTGACATATGATTTTGAATTCAAACAAAATTTGGTCTTGGTCATCTAAGGTAGTTCCTCTAAAGATAGGTTGGTTTTATGGAGAAATAATTTTCGTAAGGGATTGTACACCAGGGTTCAACTGAATAGGATATGTAAAGGTACTAGAACCATTACTAGTTTCACCTTGTTGTATGTTGCTTTATTCATATCTAGTGTTGGTTTCACCTAGCCTATCTCCCATATTGTTATCTTCCCACCAAATGTTATGGAATAATTTGTATTCATAGAGAGTTCTAAATGGAAGACACAAACCACTATCAAGTTTTTCTAATTGAGGGAATCCTTTAGATCCTAAAGGTGATGATGATTGTTCACTAGCACTTTCTTTGTCTACTTGCGATAAATTGTCTTGAGGCTCAATTATAGGTATAGGGTACTCTTGTTCAACCTCTTAGTGTGGTTGTGCTCTTGTGGCTTTTTGGGTTTTTTTTATGAACCTCCCATTTTTGTCTCCATACCTATTCATATACTAACTTTTCAAATAAACCTTTTTCTTAATCTTAATCTAATTGCCTCTACCTTCCCCTCTCAACATCACTAGATTTACTTAGTTTTAATTGATTGGTCTCCTATTGGCATAAGCACAAATAAGGACACTAGGTATCTTGGTCTATACGATTGGTATTTTTTTTAGGATCTATCCTAGTGAATACTTATATCAATAATGGCCACTAAGGAGGTATATTACCTCTATGACTAAATCAGTTTACTAACTAAGCAAGAGTTTTACAATGTTGGATGCTTAACAAATCTAAAAGTTCCTAGAAACACATGTTCCTTGACAACAATGCCAAAAAGTGATGGGTATCATTATTACCACACTTTACCAAGGTCACTTTTAATTTATCAAACCAAGGGTGGTGTCCTATGGGAAATATGCACTAGGAAGTATTTAAATTAGGACTGGTTTTGGCTCTCTATGCTAGAACTTTAGAAAGTGAAATTGAACTCTAACTACAACTAAAAATGAAAAGGTTTAAGCTAATCAAACACACTTGCAAGAATTGAAAATATTGTAGCAAAAAAGTAAATGAAATTGTAGGAAATAAATGCAACATAAAACAAATAAGGATTCAAGCTAAATTATGGTAAAGTAAATCTAAAACTGATGCAACTAATTACTCTTTTTCCTAGGAAGTAAATGATGTAGCTAATTAACTATTATGGATGCTGAAAAATAACAACAAGACTTAATCTAATAATGCAACAAATAAAACATAAATAAAAGTACCTTCCACCTTGCTAGGAGTGGGCCCTTGCTCGTAGTAATATGGAAGGGAAGATGACTCACTTCAAATCACATATATGTATTACAATAGAAAAATTATAACATACTTTTATTGCAAACTAAATTTAACAAAAAGCTCTTACAAATTATTGTATAAAACTAGCAACATAACAATACAATTCATCTTCTACTTGTTATTAGATCCTAGGTTGTTAGTCTATGTATAATGAAGAGGACAAGGCCCTCTCATACCTTTGTGGTTAAACAAGTTACAACAGTAAATATTCAACTATCAAATTAGTCTCCAAATCAAAAAGTTAAAAAAAGAGAAGTTATATTTGGTAGTCCAACTTAGTGAGCAACTTTGGTGTACTTTAACCGCCATATTAGAGTGATTAGGAAAGAAAATAAATTAGAAATTATTCCTAAATCTATAATTTAATTGCCATATTAGAGTGATTAGGAAATAAAGAAAATAAATTAGAAATTATTCCTAACTCCTACGTACATAATTTAGTGGTTTTAACTCTTTTCCAACTTACTACCAATTGTTAAATACATTATGTTTTGGTTGTTACAAAGTCAAAAGCAATTGACTAAAATAAAAAAAAAGTCATTTTTCTCCCAATTTGGTATCTTTCTAGATGTCAACCAATTACAATATTATCCCTTAGTACCATGTCACCTATGGAGTATCACAATAGTACCTCAAACCATTTGTTATAGCCACTAAGAAGTTCTCTAGCCATGATAGGCTACCATCAATGAGTGTATATTTTGAGAGGGCTTGGAGGATTGCCCAAAGGAGACACTAAGAGAGGTAAGAGGAGGAGGCACTTGGTAGCACTTGTCAAATTTTTGCCCCCTATTACAAAGGTAGTAGTTGAGACTAGACCAGAGGAGGCTAGGCCTTTAGAGGAAACAAGAGTAGATGCCAGGCCAAGCAAGGCTTAGGAGGAGATAGGATTAGCCAAGATAAATGCCTTGCAATAGAAGATTGAGATATTGGAGGTCTAGATCAGGGGCTATGAGAGGACCATGACCATAGAGTGAGAGGTCTATTAGATAGAGTTATCTAAGGAGTAGGAATTCTTGATAGGGGTTATAGTGGAGAGAGATGAAATCTAGGCTAATAAGGTCTAGAGTCTAGAAGAGATAGACCACCTCACGATAGAGCAACAAATCCAACAAATGATCACCACCATATTACAGGTATTATATGACCAGGTGGTAATGAATAGGAATAATGCATGAGGTTAGTTGATAGTGATGACTATAGATAGGAATACAACATGATTTGAGGTAGATCTACTAAGGGGAGAGGTGATGCAACTATGATAGGAGAGTGATGATTCCTGGGTATAGGTAGGAATGAGATCAAGGTAAAGTTAAGATGTAGTGGTCCAATAGTTGTTGGACCAACTGGATATATCCCAAGAGGGTATTAGGTGAGCAAATTTCTACAAGGATATATATTACCAAGTGATGCATGAGGACTAGAGACGCCCTTCTTCTTTGAGGACACAAACTAAATATCACTTGAGGTTGATGCCAATATCTCAATTGGTAGGGATTCCAACACCATAAAAATCAATGTAGTGGTCACCATCATAGCCAAGGGGAGGAGAGTCTAGGGAGGGTAGCTCTTAGAGTTGATGGGATATTGAGGCATTTTGTAAGTTTTGTATTGTTATATAGGGTTAGATGTATCAATTTTGTTGATGTGGTACACTAGTCCTAAAGCATTGATATCTGGCCGAGTGTACCAATTTTGCTATTATGGTATACCAATATTAGATTATTGATGTACATGATGAGATTTTGATGCTATGTAGATTCATTTTTGATAGTCTAATGTTCCTTGTATTGATGTGGATAAAAACGAATCTAGGATTTGCTTTAAAAAATATGCTTAAATAAGCAAATTACAACCATAATACTCCAATGCGAAAAGATGCTTAACCATAAGCTAAAGTTAAGCTAATATGCCAACAAACTCTAACTAAGCTAACAAATCCAATATTTGCTAACTCATAAGATGCTAACAAACTAACAAATGTGAGCTTTAAGAAGCTTCATGCATTACAACATAGGCCTAGTAAAAAATAATATAAGCCTAACTAGGACATGAATAATTAAGTCTAACCAAGCCTAACTATTACATACATCGAGTGTAATCCTCATCATCACTCTCCACCTTAGAAGCATTGGATTTAATGCTTTAAAAAGGAAAGGAAAATCATGTGATATCTGATGGTGTGATATCTAGTGAACCTAATGTGGAATCTGACCATGGTGGGTAAGAAGATAGGAAATGGTAGATCCTTGTTGTGTGTGATGAGTCTTTGTGTCAAATACTTTGTCTAAATCAAGCAAAAGTTGAAATTCAAGTACCAAATTAGTGGGATGACTGATGATAGGATCAATATCCAAAGTGGGCTCATGGTATGACTTCAAAAGATCCACATTAATGATGTCATGAATGCCTAGATGAGCCATAAGATCAAGGTAAAATGCATTCTCAAATACCTATTAAAGAATGGTGTAAGGCCCATAGCATAAAAGGTTTGATTTTAGTATGTGCCTTCTTTGAAAAATATTATTTATCCAAATAGTGCCAGACTTTTTCACCAATCTAAAATGGATGAGGAACACAATGCTTATCTATGGATTATTTTTGTTACTGTTGGGTCTTATTCAAAATTTGAACCACTCTAGACTGAAGACTCTACAAGTTTTGGATAAAACGCATTTCCTTATCTTGCTCCTTTTGAATGTGAATAGTAACAAAATAAGGACAAGATAAAGGTAACTCATATGGTGCCAAGGGTTGAAACCCAAGGTAAACCTCAAAGGGAGAATGTCTAGTGGATGTGTGAATGACTTGGTTGTAGGTGTGATCAATGTGAGTTAGACTCAAATCCTACTTCACTGGAGAAGTGTGATGATAAATCCTCAAACTCTAAACTAGAGTATGATTCACTACCTCAGTCTACCCATATGAATGTGGATGGAAACTATGGAAAAGTTAATGGAAACTCCCAAACATTTCCATTAGGATCTCCAAATATGACCCACAAATTCATTGTCAAAAATAATGCTGGTAGGGAGACTAAAGGAATGCCATACTGTCTCAAAGAAAAGTTGAGCTAAGTTTGGTGTTGAACTTATCTTTCTGCATGGAATGAACTTATCCATCTTACTGAATCGATCCACAACCATAAATACACAATCATGCTACCTTACAGTCATTAATAATCCACTCAACAAATCCATGGAAATGATTTTCCAAGGATGAGAAGGAATGGGAAAAGGAACACTTAAGCCCAATTTTCTATTTCTAGGTTCATAGAGGCAACAATGAACACATAGTCTCAAAATTTATAACACATCTCGCTACATATGAGGCTAGTAGAAGAACCACTACAAGTGATGAAGAGTCTTATGTTTCCCAAAATGTCCACCATAGAGCATAGAATGTGCCTCTTTGAGAAGAGATAATCGATGCTCCTTAGGTACACAAAGTTTATCCAACTTATACAATAATCCATCCTTCAAATGATAATCTTGAAAAGGACTTAGATTAGAAGAAGGATGTAAAATATGTTGGTAAACTTTACCAAAATTTGAATTAAGAGGATATTGGGTTGACTAAGTCTAGAAACCAATGTGAGAAGTAGTTACCATTATCAATGTGAAAGTTGTTGGAGGGTGACTCAAACAATCAACTACATGGTTACTACTTTATTTTTTATACTTGATCACTAAGTGGAACTGTTGCAAGTAGGTTGCCCACTTCATGTGGTGTGTTTCTTCAATCTTATTTTGAGATTGAAGGAACTTAAGTGGCAAGTGATTAGTATGTACTATAGTTTCTTTTTCAAGGAGATAATGTCTCCTATACTTAATAGGTTGCACCAAAACATCTGTCTCTATACAACTCCAAGGGTAAACTATGAGGCATTTGTATCTATCTCAAAATGTTGAGAAAGGTCAAGAAGGACTAGGATAGGGGCTATACATAGTTTTTGTTTCAATGTATCAAAGGCACGAACATGGTCCTTTGTCCATTGAAACATAACTTTGGCCTTAGTCAAATGATACAATGGAAAGGCAATAGTGGAAAACCTAGGAATGAACTTGTGGTAGAAATTGGCAAGTCCAAGAAAACTCCTTAATTTAGTGATAATAGGAGTGGGCCAATGAAGGAGGACTTTGACCTTGGCAGGATCCACTTTAATGCCTTTATCATTGATGATAAATCCAAGATAGGATATGGAGGATTGAGCAAAAGAACACTTGGAAAGGTTAGCAAACAATTGGTTCTCTAGAAGGGTTTGGAGAACTTGTTCTAGGTGAGCTAGATGAGCCTTCCAAGTGGGTGAAAAATAAGATGTCATCAAGATAAATGATCATAAATTTGTCTAGGTTTTCCCTAAACACTTCATTCATAAGCCTCATGAATGTAGTTGATGCATTGGTAAGACCAAAAGGTATAACAAACCACTCAAATAATCCTAACTTGGTCTTAAATGCTGTCTTCCATGTATCCTCTACCTATTGCTCGGACCTGATGATACCCACTTTTTAGATCTATCTTTAAAAATAACTTTACCCCTTGTAGCTAATCTAGAAGATCATCAATTCTAGGGAGTGGATACCTATTCTTGATGGTGATTTTATTCAAGGCCCTAAAATCAATACATAGTCGCCAAGTACCATCTTTCTTAAGTACCAACAAAATGGGTGAAGCACAAGGAGATGTACTTGGCTTAATGAAGCCTTTAGCTATCAAATCATGAATTTGCTTTTTTACTTCTTCCATTTGAGGCATTGATTGCCTATACATGGGTGCATTAGGAAGAGATGCTCTAGGAATAAGATCTATGCTATGATTGATTTCTCTTACAAGTGGAAGACTAGAAGGTTCCTTGAACACTTGTGCATAAGATTGCAAAATTTTATTAAGTGAAGCATTCTTAACAAAATTGTGATGTGTTGCTTGAGTGTCTTCATTTTGAGGCCTTATGAAGATTAATGCCAACTCCTGTGCTTGATTCACTTCTTTGCGTGCTTGACAACAACTTAAAACCAAATTGGTAGTAGGTTGAGTGCATCTAATTAGATATGCTTTGTTATCCAAGTGCAAAGTATAAGTGTTTAGAATGGCATGATAAATGGCATCCCTATCATATTGATAGGGTTTTCCTAACAACAAACCACAATAGTCCATAGAGGTGACATCACATGTGACCTTATCCATAAATTTTGGACCAAATGCAAAAGAGATAGTGCAAGTGTGTGTGACTTTTGTAGTACTCTTGCTATCCTTCCATCCCAAAGAATAAGGATGAGGATGAGGGCTCAATGGAAGCTTCAAATTTTTGACAATGGAACTCGTAATTATATTTTTCTAAGTTGTTGTCAATAGTACAATTTGTAAAAACGTCATGAGTCAAATGGGCCCTAGTGACGAACAATTTTTCATGACCATTTACAAAAGAATTGTGATGCATAAGGGTTAAATTATTCAATTTACCCTTCAATTCTTGATATGTTTTTCCTTCTCCCTTAGCCTCAATGGGGCCATCATTGGGGTCCCCATTAGGAGGCTTTACAACTAAGGATTTTTGCTTCATCTTTTGCAATTAAAAATAATTATTCCTAAAATGTCCTATCTTCTTACAATGAGTACAATAAATTTAAGAGTAATAATAAGAAGAAGAATATTTCTTAGAATAAGAATAAGAAGAATAAGAAGAGGATGAAAGGGAAAAGAGAGGAAAATAAAGATGTCTTCTTTACTTGTTGCTAATTAGATGCCCTGGTGGGTCTTGAATATCGAGCTCCTCTCGATTGGCTAGCAAGCTTCTCCTCCGCCAATTGTGCATGGTTGAAAGTTGCATCTAAAGTATCCAAGGGAGTATATTTCAACTCCCTATACAAGTGTTCAAGAAGACCACTTGTAAATTTGATGATCAAGGCTTCTGCTGGATCCTTCACATGAAGCAAAATATGCAACCTGTTGAATTAGAAGACATAATGTTGAACAAGAACATTGTAATATTGTCTTAATATATAACATTTGACTCTTAACTCTTATTCATAATTAGAAGGGTAAAATGTATCCTTCAAATCTTGGACCAACTCTTCCCATATGGTAATGGTATTTTGGTCTTCTTGTCTATCCATAATCACGAGCTTTGCTAACCCTGATAGCTTGAGTTTAGCAAAAGGTACTTGGTCATCAACAGGAACTTTAGTATAGGAGAACCAAGTCTCCATGTCCATAATCCAACTATTTAAGACATTAGGATTCCTAGACCCATCATAAGTTTTGACATCACATTTTGTGTTTGCCTTAAGAAATTTAGAGACCTTAACATAATGGGCATATTGGAATGTGATATCTTGCACTTTATTAGATAAAAGACCAATTGTTTGGGCCAAAGAAAACATCTAATCTGCTAAGTCTGATGCCATTTGGGATCTAGTATAAGCCAAATGGACTAAAAAGAAATGGATACTTAAGGACCAAAAAGAAATGCAACTATGATCCTATTAAGCAACTACCTTCAAAAGATCAAAACAAGATCTTTTAAGGCTTACAATTTTGCTAATTATAATAAAATTTTTTCTTCACAAATTGATTCCTATGCCTAAGCAAGATAAAATTTCTGCCTCTACCAAGCAATTTTATAGTCTGTCAAGGGTAGAAAATGGCAAAAATAAAAAAATAACTTGATGCTAAGGCACCAAAATAAAAAGAATACTCAATTACTTAAAAAAATAAATAATTAATTAAAAAAATATTGTTTCCTACTAGGTCAACGATGGCAAAATTCTAGTAGGTCAATGATAGAGTGTCGATAGGTCAACGCAATGGGAAATAAAAAGTCAACATAGCAAGTCAATGGTCAATGACTGATTTGTGGTCACATAGGGCTTAGCTAGCCTCAATGATAGACTATTCTTCTTGTGTCATACCTTTTAAACCCCAACAAAGCCTCCCACACAAAAGATGTGGGATATTTGTCTTATAAAGAAAGAAGAGAAAAAATGGGTAAGCCATTGCAGATTATCTCAACGTGCCTTGTGTCAAGCGATTTATCATAAAATAACCAAAAAATCAGGTTGCAAGGAATAACAAGGGGAGATCAACACCGTGCATATTGGTCAATCAAAGGCTTCAGGATGCCATTGACGAACCCATTGGGCTGGTCGATCTTCTTTTGAGAACTGGCACTTTTGAACTCCTATAAAGACCAAAACACCCCACTTTTGGGATAATGCCCATAATATTTTTTAAATTCCGCATTGTAAGGCCATCGAAAACTAGCAAAAAAATACTTGATATCATTAGGATATGTTCAATTTTTTGTTGAGAATTCTAGATTTGGTCAACAAATAACTTGATGTCATTGAGGAGTAGCAATCTATGATTAGGCTCTATCAGGAAGATGGTCATCTACACCATTGAAGAGAGAGGGAGTTGTCGAGTAGATGCCATAAAAATAGAAGATACTATCAAGAGGGAGGTAAGATCTTTGATGCCAACCATTGGGGGGAGGGGGTGGTGGTGCTAAAGCCTTGTTGGGAGGCTAGCCATTGACGTCATCAACCACTAGTGGTTGGTGATGTTATTAGCCATTGGTGGTCAAAGAGCAGCTTGAGGTAGCTAGGAGGTGGTCAAAGAGCGGTTGAAGGTGGTTGAAAGGTGGCCAACAAGAATCAGGTCAACTGCCTGGAAATCAGGTGGATTGCACTCAATTAACCAAAACCTTAGGAAAATAAAAATAAAAATTAATATGATTAAAATGTAATATTTAATTTAAAACCTTAATTTGGTCTTGTAAATGTAACTAGAGCTTGAATTAAAGGGTTGAGACAAATACTTCTAAGGTAACCAAAGGTAATTTTGCAACTGAATATTAATCCTAAAGGTGCCATAAATATTGAATTTTGCTAAAAATAAAAATAATCCAACTTAGCAACAAAGAGCTTCAAAGACTTGCATATGCAAATGCAAACCCAAATTGAGGATGATCTAAACCAAGTAGCCTATCCCACCCATGGATGATCCAAAGCTCTGATACCAACTAATGTGGATAAAAAAGAAGCTAGGATTTGCATTCAAAAACATGCTTAAATAAGCAAATTACAACCATAATCCTCCAAAGTGGGAAGATGCTTAACCATAAGCTAAAGTTAAGCTAAGATTCCAAAAAACTCTAACTAAAAAATCTAATCTTTGCTAACTCATAATATGCTAATAAACTAACAAACATGAGCTTGAAGAAGCTTCACACATTACAACATAGGCCTAATTAAAAATAATATAAGCCTAAGTAGGTCATGAATAATCAAGCCTAACTACGCTTGACTATTACATACATCAAGTGTGGTCCTCATAATGCATTATGGGTGTTTTTTGTGTGATGCAAATTATTTATGTATGATAAAAATATAGATTAATTACATACTATATAAATAAAATATGGATTAATAATTTATTTGATGTATCATGTTTTGTAGTGTTTGATAATGATATATTATTTGTGATAAATTTATTTTTATGAGGCTTTATTGGTAATAAGTGATTATAGAAGAAAATGATGAACAAATAGGTAAATGATATATTTTTTTGTGAGGAATGGCTAGAGAACGATGTAATTAATTGAGAGATTTTGAAATGGTTTGAAATATTTAATGATTTTTTTAAATATTATTTTGCATAGTTATAGTGAAAATTGTCATATGGTAAAAATTTGAAATAAATAGGAAATAATAGGTGATTGGGTAAAGGTGATCATATGATGATTAAATCAATATAATAAAAGCATATGAGCACTAATTTGAGGATTTTGTGAATTTTTTGTAATTTTAACAAATTTATGCTTAGGAGGATTTAAGGAGAAGCTCAACATGTAGTATGTGATTCAAGGAGTTAGGGCAAGAGTGAAGGATACATTGAAGGGGATTATAGTGAATATGGTATACCTAATGTAGAAGACTAAGGGTGTTTTTATAAGGTTTAGGTATTTCGATGAAAGTTGGAAATACCTTGATAAGATCACATCATATTAAAAAGGGTTACAAATTTTGAAAGTTGGCTAGTTAAAGCCTAGAAGAAGTTTGGACATTGGCCAATTAAGGTCGAGGATGAGGGAAGTTCCTGTAATATGTACAAGATATTTGGAACAATTATGACACTATGTACAATGACCAATTAAGGCCTATAGTTGAATAAAAATTGAATGACTAGTTGAGGCCTATATTTAAATAAATTTTGAACGGTCAGTTAAGGCCTATATTTAAATAAATTTTGAACAACGACTAGCTAAGGCCTGTTTTGAACAATTATGAATACTTTTCAATTAAGGCCTATGAACGAAAGTCTATAAGGCCTATTTGAACAAGTTTGACCGATGACCAGTTAAGGCCTATTTTGATCAGTTAGTAAAAAGAGTATGTACAATGGTCAATAAAGGCCTACAATTTTAGAATATTTATGAAATATTTAAAATATTTATAAAAGCATGTACAACAACCAATTAAGGCCTATATGAACAATGACCATTTAAGGCCTATCTGAACAAGTTTGAACAACGACCAATTAAGGCCTAAGATTTGAATAAGTTTGAACAACGACTAGTTAAGGCCTATATGAACAATGGTCAATTAAGGCCTATATGAACAAGGATCAGTTAAGGTATATTTTGAATAGGTTTGAACAATGACCAGTTAATGCCTCTTTGAACAATGGCCAATTAAGCCCTATTTGAACATGTTTGAATAATGGCCAATTAAGGCCTATATTTGAAAAATGACCAATTAAACCTATTTGAACAAGTTTGAATAGTGGCCATTTAAGGCCTATTTGAACAAGTTCAAACAATGGCCAGTTAAGGCCTATTTGAACAACAACCAAATAGGCCTATTCGAACAAGATTAGTGCAATATAATAGTAATTAAATTAATTACTTCCTAATTAATTTAATTAATAATGAATGTTAATATTAACCATTAACATCGATATTAATATTTTTTAGTATTAATAATACCAAAATTATTATTAATACCAACTTAATCAAATTGTTTCCATATCTCAAAACACATGCATGAATGCATCACAATAATAATTTGTCAGTCCAATATGCAATCATTAATATGCACAAACAATGCTTTTTCCTTGAGTAGGAGGCTTACGATAACTACAGTGTTATCACCCTCCTACTAAGTATGACTTTTTTTCTTTAACAACAACTTCCTTGCTCGATGGTACATTTTTAATCAAGCATACATGTATGCAATGTATCTATACGAGGGTATTATTTTACCCTTGAGTTGTCAATGATAATTTCATCCATCATTTTCCTTTTTCTCTCAACTATGGTGGTTGTCCCATACCAATCCACCCATGAGAGTACCTGGTTTTGCAACCATAAATTTCATCAACAATACCATATTCTAAAAGTAGCATAATTCAAATTTGAAAAGCTTAAAAGTGAAACTATCAACATATCTTGATAAAATAAAATGAGATTATGCATTTTATATCCACACATTAATACATAAATCAAGCATCAAGAAAAAATCCTGCTAGGGTGGGTCATTATAGTAAACCTCTTGATTAATAAATTTAGAGAGAAGGTTGATTGTGTGTCTCTCCTTGAGTAACTGACAACCATAAAAAGAGTGCATGTGAAGACAATGGATGATTTCAATGTCTAATTTTATAAAACCTAGCAAAGAATACTTGATGATATCAGATCTCCATTGGGTAAGGTATTTATATATTATTTGAAAGCATTTAATTCTAAAATAGCCATGATGGTAAAATCTAAAGGAGTTATCTCTTTGTTGGAAGCATATTGGATAGACATACATGCCAAAAACGACCTAAATCTAGATAGGTAGGCTAGCCCCTAGGTCACCCTTGCTCCTACTTCTATCCACCCAACCTTTCTATAAACCCTCCTCAACCATCTTGACCATCACTTATCATGCTACCCTTGTTTCAAGTTTGAAGAAAATCTAAACTCCTCTCTCAACCCAACCACATCCCTATCCTAATATTTATGCTTTAGAGATGGAAAAAATAAGGAGTATATTGAGGATGATCCCTAATGAGGTAACAACCCTCAAAAGGTAATAAAATATCCAAAGGTTCCCATATCATAACTACTCAACGCCCTTTTTAGTAGAGCAACCAAAACTATTGACCCTTTCCAAATAGGTATTAGAGACCTCCACCTTTGCCTAATAGGTATTTGCGTCAATCCTAAACCTTGGTTCAATAAATAGTACTTGTACCCATCCTCTTACAATAAATTCCCCCTAATCCAATAAGACATGTGGTCACCATATAAAAAAATTACATGGAGGATCCCAATGTATGGTATTGCTCCATCCTTGAGGTACCCCTCGACTCTCATGGAAAAAATGAGTCTTGGTTGACCTATGAAACCTTTCAAAACCAACCACCCACCTCATACCAAAATTTGGATACTTTGAATCCAAACCTAAACCCTCCTCTCTATATTTTGGAATTATCAAAAATTAACTCCTCAACACCAAAAAAAACCTTCATGATATGGGATGAGGTAGAGGTATATGCAGTGGTAGATGAAGTAGATCTCAAAGCTCCCAAAAAACCATAAGTTTGATTAGACTACATGATAAGATCTAAAAGAAAGGTAGTCAAAGAGTAAGGGAGGATAAATCAAGCAGGTCCTATACCCCAAGGTTAGCCAATTAATTCTCAAAGGTCATTTCCATTCCAAATTTATTAGGTCATAATGTCCAAACCATCCTAATAACTGTAAAGTATGGTCTAAAAGATTCGAAGCAACATATAACATGACTTAAAAAATTTCTCAATAAGTTGAAAAGACCACACTTTTGCTACCATCAATCACCATATTGAAAACCTATTCCATTGGGTCATTTAATATGGTAGACCATTTGAAAAAATCTACAGTGGCTATGCCTCTCTAGGATGTCTTGATAATGCTTGAACAAATAAAATGCCTAGAGGAGGCTCTACAAAAATAGAAGGCATTAGTCAAGAAAATTATGACTATAATCTTATAGATATCTAACTCCAAATAAATATAAGCTAAGCCTATGTCTAGTATATAAGGATAATCTAATACACAACTATCTAGTGAATTTTAGGTCTAACACTTCAATCATGCCCAAGAAAGTAGCAAATGTACTTAGACTAGTGTATGAACCTATTAACAATAGGGTGGTTCAACTAGATGGCACTCTAGTGCAAATATTTGGACTTATGCAAAATCTTCCCCTTGCACTCCAAGCTTGTCCCGACCTTATGGTTAACTAAAAAACTTGTTTGTGTAGACACACATGGTCCATTTGTATCAAATCAAATCATGCCAAAGTGAAGGTTAGCACCAAAATAATACAAATCATTTGATAGAGTAGCGATGGAAGGAAAATTGCCATTAAATATCAAGATATTACAACCCCATGAAACCATAACCACAAACATCTAGACATATGGTGATGTAGGATCAAAGTATGAAGCTCCTTTAGTCATGAAATGCAAGTAATATATAGGATTACATAGGACTCCAACGTAGGTTAAGTGGTTGCAACAATCTGCCAAATATGGCCAACCACTTAACTACTAGTTAACAAAATGCTAACTATGGATGTCCACTAACTGTTAGAAGACAAACAAGATCTCTAACAATTAACTAACATCAAACAACATGCTAACAACCTATTTCTAACATGGGCATACTATGCCTCACGTGAATACAAAGTGCAAGAAATAAGAATAATAATAAACTATATATTAACTTAGGATTAAGTGAATAAGCCTAAGTTATCCTCAACATATGGTGAATGAACACTAATCCAAATATAGAGAGGAAAGGTTTGAGGTTGAAGTGATGCTCACCATTTGATTAAAAGTAATCTATAGACGACATCTCAAATGACACATATTTATTACCTAAAAGGTCCCTCATGAATGGTCAATATGAAGGCACATAGTCCAATATTAAGTTGCAAAATGATAAAAATATTTTTAATCCACCCCTTGGGAGGAGTGTCACGATACCCACCTCTAAAAAATTACTCCCAAGGCTGACGCCTGGAAAGCAAATTCCAAATTTAAAATTATTGAGAAGGGTCTTGGTAGTGGGTATGCATTTATAATGAATGGATGATTGATTGTAGGTGCCTAGGTATCACATGGAGAATCTATTGGACAAGAGAAGGAGTTGTAGAACCACTCGAATAGTTAAAAATAACACTCCCATCCCATGTCAATTGTACATATGATCAATCCACCTAGGATGAACTAAAGGCTAGGAATGATAATGTTTCCTTAACTATATTGTTGAAGTAGAAAGGTGTATAGATACAATGCATTAGTAGGAGTGCCAAATATCTCAAAAGCAGGCAACCACATCAAACATTCATGGTTGATAAGGTTATAGATCATCCTAGGCAAGATGTTTTGGATTAGAAAGGCAGTGATAGTATTTTCTCAATAGATTCAACTCAATACGAAATCATTTCCAAAAGATAATGGATGAATATTGAAGTGACAATAGGTATTCCCTATCACCTTTCTAAGAGGTGAATATCTCTCATACATGGAGAAGTTAAGTCTAATAGACACACCAATCCCTAAAAGAAAAATCTATAAAATGAAAACTCTCTACCTTTAAAGTATTTCCTATTTTTTGAGCAATCAAGAAGTTCAAAGAACATAGGTTAAGGAAGCAACCAAATGAGTCTAAGAAAAATTAGACCCTACTTATGCAAAGGTATCCAAAGAACCATGTAGGAAAAAAGTAACACTTGCAACCATAGAACTAGATCTAGGTCATTCTCCATTTTGGTGGTGGCCTCTCCTTTTACTTTGGGTTAAGAGACACTGGCCCATCCTTCCCAGGATACAAGCCCTAAAATGTTAAGGGACATAGTGGAGGGCATAGAAAACCCCAAGTTGTCCAAGTGAATAGAAAAACTAAGAGAAGGGTCATTATAGAGATATAGCCAGAGCATCCTTGAGCCCTTTAGGGATGTAATTTGTAATAAAACCTTGGCTCAATAGCTAGTACCCAAGGTGCATAATTACTATGAAGTAGTAGTTTTAGGTGTAGAAAATTATAATGCCCAAACTCGATAGATTGAGACATCGAATAAGGGATTTAGAGGAATTATCCATGCTCACCTAATTTGGAAGATGTTGATGGTGGAGATGAGAAGACTTACCATCAACTATGAAAGTGATGATAAGCTCCATAATATCATCCCATACAAGCTAAACTATATTTTGGAGGAGTGTTACATTAAGGGGGATAAGCTATCAAAATTTTCCTTACGCCTCAACAACTTGAGGAAAAATGCCAAGGATATCGCACAAATTTTGGCATTCATTTTTGGATTTAAAGAAGATAGTTACTTGTTCCCATCCCAACTTTGCAACTTATACTACATAAGACATACACCCAATAAAGAAAGAGTGGTATTTGACTTTGGTGACTATATCGTCAAGAAAATCCATGAGGGATTGTCCAAGTTTAAGAGATCAAGAGCTTAAAATTTTCAACATTTTTGTCCCATATGATTCTATTCCAAAATCTAAGCACATACCCCAAACAATCCCTAAGGCTAGTTGAGGTAAGAACATCTTCTAGGAAAATGAAACGGGTTGATAACAATTGGTAAAATTTTAACTGCCTGAACCAATGCATAAATAGGGAAGAGAAAGTGGAAATATTAGGAGAACAAAAAAAAAATTAAAAAAAGAGAATGACATGGGAAGGAGAAAATAGATAGTATGCCTAGGAAAGAAAAGGATGAATTGACAAAAGCAGGGAAGAACAATGGACAAATGCAAGAAAGATAAAGAATAAAACCAACATTAGGAAGTTGAAGAGAAAACTAACACCAAGAGGTTGAAGATAAAATTGGCATGAGGAAATAGAAGAGAAAAATGGTATGAGAGACTTGAAGAGAAAAATGTTGTAAGGAGAGAAGAAGGAAGGGAAGAAAAACAAAAAAAATAGGAAGAGATATCAAGGAGAGTACCTCAGAAACAGAGGAGGGGTTGAGAAAGAAGATATTATGCTATTTGTAGATCATAATATTTGAACACAAAACATAGATTTAATAGGGCCTGGAGATAGCAAGCATAGAAAACCTGAGAGAAACCTAGAGAATGGTATGAGATAGAATAAATAGAAGAGAAAGAAATAGAAACAAAAATATGCATAAGGGAGGGGTGATATTATCATTCTGCTCTATCATAGCAATCATTTTTCATGCTATCAGGTATTGATGTTTATTAATACCATTGTAAAATTATTGAAAAAGTCTTTATAATATGATATATTCCCATTTGTTATGTATGATTTTTTGTTGTTGCATTGCTTAATCTCCACATGGTAAAATTTATAGGAATAGATAGAACATGGCAAAGGGGAGTAGAATATTTACACAAGAATATTTCATTCTAATGGTGAATTTCTTTTCCTGTACATGTAATTACTATACAAATTTTTGTTATAAAGAGGAAATACCACCTTAGCAAGTTCACAACCTAACTTTTTCATAGCCTTATGATATTCATCATCATTTGAGATGCATCATCTCATGATTTAAATTATCTTGTTAACACATTATTCTATTATACTACTGAGTGAACCATTATCTGTGGAAGTCACCACCTTGCCTAATAGGAAATTATCATTTCAAGATTAAGCATTTTTTGACTCTGTTGTACAACTAAAGCTACCATACAAATGATTTTATTGTATAGTCAATCCTTACCATATAATTGATCATGTCATACAAATGAGATAATCGTACAACCAATGTGACCATACAATGCAGAGTGTCATACACGAGAGTTGTACCCCTAGACCAATTGTATAGTTGTATGATGTCATACAAGGATGGTAGGTGTTCCATCGAAGGTGTGTTGTCTTATGCAATGAAGTGTTCTAGTTTTAAGACATTAATATCGTACGAGTTTACTTGTTGAATTTCATGTGTGACTATAGAGCATCTTGAGGTTATAGATAGATTGAAGACTTGTGTTATATGAGAAGGTCATCCATAGGAGGAATCCATTCTCTCATCTCTATAATTTGGTATCAAAGTTGGTTGTGATACATACTGGAGGAAGATGGTATAATGGGTAAGAGGAATACCTCATGGTTTAGGACCCTGACCAACGGATATAGCAAAAATGCTAAGAGGAATTACTACCAGTTTAGATGTAATTAAGATTACAAAAAGGAGAGGCATTCATATTGAGGAGATTAGTGATAATAAAGAGGAGAAAATTGGTCATGCAAAAGCTCAAGATGAAGAGCAAGGAGAAGAACAAAGGTAGTGATTAATTTGGACAATCTCAAATATAGGACATAAACCAAAGATGGATACTCCTTATTTTAATGGTAGTTTAAACCTAGAAGAGTTGATTTATTGGATAATTTACATGGAGAGATTATTTGATTATGAATCTATGGAGGATGCAAAAAGGGTCAAATTTGCTTGTATGCAGTTGAAGGGAAATGCTTATATTTAGTGGGATCATGTTCAAATAGAGAGATAACAAAAGGGAAAGGATATAATCCAAAAATGGGATAAGTTTGTATCCAAATTGAAGTCTAAATTTCTACCTATTAATTAACATATTGGATTGTTTAGAAGACTTCAAAAATTTAAGTAGAAAGAGTTAGGAGTAAAATAACATATAGAACAATTCTATAAATTGACCATAAGAGTAGGTCATATAGAATATGAGGAGGAGAAGGTGGAAATATATATAAATAGACTAATATTATCCATATAAGAAGGGATTGGTCTGATTCAAATAAAAATTATTGAAAAGTCATACTAGTATGTGCTCAAGGCCGAGGAAAAGTTGTTGCAAAGGCAACAAAATAATTCTAAAGAAAGAGGACATTTCTATAGAGGAAGAGAACAATAAAATAATGGTAGGGGAGAGAATATGCAAGAAGGAGACACTAGTGCTTCTCAAAGTGATTTCAGCTAAAGTACCTGAGAAAAGGGTGAATCATCAATACGATGAGGTGGATTTGGAAGAGGTAGAGAACATGGTTTTACTAGAAAGTGTTATAGGTGCTTGGAAGAAGTACACAAGGAATTTGAGTGCCCTCAAGCATAGCAAATTAGTGGATATGTAAAGGAAACCAATATTCAAATTGTAAAAGGAGATGAAGATAGTATTGCTTCACTAAAGCACATTGAAAAACCAAAACAAGGAGAATACCCTATGATAGAAAATGTATTATTGAAACCAAGGAGGTGTATGAGCTTGAGTTGAGAAGGATCATGTTACAAATAATTTGTAAATCAAGAGGAAAATATTGCCAGGTTATTTTGGACACTGGGAGTATGGATAATTTAGTGTCTACATATATGGTGGAAAATATTGGGTTGAAGAGGAATGAACACCCAAATCTATACAGAGCCTCATGGTTTCAAAAGAGGCATCAAATATTAGTAACTAAACAATGTATGGTAACTTTCAAATTGGTTCTTACAAGGATGAGATATTATGCCTATGGATGCTTTTCATATATTATTGAAAATACCATGGCAGTTTGATTAAAAGGTAGTGCATGATGGTAGTATGAACACCTATAACATTGATAAGAATGAAAAAAGGTACACATTAAGTCCATTGAAGGACAAATAAAAAAAGGTGGACAACAATCCTATAGTGTTCTTGGGTACAGAAAAATTCCTTAAGGAGAATGAAGAATAAGGAATCACATTTTGATTTCATCACTAAACCCACAAAAGAAGAGAGAGTGGACAAGTTGGATGAAATCCCACATAAAGTGAAGGATTTATTCAAAGAATGTGTAAATATTCTTTCAATATTGGTCATCGCATAGATTTTAGTCCAAGCTTGGGATCACATAATAAGTCAACTTATAGGATGACACAAATGAAGAGTGAGGAGGAAAAGGTAGAAGCAAGCAAAAAAAATAAACACGAGGAAGAAGCATATAGCCTAGGTCACCAAGAGTAGTAATGATGAAGATGATGTTACAATAATTTCTACTACATATAAGGAGAAAGAGAAAGAGAAAATAAATGGTAAAGAGATAATAGAGGAAGATGAACCTCATCAAGTCATTAATGGCTATGATAAAGGCCACATTGTTGAAGACCATAGTGGTGATGAAGAAATTGGGTACTTTGAAAGGCACATTAAAGGCATTGGATCCAAGCTAATAAGAAGAATAGGGTACAATGGTAAAGGATTTGGAAGATATGGGCAAGGTGTAAAAATACCAATAATTCTAGATATAAGACCAAGGAGTGAAGACCTTGGATATATAGGTCAAGCAGGAAGCAGTTATACTACATTTGCAAGAAGAGAGATTAGTATAGGGGATGAAGGTCCTAGGATGGGTTGTTGTAGTCAGCATGGATGATATGGACATATAGGAAATAGGAGTTGGAACTTACATCCTTATGAGATATATGAAGGATATAATCACTCCAAGAGAAGGTGTTTGCACCAAGAGAACATAGTCAAAAAATACATTTTGAATGGGTTTGAATGGATGTGATGGAATGAGATAAGGTGAAATAAATATTGAGTGTATTTTATAAGAGGAGGTTTAGTTCTCAAAGGAAGCCCGAGACAAGAAAAAATTTAGCCCTATGGAGACATCCAAGATAAAATGGTAATAGCTTGGAAGAATAATTCATGTTCATAATCTAGATCTCAGAGAACATTTCCTCTTACTTGGTGAGTATGATGCACGAGCATCCACCAAGAAAGTAAAACAGGTCAATAATGATTGGTAAAAAGTTTAACCGAATGAACCAACACATAAATAGGGAAGATAAAGTGGAAATGATGGGGAAGAAAAAGAAAATTAAAAAGAGAGAATGGTATGGGAAAGAGAAAATGGATAGCATTATTGGGAAAGAAAAGAGAGGAACTGATAGAAGCAAGGAAGAGAAAGGATAAAACCAGTGCCAGGAATTTGAAGAGAAAATTGATGTGAGGAAGTAGAAGAGAAAAAATATGTGGGACTTGAAGAGAAAAATACCATGAGGAGAGAAGAAGAAAGGAAGAGAAGAAAAGAAAATAAATAACTGGAAGAGAGGTCGAGGAGAGGACCTCAAAGATGGAGGAGAGGTTGAGAAAGAAGGAAGGTATTCTGCTATTTGCAGATCATATGTAAATGAGAGGTATAGAGTGGATAGGGGCTAGAGATAGGAATCATAGGAAGCCTAAGAGAAATATTGGGAATTAGATGAGATAGAATGAACAAAAGAGAAAGAAATGAAAAAAATGCATAGCAGAAGAGTGATATTATCATTTTTCTTGATCAAAGCAGTCATTGTACATGATATCTATCATTGATGTTTATTAATACTATTATGAAACTATCGAACAAGTCTATATAATATGATATATTCCCATTTGTTATGTATTATTGGTATAATTATTCATTGTTTCATTTCTTAATCTCTGCATGGTGAAATTTGTAGGGATAGATAGGAGAATGTGGCAAATATAAGTAGAATATTTATGTAGGAATGTTATCATGCTATTAGTCAATGTATTTTCTTGTATGTGTGATTACTGTATAGGTGCTTGTTATAAAGAGGAAAGATCATCTTAGGAAGTGCATAATATATCATTTTTATAACCTTATATATTCATCATTATTTGACATGCATCATATTTTGATTTAATTTGTCTTGTTAACACATTATTTTATGATACCATTGAGTGAACCATCATCTCTAGAAGTAAATACCTGTTGGGTAGAGATCCAAAATTAGTGAGGGAAGACTAGGGCTAACATCGAATAATCGCTGGGTCCAGGAGAGGCAGGGTGATCAATCTATGGAGGAGGCCGATTCCTCAAGTTCTAGCTACCATTACCACAAAGGAAAGGGGAAAAGAGAATAGGGAAAGGAAATAAGATGAAGCTGTAGATAGAAATCACAAGGATGGATTATGGCCACATCAAGAAATATGCTCACCCAACCCTACCAATAGAAAACATAAGTGTACCACCTAACAAATCATCTAACCAAACCTTCATACAACACTTCGGTGTGATAGGTCAAGAGGTGAATTCCAGAACCGGTGGACAGGTGCATGAAATCTAGGATTTAGAATTAGAGCGCTCCTACCCAACCAAGCTTTAGAAAAATTAAACCCCCAACCCGATAACAGTGTGAATTCTAGAACTACTAAGCAAAATCTACGAAATCTAGATAACAAAATTAAATGAGATCTACATAGATAGAAAATTAGAAATAAATACATTAACATTAAACATATAGATGTGAAGACCAGATTAGAGAGAAAATAGTGATATCCTTGTATTTACAGAATGAGAGGCATTACATATGAATTGTAATGGCCAAAGAGACACTCTTTGGAATGGCTGGAATTATACTATTTATAGAGAATTTTACAATGATTTCAAAATACAAGCATTAGTGTTAGGTGGGAAGATATTGCTAAAGTAGATAGGCGTTCAACTGGTACTCTGCTCCTCGGGATAGCGGTAATATTCTAGAAGGAGGTCAAGCACTTTTGCATCAATCTAAGCCTTTGGTTCTTTTGTCATATTTGCTCTGCTTCTTTAATTCTCATCCACTTTACCCCTTCATCTAGCCAGTGATCCTATAGTTAGGTGATGAATGACAGGGATTAATTACCTTAGGGGTAGCACATTTTAAATCAATACCATTGCACACAAAATAATGGTACTAGGAATATGATACCATTAATGTCGTCCTCTTTTGAAACTCCATATGATGGTGGGATTTCGGGTGTCAGGCGATCACCTTAATTGCCTCGATGGATAACAAATTTCCATCCAAGGTGATATTTTGAAGGAAGGTGCGCATTTTTCCAAGGTTCCTCCCTTTTTTGATGTATCAAAGTTTTGCCCAACCATGGGTGAGATTTTTTGTCTTTCTTAGGGGTGGGGATTTATGATATATTCACCCTCGTGGACCAACCGAAGTTTATACCTGGTGAGCGGGCGGGTATTTTGAATACCATCGCCCAGAGGTAGAGCCTAAACATCCACTCACTTTTATTTTTTCCCTACCCTTTTGAATAATTCTCAACTTCATGGTGGATCTGTGGAACTAAACCTCATTGGTCACCCTGAACCTTTCACCCACCTACTAGTTGTGACCGTCGATCATTGCTACTACTTCTATCTTTCACCCATCCATTAATGCTTCAAAATATGACTTTGAAGAGCATCATCCTACAAAAAAGAGTGAGTGAAGCAATGCAAAATTTCACCCAAACTCTTGGTGACTCATAGGGACTTTTCTCTCATGAGAAAGGATAACCTAGAAAGCTATCTTTTGAACACATAAAATAAAAGAGAGGAAAGAGAAAATGAGGGCACAAACAAAAGCAACCAACCAAAGCTGCAATACAAATGAGGAAGGCAAATAAAGATGAATGGAAAATTATGTGAGAGAAGGTGAAAGAGACGAAAATAAGGGGGACCACAAGTGGAAACAACAAGAAAAACCAGAGAAATAGAACAAGATGGAAAAAGGGGAGGGAGGGAAATACAAGAAACAAAATAAGTAAGAATATGACGACCACTAACCTCATCGATTATTGGTAACAAGGAACCAAGGAAAGAGAAGGAAGGGAAGAATGCAGAAAAATAAAAGAAACAAAAAGGAAGGCAATCCACAAGACACCCCCATAGATCGTACTTCCATCGACATATCCCACCTAGGACTAAGGCCCATTTAAGAATAGACAAAATGCTAAAATCATTTGTGAGTTCCTATACAAAACCTCTTTTTGATGCAATCACACAAGAACTTTTTTTGCTCATCTCCACTCTTCCAGGGAATCTTCAGTTGCAGGTCCATTCTTAACTTCATCCTTCTGAACACATGCTGCTATCATCTCTCATTTATAGACCAATTTTCCCATTCAATAAAGGAGTGAGCACTGTTCTCAAAAATACAATGGATATATTTTCTAGATATTGCATGAAGTGATGTTTGAATATTGAGCTTTAATCTATTAGATACAGGGTCACAACAAAACATAAGGGAAAACATAGAGTACAAGGGGAAGTGCTTCAAAATCAATGCACTTTTTGAGAGTCCATTGTGGGTCACCATGGTATAAGGTGATGTTATTTGGCCACATGCTTTATGAAATTTTATTTATCTATTGATCTATTTAGATAAAACTACAATGTGATTGGCATATCACAACCACTGATTCATCCTGGAAATCATCCAGTGAATCTACAATGGTCAGACCATATTGTACTAAACTTGAGCTATTTTTTATAGTTCGGCTAGCATTCGCAAAAGTTTTTCCAAGCTGTTATGCATCGACAACTTGGCAGATCATCATGCATACCAGTATTTATGTAGTCGATGATAAATGCAGTAATTAAACTTACCATGTAGGAGCCTTCCTTGGGTATTGGTTCATCTGGAAATAGGCTCTGGTGTTGCCATTCCTTGTGATACGTCTACTATGAAATCTCTACTGTGTGCATCTTCAAAATCTCTGTACATGTTTTACAACAAGGCACATTGATTGGAAAACCTGCTATCAAGATCTCCTTAGTATCAGTATTTTGATCAGGCAAGACCTCCTAGAGATAGCTTGGTACCTGTTTCGCATGTTCCTAAATACAAAAGGGTGTAAAATTATTCCATTTCTACAAGTGGAATTTCCTATTCGGTCCAGGTCCTTTGTTTACTGGGAGAAGGTGCAAGCAATAAAATAATTTATTACTGGACTCATGCTTGCATCTCCTCTATATGAGCCTGAGAAGATATTTTCCCTTTGTGTTTCACATAACTGCAACACTAGCTTCTACATAATTTTAGATGGCATCCATGGTGGATATTATGCAATCGAAATGGGGGCAATAGTGGTTGAAATAGGGGATGGGAGGGAAAAATATCTTGAAGATATTTTTCCTGCTTGGAGTAGGATTCACTAAGCCTGCAAAGCCTCCTAAAATATTTGATGGATTCTCATTTCTCCAAATTTATGTAGGAGGAGGCTTATGTATGAACTAAAATTTCAAACATAATACAGGTGAGCCTGGGTGGGGGGTGACTGGTATTTGAAGGGAATCCTTTTATAGATCCTTCTGAATTGTATGTTGAAGTATACAATGGATTCAAAAGGGGTCCTATTGATGAATGAGAGATGCATCAAGAGTTGGAAGGAATCCATAGAACCATCAAATGTGTCAATAAGAGATCCTACCAAATCCGTACATGAGCAGATGGTTTTCCACCCAAGGAACCGGTACCATAATAGTGCTCTCCCTTCTAGAGATAAGACCAAAAGTCATCATCACATCTTTATATGATATACCATGAAGGGGTGCTAGTGCAGTAACATATTCAAGGTGTTCTTGAGCAATTCCCATAGTGTTGTTAGATTTTGTTAGGCTCTTTAGGGCACTCTTAGGAATCTCATGCCAACATTGGAGGTTTAGTGGACCAGGGTCATCCCATATGGGATATCACTCCTGAGCCATTGTGTTGCTGGTCTTCAAGAGTTATGGTTCTTGTATCGGAGTTGGAGTCACCAGATGAGCATACTTTCTCTATCCATGAGGTCAAGATTGCTCATTATATCTTGAGTCCTCTGAGATGTTGGGGTATTTTAGGGCATAGAAGTGACTAATGATATTCAATTTTAGATCTTGTTTGCTTAGAGGAATCACCAAGTGCTTTGAGAAGATATGGAAAAATCAGAGTATCACCGAACTCTAATTTCTTGAAACAACGATTTTTATGGGTCCCAAATAGAGTCATAAAAACTATTGGGTAAAGATCCAACACTAGCATGAGAGCAGACCAGGACCAACATCGAACGATCGTCAAGCTCGGGAGGTGGGACAATTGATCTTTAGAGGAGGTCGGTTCCTCAAGTCATAGGTACCATTACCACAAAGGAAAGGGGAAAAGAGAATAGGGAAATGAAATAAAAGGAAGTCGCAACAAAAACTTACAAGGATGGGTTATGGCCGCATAAAGACATACACTCACCCAACCCCACCAGTAGAAAACACAAGCGTACCACCTAATAGATCAGCTAATTAGGTCTTCACACAACACTTAAATGTGACAGGTCGAGAGGTGAATTCCTGAACTAGTGGACAGGTGCATGAAATCCAAGATTCAAAATTAGAGTGCTCCTACCCATCCAGGCTTTGGCAAAAATAACCCCCCCAACCCGATAACAATGTGAATTTCAAAACTACTAAGCAAAACCCATGAAATCCAGACAGTAGAATTAAATGATATCTACTTAGATAGCAAAGTAGAAATAAGCACATTAACATCAAACATATAGACATGAAGACCAGATTAGAGACTGATATCCTTGTATTTACAAAATGGGAGGTATTACATTTGAATTGTAATGCCCAAAGAGTCATGCTTTGGAATGGATGGCATTCCACTATTTATAGAGAATTTTACAATGATTTCAAAATACAAGTATTAATGTCATTAGGTAAAAATATATCATTAAAGTAGACAGGTGTTCAGTTGGTACTCTGCTCCTCGGGATAGTGGTGATCTTCTTGAAAGGGGGCAGGTGCTTCTACATCAATCTGAGCCTTTGGTTCTTTTGTCATCTCTGCTCGACTTCTTTAATTCTCATCTACTCTGCCCCTTCATCCAGTCAGTGGTCCTCTAGTTAGGTGATGAATGACAGGGACTAATTACCTTGGGGGTAGCACATTTTAAATCAATACCCTTGCACACGAATAACTGGTACTAAGAATATGGGACCATTAATGTCTTCCCCTTTTGAAACTCTAGATAATGGCAAGAGTTTGGGTGTCGAGCGGTCACCTTACTTGCTTCGTTGGATAATGACTTTCTACCCAAGGCAACGTTATGAAGCAGGACAAGCATTTTTCCAATATTCTACCCTTTTGATGTCTTAAAGTTCTACCCAACCATGGGTGGGGTTTTTTATCTTCCTCAAGGGTGGGGATTTATGATATTTTTGCTCTTATGGGCTAGTCAAAGTTTTTGCCTGATGAGTGGGTGGGTCTTTTGAATACCACCACCTAGAGATAGAGCCTAAACATCCATCCACTTTTCTTTTTACCTCGTCCTTTTGAAATATTTTCAAGTTCACAAGGAAGCTATGGAACTAAACCTCATTGGTCACCCTAAACCTTCCGTCCACCTGTTGCTTGTTACCGTTGATCATTGCTATTGCTTCTAAATTTTGCCCATCTACTAATGCTTCACAATATGGATTACTTTGAATACCATCATCCTATAGAAAAGAGTGGGTGAAGCAATGCAAAATTTCACCCACACTACCTTACCCCATAGGAAATTGTCATCTCAAGACCAAGCATCTTTTGACTCTATTGTACAACTAAACCTATCATACAAATAATCCTATCATACATTCAATCCTTATAATACAATTGATCATGTCATACAATCAAGATAGTCATACAACTAATGTGACCATACAATGTAGGAGTGTCATACAAGAGATTTTTCATGCCATTAGACCAATCGTACAATTGTACAATGTCATACATGGATGGTATGTGTCCCATCAAAGGTGTGTTATCATGTGCAATGAATTATTGCAGTCTAAGATATTTTTGTCATAGGATCTTGCTTATTGAATTTCATGTGTGATTACCAAGCATCCTGGGATTGTGGATAGATCAAAAACTTGTCCTACATGAGAAAGTCATCCATAGGAGGACTCCTTTCCATTATTTTCATCACCTATAGATGAATTTGATCAAGCATGGCTCATTTACTTTTGCACAAAAGGCCTAAAAGGGTCCTCCTCTTACTATGTATTTGTGGGAAATTTTATAGCCCCCACATTGATGGCCCTATGAGGAAAAAGACCAGAGGGACTCTTAATTGTATGTAAGTAGGGATTGCAAACAAAATACCAAGGAGGTTGGTTCTTTTTTGAATATGCCACTCTCATCATAATACCTGGTTTTAGCAAGCCAGCCTATTGGTTACCCAAATATGTGTTAGAGGGAGTTTTTATGTTGGAAGTCCTTAGGCAAATGGACCTCATCGACACATCTATTAGAAGTGAAAGGAATAAAATAGACTTATATAAGCTCTTGTTTAGTTTTGGTAAAATTTCCTTGGTGAAAAGGAAGGCTTTTAATATCTTGGAGAATATGAAAAACCTTAATCTCAAAATAGTGCCAGGTGAGTGGAGGTATGACCCAAAGAAGGGGTTTGTCACTTGGCTCATGAGCATCAAAAAATTGGTTGAGTTTGTACATGAGCCTAGGCCAAACACAGAAACCCTTAAGATCCAACGGATGAATCCAACATACCCCAATTGAGGTGACTCCTAGAACAAGCACCGACACCAAAGGAAAGGGATTTTGTGAACTTCTATCAAAAGAAGAGCAAAGTAGACCCAAATTGTTGCACCCATGTGGCTAAATTATAATTTATGAAGGGAAAGCAATAAAAAAAGAATAATATTAATTTTTGGAGGGATTTTTGATAGAGGTTTAGAAAGATCACACCCATGTATGCTCAAATATATGAAGACAAAGATTTCAATGAAAAATATGATCAAGAACACTCAAATGTGGGAGGCACTTAATGTAGGTGAAGGCAGTGAGGAGATAATAGGATGGATGACACCAGAGTGACTAGAGGGGAAGAAACAAATTCAAAAGAAGTCATCCATATAGAAGAATCTCCATCGAAGACTATAGAAGTGCTAGCACCTCAACATCCCTAGAAGTCTATCATGGCTACAGAGCCACCACAAGTAATTCTTCCAGCACTGCATTAGTAAAAAGAGAGGGATTTGGCTCATAGTACAAATCCTCCATCATTAAAGAGGAGAAGAGGGGAGACCTAAAAAATATTATCTCAATTTGTTGCATTCATAACAACTAGTGAGATCACTAGTTCCTCCTTTTCTAATCCAATCGTTAGTCACCCACCTCCTATGTTGTCAATCCCATTAGCCCAATTATTGTCCTATTTTAGCCATAGATTCCATTGTAGCCCCATCAACCTTACTTTTTCACATGGGGCCTCCACTACCAACCTTTGAAATTATCACCCCCTTAGCATCCACTCTTTCCATGCTGCACGTCAACCCTCAGCCCCTTCTAGATAGGGAATATATACCCTTCCGTTCTACTTCTCAACTCCTTCTAACTTACCCATTCTTCCAACTAATGTTTACATCCCTCATCCCATAAAAACAATTGGAAAGTACATAAGCTCTCATCATTGCACTAGGTGTACTTATATATTTTATGAAGATCCATGAAAAGGTCGCACATTACATCCAAAGAAAAATCCAATAGGTCAATAGGACTAGAAAAATGGGGATTCAAGATTTAGTTTGACCCCTAAGATTTCCACTTAACCCCAACTATCTCCAAGCTAGAAGGATAGATGCAGAAGCAAGATTACCAGGTGACCCTAGTAGTAATAAATATTTGAGGGACTAAGGCCAAGGATAGGGTGGAGCTAATGGAGTAGGCTAACCAGGTTATTAGTCATAATTACAAAGCCCTCAAAAGGATATTAGCCTAAAGAGAAAGGGAGCTTGAGGAGGTAAATAATACCCCCAAAAGTTCCCATATCGAGGTCAAAGGGATTCAAAATCAAATGGAATAGCTTGTGAATGCTCAAGCACCAACTTCCTACTTGGAAGAGGAAAGATATAGAAACTAGGATCTGATTGATTGACTCATCGACATGGAAGCTTAACTCATTATAGATAGAACTAATTTCTAGAAGGATCTCAAGGTAGAGAAGAAGAGTGCAAAGGCCTTACAATAGAAGATGACCAAACTAATATAAGGACTATGCACCACATATTATGATAGCATAGCCAAGACCATGTCTTCATTATCCTTGTTGCTCAAATTCATCATCATAGCTTCCCATAAAAGCATACAAATAGGCTAGGAGATAAAACAATCCCTAGTGTAAATTTCCAAAAAGCGATCAAAGAAGAGAGGTACCAAGAATGGATTGTCACCTTAGTTGACCAAGATTTATTAGTCATGAGAGTCTTCAGTCAAGAAATAGTATTGAAGGTATGGAACATACTCAATAAGGAGCAGGCTACATAAGAATGTAAAGCCTATATACATACCCTAGTCATAGAAATCACCAATCTAAGTAGTCCCATAGAATCCCTGATCTAGAAGGGCCCATCCTCTCCTTGAATAACTGATGATAAGCCCCTTTCAAAGCAAGAATACATGTGTTTGATGGATCTACAAAGATAAAAGAGGCTAGACTTTAGAATGTAATCAAAACTCCTCACTGTAAAAAATGTAATAAAGGCCATCGAGTCCTTAGCAGTACTCAAGTTGTAAGAACAAGACTCCATGCATGGGATAATATTATTCTCATGCAATGCTCAAGTGAAGATCCAAAGATGCTATCATCGATACCTAGAAGCAAAGCTAACATTAAAAAAGGAATAGGAAAAGGTTAGGACCCTTATGAGCAAGCTTTACCCTCAGTAGTTTCCTTGTCCCTTTCAATTCTCATTTTATTTTTCCTCTTTGTTTTCTTTCCTTTTCTATCTCTTTGTGTGTTCACCTTTCCAACCATTTGATTTTACCCATGTTTTTATCTCTTATTTTTGACTCTGTGCCCATGGACAAGACATGGATTTTTGGGATTCCTCATCTCCAATAGACCAAAGATCCCTTGGGAGTCACCAAGACTATAAGGAATCTTCTCTACACCTCACGTCACTTAAAAAATTACTTATGCAGGGAGGGGACCAATGAAAAGGAAGATTAGGAGTCAACTCCTATCCAAGTGAAAGGGCAAGCTCTAGCTACATAGCATAGAAATAAAGTTGGCAAGCATCAAGACCATGTTGGCCATCATATCTCTCATTAATGGTCAATGTTTTTTTTGTGCCTAAAGTAAGTGCCTAAGGATCATTAGAGTCATGTGGGTCCTTGATATTTTATCCGATATCCCACATTTCCACACACAATGAGAAGTCAGTGAAAGGAGGAAAACCCACTATAGTTAGGGTTCAAGCACATGGAAACACATCAAGTTCTCACAAATAGAAAATAAAGCACAAAAAATCAATCAAAGATGTTTGCCATTGGTTGAAAGGGCCACCAAAGTTTACTAATAAGAACAAGCCCATCATAGTTACACACATGACAATTAAACTGGTCACCCATCACATGGATGAGCTTACCCTACCAACCTGTGCCAATTAGGAGAAGATCCAAATAGCCTCACTAGTTGTCCAATTGGTCGAGGACATCCCTATAATGTTAGCATATAGATAGATCCAATGCCTTCCTCTACATTTTTCTATACAAAATTCCTCAAATCAGGTAAGTGATATTACTATAGGTATGTTGTCCCAAAAAATGCAAGCGATGGCTAAAATAAATTTTTTCTCCTAAGCCTTAAACCATGCAAGATTAATCATAGAAGATCCCTCATGCACTTCTTAGGGGGAATCCCTAGTAGAATATATTGGCGATGGTAGCAACATATACTCATTCGATTACTTAGAGATCTTCAACATTAATGGTCCCATATCTAGAGATCTTGAAGTGGCCAACTATTGAGTGAAAATCGATCTCAACCATGAATCAAAAGATAGCAATTGACATCTCCTAAGTAGAGCTTTGGAGGAAAAAATCCTTTCAACTTTGTCTATAAATAGTCATAAAAAAATTATTGTGAGGAATTAGGAGTTGTTTGCTCATCCCTAATATTTTGCCTTGTATGCTCGTCCTTTCATATATTTTTGTATATAGGTTGGACTCGATCCTTGAGTCGCATTGCTAAAAGAGCATTAAACCTTTTTTGGTCTCATGCCTTTGTAATATTTGGATATATCTATGGAAATTATGACTAATTTTTATTTGTCCTACTGTTGTTATTTTTGTTGATGCATGGGTATGAATTGAATTATATTAAATTTTTAGTTGTTAGTATGTGATGAATGTGTTCAATTAAGTTTATTATATATAGAAAGGTTTCATATATTGGTGTATAACTCTTGTTTACCTTAGGACCTTTTTAATTTTTGTTGTTTTTCTATTTTCTATGGTTTTTATTTTTCTTTTCCTTTGTATATGAGAGCTAGTTAGGTAGATGAGCGCTGAAGATCACATTGAATGAGGCATTGAAGATCACATCAAACAAGGAGTTATCCTCAAAAAAATCTTGTAGGTTACCCTGTATATGCTTTTATTTCTCATGGAGCTTCTTGCTATGTCACTTAAAGTGAGGTGTGGGTGCCTAGGCATGTCAGGTCACAATCATAGAGGTCAAGACACTTTGAGACAACAACATAGCCCTCCTAAAACATTTGGAGCTAGAAATTTGAGCAGTATTTTGGCATAATGTATGGTGCCTAAAGTGCACAAATCCTATGAATTAGTGTCTAAATATACTATATTTTATAATACTAGAACCCAAGAAATCAAATTCCATTGTGAGAGTCTTAGGGTGGACATCATTTCATTTATCATTTGTAGACATTGCTCATACCAATTGGAGAGCAAAGAGTTACTAGAGAGGACTAAGCTCAATTCTTTGAAGAATTTTGAGATAAAAAGTTGAGCTTTCTACAAATTGAATGCAAGGACCTAAGTGACCCATTGTTGGAGTTCTCTTTAAGCCTCAAGGTGTTAAAAAACAAGAATACAAGGGGCGTACTAAGCATGTTGGATTTTATATTTGGTCCAGAGAGTGACAAGGAGGTAATATCTACCTGGTTGGGAATAATTTACACAATGAAGTGGACACCCAAAGATGAGGTGACATTTGATTTTAGAAAAATCATCACAAAAAGAATTCATGAGGGGTTGTGCCAGTTCTCGACCACCCAACTGTTTAAGTGCTCTTCATTTTTAGTGCACTTGATCCTATTCTAAAACCCTAGATAATTATTGGGTTTGAATTTGAGGTTGGTAGATGATGAGGGCTAGAAGTTGGGTATATTTTTCTAGATGGAGGTCCTAAACAAAAGGCATCATACTATTCTTTTGTTGAACATTTTTTAGCACAAGTCATTGTGTTTCTAAGTGGATATTGTCTTGATCACCTTTCAGAGAGTTGCCAACTAAATCTATAAAATAAGAATCGAGGAGATTGGTTCTTTGTAGAGAATACCGCATTGTTTAGGTTGCAAGGGTTCAATCGATTGGTCTACTTGCTTCCTAGGTTTATCTCAAGAAAAGTATTTATATTAGTATTGTATAGGCAATTAGACCTAATTGACAAGGTGTTCAGGAGTGGGAGATATAAAGTAGGCTATTATAAGCCTCCCCTTAGCCTAGGTGTAAGACCTTGATGAAGAGAAAATCTACCCCACTTTTGAACAATAAGTTGGAGTTGGGGCTCAAAATAGTAGAAGACAACTAAAGCTATGACTCAGAGAGATTTTTTGCTACATGGTTGGAAAATGCTAAGGGCCCAAAGTTTGAGCAAGATCATAGACCAGACATAGAAGCTTTAAATAATCCATTGGATGAGACCGATGCATACTCCCTTAGCATGCATATTAAGCCTCCACCAAAGTGAAGGTCTTATGAGGAATATCCATACTATAAAATCAACTCCAATAAGAGGGATTACCTAGAAGAGTGGAACTAGAAGGAGGTCAAAACCAATGCCTAGTGGAGAATACGATAGGAAATCAGGGATACAATGTTGCATTATGATGAATTAGTCATGTATGAGCAATTTCACAAACTATATAACCAAGAGCATCTAGATGTTGAAATCTCACACTTGGAGCAATGAAGTAAGGAGGAAATAAGTGTTAAAACACTTCAAATGATAAAAAGGACAAAAGCCACTAGTAAAGAATATGTGTAAATTGAAAAATCACCATTGAAAGCCTCAAAACAATTTTTAGTCATTGTTTCTTCCTAAAAATATCTAGTTCTACCTCCATTGTCACAACAAGAACCTCAATAGGAAATCCTATGCTAGGTAGTTCTATGAAAGGAAAAGTAGAAGGAGGCCTCAACAACCAATCTATTGTTAGCAAAGAAGAAAAGGGATGACACTTTAAGTACTGAACCATTGATTTCCAAAGTCCCTCCATCTGCTTCTTACCTCACACCTATTGCTAGCGAGTAGGCCCCAATCCCTATGATTGTTGTGACCCAATTGGTACTAATGCCCACTGAAGAACATAAGATTATACTGAGAGGGGGGTGAACAATATAAGACCAATTTTTACTTTTCTTTCCCAAATAATATTATGCAATATATCAATGGCAATATCAACATCAGTAATCAAATAAATGCATAAATTACCACACACAATAGAGACACCAATTTAACATGGTTCACCCAATGTGGGCTACTCCATGGAAAAAATATTTCACTAAAATTTTCTCAACAAATCTCTTGGGAATCCTTTTCGTATTACAATGTTTATGGACCTCTGTCCAAAGGATACACCAATCCCCTAATCAAGTTCATGTATCTCTATCCACATGAGACACCAATCCCCTCAACTGGTTTGTGGATCTTTATCCATAGGAAAACTCCTCCTCTACTCTGGTTGGTGTGCTACAGTCCAAATATAATACGTCGACTGTATATATTTCATCTTATAAGTCACTATATAGGTTAGTTATCCAGGAGAATTTAATCATCTATCATCTTATTTTTAGTTACATGTTCACCTACGAATCATTGGATTTGCCTTGAAGGCGGGGACGAGCCCACCCAGAGTGGTGAGTGATTTTATTGTTCATCGTGAAACTATTTGATTTAATATAATTTATTTTGGTTGCATATGTTCTGATTTATTAATTATTTGCATTTATAATTATGGTGAATCGAGTTATTATACTCACAGAGAAGTTATTTCTCTCCAGGTGGTATCAGTTGTCTAGGGGCCGAGCATAGTGTGGGGCTCTCCCTCTCATGTTTCTCCTACCACGTACATCATTGTAAACAACGAACCAAGTAAGCTCTTCGACGTCTTCCATTACGATCTCCTTGTAGCCCATCAATTATATAACACTAGCGGACCATATGATGACCATGGAACAACCTAATCACATAGCATAATAGCACCCTCACAACGTAAGGATAAAGGCAAATGCACAATACACAGGTCAGGCACAGTGGAAAACATAATATACATTAAATTAGGGCACAAGACAAACCAACGATCGACATAAAGTTAGAAATTTGGGTCGTATTTGTTTTGGGAGATTTTTGGTTAGTCATTCTACAAGGCATCCTAGAAAAAACCAGTGGTTGAAATCATCGAAGATATGTGCACCATCGAACGCACCCAAGAGCAAGCAACACCGACCAATAGGAGCATGTGAAATAAAAAAAATTAACAACGAAACCTAAGGTACGACATGTCATTTAAATTTTATACCTCATTTTACATTTTGCACATTTGTCCCACACGAAGTGTGTGGTAGCCAAGGAAGGGTTTAAAAGTACTTAGGCACTCATAGTTGGGTGTGACTTAGGTCACATAGTCGTCTCCCTGCGTGCATGAGTTGTTTCAGATTTTTGGTTGATTCGTGTCATGCATTGTGTTCTCTCGGTTCGGTCCATCCATTTTCTCGTGTCCCTTGTGTCTTGTTTGTCTTGTCCATGGTTGTCATGTCTCATATTCTATCCTGCTTGTCTTGTCATCTTGTGTCCCACTTATCCTGTCCAGTGTCCTATCCTCATCGCACTGTACTTAGTCCTCATTGCGTTGTCGTCGGTTAGGTCATGTTCTTGATGTCTTGTGTCGGTTGTGTCTTGCATTGTTCATGTCATGTTGGTTGTGTCTTGCATCGTTCGTATCAGTTAGGTCATTTCTGTTTATCGCTCGTGTCTTGCATCATTCGTGTCATGTTCGATATCATGTCACGTTAGTTGATCTTGTGTCTTTCATGTCGCATCATCACATCATGTCGGTTAGGTCGTGTCTGCATGTTGCTCATGTATTTCATCATTCATGTCGCGTCCAATGTCGTGTGGTATCTCTCGTGCCTCATATCGCGTCGTCGCATCGTGTCTTGGTATAGTCGCTGTCATGTCTTAACAATTGTCCAAACTTGCTAAAGTTGTCCAAAGTCATCAAGAACTTGTCAAGAAATTACAAAAAGTTGTCAAAATTGCTGAAAGCTATCCAACGTTGTCAAAATTGCTAAAATTTGTCAAAAGTTACTGTCAAGGAGGCGAGCCAAAAAAAAATTCAAATTCGCGTCGCAGTTGGAGCGACAATTGAAGAAAAATACAAAATTTTGGTAAATTTAACAAAATTTTACAGAAATCGAAGCTCAAAAGCTTCTAAGTAGGAGACTTTGGATAGTGCATGAGAAAAAAGTGGACCAAAGGATCTGATGGTCGATTATCAAGCTCGAAGACTCCCAAAAAAGAAAATGCAAGAAGACCCCGTAGAAGCCAAGGTACAAAAAATTCTCCTTCTCCTTTCGAAATTGGTAGTTATAACCCGAGTCATCCATTAATCAGCCCAATGGCATCCAATACCTCTCCAAACTCCTCACAAGAGAACCTCACTCAAGTAGACAATAGTCGTCCCACGATCAGTGATGATTTGTTAAGAGAACTAATAGACAACCTTAAGATTATGATGGCCAACTTCAACGCATCTAGCAAACAACCCCAACCAAATCCTCCTAGTACCAATCATTGGAGCACTGACATTCACTATGATGACTATACACACCACAAAGGTCAAAGTAGTTTATCCCTAAATCACAATGGTCACAACAATAATGTGGAGTGGGGTAATAATGAAATCTTAGAGAAACAAAGGGGTTCTAACAGACCTCACCAAAGTAACAACCAGTGACAGCGAAGTAACAAGGAACAAGATAGAAACAATTCTCACTACCAATCAAGAGGTCTTACTAGAGTCAATTATCCATGCATTGACATGCCTACCTTTGAAGGTCAGGATCCACGTGGGTGGATAGCCAAAATGGAAGGCATCTTAGAGTTTTACCAATTCAAGGATGAGGACAGAGTCCCTTTTACAACAACCAAATTAGGCACTGAAGCTTATCAATGGTTTACATGGTATAAATGTGAGAACGCCCATTGGGCCTTCTTTTGGTCTATATTCAAGGACACATTTCTTCACAAATTTGACAAAGGTCCCACAGGTTCATACATAGTAAGGTTGTTGTCACTTAAGTAGAGAGGATCAATAGCAGACTATATCTCGGAATTCACCAGTATGCTTCACTATGCACAAGACCTACAACAGGATGTGGTGGTAGTGGCTTTTCGAAATGGATTGAAAGCGAATATTAAAGTCAAAGTGGACCTACAAAATCCATCCAAGCTGGATGAGTGTATAAGGATTGCCGATTTGACAGAGATGAAGTTGCAATTAGGCTCATCCACACGACTTAATTTGTATGGTCGACCTCAATTCCGCAACAACTCTTTTCACCAAAATGATCAACCATCACGATAGTTTTTCTACAAATGTCACAATTAGCACCCAAAAGATCAAGCATGTGAACCATGCCAAAAATTTCAAATTGAATATACCGACAAGGAAGATGAAGAAACAGAGGAATACAATGCACCTAAGGATCCCATAGTCGATGACCAAAGTGAACACGAGGAGGTTGTAGAGGAAGATGATACCATGAAAATTTTAGTACAAGCTCTTATGGGGTTATCCTCTCACCATACAATCAAGGTGGCAAGTTTCATTTGAAAATAGAGGGTGACAGTATTAATTGATTTAGGAAGTACTCACAACTTCATTGATGCAAAACTTGTAAGGACATTGTGTTTGCATGTCTTCTCTTATAGGTTTCAAGTCAGAACTGTAAGCAGGGAAATTTCTCAATATCTAGGCAAGACATATTCAGTTTCATTACAAATGGGTACGTATAGTTGGCAATGTCCTATTTTTTTTTATGGAATTAGGAAATTCAAAAGTTATCTTAGGCATTGCATGGATGGAATAATTGGAAACCACCATGGGTTTTAATCACAAAAATCGCTTTGTGGAATGGCAAGCCAATGGGAGGACCATTCGTCTTCAAGGACTACCCACACCTACATCAAAAGTTGTAAGTTCACATAGCATGGAAAAGATATTAAGAAAATATGGTGGGGGATTCATAGCCTGCATAAATTGCATAGAGAAATTAGAACAAGATATGCCTGAAATCAACAAAGAAGATTTTCAAAACATTGTGGCTAACTATGAGGAGGTTTTTCAAGAACCAAAAGGACTACCACCTAAAATATCTCATGACCATGCCATACATCTAGTGCCTGGAAGTCTTCCACCCAATGGTCGTCCTTATCGATACCCCCAACCCCAGAAAACATAAATTGAGACGATTGTCCAAGAGCTATTAGACCATGGTGTCATCCATCATAGTACTAGTATTTACTCCTCACTAGTAGTCTTAGCTTGTTGAAAAGACAATTCTTGGCGTATGTGTCCAGATTTTCATCCTCTCAACAAAATCACAATCAAAGATAAATTTCCTATTCCCGTCATTGATGATTTACTAGATGAACTACATGGTGCCAAATACTTCACCAAATTAGATTTACATTCAGGGTTTCACCAAATTTGAGTTAGGGAAGATGATATTTCCAAAACCACCTTTTGAAACCATGAGGGTCATTATGAATTCTTGGTCATGCCATTTGGTCTCACTAATGCCCCATCTACTTTCCAAAGTCTCATGAACTAGGTGTTTCATCCATTCCTTCACAAATTTTTCCTAGTCTTCTTTGATGACATACTCATCTATAGTAAATCATGGAAGGATTATTTATCACATGTGGGAAGAGTTCTTCACATCCTACACAAGGAAACGTTGTTTGTCAAACAATCTAAATGCTCCTTTGATGTTCAAGAAGTTGAGTAACTTGGTCATATAGTATCTCAAGAAGGTGTTAAAGTGGATCCTAATAAGATTAAGGCAATTCAGGATTGGCATTTACCTAAAACCATTAAGAAACTTTGTGGTTTTTTGGGTCTCACTGGCTATTACCACAAATTTGTGCATAACTATGGTAAAATTGCGGGTCCTCTCACAACGCTCACCAAGAAGGATGCTTTTCATTGGTCTGATGCAGCTACTCAAGCCTTCAAGGCTCTCAAGGAAGCAATGTGTATGAATCCAGTTTTGGCCACTCCAGATTTTCAAAAACCATTTGTCCTTGAATGTGATGCCTTAGGAACAGGCATTGAAGCAGTACTAATGCTGGAGGATCATCCCTTGGCATTTGAAAGTAAACAAATTTCAGGAAAGAATTTGGGTAGATCCACATATGAAAAAGAAATGTTGGCTATTCTACACACAGTAGAAAAATGGAGGTACTACTTAATCAATAGCTATTTTATCATTAAAACAGATCACAACAGTCTCAAGCATTTTATAGAACAAATATTTTCTTATCCCGAACAAAATAAGTGGTTGACTAAATTTTTGGGATATGATTTTGTGATTGAATATAAGAAAGGAAAGGAAAATGTGGCAGTTGATGCATTATCTAGAAAATACGAAGATGAAGTAGTCATCAATGCCATATCAGGTCCGTGTTCACAATGGGTGTCTCAGTTGCAGGAGGAATGGTTGTCCAACAGTGAAAAAACTCAAATAATTCAAGAATTGTCTATGGGTTCCTCTAAGTACCCTCTTTTCACATATGATGACCAAATATTACGTAAGAAGAGTCACATTTACATTCCAAATAATTCAACAATCAAATCACAGACTCTAGAGGAGTCACATGCTTCTCCATAAGTAGGACATTCAGGGTTTCTGAAAAACTACATGTGGATCAAAAAATCCTTTTGTTAGAAAGGGTTAAAAGTAGAGGTCAAGCAATGGGTAGAAGAGTGTGAAGTGTGCCAACACAATAAGGGAGAAACAGTCAAGTCACCAGGGTTGCTTCAACCATTACCTATTCCAGATCGTTAGTGGGAACATATTCCTATGGATTTTATTGAAGGACTTCCTAAGTCGGAAGGTAAAATGGTAATATTTGTGGTTGTTGATCGCCTTTCCAAATATGCTCACTTCCAAGCTTTACAACATCCATTTTCAGCAAGCAAAGTGGCCAAGGTATTTATGGATTCACTTTTTAAATTACATGGAATGCCCAAGAATATTGTAAGTGATCGTGATCCCATATTTACTAGAAAATTTTTGAGAGAATTATTTTGACTTAGTGGTAAAAAATTAAATATGTCTTCTGCATGCCACCCGTAAACAGATGGTCGAACGGAGGTAGTTAACAAATGTTTGGGTACCTACCTCAGGCGCTTTGTTCAGGATAAACAATATCAATGGAGCCAGTGGCTCTCATTGGCAGAATGGTGGTACAATTCTTCTTACCATTTTTCTATCAAGATGTATTCTTTTGAAGCATTGTATGGAACTAAGCCACCAACAATAGTAGATTATGTACCAGATTCATCCAAAGTGGCTCAAGTAGATGATTGGCTTCAACAACGCTAGTCAATGCTCACTATCCTAAAAGACAATTTGGTGTAAGCACAAAATATTATGAAGCAGCAACAAGACATGCATCGTTTCGAAAGAGCATTCAATATTGGTGATATGGTGTTCTTACGCCTTCAAACCTATAAGCAATTATCTTTGAAAATAAAATCTAGTCAAAAGTTGGTGCCACGATTTTATGGTCCTTACAAAATTGTGCATCACATTTGGGAAGTAGCATATCAATTGGAGTTACCCCAATCGTCTCGCATGCACCTAGTGTTTCATGTCTCCTATCTCAAAAATATGATTGTCCATAAAGTACAATCTCAGTCAGAATTACTAGTGTTGTATGAAGAAGAACGTATATATCTCCAACCAGAAGTAGTTATACAAACCAGAACATGCCGACTAAGATATCATCACATCCAAGAGTTTCTCATCAAGTGGCAGGACTTATCAGAAGAAGATGCAACCTAGGAATATGAAATTATCTTCCAGTCATTTCCAGCTTTGAGGACAAAGCTTTTCGAGGAGGGGAGTCATGCTATAGTCCAAATATAATACGTTGACTGTATATATTTCATCTTATAAGTCACTATTTAGGTTAGTTATCCAGGGGAATTTTATCATCTATCATCTTATTTTCAGTTACCTATTCACCTACGAATCATTGTATTTGCCTTGAAGGCGAGGATGAGCCCACCCAGAGTGGCAAGTGATTATTGTTCATAGTGAAACTATTTTATTTAATATAATTTATTTTGGTTGCGTATGTTTTGATTTATTAGTTATTTGTTTTTATAATTGTGGTGAATCAAGTTATTATACTCAGAGAGAAGTTATTTCTCTCCATGGTGATCCTCTATAAGACTACTGTCTCCACTGCATCGGCTTATGGATATATCTCCATTGAATACCTCTATCCTCTCTGCCCTAGCTAATGGATCTCTATCCATTGGAGACTGCAGTCCTCTGCTCTGTCACCTCTAAAGCTTGCTCTCAACTCTATCTCAAATTTGCACTAAACACAATCCTTCAGTCTAGCACAAATCAGATCAATCTCTGTCCTCAAATCTGTACTAAATATAGTCCTTTGGTCTAGCACAAATCTGCTCAATCTCTATCCTAAAATTTACACTAAACATAGTCCTTCGGTCTAGCACAAATCTACTCAATATCTATCCTCAAATCTACACTAAACACAATCCTTCGGTCTAGCACAAATCTGCTCAATATCTATCCTTAAATCTATCTTAAAGCCTTAACACAAAGCTTGATCCAATCACAAGTCAACTCTTCTAGATCCGTCCCAAACCTTAACTCAAGGTTTGAAAAAATCAATCGATCAACTCTGCTCTCAAGTCTTCTCTAAGACTTACCTCAAATCTGCTCAACAAGTCCTCACTAGAACTTGTCCAATCTGCTCAAAAAGTCTTCACCAAGACTTACCTCAAATCTGCTCAACAAGTTCTCACTAGAACTTGTCCAATCTGCTCAATAAGTCTTCACCAAGACTTACCTCAAATATGCTCAACAAGTCCTCACTAGAACTTGTCCAATCTGCTCAACAAGTCTTCACCAAGACTTACCTCAAATATTCTTAAATTTGATTGTAAGCTTCCATAAAAGCTTACACAATTCTATCCTTAAGTCCTCTCTAGGACTTACTCAAATCTGCTCACAAGCTCTCTCAAAAGCTTGCTCAACTCAACTCAATCAATCACCGAAAACCTCTTCAATCACACAGACAAGTTTAACATAGAATTTTGTTTAATATTACAGAAACATATAGAGAATTGTTAGAGACTCAATATGCTTCACCCTCACAACAATGCTTAATCACTTTCAATATTTCTTACTTCACCACAAAAACATATGGAGAATGTTGAGAGACTCAATATGTTTCACACTTAATCACTTTCAATATTTCTCAAATTAGTAAGGAATAATTTGTTTCACAGATTTGAACTATCACTCCAACACTTCCAATCAACTAAGCCCAATCAACTCCACTCAAACAATCACTCAATGAAAGTTTAGTCAACAATGCTTATCAAACAAACCTCACATAACAATGATACTCATGATCTTTCACAAACCCTAGTTCAAGCATATGAAAGCTTACTTCAATATTTCCAACAATGCTTATCAAACAAGGTTTCTAGTTTCAACTTTCATTCCAGAAAATCCACATTAATCAACATTTGATATCTCAAAACCAAACTCAACAATGCTTATCAAACAATCATTTTCACTCCAACTTAGCATTCACAACATCCAACAATATTTCGCTCACAAGGAAGATATGCCCATACCTTTTGTTTGATGAAGTTTTGACCTCAAAACCTGTCTCAATCACAATCACTCTCTTTGCCAATTTCAAGGGTTAGATAGCAAAAAATATTGTCCTTAATAATTTCTTTAAAAAATATTTCACCAAGTCAAAATATCAAAAATCAATTATGCCTCATCTCTCCTTTGAAAACAATGTTTATAATATAACTTTATTTAAAAAAAAATATCTAACACCCTTGGCACACCTTATTTCTCCTTTTATAAACTTTAACCACTCAAAAATCAAACACAAAAATAAAACTTTGCATACCCTTTTATCTCCCTTGTATAACTCACAAACCCTTTTTAAATATGCAATTTCCAATTAATAAAACCTTAGGAAATTAAAAATTAATTTCCACCTTTGTAATTTTTGGATGTAATGTTTAAACCTTAGCAATGTGAGCACATACCTTAGTCAAACCACTAAAAAGGTCTCGACAGGTTTCGAACACGCAAATCCCTCCTTCCAAGCACCTTTACACAACGTGTGCCCACCAAGTGGGTTACATGCCTCCACACAAAGGGAAAGGCATGCGCCTTCCCTTTGTTCCTCTTCGACGACGCAGACCAAAACCTTCTCCACTTGCAAAAACAAAGACCACGAGAATTGAACCCCTAACCTTGCACCTGTAAACGTCTTAGCGCAACCCTTGGCTGCCAACCACGCTACCCAACACCTTGCAATGTGAAGTGGGCTCCCCACTTATTTATTCCTTAATATGCCTCTTTAAACTTTTTAAAACACACATGATTCTATCTCTTTATCTTGCACACAATTTTCTATGGCATTCGATGGATCGCCTGGATAAATGTTTGAAATAAAACTTGCCCCTTCTTATATGCAATGTGCCATGTGCTCAAAACGTCGACGATATTTTTAAATTAGATTTAATTCGAATTAATTAAAACTTTGTGCCCTTATAACCCTAACATTTAGGGTTATTTAAATTAAATCATAAACTAATTTATAATTAAATTATTATAATTAATTTAATAACTCTTAGAGTTAATCAAATTAAGTTATAAATTAATTTATAATAAAATTATTATAATTAATTTAAATCTCTAGGTCTTGACCTTAGACCTTTAATATTATAATATTATAATAAAATATTATAATATTAGTTTTCTTGGGCCTTCCTATTGCTCTTTAGACCTCATCTGACTACCTTGAATATTATAATAAGAGATATTATAATATTATTTTTCTTAGACCCAGAAGCAATCTTTCTCTTGCACTGCTTACTGAAACTGACTCTTGACATCCTTCCTTTTGTCTTGCTCACTGAAACTGACTCTTGAAATCAATGACAACAAAACCTGCTCATATTTCCAACACCCACTATTGCATCCTTGTTGGTTGATACTCCTCTCACTATTGTTGAAGCCTCCTCTAGCCAAGGGGAATCTTCCTTAGTTCATCCTACATCTATTATTCCACTTTATTTTGCTATTGCCATCTCACTTTCTCCTCCCTCATCTATTCCATTTTTCGTGCCTTTATATTCAATGTTCTACAAGGACAAAAAATAAACTCTCAAACACCATCATCATATCTTGATAGGTTGTAATAATATCAACTTATTCAATAGAAGAGAGTGTTGTATGATAAAAAAATGTAGGCCAAGTTAGCTCAACAACCCACCTCAAAGATAATATTAAGTCATTTTGCTTCATAGAAAGGTGTAATATTCTTTTCCTAGAAGGACCCACCAGTATTAAAGCCCAAAGAACAATTGATAAATCAGGATTACCGGGTGTCTACGATGGGAGTTGACCTCAAAAATGATTAGGCCAAAGATAGAATGCAACTCAAAAAAATATGAGAAAGGTTGTTTCATATGATTACCTATCAATTAAGAGAAAATTTGTAAAGAAGGAGATGGATTTGGATAACGTCAAAGATACTCTTACCAAATCCAAACTAGAGGTCAAGGCATTACAACAAGAAAACTAGCTCACCAAGCCCCTAGAAACACAACCTTCATCATCTCTTTTGGAGGAGAAAGAGGATGTGATCTTATTTACAAGATCACAACCCAATAAGCTCAGCTTATCTAGGAGAAAAAGTTTTCAAAAGGAGTTTGAGGAGTTAAAGAAGAAAAATGCAAAGCTTGAGAGACATCCAGGGACTAAAGGCATAGGTAAGGAAGTTTGTGATGCATACTAGGAGATTATGAAGACTGTATCGAAGCTCTCTTAGGTGTTCAAATTTATCGATATTGCCACAAAATAAAGCTTTCAAATAGGCTAGAAAATTGAACAAAGCTTTACTAAGGCCTCTGCAAGATTAAAAAAAGTAAGAACCTATCAAGAAGAGCTGGCCACCACATCAAATTTTGAGCTAATGGTTGTCAAAATTCAAGATAGAGAGACAACGATGCAAAAAATGTGAATGACCTCCTTTAGAAGGAATAGGTTGCATAACAATGCAAATATCAAATAGTCACCTTGTTCTCTACCGTAATGAATCTCAAGAGTCATTTTGACTCATTATTTTGGAAAGGTCTTTCCTCTCCTTTGGATACTAACAATAAGTTTTTTCAAAGCATAATTATTTGTAGATGCTCTAGTAGCGTAAAGAAGATTGCACCCCTTTTTAGCATGGTTAGACCCTCCCATCGTGGATGATGTTTCTTAGGTAGTTTGGACATTATTGGAGCTCAAGGTCTAAATATATGAAGATGTGAATCGCATAAGAACTGTGAATCGCATAAGAAATTTCTCCCATGATGATCAATTGGAGCTTTATATGGGTTATAGGCACTTCAAGAAAATCAAGCTAACTTTAGAAGAAAAGTGGGAGGATATTAAGAGTATATTGAATAAATTATTTGGTCAATTAGTCTCTTTGCAATTTTGTAATGGTTTTTATTTTTTGACTCTGCACCACAAATAAGATGGTAATTTTGAAATCTTCCTTCAACAAGCAATCAGGCCCATATGAGTCATCAAAAAATTGTAGTGATTTTCACTACACTTATTAAAATGTTTGCCTTGGTCAAATTTTAAAGGGAGGGTCTAACATAGGTTGGATGATAAAAAGCAAAGGAAAAATAAATAAAAGTCAAAAAGTTGGTGGGAGATCCAAAAGTTTTGCAAGTTGTCCAATTACAATGATTGATGGTCTGCATTATTTTATAAAATCTCTGACCAAGAGAAGGAAAATTTTTTACAGACCATCATATCATCCCAATCGATGATTCACATGATCAAGAAATATCTAATAGAGGTATGGTGATAAAAAAGAGAGAAAAAATTTCAAACAAGTGTAGGATATTTGTATGGCATCATATCATCCCAATAAATGGTTGGCATTATTTTTAAGAAGTTGAAAGGTTGGTGAGTGCTCCTAAAGTTCTACATATCATCATATTACAAAGATCAATGGCCAACAAAGTTTCAAAAGAAGCTCCATGGTGAGCCCGTCAAAAAAGAATTTTTAATTCCTACATACTTTTGGAGGGAAAGACCCCCAACTTTGTCTATAAATAATGGATCATAAGGCATTAGAAAGTTGCATATTCATGCCTAATTTCTAGCCTTTTATGTAATTTTCCTTTCATTTTCTTTTGTATATCAATATGGACTCGAGCCTTAAGTCATTTTGTAGTAGCATTCAATCCTTTTTCTTTGGTATGATTGCCATCAAGTTTACTTACCCTCTATCTTGGTTCTTGTATATGTTTTTTATGTAAATGTTCATGCTTGAATAAAATTATGTTCACTTTTAGTAGCTAGCAGATGATGCATGTGTTCACTAGTCCCACTGATATGTAGAAGAATCTCATGATCTTGGTGCATTGCCCCTGTTAGTTTAGGACATTATTTTCTGTTGTTTATCTTTCATCATCTCTCTTCTCTTTCCTTTGAAGCTGCAATTAGTTGAGAAGTAGTTGAGTAGGTGAGCATTGAAGATCACATCCTGTAAAAAGTTGACCTTATAAAAAACTTGGAGGTTGTCCTTTGAGTAGCATCCCAAGCCCTCAAGACTTCCAACAATGTCGCTCAATGCGAGGCGTGAGTGTCGAGTACATCTGACCACTGCAACGGGTGACCATAACATTCTAAGACAATAATAGTTTTATCCCAAGGATTTATAAGACTTACCTTCCCTAAGATAATTACATTGCAACTACCAAAAAATAACTTGCATTTGTGAACCATCCTACTTCCTCCGCATAAAACCCCTAACAACTTTGGATAAACTTCTAATAATAACTCTTACATAGAAATTGATAAGAAGAATAAGAATCATAAATAATCACAAATACTTTCTCAACAATATGAAACCTACTAACTAAAAACAAATAACTATTTAAGTTATTTTTTAATTCAAGGAATAATGTTTTGATATCTAATGATATGAGCTCAACCAATTAAATTCATCTACTTTTGAGGAAACCCTTATGAAACAATATATATATAATTGTCAATTATCAAACTATTTTAATATCACACTGTGATATAAAAGAATACATTTCAATTCCATATAATCCACTAAACAAATATTAATATTTTAGTAAATATATTGGTCAACATCTATTTCATTACTTTTTTAATTACTCTTAACAAAAGAAAATAACCAACTAATTTTTAAAATTAAAATTAAACAATTTTTTTATATACTTATACAATTTAAACTTCTTTTATTTCAATTTTTTTTAATTTTAATCAAACACAACTTCATAACTAAACTTCCTAAATATTTTACTCAGTGGACCATTTTCAAACCATTCTGGCATTTACATTGTTGAATATCAATATAAAGTGGCTAACACATGAATTTTACAAAGGAAAGGAACATGCTAGGAAGATTTGAATCCTCATGCAGCAAACTGCATAACTAAATTCCAACTTGCCATACTTGATCTTCACTCCAGCAAACTTCCAACATTAGTTGACCACGTGCTCCCAAAATTTCTGCCCCAAAAGCCAGAGATCAAACCCTAAAAAACCACAAAGCAGCCGAGATTTTCCACAAACATTATCTTCCTCCCACAACTTGATGCAAACTTTTCAACTCCCATGTTGTCCTTATCTCTATCACCAAAACACAGAATACCAACTCTCCTAAACTGCGGACCCAAATAACATTTATTTAATAACCATGAGAAGAAAAAAAAATTTGCACTTGCACATCCCCGTGAACAAGTACGTTACTATGAAACTGACTTTGACATGAAAGAGCATGCAGTTCCATATTATACTCACTTCTTCATATTATTATTTCACAGAGCTGTCCATGACTCCTAAAAGAGCTTGAGAAAACTACACTGGAAAGATAATCATGAAAGCTCCCACTCCTTTTCAAATCACATTCAAGCCATTGAAGATTTCTGTGCTTTTCTTGCTTTTATTGTTTTTCCATGGCCATGCAGGTTATGATACTCCATGGTTGATCAGAACTTCAAGGCCTAGATATAGGCATTGCAGTGAGGAGGACCAGAGCATGTGCCAAAAGGGTGGCAGAAACATGAAATGCTGTCATCATAGGTGTGTGGATGTGGGTTCTGATCCCCTCAATTGTGGTGAGTGTGATGCCAGATGTCTCTTTGGGTGGAAATGCTGCAGTGGGATTTGCTTGGACACAATGGTTGATATCCTCAACTGTGGGAAGTGCAACCACCCATGTCCTCCAGGGAGTCTCTGTAGGTATGGCATGTGTGATTATTCATGATCACACCCATTGCCCATGCTTCCCTCAGTGGTAGAATTTTTATTACTCATCTTACTATTATGTATCCCATTATTTCCATTTATGATGGCTTAAGTTGCCTGATTAGATTTTAAGAATGGCAATGCAGTTCTCAATAGGATTGTAACTGCTTTGTTTGCTGTGATATTTTTCTTTAAATTATTATTTTTAATACCATAAAATATTTATGATAGAATTTTAATACAGATGAGCAGGCTTGATCTTCTGTAAGAGAGACAATCTTGCACTACAAATAGAATAAAGTGGAATAAAATTTGAGGTTTGTCTTTTGTTTTACAAGGGTGGGTTTCCTGCCTCCAAGATTGGAAAAGCAATTGTGTATTGAAAGGATGAGGATTTCTGAAGTAGAAATTTAGATATCGCATTAAGGCATTAGGGATTAGATATGAGTGTGTAGCATGTTTTTGATGTATATTTTTAGGATGAAATTTAGTTTTATATTATTATTTTTATTTTTTATTTTTTTATTTTTGGATGAAGGGGTTTTGAAAGGATCAAAACCTTTTACAAAGTTAAACCAGAATTGAAAGGACCCAAAACCTTTTACAGAGTTAAACCTTTTACAGGCTGGAAACCAGTACAGCTGAACAACAAACAAACAAAAAACAAAAGAAAAGTACTCCTAATGCACCGTCCTAAATGTATGACAAAAATATTTAATTTAAATTTTTGGCAGCCATAAGCTATAAATGCAAGCAATTTCAGTTTGAAATGTTAAACTTTTTAAAAAATTGGAACATATATAGTGATTTTTATAGCTCTGAGTGAGATATGCAAGCAAAAGGTAGCAATGATGTTAGTTTTTCAGTAACAGACATGATTTTTTAACGAGGATTCTTAGCTTGAGTGCTTACTATTAGACTTAATGCCAATATGATTTATGAAAACCATACTAGGCTGTAAACAAAGGTCAGATACTCCACTCACTGGACAAAAAGTTTACCTCCAACCAATTTCATTTGCGAATGCCTATTATATTAAGAAAGAGATCTTGCATTTAGGACATGTTAAGTAAGTATGAGATTAAGGTTTTAATTAAAAGGAATAGGAATATATGTTATATAGTAAATATATATTTAGATAATTATATCATCATCTGATTAAAAACAATTTTAATTTACTTAATATATTGGAATGGATATTACCTATTTAAAACAATAAATCCAACTCGTTGTGAAGTGCATAATTTGCTAACAAAAGAGTGAAACTATTGGCAGCATTATGGTGCTACGTAAATTTTGAATTGTATTAAGAAGTGGGTTTTTTTAATAAATGTATGATGATATATAACCTTTTAATATAGTTTTTTAATTGTTTGATTATTTTAAAATTAAGTATATATTAAAATAACGGGAAAGTATATATTTTTTTAATGATAAATTATAATAAATATAAAATTATATATTAATATTAATTTTAATAAAATTAAAATAAATCTATTAAATGATATTAGTTATTAATTCTTTTCCAATTTTGAAATAAGAGATTTTGGTTAAAATTTTGTCTAGGGATAAATATATAATTATCAAGTTATTGTAATACCACTATGTGAATATATAATTATCAAGTTATTGTAATACCACTATGTGAATATATAATTATCAAGTTATTGTAATACCACTATTGTAATACCACTATGTGATCATCATGTAATATCAATGGATTGTAATACCACTATGTGATCATCATATAATATCAATGGATAATATGAATAATTGTAGTTATGATGTAATATAGGTGAGTAATATATGTATAATTGTGGTCATATGAAATATAAGTGAAACCTCTTTCAATCCCATATAACCCATTTAAACAGAAAGTATATCAAGCACCAATCTATGTCTCACTTCAATATGATACAACATAAAAGATCCCATATAACCTATTTAAAAAAAAGTTGATCAAGCACTAATCTATGTCTCACTTCAACATGGTACAACTTAAAATATCTTTAGGTGGTTGATATTATTTTTGACCCCCAACAAAAGTTGATATATAATGATAGCACAAAATCACTATATTTTACTACATGCCTTTACCTCAATAGTTTTTTTTTTAATTATATGTGGCTTCTATTAGGGGCCACCTAAAATACTAAAATATTACATTTGCCTTGCAGCATACCTTTTTATTACAATTTTTTTGATTTTTTCTCTTAAATATATTCAACTTCCTTGATAAACACAACACATATTATTATAACATTCTTAAATTATAAGTTTAATTTCATATATAATTAAAATTATTTGCATGATTGCCAAGTTGTTATAATACCACTATGTGGTCAAGATGCAAGGACTCCTTTCAATATCATATAACTCATTAAAAAAAATTAAAGTAAACCCAATTTCATCCTATACAACAATTATAAATACAACAAATTTCTACCCTTAAAAATAGAGGTGGATTGAGGTGGTTGATGTTATTTTTTCATCCCAATAAAAGTTGGCATATACTAATAGTATAAAATTACTATATTTTAGTACATGCCTTGATCATGGTAACATTTTTTTAACGTACAAAGTATTATATTAAAGAATTAATAGAATACATTAAATGAAAATCCTTTTACGAATCGTCGATAATATCCAACCATTCCCATAAAACTTCTTACTTCACTAACATTGGTTCAGGCCAGTCTACTATGGCTTCTATATTTTTAGGATCAACAACTACTCCTTCAACTGAGACTATGTGCCCCAAATATTGAACTTGTGGAGTATAAAACTCACACTTAGAAAATTTTCCATACAACTAGTTTTTCCTGAGGATTTCTAGGACTATTCTCATATGTTGGTCATGCTCCTCTTTGCTTCGAGAATAAACCAGTATATCGTCTAAAAATATCAATACAAATTGATCTAACTGTTCCCTAAAAATATTGTTCATCAAATTTATGAAAGCAACTGGTGCCTTTGTTAATCCAAAAAGTAGCACGATGAACTCATTATGTCCATATCGGGTTCTAAATGCAGTCTTAAAAGTATCTTCTTCCTTGATTCTCAACTGCTGATATCCTGACCTAAGGTTGATTTTTGAAAAGATATAGCTCCTCTAAGCTGATCAATGAGGTCATCAATTCTAGGCAAAGAATATTTATTCTTTACTGCCATATTATTGAGCATTCTATAGTAAATACAAAGTCTCAAAGATCCATCATTTTTCTTCACAAACAGAATTGGTGCCCCATGGTGAAACACTAGGCTTAATGTGCTCTTTTTCTAATAGGTCCTGAAGTTGGGTTTTAATTTCTTGCATTTCGAGGGAAGTCATTCGATAAGGTGTTCTGGCAATAGGTGAGGCTCCTAGTAAAAGTTCAATAGAAAAGTCAAATTCCCTTTTTGGAGGAAGTCCAGGCAGGTCCTCAGGGAAAACATCTCTAAACTCATTCAAAACGGGATATTATTGAAACAAAGCGAAGTTAGACTTAGTTTCTTCTTTCTTATTTAGTTTGACTACATAAAGTCTACACCATTTCCTTAAAGCTCTTTTGACTTGCATTGCAGTCATCAGATGGGGTTCAAAATATGCTCTATTACAATGAACATGGATTTATTGATTAGATCCACCTATGAAGTCCAACCACCTTTCTTCAAAATTTAGTAAAATTTATGGGCTTTTAGCCAATCTACGCCTAGGGCTATTGTAGCACCCTAAAATTGGCGCAGTTAAACCCTTAGTAAAAAGATAAAAATTTGAATTTTAACCCCGAAACCGCCCGTTAACCGCTCCCCCCATTTTTCGTGCCATTTTTAGGAGTTGTTTTGACCGTTGGACGATATCGTCGCCGATCAGACGAAATCGTCCCGGATCGGACGAATTCGTCTGGAACAGAACGTCCATACGATTTCGTCCCAAAACCAAATTTTCATAATTAGCTTCTGTTTCAACAGCCTCTCCAACTTGGGCAGAAGCGTGTCTGCGTAGTTGGAGATTCCTCCGTTGGAGATCTCCCAGATTGGGATGATCCCCAACCTCCTAACCTCCCCCTAATCCTATATAAACTAGGATTTTCTCAGTTTATCCCCCTGGCTCTCCTCCCTGACTCTCTCCCTGGTTGATTTTCCCTACCATTTAGCTTTGTTGTGTTAAGACGTCCTATCTACCATTGTTTGCACTCGTAGTTTTAAGTTTTCATTGCAGGTTTTCACTGTGCTTCAGCTGGAGGAAGCTCGGATCGTCGCAGGTGATTCCACATGATTTCGGATGATCCTATCGTAGATCGGCGATGATCTCGTACGATTGGAGGTGATCTCGACTGCAGTTCATATTGGGGGCAATCAGAGCCCTGAGTTTGCATTTCTCATCTTCCTTCCTTATTTTATTATGCATTAGCTTGATTTATTTTCATTCTGCATCCTGGAGTTCACCTCATTTAGCATAAATGCATGATAAAGTTAAAATAAGTTATTAAAACAATGCATTTCCTTTAATATGCTATCTAGATTTATCAGTTAAGCATTTATACTATCATTTCTATCATTTTGCATTATTCTTGCAGTTGCATTTTTGGTTTTTGGTGTCTGTTTCTGTGATTGCAGGTTTCTGACGAATTCGTCTGATGAATTCATCAGATCGACGATGATCTTGTCTGATCTCAGATGATCGCCTATGATCTGGGATGATTCTGTACAATTGCAGATGATCCTATCATATTCGGGATGATCTGGACTCCTACAAGCTTCAGAATCTTCATCAGACATCCGAAATCAGGTGCATTCTTTCTCATTTAACATATTCCTTGTATTTAGGATTCATTCATGCTTTCTGTATTCATATAAATCGGCATTTTCATATAGAATAGCTTAGATTCATTTTGGCCAACCTAGGAATATGAATGATTGAGTATAAAATGAACACATCAAACCCATTCTCAACCTAGGCATGGAAACTGCCACTCAAAGTTTCCTGGTGAACCCCACCATCCATCGAAAATTCACCCTTATACCCCTCCCCGAGAGGCGCGACCTTCAAAGGGCCTCTCAGTCCGAGGTATTGTCCCATCCTTCTCGCATCCCCCTTCCGGGCATGGATCCTATAGCCTGAAGGTAAGGGCACAAAAAATTTGGGTCAATACATTTTGGTGAACCCGACGTGAAACTAAAAGCCTTTTGAAAAACAAAAAAAAAAAATATATATATATATAAAATATAAATGCATTATTAAGAACATCTAGAATCATTAGAAAATTGTTAAAATTGCATATCAGACTTAGATGGTAGATTATAATAAAAGACGAGCTGTCACCATAAATGTTGAAAATCAATTAACAGCCATAGAGATTACTTCTGTGCTTAGAGTACCTCAAACAAATAGAGTCCAACCTTTGTGGGATGAACTTGATAGGAGATTGGGTATTATTGAATCTAGATCTGTAGAACTTAGGCAAATTAAGAGGTTTGTCCTAGATAGAATCCTGGATCCCGATCAGGTGACTTTGTACCATGAACTTCGGAGAGCTTGCCATAGGTGGTTAGCAGATAAAAGAGCACTTGTGTCTTCTGAATTGTACACCTTTGAGGAATACCTTGAGAACGCAGTTGTAGTACATAAATTTCTATCTCGTATAGAGGATCAAGAAGTCGTTCTTACGGATAGAAAGAGATGGAATAGAGTTCCTAGAGCTGTGTTATATCGAGAGTATTGCCATGAACTTTATTTCTATAGGTCAGAGTCCGAAATAGATCATATTACTATAGCACACTTTGTCAAATTCTTGAAAAACCATTTCCAATTTGAAGAGGAGCATTTCATGACTCCCGATGAACTTGATCCTATTAATGATATCCATAAACTATTTATAGAAAACTAAGTCATTCTTTTTACTATTGTTATTCTTTTTGCAACTAGAATGCTATTTGTTATCTTTATAATAATATTATAAAACACAAAAACAAAAAACAAAAATAAAAAACATTTCCTTTTTATAGTAGGTATATAATTAAAATATATACCTCTCAAACCTATCGCATATATATATAAGTATATATATTTGCTGAAATCTAAGTTTAAGCACAATGCCTAGACTTAGGAATGGAAAATAGACTGAAGAAGAAGAAGATTGGTTAGGAAAACCATTAAATAACCCAGATGTCCTTCCTGAAGATCAAGTTTCGGAAGAAGGAACCCTAGACCAGCAAGAAGAAGAGCTTGTTGTAGGAAATGAACATGAAGAAATTATTAGAGAGGAAGGATCCTCATCCCCTAAAATGTCTCCGGGAGGAGCTGTTACTTTTGAAAACATGGAACAATTCTGGAAGTTCATTAATACTAATATTGGTGTTCTTAATAGAGTAGTCCATATGGACAAGGATCGAATTAGTGACACTCAAGCAACTCTAGAAGAAGTATTTCACACACGCACTAATCCCTTGTCCTTTATTGATCAAGAGAGTGATCAAGCTGGACCATCCAATTTGGATATGGCCGCTATAATCCAGAACATGCAACAACAACAGGTTACCCAACCATCTAAAGTGCCTGTTAGCAAGCCTAGGGTTATTCCCGCACAAAAGAAACCATCATTTACTGCTCTATTTCGCCAAGCTATTGATCAACATACTTCAAATCAACAAAAGCCCAAAACAAAACCAAACACCAATTACCAACAATCTGGGATACAACATAATACTACTACAAATCTCCTTCATAATACTCTTCCTACCAACACTTTACATAATAGCAATATAGCATCTAATCCTTATGTCACACCATCATACACTCATAAATCCCATACCTATGTCCCACCGAACCAATATGGTGGACAAACTAGTAATCTTGAAACCATGGTGAAACAGTTAGTTTCCCGCATGGACCAGATAGATCCCTACGATCCCTCGTACAATTATCGAGAGATGTGTAGTCAGCCTTTAGATCCTATAGTCGTAGCACAACCATATCCTAAACATTTTCCTATGCCTGTCCTGCCCATATATAAAGGAACCGAAGATCCCATAGAGCATCTTCGTATGTTTAGGATAGCATGTCATGATATATCACATGATGACTTATTATTGCTAAAAATGTTCCCAAAAAGTTTAGGAGGAATGGCATTAGAGTGGTATTATCAATTACCCACTAATTCTTTGAGGAATTTCGAAGAAACAATCGAGTCTTTTGTTCATCAATTTAGTGCCTACATCGAAAGGCATGTGACCATTAAAGACTTGTACAACTTAAAACAAGACAAAGATGAATGTTTTGCTGATTTCCTAGCTAGGTGGAGACAATTGATAGGAAAATTGCACTTTGTGTTACCTTATAGGGAGATGTTGGACATCTTTATTAATAATTTACAAGACCAACTATCCTACGAATTATCAATTGCTACCTTGACCACCTTCGATCAGGCTATAGACTTAGCCAGATGAGTGGAAGATGCTCTCATTAGGAGAGGTCAGCTTAAAAAGAAAGACGATGAGAAAACATCCAGAAATCAATATAAGAATAAACAAGTTGTGGGTGATGGAGTCACCGATAGTAGAAATATTGCTACTGTTAATGCTGCGAAGACAACGGAGAAGTTTATACTGAAACCTCCCGATAAACCTCCTCGAGAATTTACTAGGTTAAATCAACCTTTATCAACCATTCTACCACAATTATTAGAATGAGGTTTGATTCAATTACCAAATATCTGGGAACCTGATCCAACTATACCCGGATACAGAGCTGATTTACACTGTGACTTCCATAGAGGACCTGGACACACTACCAACTCTTGTAAAATATTAAAACATAAAATACAGGACTTAATTGATAACAATGAGATGGAGGTGCAAGCCTTTCAACCTAAGCAAAATCCTCCTAATAATGCTCAAAAGAACATCCCCCAAAACTAGAATCAGAATGCCAATCATTCATTGGACATATTTCAACATCCTTTACCAAAACATGGCAAGGAAGTGGCTAATCAAATTGAACATCATAATGTTCCCCCTCCTACCCGATATGTAGGGACTATTAGTGGGCATTTACCCATTCATGATTTGGAAATATTTGACACAACTTTATCCATGGTTACAACTAGGCCTCTATATAATATTTAGATACCTGATCTTAGTGATACAGAATATGAGACTGAGAGTGATATGGAAATCACATCAAATCAATCGAATAGTTCTGAAGATGAATCGGATCCTATTCACCCTATCACAAGTTATATGGTTCCGGAAGAACCATTTCCAAGAAGAGTCACTACTAGACCATCCTCTCACCAATTACTTTCTAATGAGCAAGCCATAAATGCTAGACCAAGACCCATTCATCATCCGTAGAATAATATTGTGGGTACCATCGGAGTTGTTACTAGACAACAGGCTCAAAACTCTCAACAAGATCAAATGCAAAATGATGGATCAACTCCATTTGTTTTGAAAGTTCCTAATAAATGGAATCATGCACCTAATGTTCAACCTAAACCTCCTTATAATATTAATGAACAACTATCAAATATTACAGACTAGAATTTCTCTTTTGGACCTTTTAAGATCTTCTCCTACACATAGAGATGAATTAATGCTCACATTAAGCCAGATGATGGTACCACAAGACATTCAACCTCAAGCCATGGCTAATACTATAATAACTCATGAAGTTGATTGTATTGACTTCCGAGATAGAGACATACCGCAACATAGTTTACATAAGGATAACCCCTTATATATTACTGCCTTAATTGGAGATGTAGCAAGTTAAACGAGTCTTGATTGATAATGGTTCATCTTTAAACATCTGCACTTTTGACTTCTACCAAATATTTGGGTTTAGAAGTGATGAAATGAAAAGAACTGATATGATCATAAAAGCCTTCAATGACGAAACACAAGAAACGTGTGGAGTTATTACCATCCCATTGCAAATTGGTCCGAGAACCTTGGATACGACCATGTTTATTGTACATTGCCCTGCATCATACAATATACTCTTGGGTCACCCTTGGATCAACGCGATGCGAGCCGTTCCCTCAACTTTACATCAATGTGTTAAATTCAAATTTAAGAATCAGCTTGGTTACCATTCATGGTGATCCTAGACCCTTTGATATGTGTGCTTTGGCATAACCTGTTGGAGTTCAATTTTGCCCTGCTCTGTCATCCACACATCCTAATTCTCATTATCCATCTAAACATGTGAAACACACACCCACAATGTCATCTACTTCTTCTCCATCAGTTCCACCTCTACATACAGCTCAACCATCCTCTAAACAAACCACATTAGGACCTCAGAAAGATCCTAATCCCACAACCAATGCCTCTTGTTCTACTCCTATAACTTCTATACCTATAATAGACCCATCCATCGACATCTCTACAACATCTACATCCACCAAAGGCATAGTTTCCGCATCATAAGATGTAGGAAATGTTCCTTCTACCTCTTATGCTCTTACTGACGAGCTCTTACCCGATTTATCTAAAATTCTTATATCAGAGAAAATGAATGCTTCTATGCAAGATTCCCTTATTTTAAATAATTTGCCACCATCTCCTCGTACCTTGGGCCTCCCACAGCCTATGGGAAGTATTTACCAAGTCGGGAGCTGTGCTTTTATTTATAAGGGATATGACTGGGGTAGAATACCCATAAACATCAAGACTCATTATGATGGATATGCTCGATGTTATTTTACTAATGAGTATGTTAAAGCCAAATCTATAATGCTTAAATTGGGATATAAAGGGAAAGGTTTAGGACCTTTCCAAAATGGTATGAAAGAACCCTTTGAGGTAGAGCCGTGGCCTGCCCGATGTGGTGTGGGCCTATTTCCTAGTAAGGGTCAGCCCTTCCCATTTGAGGATGATGACCATCTCATATGTTATCAAGATTATTTGGATGAGCGTGATGCTTTGCATTTAATGAATAAGCCATTTACATGTAATATGCTATCTATAGCTTACCCTGAGATGATCACTGAATCCGACGATGAGTTGGAGGGAGATATCTTCCATGATGTCTCCATTGAGGAATTATTACATAATGAATTTTATTTTGATGGCTCTATACCTAGTATAGCCCAACTTGAGGCCACGACTCCTCAAGATGAATTATCCAAGCTAACCTTGGCAGAATTACAAGAATTGGGTGTTTCACCCACCCCACCTAATTTTGAGAAAGATCTACACATGGAAGTAGAAAATGTCATAAAAATTAACATTGGAACTGAGGATAATCCTCACATAATCAACATTGGATCAGAATTGAGTCAAGAAAAATAGGATAAATACATTGCATTTCTTAAAGAATATGAAGATGTCTTTGCTTGGACATATGAAGATATGCCAGGTTTAGACCCTTCTGTAGTTATGCATCACCTAGTAGTCCATCCGGATGCTAAACCCGTTAAACAAAAACTTAGAAAAATGCATCCTAAAGTGGCCTTACTAGTCAAAGGGGAGTTAGAAAAACTCCTGAATGTTATTTTTATACAAGCCATTGATTATGCTGAATGGATCTCGAATGTAGTTCCAAGGAACTAAGAAAGAAGCTACCAAAGTTAGGGTTTGCACAGACTTTAGAGATATTAATGTTGCATGCCCTAAAGATGATTTTCCTCTTCCCAATATGGATCAGATCATTGATTTTACTGCTGGGAGTGGAATGATATCCTTAATGGATGGATTTTCTGGTTATAATCAGATCAGGATAGCTCCCGAAGATCAGGCTAAAATAGCCTTTATTACCCCTTGGGGGACCTTTTGTTGGAAAGTGATGCCATTTGGTTTGAAGAATGCAGGTGCAACATATCAACGAGCCATGACTTATATCTTTCATGATATGATGCATGATATACTACATGATTATGTAGATGACATTATAGCTCGTTCTATTAACGAAGATGACCATTTAGATGACTTGAGAAAAGTATTTGATCGGTTAAGGGAATATCTTATCCGATTGAATCCAACCAAATGTATATTCGGAGTTAAGTCCGATAAATTATTGGGGGTTATAGTTTCTTTACGTGGCATCAAAATTGACCCTCTCAAGATTGCGGCTATCACTGATATGCCCGCACCCACAAATATATCTGAATTACGGAGTTTACAAGGTAAGCTTCAAGCTATCCGTCGCTTCATCGATAAGTCGGCGGATAAAACCGGACCCTTTCTTAAGCTTCTTAAGAAGGATGTCTCTTTCCATTGGGACAACGAATGTCAGGAAGCATTTGAACTCCTCAAACAATATCTTCTTAACCCGCCCGTGCTTTCACCACCTAGACCTGATCGCCCATTTATCTTGTATATTTTTGCTTCAGATTTTGCCTTAGGAGCTATGTTAGCTCAACTCGGATGATGAGAAAAGAGATCATGCTAATTATTACATTAGCAGAACATTAATCACTTATGAAACCCGCTACACAACATTAGAAAAGTTATGTCTAGCAATCGTATTTTCTACACAAAAACTACGCCACTATATGCTCACTCAGAAAACGTATGTTATTGCTAAATCCGATCCTTTGCGGTATCTCATGAGTCGACCTTATTTATCCGGTCGCACAGCAAAGTGGGTTCTTGCTCTAAGTGAGTTTGAACTCACGTTTATAGGACAAAAGTCTGTTAAGGGTCAAATCATAGCAGATCAATTAGCTGCTGCACCCTTAGAGTCTACCCATCCCCTCATCATTGAGTTTCCTGACGAATGCCTTAAACTAGAGGCAGACCATCCAGAGCAATGGTCCTTATACTTTGACGGAGCCCGATGCATGAGTGGGGCTGGTGCAGGTATTATTCTAATATCTCCATAGAAACATCTTATACCTCTATCCTTTAAATTAACGTTTGCTTGTACTAATAACACTATTGAATATGAAGCTCTAATCCTTGGCTTACGAGCTGCCTTGGCACTAAAAATTAAAAATCTATTAGTTTTCGATGATTCTCAACTTGTTATAAATCAAATTAATGATGTTTATCAGACTAGAGATGATAAATTGCATCCATATAAAGCATATGTATTACAATTAATATCTTTATTTGATCAAGTTACCTTGGAAGCTATTCCTAGAACTAATAATCGTGCGGTTGACGCTATGGCTACAATCGCATCTCTTTTACCCTTGGAGTTAGATGACGAATATGCTACCATCATTATTCGTCGACTCCAGGAACCCGCTTCAAATAAATCATGCTTAGAACCTTTGGATGTGTTTCTAATCAACGAAACTACTCCTAAACTTTGGTACACTGATATATTCAATTTTCTTCAAAATGGGACCTTCCCTGAAGGTTTTAATAGAAACCAACACCGATTATTACGTAGACGAGCAAGTCGCTTCGTAATAATTGGCAATACGTTATATAGGAGATCTTTTGAAGGTATCCTATTGAGATGTTTGAATCTAGAAGAATCTAGATCAGCTTTGAGTGAAGCCCACGATGGATCTTGTGGGGGACACTTTAGTGGTAGCGCCATTGCTAAGAAGCTCCTTAGGATAGGATATTTTTGGCCTACCATGGAGAATGATGCACATGATTACGTGCACCATTGCGACAAGTGCCAGAAACACGCCGACCTTGTCCATGCGCCTGCACAAGAACTGCAGGCTATTTCATCTCCTTGGCCCTTTTCAAAATGGGGCTTAGACATCATTGGAAAAATCAATCCTGTGTCATCTGATGGACACAAATTCATCATAACCACCACCGAGTATTTCACGAAGTGGGTTGAAGCTATGCCCTTAGCTTCTTGCACTGGAACCCAAGTTTCCAAATTTATTTTTAATCAAATTATTTGTAGGTTCGAAATTCCTGCAAATCTCATCTCGGATAATGGAACTTGTTTCAAAAATAAATATGTCAAGAAATTATGTCAAAAATATAAAATTCAACATCGTTGGTCCACTCCCTATTATCCTCAGGGTAATGGCCAAGCAGAAGCATCTAATAAAACATTAATTAAAATCCTCAAAATACTGGTCAATAAATCCGGCCGAGATTGGCACATTCAATTATATCTTGCTTTGTGGGCTTATCGAACTAGCGTTCGTACTCCCACGGGCACTTCACCTTTTGTTTTGGTTTATGGCGCTCAAGCTGTTTTTCCCTTTGAATTAGAAGTTCCTTCTTTGGCTCTACTACTTCAAGATACTGAAGTAGGAGATGAATATCGTGTCGGCAGATTTAGTCAGCTGGAACTCCTAGATGAGAAGCGCATCAATGCTTTGGAACATCTTCGAGCCTACCGTAACAAGCTTAAACGAGCATACCTTAAGAAAGTTCATCATCGATCCTTTGAGATCGACGACCTTGTCTTAAAAGAAAATAAAAAAAATACTAATGCAACTAAAGATCTTAAAGGTAAATTCGAGCCTAACTGGCTTGGACCATATATTATCACTGCTAAATTTGGATCGGGAGCATACAGATTAGCTACCTTAGATGGTAAAGATCTTAAAGAACCTATGAACATTATGCATCTTAAACGCTATTATGCATAAATCTGGTCATTTCATCATTGTATATATTGTTATTTTGCATATTGTTTCATTTTAGTAATTCATATAAAAATTTCAAAAACAAGTAATATTATTTATTCTTTCAATTCATAAATTAAAACCAAAATATAAAAAACATCAAAATCATCAAAATCTTCAAAAACATTTTCTATTTTTGCACCCGTCAATTCTTGAAGTATTGCAATCATATTTTCAATTATTTTGGATAAATTAGCATTTATTTGGAATCCCGCACTTTCACACTCACATGAATAAATATCTTGATTTTATTTGGTATGATTATTAATCTCTCTTATATCAAAGTCCACAGTTGAATTAAATAAAGTTTTGAGCATAGAGAATTGATCTTGTTATTTACTTGAACCAAGTATATCTTTTCACATTAAAATGATTTCATTGCAAATTCAATATGATGCTACATAGTAGAAGTGGTTTCTTGAGCGAAAAGTTTCCCTGCTATCCTATCATGCACATGGTCTAGAATCTTTGAGAATTGACAAAAGGACAAGCTCACCCCTGCCCATAATAAAAATCCCTTGCTCTACAACCAATCCGAGCAAGTATCCCTAGTATAGGAAGAAAAAGAAAAGTCAAAGAAAATGAGAAAAAGAAAAATATCATTTTGTACCATCTCAACAATATTTCAGCATTATCTCAGTTCCAAGCAAAAATACAAAAAAAAAAAAAAGAAGAGAAAGAGAAAAGAAAAAGCAAAATGCAATAAAATCCCTTCCCCTACCCCTTGAAAAGAAAAGAAGGGTGAATGAGCTTGAATCCCTGGAATTCTCAATTATTCGAAAACCGTGAGGTAAGCCCCATAACAGGTGGTTTGTGCCCAACCCGCTTGGCCTTGGGTAACTCCTAGCGTGGTGATATGTCTGTCACATTAGCGACCTTCTTTTGTACAGACCTATGTCTCGCTTATGGATCAGCTAGCTCTTGATGACCCGACTTACATAGTAGTCTGGTACGGTTACATGCATATAAATCATGGTCAACGAACACTTATTTGGTTAATTCAAATTACTTGTATCAAATTATCTTGCTCAAAATTGGTAAATGAACAATACAATTGCACACACATTTGTATTTGAGAGATTTTGTATCATTATGATAAATCAAGATCGGCAATGAACTCACATATGCACATGAGGGTTCCTTATAAATCTACATTTTGTCTTTGAGATAATTTAAAATATTTATGCAAATATTTTGGAATAATTTCATCTTCTTATTTGAGAACATCTGTTTAGTATAAAAACAATTACATACATTTTTTTCAAAAATCCAAAATTTCTTTCAAACCATACAATAAAGTCACGTTTATATATACTTTCGACTTCCGCAATGATGGTATAGTTCCTAAAACCTAAACTGGAATTTTATGCCTAGCGCAAGTCCTCATCTTATATATTTTCTGTTTATCTCAAAATCAAAAATCAATTATGCAATAAAATTATTTTTGGATTTCGCGATGATGGTATAAGTCTATACCTATAATTCTATGCCTAGCGCAAACCATTGTTCTAATTTTATTTCCCATTTATTTAATTCATAAAAACATATGGCTTACATCATTATGTTACACAATTGTGCTTTAAAAAGAACGAACACCTTTTTCTATTTCATTTCATTATGTCAACATTCAATTTTGCAACGATGGTATAATTCCTAAGGAATTGTTCAAAATTTTATCACACTTAGGAATTTTATGCCTAGCAAAAATCATATTTTTATATATTTCATGCATAATATTTTCATGAAAATCTGAAAACAAATCATCACCATCATCATTTTTCATCATCACAACACAAAGTCTTAAGACAGTCTCTTAAGCACTCTTTTACTTTTAGCAATATTTCTATACTAGGGATTAGCTTGACGACCTAGCGAGCGGCGACTCCATGAAATGGTCATATAACAACGACAATGTCCTTTGAAATTATTGTTAGAAGTCCCTTTATTTTTCATCAAATCATACCACAAACAACCAATTTGTTTACATCAGATTATTTCATTTAAATTTTATAAAGATGACATAAAATTATACTATTTCCAATGACATAATTACATGAATAATCAATCAACAATTCAAAATTTAAAGCATCATAAAACATATGGACAAGTCATATCACAAAAATATCATATATATATATATATATATATCAAAATATATGTACATCATATCAAAACTGGATTGGTATGCCACAATCTATACCCTGGCATACTCAATCCTCTCAAAATATATAGTCTATAGTCAATGTGCAACTAGTCTCGAGAAGCCCTCGAGCTCTCAACCTCATCTCCTCTCCCACCCTGAGGTGGAGGAGGTGGCCCCATCGAAGTCCATGTTGTATCTCGGGTCCTCGACATCGATCATGAGGATGTCCTCGATGACCCCATCATGATCGGCTCTACAATGGTAGCTGGCAATGGTATCCTCTGGTTCTCTGGAACCACATGATAGTACAATCCTTGGTAGAACATGGTTTGAGCAATAGCCCATGCTAGATCCCGAGTGCTCACCCCTCCGCTCCGAGCCCTGAGTCATGTAGCCTCATCCTGCAGTGTCTGCACCTGAGCCCGGAGGCGGGCATTCTCAGCCCGGAGAGCCACCATCTCGCTGCTCTCCCCCACCTCGACACCCTTGCCCTTATCGGGTGATGGTGGCCTATCCCTCTATTGAGAAGGGAGTCCCTCCTCCCTCCTCTCTCGGTTGCTAGGTCTCTTCGGAGCCTGTGGCACTCTCTCGACGTCTCTCCTGAGGAGACCATCACTGCTCCCTCCCTCTGTGACTCCTCACTGCATCGATGGCAGCCTGGCATCGCCTCCCCATCCATCGCACCACAGCGTGCATCGAACCCTATGCCCTCATCATCCGAGGAGGGTGGATGCCTGCATACTAGGCATCATACCCATCTGTGACCCCAGCGTCATCCCCATCCACTAGCTGAATGGGGGCATCATCAACATCCTGACTCTAGAATCATTGCATATCTGGAGCCCCGCTCAGTGTAGTATTATCCCGGATAGTCCGGGAGTACTCGTAGTCTCTGAGAGAAGGGATCCCCTGCTGTAGACCGAACTACCTCAAAACTCGATCATAGCGATGGAGCTCTACCTCTCCCCACTCCATCCTCAGCCAGAAGACTCGCCTGATGCGAGCCAACTCCTGTCCATCCTCTCCCCACCCTGGATGCTCTCTCCATGGCCTCCAGGTGATCTGGTCAGGGATGAGGTCATCTAGCAACCTTCGGGACATCGATAGATCTATCCACCACTGTGACCCTCTCTGGAGCCACCAATAGAAAACTCGGGGTCTCTCCCGATCAACCCCTATCAGTGGAAGCCCTATCGGCCTCCGCATCATAATGTGCTCCCAACACCAAACTTGTAGCAGCGATGTCAGTACTAGACATCGACCTCCCTTGTATACGACCCCGTATAGGATCCTATACAAGCGACATAGTACAAAGCTACCCCAAGCAAACCTATAGCCATGGTCTCTCATGTCGTAGACCACATCTGAGAGTAGCCATGGTAACCTGCATCCACTCTGGTGGCATAGCAGTAGGCCACCCACTACCCCTACCAAAACCTGAGTCAATCGAGATGCCCCAAGCATCTGCCTCAATGTCTCGATGTTCACTCGCCCTTCTCTAGGGTGAAGCTAGGGTCTCCGCACAGTCGCATCATGGCATGGCCCTGATTGGCCGTAGGAGTCATCAACCGCCCATGTATGGGGATCCTCAAGATCCTCCATACATCCTCTAGAGTGGGAGCCATCTCCCCTATCGGTAGCTAGAAGCAGGATGACCCCGAATACCACCTCTCTGCTAGGGCTATCAGTAGCCCCATGTCTGTAGGTATTTGTGGCATCTCTGCCACATGCTGTAGCCCAACCTTCGATAGTCGATCTCGCTCCGCCTGATCGAGCGCGGCTACATCATCTCTGAGCCCCCGTATTTCCACTCTCAACTTTTTAGTAATCCCCTCTACAAAATAAACAATAAAACAACAAAAATCATTAATAGATAATCATTAAAATCAGTTAAATCAATTTCATCTTATAAAAAAATGATATCATCCATTATTGGATGATATCGTACTAAATTAAGTCAAATCGTCCTTGGTAGGATGAAATCATCTTCGATTTCTCAACTTGGGGATCGCCCCTTGTTGGACGGGATCACCCCTATTTCATCGATTTCGCCCCTAGACGAAATCGACGATCTAGGGACGATTTCGATGAAATTGGGACGATTTCATCCCGACGTCGTCGACGGCCTAAAAATGCCGCGATGCCCCAAAAATAGTCAAAATTCAAATTAAAAATCACACAAATCAAATTAAAAACATAATGCATCAAGTTTAGATCCTTACCCGCAACCCGCGTCGGACCTCTGTCGATCTGTGTGTCATTTCCACCATTTTGCCTCTAGAGCTCTAAAACAGCAAAAGTGAACAAAGAATAATGAATTAGGGTTTTACCCTATTTTTTTTAATTTTATTTAAAAACAACTTTTTTTTAAAATTTTGCTTTTTCGCGCTTTTACCTCAAACGTTCGATTTGGGTAAAAACTCGGAGGGGGCACCATAGTAAGCAATTGTACGATTCGACCTAGAATCATCGTCTAAAAAATGGAATAAATTTTTGCTTTCTCGTAAAGCGTGAAGAACTCGTCTTTAATGCATTTTCTTTGAAAAATTCGCTAAAGAGGGGGCAAAATGTAGCACCCTAAAATTGGCGTAGTTAAACCCTTAGTAAAAAGATAAAAATTTGAATTTTAACCTCGAAACCGCCCGTTAACCGCTCCCCCCATTTTTCATGCCATTTTTAGGAGTTGTTTTGACCATTGGACGATATCATCGCCGATCAGATGAAATCATCCCAGATCGGATGAATTCTTCTGGAATAGAACGTCTAGATGATTTCATCCCAAAACTAAATTTTCATAATTAGCTTCTGTTTCAATAACCTCTCCAACTTGGGCAGAAGCGTGTCTACGTAGTTGGAGATTCCTCCGTTGGAGATCTCCCAGATTGGGATGATCCCCAACCTCCTAACCTCCCCCTAATCCTATATAAACTAGGATTTTCTCAGTTTATCCCCCCGGCTCTCCTCCTGACTCTCTCCCTGGTTGATTTTCCCCGCCATTTAGCTTTGCTGTGTTAAGACGTCCTATCCACCATTGTTTGCACTTGTAGTTTTAAGTTTTCATTGCAGGTTTTCACTATGCTTCAGCTGGAGGAAGCTCGGATCGTCGCAAGCGATTCCACATGATTTCGGATGATCCTGTCGCAGATCGGTGATGATCTCGTACGATTGGAGGTGATCTCGACTGTAGTTCAGATTGGGGGCAATCAGAGCCCTGAGTTTGCATTTCTCATCTTCCTTCCTTATTTTATTATGCATTAGCTTGATTTATTTTCATTCTGCATCCTGGAGTTCACCTCATTTAGCATAAATGCATGATAAAGTTAAAATAAGTTATTAAAACAATGCATTTCCTTTAATCTGCTATCTAGATTTATCAGCTTAAGCATTTATACTCTCATTTCTATCATTTTGCATTATTCTTGCAAGCTTGCATTTTTGGTTTTTGGTGTCTATTTCTGATGATTGCAGGTTTCTGACGAATTCGTAAATTCGTCGATCGACGATGATCTTGTCTAATTTCAGATGATCGCCTATGATCTGGGATGATTCTGTACAATTGCAGATGATCCTGTCATATTCGGGATGATCTCGGACTCCTACAAGCTTCAGAATCTTCATCAGGCATCCGAAATCGGGTGCATTCTTTCTCATTTAACATATTCCTTGTATTTAGGATTCATTCATGCTTTCCGTATTCATATAAATCGGCATTTTCATATAGAATAGCTTAGATTCATTTTGGCCAACCTAGGAATATGAATGATTGAGTATAAAATGAACACATCAAACCCATTCTCAACCTAGGCATGGAAACCGCCACTCAAAGTTTCCCCTGGTGAACCCCACCATCCATCAAAAATTCACCCTTATACCCCTCCCCCGAGAGGCGCGACCTTCAAAGGGCCTCTCAGTCCGAGGTATTGTCCCATCCTTCTCGCATCCCCCTTCCGGGCACGGATCCTTTAGCCTGAAGGTAAGGGCACGAAAAATTTTAGGTGCCAATTAATCTTTCCTTGAGGTATATCTATTTGAGGATCAAATAAATAGTGTTTGACCATATAGGTTTTCCCTGAGCCATACTCAATTTGCCACCCATTAGCCATGATTCCAGGTCTTACCGATATGTATTTAAAAATACTGGATGATATAAAGCTATCGATTGCACTACTATTTGCCTAGTTTTCCTTTTATGAGAAATGGAGTAGCTTGACCTAAAATATTAGAGTTACTTATGGCTGCATAGATCCTATGTGGGGCCTCTTCTGTTGAATTTCTCTTATCAGCTCTCTACGGACATTGATTCGCATAATGATATGGGACTGCACATACAAAGAATACATTTGGTCCCTTATTCTTCTGCCTGTCTCCTCTATTTTGGCTGACATTCATTACCTTGTCATGGTAATTATTTCTTCTTTCTTGAAAATTTATTCTATCTACATGCCCTTATTTCTATGAAATTTTCCTTTGTTTCTATTATCTCCCTTGTAATGGCCCCCATATCTATATTTCTTATATTGATCTTTACCCTTATCTGGTTCAGGGTATTTTATTTTCTTAAACTCATATTTTTCAAAATTTTGGTAGTAAATCTTTTTATTTTTCTGACTCACTTCTTCATAGTCAGTCGCATCAAATACTGTCGTCAAATCCTTAGGCTTTTCCCGACCAACAAGAGTCCCAATTTTGGGATATAAACCCATTAAAAATTTATGAGCTTTGAACTCCTCCCACTTATCATACTCAGGAGCATACTTCAAAAGTTGGACAAATATTTGGTAATACTCAATTACTGTCATGTTTTCTTGGTGTAAATTGGTGAATTCTATGTATTTCTCAATATAGAATTGCGGAGTAAGGAATATATCCTTAAATTATTTTTCAAATTCATCCCAAGGGATGTTAGCAGCCTCCTTCTGGATAGTTTTCTTATAGGTGGTCCACCAATCCTTGGTCAGACCTATCAAATGAGCCACTGCCCATGTAGTTTTGTATTCAACGCAAAGAGGTTGAATTGAGAAATACCTCTCAACTTTACTCAACCAATTAATAGTTGCTTTGCTGTCACCCTTACCATCAAACTTGGAGATATCTAGTTTCATAATCTCTTTTTGTAATTCAACACCGACCTTCCTCCTTGAAGATCCCTCAGGAAACTCACTTACTTTATCAATTTTCTTATTTTTGTCAGATTCTCAATAACCTTCTGTTGTTGAGAGATAATTTCTTGTTGCTGAGCCATATGTACTCTTTGTTGATCCATGTGCTCACTCATTTGAGCTCTTTGGATCTCCATTTGTTCCCTCTACTGATTCAGTTTTTCTTGCATTAACTGAATTATTTTTGATATATTCTCGTCATTCTGCGTAGCTCTTGCAGCTACTGACTTCTTCTCCTTTCTTATAACATGTCGAGGCACTTTAGCTATTTTTACTCACTCAAAAAATCTCACAATAGCTATTTTTACTCACTCAAAAAATCTCACAAGTCATCTTAGTACCCTTCTTGGAACTTCTGCAACTTTCTCTTGCATATTTGCGCTTGCATTTCTCGAGGTCCCCGCCATATATGGTGATAAAAGAGCTATATTAATTAATAGATCATATTTATACCTAGGGTTTCACAACCACCAACTGTAACAAACCAAATCTTCTCACTTAGTTGTCAAAAAATACAAATTTAAAATTTTGAATAAATTCAATATATCCATTACATGCACACCCAACTTAATATTAGTACTTAGGCATAAAATTTCACACTTCAAGATCTCATATCACTACAGACGATATCTCAAGTGCTCAAGACCGACCAACTTCCCATGGTAAATTTCTATTTATGAGATCCCCACTCTCCTTTCTTGAATTCCTAGATCTCGACATGGGGTTGCCCTTCTAGGGCCCATAACACCTGGAAGGGTGGACACATATTTTTCCCATCTCATAGCATGGAGGACTTAGATCTATGCTACCAATATGTCCTATTAGTCCTCTAACCCAATTTTAAAAATATTTTAGGCCTCTAACCCAATTTTAAAAATATTTTAGGCCCATGCTGAAGTTAGTGTAGCTATGCTAGTGCCTGATTATTGACCTTCATATTAAGGTATCATCAGGGTCTACCAACACTTTGGCTTCTGGACCATGTGTCTTAATTCATAAATAATTGATGGTAATGTTACCCATACCATCTACCGTTGGATCATCTAACTCTAAGAACTAGATCTCTAGTCTTAGGTTTTGTTGACAATTCCACAATTGATTTATGATTTCTGAGATCCTTCACCTACTACATTGTACGACAATCTTCTACATTGTACGACAATCTAGAACGATGTCCCATACCATCTCTCGTTACTCTCAACAATACGAGATCCACAATTGATTTATGATTTTCGAGATCCTTCACCTACTACATTGTACGACAATCTAGAACGATGTCCCATACCATCTCTTGTTACTCTCAACAATACGAGATCCACTGATCCATCCGGTTATGCTAGAGAATAGTTATCCCCAAATCGCAATAGCTACCACCGCGAACTATTGGATCTGGTTAGACACCATCCTACTCAATGGCATCATGTGATGGATTTTTATATTATGAATTTATAATGTCTTTCTTCTTGAAGGAGACAGAGTTTATGACTATAATCATGGTTTATCTGGTCTAACAGATGATTATTTGGTCCAATATTTTTTATTTATTATTCATGAAGCATATATCTACTCTTGTTAAGATTAGGTTTAGGTTCTATATTAGAAGAACATAGAATTTCATACTCAATTTATCCAAAGTTCTTTCAACATGAAATCATCCAAGAACATTTTATTAATTCTAGCTATAACATTCATAAGCTATCATGAATTCTCTTAAAGAAAAAGAGATTTATAATATAGGTTCTATATTACTAGAACATAAAATTTCATACTCAATTTATCCAAAGTTCTTTCAACATGAAATCATCCAAGAACATTTTATCAAAGTTCTTTCAACATGAAATCATCCAAGAACATTTTATTAATTCTAGCTATAACATTCATAAGCTATGATGAATTCTCTTAAAGAAAAAGAGATTCATAAGCGACAAAAAGGTTAATCCAAAAATTCAAATACTAAATATATGCTTTTTATTTAAGTATTCTAAGAAAGATCATACGATTATATTTAATAACTAGCCATTTATTTTAAATGAAAATTCTAGTTTAATTTAAATCATTAACCTCAAGGAACACTTAAATCATATAAAAATCTTCTTTAGATAGTTTACTTTATAACTTCTTATTAAAAACTATATATATAAAAATATAAAACATGTCGACTGGCGACTTTATAAACATTTGAAAATATAAATTATTTAAAAAGGTAAAGATCTAAAATATATTTATAAATTATTGCGATTTCCTAAAAGCCACGACTCATAAGGTAAAAAAAATATTAATCACCTAATACGAGTGCAAGGATGCGGACAAAATATACCAAACATATTTATTCATGCTATCAATTGGAAGGCACACAAGTTAAGGCTTACAATCTCCTAAAACATAGTTTAGTAGTAAACAAACAAAAACTCGACATTGCTTAAAGTTTTATCAACCACTTCACTGAGCTTGCAATTTTTATCATTGAAAGTTTAATGCTTCAAGCATCACGTTAGGGAGAGTTTTAAAATCCCAAGATTGAATGCATTTGATCACCTCGTTGAACTACGACAATATGCACTCATTTTTAGACTGGTTTTTATGAAAACTCGATTTAATATTATATAACACCTTGACGACCTCAACGACTCAAGCTAAACACGGATAGATAATAAAACTTTGTTTAAAAAGAATATATAATAAAAAAACATGGTTCTAAGGTCTACGCTAACTAGCTCATATACACATGAAGCTAAACCAAGTTTTCCTTCTAGGATATCATCCGAAAGATGGTCCACAAGAGAAACTAAGTTTTATTTACAATGCACACTTGGAATGGATGTTCCACTTCCTAGTTCACAGTGCCTTCAAACTCAACTCTCTAATTTATTAAAACAACAATTGATACACAGGATATACGAATGGATAGACTTTGATTTTGGGTGCACCAACAAAACACAGAAAATATGCCATGGTGGTCACACAGAGCTTATACCAAATTGAAACTTACATTCATCAAGTAAACAAAGGAACATACTTGTTGAATTTTCACATCAATGATACACCAATCCCAAAACTACGAAAATTTACTGGATATCTTATGAAACTGTCGTCAGTCGAAGACATCATGGGCGAGGGATTCAAACATCATTACTCAAATTAGAACATAATTTAACTTTCTCAAATTTTTAGCCAGGGTTCAATACTCTACATGTGCATATAACGAAAATACATTCGAAGACGACATGAGCAAGAGATTCAAACAACATTACTCAATTTAGAACATAATTTAACCCTCTCAAATTTTTAGCCAGGGTTCAATACTCTACATTTGCATATAACAAAAATATATTTAAAACTGAAACTTCTCAAAAATAAGGTTAACTGAAGTTATCCATTATCTTTAGCAATACAATGCTCACAAGAATGAAAAGAAGTCCATGATTTTTCTTTCAACTCCTTCCAAGACAACACTGCACCAGCTTCGAATTGGCCATCTGGTAGTATTCGGTTCAAATTATCAATTCATTCTCTTGCAACCCTTAGCAGCAGGAAACAATGATGATAGCATTTTATTTTAGGGTCAGCGTGGCCGATGAATGCACACTACTCATGAAAACATAATGCAATGGCTACTCAATCATTTTCAACTAGTCATAAAAATTCTCTTCTCTTTTTTTTCTAAAAGAACTATCTTCAGCAAAGAAAAACGTCTAGAGAATAGAGAATATATATATATATATATATATATATATATATATATATATATATATATATATATTTCTTTAATATCAATTTTTCAACAAATAAAGAAACATATCAACTTTATAATTTGAACACAGTTTCACTAATTCTAGAGAGACTCCACCATTACATCATTTGTGAAATTCTTATTCATTTTGTAATTATAATTTAGTGAAAACTGACCTGGAACATATGTCTGGATACACAATCCAAGCGATCATCTATGCTAGTCTCTCCACTGCGGACATCGTATCTCCAATACACCAGAACTCCGTCAACTCTTCCCTCCCCGCTCTATGAGGTTTTTCTTCTTTCTTTTAAAAGGTTCTAAGTTTATTTACAAGGTGACACATTGAAATTTCATGCACAAGACTTCCTTTCTTGTATGCCAAGTGGAGATATATATATCATGTTCTTTTGGAAGAAAGAAAATACATATGAATATATGAAATTAGTTTTAGCATTATGTTTTTCTATATATATATTTTTAATTTTAATTTATTTTTTATATATATTTTTATATTATATATATATTGTTTTATAATTATAACTATATTTTTACATTTATCTCATACTTTATTTTTTTTTATATAATTATTTTTTTCTTTTACTGAAATATATATATATATATATATATATATATATATATATATATATAGTTTTTTTAATTATGTTTTAATATTTCATCTAGTAATTTTATTTCATCATATAGGAAGTATTCACTTAGATTTTTAGGTGAAAAATACATCCTAAAACAATTCCACATCAGAGAGTAAATCATCCAATTTTCAAAGACAGGCATATGCACAAAATGCATCCATAGGCAGTATGACCTAAATGAAATATTTTTAGTGGGCTTCCATGTACCCACGAGCCACGGTGCCATTGGCACGACATCATATCCCACCTTACCTGATGCCTTATCTCACTGTCTCCTCCAGGGGGTGGGTATTCGCCTTGTCCAATTCACCTGCTACAGCATGGAAACTTGAACTTGCAATCACAAATGCTTTTTCGCAATATCACAATATTCCAATAAAAAGTTAATCAAATAATGGGGATGTTACAAAAACTCCATATATTCTTTTCAATTTAAGAAAAATTAGTGTATGCTTATAAAACTAGATATGAGCAAACCATACGATAGGGATTGTTGGAGTTTTCTACATGAAGTTCTTACAAAATTTGATTTTCATCAAGGTTGATGTGAATGGATTAGATGTTATTATAAAACTCTAAAATATTCTATTTTTATTAATGGATTTCTCTCTCGATATATTAAATTATCTCATGGACTCTACGAGGGTGACCAACTATATCCTTGTCTATTTATTAGTCTTGATGAGGCATTGGGAGAACTTTCTCAAAGGAAGAAATGGATGCCAATACCAAAGGTATTTAGGTTACAATAAATGGCCCCTTTGAATCTCATTTTCAATTTTTGATGATACTTTTATTTTGGGTCATCCCTTAGTTATTGAGGCCATAGAGTTTAAATCAATACTATCATATTATGAGAAAGTTGTTGGAGAGTTGGTTAATACTACAAAATCTAGGATCATTTTTTATTAACACTATGCTAGATTTACAATGAATTATTTTGGATATTTTAGGGTTGAAATTGGAAAATTACTATCAACTTACCTGGTTATTCCTTCATTTGACAAAGTAAAGAAGAATGAGCTTTGGGACTCAAATTTGAATAGAATGAAACATTGTTTAGCAATTTGGAAAGTTAAGTTCTTAAACATGATTGGAAAGCTATATCTCATTGCTAGCAAATCATCGTTATTCTCATAGGTTAATCAATCTCCCAAGATCAAACAATATCTCAAGAACATATATGAATCAATCCATAACAATGAACATAAATTTCACTGAATATTATTGATAAACATCTACTATAAGTAATTCATAAATGCAATACTTCTTCAATTCAATATTACATGGCCTTTTCTTCAATATATACATACATGATACTCTTCATATTCACATGACTCTTGACCTTTGCACTTACATAAACTCTTCATCTCCTCATACTCATGGGATATCTAACTCTTTATATTTTTCTCTTACATAATAATAAATCTCACATATTTACATAAAGACAAAGTCTCTCATGATTGCTCATAACTCATAACTCCTCACTTATAAACATGACACTTCACTCACATAACTCACACTTACTAACATGGCACCTCATACACATAACTCCACATTTATATGACAAAATCACACTTAATAACATGACACATACTCATATATTAAATACACACTAGACTAAATTATTTACAAGGTTATTTCACTAATATTTCAAGGTACCAACCAATATCAAGGAAACTAACCTGCATACTTTGAAGCCCACCTCTATGGTATCTTAGTAGTGGCATAGTTTATTCTCTAGGCTTCAAATCCATTTGGATGAATGGAGACGTAGGCCTTATAGATTTCTTGGCCTACTATTTAAAATGATGGACCATGGCAAGCCCCTCTGAGAGGTATGAGGAAGTTCAACATTGATGGTGCATCAAGAGGTAATTCAAGAATGACAAGTATGGAAGGCATAGGAAGACTCTTAAATAGTACTCATACCTTTATTTTTGTAGAGAATCTTGATGTTCATCCTAACAATCTAGTGAAAGTATGTGTTATCCTTCATGGCCTTCAAGAAGCTACTAAGCTTAGGTGGTCTCAGTACAGGTTGAGTTAGACTCGCAAGTAATTATTAATCAACTGAAGGCACCCACTAGGGCCTCCTCTCAGGATTGGAAGTTACAAAGGGTGGTTGAAAAGATACATGTACTTTAGTCTAGATTCATAATAGTAGAGTTTCTTTATGTTTCCCAAGAATAAAATAAGATCATAGATGCTATGGAAAATTAGGCTTTAGACCATGGATATCTAACTTGTTATGGAGATCCTCCATGATGGTGGGTACAAAAAACTAGGGAAGATCTCTATTGTATACTCCATATCGATGCCAGCAACTCTGATTCCTATATGTAGTGACTTAGAAGAAAGTCATAGATTCCTCTTTTCTTGTATTAGCAGAACGTATTTAAGACATAGTTATTGCTCTTTTGTAAAAATTTGGATGAAAGCCATGTTTGTATGGTAGGGTTGATGATGTAGCCTTCTTACTTATAAGTAATGCAAAAGGATTATATATATATATATATATATATATATATATATATATATATATATATATATATATATGCAAGGTACAAAACAATGTAATACCTCCAACATCCCTTGTATTACATTATTTGGTAGGAAGGCATGTTACCTTCATGTGTTTTCAATATTTAATTCTTGTCTTGGTATTCTTGCTCTAACTTTGTACTACTTCAGGTTCTAGATTTGTATTTGTTCCACTAAGTTGTTACTTGTATCATATTTTTTTCTTACACAACTTAGATCTATGCTTGTCAAAATTATTTTCTTCTTGTAAAAACATTTTAGCATTTCCACAATTCTATTCCAGTTTGTTCTATATGTCCATCCATAATGTACTTTAGTTTTCTTTTTTAACAAGGCTTTTGTTTGTTCTTTTCATAAATTTTGTAATTATAGAGCATCCATCGATTCTATTTTGGTTCATGCTGTTATTCTTTTTCTTTGTTTCCTTTTCAATAATTTTTATTTTATTGTCAATACTATCAATGCCATTACTATTGAGAATTTCTAAATTACTATCTTTATCACACTGTTTATTATTTTGATCCATACATTCATTTTCAGACCCTGTATTATCAAGGATGGAGAGACATATAATTATTCTTATGAGATCTCTATGAAATATTTCATTTTCTTCCTCATTGATGTTCTTTATTTTCTGTACTTCTTGGGCCATATTTCCTCTTTGATTTTTTCATTTTGGATGTCATTGTTGTAATGATGTTATTGGAATATATTCCATTATTTGGTAATCATGCCAAGTGTCATGTAAGTTGGACCAAGTGTCATAGGTAGAGTGAGGAACAAGAAACCTATCCTCCTATATAATGGACTCATAGTTCCATTCGCTATTGTACAATTCTATTCATATAATATTATATGATATGTTCATGAAGCTCTGCTATTCTCTCTTCTCCCTCTTAGTCATTATGATTCTTAAGTAGATAGAATAGCCCAAAAACCATCATTGGTATCAAAGCGAGGTTCGAGGGGCTTGAGAAGGATTGCAAGGAGGAGCAATTCCTGCAAGAAGAATTTGGGACAATTATCTCCATCCAAAAACAAGCCCAAAAGGAAATTGTTGGTTCTTTCAATAGAAAATCGAGGGCCATTGAAGGAGAGTTGAAACCACCAAACTATAGTTTCAAGCAACAAGTTAGAGGGTTTCAAAGTTGCGATTTGGTGAATTAGGAAGTTATTTCTAACAACCAAGAAGAGCTACAAATTCATCCAGTAAAGGGCAGTAATTTGGTGAATCGAATCACCAAGACATCCACCATCTTTAGAGATCTTAAAGGTAAGCAACTTGGGTGCAAAAGGTTCATTAGTTGAACTTTAGATTTTTGGTTTATTAAGATTCATTAAGCACCATATTAGTTTAAAAGTTGCAAGGAGTGGATTCATTTTAAAGTCTTCAAGGGAGTGCAAAAGAGAGTTTCTTTTAAGGTTATTACCTGCACATTAAAATAGGAGTTAGATATATTTTGACAGAAAGAAAAATATCATCTTCCTATTGTTTAGTTGAAGTAAAGAAGACTACATTAAGTTTGCATAGTTTATAGTGCATGATATAAGGTTCATTTGAATGAGTGATAAGGTGAGATCAATATTGCACTATACTAGTTGTTCTTAAATATTTTTAAGGTGCACTAAGTATTTTAAGTTGTAGTGAAAATTAAGTGCATATTTCAAACTACTTTGAGGGTTCATTTACAGGAGCAATAAGGTGAAATTATTATTATCCTTAAGTGCATTGAGTTAGAGATATTATTGGTACATTAAGGATTGATTGCACTATTCTAGTTATTCATTAAACTAGTTACTCTCAAAGGATTATTATGTGCATTGGTTGTTAAGCTAGAGTGAAAAACCAAAGTGCACAAATCAACATATATCAAAGTGTCTAGAGACACTATTCGGTGCACAAAACCAACAACTTATTGTGGCCTAGAGAAGCCACCTTACAAGGTTATATTCCTCCAAGGTGTGGAGAAGAAAGCCACCATAAAAACTAGTAAAGAGAGCTACAAAATGAGACTAGGAGAGTCTCAGGTTTTAGGTGCAAATAAGGAGGTATTACAGGTCAATTTTTGAGCACCAAACTTGTCTTCTATTACATCAAAGGAAGACAAAATATAAGTATCTTAAGGATACTCTACATAGCCTATCATTCTATCTACAAGTAACCACCATTAGCACTATCAAAAGTGCTTGAAGAGGAGCCATTACAAAGGGGCTCAACATCCTTCATTAGTTTATATTAAAGGTCACAACCATCAAAAAAGGGTAAGCACTAGCAAAGGTGCTTAAGAAATGAGCCATCCAAAGGACTCAATATCCACTGATTGGTGCTTGAGTGGAGAGCCACTCATAAGACTCAAAAGATAGCTCGTTAAGGTGTTAGAAGACACCATCATCCAACACATAAGGTGATGAAAACCTACAATGGACAAGGGCTACGTAAGGTGAAAAATCATCTATTGCACTCTACGTATAACATAACACCAAGGACAACATATTATAGCAAAGTGAAAGGTGAAATAAAGGTGCATTACCAAGGGTCCAACTTGGACGTATCACCAATCGAGATGCATATAGATAGCCACCATAGAACCTCCATTACAATACTTGAGAACTTCCTTAGTTGGAGCCATCCTCACAAGCATCATCGAGTGCTTGGAAAGAAAGAATTTTTAGACAATAATACAAAGGGTATTCATTGGTAGAGGATATACAAAGGGAAAGAGATGGAGATTATTCCATGCAAAAAAATAGAGTACCACTTGGCACATTCACCTAAGGCACCCATATATTCCCTAACATACATTCAAAAAAGAAGTGCTCAAAGGAAGGTAGCATCCACTGATTGAGCGTTAATAATATCATTTAGGGTTTACAAAGCATAATAATTATAGCTCTTCAATCAAGGGAGAAATGAGTGTTGGAGACACCTGAACCCAATTCCCATAAAGGAATATAATCGCTAGCAATGCATACACCACGTGGTCAATGCTTCAAGAAGGACATATAGCCTATTAAAAGTGCTCACGTAGGAGAGAAGTGTAACCATCGAGGAGTCAAGCGTAGAGTGAAGTCAAAATACCACCTAAGGAGGAGATCAAGTCTTGAGAAATGCTTATGCCACTTGGCATGTATTTCAAGAACGTAGAAGCATACTTATAGGTACCCAAATTAGAGCATGGAAGCATATTTTCAGCCAACATTAAGTAAGGGAGGAATTAAGGCATGATTGAGAGCATATTCAAGGTACAAGGCACAAAGTCAAGAAGTCAAAGGAGCATTAAAATCACTACCACTATCATACGTCCACCATCAAGGAAGTACAACACCCATTTTCAAGGAGATACAACATTAATAGGGTAAGGTTTCACTTTGATTTAAATTGCTTTCATTTAGGAGTAATAAGGGATATATATTAAGTTTATTTATCATTTATATTGGAGAAATAATCAACCTTAATACATTTGAAAGCAAATCAAAGGAGCTCATATCCATAGTATTTCAAATCACTTTAGTGGAATATTTGCAATTAAATACCATAGGAGATATAAGGGTTTCTACTTGGAAAATTAATATTATTATTGCAAATATTATTAATTTCTAAAATTCTAAAATTAGGGAGTTATAAGGTATACTACATCAAACATAGATTATTGGAATTTAGAAATATTAAACTATTGGATATTAAGGGGTATAAAATGAAGTTCATTATTTACTTAAAGGAGTTGGAATTATTTATTACACATTCTTGTCTAATAGTCACATTAAAGGGATAAAAGAAATCCAACCATAGAGAACCACTTTAAATTGATAAGTGCATAGTTCATAGGAGAAATAAGGAGTTGATTATTGTCATTCTCAAAACTTTACAAAATCAACCCAAAAGGTGAACTATTACTTGCTAAGCACTTTATCAAATTTATAACATATTCTAACCACTAGGGAGACATAAGGGATTCTACAAAACCTAAGTTTAGAAAGGTTTTATCAAGTTTGTTCACATACTCAAAATTCTAAGGTGTCACAAACCATGGATCATTGGTATATAGATTCAGGGGCAAGCAAACATATGACTGGAAACATACATTGGTTTAATTCTCTACAAAATATAAATGAGAAACCAGTTGCTATAGTAGATAGTAAAACTTATGAAGTAAAGGGGATTGAAAACATCCTAGTAGATTTGATAAATGGAAAAGGGATAATAAAAAATGCATTATATGTCCCAAGATTGACTACTAATCTTCTTTCAGTTTCTCAACTCATGGATCAAAACATGACTGTAGAGTTCAAAGTTTCCAATGGAAGAAAATAGTGTCTCATTCTTAAACAAGGGAAAAATATAGCATCAGGCTCCTATAAAAGTGGTCTATTTGTTCTAGATATTACTACACACTCTGCTTTTTCAGTTAAAACTTTAGATCTATGGCACAAGCATCTAGGACATACTAGTGAATCTACCATGAATGAATTACTCAAATATCAAATGGTTGAAGGAATACCAAATCTATCTCTAGAATCTATTGTTTGTCTAGAATGTTTAGTAGGAAAACAACATAGAATTCCTTTTGAACTTCGACAACATAGGACTCAACAACCATTAGAGTTAATATACACAAATTTATGTGGGCCAATGAATATCTCTAGTATTGGAGGACATAAGTATTTTCAATTATTTTTTGATGATCACACTAGGAAAATGTGGGTATATTTCATGAAGTATAAATCAGAGGTATTTAGTCATTTTAAACAATTCAAACTTCAAGTAGAAAAAGAATCAGGAAAGACTATAAAAGCACTTCATTCAGATAGAGGAGGTGAGTTTATATCTAAAGAATTTGATTCATTTTTAGAAGAGAATAGAATTAAAAGACAACTCACTACAACATATTCACCACAACAGAATGGAATTGCAGAAAGAAGAAATAGGTCAATAATGGAAATGGTGAGATGTATGTTAAAAGAAGCTCATCTTGATCATCAATATTGGGTAGAAGCAGTTCAAATAATAGTATACATACAAAATAGATTACCAACAAGAATACTCAAACATGTTACACCAGAAGAAGCATGGTCAAGACAAAAACCAAATATAGGAAAACTAAGAATTTTTGGTTGCAAAGCTTACATGCATATTCCAAAACAAAAAAGGATAAAACTAGATGACAAAACTATGGTAGGAATATTTGTTGGCTATGATAATGAATCTACAGGATACAAAATATTAGATCCACATACAAAGAAATTTTACATAAGTAGAGATGTAATCTTTGATGAAAAAGTCAAAATTGACATAGAGAAACCCAATAATGACACATAAATTCTTCTAAACTACTCAGAGGAAGATATAACTAGTGAAGAATCAGAATCAGAATCTCAAGAAGAAAATAGGGAATACTCAGAAACATCTACAATTCCTCAAAAGAAAGAACCAATATGGCTCAGAGACACTCTCAGGGATTCAAACCTAGAAAGAATGCCAGATCTTACCACTACTAGACCTCAAACTCATAGTCAAAGTAGAATAAACAGAGGATTACTAAGCAATACAATAGAACCAACATCAACACTTCAAGCACTAAATCACTCACATTGGAGGACAACTATGGAATCTGAATATGCATCACTTCAAAAGAATAAAACATGGGATCTAGTGGAATTACCTCTAGGAAAGAAAATAGTGGGTTGCAAATGGATTTACAAGATCAAGTATAAAGCAGATGGAACACTTGATAAGTACAAAGCTTGGTTAGTAGCCAAAGGATATACTCAGACTGAAGGAATTGACTATGAAGAAACATTTGCCCCAACAACTAGAATGACTACTATCAGGATAGTTTGTGCACTAGCAGCTCATCAGGGTTGGAAGCTTCATCAAATGGATGTAAAAAGTGCTTTTCTTAATGGTGATTTAGAAGAAGAAGTCTACATGTCACAACTAGAAGGGTTTGTTATTAAAGGACAAGAAAATAAAGTGTGCAAATTGAAAAAATCCCTATATGGTCTAAAGCAAGCTCCCAGAGCATGGAATATAAAGATCAACAATCACTTATTACAACATAGCTTCAAAAGAAGTACATTCGATCCTAGTTTGTATACAAAGAAAATTGGAAATAGTATATTGATTCTCATAGTGTATGTTGATGATATAGTAATTACTAGAAGTTATAAAAAACTAATAAGTGACATTAAAAGGGATCTAGAAAAGGCATTTGAGATGACAGATCTAGGTCTAATGAATTATTGTCTTGGTCTAGAGATTCAACAAGGTGAAGACAAGATTACTATTACTCAATCAAAATATGCAGAAGCCTTACTTGAAAAATATAGAATGAAGGATTGTAAGCCAAAAGATACACCAATGGAACAAGGGATTCAATTATCCAAAATTGATGAAACACATTTGGTCTCAGCAACTATGTATCACCAATTAATTGGAAGTCTTTTGTACTTAACAAATAGTCGACCTGACTTAGCCTTTGCTGTAAATTATCTTTCACGCTTCATGCAAGAACCAAGAGAAAGTCATTGGAAAGCTACAAAAAGAATATTGCAATATATCAAGAAGACTATTGATTATGGACTAACTTATATGAAGAATGTTAAATATTTTTGTCTATAGGGTTACTCAGATTCAGATTATGTTGGCTCTATTGATGATAGAAAGTCTACTTCAGGGTACATGTTCTATCTTGGGTCAGGACCCATATCTTGGCACAATAAGAAACAACATACAGTGGCACAATCATCTACTGAAGCAAAATATCGAGCAACAAGAGATACAACCTATGAAGCATTATGGATACAATATATATTATCAGACATGGGTATCAAATGAACTCCAACCTTGATATTTTGTGACAATCAAGGAGTACTCAACTTGATCAAAAATCTGATTGTACATGAAAGAACTAAACATATTGAAGCACAATGCCACTTCATCAGAGATCACTTTTAGAACCATCATATCATCCTGAAGCATGTTCCTACAGAAGACCAGTTGGCAGATATTTTTACAAAAGCTCTTGGGAAAACCAAGTTTCAAACATTCAGAGATCATCTATGCAACTCAAGGGAACTTCATACCAAATAATGTAATACATGGGGGTGTTGGAATATATTCCATTATTTGGTAATCATGCCAAGTGTCATGTAAGTTGGACCAAGTGTCATAGGTAGAGTGAGGAACAAGAAACCTATCCTCCTATATAATGGACTCATAGTTCCATTCGCTATTGTACAATTCTATTCATATAATATTACATGATATGTTCATGAAGCTCTTCTATTCTCTCTTCTCCCTCTTAGTCATTATGATTCTTAAGTAGATAGAATAGCCCAAAAACCATCATATGTGTATCATTGTTGATTAGGTTCATATCATATTTGTTGGTATCTTTGGAATGGTCTATAAATTTAACTCCATTGATTTAAAGAATTGAATCTACAGTAATTGGTGTTATGAACTTCCTTTTTACATATGTGATAGTATTTTTTCTCCATTTAGGTTGATGTTGTTATGATGAAGCATTATTATTTGGTATATTTTTTGTTGAGATAAAATCATTGTTTGTCATTTCATCTCTAGCTTGGTTTTCTATTTCATATTCCTAAAGTATGTTGACCAATTCATCAAAGGATATAGTTCTATTTAGCACTTGAAGAGAGGTGACTAATGTCTTAAATGTTTCTAGAAGTGCTCTTAGTGTAACTTGAACAAGAAAATTTTCTTCCACTTTCTCTTCCATAGTTTATAGTTTAGATTTCAATTTTACTACCCTTCGAAGAAAATGTTCTATATTCTCTCCATCATGAAATTTTAGGGAATATAACTGTGATTGCAAGTGTAAACAATTACTTCATTCTTTCCTTCAAATATTGTGCATAATTTATCCAAGAAGTTTTTTTAAGTTTTAGCCTCACTTATGTGTGCCTAAATTTCATTTGATATACCAAATATGATTAACATAAGAGCCTTTGCATCATCATATTTAAATTTTTGTCTTCCAATTGTATCTTCTAGAATATCTTTCTCTCCATTTACTACTTCCCAAATTTTCTCAACAATAAGTATTAATTTCATCTTATTTTTCCATGAGGTAAAGTTAGATCCTTTTAGAAGTTAAGATTCAAAAAGGAAAATCTTTGTATTTGTCATAATAGAAGTTTGGTAATTTCAAACTTGATATTCTTCTTCAATCAATTCTTTTAATTCTTCCTAGAAAACCTTTTATCTTCAAATTAAAATATTTTCTTCTTTTTCAATTATTTTTCAATCTTCAATTCAATTTTTTCTTTCTTCAATTTTATTTTCCTTCAAATAATTCTTTAATTTCAAATTTCCTTCTAATTTTTTCAATCAATAATATTCTTCTTCTTTAATTAATTATCTTCTTATAACTCCCTTCAATCATTCTTCTTCAATTTTTAATCTTTTATACTTCACTTTTCAATAATCAATTTTCTTCTTTAATCTTTTTAAATTCTTCTTATAACTCCCAAATTAGTTTCCTTCAATATTAAATATTTCTTCAATCAATAATTTTTTTCTTTAAATATTTAATCTTCACCTTTATATTCTTATAATTCCTATAAATAATAAATTTCTTCCTCCAATATATAACTTTAATAATATCTTCCTCAAATATTCAATTTAACTAGCCTAGAGAAAGTAGAGGAATAGGAACTCAAAAATCAACATTGAATAACCAAGCTCTAATAGGTAAGATTAATTGGAGGTGGATCTACAATCAGGAAGTGTTGTTTAGCAAAGTCATTATTAGTAAATATTTGGGTAACATTCCCCATGAGGAAGTAGGTCGCATCCCTATGAGTTGCAAAGGTTTTGTTGTTTGGAAGGTGCTGAAATTAGGAGAGAAAGTGGTAAAACCAAGACTATGTTGGAAATTTGGTAGAGGGAATAAAGCAAATTTTTGGACCAATTCTTGGGACCAATAGAGCCTTGAGGCTAGAGGGTTAATTTCAAAATATCTAGAGCTACATCACATTCAATAGAGCCTTGAGTCTAGAGGTTGGATCAAGATAGCATGCTATCTACATACAAGGAAAATTAGGACCTTCTCTCTTATGCAACTAAAGCAATGGGAATAGTGGTAAGTCGTAGTCTCTCTAAATTTTGTGTCGCTAATAAAGGATATAAAAGTAATACCACCTTATAGGAAATGAGAAATAATACAAGATAGCTTGGGGTCATGGAAATTTATGCATCTATATAGTTTGGGATGGTTATAATTAATTGCTCCCTCCCTCATTGGTATTGTTGGATGTTCCATGGGATAGAGTATGGTCGACAAAGGGCTAACAAAAAATCAATTTCTTTTCCTAGAAAGTTATGCATCAAAACTTCCTCATCTATGATAACTTATAGAAGACGGGTTTTCATGGCCGTTCTAAATGTATCATGTGCAATACTCATGAGGAGACAATAGATAATTTTCTCTTCTAGTGTGACTTCACCCTAGAGTTGTGGAGTCGATGGGTTGATCTCTTCAAGGCCTGTATCAACTATCAATTAGCACTTATTAATATATGGAAGTTCTAGAAATGAAGAAGGTTAAAAAATAAATTAGTTTAGTTGGGTTGGTCTCCAGGTCCAAGCTCTATCTGATGGCACATATGGATGGAAATAAATGCCAAAATGTTTAGAGAGGAATACACTCTGATAGAGCTATTTTGGCATAAAATATTATATGAGGTTACATAAACTCATGTTGGGGAGTAGAAAAATGAGGAGGGAGATAATGTTTCCATGAGGTAGGCTCATGGGGCTTGGCAACCTCCACACCTAAGCTAGAAAAAAATAAACACAAATGGAGTAGCCAAGGATAACCCAAGGGAAGTAGGCATTAGTTTCCTTAGAAGAGACTACAAAGGGATGGTCCTTCTTTGGGAATTGTAAGGCTTAAGAATAGCAACAAATAATAAAGCATATGCTTTGACAATTAGACAAGGGTATCTCAATGCTTTGGAGAATGGAGTTTGGAATGTCATAGTGGATTTTGACTCATAAATTTTAGTGGGGTTGCTAGATGAGATTAGGAATTTTAGACCAAGTGCATGGAAGATCAAGAACATAGTGAGTCAGATCAAAACCATCTAGAAGTAGTTTGAGGATGCTATTTTGGTTCATGTAGGTAGAGGGAAGAATACAATAGCTGATTTTTTGGCTAAAAATGGAAGCAACCATCTTGCTAGTTATTTTTTGAAATCTAGTCAAAATAGGGATATTGTAGATTGGATGAAGGTGAACCAACAAGTTTTTATTACTAACCAGTAGGAATTTAGGCAATGAAGTGTGCTAGACTAGGGTATATGATTATGATGATTAACCTATGGTTTTATATCACACTACTACTTGCAATGATCTTAGTCCCAATTTGGGGTAGCCCTCAAAGTCATGGCAAGAGGAATAAGCTAATTCAAAATATTTGAAATAGTATTAATCAAAATCGTAATCATGATAGTATTTTTTTCTCTTTAGATCACACTAAGAAATTTATGGTCCAAGGAAATGTTAGAGTTAGTTTTATTAGGATCTTGGGGCTAGCCAAAAGTGGAAGGTCAATTATTGTAACTTTTGATCTATCTTCTTAATAAGATTTTTATATTTTTCTTCAAAAAATATTAAATTCAACCATTCACCAAATAAACCATGAATTAAAAATACCTCTAATTTTTAATGTTCTCTCTCCAATGTTTGTGCCCTTATTATTGCAATCTATAGGTATTACTCTTCTTAATATTATCTAATGTTCACCTCCTATGCACTCTAGTTCCATAATGACCACCTCCTTAATGTTTGCTACAAATAACTATAGTGATGTCTCAACTCTTTACACTCCTTTAGGCATCCTCCTCAAAATATAGAATGGTCAACTTTACACCTTCTTTGTGTGCATTTTTAAGGTTTTCAAATGCTTCCAAAGTCAATATGCTCTCTTTATTTTTGATCTTCCTCTAGTCCTTCTGCATAAAATTAATCATTGCTCTCCTATTCATGTTATGTGTTGTTGTCTCCTCTATTCTTGAAGTTTTCCATAATTTTTTTAGACACATTTAGATGTACAACTTTATTTGCTTTTGGCTTTTGGTTTCGCTCACACACTTTTCCTTCTCTCAACCTAGCTCCTCTCGCACCTCTTTCTCCTTTTCATAGCCTTGATCCTCAAACATGGATCTCACTAAGCCCCAATGTGACTTTAGTACCATTATTAGCAAATTACCATTATTATCAAAGGTTAATCAATCTCCTAGGATCAAAAAATATCTCAAGAACATACATGAATCAATCCATAACAATAAACATAAATCTCACTGAATATTATTGATAAACATTTACTATAAGAAATGCATGAATGTAATGTTTATTTTATTCAAAATTACATGGCTTTGTCTTCAATATATACATGTATGAGACTCTTCATATTCATATGACTCTTGAACTTTGCACTTACATAAAATCTTCATTTCCTCATACTCACAGGAGATCTAATTCTTTATATTTCTCTCTTACATAATAATAAATCTCACGATAAAGTCTCTCATGATTGCACATATGTCATAACTCCTAACTTATAAACATGATACTTAACTCACATAACTCACACTTATGAGCATGACACCTTTTACACATAACTCCAAACTTATTTACATGACACACTCAAATATTAAACACACCCTAGACTAAGTTATTTACAAGGTCCTTGTATTAATATTGCAAGGTACCAAATAATACAATACCTCTAACACTCATAAAGACTACTTACAATCTATCCCTAAATATGATATCACTTTTAATATTACCAATAGGTATAACATCTTAATTTAATAAACTTCAAAGAGATTTTCTTTAGAAATAATATGAGGTAAACTTTGTGTTTCCTATTTGTAAATGGGATAGGGTTTGCAAAGAAACTAATAATGGAGGGGTAGGCTTAAAAACCTCTAAAATTATGAGTTTGGCATTAGTGTAAAATTTGTGTTAGAACCTTTGCAATGAAATTTTGCTTCTCATAATTATAAAAGCATCCACAATATACTAAATATTAAATAAATCAACCATAGTAATTAATCCATAAAATATAAGATGTGATAATACCCTTCAAGTAGGGTAACACAAATTCTATTCCTTAAGGAAGGAACCACTCCATAATATCTTCCAAAATGAGATTCTCTCCACGAGCCAAGACTATTACAAAAGAATACTTGATATGATTGATTATGATTACAATGACAATATCCCTTCTTTATATACCCATATTCTAATGCTACTTTGGGGATCCAACTCCTAAACCCTTATCCCACTCATTATTATAATATAATATTATAATATAATCAACCTTGGGTTATGTGTGGCCCATGCCAACTATCCATAATACCCATATACAATATAATATCATATCCCCATATTCCTATCCCTAAGTGCCATAACATTCCACCGTCCTTACTAATGTTTTATCCTCAAAATATGAGAAGAAATTAGAAAATATTTTGCTAAACAATATTGATAACTGGTACAAATCTTAATCATCCTTCCATCCAAGTGAAATCTTGATTGGTGGTCTATGATGATGCCAAGCTTTTGTTGCACCTTTTACACCAAACTATCTTAGGTACCAATATAATTAAGCCATAATATTTTAGGTCATAATATCAATAATCAAGAGTAGAACTAAATATATGAGCAATCAAATATATATCCATACCAATATAAATAAAATAGAATTCACTATAATATCAAATATGAATATAAATGGCCAAGATCATTCATTACAAGCATGAAGAATACTTACAATAAAATTGTTCAAATTTTTTATACAAGCTTCAATATTATAAATGCGTATTGGCGATCTCTTACATATCATTCTTCCAATACATTGTATGGAGCTTTATTGTTAGGACTCTAATCCTAACTCTTCATATTATTTAATCCATTAATTTAATTATGGACCAACGTGTCCTTTCACAATCACAAATTTAGGTAGATTTATATATGCATTCCATGGGTGTCTTCAAAGCATCCATTGAAGAATATATTTTATAATCCATTGATTGGTTTTGCCATCAGTGAAAAGGTGATTCATTTCCAAACAGTGATTCTTATTTCAATTTCATTTATTTTTGCATTAATCCATCTCATTCACAGATAAATAGGTCGTAATAACTTGGGTTCTTACCATTTATCTCCATAATATAGATATAGAATCTGACTCTTCAATACTTATCTATTATACTCCTCACACATCTAGGAGTTGCAACAATTCCTATTCTTATCCTTTGGCTTCTTATTTTACCACTTGTATACAAGACTCTTTACTCTCTAGTTACATACATACTTGACTCCATGAGACTTGCACACTTCTACATGACTCTTACTCTCCAACATGCACTCCTAATACAAGACACTTGTGCACATCCTCACATTAAAAATTTGTGCACTTACATACATGATAGTGTGCATATCTTCCACATAGACACTTACATAAAGAGGAAATATAAATCACTCATCTAAACTATAGACTCAAACTCTAATCTAATACATATTTACATTTGTACAACAAATATACCATGGGGGTACATTTTCATGTACCAAATCATGTAATATTCTCCAATAATACCACTATGATATCCATAAGTAGTCCTTTGGTTCCATGTATTAGTTGCACTAGTTTAATCTTTATGTCGTCTATAAATATCACTCATTTTTATCCACACTTGCTTAGAATTGCCACTAGTAGCATATACATAGTTTTTACTCCTATGGTTCCATTTATGTCCATCATAGCTCTTCTATTGCTCTACATCCTATATCCATTATCATTACCTTTCATGGTGGTGTGGATGGCGATATGCTCTAACCTTAGCCTGATGTTCTACTTTCTTTGACTCTTCAACATTTTTCTCCTCTATTTTAAATTCCTTTGCATGTTGTTATCTCATGTGCTCTTTGTTTGATGTGCCCTTGTGCTCTTCTAATAGATCTTCCTTGGACTTTGTTGTTGCTTCTTCCATATACTCTACTATTTTCTTTGCTATAGACTTAACTTTTGATTTCTGTGTTGGTTTTTAATTTATTCCACTGCTATAATTGGTTCTTATATCTTGGATCCTTGCTCCTTAATCTAAGAAATATCCTATAGTGTTATCTTCTTTTTCCTATATCGTAAATTCAAGAAATTTTTTTGCATATTATGTTAATAGTACCCAAAGAATCCGTCCAAGGATAACCAAGAACAATATCCACATCATCCATAACAATGACATAAAAATTAATATGCAAAATATACTTATCCATAGAAATATTCAAGTCTTAAAAAATTTGAAATCTCTTTCCTTGAAAGTATCCATCTTTGATACTCTTTTTTAGAACCTATAAACTACTAGCCAAGTCCATGTTAATGAAGTCATGCTTGTTGCTAGGGTTTATGGAGACAATATTTTTTTTCCTTTGGATGCAACCATGAACTTGCAAAATATAATTTCTAGATGAAAATAGATCCGTACGACTATCCTCTTGCTTATCTATCTCTAAATATGTTGTTCCCTTAGCCTTCAAACTATCATATTTGTTTATTTTTCTCTTCCTTCAAATAATAATTTATTTTTTATAGTTTTTAAGTGTATCCATCAAAGTAGCTATCTTTTAATCATTTTTCTCAAATTTCCATTTGCTTAAGAATGTGGCTTCAAATTATTCCTATTTTTATGTAAAATTATGGGCAAAAATAAAATTCATATACCAAGATAAAGCTTCCTCTCATAAAGAATTACTAATATTACATTCCCATGCAAAATTATAAAAACTTAAATATTTTTTAAAAATTCCACCATTCCCTAGCATCAATATCATCTTCTCTAGTGAATATTGGCAACTCCATGACCTCAACCCAAAAAAATCCCCAAAGCAACTAGGGTTTAATAAATTGGGATTTCTCAAAAATAAAATTCCTCAATCTCATCTATTATTTTCTATAAACAACTAGATCTATAGATTTTCTTCAAAATAAAACAAACTACAACTAATTTGCTTACCTAGATTGAGAAGTTTTTTTTCTTTTTGACGAATTTCTATGTAGCCAAAAATAGGTACAACATCCCAACTTCAAACAATCATAACTACTTCAATATTGTTCAAAATTTAACATACAACCAATCATTTTTATAGTACTCAAAATTATCTACATAATGGTGTAAGAGTAATCTAAATATGATTGATTGGAAAAAAGATATAGCTCTTTGAAAAGTATGACAAATTTATTATTTTTTCTTTCAAATAATATCTAGAAACCCTACAAAAATTCTTCCCTTTTCCAGAACGGTTGCTCTAATACCACTTGTTATGAACCTTTGTTTCTCATAAATATAAAAGTATACATAATATACTAAATATAAAATAAATCAACCACAACAATTAATCCACAAAGACAAGATGTGATAATACACTTCAAGTAGGGCAACACCAATTATATTCCTTAAGGAAGGAACCATTCCACAATATGCCCCAAAAATGAGATCCACTCATTGAGCCAAGACTTACAAGATAATAATTGATATAATTGATTATGATTACAATGAAAATATTCCTTCTTTATATACCCATATTCTAATGCTACTTTGGGGAGTCAACTCCTAAACCCTTATCCCACTCATTATTATAATATAATCAACCTTGGGTTATGTGTGGCCCATGCCAACTATCCATAATACCCATATACAATATAATATCATATCCCCATATTCACATCCCTAGGTACCATAACAGTTAAGTTCTTAAACATGTCTGACATGCTATACCTCATAAAGACTACTTTATAATCTATTCCTATATATGATATCACTTTTAAGATTACCAATAGGTATAGCATCTGAATTTGATAAAACTTAAAAATATATTTTTAAAGGATATGAGGAAAAAATGATGTTTCCGATTTGTAAATTGATAGGGTTTACAAAGAAAAGAATATTGGATGGATAAGCTTACAAAAATTCTAAAATTATAACTTTGGCATTAGGGGTAAAATTCAGTTAGAGATTATTCTAAGATCAAGGAAGAAGATACACAAAATATTATTTCAATAATATATAGGTTCTTTTTTATGCAATAAAATTATTTAGGAAATTAACACTACATAAAGGCTCAACAACATGGAACTTCATATTAGATAGTTTTCAATTGATCAACAAATATATTATGCAATCAATAAGGGGTATGAGGGGTATTCTACATAGTTTTGGTTTGATGTTTAGTTCAAGAGTGATTGTCTTAAATCTAACCCAAAATGGTATTTATTGGCTTAGGTATGTTTAGCTTATAAAGGTATAGAGATAAATATATATATGAGCAATAATTCTAGATCATGGATTTCTATTAGCAACCCGATCAAAGGAGATGACCTCAAATAGAGTATATAAGCTTTTACAAATGTTTATAGAGTTTTATTTACCTAATTTTATGCAAAAGGATGAGTTGGTTTGAATCTATTAAAATATAATGGATGTTCTATCAAGTTTGAATATAAGGATTTAGAGCAATTGAAATTTCCTACTCCCAAAGATTTCTTTGAAAAGAATGTTTGTTCACTCTAGGCCCTCTATTTGTTTTGGTAGGTAAAATTGCTTAAGTGCGGGGTTTAAATGGGCCCCAAACCCAAGTACATAAATTGGTAGCTAAAACAATAGCATAAGATGACACAGGCCTGCACATTTTCCAGATGCAACCTGAACGAAAAGGACCAAACAATAGCATAGAAGGTTGAGTGGATGCCTGAGTCATAAACACAAAAATACTATGAATATCGTATTCTCATTAAGAAAAATAATTGAATTACAATGCATATATAGTACCCAAACTATAGTTGGAGAATATAAAGGGGAAGACAATAATTTTAATTGAAATTCTAAAACCACCTTGCCGACTACTTGCCGATAATCTCTGCCATCCAACTTAGGTGGTTAAAAGTGGTTAAAAACCTCCTTGTCGACCAACCAAGGTAGATTAAATTCCAAAATTCTCCCCCTTGATGTTGATGTGACTTTTGCAAAAAGTTTCATCAGCATCACAACATTGGAAGAAACTCAATCTTTTTCGTCTCCTCCAGTTTTGTAACAAGAAATCAAAAATTGTAAAATTTTGTCTTGGGCACTCCTTCCATTGTTTGTGTGTGATCTCCTCCATATTTGTTATTGCTCCTTCTTGCAAGTAACCGAGTGCCTCCTTTTTATGAGCTACTCCCCCTTCATAAAAAACTCCTTCAAATGATGGCATTCCCAGAATGCCACAAGTATTGGTTCTCATTAACCAATCCAACACATTTCTTTTATCATTCATTCTATGGTCTTCAAACCATATTTCAGCTCCTAATAATCCTCCCGAGTATGTACAATGCATCATCTTATGTAGATGGTTTTTCCATATTACAATTTCACATACCTCTACACAAATATTCAAACAAAATATAGCTATGCAATAGCTAATTACATATGCAACAAAATGTTGCTCCTCACACAAAGTTCCACTCAACACAATGACTTTACAATATTCCTTCTTCCAAGGAATTTTTAACACTTCATTTGGATCCATGTGACCCAAGCTCTCCATCATTGTCTTCTCTCCAAGAAGACTCTTCATAAAAGTTGTCTCTATGAGACAATCTTCTCTCAATAATGCCTTTGAAAGACATTCTCCTTTCTTTTCGTTCCTGCTCACAAAAAACAAATCATTAATCATAAAAACATTACCTTTAGTATGAGTAGATTTGGTGCTTCCCATAAAGCTATTTTGTAGCAGTTCTCCTTCATTGTATGTTGCTTCAAGATCAACCATCAACTCTTCACTAAGATTTCTCCTCCTTTGTTCAATCCATGTTGGTGTGTTGAAACACCATTCATCCAAGCAATCATACATTGTTGCCTTTTCAAGACAACTATTTTTTTGCAATGTAGTCACTCCAAGTGAGTGATCTTCATCCACAATTTCCTCTTCAAGACAATTCTCAATCTCCTTTGATGATGCCTCCAATACATCATGTAGTCCATTAATGACTATCTCACTATTTTCTATCTCCTCCTTGAGATAGTCTTTCTCATAATGTGTTTTTCCTTTTATTATCTCAGCCTTGAGATAATCTTCATTATGGAGCATGAAACTTATGCCCTTCATTTCTTCTTCCATTGATGTTTCCATAACATGGAACCCATTAATCTCTTTTTCTATTACACCAAATGAGTAATCTTCCTCTTGCTTTGTAATTTTCTGTACAAGATAATTCCTGGGTTCAAGCATTGATGTTCTCATAGTCATCACAACATGAAAACTATCAATCTCTCCTTCTTTTTCATGTTTTACTTCTTGGGCTGATGAACAAGAAGCCTTTCTATTTGTCACCCCTGATGAGTGATATCCTCCATTGAGCATGAAGCCTATGGCTTTCATCTCCTCTTCAATTACAAATTCTTGTGGATCAAAATCCCACATAACTTGAACATTACAATCAACATTCACTCCATATGAGTGAGCTTCCATCTTTACATATTCATTTGCTCTTTCAAGAGAGCACTCATCCATTCCAAGTGAATGGTATTCAAGATAAGGGAGCCAATGGTCTTCCATGAACATTGCTTCTCCATCATCATCCCACAAAACTTCTTTATTCTCCTCCATGAGAATTGTAGGTGCATTCTCCAAAATACACTCTTCATTTGTCTCCTCCATGAGACATTATTCATCATACATTTCACTTTGATGGTCTTCAAGAAAGGAACACTCCAATGTGAGTGTTTCTCTTCCTTCATCTTCAAGGTCTTCTTCCACTTTTGAGTGGTCTTCACTACAAGGTTCTTGAGCAATTGTCTCTCCATTGAGACATCCATCCTCTTTGCTATCAATGTGAATGCTTTCCAAGCATGCCATTCCTGCAAAAAATTCATTAGTACAATTTTCCTTTTCATATTTTTCTCCTCCTAAAAGAAATAATTGACTATTACAATTTTCCATGCCTTTACAAGACATATCTGCAACTATGGGTGTCTCACAATAACTCTCTCCAATGAGAGCTATACAAGGCTCCTTCGTCTTCTCATCCTCTTCGCCATGAAGGGATTCCTCATCTTCGTCTCTCTTCTCTTCATATGAGCCTTCACAAGAGTCTTCAAAAGCTCCTTCAAAAGGATCTAATTCAGAAATTTCTTCAAGGAAGCAAGGCTCCTCCTTGCTTAAACAATCTTCATGATTGTCACACATGGCTTTATGGGTGTCCGCAAGAAACCCATAAGCATCTTTCAAAACTTGCCATGCCATTGTAGCTGATCTACAATTGGCTATGAGAGGGAAAACACTCTTTTCCATTCCTCTCCTCAAATCCATAAGGGCTAAGCAATTTTCATATTGCTTCCCTTTCATCTCTTTTCTCCCCTTGTCTTGTAGCTTGTTCCAAGTGGGTTCATCATATCCTTCTTCTACAATGCTCCAGAGGTCTTTGGCCATCAAGAAGGTCTTCATCATTATGCTCCAAATAGCATAATTATCTCCATTGAAACTTGGCACCTTCATGTTTTCCATCACAATACTTAACCCTTGAACGGGGTTCCAAGGGGTTCATGAGACGGGAGTCCAAATTTTTTTGGAAGCACTAAACTGGCGCTCCAGAAGGCTTCCCATCACTTTTCTAACCTCACTTTTATGCTTCCCCTTTTTACAAAGATTGCCTCTTAGGCAATAACATAAATTTACACTCTTAAAGCCTCTTAGGCCTTTTACAATAATTTTTCAGTCTTCAATGCTTTTGCCTCTCTCAAAATTTTACAAAGAAATTTTTTTAAGCCTCTCAGGCTTTTTACAAAATATTTCCTCTTAGGAAATCTTTATATCCTTCCATAAAAGTTGCAATTTTTTTTTTATAAAACCTTATTAAAGTATTAATTAATAATCAAGTAAATATTTAATTAAAACATTTTAAAAAAATATTTTAAAAAATATTTAAACTAAATTATTAATTAAGTTAATAAGTTAAATAATTTTTTTTTCAAATATAATGAAAAATTAAACAAGGGGGAGGGGCTTTTAAATTTTTTTAGATCTGCTAGGACTCAAACCTGCGATCTTTTCCATGCCACAAAGACTCCTTACCACCTTGGCAGCCTCGGTCGATGAAACCAGAAGCACAACAAGTAATTTTATGCCTTTAACCTTAGCATAATACCAAAAAAAATTAATTAAAGTGCTTGGTCCGTCGTCGCTGGGATTCGAACCCATGACCAAATAGGGGCGGGTGCCTTAAGGCTGGATCCACGAGCCAGTAGAGCTAGGCGCTCGAAAAGAAGGCCTGGAGCGTCTTCTATATGAAGGCAACCCGTGCCTTCAAATTAAAAAAAATTGGGACTTTTAGTCCCACATGCTCCCGAAGAGGTGCTTTTGAGGGGTTTAAAACCCTCAAGGCATGTATGAAGCTTTGATTACATTCGGGTAATCGCTCCTCTCACCTTTTAGACTTCTTCGCCCAATATAATCATGCCATGTCACCTTCTGCTCTCCTCGTGCCACGTTGCTTGAACTCTGTCCTCTCCTCACGTGCCACATAGCCTAGTTCGATCTCTTCGCCTTGTCACCTAGTCTGGTCAGCTTGTCATCTGGTCAGCTTCGATCGATCTCTCCTCTCGCCAGTTGGCTCTCGACCTTGCCTGGTCAACTCTCGATCGATATATCCTCTCCTTGGCCTTGAACTTCAAGTCTAGGCCCTCCTGCTCCACCTCGGGATGTGGGTATTCCTACTCCACCTTGGGATGCGGGTCCTCCTGCTCCACCTCAAGATGCGGGCCCTCATCTCGACCTCATGGCTTCTATGGGCCTTGATACGCCTCACTCCCTGCCAAGCTCTGATACCATATGTGAATATCGTATTATCATTAAGAAAAATAATTGAATTACAATGCATATATAGTCCCCAAACTATAGTTGGAGAATATTAAGGGGAAGACAACAATTTTAATTGAAATTCTAAAACCGCCTTGCCGACTACTTGCCGACAACCTCTACAGTCCAAATTAGGTGGATAAAAGTGGTTAAAAACCTCCTTGCCAACCAACCAAGGTAGATTAAATTCCAATAAATACAACCCAAGAAATACCAATGTAGGGGTTGCTTAAGAGACATAACTACATGTAAACCTTATAAAGGAGCTATAACAAAAACCCACGCAAGGGATGCTCACAAAATATCAACAAAAACTATAATATATACTTGAATAGGAAGAAACATAGTATTCAAAAAGGCCCACGTAGGGGCAATAAAGAACTTAGAAACAATAATGGGAAGCCCTGGAGCTCAAGTTCCTAGTTATGACAATCTACTCTAGGCCCTCTATAAGCCCTCATTAAACCTTTGGTTTGTATCCCAAAGCAAGATTATTAATTTGTAAGAAGAGGATATCATGGACTTTTCAAATGTGCCTTGCATGAGAAGGATATTGAAACATCCCCATTTACTTCTTTGTTGTATCTTTGTTTATACTATTTGGGGTCACTTTTTTGAAAATATGAGAACTCATGGGATAGTTCTAGAAATATTGAAAGATTTCATAAAATGTTGGATTATTTATTTTAAAGCTAAAGCATCATGCACCCTATGGACAATTGATCAATCACTAATTATTGGAATTTATGGCTTGAAAGTAATAACAAAATTATTAATAATAAATCTCAAAATTGTGCCCAATTTTAGAATCATATTGTTTCATTTCTTATAAAAATTTTATAGGCATGGTGTTCATCATGGGAAATATCAAGTGTAGAAAAAGAGATGCTAGTCTCTTAGTTACAATATTTGAATATACATGGAAAGGATCATCTATAATAATGGAATTAATATAAAAAATATGTTTTGATCCATGAAGTTGATCTAGAAGTCATACTTCCAAAGGAAATCCTATAAAAGCTATTGGAGGTGGTGTTTTTCAAAATAGTAAAGGAAAAAATCTTCTCACTATTAAAGAATATTACATTGTTTGGTACATGTTAATGGTTTAGGAGTATGACTTGTATTTCCTTCTTATGTAAGTATCTATATGTAGGATATGCACAAGTGCTATGCATTAGAGTATGTAAAGAGTCAAGAGTCATGTATACAAGTGGCAAGATAAGAAGCCAAATAATATATGAGTATTTGTATTATGTATGGAATATAACAGGTTGCAACTCCCAGATATGTGAGGAGTGCAATAGACAAAGGTCCAAGAGTCATATTTGTAAGGCTATATTATGGAGATAAATATCCATGTACTATATCAAAGAAGATCACATTCAAGCATTAAAATATTGAAGCTTGTATACATATTTTGTGCAATTCTACTGTAAGTTTTTCATGTTATTGCATGAATGATTTTAGCCATTTTATATTCATATTTGATATTTTCTTGAATATTATTATAATTTATATTTGTAGAAACTAAAATTTGACCTACCTAGAAGAGTCATTTTTCCTTGGGTTTTCTTTTGAGAGGTTCTAAAACTTGCTAGGATCAATTTTAACCCCTTTTTCTTATTTTTTGCCTTGTTTTTCTTAACCTTGACCAAATATGTGCCCGATAATTTACGGGGTGTGGATTCAAAAAATTTAGGGTTTTTCTTCAAAAAACTAAATTTTAAGCCGACCCTTTTGGGGCGTCAGCTTAATCAAGGTTAACTTTTGTTTTCTCACCTTTTAGCCCTCCAAGCCCTCTATAAATAAAGGAATTGGATCCCCTTTTTCTCCCTAGTTACTCTCAACTATTCAAATAATTCTTAAGTGATCTAGCTAGCAATCTTGTGTAATATTCTGGTGCTCTTGGTGCTTTTGTGTTCTGTTGTTGGTGTGTTCCTATGATATGTAAGGGAGAAAGCCTTGATGACAATTTATCTTTTTGATGGAGGAGAGGCCTCCCACCTTTGCTCTTTCTTCTTCCACGAGATCACCAGGTTGTTTCTTTGCATTCATTAGTTCACTTATTCATCTTAGTTTGTGTTTTGTTGCATTTTTTTATCTCTGTTTTAGGTTTTAATTCCTCCTATGGGAATCCATGCTTCATATGTTATAGGGCATAGATTCAATGAAAACCCTATTTTCATTGGTTGGGTGCTCTGCACCCACTTTCCTTTTTGTTATGAATATGTGTTCGATAATTTATAGGGCATGAATTCTATCTGGTTAGACTTTAGTATGACTGTTTGTCCTAAAACTCATGTACCCTTTGCATACTATTTCATCTTTGTTTGTGTTCTATTCTAATTTTTATCATTATGTTTCACTTGCATTTCATATTAGATTAGCTTGGGGGCAATTATTTATTCCCAAACACTAGTTTTCAAAATTGCAATCTTGTTCACTCATTTTATCCATTATGTTTGCATTATATTTACTATTCTATGCTATCATATTTTTTTGTGTTTGTTCCAAAGGTCAAAACTTATTTTTATTACAAAAAATCAACTAAAAGGACCTAGGGAGCTTTATTATTGTGCCTCCAAGCTAAGTCTTGTAGTGATATAAGCAAAGCCCCAAATGTTGAGCATATTTTCTAGAGTTTTTATAAAGCTATTTTGTAGATTTGAAACTGTTGGATATTTTGGATGCAAGACAAAGCTTGAATCAAACATCAGATCAGATAAGTGTACATGGAAAAGCTCTTAGGTTGTGTGCTTGTTTTATTATTCATGTTCACACCTAGGTTATAAATAAAAGAGGAAATTCATTTTATTGCTTTCTAGGAATTTAAAAAGAAAAAGGTATATAGTTTTGCATCTAGGGTTTAGTCTTGTTTATGCATTTCACTTGTGCCCTTGCTCAAATAAAAAGAATTTTATTTCTTTCAACCTAGGGTTAGATATCATTGAATCAAATAATCGTATTAGGATTAGACATTATCTTCTTGCATCTTGTGTGTTATACATTATTCTTTTATTTTCATAGTTTAGCATAGAAAGGCCAAACATAGGTATTTTCTTAAATAACACATTAAACATTTCCACCCCAGACTTGGAGCGAGTCATAAAACCATTCCTAGTGAACTCGTTCCTTTGTATCCCTAAGTGTGGAGAATATAACACACCACTACGATCACCTTAGATCCCAATAGATTCAACCAAGAATCGTACGTGGTAGGGTAGTTTCCCCCTCTATAATATTAGTCAACTTATATATTAATTGCTCTTATATTTGAGACTACTCAAGATCCAGAATATTGGGACTAAGATAATCTAGCTTAAAATTTGACATTCACTCAAAATCATATGGAACTTCAACTGATAAATATGTAAAGTCTAAGGCATTTCTTATCACAATCAAAATTACCATTAAGAAAGGGTGGAAATATATGTTTTAAAAGGAGATTCATAAATTATTATTAATATTAGCAATAAAAAGGGGTATGGGGATGAGGAATATAACCAGTTGAACCAATACCATATAATAAAATATTTTTTCTACTTATTAACAAGATGATTTTGATTGTGTGAAGGATTAGGGTATTTTTTTAAATGTCTCATCTTTTAGGAGCCATATCTTTGTGAAGGTTTATCTAATTTAGCTGATTGTTGGACCAACTTGTGTGGAGTTTGAATAAATTTAAAATGAGTGGTCATATGAAATAATTTGATCAATATTGAGGGAGATACAACCCTATGAAGTCAACCATTCAGAACAAGGGCAATAATAATTTTTCAAGTCGCAAAAAATAAAATTGCAAAAATTTCTTAGCTAGGGTTCAGATTATGAGAAGAGCAATGAAGGGCTAGGACTTCAATGAGAAAATACATTCTATATGGACATAGAATTTTTTAGCTAAGTCTTTTTCCCTTCTTTATCTTAGAAATTTTGCATGCAAATTATTATAATTGTTTTATCAAATATTATATTTGTTATAGATTTTGAGTTTTAGTTTCCTTTCCATGGATCGATTTATAGTTAAATTCTTAGAATCATCTCCAGTAATAGAGGTTAGTGAGCACACCTCAGAGAGATCCTCTTTGCTCCAATATAGGATGGTTTTTGGTAAAATTAATAGATATTGACCAGGGGCTTTAGCCTTGATAAAATGAATTGATAGGAGTTGGAAGTCTCCAAGATTGATTCTATCCTTTCTTCCCAAAGGTTTCTTCCTAGCAATTTTTTGTTCTAAGGAAGAAAGAGAAAAAATCCTAAAAGGGGGTCCTTGTTTATGGGAAGAGTAGGACTCTTCCTTACCCATTGGTATGAAAGCTTTTCACCTAAAAATGTAAATTTATCCCTAGTACCAGTATGGGTTAGGATGTTTGGGTTGCCCATTAAATTTTAGGAAATAGATACCTTCAAGGCAATAGGCAACACTCTAGGATAATTCCTTGAGATTTTAGATACTACAAAAGATGGATTTTTGGTTATTTATGCTCGGATATTGGTCATGATTGATATAAGTAAAGCTTCACCAGAATCAATCATTCTTAAGTATGGGGATAAGATGTGGACCCAAATCATAGATTATGAAAATATATCTTTTATATGTAGAAGACGTCATGAGGTGGGACATATTGAGAGATCAAGCCCTAAGAAGAGCCTAGCAGAATCATATGTAGAAAATTGTAAGAGAAATTTACAAATGGTTATGGATGAAGATGGTTTTCAACTTCTAAAAAATAGATATAGAAAAATGAAAGAAAATAAATAGTGGAGACTATTAAGGAAGGATATTGGAAGAAATACCAACTATTTTGAGGCTTTATCCTATGAAGAAAAAGTAGATCAAAACTTAGAGGACACAGTACAATAGGTTCAACATATTAACAAGGAACCATCTATTTAGTATGATCCTAATTTAAGGAAGAACATTGTCGATGAGTCTAAGGAATATGTCGCATAAAATTTTAAAGAATATCTTGAAGTACCATGCACCATTCAAGAGAAAAAAATGGTAAATAAAATTGCGGTTTTAGAAGTTAATACCTCTACCATTAATAAGGAAATACCAAAAAATGAGCAAGACAAGTCAAAATATTATGTAGTAAAGCCAAGAGAGGATAAATATGATGAAAAAAATTATGAAAGAATATTGAGGAATAGAATAATAAGACCTACTCCTACTATAGGTAAGGCAAAAGGAGGAAAACCCTCAAATTATCAAACAAGAGCAAACATAGAGAAAGGAACAAAACTAGGTTAAACTTATATTTACCAAACAACAAAATGATATTGGTAATATGTGGTTGGGGCCAATAGCCCCTAATGAGACATGATTATCATTTCATGGAATATAAGGGGTGCTAATACCCCCTCAAAGTAGAGGTGTATCATGGACCTATATTTAAGTAATAAGCTGGATATTTTTTGTATCCAGGAAACTAAAATGATAAAATAAGTTTCAAAAACTATGAAAGAAGTATGGGCAATATGTGAATGGGATGGTATGAATTCTAGAGGAGTGACAGGGAAAATTCTAACTTGCTGGAATCCTTCTAAAACCTCTTGTGTAACCATTATTAAAACTAGGCATTGGATGGCCTCTTTAGTCACTTGCTAGTTTGCAGATATTTATTTCATCCTAATTAATGTCTATGGACCTATAACTCAATCAGGTATATGAGAAGCTTGGAGTGGGATTGAAGCCTTTATGAGAAGTAAAAACCAAGAAACCTAATTCATGATCATAAAATATTTTAATGCCATAACCAAGTTGGATAAAAAATTTGGAGGAATTAGGAAATTAACCCAAACTATGAGAGATTTCTTAGCTTTTATTCAAAACAATAATCTATGGGAAGTTGAGTTTGAATAAGACAACTATACATGGACCAACAACAGGAGAAACCATAACCTAATAGCAAAAAAATTAGATAGATTCATACTCTCATATCATTGGCTAGATGAAGGAAATTGTGTTAAAATTAATACCTTAACAAGGATTGGTTCATATCATTGGCTAGATGAAGGAAATTGTGTTAAAATTAATACCTTAACAAGGATTGGTTCATATCATTGGCCAATAAGAGTTAAAATGGTGGTAAGTGAATTCAAAAAATATCATATTTTAAATATGAGCAGATGTGGGAAGATCATCCTCAATTTGTTGATATGATAGCACAAATGTAGAATTCTTCAAAAAATGGTGGGTTATATGCTCTTCCAAACCAAATTAAATCTATGGCATCTATATTAAAAGAATGGAACAAAAAAACTTTTGGAACCATTTTTGAGAAGAACGAAGAACAAAAAGATAAATTTTCAAAATTATAAAAGGTGATCATAATAATCCAAGCTTAGAGGAAAGGGAGTTGCTTAGTGAATATCATAATATTTTGAGTAGAAAAAAAAATTGAAGATTAGAATCAAGACATACTTGGTTAAAAAGAGATTAAAAATACATTTTTTTTCATAGGATGGCTATAGTACAAATATCAACATCCAAAATTAGTAAAATTAATAGAAGGGGTTTGGATTGAAGATTAGAGTGAAATTAGAAAATAGGTAAAGTATTTTTATCAAAATATTCTAGAATCGGAGGAAACTAAAGTTCTTAATGATAAACTTCTTCAAGATGTACCTTTAGTTAAAACTAATGAAGATAATAGGAAATTGATGGAGCCTATAACTCTAGAATAAGTCTATTTAGCCCTTTTATCTTTTAATAAGGATAAATCCCTAAATCCAGATGGGATCTTTGCAGATTTTTACCATTATAATTGGGATATAGTGAAGGATTCTTTATTGGTGGTAGTGGAATAGTCTAGGGTAAAATAATACATACCTTATAAAATAAATGCAACATATATTACCCTAATTCTAAAAAATAAGGATACTAAATTGTTTGATTCTTTTAGACCCATAAGCCTATGTAATATGACATATAAGATTATCTCCAAAGTGATGGTGAATCAATTAAGACCTTTTTTAGACAAAATTATTTTAGAAGAGCAAGGAGAATTTGTGAAAGAGACAAATTTTGGACGGGATCATAGTAGCTCATGAAGTTATACATTCAGCATCTTCAAGAAAAGAGAAAGTAATGGTCTTAAAACTTGATATGAGTAAATCCTATGATAGGGTTAAATAGGATTTTCTTTCTATAGTTTTAGAAAAGTTTGGATTCAGGAAAAAATGGGTTAGATGGATTAAATATTGTATCTCTATAGTTTCTTATTTAGTGTTGGTCAATGGGTTAGTAACTAGAAATTTTAAATCCAAGAGAGGCCTTAGACAAGGAGATCCTATATCTCCTTATTTGTTCATTATTGTGGTAGAGGTTTTGAATAGGAACTTAAATAAGGCTTACAAATATGAGATTATAAGTGGATTTAAGGTTAGTAATAACATCGACAACATCACCCATCAATAATTTGTAGATGATATAGCCCTTTTTGGAAGGGCAAGGATAAATGAGGCCAGAGCTTTGAATAACTTTTTAAAAGAATATAGAAGAGCATCATGGCAAAAAGTTAATAGGAAAAAATCTAAAATTCACTTTCTTAACACTTCAGATAATATCAAAGCAAGAATTTATAGGTTACTTCAAATGGGGTAGGTAAATTTACCAGCAACTTATCTAGGGAGGCCTTTATTTGAGGGGAGAATGAGGATAGAATTATGGAATCCAATTATTAGTAAATTTTAGAGTAAAATACTAGCTTGGAAAGGTAGATGGTTATCATTAGAAAGAAGTGTAGTTAATTATATTAGTCTTACAGGCCATTCCAACATATTATATATCATTGTATACTATTCCAAAATTAATTGAATTTTTTTTTATCTATATTAAGTAATCCTTTTTATGGTCAGGTTTACATGATAAATGCAAATTTCCTTTGGTGAAAAGGAGCAAGGTGTCTGATGATAAAACTAGGGGAGGTCTTGGTTTAAGAGTTCTTACATATGCAAACTTAGCTCTTAGGGAAACGTAATTTGGAGATTTTACAAAGAGAGTTAAATACAATGGGAAAAAAATTCTTCCAAGTATGTTGAGCCCAATGACCCAAGTTTAATATTTATCGCATTCTCTCTACCAAATGGTTCTACTATTTAGAATGGTTTAAAAAATATATTGATATAATAATTAAAGGTTTAAGATGGGTAGTGGTAACTGAAGAAAATAATTCTCTTTGCATGGATATTTGGTATGATAAAAGCCACTCAATATAGATCCAATTTTGAAACCTTTAATGAGATTGCTTCAAGACAAATATGGTGACAGGGTTTCAAACATTTTGTAAAAGGATCAAGAAGGAAGATACAAATGGAAAGAAGATTTTTTTACAAGTATACAAGATATTGATGCTAGGAGGCAATTGAATAGAAATATAACAACTATGATTATTTTGAGGGGAGCCAAGGATAAATTGATTTGGGAGTTGAATAGCTCAGGAGTATACACTACAAGAAATGGATATAGTGTAAAGCACAAAAAAAATAGTAATATAATTAGAATATGGAGAGATATTTGGGATAGCCCAAGCATTCCTAAAGTTAAAATATCTATTTGGATAGTAGGTCATAGAAGAATTTTATTGGGATAACCTTATGAAAAGGAGATTTCATGCCCCTCTCAATTTGTTCTTTGTAAAAAGGATGAGGAGAGTATAGATCATCTCTTAGGACATTGCTTAATAGTTTGGAAACTATGGAAATGGATTATTAATATTTTTGGTAAATGCATGGTGATGAATAACATAATTGAAGATTGGTTAAAGCAATGGTAGAGCACTTATAAAAATGAGGCTTTATAGACAATATGGGATATATCAAAAGATACAATACTTTGGACTATATGGCTAAAAAGGAATAGAACATATTTAAAGGAAAGGAAAACAATTTAGAAGTAATGAAAAGGGATATATGTTTAGCCATAGAGGAGTATAAACCAACCCTATCAACTCACCCAATACCTAATATGGAAGCAGAGAGCCTTGATAGATGGCGTTAAGTCATTAAATAGAATTATGATGTTGGGTAAAAGAGAAGAAAAAATAAGGCAAATAATATAAAGTGGAAACCACCAAATGTGGAGTTGGGTAAGTTAAATTTTGATGGAGCATCTAAAGGAAATCCAAGACCAGCAGGATGAGGAGAAAAAAATAGAAATAATAGAGGAGAGATTTTGTCTCATTATTCTTTCAATAGTGGACTTAAGACAAATAATAAAGTTGAAACTTGGGTGGCTTTAGAAGGGTTTAAAATATATACAAAAAAATAAAATGGAACTGAGTATGGATGGAAGGTGATTCTCTCATAGTAATAAATGTAATTTTGAGGAAAGCAAAAGCTCCATGGAACATACAAGAGATAATTATGGAAATTCAAGATCTTGCTAAAGAGTTTGAAGACATCAGGTTTATACATACATTAAAGGAAGGAAACAAATGTGCCGATAGGCTATCCAATAGAGGGGTTTTGATTGAGGATCATAAAGTTAAATTATACTTTCCATGGTTAGAAGAAGTAGTAACTTTAGCTAAAGCTAACAAGAAAATGCTAAGTGCTTGAATCAAATAATGATTAAGATTTACTTTAATGTTTTCCATTGGTAATATTTGCTTTATTTTATAACAATAATGTATTTTCATATAAACTATTTATTATATTTTTTGTGGTTGCACTTGTGTTTCAGAAAGGAAACTAGCAATCCAAATTTGGTAAAGCAGACTATGATAGTGCGATGTTTTGGAAATATTACTCTACTAAGATGCAATGCATAGATAGTAGAGGTGAATTTTTGGTATTGTGAATGATGCTTGTTGCGGGCCAAACAAGGTTAAATTTTTCCTACTTTTGTCACATGCCCGTGCATTTAATTATCAACCCAGGGAGCTTCGTAAACTTGCAAAGGGTCTGAATAAGATTGCTTACAATACCACTTGAGATGAATCCGATAATCCTACTATTGGGGGGTGTTTTAAAAATGGTTGTCAATCATTCATGCACTCCTCAATAATTTACATAAGAAGAAAATAATTAAATCTACAGAAATGAAACATTCACACATTCCCTGAAAATGAATCTACTGCAAATACTGGGAATAGTAATGAGGTAAACGACCTTTCAAAAGCAATAGACTAATCTAGAAAACAGAAGAAAAGTGGGGAAGAAATACTGGCTTGGAGTGGGCCCAAGCTCCAGTAGCTTCCTCCTAGCTGAACACACGCTTAGAACTGTAATATATTTATCAAAGTGTTACAATATCTATCTATCTCTGTATCTCTTATATGAATCTATATGAATCTATATATATCTCAGAACGGTCTGCGCGTGTTTATATAACACACCCAAAAAACTTCTGTTACAAAGAGGTTACAACAACCGATTCATCCCAGACTAAATTAAGACAGTCTAGTGAATGCAATCGACGTCTGCTTAAAAATGGCATTTGGTTCTAACGACGATGTGTTCGCTGATTGGTTCGTGCTTCACCTTGAAGAACACAAGCTTATACTGAGAGGGGGGGGGGTGAACAGTATAAGACCTCTTTTTAATTTTTTCTTTATACTTCAAAATAATAAAGCAATATACCCAAAGCAATATCAAAACAAAGCACAATATCATCCACAAAGTGACACCAATTTTAACGTGGTTCACCCAAAATGCCTGGGCTACGTCCACAAAAATTTTCTCTAAAAGTTATCTCAAAGTTCTTTGGGAAACCTTCCCAATTACAATGTTTATGAGCCTTTGCCCAAAGGAGATACCTTCCCCCAATCTGAATTTATGAGCCTCTGCTCAAAGGAGATACCTTCCCCTCTATCTGAATTTATGAGCCTCTGCTCAAAGGAGATACCTTCCCCTCTGCTCTGGAAATGATCCCTTAGAAGATCAACTGCCTCTACCTCTTGCTAGCACGTGGAACTCCTTTCCACCGAAGACCTCCTGTCCTCAATGCTTAGCCTAAGAGACCTCTACCTTCTATGATCACGTCCACAATAGCTCAACAACCTGTACCAAACACAGTCAGTCGGTCTAGTACAAGTCTTCCTCTGTCTGTCAGATCTGTCCAACACTTGAACAAATCAATCCTCTGCACACAAGCCTTCTCAAAGACTTGCCAAATATATCCTCAGGTTCTTCTCAAAGAACCAATGCACCTCTGTCCTCAAGTTCTCTGATAGAACTCTCAAACTCAGCTCACAAGTCCTCTGCTAGGACCTGTCCAAATCTGCTCACAAGTCCCCACCGGAACCTATCCAAAACTTGCTCACAAGTCCCCACCGGAACCTGTCCAAAACCTGCTCACAAGTCCCCACCGAAACCTGTCCAAAACCTTAGCAAGCTCACCAAGAAAAACTTGCTTAGCATGAACCCACAAAGAGAATTGTTAGAGACCCAATGTGATTCATCAACCTCATAGAAGCATAAAAAGAATTGTTAGAGACTCAATATGTTCTATACTTAACTCCCAATATCAATCTCAACTCAATATCAATCTCAACAGAATAAGATAGATGTAGTATGCTTTTCTCAAGAACATGAAACACAACCCAACAATTGCCAACCATGCAATATCTCATATAACAATGATACTCATGTTCTTTCCACAACCAATTAGGGTTTTAACAACAATGCTCATCAAACAAGGTTTAGTCAACCAACACCATTCAACTCAACATCAACCTTGAAGCATTCAACCAATCATCACAAGAAAAGGAAACAAGTAGAAATCATTTTCCCTCCACACTTATTTTCAGAAAACCATCAATCAATAACAACCATGGAAGAATGTGCCCATACCTTTACTTTGATGAAGAAGGAGAACTCAAAAACTTGGCAATACTTAGTTCTCCAACCTTAGGAGAAATGAGGAGCCACCACTATAAGCGCTAAAGCGCATTCTCCTCTACTTACGTAGCCCAATCACAGCCGCTCTCCTTCGTGCATCGCAACAAAAGGAAAAATGCACTCGACGTGATTCGAAACTTGTATCTCTGCCTAGCGAGCACCTTTACTCAAACTCCATCATCGTTGGAGCACAAGTTCCCGACAAAGAAATATTAAACTATCCTTTGTTTTATCTTCACTTGATCGTAGGATATGGAAAACATATTCGTTTTCCTAGCACTGTCCAAAACATAAGTCACTGAATGCTTACATTAATCATCTCAAAGCACAGTCTGGAAAAACACAGTTCAGGTGCAATTGCCAATCCACTAACGTCAAGCAAAAAAAGTAAGGATGCAGCCCAAGCTAAAATCCGAGTATGCCAAGCAAGGTTTCCAAGACACAGATCAAGCATGATTTCAAAGACGTCAATTGGAGATTCGAAGACATAGAGCAAGCACAAATCGAAGACACCAAGCGCTATTCGAATGATACAGAGCAAACGCAAATCGAATACACCAAGCGCTATTCGAATGATACAGAGCAAACACAAATCGAAGACTCCAAATAATCGGTGGTACACTTACTTTAGAAAATCATCCCCACTTATATAGCCATTTCTCCTTAATTGTTTGACGTCGGCGCTCCTCCAACGATGGCAACACGTCGGTGAAAGAAAACTTTATCTGCGTCACTTAAGGGTTAAAAGACCCTTTAATAATAATTAAAATAATAATTATTATTATTTTATTAATAATAAATTAAACTTAGACCTTTGTCAAAGGTTTGAGTTAATTTAATTATTAATAATAAACATGGACCTTCAAGGTTTTTCAAGAAGCAAAAACCTTTGCATTAAGTTAAGCTTGGTTTTAATAAAAACCCTTAATGAGTCCAAATGGTTTTAAGAAAAACCTTTAACCTTGTCACCATGGTTTTAATAAAAACCCTTTAACAATATGAAGCTTTCTCAAGATATTTTTGACATCACACTCTTTTTGATATCAACACAAAAATGCCTTTTGACATCAATGACAACTTATACACTTGAGCAAAAGCAATGTACCCAAAGTACCCAAAATTGCCAATAATCTCCCCCTTTGTCATTGATGGCAAACCTTTACTGAAAACACTTCTCAAGAGCCAAAACTGAAACCAACTGTGCTAACAACCGACCAACTGTGCCCATAATTGAGAATCTTCCTTTGAAGTTTTGCTCCCCCTGACTTGAAGCTTTCCTCTTCACTTTGAAGCTCTCCCCCTTACTCATATCTCTCCCCCTTTGTCATCAATGGCAAAGGGTCACCTTTGGGGCTCGAGACTAAGAATGAGCCTCTTAGCTTAGTCCCTCCCCTACCTCTTGATGAGGTGATTAATTCTAGGGTGGGAGTAAAACTCCCATTAGGCACTGATCATCATCAACGTCTATAACTTCCTTGTCGGGCCTTCTCTTGAACTCTTTGTCCATATTCCTGTTCCTTTCTGTCACTATTCCTGTCCTTGTTATCATTCCTATTCTTATCCATGCCTTGATCCTTGGACCTGTTCATACCATTGTTCCTATTCTTGTACCTTGGAAGTTCAGCTCTACATTGTCTAGTTGTGTGACCTTCATTGTTGCACTTATAACAAGTAACAATGTTATTTCTTTTAGGCATACCTGTTCTTTGAATCCACCTGTTCTGACTAAACCTGTTTCGACCAAACCTATTCTGACCAAACCTGTTCTGATCAAACCTGTTCTTGATATTTGCCTTGCAATAAACTGCCTTGTGCCCAAACTATTTACAAGAGTAGCAATACCCTTGAAAGAAATTACCACCTTTGAAACTGTCATTTACCTTCCTTACTTGAGTCATGCAATGTGAAGCCATGTGACCAAACCTGTGACAAGCAAAACATCTACCATTAAAATTTCTTGTAAATGGCTTTCTAGGTCTTGTAAACTTTCTCCCCTTTTTTTGTTTCCTATTTTCTATTTATGTGCATCTATCATTCAAGGACTCATGATCTGAAATACTTTCCTCATCAGAACTCTCTTCCTTTTGGATTCTCTTACTAGACTCTCCAACTTGTTCCTTGTGTGGCTTAACAAAACCAAGGCCTATTTTATCTATTGTCTTTCTTTGACCTTTGATGAGTGACTTAACCTTTTTGGAGCTATCTTGAAACTCGTAAAGATTATCCTTGTACTCTTTAGTTTCCTCTTTCAAAGAAGCCATTTTCTGTTCTAACTCACTATACTCAAGAACCTTAGACTCTAACTCATCCTTGAGTTCTTGTGTCTTAGCTATAGAGAAGTCAAGACTTTCTATAAGATCATCTCTCTCCATACAACATTCATCTAACTTATCCTTGAGTCTAGCATTCTTCTTTCTTTCCTTTTTCAAAGCACTAAGAGCACTAATAAGTTCACCTTTAAGATCTACTTCACCTTCCTCTATATGTTTGCTTTTTGAATCATCAAAGCCTTTTTTAGATTTCTTATCACTAGAGGTGCTACCCTTTTCAAAAACCATACATGCATCTTCCTTATAGTTTTCTGAAGCATCCTCATACATACTAGAAACCAAATCATTATTTGTGCAATCATCCTCAAGGTGACCAAAGTTTCCACATCTAAGACATTTCATGATAATGAATCTATGTTTCGGTTCTTCCTCTTTTTTTGATATGAACAACATCTCATTTTCATTATCACTTGAAGAACTTTCACTATCACTACTAGAACACTTACTTGCTTTGTCTAGGTAGAAACTCTTCTTGTGCTTGTGAGAATACCTCTTTCCTTGATTGTTGTGCTCATCTTTGTTTTTCCTGTGATGCTTGTGCTTTTCAGAATCCTTGCTCTTAGAATCCTGTTTATCTTCATCACTTTCATTCTTGGGAATAGATACGAGTTAGTAGCATAATGACCAAACTTTCCACAATTGAAACATCTTATATTTTTCATACTTTTGTGCTTTCTAGAGAACTTGCATTTCTTGTTGTAATATGCCTCTTCATCACTAGAAGACTCATCACTATCTTGAAGCTATTTACCTTTGGAATTCTTGGTAGCCTTGAAAGCTGCCTCTTTCTTGACATCAACCTTCACTTGAGTTCTCAACTCAAATGCTGCAAGTATACTATGGAGCTCATCCTTTTTCAACTTATCCAAATATTTAGCTTCCTCAATAGCAGAAATATTTTCACTAAATCTATTAGGAAGAGATCTTAAAATCTTATCACAAACATCATTTTCAGCAAGCTCAAGACCTAAGTCTTTCATGGAGTTGACAACCTCATCCATACGAAGCATGTAGTCACTAATATTTTCATCATCATTCATCTTGAGTTGTTCAAACATACCTTTGAAGTGTCTCAACTTGGCCTTTCTGACATTTGTATCACCTGTATGAACCACCTGCAACTGTTTCCACATTTCACTAGCTGTCTTGCAGTGAATCACTTTGGTGAGATCTACTTTCTGTAGGCCTTTCAGGATTGCATTCATTGCTTTTGAATTGTTGTGATGGAGGAGCCTTTCTTCTTTAGTAAATGGACCATGTACAGGAATAGTGTACTCATATTCAATTACTTCCCATACTTCATTACCAAGTGCCATTAGATGAACCTTCATCCTTGCACTCCAAAGACCAAAATATGATCCATCAAGAATAGGTGTTGCATTGCCACTTGAATAATCCATTGTGTTCTTTACTGGCTTTTCCTTCAAGTTGTTAAAATTTTTGAAGGCACCCGCTCTGATACCAATTGAAGAACACAAGCTTATACTGAGAGGGGGGGTGAACAGTATAAGACCTCTTTTTACTTTTTCCTTTATACTTCAAAATAGTAAAGCAATATACCCAAAGCAATATCAAAACAAAGCACAATATCATCCACAAAGTGACACCAATTTTAACGTGGTTCACCTAGAATGCCTGGGCTACGTCCACAAAAATTTTCTCTAAAAGTTATCTCAAAGTTCTTTGGGAAACCTTCCCAATTACAATGTTTATGAGCCTTGGCCCAAAGGAGATACCTTCCCCCAATCTGAATTTATGAGCCTCTGCTCAAAGGAGATACCTTCCCCTCTATCTAAATTTATGAGCCTCTGCTCAAAGGAGATACCTTCTCCTCTGCTCTGGAAATGATCCCTCAGAAGATCAAATGTCTCTACCTCTTGCCAGCACGTGGAACTCCTTTCCACCGAAGACCTCCTGTCCTCAATGCTTAGCCTAAGAGACCTCTGCCTTCTATGATCACGTCCACAACAGCTCAACAACCTGTACCAAACATAGTCAGTCGATCTAGTACAAGTCTTCCTCTGTCTGTCAGATCTATCCAACACTTGAAAAAATCAATCCTATGCACACAAGCCTTCTCAAAGACTTGCCAAATCTGTCCTCAGGTTCTTCTCAAAGAACCAATGCACCTCTGTCCTCAAGTTCTCTGATAGAACTCTCAAAATCAGCTCACAAGTCCTCTGCTAGGACCTATCCAAATCTGCTCACAAGTCCCCACCGGAACCTATCCAAAACCTACTCACAAGTCCCCACTGGAACCTATCCAAAACCTGCTCACAAGTCCCCACCGAAACCTGTCCAAAACCTCAATAAGCTCACCAAGAAAAACTTGCTTAGCATGAACCCACAAAGAGAATTGTTAGAGACCCAATGTGATTCATCAACCTCATAGAAGCATAAAGAGAATTGTTAGAGACTCAATATGTTCTATACTTAACTCCCAGTATCAATCTCAACTCACTCTCAATCTCAACAGAATAAGATAGATGTAGTATGCTTTTCTCAAGAACATGAAACACAACCCAACAATTGCCAACCATGCAATATCTCATATAACAATGATACTCATGTTATTTCCACAACCAATTAGGGTTTTAAAAACAATGCTCATCAAACAAGGTTTAGTCAACCAACACCATTCAACTCAACATCAACCTTGAAGCATTCAACCAATCATCACAAGAAAAGGAAACAAGTAGAAATCCTTTTCCCTCCACACTTATTTTCAGAAAACCATCAATCAATAACAACCATGGAAGAATGTGCCCATACCTTTACTTTGATGAAGAAGGAGAACTCAAAAACTTGGCAATACTTAGTTCTCCAACCTTAGGAGAAATGAGGAGCCACCACTATAAGCTCTAAAGCGCATTCTCCTCTACTTACGTATCCCAATCACAGCCGCTCTCCTTCGTGCATCGCAACAAAAGGAAAAATGCACTCGACGTGATTCGAAACCTGTATCTCTGCCTAGAGAGCGCCTTTACTCAAACTCCATCGTCGTTGGAGCACAAGTGCTCGACAAAGAAATATTAAACTATCCTTTGTTTTATCTTCACTTGATCGTAGGATATGGAAAATGTATTCGTTTTCCTAGCACTATCCAAAACATAAGTCACTGAATGCTTGCATTAATCATCTCACATCACAGTCTGGAAAAACACAGTTCAAGTGCAATTGCCAATCCACTAACGTCAAGCAAAAAAGTAAGGATGCAGCCCAAGCTCAAATCCGAGTATGCCAAGCACGGTTTCCAAGACACAGATCAAGCACGATTTCAAAGATGTCAATTGGAGATTTGAAGACACAGAGCAAGCACAAATCGAAGACACCAAGCGCTATTCGAATGATACAGAGCAAACGCAAATCAAAGACACCAAGCGCTATTCGAATGATACAAAGCAAACGCAAATCGAAGACTCCAAATAATCGGTGGTACACTTACTTTAGAAAATCATCCCCACTTATATAGCCATTTCTCCTTAACTGTTTGATGTCGGCGCTCCTCCAACGATGGCAACACGTCGGCGAAAGAAAACTTTATCTATGTCACTTAAGGGTTAAAAGACCCTTTAATAATAATTAAAATAATAATTATTATTATTTTATTAATAATAAATTAAACTTAGACCTTTGTCAAAGGTTTGAGTTAATTTAATTATTAATAATAAACATGGACCTTCAAGGTTTTTCAAGAAGCAAAAACCTTTGCATTAAGTTAAGCTTGGTTTTAATAAAAACCCTTAATGAGTCCAAATGGTTTTAAGAAAAACCTTTAACCTTGTCACCATGGTTTTAATAAAAACCCTTTAACAATATGAAGCTTTCTCAAGATATTTTTGACATCACACTCTTTTTGATATCAACACAAAAATGCCTTTTGACATCAATGACAACTTATACACTTGAGCAAAAGCAATGTACCCAAAGTACCCAAAATTGCCAACACACCTGGCATTGGTAAGATGTTTTCATACATTGGTGTGATCTCCAATTTAGCTCTACATGACGTAGAGTTGGAACTGCACCAGCCATTGCTGTCCACATCGTGTAAATATGGTCAACGGGTGAAGAACAGAGGTGCCTTCCTTATGAGGAAGGTGCCTAAGTATATTGGGCGCCTTCCCTATACAAAAGGTATCTTATTGCCGTGGTGCCTTCCTGGAAGAGGAAGGCGCTTACCTTCTGTTGGTGCCTTCCTGTGGGAGGAAGGCGCTTGCCTTCTAGTGGTGCCTTCCTTATGGGAGGAAGGTGCTCGCATTCTATGAGGAAGGCACGTCTTCTAGTGGTGCCTTCCTTATGGGAGGAAGGTGCTTTGCCTATCATGGCGCCTTCTCGTCGGTGCCTTCCTGATGAGAGGAAGGTGCTTCCTTCCCTTTGGCACCTTCCTGGAGGAGGAAGGCACTTTTATTTCCTTGGTGCCTTCTTGGAAGAGGAAGGCGCCTTCTTACTTTTGGTGCCTTCCTGGAAGAGGAAGGCACCTACGTTCTCTTGGTGCCTTCTTGGAAGAGGAAGGCGCCTACGTTCTCTTGGTGCCTTCCTGGAAGAGGAAGGCACATACTTTCTCTTGGCGCCTTCCTGGAAGAGGAAGGCGCCTATGTTCTCTGTATTGACTCCCAAAGAAACAAAGTGCCAGGTCCATCAAAAAGACCTCGATTGATCCAAATCTAACTAAACCAACTGCAATTCCACAAAAAACATTGAAAACACACAAATTAGATAACACGCATAATTTCATAAAATATCTATATAATCATTTATAAAAGTATACAATCCTTATTATACAACCGCATAATGATCAAGAAAATGTGTACAAAATATGAGCATTTCTGGTGCTCATCATCCCCCCACGCCTAACATATGCCACGCCCTCGTGGCATCAAAACTGCAAGTAGCTTGGTTGATACTTCATCGTTGCCATTTCTTGGAGGGTTTGGTTGCCCTTGCGGCCCGAGTCTATCTCTTCTGTGTGCTAGCATCTGAAGGTGTGGCTTGCCCTTTTCCTACGTGGAACAGAGGGTGCAGCTATTGATTGTCCCTTTCTCGTTCTGGCCGCTATTTGCGGTGATCTAGATAGTGTCATCTTTGCTGACTAGAATGCAGCTTCGATAGCTTGCCAGAGGTTAGCGTTTGGAGGTCTGATCGCTTCCAGAGGGATATCTGAATTATCCCCCTTGGAAGGTAATACTTGGGCCTTGTATAATCTAGTCACTTTATGAGTAAGCCCTATGTTCCCCTTTGTAATGGCAATGACCTCCAATTGGGGGCCATATACCCCCCATCGTTCCAAATACCTCCTCATCATGGAGGGCCATCCCCGGGATGAACCGTAAATATCCCAGAATTGGCTATCCTCTATCGGATTAACGTAGATGCCAGAGTCTCCTCTCATCCTCAAGGCTGCCTTCTTGGCCTCTTTGGCTGCTTTCATCTCCTTGAGCAGCCGTTCGAACTGTTTTTGCCTTTCGACGAACGGTTGCATATCCCACTCGTCCTCTTCTGGCTCGGCGAAGGTCACCTTTGCCTTCTTTTGAGATGTCCTGGGCCTTTTTCCTATGGCCTCTATGAAAAATGTGGTGGCTCAAATAGGGGTCTTATATTTCTCCCTAGCGGACATATCCTCTCTCTGAGGGGCCTGCTCTGGAGCGTTCTCTTCATTCTATGCTGCTATCTCTGGGGGTGATCCTTCGTTCTCCTGTCTGTCCGATGTTGACCCCTCAAGCTCTTCTCCTTATTCATATATGGGGAGTTCTTCCTTATCCTCTGGTCCTGTCTGCTACTGGAGGCCCTCGTACTACTCTGTATCACTTAGGATGATGACAGGGGGTATTTTAGGACTTCTCTCCCCTTCACTCCCAAAAATAGAGGAATTCTCCCCTACCTCCGGGCTGCTCTGTTGGGCGTCTAATCAAATTTCCCCTGAAGAGAATACTCGTTCAATAGATGTGGGAGAATTCATCGGGACTTCTTTTGTCCAATCAGTTTGAGTGTGCACATCCCTTCTTTCTATTCCCCTATCCTAAAGCAGCTGGTTTTCCTCCCACAACTGCCATACCAGCTGCTCGAGCTGGGCGATCTGTCTGTCTCATTTCTTCAAATCCCATGCATGCTTGTTCTGGCAGTCCTCCAAAATTTGTTGGGTCATCCAAAAATTGGTTTGCCATTCGAGCACCTCCTCCAAGGCCGCATCGACCTGGTCATTATTCCCAAAAGTCCCTACATCTTGTGGGCTCCGGTTCATCAATTCTCGAAGGGTTTGGGCTATAACGTCTACTTTCAGGTCACTCTGTTCTTCCTTTGTCGAGAGGAGTCACCACAGATGTTTCCTCCTGGGGATTGGTTCTATCGAGCGAAACTCGTCCTCATCACTAACAAGCAGTGCTCCTTCCTCACGCTTGGGCACTGGTGACTGCCCTCTTTCCTCTGTGTTTTTGGACACTGGTGAATGTCCTCTTTCCTCTGCATTTTCGAGCACTAGTGACTGCCCTCTTTTCTCTATAAAATAGGGCAATGCCAATTGCTCAATGCTCGCTATTTTCTCTACAGGGAATCCCTCATCTTGCCCTGCTTTATCAATAGCATCGTGTCACCTTCCTTTATCGCCATATCCCTCTGCATCGAGGTTCTACCTATGTGCTTCTGCATGGAGGGCCAGTGTCGATATCAGTCCATGGTGGGCTAAGGCAGACGGTGTCCCATTTTGGTACCGAGCCGCTTTGTCCTTTAGAGCATTTGCCAAGTAGAAGGGCATGTTTAACTTCCTTCCATGCACCAGGTGATTGAGAAACTGTACATGATTAGCGTGCTGATGGGTATATTTCCTGGTGCATGTGAAGAATTGAGCAACCTGCTCGAATATCTTTCGTAGATTCATGGGGAGGCTATTTTTGGGTAACCCCTCCTTGTCTATCTACACATTATCTCCTGGCAGCAGCACCTCGGTGTACGACTTCAATAGTCTACCTTTGTATACACATTCCCTTGTGAGGGGTAATCCAGTTGCCTGTGAGATGAACTCGGGGGTGACTGGAATTTCTACCCCTCGTACTTGGGCCACATTGCCCCTCAAGGAGGCAACAAACTCCTTGGATACCTCCATGTCTTGGCCCTGACTGACAAGGGTATAGTATTCGAGCCATCCCTTGGCCTCGAACTATGTTTTCACCGCTCCTCTGATTCCGTCCGTATCACCTGGTTCATTCTTCTTCACTGCATGATTCTTAGACCTTCCTCCCATGGCGCCTTCCCTTACTACTGCTATTTTTTTTTGTCCTTCCTTCCTTAGGAAGGTGCCTTCTTATAGGGAAGGTGCCTAACCCTAGCAGTTATGGAAGGTGCCATATCATTGGCACGTGGTTTTGGCTATGGGGGGATATGATATTTATGACGACGGTATCTTTTTCGGTACTGCATATTTTATAAATAATTATATAAAAATTTGAATTAACATGCACGTACTTGATTCGATGTTTCAGGCATCATGAAGGCCATTGATTTGCCGATTTGTGACACGGGGGAGGGGTACGGTTATCTAGTGCCGCTCATTCATGTGATGCTTCATTCCGCTCGAGGCATCTAGGAGGCGTGAGTGCTGGTGGAATGCGTTCTTTGGTACCTTCCCCATGTGGAAGGTGCTGATGTGGCACCTTCCCGATGTTGTCGATACTTTCTGAATGGATGCACCTTTCGGTGATGGAAGGTGCCTCTGATTGGATGTGTCGTCCGATGGTGGAAGGCACCTTCTTGATGATGGCGCCTTCCTGATACGAAAGATGCTCCTGATTGGGTGCGCCTTTTTGATGTGGAAGATGCCTCGGTCTGCATGCACCCTTTCGATGTGGAAGGCACCTCGGCCTGCATGCGCATTCCTGATGTGGAAGGTGCTTCGGTCTGCATGCGCATTCCTGATGTGGAAGGCACCTTTGGCTGGATGCACCTTCCTAATGTGGAAGGCTCCTTGGCTTTATTTTTTATTTTTTATTTTTATATGGTGCCTTCCAGCCATAGAAGGTGCCTATATATACATTATTATTATTATTATTATTATTATTATTATTATTATTATTATTATTTTTAATAGAACTCTTAGAACTGGGTTGGGCGCCTTCTTTATAAGGAAGGCGCCTTCTTCTGGCGGGGCGCCTTCTCTATAAGGAAGGTGCCTTCTTCTAACTGGGCACCTTCTAGATGTGGAAGGCACCTTCTTCTGGTTGGGTGCCTTCTGGATGTGGAAGGTGCCTTCTTCTGGCTGGGTGCCTTCTTTATAAGGAAGGCACCTTATTCTAGTTGGGCGCATTATTTATAAGGAAGGCACCTTATTCTAGCTGGATGTCTTCTGGATGTGGAAGGCGTCTTCTTCTGGCTGGGCACCTTCTCTATAAGGAAGGCACCATCTAGATGTGGAAGGCACCTTCTTTTGGCTGGCCGCCTTCTGGATGTGGAAGGTGCCTTCTTCTGGCTGGGTGCCTTCTTTATAAGGAAGACGCCTTATTCTGGCTGGGGGCATTCTGGATGTGGAAGGCGCCTTATTCTGGTTGGGCAACTTCTTTATAAGGAAGGTGCCTTGTTCTCGATAATCATGTTATGATTGACTGGGAAAGGGTGATCAAGCCTTCCCAGTATTGCTTCATGCTACCTCAGCTTCTACCTACGAGCCGGTGTCGAAATGTTGAGCCGAATCAGGCCTGGTTTCCTAGATACCTTTCCCTCGTGCTGTCAGGTCCTCCACCTACAAAAAGCAACTGAAAAAAAGGAAAATAAAGGCAATTAGACACATTCCGTGCCTGTTAGGCCCTAGGTTAGGATGCCTGTAGCTTACATGTGGGCGTTGTCCCTACAAAAACACACTATATATAAAAAACTACATTAACTAATTTTGGGTGAGCACTTCCATGCCCACCATTTCACCTGTGAGAGTTCGGTCCAGATCTAGCAAGATGGGGTCTCCCCCATGCCTATTATGGATTCTACCTATAATGTTTTGGACGTATTATAGGGTCGTAGTCGGTGTCCATTGACTGTGAACATGGTGTTACTGCCATCAATTGTCTTAACGTGCACCGCCCCATTCTTGATGAGCTCTACCACCTCATACGACCCCATCCATATCTGCATTAATTTTCCCTTCCTCTCTTGGAATCGAGAATCGTACAATAGTACCCATTCCCCTTCTTGGAACTGCTTCAGCTTAATGTGGCTATCATGCCATCGCTTTCTTTGCTTCTGTATAATTTCCATCCTCTGCAAAGCATCTAATAGGATTTCGTCCAGCTGATCTAGCTACCGAATCCTTTATTTTTGAGCTTCATCCAAGCTCAAGTTCAATTCTGAAGCCGTTCTTAGCGTCTTGATTTCAAATTCGATGGGCATCATCGCATTTTTCCCATAGACCAGTTGGAAATGTGTAAATCCTATGGTGGATTTCCACGTGGTGTTATATGCCTAGACTGCCTCCGACCATGGAGCCAAATATTTCCTGTGTTGCTGCATGGTATTCGTCAGGATATTCTCTATTTCTCTGTTTGTCACTTCCACTTGCTCGTTTGCCTACGAATGGTAGGGAATAGTTTTATTATGCCAAAATCTGTATTGCTCCATCAGCTCCTTGATCAACTTGGAGGTAAATTGAGGCCCTTGGTCTGTTGTTATCTCTAGAGGGAACCCGAATCGTGTAAAAATATGGGCAAATAAGAAATCGGTGACCCTTATTTCCTTTAAATCCCTCAATGGCTATACTTCAACCCATTTGGTAATGTAATCTGTACAGACCAAAATAAACCTCCTCCCCATCGAAGGTGGATTAAATGGTCCCACGAAGTCCATGCCCAACTTATCGAAAGGTTTCAGGTGTACCTGAGGTTGGAGGGGCATTTCGTATCGATGGGTTGGTCTGCCCATCCTTTGGCATTCGTCACACTTGCTGGAATACGTAGCTGCATCCTTAAACAGAGTGGGCCAAAAGTACCCAGCCTATAGGATTTTGTAGGCAGTTCGTTTCCCTGCAAAGTGTCCTTTGCATGGCTCGTTGTGACATGCTTTGAGTACTTCTGAGAACTCCTGTTCTGCTACGCATCTTATTATAATTTGGTCACATCCTATTTTAAATAGGAGACCATCCATCCATAGGAATGATGCACTTTTCTCTATGATCACCTGCTTTTCACGGTAAGAGAGAGCAGGTGAGGTCCTTCCGGTGGCCAAGTAATTGGCTATATCTGCATACCACGGGGTTTGCTCACTAATAGTGAACAAATGTTCATGTAGAAACTGGTATTCCACTGCTTGATGGTCTGCTGGTATCAATCTGGATAGAAAATCGTCCATGACGTTATCCTTTCCTGGTTTGTTGACTATGGTGATGTGAAATTCCTGCAGTAGCAACAGCCATCTGATAATTCTTCTGCCAATGGTCGACTTGCTCATTAGGTATCTGATAGCCACATGGTCCGTATGGACAAAAACCTTATATCCGATGATATAGTGGCAGAATTTTTTTATAGCATGGAAAACTACTAGGAATTCCTTCTCTGTCACTATGTAGTTGAGCTCTGCTCCTGCCAAGTTTTTACTGACATAATAAATGGCATAAAATTATTCACCATATTTTTGTCTGAGGACTGCTCCAATCACACCGTTGGATGCGTCACAATAGATATGGAATGGTATGGCCCAATTTGGTCCTCTTAAAACTGGTGCAGATATTAGTTTCTCCTTAAGCAATTGGAACGCTTCTTCGCAGTCTTTCGTCCAATTGAACTCCACATCCTTAGATAATAGAGTGTGTAGTGGTTTGGCAATTTCGCTAAATTCGATGATAAATCGTCGATAGTATCTGGCTAATCCAAGAAAACTTCTTACCTCTTTCTACGTTCTGGGGCTGGTTAGGTCTCTGATGACCTCAATCTTCCTTTTATCAACTTTTATTCCTTCTACAGAGAGGTGATGCCCTAGTATGATGCCTTCTTGCATCATCATAAAGAATTTTTCATTACTTAGGGACAAATTATTTTCCTTGCTTCTATCGAGAACTCTTTCCAAATTTGTCATTGCCTCCTCGAAGGTTTCTCCATAGACGGTGAAGTCATCCATGTATACCTCGACCCCGTCTCCCATCATGTCTGAGAATATGCTAAGCACCACCCTTTGAAAGGTGGCAGGTGTGTTGCACAGTCCGAAAGGAAATACCCTATAGGAAAATGTTCCCCATGGGTAGGTGAACGTTGTCTTATCCTGATCTTCTTCTCCTATTTGGATTTGGTTGTATCCACTGAATCCATCTAGAAAGGAGTACTTCCTCCCCGAGAGTGTGTCCACGACCTGATCAATGAACGGGAGCGAGAAGTGGTATTTCTTGGTTGCTTTGTTCAATTATCTGTAGTCCACATAGATTCGCCACTTCCCATTCTTTTTAGGGACCACCACTAATGGTGATAACCACTCGCTATCAGAAATTTGATATATGAATCTGGCAGCCAAGAGTTTGTGCAGTTCTTCCTTGACAATGTCTTTCATTTCCAGGTTCATTCTTCGCAGCGGCTGTCGGCTTGGAGTTGCCTGATCATCTAGATAAATCTGATGGGTACAGATCTCTGGGTTGATGCCCTACATATCTGAGTAATCCCATGCAAATTCTTGTTGGTGCCTTACCAGGAGCTCTTCTAATTTTTTTAGTTGTGTGGGCGTCAACCTACTACTGACATTTAATGTTCTTCCTGGCCCAATGTGTATCTACCGAACGTGGTGATATTGGGCACTAGTCAACGATGATCTAGGTGTGGAGATGGAGGGTTCTCCATGGAGAAACTCCACAATAGCACCATATTCATCCTCTTCTATCAACTCCTCCAATGTCATCACTGGCTGGATTATGGATAGCTTCGGATTTCCATGCTCGATGATCATGGGTTCTCCTACTGAGTCGACAGACTGTGCTGGAGGTGAAATGGTCAGCCTTTTAACGTTTTGCCCATTGGAGATGGTCATCAGCCCATCTTGGTAGTTGATTTAAGCGTCAGCTGTTTCTAGCCATGGCCTCCCTAAGATGAGCGGGTAACCGCCTAGCCTAGTTTTGGATTGCAAAACTAAAAAGTTGGCTAGGTATTCCTATGCACTGACCATTACTATCATGTCTTCCAACATCCCTTCCGGTGATACGGTCGATCGATCGGCTAGCTGCAACACTGTCGTGATGGGTTTCAGGTTTGTGAGCTGTAGCCTCTGCATGGTCTCCTGAGGCATTACGTTGATGGATACTCTGAGATTGACCAACGTGTTGGACAGGGAATGTCCCTCAATTTTTATAGTCAGCACCGAGCTACCTGGGTCTGCATACTTCGGATGGCATGTTTTGCCCATCATCAAATCTGCCAGTTTACCCATGATGTTGATAGTCTGGGTTGCTTTTCATCCTGGAATCCTCAGACACATCACTCTGATTGCCTTGGTATATATTGGAACATCTTGGATTGCTTGAAATAATGGAATTGTCATTGTGAGGTTCTTCAAGATTGACAAGATGTCGAATTCCGGCTATGTTATTTTTTTATGTTCTTGCAACCGGCTAGGAAATGGAGCCTTCACTCTCTCAAGTGTTTCTTCCTCCTCTACCAAAGGTGTTTCTTCTACCTCTTCCTCCTATTCTACCAGTGGAGGTGTTCCTAATCCTAGTTGCCTACCTGACCTAAGCTAAATATTGTACATAGGATACATCTCACCCTCCATGTTGTATGCTGGCTGGTTCACTCTGTTATTCGAATTTGCCATCAGTTGTGCGGGTAGCTACGAAGATCTCACTGCTGGCAATGTCGGTAAATTCTGTTGGGGGTGAGTAGGTGCTATGTTCTATGGAGCTTGATTCTACGTAGTGTGGCCTCTCCACTACTGCCCAGGATATGGATATGGCATCCATGGCTGCTGGTTCGGGAATGCTGTTGGGGGTGTGTTAGACCAGGGTGATGGCCCCCACCACCCCATGTTAGGTGGTTGAGGTGGTCCTTGGTGCATGTATGGCCCTCCCCCATATGGCAGAATTTTGGTTGGCATATTCCCTATAGGGGGCTGTGGCCAACTCTTCCTATTGCATATGAAATAGGCATCCATGCTTTCAGCCTCCTCCTGATTATTGGGCAGTCATGGGTACAATCAAGTTTTATGATTCAGCCTGCAAACTGCGCATACTCTGACTTTGTTCTTCGGGTATGCATTCTTTGCATGCCTCCCTCTACATTTTGGATAGAAATAAGCTAATGCTGCGTCATTCTCTTGCTTCTTTTTCTCTAACAACAATGTATCCATCTGCAATGCTAGAGATGAGAGCATTTCGCTCTTTAAATCCTCTAGCATGTTACCTATTTCTGTCTTTGTGACTGAAGCAGTCACTTTCATGGTTCTGGAGGTGGCCTTGCCTCACCTTCTTGAGTAGTTTCGACATAGTTGCCGGATGTCTTCCATAGCATGCTGGTAGACATCACCTCCGGAGATCATGTTAAGAGCCTCCAGTGATTCATTGGTAAGTCCTCTCAAGAAGATACTTTTGAGGGACTTATCAGATAGTCTCGCATGAGGAGATCGTTGAATATTAAAGTTGAATCTCTCTCGATACTCCTCAAGAGACTCATATTCTTTCTGTGTCATGCTCAGGACCTCCTCCTTGGAGTCTCTTGCTCTCTTGGTATTGCTCTAAAAAGAGCCTCTTCATCTGGTCCCAAGTGGCAATGTGTTTTTCTCCTAGACTAATGAACCACCACAGAGATGCATCATCTAATGTAGAAGGAAAGAGTTTCAGCTTCTACGTATCGGATTTGTAGCCCATAGACCTGCATAAGACATCAAACTTAAATAAAAATAGGTCAGGGTCCTCAGTCGGGTATCCTCTGAAGGACGAAAGGTGAGCAGGGGATATGTTTTTCATTTTCGCATCTCCTACTCCTTCCTCTATCGAGAAACTAAATCCAGATGAGACTTCATCGTTATTAGCCATTTTTTTAGGAAATGTGGTTTCTAATGCAGTGCTTGTGGCCTTACGGTCGTTTAAGACTTTCTGAGTCAAAGCTCTAAGGTTGTCTAGTGAGATCGTCCGATCTTCTACAACCTTCCACAATAGGGCTTCCTCTAAGGGAGTCCTATTAAATAGGGGATTTATGATGATTCGTTCTTCCCCACGTTGATGGGATGAGGAGGCACTTTGCACAAAGTGCGGTTCCTCACTCCAATGGATTGCTGGTGGGTCGAGCGAGTCTAATTCAAATTCAGAATGCTCGGTTGACTCTGGTTCTGATGGATTAGTTCTTATAAACTGATCGTCTAGTCCTCTTCTTCTCGAATAACTCATACAAGGTCAGATGGAAGGTTTTAGGGTATTCTAAATAATCTAATTGAGACGCTTCCTCTAAAATGGTGCCAAAATGTTGCGGGCCAAACAAGGTTAACTTTTTCCTACTTTTGTCACATGCCCGTGCATTTAATTATCAACCCAGGGAGCTTCGTAAACTTGTGAAGGGTCTGAATAAGATTGCTTATAATACCACTTGAGATGAATCCACTAATCCTACTATTGGGGGGTGTTTTCAAAATGGTTGTCAATCATTCATGCACTCATCAATAATTCACGTAAGAAGAAAATAATTAAATCTATAGAAATTAAACATTCACACATTCCTGAAAATGAATCTACTACAAATACTGGGAATAGTAATGAGGTAAATGACCTTTCAAAAGCAATAGACTAATATAGAAAATAGAAGAAAAGTGGGGAAGAAATACTGGATTGGAGTAGGCCCAGGCTCCAGCAGCTTCCTCCAAGCTGAACACGCGCTTAGAACTCTTAGAACTGTAATATATTTATCAAAGTGTTACAATCTCTATCTATATCTATATCTCTTATATGAATATACTATATCAATCTATATATCTCTCAGAACGGTCTATTCGTGTTTATATAACACACCCACAAAACTTCTATTACAAAGAGGTTACAACAACCGATTCATCCTAGACTAAATTAAGACAGTTTGGTGAATGCAATCGATGTCTGCTTAAAACTGGCATTTGGTTCTAACGGTGGTGTGTTCGCTGATTGGTTCGTGCTTCACCTGACATTGGTAAGATGTTTTCATACGTTGGTGCGATATCCAATTTAGCTCTACATGACATAGAGTTGGAACTGCACCAGTCGCTGGTGTCCACGTCGTGTAAATCTGGTCAACAGGAAAGAACAGAGGTGCCTTCCTTATGAGGAAGGCACCTAAGTATATCGGGTGCCTTCCCTATACGAAAGGTATCTTATTACCATGGCGCCTTCCTGGAAGAGGAAGGCACTTACCTTCTGTTGGCACCTTCCTGTGGGAGGAAGGTGCTTGCCTTCTAGTGGCTCCTTCCTTATGGGAGGAAGGTGCTCGCCTTCTGTGAGGAAGGCTCGTATTCTAGTGGCACCTTCCTTATGTGAGGAAGGCACTTTGCCATCGTGGTGCCTTCCCGTCGGTGCCTTCCTGATGAGAGGAAGGCGATTCCTTCCCTTTGGTGCCTTCCTGGAGGAGGAAGGCACTTTTCTTTCCTTGGCACCTTCCTGGAAGAGGAAGGTACCTTCTTACTTTTGGCGCCTTCCTGGAAGAGGAAGATGCCTACGTTATCTTGGCGCCTTCCTGGAAGAGGAAGGCACCTACTTTCTCTTGGAACCTTCCTGGAAGAGGAAGGCGCCTATTTTCTCTTGGTGCCTTCCTGGAAGAGGAAGGCGCCTATGTTCTCTACATTGACCCCCAAAGAAACAAAGTGCCAGGTCCATCAAAAAGACCTCGACTGATCCAAATCTAACTAAACCAACTGCAATTCCACAAAACACACTGAAAACACACAAATTAGATAACACACATAATTTCATCAAATATCTATATAATAATTTATAAAAGTACGCAATCCTTATTATACAGCCGCATAATGATCAAGAAAATGTGTACAAAATATGAGGATTTCTGGTGCTTATCAATGCTATAGAAAAAAGTCAAGAAGGATGTTGAATTCTGGAATATGTGTATTCATACAAATATTGAAAAGATCCAAAAAAATGAAAATCAAGAATTCAAATATTTTATGTAAAATGATGTAGGTTTCTGGCTATAGCATCTCAATTGAGATGAGAAGTGTATCTATTTGTAAACTCTCAAGCTCTAACGAAGAGAGTTGTAAATAGTCAAGGGTGGGGAACCCGAGTACAACCCCTTATTATCCAGCAAAAAATAAAAGGTATGGGAATTAGAATAAAAATAACATTATTTCATGTCCATCATCTATATTGTTAAAGATAATATATTGGAAATGTTATTATAACTATAGAGAAGGAAAGTAACTAGTATAAAATTTAGCCACTCACGGTGTTGATATTTATCATAGAAAATTTCAAATTTTAGAATACAAATTGTGGAGTGAGGTTTCATCTCTTATTGAAAGTGATGTGAATGATATGATTGTAGAAACATATCTATTTGAGGAAGACAAAGAATATATTTGATAGAAAGGCAAATGAAAAGTATATTTGATAAAAAGACAAACAAGATATGATTTAATTGATCAATCAAAATAATAATTATAACAATGTAAATATTATGATTATTATTATTAAAGAATATAAATAATTTATGATTATGAAAGAAATATGGATAATCTTATACTACAAATTTATTAATGTTTTATCCTTTTTAATAAAAGAGTATTTTATAGCTCTTGTTGAGAAGATGTGCACTACAAGGCTTTGTATAACTCTTGTTGAAAATGCATGCAATGCAATTGAAAAAAGTGAGTTTTTGTTCATTTTATACATAAATAAATAAATAGATATAATAAAACATGGGTTTGTTGTCTTTGGTATACAATTTTTATATACACAAATTGGAGATGAACAACATTTTTTGTGTTTATATATAGGTACAACTTGAGCGGACCTAACAATGAAGACTTTGGTACTTTGAAAGGAGGTCCAAGGTTCAAATCTTGCAAGGGGTAGGGTTGTACACCATGCTTTGATAACCGAGTATGGTTGGATAATCATATATTGGGTAAACAACATCCTCCATGAGAATCGTCCTATATAGCCTATGGCCTCATGGATATTAAAAAATACTTTACCTTTACCTTTAAGAGTTTCATAATAATTTTTATTTAGAATTTAATATTCTTATTATAAATATTTAATGCACTTTCAGCTATATGTGGATTATTTTAGGTGCAACCCCATCAAATATATTTTATTTGCTCAAGGTAATTAGACTACACTTGGCTTGTCTTTTTTATCAAAGTTATTATTTATTCTCTTTTTTATCAAATACATTCTTTATCTTCCTCAAACTGCTATGTATTTGCAATTATGTCCTTGAGATAATCTTCATTAAGAGAGAAATTCTAACCCATAAACTTACCTTTTAAAATTTGAACTTTTCAAGACAAAGATCAACATCATAGTTTGTTGTATTATTTATTTGATTATCTTCTCTCTAGATATGCTCATATTTCCAAAAGACTACATCAAACAATAGTTGATGAATATCATTGGTAATATTATTTTTATCCAAACCCCACATCCATTTTTGTTGATAGAGTTACTAATAATTTTTTAATCCCCCTCAATTCCATCATTTTTCAAAGGTAATTTTGATCCCTACAAGAAGTACCCCAATATTTGAATAGTTTTTAGTTGAACTTCATATGATCTTTGAGTAAATAAGAGAATTTTACCTATAATATATTTAAAAACAACACCTCCACCAATTTTTTTGAATTTCCTTTTTTTTTTTTTGAAAAATAATTTGAAAAAACTTGTATTAAAACAAAGATCATTTACAAGTTGGGATGAGACTTTTCCCAGCCTTAGTCAGAGAGAACACATGTTTACAACAGTAAAAGAAGATTTGCATTGGAGCCAAATCTCTTAAACCATATTTCTACAATGACTGTTCACTTGTTTACAACTATAAAAGAAGATCTACATTGAAACATAAATCTCCTAAACAGTATTTCTGGAATGGTTATCCAAATTAGCTAAGCACTGGATTTTCTCACCAACCTGCCTAATCATCTCATCCTCAATAGCCATGTCACTGTGCCACTGAACCCATACCTCCTTCTTAGTACCCATCTTATCCAGGAAGTCTGCCACTTTATTTAGATCTCTACTCACATAAACTGGAATCACATCATCTAATTCCCTCCATAATTCCTTAATTTGAGTGAAAAGAATCCTCAACCTCCATGTTTTCAAAGCAAAGTTCCTCATGCAATCTAGAGCTCCAACCATTATTTGAGAATCTGATTCTAGGATTATCCTCCTATGACCTTGTTTTACTTGCCCAAATAGAAGCGATTTGATAGCTAAGGCTTCGCTTCATTGTTTGTGGCTCTTCCCAAGCCTTGCAGTTCCCAATAGAGCACTGTTCCAACATGATTTTGACAAACCACTCCAATTCCAGCTCTACCCGGATTGCCTTTTACAGCTCCATCAGTATTAATTTTAATCCAACCTTCTGGGGGTGGTTTCCAAATATCTATGTCCTATCCCTCTTGTACTTCAACTTCCTTCTCCATTGACCCAATAACAACCTGAGTTTCCTCTTTACCATAGACTGCCACAGTTTCTGTGACTTTGCTCCAAATGACCTGCCAAACTCCATCTAAAGAAGAAAAAGTTTCTCTAAAAATTCTAGCATTTCTATCCAACCACACTTGCCACCAAATAAAGTTTAATCCAAGCTCCCAACCAATACAAAGAGCTTTAGATTTAAATCTACCCCTCTTCCATGTTTCCCAAATATTAATCCGATTCAAATCACCATTAACTTGAATTTTATAATATAAAAACCATCTCTCCCAAATCCGGCGCGTGAATGGGCACTCAAACATCAAGTGATAAGCTATTTCCTCGCTCTTGTAGCATAAAACACATTGAGATGGACCAATGATTCCCCTGCATCTGAGATTATCAAAAGTAAGAATTCCATTATGCATGAACTATCAGGAAAAAAAGTTTACTTTCGGCCAACCCTTGGACTGATAAATATTTCTCCAATCCTCAACCTGATATGTATGAGGAGGAGGCTCTGGAAGTATCTTATCATATTCGTCCTTCACTGTGTAGACACCAAGGCTCCCATAGTCCCAAGCTAATTCATCCTCCTCGTATCTACCTGTGAGAAATATTTCTGCCAAGATTTTAGTCATGATGGATGTCAAATCCGGAGGGATTGAAATTGGCCACTCATCCAACTTCTTAAACTTCTTAAAATTATAATCCCCCAGCTGACTAGTGTTGAAATAAATTTCAATTTGGACCCATCCCTTGGTTTCTATGGCTGTTTTTATTGGTTGCAATTCAGGAAATTCAACAATGATAGGTGGGTATTGATCCCATGAATCTGTCCAAAATCGTGCCTTCTCCCCTCTCCCCACTTTCGAAAATAATCTATCTTTTACTACCCGAGATCCTAACTTGAGAGCCTACCACACTAAGGATCCATTACCATCCAAAGGGAAATGACCCACCTCATTTGGGTTTACATTTCCCAAATATTTACTAGTTAAGATTCTACTGAATAAAGAAGTTGGTTGGGAAATCCACCTCCAGTAAAGCTTTCTAGCCAAAGCTTTATTATTTAACTTTGATCTTCTCAGTCCCAAACCTCCTTTTACCTTGGGCTGGCTTATTTTATCCCAACCTACTAAGGCCCATTTCCTCTCTCCTTTTACTCCTTCCCATAAAAATTTTCTAGCCATCTTGTCCAACTCTTTCCATATGGTATGTGTGGCAGTAAGGATAGAAAATTTATAAATTGGCATGGCCTGAATGACTGGTTGTAAAAAAGTTAATCTACCCCCATAGCTTAACCATTTGTGAGACCAATGATTAATTCTATCCTTGATACAATCCAAAAGATTCCTCCAGATATCTATTTTTAGTTTTTTAAAATGCAAAGGGACCCCCAAGTATACCACTGGGAGATAAGTCCTTGTGAATCCCAAGATCTCTAAAATTCTATCCCGAAGCCTTTGATCAAGATTGAAAAAGACCACTTTGGATTTTTTATCATTGATGACTTGGTTTGTAGCCCTAAGGTAGACATTAAGTGTATCTCTAATCATTCTTGCTTCCCCGAAGCTGGCCAGTCCCACCAATCCTGTGTCATCCACAAACTGTAGGTGAGTCAAAACTTCCTCACCCACCTTGATACCTGTTAGCAAACCTTGTTATCTTCTCCTCAAGATGAGTCTACCCAATCCTTCAGCCAATATGAGAAAAATATAGGGAGAGCAAGGATCTCCTTGACTAAGGCCTCGAGTAGCTCCAAACGGTTGTGAGGGAAGACCCTTGATTAACACTGAGTATGTCGAAGTAGAAACACAACTCATGACCCATTCTATCCAATCCTGAGAGAAACCAAAGGCTGCCATCATATTTGACAAGAAGCTCCACTCCACCCTATCATAAGCCTTTGACATATCTAATTTTATGAACATTCCTCTATTACCAGATGTTTGCATTGAATGGATTGCCTCCTGAGCTAGAACCACACCATCCAAGATCTGCCTACCCTCTACAAAACCCCCTTGCTCTGAGGAGATAATGTTATGTAGAAGAGGTTTTAGCCGCTCAGCCATTACCTTTGTGATTATTTTATATATGACATTGCATAAGGCAATAGGTCTATAATATGAAATATGTACCCCCTCCTCCCATTTTGGAATTAAGGTAATGAAAGTATGATTTAATGCTTTAAGCATTCTTTTACTACCTTTGGACTCCTCTATAACAACCATTATATCCTCCTCCAAGTTATCCCAAAAGGCCTAAAAAACTCAATTGGAAAGCCATCTGGACCTGGTGTTTTTCCGGTGCTCATTCCAAAGACTACATTCTTTAGTTCCTCTCTATCAATGGGTTTAAGTAGGGTCTAATTTTATTCTTCAGATATAACAGAGGGTATGACAGCAATAACTTCTTTTTGAGCCTCTTCATCTTGCACCATACTTTCCTTAAATAGTTTAGAAAAATAATCCTTTGAATGGAAATGCATACCTGGAATTGTATCAAAGGAGTGTCCGTTCTCATCTTGAAGAGCTTCCATGTTGTTCATCTGTCTCCTAACACAAGCAAATCCGATGGAAAATTTTGGTATTTTTATCACCTTCTAATAACCAAGTGGTTCTTGCTCTCTGTTTCCAGTAGGTCTCCTCTTGGTTGTCAATGTCCTCAACCGCTTTACACAATGCATCATCCTCTTCTTTGAGCTGCTCTGTAATTGTTCCTTCCCTAAAGTGTTTTTGAACCTCATCCCATCTGGCCACCAATGGAGCTCTTTGGACCTGGAAGTCTGTCTTGTTAGCTCGCCTCCATTATTTTAGTTGATATTTGACATAATGAAGTTGTTTGTGGAATCTAAACATTGTTGTCCCATATGCTGGGTGACCTTCTTCCCACCACTATGGAATTTTATTTAGAAGTTCTTATTTTTGTAACCAAAAGTTTTTAAATTTAAATGGTTTGTGATGCTGCAATGTCTTGATCCCTCCTTCCAACAAAATGGGAAAGTGATATGAAATTGGACCCTCCAAAATCTTAAATTTTATATTCCATTTTACAAATGCCTCCTTTGAAACCAAAAAATGGTCTAACTTCACCTTTCTGCTATGTGGCTCCCTCCTCTTATTAGTCCAAGTATAGTTGGTTCCAGGGCATTTAATATCCACCATGTGTAATGCCTGGACTTGGGTAATCATAAGTCGATCCCCTGGGTCCAAAATTGGGGTTCCTCCTTCCTGATCTCTAGAGGATAATTTAGCATTAAACTCCCCAGCAATAATCCAGTCTAAATCTTCCCTTGAGACTCTCATGTTATGCACAACTTTCCATTGATGCATCTGACCATCTAGGTTTTGAGCCCCATAAAAATTTGTGATTAAAACATGTTCAGTTGTGACATTATTTCTAAAATGTGATGTGAGAACACCCCTCCAAGCTATATGTTCTATTGCAGTCCATTCAAGAGAGATCCAAAGAGTAACTATCCCCCCGAGGCACCTTGGGCAGCCACTTCCATATGACCAAAACCCCTCCAAATTTTGTTAACTATTTTACACATAAGATCTAACGACATTTTTGTCTCTTGGATAAGCAAAAAATATGTTTTACATTTTTCTAAGAGTCTTCGAACATCATATTGATGGGTTCTACTGTTTAAACCCCTAACATTCCATGATTGTATAATCATTAGTTACCTTGAGAGCAGTAAAAATCTATTGGCCTCAAAGATCCTCCAGTGATCAATTTGTCTCCTTGAACTGCTATCAATTCCTTATTTGATTTTCTACCCACTCCTTGAGAGTTGCTATTTTTTGATCTCTTTTCCACCTGAGTTATGCCTAAAGTTGGCCTTTCTCTGTTCTTTTCTGCTATGCCCATGCTGACATCCTTAATTATTGGTTGCTCTTGGTTATGCACTATCAATGCCCTTGCACTCTCTGACTACGGTAACTCACTGTACTCAATTACCTGCTCTATGATGGGGGGAGATGAAAGAGGAGCTTGAACATGGATGTTATTATTTTCATTATTCCCATCCACTCCTTCCATGAATTGTTCTTCTTTGTCCATTAGTGTCTTAAATATCTCATACCTATTGGAGGGCTTGAGTTGGGTTTGCTCTTTACCATATTTTTTCTTTTGCCTTCTCCTTATTTTGGGTTGTTCAAACCATCTCCCCGTGCTTCTTTATCCTAAGAAATATTTGTTGGTTCTTTGTTGATTGTTGACATACCCTCCTTAGGAATATTTGACATTCCTAGAGGAGCCTCCATTTTTATGTTCATATTATTTGGGCAAGATTGATCCAAATGCCTATATTTGTGGCAAACTCTTCATCTGAAGGGCAATGCCTCATAATCCAGTTGTTGAATCCAAGATAGTCCTGCAAGTTCAAGTTCCACCTCTGCCGGTAGAGGCTGGCTAAGATCCATTTCCACACATAATCTTGCATAAATAGCTGTGTTTCCTTCTATTGTGTCTTTGGAAACACCCAAATGTCTTCCAAGGGAATTATCGATAATTTCCAATACCTGCTCACTCCAAAACTCCATTGGAAGTGCATACAAATGAATCCAAACCGGCACATCAATGGGTTCAATTCGAGGATCAAATCCCACTCTCCAGGGTTGAACAAATAATCCTGCTAGACCATGATTCCTATTTTCTGATTTGAAAGCCCTATTTCTATCGGCAAGTGAAGAAAAATTAACAATAAAATATCCATTGCTAATAAACCATAAAGAATACTCACCAAGAGGCTCCTAGTTTTTTCGGACCCAGGAATGCAAAAAATTCAGGGTAGGGCGAATACCCATGAATTTACAGATCAAATCATGATTGGCTCTATATAAAACTATTTCTTCAACCATCCTTTGCTCAATGACAATATTTGGCCTTGATTCTGATTGTGGCAAGAATCCATTAACTCATTGAGATGTTGATCTATTTCCAGTAGCCGTAAAGAGCATTTTTAATGCAATTTTTTGTGCTTCTTCAGTCTTTGATGGAGATTTATCCTTTAAAAAATATGCAAAAGAACTATGTCTCTCTAGAAGAGGATTCGGAGGTGCCCCCATTGGACCCTCCTGGGGCAACAAAACCTTTTGAATTTCCTTTGAAAACACCATCTAAATTAATTTTCATAAACCAATTTTTTAGACATTTCTATTTTACTATAGATCAAAGCAACTCCTTTATTATAACTTTTTTATTTTACATCATCCTTCCATATATATTCAAATACCATAACCAAGAGGTTAGTGCCTTATTTTATGCACTTGACGCTTCCCATGATAAGCACTATGTTTACAAATATTTTACAAGAAAGGTTATAATATGGTTCCAAACTTGGGTTGATTTTGAGATTTATTTTTAAAAATTTCTATTAATTCTTTCGATCCATAATTTCCAATAAATAATGATAGGACAAATCCTGTAGGAATATTGACACTAGACATGCAAATCATTACTAAAATATCAAGAACTGATTAGTTATTTCAAAGGATCAACTTTGTATAAATAGCAAAGTTGATCAATGTGAGTCGTTGGACTACAACCACTCAACAAATCTGAGCTAGTCTAAACTGAGAGTTCACCTACCTCATGGGAGAGTGGTAACTCAAGTTAGATAATCCTAGTAGAACTTAAGATTTATTCTAACACCCCCCCTTAAGTGATACTAGGGGATAATGGAACAAAACAAAATGAGTCCCGACAACAAGGCCTGATGAGGTACTCATGTACATTATATGAGTGGCATAGCCAATGAGAAATGAGTCCTGGAAATATGGCATTATTAGGTACTGTTGGTCACAAATCTGCCACTAGAAAGGATTTTTACAATTGCGCCCTAGACCCGGCCAACATTGAAAGGCTGGAAGCAAGAAATGGCTCCCAGACCAATCTCCAGAGTGGGCTGGTTCCCTCTACTATTCTAAAATTGGGTTTAAGATAGGGTTGCTGGAAAGAAATTTAAAAGGTTGCAGAAAGAAATGGGAAATATGGCCACAGGCCGAAGTGATGGGATCAAAAAAAAATAGCAGGAAACTACAAACGCAACAACAACAAGTAACATAAGAAATCAGCTTAATCTTCGCACAATCACATGCCGCAAATCCCTCCAAACCCACATTCCAGGAATCGTACCCTGACCGCAATATTTAAATCCAGTATGCAGAATTTAAATGTAATAGCAATGCAGAAATACGAAGGCTATTAGAAATGCAGAAAACAGAAAAGAAATTCATCCATGCAACGCTTGAAAAATTAGAAATTGATCCTTTTATTCCCGCAGATACAATTCCAGTTTCTAGCAGCAAGTTTTTCCAACCTTTGTAAATGAGAATTACATTGGTTTTTATAGAGGTCCGTCCTCTTTGCAACATTAAATATTTAAAACCAACTTTCTTGTGATCCACAATTATATCTTGGAAATCAGGAACACGATCCCCTTAATAGCGGCCTCAAGGAAGCAAAAATTAAAGGCAATGAAACGTTCACGGTTCTTCATTAAATTCGTTTTTGACAATATGCATGAAACCGTTACGCCAATCCACGAACAACAACTTTGAACCAATAAATCCTTCAATTTTGGTGGCCTGGGCGCTTCTTTGACTTTAACCGCCTCGAAAATCCGCAAAATATTTAATTCGGGTCAGCATTAAATCATCGGAAACCCAAAAAACCCTTCTCGGCCGTTCATATTGCGTTTTGGCGGGAAACAGTCACAGGTCGCGAAAACGCGACGGGTCGCGAAATCGCGACGGGTCACGAAATCGTGACATATTTTTATGCCGTACGCTTCGCTGCTGAAGACCCGCGAAAATGGAACATGTAGCGATTTCGCTACATGTTTCCGTCGTTGGCTCCTCCCTGCGCTCCGCCTCGCGAAAACGGAACATGTAGCGATTTCGCTACATGTTTCTTCTCTCCGTACCAATCGCCATTTTCCGTCGCGATTCGCTGACATGTCAGCGACGCGCTGCAAGATTTTAACTTTGTGCCTCTGAAGCCGCCAGTGTCGCGATTCGCTGACATGTCAGCGAATCGCTGCAAGTTTTCGACTTAATGCTTTTGACGCCGATCGACCCGCGATTCCGGAACACGTCGCGATATCGCGACGGTTCCGCCCAACCTGCCTGCGTTGACTGCGTTGACCGCGATTCTGAAACATGTCAGCGCATCGCTGCAGTTTTTTGACTTAACCATTTTTTGCTCAATTTTTCTTTTTTTTTTGCCAAAGCTGCATCAAAGCTGGTATCAAAGGTCAGATTTCCAACAATACATTAATGCATTAATCAATGAGAATCAATGTGGCAAAAATGCCAACATTCTTGGCGGCTCGCGGGGTATACAGCTCGTTGTATGCAAGAATCCAGGCCTTAGTCCATTGGGCATAGAGTCATATCCGAACAGAGGCTGGCTGCTGCAATACATGTTCTGCTAAAAAATTGAAACTGGAAAAAACCTGCATATAACTGATTATGAAACGACTAATGGAACGCGATGATGGAGTGAGCTCTTGCGATTGCGCAAGCGGTGACTGCAATGGAGTGATATGAAAATGAACGAAGTTATGGAGGGGGAATGGAACTAGGAAAGCTGTGAAATGAAATGAACTAGACTACGAAATAAATGCATAAAATACTGAACTTAGAGGAAAGGGATAAGAAGGGACGGGGAAAAACAGAAAAGGAAAAAGAAACAACAGCTGTGGCTTATTTTGTTTTAATGCAGAAGAAAAAGAAGGAAGAAGATGAAGAAAGGAAAGAGAGGAAACGGGGAAGGGAAAATAAGAAAGTGCTAGAAAGCCACCAAACTGTTGGGAGGAGAAAAACAAAGGAAAAACAAGCATCTACGGCTCGCAGGCAACAAGAGCCGAGATGAACAAATAAAAACAATACCACTCTTTTTTTTTTCTTCTTCTTTTTTCTATTTTTTTGTGTTTTTTCAAAATACTATATACAATAATTCACGACATGATTGGCATGTCGCCACCAGACATCCAATCTCAGAATGTTATCCGGTAAATCTGCAATGTCCCGACCAGATCTGATCATACTTAAGTCGGTCCTTGAAATTGGGCTGGCTCCTTCCTAAAGTTCTCCATGGTGCGAATAGGATGCAATGTGACAGATTATCCTTCTTACTAGTACCCACATGGAGGACTTCTTCAGGTACTGGATGTAGTGGCTGGAACCAACACCACCACTTTGCAGACTTTACTGGCTATGGGCTGAGTACAGGCTCCTCTAACTCCTTGATGTGATCACAGGGCTCTTCAAGTGAGAAATCTAATTCTGGGATCTCCTCAGGTTCTGGAATTTGAACTTGTTCTTCTACTTGGCCCATCTCTTGATGAAAACTGCAAGCAACCATATTGTTCATTGCTGGAAAAGTGCTTGCATGTTCCAATCCTTGACTTTGGACGAGATCTGTCCCTTGAACTCCACATGACTGCATCTCAGGTTTCTGCTCAGTATAAGGAATCTGGCATGAAAAGTACTGTGCAGGGTAAACAGGAGCATCAACCACCGAAGAGGGTAATGGAGTTTCTCCCCATGGTAATTTTCTTGATAAGAGCAAGAGCTGTTCTGCTCGCACTGCTTCCTCAAAGATTTGTGGGAATCGTTGTTCACCTGACTGCAGCAAAAAGAGACCTATGTCTGAATTAAAAGCTCGAACATAAAAGAGGTGGGCTTGGGTGGGTGATGGACGGATCTTCTCTGGAATTCTCTTCCAACTTATCAAGAATCGGACATTGAAGTCCGTGATGCTTTCTTGAGGTGCTCTCTTGATGTACATGAAAAATTGGTAGAGATCCAAAGAACTGTAGAAAGGACCTTCGTCAAATATTTTGATCAGTGCCCCCGCTAGATCGTCCCATGAGCTGATGCTTTGACATTTGAGCAATCTGTACCACTACAATGCTCTTCCTTCCAAAGACTGAACCAGAAGTCGGATCATGATATCTTCGTGTTCTATGACATGGATCATGGACAGAATAGCAATGTCTTCAACATGTTCCAGAGCCATGCCTTCGGTACCATCATATTTTGCCAGGTTCTTCAGGGCACCTTCGGGAATTTCATGTCGAACTTGCAGATTCAGAGGGCCTTGATCATCCCATCTAGAAAAAACCCTCGCCTTTGTGGCAATGGTCTGCGGGATCACGGCCATCGTCATTAAGCCAGAGTCGCCAGAAAGAACATTCTTTGAAATGTTTTTTTTTTTTTAAACAAAAATAGGCGTCCACGAACAGATCTTCAACTCAGCAAAGTCGCCAGATGAACTTAAAAATCTCCGCTGTGAGGTCAAGACAACTCATCAAATCTTGAGACCTTCGAGTGTTAAAAGCGTGCCAAAACTGTTGGCACCGGTGGGGTTATCACTTTGGAAAATTATGCGTATCCCACCAATTATGAATTCTTGGAGACAGAAACTTGTCTGTCCCACCGGGCGTGCCAAAAACTGTTGGTCACGAATCTGCCACAGGAAAGGATTTTTACAATTGCGCCCTAGACCAGGCCAACATTGAAAGGCTGGAAGCAAGAAATGGCTCCCGCACCAATCTCCGAGTGGGTCGGTTCCCTCTACTATTCTAAAATTGGGTTTAAGATAGGGTTGCTGGAAAGAGATTTAAAAGGTTGCAGAAAGAAATGGGAAATATGGCCACAGGCCGAAGTGATGGGATCAGAAAAACAACAGCAGGAAACTACAAACGCAAAAACAGCAAGTAACATAAGAAATCAGCTTAATCTTCGCACAATCACATGCCGCAAATCCCTCCAAACCCACATTCCAGGAATCGTACCCTGATCGCAATATTTAAATCCAGTATGCAGAATTTAAATGTAATAGCAATGCAGAAATACGAAGGCTATTAGAAATGAAGAAAACAAAACAGAAATTCATCCATGCAACGCTTGAAAAATTAGAAATTGATCCTTTTATTCCCGTAGATACAATTCCAGTTTCTAGCAGCAAGTTTTTCCAACCTTTGTAAATGAGAATTACATTGGTTTTTATAGAGGTCCGTCCTCTTTGCAGCATTAAATATTTAAAACCAACTTTCTTGTGATCCACAATTATATCTTGGAAATCAGGAACACGATCCCCTTAATAGCGGCCTCGAGGAAGCAAAAATTAAAGGCAATGAAACGTTCGCGGTTCTTCATTAAATTCATTTTTGACAATATGCATGAAACCGTTACGCCAATCCACGAACAACAACTTTGAACCAATAAATCCTTCAATTTTGGTGGCCTGGGCGCTTCTTCGACTTTAACCGCCTCGGAAATCCGCAAAATATTTAATTCGGGTCAGCATTAAATCATCGGAAACCCAAAAAACCCTTCTCGGCCGTTCATATTGCGTTTTGGCGGGAAACTGTCGCGGGTCGCGAAAACGCGACGGGTCGCGAAATCACGACGGGTCGCGAAATCGTGACATATTTTTATGCCATACGCTTCGCTGCTGAAGACCCGCGAAAACGAAACATGTAGCGATTTCGCTACATGTTTCCGTCGTTGGCTCCTCCCTGCGCTCTGCCCCGTGAAAACGGAACATGTAGCGATTTCGCTACATGTTTCTTCTCTCCGTACCAATCGCCATTTTCCGTCGCGATTCGCTGACATGTCAGCGACGCATTGCAAGATTTTAACTTTGTGCCTCTAAAGCTGCCAGTGTCGCGATTCGCTGACATGTCAGCGAATCGCTGCAAGTTTTCGACTTAATGCTTTTGACGCCGATTGACCCGCGATTCCGGAACACGTCGCGATATCGCGACGGTTCCGCCCAACCTGCCTGCGTTGACTGCGTTGACCGCGATTCTGAAACATGTCAGCGCATCGCTGCAGTTTTTTGACTTAACCATTTTTTGCTCAATTTTTCTCTTTTTTTTGCCAAAGCTGCATCAAAGCTGGTATCAAAGGTCAGATTTCCAACAATACTTTAATGCATTAATCAATGAGAATCAATGTTGCAAAAATGCCAACAGGTACTCATGTTACCATGTACAACATATGAACCAAAATTTGGATAGATGGTGAAAAAACCCATGGGAAAATCCATTTTCCAAAAGAAGTAGAAGCAAAAGAAGAAGAAGAGTAGAGAAGTTAAAACCTCTGCCATATTCTTTTAAGATAGCTGCCTTACCCCAAGTTTCTAATGCAACTAAATGTAGCATGGAGAAGAAAATATGTAATTTGTTTGTCCAAAATCACTGCCCTGTACTTTGCTTCTGCAACTATCTATTGTTTTTGCATGACCAAGCAAAGGTTTTAGAATATTCAATACCTTTAGCTACCGAGTGAGCTTTATTTTTGTCAATTATTTCATCAACTGCATACTTGGTTTGGTAAATCCTTTTACAACGAACCAATTTTATTACTTTAGGAAGAGGGACTAGATCCCAAGTCTTGCTTTTGATCAAGGAAGAAAATTCATTTTCCATGGCATCATCCCATTTTTATACCAGTTGCTTCTTTAAAGGATTGAGGATCAGTAGAAATTGACTGACGACAAGACCAAAACCCATGGAGTGGCTTATTCTAGATGATGGAAGATCTTGTATGTAAGGTGTGGCCTCTTTAACAATTTTGTGGGCCCATTTTGGCATTGTGGAAGGATTAATTGGTTTGGCAGGAATTTGAGTTGGAGTTTGATCCTCATTTTGATCATTTATCTTAAGGATGGGTTCTTCATCATATTGAGGCTCAAGTATTGGAGATGGCTCAAGTGAATCAAGGTTGGTAGAATATGGAGTTGTATCTAAATATTTGAATCCCTTGAAGTGAAATAGGTGAGATTTATGATCAATGTCACCTTTGGCTATTAGGGAGTATGGTTCTTGAAAGTCTCTTATCTCAACTCCTGTTGGTGAAAATAGAATTGTTTTGCCCTTTGCAGAAGTACAAATATGATAGATAGAGAGAATATTTATAGCAATATATGGGACATAGAGAACATTATTGATATGACCACCATAAATGGTTATGTCACATTTTCCTTTGACAGGGATAAAGGATGAGTCACCAACTTCAATGCTGCAAGTGGAGCTTGAGGAGAGGGAAGTAAATGACTTTTTTGAAGATGTCATATGATGGGTTGCTCCTGAATCTAGAACCCAAGATTTTGATGAACTCTTAATAGATTTACCTTGAAAATTTAAGGCTTTTCCAATGTGTTCCTTGATGTCTATTTGGTGATCCTTCATTGTTGCCTCAAGTTGTTGTAGTCTTTTCCAACATTTGCTCACAGAATGACCATATTTTTTGCAATGAGTACAAGTTATGTCTTTATTTTTGAATTTGTCTTTGGAGTTGGAAGCTACTAAGGCTTTTGAGGAGGAGGGAGAGATCTCATATTTTGAAAGCTTCATTTCCTCTCTAGTTAGCCTATCACAAAACTCCTCTAAAGTGGGCATTTTAAAACTTGTACCAAGAGCATATTTTGTAGACAAAAAAGTGGTTGCAAAAATTTGGAATGCTCCATTTAATTTGGAAAGAATAAGATAGATGCATTATTATTCTGTTTTATTCTTTCCACTACCTTTTAATTGAGTGAGGACTTCCATGAATTTGATGAGAAAGTCAATAATAGTGCTGAAGTCTTTAGGAGATAATGTTGTTAACTCTGCCTCTAGCTGCATTGATCTTATTTGATCCACTTTACCAAACAAGTTCTTTAGTTTCTGCCAACTCTCAAATGGAGTTTTACATTCTGAAATGTGAAACCATAGGATTTCATTTACATTTGTGCTTATAATCCCCATTGTTTCATACATCTTCCATTTATGAAAAAATATTTCATAATCCTTTTCAAATTCAGGTTGCTTCTCTTCTAGCAAGTGTGTGAGTCCTTTTTGAGTAATGAGATTTAATATTTTTGGTTTCCATATGTGATAGTTATGAGGGGTGAGTGGGTCAATTGTATTCATTTTGCCAAAGAAAAACTACAGTGAACCAATATTCCCCATTTAACTGCAAGAAACTTTTAGAGAAGATAATGATGCACCCCCTTCAATGAGAACAGTGTGGTGCAAGAAATCTGCACCAATAGAAAAACCCCTGTTGAATCAAGGCAGCACAAGCCAAACCGTTATAACGAAATCTCCAATATACTTGCCCTTACGTGAGGGAAACTATAAATAAATGAGGAGAGTGATACGTGGAACATAGGCGTTTTGAAACATGAATAACCTGCCAGACCTCTATATCGAATCTTCTTAATGGCCCACCCTTACGTGAGGGAGACTATAGATTAATGAGTAGAACGATACGTAGAACATAGGTGATTATTAAAAAATTTGGGCGAAATGTAAGGTGCCTTATGAGACGTTTTTTGATTATGTTTGCTTGCTTTTGAGTGATATTTACCATAAAGCTCCAGGAATGAGGTGTAAGCAATAAAAATTAAATGGCCAAGAAAGTGCCACAAAAATATTTCAGTAGCAATATTTGCTAAGTATCACCTTTAATAACTGCTTAAAAAAGAAATGCACCAGTAGCAATCACCTTCTCTATGTAGAAATACCAAAAATATTGCAGTAGTAGTAAAGACTGCAATTCATCAAATAGAGACACAAGAAGAAGCACCCCCCTTGAATGAAGCCATTAAAAGTAGGTATAAGAAGCAGCACCATTAGAAACAAACCCCCCCTAATTTTTTTTTTATTGATGATTTACAAGGAGACTCCTTTCTTAAATTACCTTTATAGAATAGGCAGAGAAACAGTGAGAGGATCTAAAAAAAAAATCAGTTACAATGCCCTTTTGAAAATCTGGCAGAAGAGTTTTTAGAGTTTGTTATGGGCTCACTTTCATTAAAATATGAGCTCACTTACATCAATTATCACTTCACACATAGCAATATGAGATTACTCAATGTCACTTCACATACAGCAAATGAATGCAACAGTCCCCCTCTTATGAAAACAATCTACAGGTGAATAAGGAAAAGAACTCTTCTCTCGAACCTGGAATAGTACCTCCAATCTAATGCTTTGGTTTGCTAAATTGCCATCTCTCTTGACGCAGGGAGAACATGCCTACGTAATTCTATAGATCACTCAACAATGACATGCTTCCCAATTTTTTTATTTTAAACCTTTGCCAAAGAAGAGTAAAAATAAAAATATTTCAATTAAAACTCGTCTCGAGTGGTTGCAGCGTCTCCATTGACGTCAAGGCGAACCAGTGAACAAATCACCAGTGAATAAAAATATTTCAAGTAAAATTATCATGATTATCATTTAATAATTGTGATGGTTTACGAAAAGGTCACATGGGTGTTTTGTATGAGAACCAGTCACATCACGTACAAATTACAAACTTTAATGGTGCACAGGATCGAGGGTGCCTTCCTCCTCATGAAGTTTTACAGTTGCCAAGCTCCCACATCACACTTTTATGGCTTGCTAACTAATGGCGTGCACCCCGTCGTGGCAATGTCGCGGTGGGCGTCTTGGCTAGGGTAATGTTGCAGCGTTCAAGGGACACACTCTTAGCTTGTGGAAATGTCACAACTACAGAGGGATGCAGCCTTTTGCTTGTGGCAATATCGCAACTTACGAGGGTGCTGTCTCTTGTGCATTTTCTTGTGGTAATGTCACGGTAATGTTGTATTTAGTGGGGTGCCAAGCCAAACGGTGGCTGCTTCGGAGTGCACTTTGCTTCAAGATTGTAGAGTGCTAAAAAGAAACACAAAATGACCAAATTTCAAAAAGAAATAGCAAAAGATAGGGAAAATATCTTGCGATGACGTCAGTGTAAAATATTTGAAATATATGACATACTTCTAAAGAAGACTGACTGTCGTATTTTAATGAAACTGGCATAAGTGATGTAAAATTTGCTTATTTTTTCAACAAAAATGAGCAAAAAAAATAGTTTTTTAATGGATAAAAAAGTATAACTCTTTTATAACTTTTAAGCAAGTTGAGCTAGTCAAAAACTATCCAAAAAAGAAGTGAACCAGATCTATTTTGTTGAAAAAAAATAATGTAGTGGCTTATGGATAAAAAATATGACTACTTTAACTTTGAGCAAGCTGAGTTAGTAAAAAAACTATCCAAATAAAATGAACCAACTCTATGAAAACCTGAATGCATGCAAAATCTAGCCTAGCTCTGGTACCATGTAGGAATATTGACACTAGATATGCAAAGCATTACTAAAATATCAAGAACTGATTACTTATTCCATAGGATCAACTTTGTATAAATAAAAAATTTGATCAATGTGAGTCGTTGGATTATAACCACTCAACAAATATAAGCTAGTCTAAAATGAGAGTTCACCTACCTCATGGGAGAGTGGTAACTCAAGTTAAATAATCCTAGTAGAACTTAAGATTTATTCTAACCTTCACACAATGTGTAATGCTTTAACTTTGAAACAATTATTCAACATTTTATCAACTCTTTCATTGATGGAGCTACATAATAAATTCCTATATTCTTGAAAAAATGATCCCAAATGGTGTAAGCAAAGGGACAATAAAAAATTAAATGAGCTAATGTTTCTAGATCCTTCTTACACGAGGCACACCTAAAATGTTCATGACTCCTTATCTTTGAAAACTCTATTTTCTAGGAATCTTGTTTTATATAGCTAACCAAAGGAATATTGAGGCCTTTGGGAGGGATCCAAATTAGGACTACAAAATTTGTATGGCTTTAATTCCTTATGTCCCAACTTGGTCAAGTATTCACCATATGTTGATAGAATTGAAACCAACTCATTGTTTCATGTAAAAATAGACAAATAAAAATCTTGAAGCATCTGTTGAATCTTGTTCACTTTTTGTTTGTGTTCCTCTCCTTCAACTAGGTTACTAATAGAAATCCATGATTTGGAGTAGTTGCTCACATTATTATACTTTTTTACCTTGATACATTCCTACGACAATAATTTCTATTTTGGATAAAAATAAGAGGATAAGACTTCAACCAAGCATTAGACCAAAAATTTATAGAGTCCTCCTCATTGATTGACCATCTAATATGTTTTTTGATCAATCACAAATTATTTGATATGAAGTACTACATTGTTAATACTCTAGGTAGGATTCATTCCTTGACTAAGTTTATTACATCAAGAGAATCTATATATTTTCAAATTAATATTTTTATCCAACTATTTTCTTAATATTTGAACAATATCTAGCCAAGTTTCCCCTAATGCCAAACCCATAAACCTATAATTTTGAAAGCCTACCCCTCTAGTATTATTTGCTTTGCAAACCCTATCCCACTTGTAAAGAGGAACCCTAAATGTTTCCTCATGTCCTTTTAAAGAATATATTTTTTAATTTTATCAAATTTGAATTGGCAATATTGAAAGTCGCATCATATATAGGGATATATTGCATTGTAGTTTTTATGAGTTGTAGCATTTTAGCCATGGTTAAAAACATGCCTTGTTTATCTGTCAAACAAGATATATTTTATCCAAAACTAAGTCCAAAATATCCTTATTCTTTCCTTTATCAAATAAACCCAAATCCCCAAACATATCGATTGTAATTTTATAAATTTAAGACCTAAAATGTGTACAATAGTCAATCATAAATGAAAGGAAATGTTAATAAACATTATCTTGGATTTTGTAGTATTGATCGACTATCCAATGGTGTTCTCATAGAATGATAATATTAATTTAAAATCCATGGCATCATTAACCGAGCGATGATCCAAAAGTAAAGTATCATCAACAAATTGGAGATGAGATATGGAGGGACCATCTATTGCAACCTTAAATCCTTTAGTTTTTTTTATCTATACACTAATAATTTAAATAGAGAAGGCGATAGTGGGTTATTTTGGTAGATTTCATGGAATAATTCAAAGTATCCAATAGAGGATCCTTAGATCAAAATAGAATATTTTAAAGTGATATAAAAATATCTAATCCAATCACACCAACCTTAATTGAAACCAAATATCTTGAGAATATCATGTAGAAAACTCCATCAAAATCTATCATATGCTTTATTCATATCTAATTTTACAATAATACCTAGTTTTTCATAGAATAAAGAGAATATATGGCCTCTTGTGTTATGATTATACCATTAAAAAATTGTTTACCATGAATAAAACCACCTTGTTCCTTTGATATAACACAACCTAGAATGCTCTCCAATCTAATTGTCATAATTTTTAAAATTGTCTTACAAATCATATTGTAAATGCTTACAGGACAAAAATTATCAATTTTTTCTTTCCTTTATTAGGAAGCAATGCAATAAAGATGGTATTTATGTCACTTATTATAGTCTTATTCTTCTTTTCCTCTTCAACTACAAACAACATATCACTCAAACAAATTCCAAAAAACTTAAAGGAAACTTATAGGAAACCCATTGAGTCCAAGTGCCTTCTTATTGTGGAAAGAGAAAGCTTTTTCCTATTGCTTCTCCATAGATATCTTCCTCATAAAGTTTTGGAAGTATTATATTATTTTTCTCCCTTGTAAATATTAGTTTGGTAGAATGATTTATATTTTATAATGTATGTGTCAATATGAGATAAAGTGCAAGGTGTCAAGAGAGAGAATGAAGAGTCACATTGATATGTGGCAAGATGAGAGTTTTGTCTTAATGAGAGGAATATGAAAGGATGCATCTCCTGGATGTTTGAGGAGAGCAATAGTTAGAGTATTGAAAATTCATGTAAAATTATATATTGGAGACATCTCTCCATGCAATGTAATCAATCTGAATCATTCTTGTAATCTTTTGATATTGAATATATTTACGTTATATTTGTGAAAAATTGCTATTATTTCAATACTATGATTCATTGTTATATTGTTAGTGGTATTTATCTGATTTATATTTAATCCTAGATAGATATTTCTATGAGCTAATATTTTTAAAAAGCTAATAGTGGTATCAGAGCTACGATGGAGAAAAGGCTAAGAATGTTGGGAGGTGAAAAGTTTGACAAGAGGAAAAAGAGAGCAAATAAAATGGGTGCATTCATGGGTAGCTAGTTGATATCTTCTCTTGGTTAGAATTATTGAAAACCATCATGTTTGCTAATTGATGGTAAATACTCAGGTGTTGTACTATTAATATCATGATTCCTTCAATTCACATGTAATACTCAGTTGTTGTGATTAATATTATATAGAGTCTATTATTGATTATATTGTCATAGGAAATATTGAATACCCAAGAGTGTAAAATATTTGAAGGTTTAAAATTTAGGTAGCATAAGATATTTGGTGTATATTCAAGTGCATAGAAAGCAATAAATACAAGAGAGATGTTACATTTGATGCACTCATTCAAACACAAAAAAACAAAAAAATTAGGAATATATCTTTAAGTTTAGTTTGCAACATTTTTAAAGCTTATTTTGTTCTTAATCTACAACAAAAATATTTATTCCAAATGTAGAGACCCCAAGACGCACACACCACTCTTTTTACTCTACTTGCAATGTATTAAAACCCAAAATGAAATGGAAGACAATGAAAAGCATATAACACGGAAATAACAAAGATAGATCTCTTTATTTGGATTGAAACCCGGTTACATTTCGGTCCCTCTTAGGGATACCCATTTCGATACAATAAGGTTACAAATAGGCAAAGAGTGCCCCTTTCACAAAGAGGTGGTGCGCTTTCAAAAGCTTCTTGATTTCGCACATGGAAATGTATGAGGGCTTACAGATGCCTCCTTCTCCAGGCCTATTTCCTAGAGGGATCCCTTTTGCTCTCGTATGTTGCAGATTTCATTCGATGAACCTATGGCCCTGTAAGCAATGAAACAACAACACACACTTAGATGTCCGAGAATACCTCCCCGGATGAGGTTGTTAGCAATGAATATAACAAATGAAAGCAAGTGCAAATTAAACTAATGCTATGAATGCGAATGAATGAAATGATGCTATGCTAATGATATGCTAAACAAAATAATGAATCTAATGTCTAAAACCCTAAGTTAGGCCTACGGGCCACTGTCCAAGACAACGGCTAAAGCGACTCTCGTCCTCTTTGCTCCAAAGCAATGGATCAAAGCTTGTATCCGATGTTGGAATGATGGTTGCTATGCTCTCCAATTTGTCAGGGCTTCATCATAAATGTGATCTCCAAGGGAAACTCTCCAAGTCTCGAAAGCTCTCCTCAATGACCTGTCCTGATAAATTTGGGATCCTTGGTGCTCTTAGGCTTGCACCTTTTAAAGTGTGAAACCCTAGGTCTATGTCCAAGCCCTAGGAATGAATTCCTCATGCGTAGTGAGAGTTAGCATGAGAAGCTTTTTGTCTTTTCTATGTTTAAAGACCAGTTAACTAAAGTCTAAATGCAAACTCAAGTCTCCCATGTGAACTGGTCATGAAAGGGAATGCAAAGTTACTCCCGCTCACCTTTATTGCATGCAGACTGCCACTTCCACCCGTGATTAGGCCTATTTGTCGACAAAACTACTTTTATGGTTTAGCCGCTATCGTCTACAGTGACTAAGATCTGGCCATTGTCATCTGCAATGGCTAAGGTCTGGCCGCTCTAGGCTTGAGCGGCTAAGATCTGGTCGCTCTAGGCTTGAGCGGCTAGGCTTGGATGGCTTGAAAATGCCCCAAATGAGTGGTGAGAACCACTGTTGATGCTTGGAAAGTCCAAGATTATGTCATATGATCTTATGAATGTGTCTATGTGAGTAGCTCCCCTAAGCATGACATGTTTTAGGTGTCTACAGATGCCCCTTTTTGTGATGCACTGTGTGGAAAACACAACGTTGAGCAAAAACGTAGACTGATCTATTTGTAGGGTGTATGGTGATCAATGGTCTGATCAACGCCGGATGGCCCAATCATGCAAGATGGCATGCATCCTTTGAATCATTGCCTCAATGTTCGAAGGACTTAGCTCAGTGGCTTGGGCATGTTAAATTGCACTCATTCCTCAAACTCAATCGGGTAGCTTCAGCTGCTACAATAGTTCCAACCGGTAGGAGAGCTACAATTGAATATGTCATGTCTGCTTACGTTCCCAGCAAACAAGGGAAATTTGTGATTGTTGTATGCAATGATTCGTAGGATGAACATGATTTTGATGTGATCGAGTGATCTTTTGTTGATTTGATTATGATTATGTTGAAGCTTTGAACTACCTCCTCACACAATGGATTGGTGAAGAAATGACAATGAATGAAGTGACAAGTCGCTTGACCAATATGACTAATCTGGTTCCTTTCTAGCATTTGTTGCTTTTAATGGGCAATCCCACATCCAAGTGTGATTCCAATTGTTTATGATAATCATCCATCCCTATCCCGAGGAGTGGTCCAGCTATCAATAGCCTTCTTAGGGAGTTAGGATGAGTGATTCTATTTATGTTCATATTGTATCACTTTGGCTTAATGTTTTTGGTATCATAGGGGAATTAGGATGATCCTTTCGCACCCATGGAGCAGTCCGACCATCTTGGTCTTCTTTGGGATTGAAGGGTGGCACATCGTAATTCCAAAATGAAATGTTTTTGCCCCAAGTGGCCTTATGGTAACCTACTCATCTCATCAAAGTGCATGGAGTGTGAATCACTGCAATCACCGAGTGGATAGAGTAAGTAACTGGATACGAGGCCTGCTTGAGATTATGCTTTTATGTGATTTTTTTTGTTATTTTGATCATCAAGATGATTTTAATTCATCAAAATGCGTTTATTTAATGTTTTTTTGTTATCCCCCATGGAAGGAATCTTTTGTTTTTATCTGTGGAGCAGGTCGTTGTCAGGTCCAGTGGCCTCTGAGTCTCTGCCTGTGGTCGCTGTCACCTTGAGTGGCCATGAATTTTGGGCCGCTGATGTAGAGGGCCAAGGCATAATTTGAAAATATAAAATGCACTTTTAGGGCTTTTGACCTGTCATTTTCTTTGTTGACAATTCACTTTTTAGAGCTCTAGTGAGATAGTGATAGTTGCAGTTTCAAAAGATACCTGCCTCGAGGATATGGTTGCGCAGGGTGAGGTATTAGCTGTTGGAGGAGCGGAGCTTCTGGGTATTCTTTCAAACCCTAACCTCTTTTTCTCTTTTGGGTAAAATGAACCTCACTAAGTAATGGTAAATGAACCTCACTAAACTTGTTGGTAACGAACGAAATCCGTAGCTAGGCTTAGTATAGGTTTTTATGTGGTGGGTTGGTCCCCATTTTTGATGTTTTCAATTTTTTTTGTATTTTATGGCCTAGTGTCGCTCAGAGCAGTGAAAATTTGGCCGCTGTCACTCAGAGCGGCTAGGTTTGAACCCCAACGGTCAAAAATTTGACCATTGGGCTTTGGCCGCTACTATCTCAGCGACCAGATTCTGGCCGCTATGGGCGACAACGACTAAATCCCTTAGCCAATTTTGCAAAATTTTTTTTTTTTTGGAATTTTGAACTACTCTTTAGCATGTGTTGCATGCCTAGGTGTATTTATCTAGGAGAGTGTCAGATTTTTCATGTTTTATTGGGATTTATGCCTTAGATGCATTGTAGTTATATTTCATCTTTCTTTCATTTTGCTTAGATCCTTACTACTCAGGCTCGAGACCCGAAGCTCATGAATGACCTTCTACCTCTTTTGGATGACACAGATTGGAGGTGGCTTAAGGCTCATGGGCTCCAGTATGTTACCAGACTGCCTCACATCATGTCGGATCAGGCTTACCTTATGGCTTTGGCCCATCGTTGGGACCCTCAGACTAATACCTTCCACCTCTCGATCGACGAGATGACCATTATGCTAGAGGATGTGTATAGGATCTTTCGGATCCCTTTTGATGGAGTGGCCATCGTTTCTTCGGCCACTAATGATCAGGTGGCTATTTTCACTTGGGTGTTTGAAGGACGCTCTACGGTGGCCCTCAAGGACACCAAGTCTGGGGGAGTGTCCATTATCCATTGGTACCGGGAGCATGTTTTCACAGTGAGGCATGCGGTATTGTTGATGGTCATCAACAACGTCCTTATCCTAGACTACTCAGGCTTGAGGTTCCCTTGGAACCTCCTCGTGATGGTTCAGGACCTGATGGATAGTGAGGAGCCTATCAGATATGCATGGGGTAGGTCTCTATTGGCTCAGTGTTATGACGAGTTGTACCACATCCATCGGAGGGGTCATGTCAGCATCACCTACAGTTGGCTTTTGTAGATCTGGGGATGGGAGCACATTAAGGTAGATCATCCCAAGGGGCTTCCTATTGAGATCATAACTGTGGATGAGCGGATGTAGTGCTATACCACCATATGGGCTAGAGAGAGTGAGGAGCGCAAGAGCCACACTTTTGCAGGGGAGTTGTCTCATTATACTACTACTTTCATTGGACTCCAGGTTGGAGATGTCATATGGCACCCGTATCATGAGTGTCCCACTTGGGATGACCCAGCCAATTTTACTGCTAGGATGTGACATGAGCGATGGCTCATCGGCCATAATATTAGCATCCGGGAGCACTTCTTCTACTCTCGGGTTCTTCATCAGTATGGGTTGTAGCAGGATGTGCCACTAGTACCATTTTTGTATAGGCGCATCGGAGCAGAGAGAGACCTCCCTCCCCGATAGGTCACAGAGTTAGCTGATGAGGAGGATGCCCCAACTGTTGATCCTGGAGTGGTTGGGGGAGTCATAGATGCATTTGTGCGGTGGTGGGGTGACTTGATGTGGCATGGCGAGGGCAGTCTAGGTCGAGAGGATGATGGCAGAGATGGGGCAGATCCATCGGGGCACAGGGTTCATGCTAGGATTGCGACGTGGGGCCAATAGGTAGAGTAGGTGGCAGTGGAGGAGTAGGAGGCTCCTGAGGAGGTGGAGGAGGAGATGGAGCCTAAGGAGAGAGATTCTCCTCTCAGGGCATAACTGCATGATGTGGAGGCTGAGCTCTAGTCGGCCAAGATATAGGTACAATAGTGTGATGCCATCATAGCTCAATGGGATACCACTATAGCATAGCTTTCAGACTAGATACAGGCTTTGCAGGCCGCTATGGGAGGAGCTACCTGGATGCAGGTTGTTGTTGCTCCTCCTACTCTTGAGGGTCCTTTGAGGGTAGCTCTCGAGGATGAGATCAGGCATCTACAGGGTTTTTTGGATGAGAGTGATGTACATATTACTGAGGATGCAACCCATATTGTTGCTCTCTCGAGGCAGATTAGGAGGCTAGGAGCCATCCCTAGGGAGAGAGGAGCCACAGGTGGGTCATAGGTCAATAGGAGCTCTATAGTAGGGCAGTCTTCCATCCGGCCTGGTCATGGGGCTCGGACTTGTATTGAGAGACCAGTAGGGTCCAGCTCGCACCATTCTCCTAGAGATCCGGCCATAGGGGGCGGTGCTGTAGGGGGCGTAGGCCCAGTATTTGATTGATGGTGCACTTGGTTTTGTTTTTGAGGTCGGCTGACCTATATGACTGTAGCCCATGGGCATTTTTGTATATCCATGGACTTGACACACATACTTTTATGATATCTTTGCATTATGACTCATTATGTGTATCGTTTATTGCTCATGTTTTTGTTGTTATTTTGTTTTATGATGTGATGTGATGATGGCATTATGATGACTTGATGTATATGTTAGATGATAGATGATATTGTAGATGCTTATATGGATGTGTAGATGCTTATATGATTTGATGATATGATGTGATGTATTTTGAGTTGATAAATGATGAATTTATGATTGTATGCAAATGGATATTGCCTATATGTTTTATGATGTGCTTTATGATGTAATGATGGGTGATTTGGTTTTTGTGTTTATGGATGCGATGTTATTGTTAAATGCATGTTTAATTTTGCTTTAATTGTATGCATCTAACTTATGTGATGGGATGGTATAAATGAACCTGTATGCTCTAATCACTTAAAACATAAGGAATGCATATGACATTGACAATCTTAATGGGTGATACCACAGAAAGTAAAAAATTAATCATGAATTTAAATAATCACTCTTATCATAAGAATTGATTAAGTATTCATATATGAGATGTAATGGTGTGAGATGTATTTTCTTGATAAGTTTCTGTAAATTAAAAGATATAAAGTAGTCAGTGGCCGTCTATATACTATTTCTAATATATATGCGGTATCTGTCCTACTATGTTGATACCCCCTAATTTATAGAATCTTATAAAGAAAGTGATGGTGTGAATGATGATATGATTTGTTGCTATGTAAGAATTTTGGGGCTTTTCGGAGATCCAAACACTCTAGTTACCCTATCAATGATTGTGTACTGATCATTTAAGGCTTTTGAAAATTAGGCTTTCATCATGGTCCTAGATACTCATTCTCCCTATGTGTGCAAATGAATATATTTAGATAGAACCCATGCATTTCCTCTAATTTTAGGCGGGATTCTTTCAGCCCATTGCTAAGATCGAGGATCCTCAAGTGTTCATCTTATTCTTATGTTGGACTCAATTGGACTATACCACTAGGCAGTTTTGGATTACCTAAAGCTAGCTCATCCACATTCAAACATTGGTCTATACAAATGCATAGCTTTTGTGATAGACATATCGTCATGCATAAGGATTTCTCCTTCCAATCCTGTATAGTGTCGAGAATTCCAGGGATTCAAGCTCCAATCCCTTCTTTTCTTCATTTTGACTTGGGATACTTGCTCGTATTTAGTGATAAAAATCACTATTTATTTTTTATTAGTTTATTTTTTTTGAGCAAGGGATTCTTGTAGTGATGATAATCACTATTTATTTTAATTTTGTCCTTTTGATATTTTGAGCTATGAATATGGGTGTTGATGTGTGACTTTTAAATATTTTGAACTTTGAACTTGGGATTTTTGCTTGTTGACTTAAGCAAGGGATTTCTGGGTAGGGTGGAGCTTGTCCTTTTGTCAATTCTCAGCATTTTTGAACTGGTTGCATAGGGGGATAAGCAAGGATGTCCCTTTTTACTTTATGTAACCTAACCACTTTACGGCTTTCATCTTCCCGTGTACCAACTAGAATTTAGTGTTTGTAATTAGTGGTGGGATCCTGAGATATGCTAGGCTTTGTCACCACTAGACCTTATTCTCTACTAACCAAGATGGTTTTCCACAAAAGTTGATAAGATCACTAGGTGTGGTTGAATAACCGAAAAACCTTAGTATATTATGTATAGCAATAGATAATGGTTGTGTTGAAAAACACAATTACACACATGTGTTGATGGAGGTATGGATTTGAATGGTTTATGAGACAAACTGTGGCATCACTTTTAAGGCTCTCATGACATATGTGAATGTAATGGATATGAAAATGTAATGCAATTATGTGGATGCAAGATGTGAGATGCAATTGTTTTTGTATTTTTTATTTTTATGTTGTTTTTGTATTTTTGCTTAATTTGACCAAAGGACTTATTGTGCCTTTGGGGATTTTTGATTTTTGACCAAGTAGCATGAAGTACCCTTGGAGCTTTTTGATTTTGACCAAGTGGCATGAATTACCCTTGGAGCATTTTTTATTGGAGTTGACCAAGCGGTTTGAATACCCTTGGAGCATTTTTTATTTGATTTTGACCAAGCGGTTTGGATGCCCTTGGAGCATTTTGATTTGAATTTGACCAAGCGGTTTGAATACCCTTGGAGAATTTTAATTTGATTTTGACCAAGCGGCTTGGATGCCCTTGGAGCATTTTGATTGGATTTGAATTTTTATGTTTTTATGATTTGTTTGTATTTTTGACATATTTGATTTTTTTGTATTTTTGACATATTTGAATGTTTTTGTATTTTTGACATATTTGAATGTTTTTTTTGACATATTTGAATGTTTTTGTATTTTTGACATATTTGAATGTTTTTGTATTTTATGTGTAGAATGCCTTCAAGTGAATGATATTGAGAGGTTCAGGCTCTTCAACACCATCTAATGATATAAGGCGATATGCTCCAGGCCCAACTCTTTGTGAAATCATGTACGGGCCTATCCAATTTGCCATGAACTTGTCTCGTAGGTGCAATGGTAGATTCGAATTCTGTTGGTTTTCTTTGAGCACTAGATCTCCAACCTTGAATTCTCTTAAGTGGACTTTACTATTGTAAGCTCGTGCAAGGTGATCTTGGTAAATGTGAAGATGCTCTAAAGCATTGACTCGTCGTTCATCAAGAAGCATCAATTGATCAAGGTGGCCTTGCCGTGCGACATCATCATCTATGAAGTCCTTTAATGCTATGCGTAGAGTTGGAATTTCCAACTCTAGTGGCATGATGGCCTCAGTGCCATATACTAGTGAAAATGGTGTTGCCCCAGTGGGCGTCCGTATACTAGTCTTGTATGCCCATAGTGCAAGAGGCAACTGCATGTGCCAATCCTTGTGATTGTCTTGCATCGTCTTCCTCAAGATGGAGACTATTGTTTTGTTCGAGGCTTCTGCTTGCCCATTTTCTTGTGGATAATAAGGCATTGAAAAATTGTGCTGAATATGGTATTTGTTCATTAAAGCATGCACATTTTTGTTCTTGAAAGATGGCCCATTATCCGATATTATCTTCGAAGGGACCCCAAAATGACTTATGATATTGTGGAGTATAAACTCCGCAATCCTCGGTCCAGTTGTTGATGTTAAGGGGATCGCTTCAACCCATTTAGTGAAGTATTCAGTGGCCATTATGATGAATGTGTGTCGGCTTGAGGATGGGGGTGAGATCTTCCCAATCAAGTCTAGTCCCCACTGTGAGAATGGCCATGCTGCTTGGATGGGTTGCAAGGCTTGTGATGGTAAGTGCGTTAGATTTGCATGATGCTGGCACTTAATGCATTTCTTGACATACTCGTAGTAGTCCTTTTCCATGGTGGGCCAATAGTAACCCATTCTCAAGATGTGCTTAATGATGGCCATGCCACTGAAATGCCCTCCACATGTGCCATCGTGAGCTTGCAAAATTGCCCAGGATGCTTCCTGGGGCTCAAGACAATGGAGTAATACTCCATCATATCCTCGTCTGTAGAGGATTTCTCCTAGCAAGATGTATCTTGTTGCTTTCTATTTGAATGTTCACCTTTCAGTATGCGATAGACCTTGAGGTACTATTCCAAGTTTTAGGAAGTCCCATAGTTGGGAAAGCCAATCCTGATAAGCCACGACTTCTATAGAAAAGATGGCTTGCTCTTCCTGTATTCTCGAGCTGGTGAACATGTATTGAGGAACAACTCTATGGTGTATGGTTGCGCCACACTCCATAGGTCCTTGGGAGATCAAAGACCCCCAAGGTGTCATTTGCAAGAAATCTCTAGCTATGAAGGACCAATCCTGATTTGGTTCGATGTTGATCATGTTGACTGATTCTTGATTGTCAAAAGCTTCACGACGTATTGTTGAGTGCAAAAGCACTTTCACATGAATGGTTGTAAAATCAGCAGATGGATTCTGAGGGATTAAGGATCCCAAAGAGGCCATGGTGTCTACAAATCTATTTGATGTACGAGGGATTGCCTCGATGTCATACCATTCTAGCCGGGCTAGGTAGGTGTCAACAAGTTCCTTGTAAGTCTTCAGGAGTGGGCACCTGCATTGAAATAGTCCTTTGACTTGGTTTACTATGAGCAAGGAGTCACCAAAGATATTCAATATTTTAATGCCCATTGCTATGGCTGTTTGGAGTCCCAAGATCAATGCCTCATATTTCATGTTGTTGTTTGTGCAAGGGAAGTCTAGTTTGAATGATAAGGGTAATGGAGTGCCCTGCGGTGTGATAAAGACAATCCCTACTCCACCCCCTTGTTCACACTTCAAACCATCAAAGAACAATGACATGTCTCTTTCTTTCTTAGGTTCTTCGAGTTCTGGCGGATCTGATAATGCAAAGACCACATCATCAAGCAATTCTATGGTGAGAGGCTTGTTATCCTGAAGAGGCACCTCTGCTAATTGATCTGCTATGACTTGTCCCTTGATGGACTTTTGGCTTATGAACTCTAGATCAAATTCTATCAATAGCATGATCCACTTTGTGGTACATGTATTGTGATATGTCTTGCTCATCATGTACTACAAAGGATTTTGTTTTGATATGACGTAGGTCGTATGGCTCAACATGTAGTGTCACAACTTTCGAGTTGCAAAGACCATTGCTAAACACAACTTTTTGACATACTCATATCCTAGCTCATAACTCACCAAGGTGCGACTAATGTAATATATGGCTTGCTCTTTGTCTTGTGCATTCTTTTGGGCTAACATGGTGCCCAATGCGAAATCAGTAGCCGATATATATAGTAAAAATGGTATGTCTGGCCTTGGTGGAGCCAATACTGGCGGTGTTGCTAGATAAGTTTTGATCTCTGCAAAGGCTTGATGGCATTCTTCGTCCCAATGAAAGGGGACCTCCTTGCATAGCAACCGATTCATGGGTCGGCATTTGTCTGATAATTGCGCGATGAATCTTTTGATGGATGCTATCTTGCCTTGTAGGCTCCTTAGCTCCCTAATGTTGGTAGGGGCGGCCATTTCCAATATAGCCTTTACCTTTGCAGGATCGACTTCAATGCCTCTCTTGGATACGATGAATCCCAAAATCTTGCCAGAAGTTACGCCAAATACACACTTCTTAGGATTCAATCGGACATTGTGCTCAATGAGGCAGTCAAAGACTTTTCTAAGGACTTCAGCGTGCTCTTGCCGCAATAGGGACTTGGCCAGTAAGTCATCCATGTAATCCTCTAAGATCTTATGCATATAGTCATGGAATATGTATGTCATGGCCCACTGATATGTGGCACCAAAATTTTTGAGACCGAATGGCATCACTTTGTAACAAAATGTTTCCCATGGAGTAATGAAAGCAGTTTTATGTTGATCTTCGGGCTTAATCCAGATCTGGTTGTATCCGAAAAAACCATCCATTAGGGAGAGCATCTCATGACCTACGGTTGCGTCTACAAGAGCATCTATGTTTGGCAATGGGAATGAATCCTTTGGTGTTGCCCTATTTAAATCTCTGAAGTCTGTGCAGATACAGACTCTTCCATCGGGTTTCCCCATGGGTACCATGTTCGACACCCACTCAGGGTAGTCGATAGGAACTATGAACACTACATCCAGTAGTTTTTGCAATTCATTCTTCACCATCAAAGTGATGGTTGGATGCATTTTCCTCATCTTTTGCTTGACTGGCTTCTTCATGGGATCCAATGAAAGGTTGTGAATGACTAACTTTGGATCTATCCTTGGCATGTCTTTGTAAGTCCAAGCAAAAATATTTGGCCTCTCTTTGAGGAGAGGAATTAGGATGGCTTGTTCCTCTGGAGATAGAATTTCTCCGAACTTGACTTTCCTTGGTTGGGTAGGATCATCGTTGATGTCCACCTCGAAAGTCGCTTCTATAGCCATATGTGACCCATCCTCTAGTTGATGAGGTTTTGCCTTGTCTTGTGCAGACTCAATGATACAACCTCTCTTTCTACTAGCTCGTTGACTTGTCGCAAGTGGTGAGGCCCAAAATAAGCCATCTCGATCTCATCATCAAAGTCATCATCACTTATCCAGAAACTGTTAGCATTGGTATGTGGTCCTAGAATAGAAGGTTGTCATGGCCCCAAGTAGGCCATCTCTGTTTCATATTCATATTCTTCATCACTTATGAAGAATCCATTTACATTTGTCTCTTGCCCCAAAGTCAGGGGTTGATGGCTCAGGCCTAAGTAGGCTCTTTCTATTGAGTCCTCTGATTCATAGTGACTTTCATATGATATGTACCCACTCTCATTGTCGATGGACCATGCAAATATTTTAAAATAGTGATGCCCATGGTAGGCTAAGCCAAGTTTCACCTCATCATCACTTGCTTCATATCCATTCTATTCATCCCATGAGTTGTATCCTGTTAGGATGGAATCAATTGAGATGTTTGGATGATAAATTTTTGGTGGCGATACGTTCACTGTGGCCACTTGTCTGTTGCTAAAATTTCTTGTTCTTAGGGGGTGATAAGGAATGAAATTGATGTTCTCTCCTAACCCTAAGCTTAATATGTCCAATGTTGCTGCAAGAGAGTCATCTTGACCTCCAATATAATAGCCTAACCCAAACCTGTCGAAGGGAAGCTAATATTGTGGCTCGTATGGCTGCCTACGCCATTGCTCATATATACCAAGGCCATAGCCATACCAATGGCAAAACTCAAATTAGCTTAGATAAAACTCAGGATTAGAGAGGTAACGAATATTAACCATGAATAATTCATCGTAATCCTCTTCTACATCTAAAGACTTATGGGCGCAGTCCAGGTCGGCATAAACAAAATTGGTTTGGTTGGGAGGGATTCCAAGTGAAACCACTATTCCCACTGGCAGTCTCAAGTCATTAGGTCTTCCCATGTCTTGTGCAAACTCAATGATACTGCCTCTCTTTCTACTAGCTCATTGACTTGTTGCAAGTGGTGAGGCCCAAAATAAACCATCTCGATCTCATCCTCAAAGTCATAATCACTTATCCAAAAAATGTTAGCATTGCTATGTGGCCCTAGAATAGAAGGTTGTCATAGCACCAAGTAGACCATCTTCGTTTCATCTTCATATTATTAATCACTTATGAAGAATACATTTGCATCTTTCTCTTGCCCCAAAGTCAGGGGTTGATGGCTTAGGCCTAAGTAGGCTCTTTATGTTGAGTCCTATGATTCATAGTCACTTTAATCTGATATGTACCCACTCTCATTGTGGATGGACCATGTGAATATTTGTAAATAGCGAGGCCCATGGTAGGCTAATCCAAGTTGTGCCTCATCATCACTTGCTTCATATCCATTCTCTTCATCCCACGAGTTGTACCCTGTTGGGGTGGAATCAATTGAGATGTTTGGATGATAAATTTTTGGTGGCGGTAAGTTCATCATGGCCACTTCTCTATTGCTCAAATTTCTTGTTCTTAGGGGGTGATAAGGAATGAAATCAATGTCTTCTCCTAACCCTAAGCTTAATCTATCCAATGCTGCTGCAAGAGAGTCATCTCGACCTCCAATATAATAGCCTAACCCAAATCTGTCGGAGGGAAGCTGATATTGTGGCTCATATGGCCGCCTGCACCCCTGCTCATATATACCAAGGCCATAGCCATGCCAATGACAATGCTCAAAGTAGCTTAGAGTAAACTCAGGATTAGAGAGGTAATGAACATTGATCATGAATACTTTGTTGTAATCCTATTCTATGTCTGAAGAATTATGGGCGCAGTCCAGGTTGACATAAAAAAAATTGGTTTGATTACGAGGGATTCCAAGTGGAACCACTATTCCCACTGGCGGTCTCAAGTCCTTAGGTCTTCCCATGTATTGTGCAGACTCAATGATACCGCCTCTCTTTCTACTAGCTTGTTGACTTGTCGCAAGTGGTGAGGCCCAAAATAAGCCATCTTGATCTCATCCTCAAACTCATCATCACTTATCCAGAAACCGTTAGCATTGGTATGTGGCCCTAGAATAGAAGGTTGTCATGGCCCTAAGTAGGCCATCTCCATTTCATCTTCATATTCTTCGTCACTTATGAAGAATCCATTTGCAATTGTCTATTGCCCCAAAGTCAAGGGTTGATGGCTCAGGCCTAAGTAGGCTCTTTCTGTTGAGTCCTATGATTCATAGTCACTTTCATCCGATATGTACCCACTCTCATTATGGATGGACCATGTGAATATTTATAAATAGTGAGGCCCATGGTAGGCTAAGCCAAGTTTCACCTCATCATCACTTTATTCATATCCATTCTCTTCATCCCATGAGTTGTACCCTATTGGGGTGGAATCAATTGAGATGTTTGGATGATAAATTTATGGTGGTGGTACATTCATTGTGGCCACTTGTCTGTTGCTCAAATTTCTTGTTCTTAGAGGGTGATAAGGAATGAAATTGATGTCTTATCCTAACCCTAAGCGTAATCTATCCAATGCTGCTACAAGAGAGTCATCTCAACCTTATATAAAGGCTAACCCAAACCTATCGGAGGGAAGCTGATATTATAGCTCGTACAGCTGCCTGCGCCCCTGCTCATATATACCAAGGACATAGCCATGCCAATGGTAACGCTCAAAGTATATTATAGCAAACTCGAGATTAGAGAGGTAATGAACATTGACCGTGAATAATTCATCGTAATCCTCTTCTATGTCTGAAGACTTATGGGCGTAGTCCAGGCCAACATCAACAAAATTGATTTGGTTGGGAAGGATTCCAAGTGAAACCACTGTTTCCAATGGCAGTCTCAAGTCCTTAGGTCTTCCCATGTCTTGTGCAAACTAAATGATAGGCATAAAGGTAATATTTAGCACAAGGTACTACCCTATTCCTGTGCTTTCCAAGTGTATTGATGCATGCAACATGGATGACCCTATGGATGACACTGGAAAAGTGGGATGGTAATCAATATCTTCATCTTGATCTTGAAGATCTTCTTCTTCCATAGGACTTGGAATTTCAGCAATGACTACAATTGGTACTTCCTTGGGCCTTTCTTTCTCGACTAAGGGCGCATTTAGCTTCTGATTGTCTTTTGGCTTTGATATTGATGGTACTTTAGAAGCATTGACTATTTTAAGTGCACCAAGAGGTATTGATGTGCATGGGTATTTTTTTACCCCTTTGTCTTTGTTATCCAATTCTATGGTTGAAGATGAAGGCGCTACGTACAGGTGGGTAGAAGGAATTACAAATTCTCCTGGAATGTCCACCTGATGGATGTATTTGAATGGATATTCATAAGCCAAAACCACATAGACTTTGTTTTCATGCACATACTTGACACACTAGTGTAAGATCGAAGGAACACACTTCATGTCCCTTATCCAAGGATGCCCTAGGAGGATTTTGTATTGCATAGCCCCTTCCAAGACATGAAACATCACATGGATGGTCTTATGCCCCACCTTTATGGGTAGGACTATCATTCCCATAGTATTGCATAAAGCATCATTAAAATCTCTCAATGTGTAAGCTCCTGGAATGATATTGGACTTGGGGATATTAAGGTGCTCTATTGTTGTTGTTGTAATGATGTTTATTGATGAACTTGTATCGACCAAGACCCTCTTGAAAGGTAAGTCATTGATTGATGCCATAATGTTCAACAAAGGGTCTGGTAAGGTAGTAGGTATTGTCTTAATCTCATAATCATAGAATTGAATTATAGGTTCCTAGAATTCTTGTACTTGTCCCACAAAATGAATGAATGCATTCGCATCTTGTGGTTGAAGCTCAATTGTCCTTAAAATTTCCATTAAAGTCTCCCTATGCTTTGGGGATTGTTGTATGAGCTCATAGATGGATAGCTTAGCCAAAGTCGTCTGTAGGTTTTGCTCCAATCTACTCCAAATAGTTACCACAGGTCATGTTGGTGGACCTGGAAGGTTGTCTTGCCCCTGCCTCTACCTAGGTGCAGCTGGGACATTCATGGGAGCTGCAGGAGGTTGTGGTTGACCATACCATCTAGTCCTGGTTGCTATGTTAACAATATCAACCATCCCAATGCATCCATGGGTAGGTGCATCCACTCAGACTTGATTGACTTGGGCATCCTACCCTTTAGGAGCCTCATGATTGGGCAACGGGTTTTTGTATATGCCCATGTCTCTATTATCGTGAGCCAGTGGGTTGTCAAATTTGAGTTCTCCCACCTCAATCATGTTTTGCACTTGATGCTTAAAACCAACGCAAGCCTCAATGTCATATCTCGATATCCTATGATAAGGGTAAAATTGATCTTCCCTATATCCTTTTGGCTTAAGATGGTTGGGATCTATAAGAGGTATATCAGGAAATCTGATCCTCCTAGCCTCACTCAGCTTATTGACTATTGATTGCATTGATTCTATCAGAGACGTGAAATAACGAGGTGGCTTGCATTCTTTGTTTCACCCCTGATTGTTACTTTGATCGTAACTGGTTGGTAGGGGATGTGCTTAATAGTTTTGGGGTTTTTGTGCACCCCCATCCTTAGGTGTAGCCAATACGACTTGATTGACTGGAGCAGGGTTGCCCTGATTCTACTTGTACTTGTCATTCTTACCATTCTTTTTCCACTCCTTTTTGTTTTAGATTTTAATGGTTCCCTCATCTACTTTTATGTCTTCCATGAGTTTGGCCTGTGCCAAAGCTTCCTCAAACGAAGGATACTGCTAAAGTTATAACAAGAGGGAGATGTGTTTAGAAAAAATTTTGGTGAACGTGCAAATGATCTCTTCTGTGGGAACAGAGAATGATAACTTCACCATGACTTTTCTCCATCTATTCCCATAATCCATTACTAGCTCATCATCATATTGTTTTAAGTTGGCCAGGTCTGAAAGGTTCACCTTATTTTTAGCACCAAAGGAGAAAAAAATTAGGAATGTGTTTACTAGTTCCTCAAAGTTGGTTATGCTATGCTTAGGTAGTTGGTTGAACCATTGAGTGGCAGCACCTGAATATGTCATTATGAATGTTATTAGCATGAGCACGTCATTGTATTCAAGATGAAAACATGCATTGATAAAATTGGTGACATGATCTTGTGCATCCTATTCACCCTTAAATTTTTCCAACCTAGGTATTTCAAAGTGCTTAAGATATGGAGGGCTAGGGATTTATGGGCACAATGGTTGGTTGTGTATTTTTCTCAATGTTGGAAAGTTCCCAACTGCCTCTTGTTTCTCAAAGGCTTTCATATTTTTAGCAAGATCTTGAAATACCTTTGATGCACAAATTTCCTCCTCTTGTAGGCCTACTCCTAGTGGTAATGGAGGTAATTCTCTATCCATTTGATTTGTTCTATTTTCCTCCCTCCTATGAGGGGACTCGGGATTGTGATCCTAGTTTGTTATGTTTGCCCTTTCCCCACTAGTTGGATTTCATTCATGGTTTGGTGGGTGGTTTCATTGTGGGATATATTGTCTAGTGCACCTCTCCTTAGGTGAGTCAGCGCGTCTAGTTCTTTGGTGGTTACCACCATTGGTCTATAAATTGCTAAGAGCTAGCCGCTCAGCTTGCTTTATTAAGTGCTTCTCATGTTGGCGCAAGAGAATTTCTCTTTGTTTATCTTGTTTGAGAGCTTCCACTAGCTCTCAATCCTTATGTAATGCATTTTCTAACCACCTCATACGATATATTTGCATTTTCATAGAAGAATCATGTTTATCTGACTCTATTCTTGTTGTCTTGACTCACAGATTCCTTAAGGAGGTTTCTGCTATACCTATACTCTTGCTAGCTAATGTGACTTTTTTAGTGTACTGTTGAGTATCTCTATTATTAGACTCTATACATTTATTGTGGGGTCACTCTGAGGTACCCCTAGACTGAGAGGTGTGCTTAGAAGTCACAGTTTATGAGCTTCCAGATGCAAAGTTATCAGTAGCTACATTTTTTTGAGTTGGTCATGTAAGAAACCGATCCAACCCGTCTAGCTGTCTTATTTTCCATGGCTGGTCCTGTGGGATGTCATTCAATCCTATGAGGTCATAGTCTATGGGAATATTTCCTTTTGTGTGAAGGTTTCATTCTATATGATTCCCATGACTAGATGTAGCTCTAGTTTCCTGCCCTTCAATGGGTATATTTTTCTTGTGAATCTTGAGGTGTTGCAACTCTTGCTTTCATTCTTAATGAAGAAGGATTTATGGTGACATATTTTCTCCATGTATATGGAGATGTAGCAGTCTCGTCATACCTATGTGAAGAATGAGTTTTAGAACATTTTTTATGTCCATGTGAGGAGGAAGCCCTTGAAGCTTCCTCATGTATTTGAGATGTTTCTATGTGTTTAGAGGAGGCCCTTGAGGTCTCCTCATGTCTCCTTAATGAGGATGTTTGTGAAGCCTCTTTTTGTTTATGTGACTTTGTTCCATGATGTGGTTCCCTACTTGGGATTTCTTGAGGAGATCCCCCAAGGGTTGAGTTATCACATCTTAGGCTCGTGGAGCTATATCTCATGGTCTTACGGGTAGGTCATTCAATGTTACTATGACTTTGCCTATGGGTATGAGTTGCTTCAGTCTCTCCCTCGATATCAGACCGAGGGTGTTTACTTCTTGTTTTGACCATTTTGTCTATGAATTGATCTTTTGAGTTGCAATTTTAGGAATAGCCACACAATACCAAACAAATATTTATCTTGATTATCGATTTAAGTGTTCCCTAAACTGTTTGGTGTATTTTGATGTGTTATTCTTTGCTTTCTTGCTCTTGTTTTAATTTAGAATGAGGAGACTCATTCGTAGTGGGAATCAAGAACACCATGCCAAACATTATTTTCTCAAAATAAGCTAGGGTAAACCGGTGAAGTCCCAGTGGGGGGTTCGCCTAGCTCTTCCACTCTGAACCAATGATAGTTCCATTAGTGGGAGATAGTTTGAACATGAGTATCTTAGTGCCACTATGAATAAGTTATTCAATCCATTTCTAGGAGACTCTAGGGGAAAATCGGTGGAAGGAGATGAATTCCAACATCACTAGACTGAATTGAGGGTTGGTGATGAAATCCAACTCCCCAATGTTTAAATGATACGTGCGTGTGTGGTGTTTATTTTAAGCTTGCATAACATAAAGTGCATCATATAGCAACAATGAGTCTTTCCTATATGCCTAAGTGCAAAATACATTTCAATATTTAGAAAGATGCATGAACTACTATGATTTGTATGAGCACACTTTATTTCATGCAAATATGGCCTCTTGCAAGGCCTCAAAGCAAGCAAACAACATACAATGTCTAGAACGTTGGATTCTAGGGTGAATTTTTTAGGCATAAGCCACTGTTCCTAGCAATGCCTAGTGGAAATCTAAAAGAAGATCTAAGATATGCAAAATGCTTAATTATTTCTCCTTTTAATATTTCAATTTCCAGACATAAATGTGCTTTAAGTTCACTATTTTAGATACACAGAAGTAAAAAAAAAGTTGTACAATATCAGAGAGATTGTACCAACCTCTAATCCAGCTTAGAGAACCTTGTTTCTATCCTTTGCTGCTCTAAAGTTCTGGCTGTTGTTGACTAGAGAAGCTGGTTCTTGGCCACCGTTAGTGGGAGCAGCTAAGGCTCTATTGGCTACTATAGCTTAGACCGGCTAATTTTTGGCCATTGTAGCTCAGAGTGGCTAGAACTGCACATAAAACTAAGTTAGTATTCAGGAAAAAAATGAAAAATCAATGGAGGTCCCATCGTGATTGCCATCTGTAGTGACCTCAAGATGCATGCACCACTCTTTTTACTCTACTTGCAATGTATTAAAACCCAAAATGAAATGGAAGACAATGAAAAACATATAACACAGAAATAACAAAGATAGATATCTTTATTTGGATTGAAACCCGGTTACATTTCGGTCCCTCTTAGGGATACCCATTTCGATACAATAAGGTTACAAATAGGCAAAGAGTACCCTTTGTACAAAGAGGTGGTGCACTTTCAAAAGCTTCCCGATTCTACACACAGAAATGTATGAGGGCTTATAGATGCCTCCTTCTTTAGGCCTATTTCATAGAGGGATCCCTTTTGCTCTCGTATGTTGTAGATTCTGTTCGATGAACCTGCGAACCTATAAGCAATGAAACAACAACACACACTTAGATGTCCAAGAATACCTCCCCGAATGAGGTTGTTAGCAATGAATATAACAAATTAAATCAAGTGCAAATTAGACTAATGCTATGAATGAAAATGAATGAATGATGCTATGCTAATGATATGCTAAACAAAATAATGAATCTAATGTCTAAAACCCTAAGTTAGGCCTGCGGGCCACTGTCCAAGACAATGATTGCTAATGTGACTCTCATCCTATTTGCTCCAAAGAAATGGATCAAAGCTTGTATATGATGTTGGAATGGTGGTTGCTATGCTCTCCAATTTATCAGGGCTTCATCGTAAATATGATCTCCAAGGGAAACTCTCCAAGTCTCAAAATATCTCCTCAATGATTTGTCCTGATAAATTTGGGATCCTTGGTGCTCTTAGGCTTGCACCTTTTAAAGTGTGAAACCCTAGGTCTATGTCCAAGCCCTAAGAATGAATTCCTCATGTGTAGTGAGAGTTAGCATGAGAAGCTTTTTGTATTTTCTATGTTTAAAGACTAGTTAACTAAAGTCTAAATGCAAACTCAAGCCTCCCATGTGAACTAGTCATGAAAAGGAATGCAAAGTTACTCCCACTCACCTTTATTGCATGCAGACTACCACTTCCACCCGTGATTAGTCTTGTTTGTCAAAAAAATTACTTTTATGGTTTAGCCACTATCGTCTGCAGTGACTAATATCTGGCCGCTGTCATCTATAGTGGCTAAGATTTGGCCACTCTAGGCTTGAGCGGCTAAGATCTGGTCGAGCGGCTAGGCTTAGATGACTTGAAAATCCCCCAAATGAGTGGTGAGAACCACTGTTGATGCTTGGAAAGTCCAATATTATGTCATATGATCTTATGAATGTGTCTATATGAGTAGTTCCCCTAAGCATGACATGTTTTAGGTGTCTACACAAAAAAGGTTTAATAATTCTAAATTTTATTCGAAAGAACAATTAGTGAAACAAACATAACAGTCCATTTTCTAGAGTAACCACTGGTAAATAATTATTAGTGAAATGATTTCTTTTTAACTAACATAATGGAGGAACAATTAATGAATTTAATGGAGGAATACTTAATAGACTATCTAGGAGTAGAGGAGTGGTATCTGAATGGGATTTGAGTAGAGGAGCGAGATTTGAATGGGATTTGAGCATAGGAGCGAGATCTTATAGATGGAGTCAAGACATTAAATGGAATTATGATGTTGGGTATAAGAGAAGCAAAAAGAGGGCAAAGAATATAAAGTGGGAACCACTAAATGTGGAGTTGGTTAAATTGAATTTTGATGGAGCATCTAAAATAAATCCAAGACCAGCAGGAGGAGGAAAAATTATAAATAATAGAGAAGAGATTTGGTCTCATTACGTTTTCAATAGTGGATTTAAGATAAATAATGAAGTTGAAGCTTGGGTAGCTTTAGAAGGGTTAAAAATATGCAAAAAAATAAAAAAGAATAGAGTATGGATGGAAGGTGATTCTCTCATAGTAATAAATGTAATTTTGAGGAAAGCAAAGGCTACATGGAACATACAAGAGATAATTATGGAAATTCAAGATCTTGCTAAAGATTTTGAAGAAATTGTGTTTACACATATATTAAGGGAAGGAAAAAAATGTGTAGATAGGCTAGATTTTAGAACAACGAACAACAATTATAATATATTGAGAAGAATTTATACACAACAATTAAGCTAATCTGGGAGGTAGGTTGAAACAATCCGGCAAGCTGAGTGTGAAGCCAAAAGACGTTCCAACTATACAACCGTATATGCTAACATCCCCCCTTATTACATTATTTGGGTAATGTAATAACTACTAGCTATACCAACATCCCCCCAGATTACATTATTTCGAAATACATAGAGAGTTGTGAAACAATTCAAATTTGACACGTGCAAGTGCCTTAGGGAAAATATCTGCAACTTGAGCATTGGTGGAGATGTACTAAAGCTGAATTTGATGTTTTGGTACTTCGTCTCGAATAAAGTGGCATTGTGTATCCATGTGCTTGGTTTTCTCATGATGTATTGGATTCTTAACAAGATTCAAAACACCCATGTTATCATAGAACAAGTGTATTGGAGATTTTTATGGAAGACCCATACTTGTTAGGATGCGATGCAACCATATCACTTCGCACATAGCTTCACGTGCATCACGATATTCTGCCTCTATTGATGAGAGAGCAACCACCTGTTGCTTCTTGCTGTGCCAAGAGACAGGACCGGATCCAAGATGAAAAATATATCCTAAAGTTGACTTATGATCATCATATGACCCGGCATAGTCAGAGTTCGTGTATCCTTGCAAGAAGAATTTGTTGTTCTTCTTATATTCTAGGCCATATTCCATTGTGCCATGGACATAGTGAAGAACTCGCTTTGCTGCTTTCCAGTGTGTAGTATTAGGTTCTTGCATGAACCTCGAAAGATAATTTACAGCAAAAACGATATCTGGTCTAGTGTTGGTCAGATATATGAGACTCTCGATCAATTGTCGATAGAGAGTACCATCTACCTGCGGTGAATCATCATATCACGATAACTGTATTCATGTTTCCATCAGAGTTGCCATTGGCTTACAATCAGTCATGCGATATTTTTCCAACAGTGTCTTGGCATATTTTTTCTGAGTCACTTTGATATAGTGCTCCTTCTGGCTAACTTCCAGACCAAGAAAATAATGGAGAAGTCCGAGATCTGACATCTCAAAATATTGACACAAGTATCTTTTGACAGTAGATATCATAGTTTCTGAACTCCCCGTAATGAGCAGATCATCAACATAGAGTACAAGCAACACTATCTCAGAACCCTATTTCTTGAAATAGAGGTTTGCATCTGAGGGACATCTCTTAAATCCATGCTACAAGAGGTGATTATCCATTTTTATATACCAAGCTCGAGGAGCTTGTTTCAAGCCATATAAGGATTTGACCAGTTTGCACACTTTCTGCTTTTGGCATTCCACTTCAAATCCTTCTGGCTGAGTCATGTAGACTTCTTCTTGGAGATCACCATTCAGAAAAGCACTTTTTACATCCATCTAGTGAACTTTCCACCCAAAATGTGCTGCCATAACACAAATAACTCGAATTGTGGTCATCCGAGCAGTAGGTGCAAAAGTTTCCTCGTAGTTAATGCCTTCTATTTGAGAATAGCCCTTTGAAACATGCCTTATGCTTATATATTGTCCCATATACCTTATACTTAACTTTATACACCCATATGCAGCCTATGGGCTTCTTTCTATATGGCAGATCGACAAGCTTCCAAGTTTTGTTTTTCATCAGAGACTTATACTCTGCATCCATAGCGGCTTTCCACTGAGGCTCACCAAGAGCATCTTGCACTGATGCATGTTCAAGATCATCTATTGAGGACATAAAAACCCTATCATCATCAATATCCATATCTTCTGTATCTCTCTATGGATCTACAGAAAGTTCCTCAAAGGATTGACATAGATCATCAACATCAGTAATATTAGTTGCAGCTTTCTCCTGTTGAGCCATGCTGCGAGTACGAGGCCTATCCAATGTCAAATATGGTGAAGTGGATAGCTTAGAATATCTGATTGTATTTGTATACCACTTTGGATTCTTCTTCTGAGGTGTTGAAGAAGATGAAGAGGGACCTCCAGTTTGTGTTGACAAAGGAAACTTATCTTCCTTAGATTCCACAAGATCTAGGTATACATTAGATGTGCTTTGTGATGTGAAAGATTCATAAAAAACAACATCTCTACTGACATGAATTTTCTTGGTCAAAGGATCTATCAAATGATAAACTTTAGAGTGCTCATCATAGCCAAGAAAAATGCATCTCAATTTTTTCTCATCTAGCTTCTTCCTTTTCTCTTTTGGCATGTGCATGAAAGCTTGACACCCAAAAATACGAATATGAGATATGGAGGGTTTACGACCACTCCATGATTCTTGTGGAGTTATTCCTTTTAGGGCCTTTGTGGGTGCCCTATTCAACAGATATACTAAAGTGGTGACAGCTTCTACCCAATATTGTTGCCCAAGAGTAGCTCCTATGAGCATACAACGAACCATTTCCATAATAGAATGGTTCCTCCTCTTAGCAACTCCATTTTGCTGAGGAGTGTAAGTAGTAGTTAACTGTCTCGAGATTCCATGCTCAGTTAAGAATGCTAAAAATTCTTTAGAGGTAAACTCCCCCCCTCGATCTGAGCGGAGGGTTTTTATAGAAGTCCCTGACTCCTCAACAGATTTCTTGAATTGCTGGAAGAAATCAAAAGCCTTAGATTTCAGTCGAAGAAAGAAAACCCACATATTTCTTGAGTAGTCATCTACAAATAACTGAAAATACCTCTTCCCCCCACAACTGTTGGGTGTGAAAGGATAGCACAGATAAGTGTGAATCAACTCTAGAGGTTTTTGTGCTCTTGTTGAGCTCTTCTCAAAAGATACTCGATGCTGCTTTCCTGCCAAGCAATCAGAGCACACTGGCAATGTGGAAGAAATGGAAGGAAGACCCTTTACCATCTCATACTTACTAAGCTCAAGTAAGTAGCCAGAACTAATATGCACATATCTCTTGTGCCATAGGGAAGTTGCCTCCTTGGTAGAGACTGTCATGGCAACATGGGGAGTAGAGATAGCATCTAGGGCAAATAAGCCATGCTTATACGAAGCTGTTGCAATCTTCTTACCCTTACTGGTGATTGTACAACACTTCTTGCCATCCTCAACACAAAAGTTGAGAACCATATTTTTATCCAGGATTTGTGTGATCAACAATAAATTGTTAGCCAATCTTGGATCATAGATGACTTTGTCAATCTGACACTTGCCATCAGGAAGAGTGACTAAAACTGTAACCTCTCCCTGAACCTTGTAGGTTTTTTCATCAAAAATATGACAGGTCTGCCCTCTTTGGCCACAAATGATTCAAACCACAATCTATCGCTAGTAATATGCTTACTAGCGCTATAATCAACATACCATATAGGATCCTTCTCCTTGGAGGCTGTGGTAGTCATGAGCACCTTGTGTGTCCATTCAGAATCTGAGTCAGATTCTTCAACAACAACATTCACTTTGGGTTGCTTGTTCTTTTTTTATGGTTTGTTCTGGCATTTTTGCTTATTCTTATGCCAACACCTGTTGGTGTCATGGTTGTCTTTATCACAAATTTTGCAATACCTCTTCTTCTGTTGAGGTTGTTTCCATTTTCCTTTTGAATCCTGTTGAGAATTACCTCCTTTCTAAAAATTACCTTTCTTCTTAGAACCCTGTCGGTTGGAGTATAGGGCTGTATTAGAAGAATCATCCCTATGAAGTTGGCATGCCTCCTGTTGTTGAAGCAAATTGGCCAACTCAATAAAGGTAATTTGTCATTGTGACACTTGAATAGAGGTGATCAACGTATCAAAGGAATCAGGCAAAGCTCTCATGACTATTGAAGTGAGAAGCTTGTCATCCATTGTATCTCCCAAAGAATTCAATTTGCCTTTCAATTTAGAAACTCTGCAAAGAAAGAGTTCAACTGTCTCACCCTATCTCAAACTCAAATTGTGAAGTTATTGTTGAAGATGAAGAATGATGGAATCATTATTTCCCTCACAAATAGTTTTAAGGGCATCCCATGCCTCTTTACCACTTGCTTTGTCAGCTATATGAGGTTGAAATTCATCTGAAATAGCAAACAAAATGAGCACTTTTGATCGACTGTATTTCTTATCAAATGTGATCTGATCAGCAGTGAGAGTTGTGGATCCAGCTGCTGGTGAAGGTCTTGTTGTTGCTCCAGAAAAAACATCCCATAAATCTTCCATGATGAGGACTACCTTCATTTTTTTTTTCCATGGTGTATAATTAGGACATTTCAAAAACTGATGAGCATCAGTCATTAAATTTGCAGCAGAAGCCATAGTGAAGGTTCCTTATATCACCAATTGGTCACCCTTTCTATATACCTTAATGCCAGGCCGTTATACCATACAAAATACCTGCCCTTACGTGAGGGAGACTATAGGTATTTTGAAAAATCAGAAAAAATTACCCGCCCTTACGTGAGGGAGACTATAGGTAATTTTTAAATATTATATGATACGTGGTACTTAGGCGGTACTGAAAGGGAATCGACTTGTTGATGGCACCTACCATAGAAAGTCATCAATCCTCATGCGTGGGGCGTAACTTCCCCTAAACACTATGGATGTCAGAACTCTCGTCAGGATTTATGCCTAAACGCAAGAACGATTAGGGTAGTGGATGGAGTAAAAGAAATAGCAAAATGGTAAACTTATCTCTCCCCGACGATTGATAGAGAATAAGCTCAGACGTCATTGTGGCAGCTATATTAGGTGGCGGATATAGTAGCACAAACATGACAGCTTTACCTATAAGTCCTGGCCAGAGGTATCACAAATATCGAATGCTACAGTGCAATAATTGCACGGATGGGTTTTAATTATTTCGGGGACTTAGGGAGTGAATTTTATTTTTAACTTTTAATGAAGTAGTGCAAAACAGAAATAAAATGCAACCTACAACATAAAAGTGCCCTCAGGAATTACCCGCTAGGTGTCGGGCGCGGCCGAAAATGCACCTTTACAATAATGCCAAAAAATTTGCTTTTTTTTCAAAAAAATTACTCAATCCCCCTTTGATTTTCCAAAAAAAATCACTTCCCCCCTTCGGATAAATTATTTTCACAATGTTTTTTTTTTTTTATAATTAAGGTTAAAAAAAAAACTTTTACTTTAATTTACCATAGTAAAAAAACTATGGAATAAAAAAAAAATTAAAGTAAAAAAAAAATTAATTTTTAACCTTAAATAAAAAAAAAAATAAATGACAAAAAATTTACCTTTTTTTTTTTTTTTGACGGGGGGTGAACGGGGCTTAAACCCGTGACCTATGGGTTTCTAGAACCCACCACGCGGCTCACTTGCCAGTGAGCCCGTGGGTTGATCTGGGTATAGGAACCCACGTCGGGCCCCTTATACCTCCCAGGTCACGACGGTGAGCACGCGGGGCCGCAAATTCCTCTGCTGCTGGCGACGATAGGGGTTGCGGCTTCCTCTGCTGTAGGCGGTGGTAGGGGCCATGACTTTCTGCATCACGTGGCTATCATGCGGCTACAGCGGGGGTCACATGGCTGGGGCAGTCACAGGCAGCATGCAGGGGAGGGGGGACACGAGGGTGGTGGCACGCAGGAGCAGGTGGGGCAAGGGGTGGCGCCGGGGTGGCATGGGGAGGAGGGACCGCGTGAGGGTGGCACCGGGGTGGGGAGTTCACGCAGGGGAGCTCTCCAACCCTTAAAAAAATTTAAAACTTCTAGCCTTAAAAATAAATTTCTCCAGCTCGTCGGTGTGGGGAGTTCACGCAGGGGAGCTCTCCAGCCCTTAAAAAATATATTTAAAGCTTCCAGCCTTAAAAAAAATAAATTTCTCCAGCTCGCTTCCGACTGCACTTCTTCGTAAAATTTTTTTGCCTCCTCTCAGACTGGTTCTAATGCCATGTTAGAACAATGAACAACAATTATAATATATTGAGAAGAATTTATACACAACAATTAAGCTAATCTGGGAGGTAGGTTGAAACAGTCCGGCAAGCTGAGCGTGAAGCCAAAAGACGTTCCAACTATACAACCGTATATGCTAACACTAGCTAATAGAGGGGTTTTAGTTGAGGATCATGAAGTTAAATTATCCTTTCTATAGTTAGAGGAAGTAGTAAGTTTAGCTGAAGATAACAAGAAAATATTGAATATTGAGTGTTTGAATCAAATAATGATTCAGATTTACTTTAAGGTTTTCCATTGGTAATATTTGCTTTATTTTATAACAATAATGTATTTTCATATAGGAGGATGAAGGAGGGAAGGCTAGAGGCTGAAGGAGCATGGAAGATTGGAGGTTGAAGGAGCATGAAAGGCTAGAGGCTGAAGGAGCATGGAAGGCTGTATGATGAGTTGATTTTTGGAGTGTCAAGGCTAAAGGAGCATGGAATGCTAGGTTGGCTGAAGGAGTGTGGAAGGCTAGGATGTTGGGTAGAAGGTTGGGATGGCTAAAGGAACATGGAAGGCTGATAAGATTGAAGGAGTGTGGAAGGTTGGGTCACCTAAAGGAGCTGCAACGAAAGGCTGGGATGCTGAATGGAAGGCTAGAAAGTAGGAAAGAGCATGGAAGGTTGCTTACAATAAGAAAAACAAAATTGCAAAGTGTGAAGTATTAGGATTTTTTCTTGAAAAATATCTCATCTCTTAAGAGCCATATATTTGTGAAGAGTTATCCAATTTATCTGATTCTTGGACCAACTTGTGCATAATTTGAATAGCTTTAAAATGAGTGATCATATGCAAAAATCCAAGCAATATTGAGGGAGATATGACCCTATGAATTCAACCATTCGGAACAAGGGCAGTGATAATTTTTCAAGTTGTGAAAAATAAAATTGCAAAGTGTGAAGGATTAGGGTTTTTCCTAAAATAATATCTCATATTTTAGGAGCTATATCTTCTCAAAGAGTTATTTTATTCATCCGATTCTTGGACCAACTTGTGTAGAATTTGAATAGCTTTAAAATGAGTGGTCATATGCAAAAATCTAAGCAATATTGTGGGAGATACAATAATGTGAAATCAACCATTTGAAAAAAGGGTAGTGATGATTTTTCAAGTCATGAAAAATGAAATTGCAAATATTTGCCAACTAGGTCTTGAACGATGAGAAGAGCAATGAAGGAATATGACTTTAGCGAGGAAGGAAACTAGCAATTTAGATTTGGTAAAGCAAACTATGATAGTGCGATGTTTTGGAAATATTACTCTACTAAGATGCAAGGCATAGATAGTAGAGGTGAAGTTTTGGCATTGTGAAGGCTTCTATAGGAAAATATCAAGAAAGATGCTAAATTTTGGAGTAATTGTATTCATACATAAATTTAAAAATATCTAGAAAACAAAAATCAAGAATTCAGACATTTTATGTAAAATGATGTAGGTTTCTAGCTATAGCATCTCAATTGAGATGAGAGTGTATCTATTTGTAAACTCTCAAGCTCTAAAGAAGAGAGATGTAATTTTTCAAGGGTGGGGGACCTGAGTACAACCCTGTATTATCCAACAAAAAAATGTATTTTCATATAAAATATTTATTATAATTTTTGTGGTTGCACTTGTGTTTTTGGAAAAAAAAATAGCAATCCAAATTTGGTAAAGTGGACTATGATAGTGCGATGTTTTAGAAATACTACTCTACTAATATGCAATGCATAGATAGTAAAGGTGTATTTTTGGTATTGTGAAGGTTGTTATAGAAAAATTTCAATAAGGATGTCAAATTCTGGAATATTTGTATCCATACAAAAAATTGAAAATATCCAAAAAATGAAAATCAAGAATTCGAACATTTTATGTAAAATGATGTAGGTTTCTAGCTATAGCATCTCCATTGACATGAAAAGTGTATATATTTGTAAACTCTCAATATCTAAAGAAGAGAGTTATAATTAGTCAAGAGTGGGGGACCCAAGTACAACCCCTTATTATCCAACCAAAAATAAAAGGTAAGGGGATCAAAATAAAAACAACATTATTTCCCATGTCCATCATCTATATTGTTAAAGATAATATGTTGGAAATGTCATTATAACTATAGAGAAGGAAAGTAACTAGTATATAATTTAGCCACTCATGGTGTTGATATTTATCATAAAAAAAAATTAAATTTCTAGAATACAACTAATGGAGTGAGGTTTCATCTCTTACTGAAAGTGATCTGAATGATATGATTGTAGAAACATATCTATTTGAGGAAGATAAAGAATATCTTTGATAGAAAGGCAAATGATAAATATCTTTGATAAAAAGATAAGCAAGATATGATTTAATTGATCTGTCAAAAAAATAATGATAGCAATGTAAATATTATGATTATTATTATTAAAAAATATAAATATTATGATTACGAAAGAAATATAGATAATATTATACTATAAAATTATTAATGTTTTATCCTTTTTAATATAAGAGTATTTTATAGCTCTTGTTGAGAAGACATGCAATGCAAGACTTAGTATAGCTCTTGTTGAAAATACATGCAATGCAATTGAAAAAAATAAGTTTTTCATTTTATACATAGATAAATAAATAGATATAATAACACATGGGTTTGTAGCCTTTGGTATACATTTTTTATATACACAAATTGGAGATGAACAACATTTTTTGTGTGTATATATAGGTACAACTTGAGCGGGCCTAACAATGAAGACTTTGGTACTTTGAATAGGAGGTCCAAGGTTCAAATCTTGCAAGGGGTAGGTTTGTAAACCATTCTTTTATAACCAAAGTATGGTTGGATAAACATATATTGGGTAAACAACATCCTCCATGAGAATCGTCCTATATAGCCTATGGTCTCATGGAAATTAAAAACTACTTTACCTTTACCTTTTAGGAGTTTCATAATAAATTTTATTTAGAATTTAATATTATTATTATAAATATTTAATGCACATTAAGCTATATGTGGCTTATTTTAGGTGCAACCCCCCCATAAAATAATAAAACATTTCATTTGCTTTTAGGGTAATTAAACTACACTTGGTTTATCTTTTTATCAAAGATATTCTTTATTCCATTTTTATCAAATACATTCTTTGTCTTCCTCAAACTACTATGTATTTGCAATTATGTCCTTGAGATAATCTTCATTAAGAGAGAAAATCTAACCCATCAAGTTACCTTTTAAAATTTGAATTTTTCAAGACAAAGATCAACACCATAGTTCGCTAAATTATTTATCTGATTTCCTTCTCTATAGATGTGCTCATATTTCCAAAATACTATCTCAAACAATAGTTGATGAAAATCACTAGTAATATTATTTTTATCCACATGATGGAGGTTCTCTAGAAGCTTGTAATCTAGACATTTTCCATGCTGATCTCGCAATCAGAGGAATTCTTGGCTACTTTGAAGGAGATGCGTAATGCCCTAAACTTGGTTTTTTTTCATAAGGTGTTTGTGGGTACTACTACAAAAGAACCTAATATGTATGACAAACCTAAGGATGCTACTGTGGTGAAACATGGATGCAAGGATGCGGCCAAGGATGGCTTCAAGGATGCAGTGTAGTTGTTTTCATTGGGGACAATTTTGAGGATGTACTTTAGGATGGATCTTAGGATGTTTTTTTGTAAGCCTGTGGAATATGGGTGTTCGATTGTATGGTGGGTTTCTGCTTTTTTGGGCATTTTTACCTTTTATTTTCTTTTTTCCTCTACCCAGATTGACTCATTGTTGTTTTTGTAACAAGGTTCCAGGATCCTTTCAAAACCCGTTTTAATTAAAATTTTACTTGACAAAAAAAATATTTTTTTATCCAAACCTCACATCCATTTTCGTTGATAGTGTTACTAATAATTTTTTAATCCCCCTCAATTCTATTCTTCTTCAAAGGTAATTTTGATCCCTATAAGAAGTACCCCAGTATTTGCCTAGTTTTTAGTTGAACTTCATATGATATTTGAGTAAATGAAGATAATTTTACCATTAATATTTTTAAAAACACCACCTTCACCAATTTTTTTGGATTTCCTTTGGAAGCATGATCTAAATAAATTTTGATAAATCAATTTTTTAGACATTTCTATTTTACTACAGATCAAAGCAACTCCTTTATTTTAACGCTTTTATCATACATCGTCCTTCCATATATATTCAAATCCTATAACCCAGAGGCTAATACCTTTTTTTATGCACTTGATGATTCCCATGATAAGCACTATGTTTACAAATATTTTGCAAGAGAGGTTATAATATGGTTCCAAGCTTGGGTATGATTTTGAGATTTATTTTTAAAAAATTCTATTAATTCTTTCAAGCCATAATTTCCAACAAATAATGATAGTACCAATCCTTCACACAATATGTAATGCTTTAACTTTGAAATAATTATTCAACATTTTCTCAACTCTTTAAATGTTGGAGCTACCTAATATATTTCTATATTCTTGAAAACATTACCCCAAATGGTGTAAGCAAGGGACAATAAAAAATTAAATGAGCTAATGTTTCTATATCCTTCTTACACAAGGCACACCTAAAATGTTAATGACTCCTTATATTTGAAAACTCTCTTTTCTAGGAATCTTGTTCTATATAGCTAACCAAAGGAATATTGAGGCCTTAGGGAGGGCTATAAATTAGGACTATAAACTTTTTATTGCTTAATTCCTTACATACCAACTTGGTCAAGTATTCACCATATGTTGATAGAATTGAAACCAACTCATTGTGTCATGTTAAAAAAGACAAATAAAAATCTCGAAGCATCTTTTGAATCTTGTTAACTATTTGTTTGATTTCCTCTACTTCAACTAGGTTAGTGATAGAAATCCATGATTTGGAGTAGTTTCTCACATTAATATACTTTTTTACCTTTATACATGCTTAAGAAAATAATTTCTATTCTGGATAAAAATAAGAGGATAGGACTTCAACCAAGCATTAGACCAAAAATTTACAGAGTCCCCCTCACTGATTGACCATCTAATATGTTTTATGATCAATCACAAATTATTTGATATGAAGTACCACATTGTTAATCCTCTATGTAGGATTCATTCCTTGAATAATTTTATTACATCAAAAGAATCTATATATTTTCAAATTAATGTTTTTATCCAACTATTTTCTTAATCTTTGAACAATCTCTAGCCAAGTTTCCCCTAATGCCAAACCCATAAAACTGTAATTTTGAAATCCTACCCCTCTAGTATTATTTGCTTTGCAAACCCTATCCCACTTGTAAAGAGGAACCCTAAATGTTTCCTCATGTCCTTTTAAAGAATATATTTTTTAATTTTATCAAATTTGAATTGGCTATATTGAAAGTCGCATCATATATAGGGATAGATTGCATTGTAGTTTTTATGAGTTGTAGCCTTTTAGCCATGGTTTAAAACATGCCTTTTCAATCTATCAAAAAATATTTATTTTATTCAAAACTAATTCCAAAGATCCTTATTCTTTCCTTTATAAAATAAACCCAAATCCCCAAACATAGCGATGGTAATTTTATAACTTTAAGACCTAAAATGTGTATAATAGTCAATTGTAAATCAAGAGAACTTGGATTTTGTAGTATTTACAGACCATCCAATGGTATTCTCATAGAATGATAATATTAATTTGAAATCCATGGCATCATTAACCGAGCGATGATCCAAAAGTAAAGTATCATAAAAAAATTGGAGATTAGATATGGAGGGACCATCTGTTGCAACCTTAAATCCTTTAGCTTTTTTTATCTATACACTAGTAATTTAAATAGAGAAGGTGATAGTGGGTTATTTTGGTAGATTTCATGGAATAATTTAAAGTATCCAATAGAGGATCCTTAGATCAAAATAGAATATTTTAAAGTGATATAAAAATATCTAATCCAATCACACCAACCTTAATCGAAACAAAATATCTTGAGAATATCATGCAAAAAACTCCATAAAAATCTATCATATGCTTTATTCATATCTAATTTTACAATAATACCTAGTTTTTTCATAGAATAAAGAGAATATATGGCATCTTGTGTTATTATTATACCATTAATTTTTTTTTTACCATGCATAAAACCACCTTGTTCCTTTGATATAACACAACCTAGAATGCCCTCCAATCTAATTGTCATAATTTTTAAAATTGTCTTACAAATCATATTGTAAATGCTTATAGGACAAAAATTATCAAATTTTTCTTTCCTTTATTAGGAAGCAATGAAATAAATATGGTATTTATGTCACTTTTTACAATATTATTCTTCTTTTCCTCTTCAACTACAAACAACCTATCACTCAAACAAATTCTAAAAAACTTAAAAGAAACTTATAGGAAACCCATTGAGTCCAAGTGCCTTCTTATTGTGGAAAGAGAAAGCTTTTTCCTATTGCTTCTCCATAGATATCTTCCTCATAAATTTTTGGAAGTATTATATTATTTTTATCCCTTGTAAATATTAGTTTGGTAGAATGATTTATATTTTATAATGTATGTGTCAATGTGAGATAAAGTGCAAGGTGTAAAGAGAGAGAATCAAGAATCAGATTGATATGTAGCAAGATGAGAATTTTGTCTTAATGAGAGGAATATGAAAGTATGCATCTCCAGGATGTTTGAGGAGAGTAATAGTTAAAGTCCTGAAAATCCATATAGAATTATATAATGAATACATCTCTCCATGCAATGTAATCAATCTGAATCATTCTTGTAAATTTTTGATACTCAATATATTTGAGTTCTCATTACTATTCTTTCAATACTATGATTCATTGTTATATTGTTAGTAGTATTTATCTGATTTATATTTGATTCTGGATAAAGCTTTCTATGAGCTAATATTTCTAAAAAGCTAATATTGGTATCAGACCTATGCTGGAGAAAATGCTGACTGTTGGAGGCGAGAAATTCTGACAAGAGAAAAAATAGAGCAAATAAGATGGGTGCATTCATGGATATCTAGTTGAGATATCCTCTTGTCTATAATGATTAAAATGCATCATGTTTGATAATTGATGGTAAAATAAGTTTTATTTTTCTATGTTTTCAATGCCCCATTATATTGTTAAACTTGACTATGTTTTGTTGTACTATAATATTGTGATTCCTTCAATTCACAATTGATACTTGTTTGTTGTGATTAATATTATATAGAGTCTATTACTAATTGTATTATCACACTAGGAAACATTGAATGCCCAAGAGTGTAAGGTATTTGAAGATTTAATATTTGGGTAGCGTAGGATATTTGGTGTATATTCAAGCACAAAGAAAGCAATAAATCTAAGAGATATGTTACAGTTGATGCACACATTTAAATATAGTAAAACAAAAGAGGTATATATCTTTAAGTTTAGTTTATAGCATTTTTAAAGCTTATTTTTTCTTATTCTAAAACAAAAATGTTTATTACAGAAATGTTTAATAATTCCAAGGTTTATTCGAAAGAACAATTAGTGAAATAGATGTAACATTCCATTTTATAGAGTAACCATTGGTAAATAATTATTAGTGAAATGATTTTTAATGAAAATAATGGAGGAATAATTAACGAATTTAACAGAGGAATAATTAAAAGACTATCTATGAGTAGAGGAGTAGGATCTGAATGAGATTTGAGAAGAGGAAAGAGATTTGAGTGAGATATGAGCATAGGAGTGAGATCTAAGTGGTATATGAGTAGAAGAGTAGGATATGAGTAGAGGAGTGGGATCTAAGTAGGATTTGAACACGATTTTTATTGTGATATGAATATTTAAGCTGTGAATACTATTGATGGAGGGAGAGAGGGTGGCCCCCCAGGGCCACCCGAGTTTGAACTTTAAGGGGGTGGTTGCGGGTTCTTCAGGGTTTAGCCCTAATAGAGTTTGTAAAGTGTATGATTCCCTGAAGAAGGCTTGGGCTGGTGCAATGGGTTCAACGTCGATGGGTGGTGATAGAAAGGTGAACGACTACCTTCATCACAAGGAGGAGTGACCATGGATTAAGGTGCAGCCTAAAGTGGTGGTGAATGAGGTAATTTTATTACAATCCAAGGCCCTCATTTGTAGATTCATTGGAATTAGGGTAGACCTAAGAAGGATTGAGGGATGGACAACGTGATACTAGAAAACTGAAGGTAAGTATGACATTGTTCTTTCTACAAATGGGTATTTTTTAGCTATTTTTGATAAGGAGGATCAAAATAAAATTTTTGAGGGCAACCCTTATTTCATGGGGCAAGTGGGGCTATACATGAAATTATGGCACACAGGGTTCAATCTAATGGAGGAACTACCTTCAGTTGTCCCGGTGTGGACCAGACTTCATTGTTTGCCTTTGGAGCTTTGGAAGGAGGAGATTTTTAGAGATATTGGTGAGGCCATAGGGACCTTTGTTTTGGTCTCTGATCTTACGAAGAGAAGGAAGTTTACTACTTATGCTAGGATTTGTGTGGAGTTGGATATATCCAGTCCTCTCCCATATTCTATTGACATCCAGATTGGGGAGGTGGTAAGGGTTCAGGCTCTTGACTATGAGGTGATCCCCTTCAAGTGCAAATATTGTCATCTTTATGGTCACCTGGCAAGGGATTGCCCCAAGAATACTAAGATGAAGTAGAAGGAGGAGGAGCCCCATCAAGGGAAAGGTGTGGAAGTGGGGGAGGAGGATGGTTTTCATGCAGTTATAAATAGGAAAATATCAAAGGTTGGTGGCCGAAAGGGTAAGGAACATTTGGAAGTTCCTTTCAAAAATTAGTTTGATGTTTTGGGATCTAGGTCTAGTGAGGTGGATGTGGATGTTGTGGGGGGGGATTGCCCCTCTCATGAGTAGGTTGTTCAGGATGATTTGGTGTCATTCCCTTGTAGCAGGGGTGAGGCCCCGACAGAGATGTGCACTCAGGAAGACTTTGGAACTCAGAAGGAGGAGGTTGGGCCCTTGGAGGAGTCGATTCTAGTGAAGGCCAGGGATGCAGTTGAGGATGATACAGAGAGGGAGGAAAGAGCTATCAATATTGAGGGGGATGGGAGGAGAGGAATGAGAAGTAATCCCTTAGGGATTACATCAAGCACCCTAAGGAAGCATCGAGGAGGAAAACAACATGCGGCTAGAAGAAAATAAAAAAAGGACAAGCGAGATAAGGAAGGGGAGCATTTGGTGGAAGCGGGGGTTATGCAAACTATTGATTCGCATTTCAATTCTTTCTCCAAATGAAGATTATTTCTTGGAATGTGAGGGGCTTGGGGGTGAAACCCAAGCAGAATGTTGTGAAGCGTTTGATTAGACAATATCATCCTTATTTGTTGTTGATTCAAGAATCCAAATTGAGTTTAGATGGAAGCTCAATAGTTTGCAAGAGAATTTGGAAGGAAGCTTTGAGTTTAGCGGTTGCTTCCAAGGGTAAATCTGGAGGATTGCTTTGTATGTGGGATCCTAGGAAGATAGAGGTTGTGGATGCAATGGTAGTTATAAGAATTTTGGAGATAAAAGGGTATCTACTTTCAAATGTGGCTCCCTTTTAGGTAGTTAACTTTTATGCTTCGACTAATATAAAAGAAAAGGTGGAGCAATGGAGGGCAATGGAGGTAATTTTAGAAAAAGGGAAGGAGATGTTTCAAATAGTTGGAGGGGATTTTAATGCTATTGCTTCATTGGAGGAAAAGCAAGGAGGCTCTAGAGTCCTGGACGTAGGGAGTCATTTGTTCATTGACCAAATGGATAGGTTAGGTCTTAGAGATGTGGTTTCGAAAGGTTGCTTGTTCACCTAGAGTAATAGGAGACTAAACTTGGACCATATCTAGGAAATATTGGATCATTTTCTAGTTGATGACTCTTGGGCGGCTAGAGGAATAATGTTGCACTCAAATATTCTCTCTTTTATGGGGTTTGATCATTGGCCAATCTCTCTTGACGTCTTGAGTTGGATTAAACCAGGGAACAACCCTTTTTGGTTTCAACTTGCCTGGCTCGACCATGAGGGTTTCAAGGATTTGATCCTTAGATGGTGGATGGAGGGATACTCAAGATTTAGAACTATGATGTTTATATTTTTTAAAATATTATAGTATGTGAAAGAGAGGCTAAAATAATGGAACCATCTAGTTTTTGGAAATATTGAGCGAGAGTCCCAAGAGGTGGTGCGGGCTCTTGAGCAGGTGACTGAGAGGATTCATTTGGAAGGTCTTTCTTGGGAGCTCTTGACCCAGGAGATGGAGGTGGTGATGAAGGTGGAGGAATGGGAGCGAAAGGAGGAGGTGTTCTAGAAATAAAAGTCTAGAATCACTTGGTTGAGGGAGGGGGATAGAAATACAAAAAAATTCCATCGGTCAACAATGGCTAGAAGGGAGTTTAATTTTATTAAGTCTCTAACTTGTGGAAGGGGGCAGGTCATAAGGACATGGTGTGAGATGCAGGGGGAAGCAAGGAGGTACTTCTCTGATATTTTTTTGAAGGTTTCTCTAGATGATGAGGCATAATGAGAGATCTTGGAGTCGATTCCTCCTTGTATTTTGATTGAGCAAAATTTGTTCTTGGCTAGAGAGGTGTCTTTGGAGGAAGTGCAAAGGGTAGTCTTTGAGATGAAAAAAGGTAAAACTCCAGGACTGGATGATTTTCCAATTGAATTCTTTCAATTTATGTGGGAGGAGTTGGGGGAGGAAATCCTACAAGTAGTTGAAGAGGCTAGAAGGTCTAAATCTGTCTTAAGAGCTATGAACTATACTTTTATTGCTCTTATTCCAAAAAAGGATGGGGCCTCCTCATTGGATGAGTTTCGACCTATTTCCCTCTATAATTGTATATATAAGATTATTTCTAAGGTGTTGGTAGAGCATTTGAAGGTGGTTTTATCGACCATTATATCTGAGGAACATGGTGGATTTGTGCAAGGGAGACAAATCATGGACTAGATTATATTGGCATAGGAAGTTACTCACTCCATGAGACTCAGTAAGGAAGGTAATATGTTTATTAAATTAGATATGTCCAAAGCCTATGACCGAGTTGATTGGAGTTTTTTATTAAGGTTCTACAAAAGTTTGGGTTTGAGGATAGGTGGATCGATTGGGTGGCAGCTTGCTTTTCCAATCTTGCTTTCTCGGTCTTGATAAATGGTGTCCCATTGGAGTAGTTTGGGGTAAGTAGAGGCCTGAGATAGGGAGACCCTCTGTCTCCTTACTTGTTCATTATTCAGGTGGAAGCCCTAGGTAGGACTATCCACAAAGCTAGGGAATCCCAGGAAATAAAAGGTTTTGCAGTGTCCAAGGGGGTCGTGCCTCTGACACATTTATAGTTTGTGGATGATTCTGCTTGTATGGGGATAGCAAAGATCAAGGAGGCCAAGGGGTTTAGAAGATGTTTGGATCTATATGAGAGAGCTTCGGGTCAAGTTATCAATGAAGATAAGTCTAAGGTTTTCTTTTTCAATGTTGATAATAGGGTGCAAACCCGTATCCTTAATATTTTAAATTTCAAGAAAGGCTTGGTCCCCTTTAAATACCTCGGGCTTCTAGTGGCAGGAAGACATCTTGGAAAGGAATCTTAGAGGACTCTTATAGATAAAATTTGATGTAAGTTAAATCATTGGACCCATCATTGGCTCTCGTTGGGGGAAGATTGACTCTGATAAAATCAGTGTTGTAGGCTATTCTGATCTTTCAATTTATGACTATGATTGGTCCTAGGCATTGTGTTAAGGAGATTGATAGAATTTTGAGGGAATTTATTTGGGGAGGCTCAAAATTGAAAAAGAAATGGAGTTTGGTAAAGTGGGATTCGGTCTACCTCTTACTAAATAAAGGGGGTTGGGTATCCATAGATTGGTTGATCAGAACTTGGCTTTATCGACTAAATTGTTGTGGAATTGGATTCTGGACTAGTCCAACCTTAAGTCAAAGGTTCTATCTATGAAGTATGGGGATGAGGTGGAACTAGTTTATAGCCTCCCCTTTAATGAGGGGGTCCATCATTTGGACTACAATTAAAAAGGCTAGTAATGTTATTATTATAGGGCTATTCTAGAAAGTTAAAAATGGGAGAAAGGTAAAATTTTGGGATGATGTATGGGATCAATACTAGCCAATTACTTCCTAGTTCTTGAACCTAGGTAATGTTGTAAATATTTTTAAGAATGCAAATTGGGTCTATGTTAAGGACTTTTAGGAGGAAGATGAAGGGGGAGTGGGTTTGAGGAGGTGGAAAGACCTCTCGGTTTGGAGATAGATAGTTGAAGAAGATAGGGATAGTCTGAGGGCTATTTTGGATCAAAGGTAGTGCTCATGGTTGAAGAGGAGGACTCTTTGGGATGGGGAGACAAAGGAAATGGATGGTATTCCATCAAGAAGGGATATGACTAGCTCATAGAGGGATTGGGTAGGGAGAGGGTGATTTGGAAGAAGGTGTGGAATTCAAGTATCTAGTTGAAAGTCAATATTTTCATTTGGTTAGCCATTCAGAATAGGATTTTGACTTAGGATAATCTTTGTAAGAGGGGCTTGGTGGGCCTAAAATGGTGTGTGCTCTGTTATGGGGTAGGAGAATCTATTGACCACCTTCTAGTTTGATGTCCCTTTGTTGGTTGGATCTAGGAGCAAGGCGAAAGGATGTTTAATTTGCCCCGGCTTGGTGATGTCTCGTTGGAGCAGTTCTTTGATCTATGGGGCTCTAGGGGGTGGGTGGATAGTCTGCCCTTCTAGTCCATTGTTTCAAGGCCTTCACTTTGTGGCAGGTGTGGCTGGAGCACAATAGGTATATTTTTCGTGATGAGTGCTCATCCAGGGAGTCAATTCTCTTGAGAATTTTGCTCAATATTAGAGAGGTTGTAAGAGGAATCAAAGGTTTTCAGCTTATGCCCAGAGATGAGGAGTTATTGGATCTTCTTGGGATTGTGATCCCTAGGTGGGTTCAGTCCCAATCGTTATGGAATTGGAGCTCAAGAATAAGGAAGGCTCCTCCTTCTAAAAATTTGGATAAGGGAGGGAAGTGGAAGCCACCGTCGATGGATTGGGTTAAGGTTAACATCGATGGTGTTGCTCGTAGCAATCCAGGGGAGGCGGGTATTGGAGGGGTGGGTCGTACGCACGAAGGGACGATGGTTTTTGGCTTCCATCGAGGCATTGGGAGGAACAACAACATGGTGGTAGAGGCCATGGCCATCTGTGAAGGCTTAGCCATGGCTCTTAAGCAAGGATACTCGAGAATTGAGGTGGAGTCTGACTCTCAGGTCTTAATCAATAGGTTGAACAAGCAGGAGGAGGGGGAAATGGAATGGAGGGTCCAATGGGTCTTGGACAATATTATGGGTTTAAAAAATAGAGCACAGATAAAATTTCTCCACGTGGTGAGGGAAAAGAATAGAGTTGCAGATAGATTGGCTAATTGGGGAATAGAGAGAGGTCATCATTGGTGGGATTATGGTAGGGGGAAAAACCTAGGGGAAGATTATATGGACTTGCAGGTTTTGCTTCGATAGGATTACCCCAATGATGGGGAAGGAATAAGTAACAACGTGGCAACTCCTATGTTTCATGATTAGGAATTGTTCGAATTACTGTGTACGTGGGAAGGTGGAGATAGGACAAACAGATAACAGTGGAGATTAGCAGGATGAGTTGGTGGAGCTACAAGAATTTGCAATCACCACTAGAAATGAAGACCTCTCGAATGTGGTTTCGAGAGGATATGCGGTATACAAGGAAAATAAACCGATGGTTTTGTCTTATTGCAGTTCTGAGGAGTCCTCCTACTCTGATATGTCGTTCAGTGATTTGGTGTAGCAATGCTTTTTTGTGCAATTTTTGTCTATTCTCTAATTGGGCATTTAGCCTTCATGGGATTATAGGCATGTATATCTGGAGGCACTTCCAAGCTGTGGCCCATGTATGGAAGGCCTCGCGACTATGTAATCTGGTTTCTGTTTAATAAAATTTAGTCTTTTTTCATAAAAAAAATATTATCTATTTTTGGAGGAAAGAATAAAACTATTTGGATGAGAGTCTATTTAAAGAAACTTGTTTGGAGAAGATAAAGTGTGCAAAGTCATAGTAGCTAGTTATTAGAATACAATGTTAATGTAATATTCCCTCTATTTGGCTAAATATTTATCTTTAGAATGTGATACTGTTGAAGATGTTTGTGAATGTAGGAGCAGGTTTTCACCCCTTTGTAATCCAACCGAACAAGTGTAGCGCCCACCCTTGGTGGAGACAGTGGTTGTATACATCAGGTAAGGTGGGATATGATGTCATGCTTTATGCACCATGGCCTGTGGGTACATGGAAGCCCACTGAAGGAAATTCATGTAGATCATGCTGCTTACTATATGCATTAGGTGCATATGTTTTAGCTAAAGTGCATTATGTCTATTGGGTGAAGCTATATTTATTAAATATATATATTCATATTTGAATAAATAAAAGTTATATATATAAATAATAATAAGAATAACAATATAATAAAATAATAATGAATAAAATTATTTAAATTTTTTTATTTTATTCTATTTCTATACTATGGAGAATAAATTAATTAAAATTCACACATTAAAAAGTGAATTATGTAAGCAACATTTTAATAGAAAGTCCCTTTATCGGTTTGATAACGATTACCACCCGTCAGCCGAATGAGGCAATCCTTGCATGATTTCTTTTTATGTGTCACCATTAAAAGGATGCTTGAGATTTATATAAGGAGGCTCGAGCTTAATTTCAAGTGGGGTCGGTACATAGAAAAAAAATGTTTTTGTATGTGAAGTTGCTTGTGTTTGGTCGTGATTTGTTTTCGCGGAAAGAGGGACCGCAAGTCCTACTTCATTGACAGTTTAATACTGGGTAGGCCTCAACCCACCTTATTTTTATTATGTTGGTATTCTTGAGATATGCTATGAGGTATAGGTGAAGAGACATTTAATGTCTGAATTATAGTTTGTCTCCTCACTTTGAATGATTGAGTATTATTGTTTAGGCGTCAACATATAGTTGGAACTTCATGGTAAATATTGAAATATATTCTTTTATTTTGACTGGTTTCATTCTGTAAATTCAAATTAAGGTAAAAAAAAATAACCTTAAATGGAAATGAATTGACAGTGGTCGTCTAATTCTTAACAATCTGGAAAATATTCATTTTTAAAGAAATTATAGTATAGAACATATTATTCTAATTCTGTAACAATCTGGAAAATATTCATTTTTAAAGAAATTAGAGTATAGAACATATTATTCTGGTTGTTGTGATGTTGTTTGCACGTAGAATTTACATTCAATATAGGCCATACTGACCTAAATCACTTACAATCATGTGGTCTCCACCTTGACAAAGACTATGGGAAATTAAGGAAGAATAAATTTGTTATACTAAAAAATTTTATCATATGCATCATTTGGGAGTCTTTAGAGCCACAATAATCTATGGATAGCTATTGAAAACAATTTTGTATGGGTTCATATAATTTTTAGTAGCTCATTGTATCCATCTATTTTTTTTCCACCTATTGTAAATTTCATTGACGAAAACATGAGTATATCAAACCTTGGAAAACGATGTGAGAAAAAGGAAATAAATTATTCTGAGTTCGTGTTATTATTTTCTTTTATAAAGCACCTTTAGAAGATTGTGTTCGCATATCTAAATCATATATTGAAACAGATAATATATATTTTTTTCAGACATAGAAATCGCGTATATAATATTAATTTAGTTTTCTTTTAGAGAATTTCATGCAGATTGTGGATATTCTGAATTAAACTTCTTTCGAACTTGAAACATATAACATTAGAAGACTCCTTGTATTTATTATTTTATATCAAATTTCTATATGATGTTTGATGTTTAATTGCGGTAAAGGTTGCTATGGGATTTCCTCCTTCCAATTTTGTATTCTCATTGAGTTTGCTTTGCAAGAAACAAGAGTAATATAGTGGTTATGTTTCATGGCACACTCAAGGAAGTCATTTGAAGCTTGTTTATTAAAAGTAATAATTGATAGATAGAAGTTCTCTCTTTGCTTGAGTTTTGTTCAAAAAGTAACCTTGAAGGTTTCGTTAACACGTAACTAACTCTAGATGTTTTTTTAAATGGGATGTAAATAGTAGATTTCCTTCAAAGAAATATAGTATATTTGAAAACAATGTTGCCTTTAATACTCCTTTTAAATAGGTTAAAATCATTACATGATTACTTTGAGTTTAGTTGAATGTTAGATAGTCGTGCACAGGACTTAGATAATAAAAGAGATAAATTTTAGGGTAAAATTGTAATTCTCAAGAAGCTCTAGTTTTTAGGAAATCGTAAGAAAAAATCTAGTAAACCATGCACAATGAATTGTTGCGCTAATGTCAACCTAAGGTCATTTACCTTTTTGTTTATTGAAAATTCATGCAAAATGATCCTTTTTTTGTTATGCGATGTTACTTGTTCATTAAAATTTTAATAAAAAAAAAACTTTGAGTAAGAAAAACCTTAGTATTAGGTTTATTGCATGAAGCCAAGTTTAAATATTATGTGCATGTCGTGGTATTAAGACTAGGATTGAGGTAGTTTTTTTATGCACAATACTTTATCTCTTTAGAAAAAAAGAGAATATGAGCATGGAAAATATTTCTATCATTGTTACGTATTGTTAGAATAGTATATGCATGAAAAATGACTTTATATTTTATAAATAAATAAATGAATGAAACAAATAAAAAATAATATTCATTTGAATAGGAATTTTCATTATAGTATATTATACTTTATTTAAAACATTATGAAGTTTACCCAGGTGTTGTAGGTGAGTTGGAGATAAGAGGGCAATCCTCCAAGGGAGGTCCCAGGTTCGAATCTCCACCCTACCAAAAAGTTGAATTGGGTACCCAAAATCCAATTGATAATGTTGGTGCGGGCAGGGCTGGGTGCGACCCTCGGGTGACTTTGACGGTGTAGAACCCCCTGTTCGTGGTCTCTCAGACCAAGGCGACTCCATAAGGGGTTTTTCGCTAAAAAAAAAAAAAAAACATTATGAAGTTTCCTTTTATTTATTTATTGTTTAATCAAAATATTATAGACTTTATTTTTAAAAGTATTTATTTGTATATAAATAGATGAATATGGCATACTTTTACTTTTGAAAGAAAAATCCAAGAAAATTATAAGCATTGTTGTAGCATTTATGGACCATTTTTAGAAAAATAAATTGATATCAAAACATAAGACCCTTTTACCTACAATTTATTAAATACCATAGAGAATGATGATATGAATAGAATGCATGTTGAGAAGGACAAGCAAAACATCAAATTTTGACAATTTACAGGTGGTGGTTGTTGTGATTCAGAGATAATTGTTCTCTAGTAGAATAAAAAGGGTTAGTGGACATTATGATATGGAGTGTAACAAACGGTGGAATGAGACATCATTCTAGGTTATCATATGAGGTAGTACCATGAGGGTACTCATGATTTATAATCCAATTGTGGAATAGCCAACATCAACTTAATATTAGGTAAGTTAGTCTTAAAGTTGGTAAGTCCAACAATAGATGATATGAGATATTTTATCATCAACTGTGATATGATCTGAGATACTTGGACCCAAAGCTAGAGTATTGGTGGGCCCTAATAGCATCCTTAGAATGAAGGTCTGCTATCAAGCACAAGGTATAAATATATTAACTCTAGCATGGGCTTGAAGATAAAATTGAACCAGGATAGAAAATATATCAGTTGGATATATGTCCTTCATGCTATGATACGAGGAAACTATGCATCCAACCTTCTAGGTGTTATGGGCCCTAGAAGGACAACCCATTTTCGAGAACCTAGAACTCAAGATAGGAGAAGGTAGACCTCAAAAAATGGCAACCATATTATGGATTTGGCTAATCTTGAGTACTCATGATTTCGTGTACAACAGTGTAAGATATTGAAGTACGAAAACAATGCCTAAGTACTAATACAAAGTTGGGTGTACAAAAGCCAATTTGTGACTTTGAAAATATTTATGACAAAAAATTGATTTTGTGATTTTATTAGCTCAGGAGAGTAGAATTGGGTTGTTATAGTTGGTATCATAGCCTAGGTTGCAAAAATCCTAGGTTGTGAATATATGATTTGTTGAATTGACATAGCTCTTTTGTCACTAGGTATAATAGTGGGGACCTGAAAAAAGGAAAATGCTACTCTATAGGAGGGGCTTGTAGAGGTTATGAAAAATGGAATGAGATGACTTGTGAGAGATTCAGATCATGTAAAAATAGTTGAAACATCTCGACATATTTTGAGAAAATAAAAGGAGCTAGTAATAGGAAGGGCTACACAAAATGATGATAACATGACTAAAATGATTCAACTGATGCAAGAAAAGTTGAATCAATAGAAAGAAAAAATGGAAATTCAAAGGGCTCATATGAGTGAGCACATGGAATAGCAGAGAGCACCATTGTCTTAGCAACAAGAAATTATTACTCAACAACATAAGGTAATAGAAAATTTGACTAAAAGTAAAGAGTTAGAAAGAATACAAAGTGAATTTCCTGAGGGATCTTCTAGAAGGAAAGTTAGTGTAGAATTAAAAAAATAAGTAAAAAATTTAGATATTTCCAAATTTGATAGGAAGGGGGATGGTGAAGTATTTGTAAATTGGTTAAGTGAGACTGAGAGGTACTTTTCTATTCAATCCTTGTGTGCTAAATCTAGAACTATATGGTTTGTAGTACACTTAATGGATTCTGCCAGATATTTGTGGACCACACATAAGAAAACTTGTCAAAAATAGGTTGTTGATATTCCATGGGATGTGTTTGAGAAAGAATTCAAAGATATATTTCTTACACCATAGTTTTACATTGAGAAGTATGCTGAATTCACCAATCTTCATCAAGAAAACATGTCGGTGATAGAATACTATCAAATATTTGTCCAATTAATAAAATATGCACCTAAATATGACAAGTGTGAGGATTTTAAAGCTCATAAATTATGCTAGGCTTGCATCCCAGAATTATATCTCCTATTGGATAGATCAAGCCAAAGAATTTGTTAGAAGCCTTTGATTCTACACGATATGAATAATTAAGCTAGAATAATAAGAAGGCTTATTATAATAGGTTTGAGAAAGATGAATCTAAGAAAATAAGATACCTAGAACCCACAAAAGGAAAGGACCAAGACAAGAAATACCTGGAAGGTGATCATTTCAGAGGGGACAATAAGAACAGAGAAAATATCAGGGTAACAAAGGACATTAAGATAGGAGAAACTTTCCAGAGAAAGCTACACACATAACTACGACACAAGAAAAAGGAAAGAATGTTACTAGTTAGAATAAATATGGGGACATATGTAAGAACAAAGTTACAAATGTATGCTTTGTATGTGTAGCCAAATATCATTATTTAAATCAATGCCCGGAGAGAGCAGATAAGAGGAAAATAGTTGAAGAAGCTCCTCACAGAATTTATGCTACCATAGGTAACCCCAATATTTTAGAGTAAGCCACTTTATTTCTTTTAAAAGGAAAATTAGGCAATAAAAATATTCGTATTTTGATAGATAGTGGTGCAACTGTTAGTTTTATATCCTCTAGTATTGTGAGGGACATACCGATAAGACCTGGTATTATGGAAAATGGGTGGCAAGTTGAAAATGGTTTAGGACAAACCTATATGGTCAACCAATATTTAGTTGACTCTCATATAGATATACCCCAAGTAAAAATAAGTTGACATATTTATGTAGCACCTTTATATGCTTTTGATATCATCCTTGGTGTAGATTGGCTAAAAGCTCACAAAGCCCTACTAAATTTTGAGGAAATATGGCTTGATTTCATGGATTATTCCAAACAATTAATCTAAGTCCATTACAATCGAGTGATCCTAGAACCTCACTTACTATCTGCTATGCAATTTAAAAGGGCATTAAGGAAGGGTTGTAGGTTTTATGTTGTCAAAATGAACAAGAAAGAAGAAACTAAATTGAGCTCTGCTCTATTCCAACAGTATCCAGTTCTGAATGAGTTTAGAGATGTTTTTCCTAAAGACCTGCCTGGAATTCCACCAAAAAGAGAATTTTATTTTTGTATTGATTTGTTACCAAGAGCAACACCCATAGCTAGAACCCCCTACTGTATGACTTCCATTGAATTACAAGAGCTTAAAACTCAGCTTCAGGATTTATTAGAAAAAGGGCACATCAAACCTAGTGTTTCACCATGGGGAGCACCAATTTTATTTGTTAAGAAGAAACATGGATCCTTGAGATTGTGTATTGACTATCGCATGCTCAATAATATGATTGTGAAAAACAAGTATTCATTACCAAATATTGATGATATCTTTGATCAACTAAGAGGAGCAACCATTTTCTCAAAAATCAACCTTAGATCAGGATACCATCAACTAAGAATTAAGGAGGAGGATACTTTCAATACTGCCTTTAGAACTCAATATGGGCATTACGAGTTCACAGTACTACCTTTTGGTTTGACAAATGCTCCTGTTGCCTTCATGAATTTGATGAATAATGTGTTTTAGGAACAATTAGATCAGTTTGTGCTAGTATTTTTGGATGATATCTTGATTTATTCCCAGAGTAGGGAGGAACATGATCAACATATGAAGATAGTCCTAGAAATTCTTAGGAGAAATCAGTTATATAGAAATTTTTCTAAGTGTGATTTTTATTCATCACAAGTGCAATATTTGGGTCACATAGTCTCAATGGATGGAGTTGCAATGGACCCCAAAAATATAGAAGCCATAGTGTACTAGCCAACACCCACCAACGTATCTAAAGTGAGAAGTTTTATGGGAATGGCAGGATATTATAGACGATTTGTAAAAGGATTTTCAAAAATTGCCTTTCCCATAATCAATTTGCAAAGGAAAGGAAATTTTTTCAAATGGACTCCACAATGTGAGGACACCTTCAAAATACTTAAAGAGAAGTTGACAACTGCATCTATTCTTTATATTCTAGATCTAGTTAAACCATTCATAATTTGTATGAATGCTTCTCTAGAAGGGTTAGGATGTGAAGAACACAATATTATACTGAGAGGGGGGTGAATAGTATAAGATAAAATGTTGCTTTTATTTCAAAACAATATTATCCAATGCTATCAATTTCAATATCTTTCCAAAGTAGTGTTAACCAATATCATCAATAGCAGTAGCAAAGCAATGCACATATCATCACACACAATGAGAGACACAAATTTAATGTGGTTCACCCAATGTGGGCTACGTCCACGGAGAAAATATTTCTTATAAATTTTCTCAACAAATATCTTGGGAACCAAATCCCTATTACAATGTTTATGGACCTCTGTCCAAAGGAGACACCAATACCCTATGCTCAATTTTATGGATCTCTATCCATAGGAGAACTTTATCCCCTCAAGTCTAGTTTGTGGACCTCTACTTACAAGAGAACTCTATCCTCTCAACTCTGGTTCATAGAATGCTAGCCATAGGATAAATCTATCCCCTCAAATTTTGCTTGTGGAACTCTATCCACAGGAGAACTCTATCCCCTCAACTCTGGTTCATAGAAATCTATCCATAAGAGAAATCTATCCCCTCTACTCTAGTCACCTCCACAGTTGGTACACACCTCTGTTTAACTCTACTTCAAGCCTACTCACGAGGCTTCCTCAAGTTTTCTCACAAATATATATAAAACCTACTTCAAGTCTTCTCACAATACTTGCTCACAAATATGCTCTCAACTCTACCCCAAATCTGCACACACTATGTGCACAAATCTATCTCAACTCTGTTCCAAATTTGTAAATATTACATGCACAAATCTGTCTCAACTCTATCCTGAATCTGCACACATTACATGCATAAATCTATCTCAACTCTGTCCTAAATCTGCACATATTACATGCATAAATCTATCTCAAATCTGTCCCAAATATGCACATATTACATGCACAAATCTATCTCAAATCTGTCCCAAATCTACACACATTACATGCACAAATCTATGTCAACTTTATCCCAAATTTGCTTTAAGTCTTCTCATAAGACTTACTCAAATATGCCTCAAACCTACTCACACACCCTTCACAAAACTGCTCACAAGCCTTCTCAAATATTCTTACTATCTCTGCATAAAACTACTCACAAGCCTTCTCAAGGGGCCTGCTCAAAACAACTCACAAACATGTTCTCAACTCTGCTCAAGACTGCTCATCACTCATGCTAAAAAAAACTCATAACATATTCTCAAACACTCCCAAATATTGCACACAAATAATGTTTAAAATAATGCTTGTATCTCTTTTAAAAATGCTCTCTTCAACTAGGCAATTTAGACATATTCTACCCAGAATTCTTGTAAGAACATATAAATAATAATATGCAATGCAAATTCTCAATATGTTTTCTTCCAAAGTAACTCAAGGCCCAATGCACAAATTTTTTCACTAAAATTTATTTCAAACACTTTTACAATCACTTTCAATATCACTCAAATCAATGCCCAAATGCTTCACAATGATGCACAAACTTGTTCTCAACCCTAGCACAAGTGTTTCCAATTTTACTAATCAATTATGCACATTTTTTTCTCAAATCCTAGCACATTTATCTCCAATTTCACTAATCAATGATGCACAATTTGTTCTCAAACCCTAGCACATGTGTCTCCAATTTCATTCAACAATGAAGCACAATTTATTCTCAAACCCTAGCTCAAATATTTCCAACAATGCACACTAATCAAAACCTTTTATCTCCACCTTAAAAATATTTTCTTAAAGTATGACCACCTAGAGAGGGACTTATATCACCATACCTCAAAATTTCTTTGATGAAGATGTGCCCACAAAAACCTATCTCAAAAACAACTTATCTTTTGTGTGCCACTTCAAAGTTTAGATAGCAAAACACTTTTCAAGTCATCCACATGAAAAACCTTCTCAAAATATGAGCATGATAAAAATTGAAAATAATACTCTATTATTTCCTTTTGTCTTCACAAGAATACAATGTAGAACCCTTAAACCTTTTTCTTATGATATGCACAAATTACAAAATACAATGATCACAAGTACACCCTTTTCTCTCATTTCTAATAATGCAATATTTCAATCCTCATACAATACGAGAAGCATCTTAATGTTAATTTATTTCATGCAAGCATTACATAAATAATTTTTTTTTATTGCACCTTATGACTCTCTTTTAAACTTTCAACAAATCTAAAATACTTGCCTAACCCTTATACCTCCTGGACACACATTTCTCAACAACACTTTACTCTAACAAGGATCTTAGAACAACTTGCTACCCAACAACTTGTACACCTTGCAAAAATTAAATAAATAAAACCTTATGCCTCCTAAAAATACCTCTTATGCTGTCGTGACTCGAACTCTATCAACGCATAGGACAACGCTCTCCAAAGTGCTCAATAATCGGTCGTGCTATCACAACTTGGTGACACCAAATGTGGCCCACATAATTTAACTCAATTGTACCTTGAAATAGTGAAAGCTCTTCTTCCCAAAACCATCATTGAGGGGACTTGACCCCAAGACCTCTCTCTACCCAGTGCTTAACACATGACCAGTGACCAACTATGCTATGCCAACAGGCATGACGTTAGTCAATGCTTCCATGGATATATTCCAAATACTACACCTCAAAATAACTGTTGCCTCTACCATTCGCTCGCTCACTCCATGAATGGGAATAAATGCACAATTTGAGTTGTGATTTCCTAAGGTAAAACCTTGGGTATAAATACATGTGCCCTCCTTTGCCTTGGACTACGTCGGTGCTAGAAACAATTCAATTTTATTTCCTCCCTTTGCCTTGGACTACGTTGGTGCTAGAAAAAATTCAAATTTATTTCTTCTACGTGAATTTTGGCACCATCCTCCTTTTTGAAACTTTGCACTATACTATTTAAGAAAATTATAATATATATTTAAAAACCTTCATCCATTTGTATTTAATACTTTTTCCTCTTGTCCTGTAAACCTTGGTCCATTGCATTTAAATATTTTCTCCTCTTGTCCTTTACACCTTGGTCCATTTGTCCTTTTTAAATCCTTTTTATAATATTTAAATATAATATTTAAATATTATACTCCTTAACATATTTGCCTTCTTTTCTTTTTGCCAACCTTGTAACTTCATCCCTTTTGAAGGATATTCTATTTGCCTTGCTTTCTTCTTTCCAACCTTGTAACATGCTCTTTTTATCATCAACCCTTGAACATAAAATATTTTTGCCTTATGCATCTTTTGACATCAATGACAACACACTACTTTAATATTTCCAACAAGATGTGTCCTAATGTAGAGGCCATTGTGGCATATGAATCTAGAAAACTTAAGAAGCATGAGGTTAATTATGCCACTCATGACTTAGAACTAGCTACCGTAGTTCATGCCCTCAAAATGTGGTGGCACTACCTATTGGGTAAACCTTTTGAATTAAAAATAGATCATCAAAGTGTGAAGTATATATTAATCCAACTATTATTAAATTCTAGACAACGACGGTGGATGGAATTTTTGGCCGAATATGATTTTAGAATAGAGTATATTAAAGGGAAAGAGAACAAGTTGGTTGATGCACTCAACAGAAGAAGACATGTAGCTACTTTAACATGATGTCAGTATGGACTGGCAGAGCAAATTAAATAATTGTAGAAAGATGATAAATTTTGTAATCAATGTTGGATTAAGGTCGATAAAGGACCAAATATGAATATGGATTTCAAAATCAAAGAGAATTTGCTATATTTCAGAGATCGAATAATAGTCCCAAATAATGACATAAAATGTTGGACATTTTGAGTCCCTAAGTTAAAGTTGTCATTGATGTCATCTCCAATGAGCGTATAGCTTGTGTGGTTTTTGGAACCACGGTTGAGACGTTAGAGTGGGTTGCGTTGAGAGTTTGAAACTCTCCAAAGGCAAAGGTAATATTTTGATTTTAATTTTAATTAAATGCCTAAGTTGGAGGTATAAGGTTGTTTAGTGGTTGAAATTTGGAAAGGTTGCTTTGCAATAAAATTGTGGTAGTTGAGAATTATATTTAGGAGTTATAAGGAGAATTTTATTTTATATTTAAAGTCTTAAAATTGCTATTGAGGAATATTGAAAGGTTAAGAATTTTTGGGTAGTATGTTATTTTGAATTAAGGGTTTTTGTGACTATTGTGAGGATATTGATTATTATTTATGTTGGAGTGATAAGGTGTAATTTTGATATTATATTTGTGATATGTTTTATTGAAGAAAATTATCCTCTAACCCTTATTGAGATTGGCAAAGAAGTAATTGTGAGTGTGGTAGATTTGTGAGACCAACTACTTGTCAAACAAAAGGTATGGGCAAATTCCTTCTTGGTTGAGTTGATTGATTGGCTTTATTGAAAATTAAGTTTGGAGTGAAAAGGACTTGATTAGGGTTTCATTTTTGAAAGTGGTTGAGTTATTGCTTCAAGGTTTTCTGATTTGAGAGTTGATATTAAAACCTTGTTTTATTAGCATTGTTGTTGAGATCATTGGTTGAGTGAAGAGTTTGAGTTAATTCTTCAAGGTTTTTTGAAATTGAGAGTTGTGATTAAAACCTTGTATAATGAGCATGGTTGTTGAAGTGAGTTGTTATGCAAATAACTTGAACTAGGGTTTGAAAAGATCATGAGTATCATTGTTATGTGAGATTTGTTGTTGAGCATTGTTGGAAACATTTTGAGTTGGATGATACATGCTTGGACTAGGGTTTGTGAGCAAGATTTTTTCTTGAAGTGATTGGTTGAGTAGAGTTGATTGAGCCTATTCAAGTGGATGTATGAAGTGATTGTTAAATTTCCATAAAACAAACTATTCTATATTCTGATTTGAGTTGAGATTGAGTTTTTGAGAATAGAATATATTGAGTCTCTAACAATTCTCTTTATGCTTCTATGAGATTGAGTTGAGAAAGTGATTGAGTTTGTGAGAATAGAACATATTGAGTCTCTAACAATTCTCTTTATGCTTCTATGAGATTGAGTTGAGAAAGTGATTGAGTTTTTGATAATAGAACATATTGAGTATCTAACAATTCTCTTTATGCTTCTATGAGATTGAGTTGAGAAAGAGATTGAATTTTTGAGAATAGAACATATTGAGTCTCTAACAATTCTCTTTGTTTCTATAATATTGGACAAGTTTTGTGTGAGCTTGTTGAGCAGAGTTGTGTAGGTTATGTATGGACCTGTTGATAAGATTTGAGTAGGTTATGTGTGGACCTATTGAGCAGATTTGGACAAGTTTTGTGTGAGCTTGTTGAGCAGATTTAGAAAGGTTTTGTGTGGACCTGTTGAGCAAATTTGAGCAGGTTCTGAGTGGACCTATTGAGTAGAGTTTTGCATGTTCTGTGTGGACTTGTTGAGCATATTTGAACAGGTTCTGTGTGAACCTATTTAGCATATTTGTATAGGTTCTGAATGGACCTATTGAGCATATTTGAGTAGGTTCTGAGTGGACCTATTTAGCATATTTGAGTAGGTTTTGAGTGGACCTATTGAGCAGATTTATGCTAGATCGACTAGATTGTGTTTAGTGCAAGAGTTGAGTAGAGTTGTGCTAGACCGACTGGACTGTGTTTAGTATAGCATTGAGACAGAGCTTTGGAGGTGACAGAGTAAAGAGGATAGAGTCTCTATTGGATAGAGATCTATCAGCCAAGACATTGAGGACAAGTATTCTGAGTGAGGATAAGAGTCTTCAAGTGGAGAGAGATCCACTAGTCAATGTAGTGGAGGTAGTGTCTTCTAGAGGATCACCAACTAGAGTAGAGGAGAAAGAGTTCTCTTGTGTATAGAGATCCATAAACTATATTTAGGGGATCAACATCTCCTTTGGACAGAGGTCCATAAACATTGTAATTGGGAAGGATTACCAGGAGATCATTTGAGAAATATTTAGAAGAAATATTTTCTTCATGGAAGTAGCCATATTTGGGTGAACCAAATTAAATCTATGTCTCTATTCTGTATGATGTTTAGTGCATTGCTTTGATTAATTCTATTGATACTGCTATCTATACACTGCATAATATTGATTTAAAAAGAAAAGTAAAAAGTGCTCTTATATTGTTCACCCCCCTCTCAGTATAAGCTTATGTTCTTCAATTTGTATCAGAGCGGGTTCCTTCAGAAGAGTTTGACAACTTGAAGGAAAATTGGTCAAGAACACAATGGATCAAAAGGATCAATGGGATGGGTCCATCAACAATACAATACCGGTATTTTATGGAAGTGACTTCTTGTATTGGTGTATGTTGATGAGGTTTCACTTGATGGCACTTGGCAATGAAGTTTGGGATGCAGTGGAACTTGGATATGATTCAACAATCAATCCTCCTATAGATAAAGAAGGTAAGCTTCTAATGCATGTAAATTCAAGAGCTATGAATGCAATTATAAAAGGGTTGTGTAGATCAAAATCTATGAAGGTTATGGATTTTAAAACAACAAATGAAATGTGGAAACTAATGCATAACATATATGAAGGAGAAAAAGGTGTCAGGAAATCTAATATTAGAAATCTCAAAGGAGAATTTGAAAATCTAAGAATGCGGGATGATGAAAACATTTGTGACTATCTCAGTAAGATTGATGAACTTGTACATGATATGAGAGGTCTTGGAATGAAGGTTGATGAATCCGATGCTTGTGATAAGATCTTGAGAACTCTTCCAAAAAGGTACAGTGAAAAGGTCTCTGCTATAGAAACATCAATTGATAATGATAGTCTGACAAGAAATTATTTACTTGGAATGCTTACAACTTTTGAGATAAGAACAAATTATCCTATCCCTTCGAAAGAGGCTAATTTCAAAGCGAATAAAAATATAAAGGGTAAGAAGTCAGAATCAAGCAGTGAGTCATCCAATGATGAAGAAGCAAATTATGGTAGAAGAGATAAAGGTTCTATAAGACCCATAGATCTAAGATCTATTAAGTTTTTCAATTATGGAAAGTATGGACATTTTGCAACAGATTGTAAAGAGCCAAAGAATAACAATGGTGAAGAAAAATAGGATCACAGGTATAGGGAATCATAAAGACACAGACACCAAAAGAAAAGCAAGGATGGACAAAGCAGACAAGGAAATAAGTTCTTTCAAAGACAAAATAGGAGCTACTATGCGGATAATGCAAGTAAGTACTCAAATGATAGTGATGCTAGTTATTCAGATAATGATAGAGATGAAGTCCTATTTATGATTGAGTAAAAAGAACCAGTTAAGAAAAGGACTCCAATTATTCTCAAGTGTTTTAGATGTGGTAAATTTGGACATCTTGAATATTATTGTACAAGGGATGGTTATAGTTTCAGTGATGATGAATATGAGAATGCACTTGAAGGACCAAATGAAAATATTCTAATGGATTTAGAAGAAGAAGTAAGTGATCCTATAGAAGACAAGCCAAAAGAAAGTAATGATGTGGAAAAAGGTAAACAAATAGAGGATTATTCAGTAGAGAACGATTATGATCTCAAGGGAGAACTTATCTATGCCCTTGACACGGTAAAGAAGGTAATAAAGCAACACTCTAAACTTGAAATTCAGTTTCAAGAATGTAACGAAGAGAGAATATTTCTCATAGAGGATTTGGAAAAATCAAAGTCTAAGGCAAAAAGGTTCAAAGATAAGTCAGAATCAAAGATCTTGGAATGTGAGAAGTTAGCACAAGAAGTGGCACTACTAAAAGAATATTTAGAGGACTCCAAGATCAAGATGAAAGGATTCAAGAATAACTCAAATATTATGGATAAGATAGTCAAAGTACAAAGACGGTCAACAAATAAAATAGGTCTTGGTTTTGAATAAAATCAAAATAAATGGGAAGGAGAGTCAAATTCAAGTTCTTAAGAGGAAAATTTAGATGAAGATACTTTAGAATAAGACAATGTAAAAGAGAGTCAGACATCAAAGGAAGAATTGGACAATAAAGAGTTCAACAAAGATAGGAACAATGCACAGAGAAGATACAGATGGAACAACAATCAGAATAGGAGACCAATGAGGTCAAAACAGGGAAGCTTCAATGGAAGATGTTTTTCATGTCAGGTTTGGGCACATGGCTTCACAATGCAGGACACATGAAAGACAAGAATATGGGAATGGACAATTTTTCCATGGGTATTGCTACTCATGTAATCAGTTTGGTCACAAGGCAATGAATTGCAGGGTTCATGAAAGAAGAGGATATGACTTCAATAGAAAAAATCCTAATACATTTGCACCTACAAGGAATAATAACATTAAGTGTTATAAGTGCAATAATGATGGTCACACAACAAAGCAGTGTAGAGTAGATATTCCAAAAATAGGTATGAACAAGAATAGGAACATGAACAAGAACAAGAATAGGAACAATAAAATGGATGAGAACAGGAATAGGAACCTAATGTGAACAATAACAGGAAAAAGAACAAGAATTATGACAGGAACATGAATGATGACAGGAACAGGGATGATGATTTGGATAGAAAAAATTAGAGGATTTAGGAAACTCAAAAAATAAGGGAAAAGAATAAAGATAAAAAACAATGCTTTCGAAAAGTAGAAATACTCCCACCCTAGAATTAACCACCTCATGAGGAGGTGGGGGAGGGTCTAACCTAAGAGGCTCATTCTTAGCCCTGAGACCCAAAGGTGACTCTTTTCCATTGATGTCAAAGGGGGAGAAGAAGGAAAAATAAAGGTCAGGTTTTAGTAAAAAGGATATGGGTTGCCATTAGTGACAAAGGGGGAGAATGTTGGACATTTTGAGTCCCTAAGTTAAAGTTGTCATTGATGTCACCAGATGAAGTCATCATTAATACCAAATATTTCAGTAGGAAATAAAGGGGATAAAAATGGTTATTTTATATCTAGGAAGAAGGCCAAAGATCAAGTGAAACAGTGCAAAAGATAGAAGTTAAAAAGGAGTTATAATATTTATTTTATAAATTATTTAAATTTAGTGTGAATTTAAATTTTATAAATAAATATTAAAGGTACTTTATCAAAGGATATAATATTATAATATGAGTTATTATAATATTAAGTAAGGTGGTGAAAAAGAGCCCAAAGTAAAATATTAATAATAATATTTTACTACACCCAAAGATGGGTGTTAGAATTTAAATATTCAAAGCATGTTACAAAGGTTTATCCTCGCCAACGTCATGTGGGTTAATTGCATTTTGAAGTGCCGATGTTCTAAAGCAAAGGAGGAAGATTAATATTTAAACCTATGCCCAAAGGGCATTAATATTATCCTTGCTCGATTGAAAATATAACATACGAATTAATTAATGCAGAGCTCGTGAAATGGATGTGTGAATTTTAAGTTAGAATTTCCAACGAAAGAAACAAAGGGGACATCGCCAAATATTTGGAAGCCAACTAGGCACCTTGGCCTAGTGGCCAATAAAATTGTGGTAGTTGAGAATTATCTTTAGGAGTTATAAGGAGAATTTTGTTTTTAATTTAAAGTCTTAAAATTGCTATTGAGGAATATTGAAAGGTTAAGACTTTGTGGGTAGTATGCTATTTTGAATTAAGGGTTTTTGTGACTATTGTGAGGATATTGATTATTATTTAAGTTGGAGTGATAAGGTGTAATTTTGATATTATATTTGTGATATGTTTTGTTGAATAAAATTATCCTCTAACCCTTATTGCGATTGGCAAAGAAGTAATTGTGAGTGTGGTAAATTTGTGAGACCAACTACTTATCAAACAAAAGGTATGGACAAATTCCTTCTTGGTTGAGTTGATTGATTGGATTTATTGAAAATTAAGTTTGGAGTGAAAAGGATTTGATTAGGGTTTCCTTTTCAAAATTCGTTGAGTTATTGCTTCAAGGTTTTATAATTTGAGAGTTGATATTAAAACCTTGTTTTATTAGCATTGTTGTTGAGATCATTGGTTGAGTGAAGTGTTTGAGTTAATGCTTCAAGATTTTTTGAAATTGAGAGTTGTGATTAAAACATTGTATAATGAGCATGGTTGTTGAAGTGAGTTGTTATGCAAAGAACTTGAACTAGGGTTTGAAAAGATCATGAGTATCATTGTTATGTGAGATTTGTTGTTGAGCATTGTTGGAAACATTTTGAGTTGGATGATACATGCTTGGACTAGAGTTCATGAGAAAGAGTTGTTTCTTGAAGTGATTGGTTGAGTAGAGTTGATTGAGCCTAGTCAAGTGGATGTATGAAGTGATTGTTCAAGTTCCATAAAACAAACTATTCTATATTCTAATTTGATTTGAGATTGAGTTTTTGAGAATAGAACATATTGAGTCTCTAACAATTCTCTTTATGTTTCTATGAGATTGAGTTGAGAAAGTGATTTATTTTGTGAGAATAGAACATATTGAGTCTCTAACAATTCTCTTTATGCTTATATGAGATTGAGTTGAGAAAGTGATTGAGTTTTTGAGAATAGAACATATTGAGTCTCTAAAAATTCTCTTTATGCTTCTATGAGATTGAGTTGAGAAAGAGATTGAGTTTTTGAGAATAGAACATATTGAGTCTCTAACAATTCTCTTTATGTTTCTATGATATTGGACAAGTTCTATGTGAGCTTGTTGAGCAGAGTTGTGCAGGTTTTGTGTGGACCTATTGAGAATATTTGAGTAGGTTCTTGTTGTGGCTGATCCACAACACACCCCAAAATTGGGGACCCACCTTTTTTGCATGCTTTCAAAGAAAATTGCAGTAGCCCAGATGCTAAAAAATCAAGAAAAAAGCAAAAATTTCACTAAGGAGAAAAAGTGTCGCGATATCGCGACATGTCGCTCTGTCGCGGCCGAAAGTTGTCGCGATATCACGACATGTCGCTCCGTCGCTGGCAAAAATGAAAAAGTGTCGCGATATCGCGACATGTCGCTCCGTCGCTGGCAAAAATGAAAAAGTGTCGCGATATCGCGACATGTTGCTCCGTCGCTGGCAAAAATGAAAAAGTGTCACGATATCGCGACGTGTTGTGAAATCGCGGTCCAAAGAGGAGAGAGAAAGACAGAATGGAAAATGGTCGCGAAATCGTGACATGTCACAAAATCACGGTCAAACAAGTCAAAGGGGCCCGAAGCGGAAAAGCGTCGCGATTTCGCGACAGGAAACAGCAAAGGGGCCCGAAGCGGAAAAGCGTCGCGATTTCGCGACAGGAAATAGCAAAGGGGCCCGAAGCGAAAAAGCGTAGCGATTTCGCGACGGAAAGCCGGCAAAGTGTACGAAACAGAAAGGTGTCACGATTTCGTGACATGTCGCGTTTTCGCGGCTAAGTGCAGCAAAACCCAGCGATAGAGAAAAACGTCACGATTTCACGACAGAAAGCAGCGAGACAGCCCGAAAGAGAAAAGCGTCACGATTTCGCGACAGGTTGCATCCACACGGCCCGAAGCAAAAAAATGTCGCGATATCGCGACATGTATCATTTTCGCGATGCATGAGGAGAAACAAAGCTGTTGGCAGAAAAACGTCGCGATATCGCGACATGTCTCATTTTCGCTGCGCATGAAGGCGGACAAGGCTGTTGGCAGGAAAATGTCGCGATATCGCGACATGTCGCGTTTTCGCGATGAAAGTGAAGGAGCAAAGCTACATGCTATTTTTGGTCGCGATTTACATGGGGCCATTACAGAACATGCAGAAAAGTGCGAAACACGTGGCGTACATGTGTAAGGGCTGCAGAGGCGTTACAGTTCACAAAGAAGATCTCGAGCACAAAATCAAAAGCAATGGAAAGGCGGGGAAGGTGAAACGAAGCAATCTGGAAGACGAAACGAACCGTCGTGGAAGGAGAAGCAGTTTTCCAGCAAGTATAAAACGCAGAGGCACAGATTGATACGGGGTCGAAAACCGCTGCGAGCAGTGCTGCAGAGTTGATGGTGATTAGCCGTTCTGGGCCTCTTTGTGGAGTGCTTTTCTTCCACTTTTGCTGGTTTTGAGAAAAACCAGAGATTCCGCTATTGTAACAGGACATATTTATTTAATGCAGAATTGTTCAAAAATTTGCATTTTATGGGCAAGAAAGGATGAGAAATTTTTTGCATGCTTCATTTTAACTGTTCTATTTTTCTCTTTTCAGATTTCAGATTTATAAATGAAATACATGCCATTGTTTTGGGTTATTTCATGTGAATGTCTGCAATCTGGAAATTATTTTAAACCCTTGGAGCTAGCACCTAGTTTACTTTGATTGTGTTTGTTTTGCAGGTCAAATAGGCTAGGTTGCATGTACTGAAACTCTCACGTATTCGGTTTTGTCCGAATAGGATAGCATCAGATCGAACGTGTTCAATGTTTAATTTTCTGTATTTCTATTTCATTTTTATTTTATTTTCCAGAAGGTTCAACTTAGTTAAAACAAATATTTAAAAATTATAAAATCTAAAAAAAAATGAACAATCACTAAAGTTTATGATGAAATAAATCAACATTGCCCCTTGTTTACAGTTACTTGCAATCACTAAGGTGTTCCAAGCATTTAAATTGATTATCTTTATTTGAGATTACTAATACACAGTTGCAAATGCTAATACAGCGGAGACCTTGGAGAAGTTGGTTGTTTAACTTCTTTGCAAGAGGGGATTTGGAACCCAAATCCTAAGGAAGAGTGTAATTTCACAAGTGTGTGAAAATACCACTCAACATTTTGGCGCTAGAAGGAGGGCATGAAAGGGTTTATTTTATCGTGATTTTAGATGCTACAGGTTTATAATTGTTTAAGAGCTTTCCATTGCTAAATATTTCAAGTCCATTTGATTAGCATCTTCGGCCTCCTCTAACACCACTCAACATTTTGGCGCTAGAAGGAGGGCTTGAACCGGTTTATTTCAGATTGATTTAAATGCTATAGGGATTTAAATTTTGAATATTTCATGCCCTATTAGTTATTATCTTTAGCCCTCTTTTAATAATACAACTTTGTACTGTTAAAAGGAGGACATGAATTGCTATGCACTGGTCTAACGCTTTGATTGTTCATACAGGAATAATGTGATTTAATTTGATTTAAAAAAAAAAAAAAGTACTAAATAAATAAATATATATATATTTTTTGGGTATTAAAGTTATATTCTTTAAGATTTACTAATGGCTATGTTTTCACCGTGGATGACAGGTAGCCCATTGAACATACCAGGAGTTCAACATTATTTGCCCGTTGGTTTTGAGAGATGTCTTCCTCGATTTTTGTCTAACGGGACAAATACTGCAGGAGAACACATTCAAGCATTCAAATTTGTTGTGAATCACTTAACAATTTGGCATGATGATGTTGTTTGTAAAATGTTCCCTTACACCTTGGACAAAGTGGCATTTGATTGGTTTACAAGTCTGCCCTTAGGGTCTATCACTTCTTGGGCTCAACTAGAGGCAACATTTCTTAATCAATTCAACAAAAAGCAAGTTGACCCAATCCGCATGTATGAGCAGTTTTTCACTATTAAAAAAGGACCAAGTGAAAATGTGAAGTCATTTTCTGAAAGGTTCTTTGGATTATATGCTCAATTAGTGACATTTTATGCTCTTCAAGAAGAAATGGCTCTCCAAATATATGTAAATGCTCTTGACCCACTCATTTCCACATATTTGCGAGGGATGCCTCAAATCACATCTTTGACACAAGCCTATACTCAAGCAATGGCAATTGAGCAACAATTGAGTTGTCAAAATTATGGTGGGGGTTTTGGATCGTATAATCTTCAATCATTTAATACATCCTTTACCCATCCAATGATTTATCCACCTCAACCAAATTCAAGTGTAAATCAATTTCAGAATCAACAATCATTCCCAAGCTTCAATCAATTTCAAAATCCTCAACCTACTATGCAAGATCAACCATCTTTCTTAAGTATGAATCAACTTCAAAATACTCATCTTGATTCAAAGGATATTTCTAAAATCAATTTTAATGATTTTCATAAGAATATGATTTTAGGCAAGGGAGGAGTACTAGATCCAACTAGTATTGAAACATGTGACAAATTGGAAACCCTTGACTCACCAAAAGATGAATTCTATGAGGATGAATCTATTTCGGATGACATTGTTGAAAATGATGACCAAGAGGATCCACACCTTCCAAATTGTGATAAAACTGAATCATGGGTTACACATGTGGATTATGATAGCCTTATCAATTTGAATACAAGCAATAACCCAATTTTGGAAGTAATTGAACCATCTAAGGAAGGTGAAGATAAATTTGATGAGAAACATGTTGATGAATTAAAATATGATGAAGAAATAATTGAGCATCACAATTTGACTTTGAAAGATGATCATTATGATTCTTGGGAAGAGTATGCTCACTCCAAAACTGCTAATGAAATTGGTGTGCCTATTGATATGGAGGATGATACAATTGCCCTTTCACATGAGGATATTACAAGTCCTGTACAATCTGAGAATGTTTTGGAAGAAGGGTTGGAATCTCATCAAAGGTTGGAGAAGGATATTGATTTTACTACCATGGATGAAGAAGGAGAATCAATTGTTTTTGTTCCCCTTGGGGGGCAAGAAATCGAAAATCTTGATCCACCTATTGTTTCTACAATGTCTATGCCATCTCAAAATGATGAAATTACAAAGCCTAAGTGGTGTGGGTTTGATACTATTGATGATCCTAATGAAAATATGGATTTTGAGGCAACTCAAGCCATTGATCATGGAAAGGTGTCACGTGACACATATCTTGAAAAATTAGGCTCTTGTTTTGAAAAGGATGGATGCATGTTTGATTGGGTGCCTAACTTTGGTGTTTTTGAACAGGTGTTGGATGATGAAGAAGACAATGAAGAAAAAGAAAAAGCTACTAACACTCATCAAGTTGTGATAAATTCTAATCATGATGGGTTGAGTATGGGTGACAAGGTGAAATCTTTACCTTTGGTAGTAGCCACAAAGATTTTAAGTGATGGGTTACATGATGTCCCTTTGGATGCTAATGTCATTGATGATGAAATGCCAAATCTTGTTGATGCTTGTCAAGTTTTGAATGATTTTGATTGCTTTAAAATCCTGGAAAATAATTTGAATTCAAGACTTTTAGAAATAGGCTCTTGTTTGCAATATCTCACATTTGAAAAGGAAAGCCTACTTCTAAATCATGAATGGAATGATAAAGTTTACATTTTAAAGAATAGACATGATAAAATTGAAAATCATTTATTGTCTAATCATTTTAGTAATTTGATGCTCACCTATGGGAGTATTATTGGAACTAAATCAAATTGGTATGGTGAGCATGGCAAGTTGAAATTTGTTGCATTGTTTGGTCTGATCTTGTTGTTGTTGGATTCCTACAACATTTGGCATGTGTATTGTGACATATGTCTTTTGAAATGTTCTAATCATGTTTGGGATCCAGGAAAGTAATAGTCCAAGCTTGGCATCATCTTGTACTATATTGTATATAGATTTTGGTTTTGGTTTTGGTTTGTGTTTTCAAATTTTCATTTTTGGGATTGCAGTTTGGTTTTGGATTGAATAAGTTTTAATTTAAAGTTGTTTGATTTTATTTGACATGTTTAGTTTGTTTTGATAAAAAAAAAAAAAGAAAAAAAAAGAGAAGAAAATTTGAGATGTTAACTTATGCCTAAAATCAGGAGAATATGAAACATTGGAATTGTGTTGTAGAAAGCTCCACAAGTAACACAAACATTTAAATAATATCGTTTGAATCTTGTGATGCATGAAGTTGTCAGTTTTGCACATTATGGTAAAATAGATGATATATTCCAAAAGAAGCAAGTGCATTCATATCTCATGTCATATTCCACATTGCATATACATGTCATCTCGGTTACATTTTCATTCCATGGGCAATTATTGAGAAGGTGTTGAATCCTCTTAGGATTATTACATAACATATATTAAAAGGATCCTAAGGTTGGGAACTGCTGTCCAAGCTATCTTGAACCAAGCACATTCCATGCACATTAAAAAGAATCTTGAGCAAAATGGTCAAAACCATACTTGGATGAAAAGGTGAGGTGAAAAGAATATTTCATGTCTGTCCTATCATGCAACATAATCCTTAAAACAGTGGTTTTTACCATTTCCATCAAGCTTAAAGCCTAAAACCGAGTAGTAAGGATAGGGTTAAATCCTCATCGAACTTAGGTTGAGGATCCAACTCCCCAAAGCTCTGATTTGACCTACATGGAGTAGTAAGGATAGGACTTAATTCTCATCTCGCTTAGGTTGAGAATCCGATTCCCCAAAGCTTCCATTTTTCCCATTTCATCATAAAGCTTGGATTGGAAGGATCGTACTACATGTCCTCTGCAAAGGATGGGTAGTCATCCCAAAGGTCCAAGCAATAAAAGTAAAACTAATTTTTTCCATTTCATCTCCATCTTGGATTGGAAGGATTGTACTACGTGTCCTCTGCAAAGGATGGGTAGTCATCCCAAAGGTCCAAGTAATAAAAAATTAATATTTCCCATTTCATAAATCTTGGATTGGAAGGATCGTACTACATGTCCCTAGCAAGGATGGGTAGTCATCCCAAAGGTCCAAGAAATAAAAGAAAAAGAATGAATGAAGCCAAGTCATGGATTATGGGGTTAAGTATGCTCATGCGTGGCAACATGTCTTGCCTAAAAGCAAGACCACCGATTGCTCATATGGATAGACTAGCCCGACCATTTCATCCATAACAGGTTAAATTATTTTGTTCAAGATGAGGTAATGAACTCCAAATCAGAATAGTAAGGATAGGGTTAAATTCCCATCTCGCTTAGGTTGGGAATCCTATTCCCCAAGGTTCTGATTTCACTCACACTTGCACATGGGTTCAAGATGGTAGTGACACATGACCAACTTTGGGATCTAGTAAAATTAATTCAGTATACATATTTTTGGTCCTAAGAGGGTTTGACATTTTTAATATGTTTGTCCATGATATTAGAAGGTTTGAGCATTTATAAAGCAGGTTGTTACATCTCTAGCATCTTCATCATACATCAAATCCTGCACAAATCATTCATAGCCTTGCATACAAATCATAAGTGAAACTGACAATGGAATGTTGAACAAGTTCAAATGATAGGGAATGAAACACATTGCACACACCGAGCTGATACTTAATGATTCTGATGTTTCATGTATTTTTGATCTGTCGGTATTTGTTTATCTTCTATGTGCTGACGCTTGTATCTAAGCTTGTATGTTTCAGGTTGGGTTCTCACCAAAATGCTCAAGAGCATTTGACAATAGAGTCGCCATTTGTTGTGGCTGATCCACAACACACCCCAAAATTGGGGACCCACCTTTTTTGCATGCTTTCAAAGAAAATTGCAGTAGCCCAGATGCTAAAAAAATCAAGAAAAAAGCAAAAATTTCACTAAGGAGAAAAAGTGTCGCGATATCGCGACATGTCGCTCTGTCGCGGTCGAAAGTTGTCGCGATATCGCGACATGTCGCTCCGTCGTGGAAAAATGAAAAAGTGTCATGATATCGTGACATGTTGCTCCGTCGCTGGCAAAAATGAAAAAGTGTCACGATATCGCGACATGTTGCTCCGTCGCTGGCAAAAATGAAAAAGTGTCGCGATATCGCGACGTGTTGTGAAATCGCGGTCTAGAGAGGAGAGAGAAAGATAGAATGGAAACTGGTAGCGAAATCGTGACATGTCACAAAATCGCGGTCAAACAAGTCAAAGGGGCCCGAAGCGAAAAAGCGTCGCGATTTCGTGACAGGAAACAGCAAAGGGGCCCGAAGCGGAAAAGCGTAGCGATTTCACGACGAAAAGTCGACAAAGTGTACGAAACAGAAAAGTGTCACGATTTCGTGACATGTCACGTTTTTGCGGCTAAGTGCAGCAAAACCCAATGATAGAGAAAAATGTCACGATTTCACGATAGAAAGCAGTGAGATAGCCCGAAAGAGAAAAGCGTCACGATTTCACGACAGGTTGCATCCACGCGGCCTGAAGCAAAAAAATGTCGCGATATCGCGACATGTATCATTTTTGCGATGCATGAGGAGAAACAAAGTTGTTGGCAGAAAAATGTCGCGATATCGCGACATGTCTCATTTTCGTTGTGCATGAAGGCGGACAAGGCTGTTGGCAGGAAAATGTCGCGATATCGCGACATGTCGCGTTTTCGCGGTGAAAGTGAAGGAGCAAAGTTACATGCTATTTTTGGTCACGATTTTCATGGGGCCATTACAGAACATGCAAAAAAGTGCGGAACACGTGGCGTACATGTGTAAGGGCTGTAGAGGCGTTACAGTTCACAGAGAAGATCTCGAGCACAAAATCAAAAGCAATGGAAAGGCGGGGAAGGTGAAACGAAGCAATCTAGAAGACGAAACGAACCGTCATGGAAGGAGAAGCAGTTTTCCAGCAAGTATAAAATGCAGAGGCACGGATTGATACGGGGTCGAAACCGCTGTGAGCGGTGTCACAGAGTTGATGGTGATTAGCCGTTCGGGCCTCGCTGTGGAGTGCTTTTCTTCCACTTTTGCTGGTTTTGAGAAAAACCGGAGATTCTCGCCATTGTAACAGGACATATTTATTTAATGCAAAATTGTTCAAAAATTTGCATTTTATGGGCAAGAAAGGATGAGAAATTTTTTGCATGCTTCATTTTAACTGTTCTATTTTTCTCTTTTCAGATTTCAGATTTATAAATGAAATACATGCCATTGTTTTGGGTTATTTCATGTGAATGTCTGCAATCTGGAAATTATTTTAAACCCTTGGAGCTAGCACCTAGTTTACTTTGATTGTGTTTGTTTTGCAGGTCAAATAGGCTAGGTTGCATGTACGAAACTCTCACGTATTCGGTTTTGTCGGAATAGGATAGCATCAGACTGAACGTGTTCAATGTTTAATTTTCTGTATTTCTATTTCATTTTTATTTTATTTTCCAGAAGGTTCGACTTAGTTAAAACAAATATTTAAAAATTATAAAATCTAAAAAAAGTAAAAAATGAACAATCACTAAAGTTTATGATGAAATAAATCTACATTGCCCCTTGTTTACAGTTACTTGCAATCACTAAGGTGTTCCAAGCATTTAAATTGATTATCTTTATCTGAGATTACTAATACACAGTTGCAAATGCTAATATAGCGGAGACCTTGGAGAAGTTGGTTGTTTAACTTCTTTGCAAGAGGGGATTTGGAACCCAAATCCTAAGGAAGAGTGTAATTTCACAATTGTGTGAAAATACCACTCAACAGTTCTGTGTGGACCTGTTGAGCAGATTTGGACAAGTTCTATGTGAGATTTATGAACAAATTTGGAAAGGTTGTATGGACCTATTGAGCATATTTGAGCAAGTTCTGAGTGGACTTGTTGAGCAGAGTTGTGCAGGTTTTGTGTGGACTTATTGAGCAGATTTGGACAGGTTCTGTGTGGACCTATTGAGCAGATTTGGATAGGTTCTGAGTGGACCTATTGAGTAGATTTGAGTAGGTTTTGAGTGGACCTATTGAGCAGATTTGAGTAGGTTTTGAGTGGACCTATTGAGCAGATTTGTGATAGATCGAATGGACTATGTTTAGTGTAAGAGTTGAGTAGAGTTGTGCTAGATCCACTGGAATGTATTTAGTATAGCATTGAGATAGAGCTTTGGAGGTGACATAGTAAAGAGGACAGAGTCTCTAGTGGATAGAGATCCATCATCCAGGACATTGAGGATAGGTCTTCTAAGTGAGTACAAGAGTCTTCAAGTGGAGAGAGATCCACTAGTCAGTGTAGTGGAGGTAGTGTCTTCTAGAGGATCACCAGCCAGAGCAAAGGAGAAAGAGTTCTCCTGTGGATAGATATCCACAAACCAGATGTAGGAGATCAACATATCCTTTGGACAGAGGTCCATAAACATTGTAATTGGGAAGGATTCCCAAGAGATCATTTGATAAATATTTAGAAGAAATATTTTCTCCATGGAAGTAGCCATCTTTGGGTGAACCATGTTAAATATGTGTCTCTATTGTGTATGATGTTTTGTGCATTGCTTTGATTACTGCTATTGATACTGCTATCTATACACTGCATAATATTGATTTGATTTTTTTTTTTAAAAGTGCTCTTATACTGTTCGCCCCCCCTCTCAATATAAGCTTATGTTCTTCATAAAAAATATCATATTACAAGAGGCACACCATGCTCCGTACTCTGCTCACCTAGGATTAGTGAAAATGTGTGAGAACTTGAAGAAATATTACTTCTGGCCTGGAATGAAAAGATATGTAACTCATTTTGTTGCAAGGTGTCTTTAATATCAGAAGGTTAAAGCAGAGCATCAACATCCTGGGGGATGACTTTACTCTTGATATTCCAAAACAAAAGTAGCAAGTGATTTCTATGGACTTTATAGTTGGTCTCCCTAAGAATCAATTTTGGCATGATGCAATTTTTGTTATATTTGATAAATTAACTAAGGTGAAACATTTTATACTTGGCAATGTTTATGATGATGCTCCCACAATAGCTCATAAGTTTGCTCAGGAAATTGTGATACTGCATGGTTTTCCTGATACAATTATATCTGATAGCGATTCACGATTTACTTCTAAATTTTGGCAAGCTTTGCACCGAGCATGGGGCACAAAGCTTAACATTAGTACAGTCTATCATCCTAAAATATATGGATATACCGAGAGGGTCAAACAAGTGCTAGAAGATATGTTACCTATGTATTGCATGGATCACCTGAGTAAGTGGGAAGATTACCTCTTCCTAGTAGAATTTACTTATAATAATTGTTACCATGCCACATTGGGCATGGCCCCATTTGAAGCCCTATATGGGCACATGTGTAGAACACCATTGACATGGGATAATTTGGATAATCAAGAAATGATTGGTATTGATGTTGTGAGAAGAATGGAGGTCCAATTGAAAGAAATTTGCCAACTACTTTGAGAAGCCACATATCAGCAAAATAGCTATGTAGATTTAAACCAAACTTCTAAAGAGTTTTCTATTGGCAATAAAGTCTTCATGAGAGTCAAACATACTAAAAGTTCCATAAAATCTACCAAACTTAGCCCTAAATTTGTAGGTCCATTTGAAGTCATTGCCAAAATTAGTCATGTTGCTTACAAATTAGCCTTGCCACCTAATTTGTCCAAAATCCACAGTACCTTCCATGTGTCCCTCCTTCGTAAATATATGGCTGATCCTTCACACATTTTGGATGTTTTTCAATTACAAAAATTGGACTAGCAGCTCATTGAGGTTTACCCCGTTAGAATTCTTAGATACAGAACTAAACAAATCCGAAAAGGGGTTGTTGAACAATGTAGAGTTTAGTGGAATCTCTAAACTGAAAGAAATGCCACATGGGAATATGTGGCAATCATGAAAAAGTAATTTTTGTTCTTGTTTGAAGACTGATATTTACATGAATATTTGGATATTTGATATATATTTATGTGTATTTTGGATTTATAATGCATATTTTGATATACCATTGATGAAATGCATGTATCTTTTGATAAAGTTCATAATATATGGCTTGATTTATATATATATGTTTATATATATATATATATATATATATATATATATATATATATATATATATATATATATTTCAATTAAAAATAAAACCTACAAAACTATTTTACTAACATAGGGACTGTGTTAAATTCTGGTAGGGGAGAATGTAACATCCCCTCTATTTGGCTAAATATTTATCTTTAGAATGTGATACTGTTGAAGATGTTTGTGAATGCAGGAGCACGTTTTCACCCCTTGACAAGCCAACCGAACAAGTGTAGCACCCACCCCTAGCGGAGATAGTGGTTGTATGCATCAAGTAAGGTGGGATATGATGTCGTGCTTTATGCACCATGGCCTATGGGTACATGGAAGCCCACCGAAGGAAATTCATATAGGTCATGTTGCTTGATAGATGCATTAGGTGCATATGTTTTAGATTAAATGCATTATGTCTGTTGGGTGAAGCTATTTTTATTAAATAAATAAATATATATATACATATATATCCATATTTAAATAAATAAAAGTTATAACTATATTTATATATGTAAATAATAATAAGAATAACAATATAATAAAATAACAATGAATAAAATTATTTAATAAAATTTATTTTGTTCTATTTCTATACTATGGAAAATAAATTAATTAAAATTCACATATTAAGAAGCGAATTATGTAAGCAACATTTTAATAGAAAGTCCCTTTATCGGTTTGATAACGATTACCACCTAGCAGCCGAATGAGGTAACCATTGCATGATTTATTTCTATGTGTCGCCCTTAAAAGGATGCTTGAGATTTATATAAGGAGGCTCGAGCTTAATTTCAAGTGGGGTCAGTCCAGAGAAAACTTTTTTTTCATATGTGAAGTTGCTTGTGTTTGCTCGTGATTTGTTTTCGTGGAAAGAGAGACTGCAATTCATACTTCATTGGTAGTTTAATACTGGGTAGGCCTCAACCCACCTCATTTTTCTTCTGTTGGTATTCTTGAGATATGCTATGAGGTATAGGTGAAGTGACGTTTAATATCTGAATTATATTTTGTCTCCTCACTGTTGAATGATTGAGTATTCTTGTTTAAGCATCAACATATAGTTGGAACTTCATGGTGAGTATTGAAATATCTTCTTTTATTTTGACCGGTTCCATTCTGTAAATTTAAATTAAGGTAAAACAAAATAACCTTAAATGGAAACAAATTGGCAGTGGCCATATAATTTTGTAATAATCTAGAAAATATTTATTTTTAAAGAAATTATAGTATAGAACATATTGTTCTGCTTGTTGTGATGTTGTTTGCACGTAGATTTATATTCAATATAGGCCATGCTGACCCAAATCGCTTACAATCATGTGGTCTCTGCATTGACGAAGACTATGGGAAATTACTCGTCGAAAGGGAGAATACATTTGTTATACTGAATCCTTTCAATGTTTCATCATCTGCATCATTTGAGAGACTATAGAGCCACACTCATCTGCAGATAGCTGTTGAAAATAATTTTGTATTGGTTCATATGATTTTTAGTAGCTCAAGAAATAGCGTATGCTATATCCATTTATTTGTTTTCCACCTGTTGTAAATTTCATTGACGGAAACATGAGTATATCAAACCTTGGACAACGCTGTGAGCAAAAGGAAATAAATTATTTTGAGTTTGTGCTATTATTTTATTTTATAAAAGCACCTTTAGGTGGTTGTCTTCGCATATCTAAATCATATATTGAAAGAGATAATATATATATATATATATATATATATATATATATATATATATATATATATATATATATATATACTTTTCATCGGACAGAGAAACCACATATATAAGATTAATTTAGTTTTCTTTTAGAAAATTCCATGCAGATTGTGGACATTCTAAATTAAACTTATTTCGAATTTGAAACATATAACATTAGAAGACAACTCCTTGTATTTATTCTTTTCTATCAAATGTTTATATAATATTTGATGTTTAACTGCGGTAAAGGTTGTTATGGGATTTCCTCCTAATTTTGTATTCACGTTGAGTTTTCTTTGCAAGAAACAAGAGTAATATAGTGGTTATGTTTCAGGGTGCGTTCAAGGAAGTTGTCTGAAGCTTGTTGAGTAGAAGTAATAATGGATAGACATAAATTATCTCTTTGCTTGAGTGTTGTTCAAAATGTAACCTTGAAGGTTTTGTTAACACGTAACTAACTCTGGATGTTTTTTTAAATGGAATGTAAATAGTAGATTTCCTCTGGATAAATATAGTATATCTAAAAATAATGTTATCTTTAATACTCCTTTTAAATAGGTTAAAATCATTACATGATTGCTTTGAGTTTAGTTGAATGTTATATAGTCGTGTGCAGGACTTAGATAATAAAAGAGAAATAAATTTTAGGGTAAAATTGTAATTCTCAAGAAGCTTTGGTTTTTAGGAAATCGTAAGGAAATATCTAGTAAACCATGCACAATGAATTTTTGCCCTAATATCAACCAAAGGTCATTTGCCTTTTTTTTATTGAAAATTCATGCAAAATAATCCTTTTGGCGTTATGCAATGTTGCTCGTTCATTAAAATTTTAATATTAAAAAAAAATACTTCAGGTGAGGAAAACCTTAGTATTAGGTTTATTGCATGAATCCAGGTTAAAATATTAAAAGGTGTGCATGTTGTGGTATTAAGACTAGGATTGAGGTAGTTGCTTTATGCACAATATTTTATCTTTTTAGAAAAAAAAAATGAGCATGGAACATATTTATATTATTTTTACGTATTTTTAGAATAGTAGATGCATGAAAAATGACTTTATATTTTATAAATAAAGAAATGAATGAAATAGTTAAAACAAAGCAAAAAATGTATTACTCGATGAGATTTTTTTTAACATAGAAAATAATGTTCATTTGAATAGGAATTTTCATTATAGTATATTATACTTTATTTAAAACATTATGAAGTTTCCTTTTATTTATTTATTGTTTAATTAAAATGTTATAGACTTTATTTTTAAAAGTATTTCTTTGTATATAAATAGATGAATATGGCATACTTTTACTTTTGAAAAAAAAATCCACGAAAACTATATGCATTGTTGCAACATTTATGGACAATTTTGAGCAAAATAAACTGATATCAAAACATAAGACCCTTTTACCTACAATTTACCAAATACATCGAGAAGGATGATATGAATAGAATGCATGTTGAGAAGGAAAAGCAAAACATCCAATTTTGATAATCTGCAGGTGGTGGTTGTTGTTATTCGGAGATAACTGTTCTCTAGCATAATAGAAAGGGTCAGTGGACCTTATGCTATGGAGAGTAATGAACAGTGGAATGGGACATCGTTATAGATTATCGTACGAGGTAGGACCGTGAGGGTACTCATGATTCATAATCTAGTTGTGGAATATCCAACATCAACTTAAGACTAGGGGAGTTAGTCTTAAGGTTGGTAAGTCCAACGATAGATGGTATGAGATATTTTATCATCAACTGCGATATGATCTGAGATACCTGGATTCAAATCCAAAGTATTTGTGGGCCCCAATAACATACTTAGAATGAAGATCCACTATTAGGCACAAGGCATAAATACACTAAATCTAGCATGGGCTTAAAGCTAAATATGAACCAGGATAGAAAATAGATCAGTTGGATCTATGTCCTCCATGCTATGAGATGGGGAAACTATGCATCCACCCTTCTAGGTGTTATAGGCCCTAGAAGGACAACCTCTTACCGAGAACCTAGAACTCGAGATAGGAGAAGGTAGGTATCACAAAATGATAACCATATTGCAGTATTTTACCAATCTTGAGTACTCATGATTCTGTCTACAACGGTGTAAGATCTTGGAGTACAAAAACTATGCCTAAGTACTAATACAAAGTTGGGTGTGTAATAGCTAATTTGTGACTTTGAAAATATTTATGATGAAAATTTTATTTTGTGATTTGATCAGCTCAGGTGAGTAGACCTAGGTTGTTATAGTTGAGAGACAAAATGCACGACTAGATAAATGCATTTAGCTCAAGAAGTTGCAAGTGTTTCTCATCCAACTTCCAGCAAAGGTAAAATAAATATTTGATTAAAGTAATTTTTTATGTGGTAAAGCACGGGAGTTATAAGACATTTTAAGGAATGGAATAACAATTACTACTAAGAGGAGCATAAGGAGAATTTTAAAATAGCAATACAAACACATTAGAGGAAAGATTGGAATTAGCTATCATTTAATGTGCTAATTCCTACAAAGAGTGTGCAGTATCCTAGTATTCTAAAAATCACATAATCAAGGCAGCAGATTCATAGCAAGTGTGTGCAAAAAATGTTGTCACGACGACGTTTATTTTGGGTAGAAGAAATGTTAAAGCATAACCATTTTAGAAGAAACGGTCAAAAAAAACTTGGAATCTATAAAATCTTACAAAGTGGCAAGAGTGTGAATGCCATTTAAAAAAAGGGAGTGCATGCATAGAGTTAAAGGTACAAAGTGTTAAATCGTTGAAAAATAATTATTATTGAAAAGTAATTTTGAAGGAATGATTCATTTGGTAGGTGTTTTTTAAACTATTAAAGAGCATTAATTTGGAATATGGTGAAATTAAGCACATAAAGTAAGGTACACAGTGATTTATTTATTATTCCAACATACTTGGAGAAAATGAGTTATTTTTATAAAATTACAAATTTGGATGCAGTCACTTATTGAAACAACAATTTTTTAAATCCTCAATAAGTTGTTATTGGTTAAAATCACTAGAGGAATTAAATATTGTTATTCATGTTAAAGAAGCCTTTAATTCTTCTCAACTGGAGATGTTTTTTTAAGTATTTAAATTAAAACCTTTGACTCTAGAAAATAAGGATCTTGTCCCTAGTGGTGAAGAAGATTTTTCCAAAGAAAGGGTTCAAGCTAAAGGATTATTACTCAAGTACATTTTTCAAGATGAAAGTATCAAGTCAACATCTACTTGAACCAAAGAGAAAAAATCTTAACGTTGAGGAGGTGTAATACTCGAAAATATCAGAATTGTTTTAAGTAAACTAAAATTTTATGTTACAACATGTGCAGGGAAAAAGATATGTGTGTTACATAAGGTATGAATTAAAACATCTTATTTAATTTTTTGGGTGGAGTATATACATTTTGAAGGAATAAGGTTTCAATTTAAAAAAATCAAAATGTTCTTTTACCATTTTTAAGTATGCACCTTTCGAGGAGTCAAAAAAAAATTATTTGAAAAGGTATAAAGTAAGGGTTGAGTTAAATTAATGAAAGAATTTACATAAATAAATGGGATTTATAAGGTGAATTTAAAAATTAAATTTTGAAATTGATAATTTAAAATTACAAATATTATTTGCAAATTGGTTTTGCAATTTGATAACAAATTGAAGTTTTTTTAAAAATTGAAAGAAATTGCTTGTATTAAATTTTGGATAAATAAGGTTTTTTTACTCCAAAGGAATTATTTGGTTTTAAAGAATTGATTGATTGAAGTTATTAATTAAATTTGGGAGCTATAAGGTTGTCAACTTCAAAGGAACATGGCAAGAAAAAAACAAGCAAAAAGAAAAATAAATGATCAAAAATATAAATACAAAAACATGAGTTGTCAAAAACAAATGAAGAAGAGAAACAAAATTTATGTTTTCAAGAAGAACAAATAGACATTCAGGATGCTTCACTAGAAAAGACTAAGGAAATGTTGAAAGGTCTAAAATGTTGTACACAACACATGATAGAAAAAATTGAAGGACAAAAGGATACATCAATAAAGGTAAAGAGGGTCTTACAATCAATTATGAGAGAAGCCAAAGATGAATATTTTTCAATGCTTGGTAATTATCTAAGTTCAAAGCTTGATGAAGCACATAAAGACTCTAAAGGTATTTTTACATTACCTAATGATATAGGAAAGATAATGTATATGGAATTACTTTCTAATGAAGTCCTTAAAGACAAGAGGAAATGATTAAAGATTTGAAGAACAAGTTTATTGATGTTACCAATGAAACAAATGATTTAAGAGTTATGACAACAAATATATGTTATGATTCCATAAAATTAAATTCCATGATGATAGATGCATGTTGTGATACTAATGATCTTCATCAAAAAGAAAAAGATGCATGTTGTGATCCTCATAAAAATAAAAAGAAAAATTGTGATGCAAGCAGTGATACTTGTGACTTAGAATTCATGACAAAGATAGAAGAACTTGTTCCAAAAATAGATGTTACATGTGACACAAAGGATTTAAATACAGTTCATGATTGTTTAGAGAAATATTATGCTATCAAAATTGATGATGACATGGATTCAAATGATGATAGGGATAGTGATGCTCAAAGTTATCTTGATATTGAAAGAAATTAGTGTGATGATGGATTTGGTTATTTTGAAAGGTATACTAAAGGGATTGGTTCAAAATTATTAAGTAAAATGGGATATAAAGACATAGGTTTGGGAAAACATGGACAAGGAATGAAAGAGCCAATTGTACTAGAAATAAGACCAAAATATGAAGGTCTTGGATATAGAGAACATATGAGCAACAATGAATCAAGGACTAAATTTGTGATAGGAAATAATGACATCAAATCTATGATAGGGACTAATAAAATTAGTAACAATGAAGGACAAACAAGAAATAATGAATCAAAAAAGGAAAAAGTAATCCTATAATAGGGAATAGATGTAATCATTGTGGTAGATATGGACATAAGATAGAGAAATGTTAGAATATCCATTGTTGTGAAATTTATGGATATAATCATTTACAAATATTTTATCTACAAAAAGAAAAGAAATATTACAGATTAAAAATAGATTGTGGATGGATAAAATGAATGAATGGGATAAGATAAAAATAATATTGTATGGTTTCTATAGAAGGAAACCAAGTATGATCAAATTTTTCTAAGAATATTGTCAGTATTATCATAATGAAATAAATGATTATGACCCAAGCATATCTTGGAAGATGGCCTATAGTGAAAGCACTTGTAGTGATGATCCAAAGGAAACCTAGAGATAAAAATTGAGAGGTAATGACCTAGAGGCAATGACTAAGAGGCAAATACCCAGAGGTAGACATAGATCATTTTCAAAGGTAGACCTAATGAAGGTTGCATATATCCAACCATGCCAAAGTTAGAGCTGAAGAATGAAGAGAAAGAAGAATCAGAGAATGAAGGCAAAAAGTCTTACCAAATAATGTAATATGAGGGGGTGTTGGAAGTATTACATTATTTGGCCCCCTTGTAAATATTAGTTTGGTAGAATGATTTATATTTTATAATATATGTGTCAATATGAGAGAAAGTGCAAGGTGTCAAAAGAGAGAATGAAGAGTCACATTGATATGTGGCAAGATGAGAGTTTTATCTTAATGAGAGGAATATGAAAGGATGCATCTCTAGGATGTTTGAGGAGAGCAATAGTTAGAGTACTAAAAAGTTATGTAAAATTATATATTGGAGACATATCTCCATGCAATATAATCTATCTAAATCATTCTTGTAATTTTTTGATATTGAATATATTTGAGTTATATTTGTGAGATATTGCTATTATTTCAATATTGTGATTCATTTTTATATTGTTAGTGGCATTTATTTGATTTATATTTGATCCTAGATAAAGCTTTCTATAAGATAATATTTCTAGAAATCTAACATCAAGATTTAATTCTTTGTGTGAAAATTAATGGAATACTTTGCAAAAGCTTACCTTTAGCCTTTTTTTTTGCCCAAATTTTGATAGCATATCTTTGAAATAATTAATTTCTTTGTTCTTGATATCCTCAATACTTCTTCCATCTAGAGAAGAAAATTTTTTATTTGGAAAAAAAGAAAAAATTATTTTTCCCCTTAAGTCATTTTTCCTAGATGTTTTAGACCAACATGGCTCTTCCTTTTATAATACATTATGATAATTATAAAGTAATTATTTTTCTTACACATAAGTATCTTGGTCCATTTCATTGATTTATACTATCTCTTGTAAATTATTGAGCTTGAATTTAATTTCCTCTTTTGTTTTAAATATGTTACCAAAATATTTGGCATTCTAAATCTTCATTTATCCCTTTCGATATTTCATCTTTTGAAAAATATATAAATACATGATCCTTTAAACTTTCCTTCAACCCATCATAACATAAACTTCACAACAAATCAGGGTCTTAGAGCCATATAAAATGAAATCAAAATGGTTTTGAATGACCATTATTGAGTAGATCACATCTCAAGAGAATGTGTTTATAATCTAATCCTACTCACAACAAAATGCCTAAAAATATTGTATACTCTATTTAAAACCATGTAATAGATAACAAAAAGTTTACTCAATGCATCTATTATCCCTATATATTGAAAGCTTGAATATATATTATACCAAAGTCCATTTGTATTGACAAACAAAGCAAAATCCTCCATTGATTTAAACCATCCAAGAGTACCACTCTTCGGGAAAATTGATTAGACGTTTTTCGTAGGACTGCCCAAACTACCGAACTCGTTTCGGCCATATCTCACTCATACGGACTCGGATTGAGCTAAAATTTTGAGGGTAGATGCCTAAAAAACCCTAGAACGTCTCCACAAATTTTCATATCATTTGGAGCAACACAGATCCTAGCACATCCCTATGTGTGAATGAGATATTTGGCAAGCGACTATGCGAGGGTTTCATCTGGGTTGAGTGCAAGCAGCTCCAGAGGTTGGTTTTTAGGGCCTTCGGGCCCTAGCGGCCAATATTTTTGTGGTTTATGCTCAATATTTTAGTAGGAAATGTTGCAGGGGATACAAGATGGGTTAGAAATTTGTCTTTCAACAGATCATACTATGAACTTGAGTGACAACGGCTTCCAATTTGCTGCACAAAAGAAAAGTGAAAACCATACCTTTCCACGGTGTCTAGGGCAAGGATTAAAGAGATCACGAAACAAGTTTCAAGCAGTTGATCAAAAAATGGCTCATATCTCAAGTGAATCTGGTGCTAAGGTGCACCCACAAAATAATTCTACTATGAAAACCCTTGTCAAGGGTAAGAATTTTGAAGACTCAGTCCCAAAAATGAATTTTAGGGATGCCCTTCGTGGTGGACAGCCTCAGCCCAATGCTAATATCAATATTAGGGCTTCCCATAAACCTCTAAGAATGCCTAAGATTGATCCCAGGAAAATGGAGTCGGGATGTCTTAAAGCGGTGATGGAACTCCTATTGTTAAGCTTGATATGGGTAACATTCAGACTGGCATTGAAGATTTGGAAAAAAGAGGACTAATTTGTCGGTTCGTGGGTTTTCGTCCGAGTCTATCTGCTTTCAAATTCTGGGCTACAAAAAGCTAGAAAACTAAAGGTGAGTTACAAATCTCTATTTATCCAAATGGTTATTTTCTTGTTTTATTTTCTAATAATGAAGATAGAGAGAAAACTTTTCAAGGGGGTCCTTGGTTTTTTGGAAGGGCAGGGCTTTTCATGAAGCCCCGGCATACTAAATTTAAAGCCGAAGAAGAGATGCCTTCTATAGCTCCCGTGTGGGTTAGACTCTTTGGCCTCCCTATTGAATTTTGGAATCCTACTATTTTTTCTTCAATTGGAAACTCTTTAGGAACTTTTATGATGATTGTTGATTGTACTCAAAATTTTGAACATATTATTTATGCTCGGATTTGTGTTTTAATGGATTTTGACAAACCCCTACCTAAAAAGATCACATTACAATTTGGGGAAGACACTTGGGAGCAAGTAGTGGACTATGAGAACATTCCTTTTCGTTGTAGAATTTGCCATGAATATGGTCATTTGGCCAGTGCTTGCCCAAATAAAATTCTTGATCAAAATAAAGAAGATATAAACTCAGCAGGTTTCCAAATACCTAAGAAGAAGAACACTGAGAAAAAACCGGTTATGAAGGATCAATCAAAGTCATCTGCTAATATGTTTGAAATCCTTTCCACAAATGATGTCCCAAGTGAGGAAGAGGAAATAATGGAAACTGAAATCTTAGAAACACAATTTAAATATGAAGGGAAGAACTCGGAGACAAACCAACAAATCAAAGGTTTTCAACAGAAAAAAAAGGAGAAAATTTACACAAGAAAAACAATATTTCAAATGTCAAAACTTCAAATAATGCAGGTCCCAATATAGACTCCGTTGAACCATCTAGTAAAATTTTGGCTGTGTACGAGCATTCTTCAAGGTTAGAAGCCATCTCAGATTCAATTGGAATAAGTCAAGAAACAGGGAAAAAAAATTGAAGATGGATTCTAATAAAAAATTAATGCCCTTCCCAACTTTTTTAGCCCTGGTATTAATGAAGATCATCACTTGGAATATTAGAGGACTCAAAGGGAGTCTTTCAAAACAAAATGAAATTAGAAGAATGATTCGGATAAATCATCCACATCTTGTTTTCCTTCAAGAAACAAAGATGTCAATGGAGGATATGGACTTAATTGCCGGTAAAATTTGGCCAGCTGGAAAAGTGGTTTCCCTCGGTTCCCAAGGGACTTCGGGTGGCATTGCTTGTCTTTGGGACCCAAAAGAGGTAGTTATTCACCATATGGTTGGCAGTTGGGGTTTGTTGGCTATAGCTATTCAAAGTAGACATTCCAACCAGATTATGCTCTGCATTACTTGTTTATGCTCCGACTTCTTTGGAGGAAAAAAGAAGGCAGTGGAAGGATATTACTCATATTATCTCTCATTTTCCTAAATCTTGGATCTTGATCGGAGGAGATTTCAATACCATCCTCTCTATGGATGAGAAAATGGGGGAAATAGAAATTTGGACAAAAGAACTGACCTCATGAGCGAATATATTGCAAACCTCCATCTTGTGGATATCCAACCAGATAATGGCCTTATGACTTGGTCTAACAAAAGGCAAGGCTTAGCTTGTATAATGGAGAGATTGGATAGGTTTTTGCTCTCTAAAAATTTCTTAATCCATGGTCACATTCCTAAAGTGAAGACTCTTAATAATGTTGGTTCGGATCATTGGCCAATCATGGTGGAAATGTGGAAAACCAATGTGAGTTTCTCTCCTTTTTGTTTTCAATTAATGTGGCTTAGAGACATTTCCTTCAGACCTCGTGTGCAACAATGGTGGAAGGAAGGTAAACCTAGGCATGGGACTAAGATGTTCTATTTTGCCAAAATACTTGCAATACATTAAATCCAAAATCAAGACTTGGAGCTGGAAAGAGTTTGGGGATGTTCATAAAAAAAACATGAAGTTATTGCTCATATTGAAAATTTGAATAAGAAAATCCGTTTAGATGGCCTCATAGAGAAGAGAAGTGCGAATGAAATTAAACTCACAACTCAGTTAGAGGAATGGGAAAAAAGAGAAGAAATCTTATGGAAGCAAAAATCTAGAATTCAATGGCTCAAAGAAGGAGATCGAAACACAAATTTCTTCCACAAATCTCTTCTAGCTCGAAGATCTCACAACTTTATTTCTTCCTTAAAATCAGATTCTGGAGATGTTGTTTATACTTGGGATGGCATGAACTCTATTGTTGTTGATTACTTTTCCAATATTTTTGCTGCTACTCCTCTTGACTCAGCTTCACAACAAAATGTTCTTCAAGCAATCCCTTCTCTTATCACTTTTGAGGAGAACTCTATTTTGACTGCTCCTGTTACTATCAATGAGCTTCAACAAGTAGTTTTTAAAATGCAAAAAGGAAAACCCCAGGTCTTGATGGTTTTCCCATTGAGTTCTACCAAGAGTTCTGGGATATCCTTCATGTTGATTTATTAGAGGTGGTGGAAGAAGCCGGGAAAGCCAAAGAAATTTTGAAGGTTATCAATAAAACTTATATTACTCTTGTTCCAAAAGCTCAAGAGGTTGATCATATCTCGGCTTTTAGACCTATTGCTTTATGTAATGTTCTTCTCAAAATCATTACTAAAATCATGGCAAAAAGGTTGAAGCCTCTTTTGCATAAGATTATTTCCCCAGAGCAAGGGGGTTATGTGGAAGGACGTCAAATAGTAGATGAGATAGTTCTTGCTCAGGAAGCCATCCATTCCATGGATATGCAAAATTCTCCTTCCATGTTCATTCGGTTAGACTTATCCAAAGCTTATGACAGAGTGGATTGGCACTTCCTTATCAAAGTTTTGAGGCAATTTGGTTTCTCTAAGGATTGGATGGATTGGATTATGGGATGTATCTCTTTAGTTTCCTACTTAGTTCTTATCAATGGCAGGCCTTCTCGGTATTTCCCGACTTCCAGGGGTATTAGGCAAGGTGACCCGCTATCCCCTTATTTATTCATCATTCTTGTTGAATGCTTGGGTAGGACTATAACCAAAAAGAGGGAAAACAAAACCCTTGAGGGAGTTACCATTGCTCATGGAGCTAGACCTATCTCTCATCTTCAATTTGTGGATGACTCTACTCTTTTAGGTAAAGCTACGATTAAGGAAGCTTCTAATATTAAGCAAATCATTAGCTATTTTTCTAAGGCTACTGGGCAGTTGATCAATGAAGACAAATCTAAAGTTATTTTCTTTCACTGCTCTGCTAGACAGGAATCCATGGTCTTGGATAAATTAAGATATAATAAGACCTCTCTTCCAATCACTTATTTAGGTATTCCCATAAATATTCAAAGGCAGAAAAATAAAGATTGGAATTGGTTGTTGGACAAAGTCAAGAAGAAAATTGGAAAGTGGACCAACAAGTGGCTTTCTTCTGGGGTAGAATCACCTTGGTAAAATCAGTCCTTCAAGCTATTCCTATTTATGTTTCTTCCGTTTTGAATATCCCAAAGGTTGTTCTTCGAGAATTGGATCAAATCAGTCATCGTTTCCTTTGGAGTGGTACTAAGGAGAAAATAAAATGGGCCTTGGTGAAATGGGATACTTTATGTCTTCCTAAGAGTGAAGGGGGGTTAGGATTCCGGTCTTCAATTAATAACAACAAAGCTTTAGCTGCTAAATTATATTGGAGGATGTTGCATAACCCCAATGCTCTTTGGGCCAATAATCTTCATGCTAAATATGCTTGAGAACAAAAGTCCTGAAGACCTTGTTCGCTATCAACTTCCTACCAAAGGTTCTCCCATTTTAGCAGTTCTTAAGACTAGTGAGGATTTGATAAAGAAAAAATTATTTTGGATCATTCATAATGGTCAACATGCAAATTTTTGGATAGATTCTTGGGATGGTCACAAGCCTTTGATAACTCAGTTTCCCGATTGGAGGCCTTGGATGGAGGAGCTTCACCGAGCTAATTGGATAAAGGTGGCTAATTACTGTCGGTACCATACTTGTAATTCAAAGGTTGGTAGATATTGGATCCCTATTGAGGACTGGCCTATTCAAATCCCGAGAAGGGCAAAGACAAGATATCCAAGGCATCCTTCATATGAGATCCCTCTCTTGGTCCCATGAAAAAGATTGTTTTGGATGGAACAACACTACTAAGGGTGAGTATTCAGTTGCTCAAGGTTATTTGACCTTATGCCATAATAATCCCAACCATTCTTCCGACATATTTTCTCGATTGTGGGCTCAAAAGCTCTGGCCTAAGGTGAGGTTCTTTAATTGGCTTTTATTGCATCGTAGGGTGCTTACTTGTGAGCAACTTATGAAGCGTGGTTTTCATGGCCCTTTTAGATGTGAAATGTGTGAAGAGAATGTAGAAAATATCAACCATATTTTTATTGAGTGTACTTTATCCTCTGAGCTATGGAGGAGAATGGCCACTTTACTTGGCTTACAGTGGTCCCATTTTTTTACTTTTGAACAGCTTTGGAGGGATTGGCCTAATCAAGAGGGTGTTGATCATTTTATTAGGCAGTTAGTTTGGATGGGTTCTACCATTCTTCTTTGGAATATTTGGAATGAAAGGAACAACCAAATTTTTAATCAAGATAGGAAGGATATTCACTATATTTGGCAAAATACCATAGCCAACTTAGTTGAATCAGTCCATCAACTCCTTAATCACCCCCAAAACTCCCACCAAAGATGGGATCAAGTGATGCAAATATTGAAGATTAAATCTTCTAAGGGCAACCAACTTAAAGGGAATGTGAGTATTAGTAAGATGGATAGGACTAGAAATTGGCAACCTCCTCCTAAGGATTTTGGAAAAGTCAATGCTGATGGAGCCTCTAGAGGGAACCCTGGAAAAGCCAGTGTGGGAGGAATTGGTAGACTTTCAGATGGCTCCCTGGTTTTTACTTTTGCTGAGAATTTGGGTATTCTTTCCAATAACCTTGTTGAGGGGTATGGTATCCTCGGGAGGCCTTCAGGAGGCTACTAAGGTTGGATGGGAAAAGGTGTTAGTTGAGTCGACTCTCAACTTATGATTAATCTCTTGAAGACTCCTTCTAAGAATCATAAGGTGGATTGGAGAATAAAAAGAATTATTGAGAAGATTTGGTTAATCCGGATGGGATTTTTGAAAGTTGATTACAATCATGTGGTCAGAGATCAAAACAAGAGTCTTGATGCTTTAGCTAATTGGGCTTTGGACAAAGGTGATCTTACTTGTTATGGCCACCCTCCTATATGGTGGGCTTCTCAAATTAGGGAAGCTCTTCTTTCTATCATTTCTTTGGATGGCTCCAGTTCTGAAGGTACCTAGTTTCTTCTTGTTTTTTTTTTTGCTTCTCTTTGGTTCATTCAATTTTTTTTTAGTTCCCTAGCTCATTCTATTCTTTATTTTGTTTCCTCTATTGATTCTTGCCTTAATAGTCTTCTGGTCTAGATAGGTCATTGTTTTGTTCATTTTTTTTTCTTTTTTGTTTTTTTTTTTTTGTTTAGTTTTTTAAGGTGGGTGGGTTCTTTTGTTTTGTTTTGTTTTTGTGTTCTTTGTGTTTTTTTTGTTGTTCTTGTGTTTTTGTTTTTTTTTTATGTTTTTTGTTATTGTTCTTGTGTTTTTTTCGTTCTTGTTCTTGGGTTTCTCTTTGTTTGTGTTATTTCGTGTTTTTATGTGTGAGTGTTTTCTATGTTTTTGTTTTTGTTTTTGTTTATTGTCTGTTGTTGGTTGTTTTTTATTTTTATTTTTATTTTATTTTTTAAATTTTTTAGGTTTTGGTTGTGTTTATTTTTCATGTTTTTTTTGGGTTATGTCTTTGTAGTGTTCTATTGTTTTTGTCTTGTTTGTGTTTTGTTATGTGGTTCTTGTGTTTTTCTATGTGGTTTGTGTTGTGGTTTCTTTTATCTTATTGTGCGTGTTTGGTTGTGCTTTTGTTTTTGACACACTCAAGGAGCATGTTTTTTATTTTATTTTATTATTTTTGTTGTTATTTACTTATTTTTAAATTGGTTTTGTGTGTTTGTTTGCTCCTTGAGTATGTCAAAGGTGGTAGGCCAGGTCCGAGTCTTGGGCATTTTTGGCGGAATGGATACCCCTGCCTCCTTGGGTCTTACCCGAAAGTGGCATCCCTTTTGGGATGTTTTCCACAAAAAAAAAAAAAAAAAAAAGTACCACTCTTATTTTTTGAAGGACAACTTTTTTGAAGTCTCCCAAGTATCCATAGATCACAATTATGAATCATCATTATATGTAACAAGAATTTACTAATCTCCTTCAAATATATTTATCGAGGAGTAACTATAGTTGAGCATATACATTTATAATTCCAACATTGATATTTTCCTCTTTTCTACAAAGTAGACCAACAACCCAGTTACATTTTAATTCTAACAATTATCCATCCCATTTGTAGTTGTCCCATACTATTGCAATACCTTCGAAAACTCCTATGGAAAAAACTACTAGACAATCCCTCATCTTCTAAATCTTTTCAAATATATCCTTATATTCCTCAATGCTTAATTTATTTTCTTGTGTTAAAATAGACTTAAGACTATAAATCCCAGTAATTCATTAATAACTACTTTTTAGGGGTCTTATTTGTACCCCTAATATTCCATGATACCATTTTTATCATCAATTTTTATTTTTATTTGTGGGTGTTGAATAGTGCAAAGTTCTAACTTCTACTACACCCACAATTCCATTTCAACAATTAGAATAAGGATATCATGCCCTCTTTCACCTCTACATTTAGGCAAACTCCCCGTTATCCTTGCTAAATTAATCCAATCTAATCTAATTATAGAATGTAAACATATAAAAAAAATGTTTGAAGGTTAGGATGTGAGAGATTAAAGCAAATTGTATAAAAATAAATATGGTCATAGTCGTAGCAAAGAGAGTGTGTGAATAATCAACAAGTGAAACATTCAAATAACAACAATGTATCCCCTCCCATATGAAATAGAGATAATAAGGAATGACAAGAGGAGGAAAGGTAGTGATACAATTATCACACATTCCACAATACAAAGGAGTAGTGCCACAATTGGAAAGCAAAATTCCTATATAATTTTTTTTGGAATTGATTATATGATATTTAAATGGGCCCCACATGTATTAAATCATGACCACATGGTATTATTACAATAATGTTGGCAATTATGCATGTATCTATTAGCAAGATTTGAACCTTAGTCTCCTCCTTGAAAGTTGAAGAACCTAACCAATTGAGCTAATACCATTTGATTAATTCTTACATAATCTCATATTATTTCCAAAAAGAAAATTTACTGTGTGGGACTCATAAAGTATATATATGGTTCTCTCAAGGCTAAAAAATATTTACAATGGATCCCATGGCTCCTATTTACAAAAGGAATTCACCCCTAAGTTACCTTGGGTGGGTAATTTCTACTTCTAGTAAAAGTAATAGTTTGGGTGAATCTTCAACAAAACGAAGCCCCTTTAAATGTTACAGGCCTTTGAATACAATTTTAAATCGCTTAAAAGCCTTCTAAGATGGTATTGGAACCATTACAAGAGAAAATTCACTTTATAAATATCTTCCTTGGTATCTATACATTGTTCATTGATGAGAGATACACTCCTAGAAGGAGAGTGATTTGTTCTTGTTACAAGTGAATCACTCCTACTAAACCAATTACACTTCTCAAATGGATTGCATCTCTAAACTTGAATTTAAAAAACTAGTGCCCTAGAGGATTCAATTTCTCAATTATTTAATTTTATAAGTCTTCTTAGTGTGAGGAACCCCAAGGTAGTAATCAAGTTACTACAATTGTGTAGAGGTGGAGGATTTTTCAAGCCACATTAAGGATTTTGCTAATTAGACGAAGATATAAATTATTATATATTTTACATTGGTTGACTGGATAAAGGTAATATTTTATTCATAGAGGTACCCAAATTTCTTGTGTCCCTATTTGACTAGGTGATGCTTGCTAATTATATGTAATACCTTGGCTTAATACTAGAGGGTTCATCTTCCGATAACATTACTAACATTGATTTTAGGTGGAGTCGATTGACCCTAGGGTGGAGGTTGATTTGGAGGGGTTGCCATGTTTGAATCATTTGCTAGTTAACTTAATCTAAGAAATGACAGACTAGGAATATAAATTATCGAAGGGTTGTTATGAGAATTTAAGGACGTTGGATGTTGACTCACCCTAATTTGGAAATTGGAAGATATTTATGGTTAAAAGTTTGACTATTTTGAGGACTTATTATACTAGTAGATTGTCTAAATAGGAACCCTATTTGATTAGTAGGTTGTGATTGTGTTCATTAGGACTTGTAATATTTATGGTATTCCATATAAAGGATTTAGAGTTACGTTTAAAATGGTAGGTCCCATGAAGGCCCAAGTTTCATCAACACCGTGTAGGGTGAATTCATAAAATGGGTAATTATTAAGGAGCCATAATTTTGTTGACCAAGAGGAATATGAGGATGAATATGAAGTATTTTGACCTTGGTTAGATGTATTTTTCATTGCTTCCTTTCCTTTTGATGATTTTAGAAGTTTTTCATTGGCTTCACATGTCCAACGACAATCATTTTTTTCTCATTCATGTTCTTCCTCTAGTACTGATGAATTCAATTGGATGGAATTATTTATCATAGACTTGCATCTTTAATAGCATACTCATAAGCCTATAGCATACCTTATTCATACCTAAATCAACAAAAATTTATATCAAAAAGCAAATTTTATAGAAAATGAGTGAATTCTTTTTTATGGAAAATAGTGAATCACTTGGAAAAAATTTAGAAGAATTTTGTTGAAATGAAATAGAATGAATAAATCTATTTTTTGAATAAGTAATTCATTTATTATGTACTTAAAATTTTTTGAGAAAGAATATGGAGCAAATCGCTCTTTTCTAGGGATTGGGTGATTCACTACTCCAATACTTAAGGAAATTGACTTTCCTCAAAATCTAGCAAATCGCTCTTTGAATAAAATGAATTGCTTATTCAAAGGAAACTTTGCAAAATTTCTTCAAATTTGGTAAATCACTCTTTGCCAATATCAAATTTCAATTTTAGGCTAAAAATGAAGTGATTCTCTAATTTTGGTGAATCTTTGCTCCTACTTCACAAAACATCAATTTTAAAGTTTTATTGAATTGCATAACGGAGCCGCCATCTCACAAAAGCACCTAATCAAATTTCAAAAGATAGGTTTTTCAATCTGATTAAATTTAAACATGGAATTCAAGCCAAGTTGCAAGCTTACTATAGTGGTAAGGGCTTTGGCCTCTCTTTGAGAAGTTCGAGATTCAAAACCCACTAAGTATGAGGGGATCGAGACCCCTTGCAAAAACCTGTATAATTTTATTAAAAACTATGGAAATCAAGCCATGGATCCCACTAAGAATGCTAGAAAACCTTTTGAATGCCCAAAAATTCTATCTTCTATAGAATGGAAGAAGGAGAAGCATGTATCTTTTGACCTTTGAATTTAAGTCTGCTCCTTATTAGCCTTGCTAATCTAATCTATATACAAGAAAATGAATGCAAGAAATTCTTGAAGATAAGGGTATGAGAAATTAATAGTTGTAAGCTTATTGTAGTGGTAAGGGCTTTGGCTTCTCTTTGAGAGGTCTAAGGTTCAAACCCCACTCAGTATGAGGGGACCAAGACCCCTCATAAAAACTTGTGTAAACTCATTGAAAAAAGGGTGTGAGAGATTAAAGTAAATTGCATGTAATAAAATACAACCATATTTGTAGAAAGTAAAATTAGTGCAAATATGTTGAATATTTTCCATGTTATTTTGGTGAGGTTAACTCTAAAAGGTACTAGACACTCTCCATGTATCCTCGCCAAATTTTTAGGGTTTCTTAAGCTATTTTTACACCCATATGGTTTGTTTAGGGTTAAATTTTTGAACCCATGATTTTTTGTTCATGGTATTGTAAAATATGTTCTTGTGTTATTTAATTGCACTTGCATCAAGGTTTGAAGTGATATGAGATATGAACATTATTGTATTGGAGACGACTAAGTTTATACAATAAGGATATATTACTATGTTGGGTTTTTCCCATAAGGGTTTCCCAGGTGAAATATTGTGTTATGTGTGTATATGTTATCTTCTTTTTTCCTTTGATTCTGTATTTATTATTTTATAGATTTAGTTTATCGGGACCTTTTTGCTCTTCATTTGGTATCATAGCTATGTTTTTTAGCTTAATTTGAGGAGTAAGGGTTTTAACCCTATGATAAATTAATTCTTGAGTGGGATTCATACGTGAAAGAATAAAAATTAAGGAAAATGATGAGAAGCACACGGGTAGAGATTGAAAAAATTAATGGATAGAATTTTGAGTTATGGAAACTCAAGATGAAGGATCTGTTGGTTGATAGAGATAAGTGGATTGTGATCTCGGGAATAAAACCAAAATTAATGATAGATGAGGATTGGATGAATATGGATAGTAAGGCAAGGAGTTCTATCATATTGTGCTTATTTGAATCAGTATTATTGAATGTATCAAAAAAAACAACTCCATATACTCCACAATAGAATGGATGAACATAACATTGATGGATAAGGCCAAAAGCATGCTAAGTGGTGTAGGGTTAGAAAGGAAATTATGGATAGAAGCCATGTTAACTACTTGTTACCTCATCAATAGATCTCGTACCTCAGCTTTGGTGGATAAGACTCCACATGAAGTGTAGACTGGTAAGAAACCCTCACTTAGGCATATAAAGGTTTTTGGTTGTGATGTTTATATGTATGTCCTAAAAGAGAAAAGGACTAAGCTAGACTATAAATCTAAAAAATACATATTTGTGGGTTATAGTATTTGTGTTAAAGGATATAAGTTGTGGAACCTAGTAACATAGAATATTTTTTACAATCATAATATGATCTTTAGAGAAAAAAATGGGTTCCAAAATAAAAAATGCAACTAAGAAAAAAACCTGAAATAGTTCAAGTAAAATTGCAACAGGAGGAAGAACCTGTGGTAGAACCTGGTGCTATAGAAAATGAACTATAGAAAGAATCTGAAGAGGAAAATTTAGAGGAATAAGGTGAGGAAGATAAATATACAAAGCTTAAAACTCTATGTTTGAGGAGATCATATCGAGTGAGAAGAAACCTAGAAAGGTATAGCCCTTAAAATATTTTTTTTGCATTTAATATATCAGTTAATGATGAAGAACCAAAGACTATAAAGAAGGCACTTAATTCAAGGGATAATAAGTCTTGGAAAAGGGCTATGGAGGAATAAATGGAGTCCCTGGATAAAAATAATATGTGGGACTTGGTGAAATTATCCCTGGAAGAAAACTAGTTTGTTGTAAGTGGGTATTCAAGAAGAAGTACAATATAGAAGGAAAATTGAAGAAGTACAAGGTTCGCTTGGTAGCAAAAGGATTTTCTCAAGTTGAGGAAATTGAATTTGGTGATATTTTTTCTCCTATGGCTAAACTAACTTCAATTAGATTTTTGTTGGCTATTTCTAATACTTTTGATCTTGAAATTGAATAGATGGATGTAAAGGCAACATTTCTACATGGTGATCTTGATGAAGACATATATATGTTACAACCAGAATTATTTAGGGTAAAATATAACGAGGACTTGGTATGCAAGTTAAAAAAGACTCTTTACAACTTGAAGCAATCTCCAAGGATGTGGAACCAAAAATTTGATAGGTTTATTTTGACACTTGACATGGAAAAAGCAAAGTAGATCCATGTGTGTATTTTAAACAAGGTGAAAACTTTGTTATCATTGTTTTGTATGTGGATGACATGTTAATTGGTAACAATAAGGATATGATAAAGTCACTTAAATATTAATTATATTTTGAATTTGACATGAAGGATTTGGGTGCTAAAATTTTTATTTTGGGTATGAAAATAATAAGGGATCATGCAAATAGAAATTCGTGGTTAAATCAAAGGAAATATGTTGATTTTATATTACAAAGGTTTAGGATGCATGATTGTAAACCAGTATGTACTCCATATCCTATTGGTCAAAAATTATCTATTGAAAAGTGTCCTAAAATAAATGAGAAAATTGAAAAAATGCATCATTTTCCTTATTCTAGCGTTGTTGGTAGTCTATGGTTTGTACTAGACTTGATATTGCACATGCAGTGGGAGTAGTTAGCAAATATATGTCCAATACAGGAAAGGAACATTGGACTACTATGAAGAGGATCTTTAGATACTTGCATGGAACTTTAGACTATGTTATCTATTACCAAGGAAAATTTGGAGATAGTAATATTGTAAATCTATAAGGTTTTATGGATACTGACTAGGCTACAGATCTAGACAAGAGAAGATCCACAAGTGCTTATGTGTTCAAAATATTTGGAGGGGTAGTAAGTTGGATGAGTAAAAAGTAATCAGTGGTTGCTTTTTCCAAAATAAAGGCAGAGTACATTATAGCAACTCATTCTTGTAAAGAAGCAGTATGGCTATAGAGGTTGTGTTCAACATTTGGCCTTAAGTAGAAGGCTATGCGAATTGATAGTGATAGTCAGAGTAATATTTTTGGCCAACAATCCTAGTTTTCATGATCATTCAAAACATATTGATATCAAGTACCATTTTGTGAGAGAGATGGTTGAAGGGAATTGGGTGATGCTGGAGAAAGTTGATATAGATAATAATGTTGTTGATTCATTAACAAAGGTTGTACCTACTCAAAATAATTCTTGGTGTAGAAGATCTATGGGCATGGTTGCACTTAATAGTTAAAAATGGTAGTTTTTGACCCTTATGGAAAGTATTCAACAAGTGGAAGAATGTTGGAAATATGTTGAATATTTTCCATGTTATTTTGGTAGGGTTAACTATAAAAGTTACTGGACACTCTCATGTATCCTTACTAGGGTTTTAGGGTTTCTTAAGCTATTTTTAGAACCATATGGGTTATTTGTAAAATATATTCTTGTGTTGTTATTTAATTGCACTTGCATCATGGTTTGAAGTGAGATGAGATATGAACATTATTGTATTGGAGATGGTTAAGTTTATATAATAAGGAGATATTACTATGCTAAGTTTTCTCTTGCAAGGATTTCCCAGGTGAAATATTGTGTTATGTGTGTTTCTGTTATCTTATTTTTTCTTTGATTATGTATTTACTCTTTTTCTAGATTTAGTTTATCAAGGATATTTTGCTCTTCAAAAATATATGATCAATCAACATGTAAAGAAATAAAATAATAATATTGTGTTCTTGCATGTAAGAAATCAAAATAATAGGAGAGGAACAATACAAAGTGAAAGGGTAGTGTTTGAAAGAGGAAATGCATCATGACAATTTAAAATAGATAAAAATAAATTGATTTGATATTAATAAACTTTATATTTTACAAATAAGCCTTTTTGGTTACAATCGACCTCCCAAAATGAAGGATTTTCCTTTACAAGTAAGATCTATGGTGTCACAAGTTATCTCCTCAATCGCACAACAAGTTGTGGGAGGGTTTAGAAGGCATTTTTATTGACCTCTTAAGCCTCTATGTGTATCCAATACCTACATACAAGCTCACAATGATTACATCAATAGCATATGCGATACTTTTCAAGATGAGACCCAAAACTGTGAAAGAGGGTTACAAAAGCAAATAGAACATTACAAAACTTTACAAAATCAAGTGCAAAAGTTACAAAAATGTATAAAACCTAATAAAATACCTAATTTACCTTTATGTGTAGTCTATGGCTAATCTGGAGTCATTGATGGCCCTAAGGCTCAACCACCCAAGTTAGTTGGCTCTCTTGTGTAGTTGCCCAAGGTAGTTGAGCTCTTGTATAACTACCTAAGGAAATTTATCTATATTCCTCAAAATGGGCTAAAAAATTATGAGAACCTTACTCTGGTTGTTAGGAACCTACCCTCAAAATTTTAGGGCAATATAAATATGAATGAGGAATTTATTCTTAAAATAGTGAATGCGGGTTTGGCTCCTATCTGGCCATCCTAGGTTGTTGCCTTTGCTTCTTTGTAGCCACCTAGGGTGGTTATGCCTCTGCTCCTATGTAGCCTCCATGGGTAGTTGTGCTCCTATATAGTTTCCTTGGGTGGTTGTGCTCCTATATAGTCACCTGGGTAGGTGTACTCCTATGTAGTTACCTTGGGCAATTGTGCTCCTGTATAGTCACCATGGGCGATTGTGACTATTATTTGGTAGAGGGTTTCAATCTTGGATTCGAGCCTTCCTAGATTTATTTCAAGGATTTTGTTGTAGATTCGATTCAGTTTTAGTTATCGATGGTGGGTGTGGATACAAAAAAAGGATTATCAAATACTTCCAAGAGCCTCCATGGTTGAATATTTTGAGCTCTCTGAGTGGTATACCTATAATCACAATGTCAAACACATACACAACAAAATCAAATAAAATTTGGGTAGAGTTTCATTATCATTTTGTGCACACCTTGAAAGTGAATTTGGGACCTATTTGTAAAGTCTCCCATGGATGGAGGAGAGTGATGAGGATGGAAGAGAATGAGTGACAAGTGGCTTGGGTGAGAAAATGGAGGAATCTTAGGTTTCCCTACTTGGTTGGACAAATGTGCAAGTTTTCTTGTCTTGGGCTATGATGCATCATGATGTGCCATAACACCTTATGATATGCCATGATGCATTATGATGCACAATGACACATTATGATGCACCTCACTAATGCTTTTTTTTTAAGAGATTCCTCACCCATAAAAATGATATTTCTCATCAATATGCTTGGGTGGAATCCTTACCCAAACACATTTAATGAGCTTAGAATGTGGAGGAAAGAGGGGAATTAAATACCAACTGGAGTTAATATGAACCAGAGTTAAAAGTAGTGGAGTGGCCTCATGATGACCATGGTTAGGCGTAGGAAGGGGCTAAAGTGGTTCAAAGGGGCTAGAATATTCAACATTAATAATTTATAAGGTTGTAATATATTAATTAAAATAATTGCACACATTATTAAATATTAATATTAACCATTGCAAATGTGACAATTTTTAGGTGTTTATAGATGCCCCTGATGAGGCCTAAAAATGCCTCATTTTTACACTATGTTTGACATATAAAAACTACCATATTATTAAGTTAAATTCCAAATAGTTGATTAGAATATATATTTGTTAAGTTTTTGCATGTTTTTATGTTAGGAGCATTATATCTCTATTTTTGACTATTTTTAGCATTTTGTGATTGCTTTTGCTTGATTAAGTAGCAAATATAAAATATGCATTTCAAATAGCCAAATGTGGTATGCTGATATTCATTAACTTCACAATGGTTTATGAATTTTTTCCTGCCCTTCAAATTTTTTAAAGTCCACATTGAAGCCAAATTATTAGGACTGTTCTAAATCTGGAAATCTACAAAAAATAACCATATAAAAATTAGCAAGCTGTCACTTTATAGGAGCACCTTGAATTTGTCAAGCAAAGCATGAGGAAATTGATGGAATAAGTTTAGAAGGACTACATAAGACATATGACCTATTTAGAAGCATTACCACATGGTCTAAATAGGCAGCAACAGGGTATAACAGAGCAGGGATAATTGTGCAGCACTGTTGCACTATTTTAGCATGGTTACTTGGTGAATAAAGTGTATAAATTTGGTAGCAACTTGATGTAATTATTCATGTTGATATTTGAATTATTTTCCCATGTTATAATTTGTTGAACTTGCAAGAAATGCCAACATTTTACAACTGTGCAACAAATCTGGAAAATGCAGCAGTTTACCATAAATTTCATCCAACTACCAATGAATAGCAAGGCATGGAATTCACACATGGAGAAGGATAAAAACTATTGCAATCAGTTCCTGAGAGATAACCCACCTGAGAAAAGTAGCTGAGATCACTTGAAGACCACATAGTTAGTAAATCCTAAGAGCTTCAGATTGAGTAGACATATTCGGATTGACAGAACGTAGTTTCTTCATATTAAGCCAGTTATCTTCAGATTGATAATAGAAAGTACTTTTTGACTATTTTTTTATGGTGGAAAAAGGGAAATAAGGTTGAGAAGGTTAATGAAAATATCCCCCAGCTGTATTTATCATCCTTGCCATCCAAAATCCACCATTCATGGGAAAATCAATTGATCCTCTTCTAGGATAAAACCGGGAAATGCTTCAACATAATAAGATTTGATCTACAGGATAGAAATAGTATATTTTATATTTGTAAATATATCTTATGCATCTATAAAAGGATAGCTCCCTTCTTGGTTGAGCTAGGTAGGAATTAGAATAGAGGAGAGTAGTAGCAGCAGCAAATAGGACTGTACAACAATTATCCGTAATAATTTTTAGCATGTTTTGACAAAGAATAAAAGTGCAATCTTTTTGTCAATTTTTGTTCTGAGTGTTAATTAGTTAAGGAGTGTTTTTACACCTCCTTCTAGATCAGGAAGTATGGGCCCACTTTCAGGTCTAGAAGGAGGATTTTTATAGCAGGTTTTAATCTATAATTTTGCTACAACAAAATTAACAAATTGCTTGCCAGATTTCATTTTCTTGTTTTAAGTTTGTATTCTATTATTTATGTTTTTTTCATTATGTGTTTGTACAACTAATGTGTGTGTGTTAGCTGACAAATTAGATTAAATATTTGTTTCCATGTTCCCTTTCCTTTTCATGTTCTTTACTTTTATGTTTCAACTACTTTCAATTTTAGAAGATTTCATTTTGCTGTCAATTCCTATAGCAGAAGATTGACGACCTTTTGTGGTAGGATATTGACAGGTGTTTTTAGCATAGATTTGATTTCAGCATCATTTCAATTTAGCAATTTCACTTTTTTTATTTCAATTCTGCAAAAGTAGATTAGATTTTAATTCAACCATTTCCAATTCTTGCAATTGTAGTTAATTGTTAAATTATACAATTTAGATTTAGTTTTCAATTCCTGTAATTTATTTCAATTTCCATTCTATAGACTAGGTTTAGTGTGACACCAAAAGGCTAAACCAAAATTTGCTTCACCAATAAATACTTGAAATATGAATTCCTGAATTGCACTCTACCCTAACCTTCTATCGTAAATAGCCTTGGACACCACCCCGGATTGATAAATCATTGATATTAAATGATGAAACTCAACGTCACTCATCATTTTTGCACCTTTTCCAGGGATCATGGTGTTGTTATAGGGTAAAAGTAGTCAAATTATTATTATTGTGCTAAGTTATGAAGTTCGGAGTAAAATCTTAATGTAATAGACGGTATAAATAATAATTATTGATAGTTGCATTTCAGTCCATTTAGAAAACAAGCAACCATAGGGAGGTGATCTTCACACTTGGGGGTTAAATTGCCTATGTTTGAAATTCTTGATAAAAATTGAAAGAATTCATCATCCTCATTATCAAGAAACATAAGATCTCTTGAAAAATTTAGAAGAGCCATATGCTAGTACTACCCTTTTTATATCCATATCATCAGGGTAGTATAAAAAAATTTGTACTGGGTGTTGGGAAGATATCATGGTAGATATACAAGACTATCCCTTGAACAAAATATCCATATCAGCTACTTGTAGCATTTATTCATAGGGACATATCATTAATAAATGCCATTTACTTCCATAACTTAGAGATGCAAAATTTGTTGCCTAATCTGAATTCTTCTCAAAGAGAGATCCCAACAACAAAAAACAGGGCAAGTAAATCAACCACCACCTTCAGCCCAACTTGTGGCCAATATGAATAATACAAGACAGGCAACCCCTGTCTATGTAAGCTGAGTCTATTAAAAAAAATCATCACAAAACTTTTGCTCAATAAAAATAGAAGTTTGCAGCTCAACGGTGATCCTAGAGTTTTGCCATTATTGCTTAAATATTGTTAGGGTTTTACCGCTCTAAATCGCAACCTATCAATTCTTAGCCTACAAAGACAATAGTTGATCTCATTAGAGGTGATCCTACCTGACAAGTAGTTGATCTGCTAAGTTGTACACTTCTTGTCTTATTGTGCAAATCAAAAACATGTTTAGTTAAATTATCTTTTTTGGCCCAACCTGTGATCAGTTTAAATAATACAGGATAGGAAGCCCCTATTTATGTAGCTAAATCTGGTAAAAAAAACCTACAGGAAATGTTATTGACTGTAGCAACATCCAACTGTGCTCAAAAAAGAACTTACCTGAGCTTGAAGAGATAAAAGTCAATGGAGATACACAAAAACCCTTTAGTCCAGACACAAAAATCAGCTTTGGATAAAGGAGAAAAACTGGAAAAGCTGCACATAGAAAATTTACTTCCATTAAGGATAAATTCTGTCCTCCTAAGAATGAAACAAAATAAAGTACAACTAAGGAAATTCTTGAACATTATTGACCAATTGACTTATGAACAAAAAGCAAAATTGTTTGCTATTTTGAAACAATATTTCAATCCCTTTGCATAGAATTACAAGGGTATGTCAAGATTTCATCTTGATCTATGCACTTAACATATTTGAGAATCGGTATTGAATTATTTCAAGTATAAATTGACAATATTTTGCTGATTAGGACGCATGGATAAACACTTGATTGAAGAAATTTTTAGATATGAAGAAGTGTTTCTTTCTCCCATTGGTGATTCACAGAGGAATTTAGTGGTGAATGGATATTGGCTTCAGGTATACCATACACCATTAACTAAGGAGGAGTTCTTGAGGTAAACAATTGGATGTACACAAAATGGAGGAGAATTTCTCTTCCATGTCAGATTCAGAGTGATGATAAAAGTTTGAAAAAAAGAAAAAAAAGAAAGAATAATCTTGCTTGTGAACTTCCTTCATGGGCACAAGAAAGATGAGAAAAGTTTGAAAATTAGAAAAAAAAAAGAAAATAAAAGAAGAAAAAGAGAGAAAAAATCAGAAAAAAACATGTCCCACAAAATGGGGATACATGAGGACAAGCATCAATTTCAGCATGGAGGAGGAAAAATGAAGTTAACACTTCATTTCCAGCAATAAGGAGTTAAATGATGACATAATCAGATTCTTACTACTCATCTAGAAAGGAAGGTTGCATAATTGTTACAGATTTTAGCAGAAAAAGATGGTGTTTTCATACAAATATTGACATATTATTGCAGAATAAGAATTGTTCTCATCCAAATAAGAGTGAGAGACATTCTCTCTCATTGTAGCCTCATGAGAGACACTCTTTTATTGAGGCACTTGAATTTTTTTTTTTGACATAAGCTGGTTGAAAACCATAAATGGCAGCCTCTTCTGATGAAAAAAATAGATGAAAAAAAAAGAGAAGAAAAAAAAATGAAAAAAAAAGAGAAAAAAAATGAATAATTCAGTAGTGAAAACCTCTTTGAGGCGTTGTTGAGTTGGCTTGCATGAAAATCAGTTTTTCTGCATGCATTGCCTTGTTGATCCACCCATCTTTGTTTCACCATTGTAAAAATATCACACTGCACATGTGTATGTTTATGTTTTCAAATAGCTTGGTAACAATCATCAGAAGCAACTTGTAAGGTGCATGATCAATTTTTAGGATAGTAAGGTATGTGTTTCTTGCATTTAAGTCATAGTAAGAATTTAGCATTTAATGTATGATAATTGGTATTTGGCATAAAACTATTCATACAATATTGGCAAGTTGAAAATGGAACATGTTTAAGATGTCAAGAAACACCCCCTTCTGCCCTTAGTTGCATGGGAGCATCTGAAGATTTAGTTTTACTACTACTGTAATAAAATAGTAATGAATAACATCTAAACAAAAGGATAGAGATGAGATTTTTGATGTTATGGAAGGCTTACTTACCCTAGAGATGGATCCAAAATAGAATCTGTAGCTAACTTTTGCATAGAAAGTCATTTTTGTATTTTTGGATGAATCTTCAGAATAAAATAGGCTATCTTCGAAATGAACAAGATATTCAAAATAATCAAAAATTGTACCAGAATTGCTGAAAATGTTGCAAAATAGTAAAAATAGTAGGGTACATCAAATATTGAGGTTCCTAAGGCTCTACCACATGTAAGTACATCCCTCAAGCATTTCAAAATCAAAATTTTATCAATTTTGTTCAAAAGGTGCAAACAATAGAAATAGGCATTTAGGTTAAAATGTTGTTAAGAACAAAAAATTTCACCAATAGTAGTGCATCTGCCAAATATGGTTCCACAATAAGGCTATTGCAACATGAATCACATGATACCAAGCCTTTAAGAGGTACCTTGCAACACTAAAACTTGTAGAAGGGCAGAAAAAGAGTTAAAATTGTAGTAATTTCATAAATTGCAATATTGAAGGATGAAAGTGCAAAAGTCAAAAAGTTGCAAGTTGCAAATGAAAAAAAAAAGATATGCAAGAAAAGAAAAAAACCAGAATAAAAAAAAAATTGAAAAAAATTGATTGAAAAAAAAATTGCAAGGTTGTAAAAAAATGAAATACCTATGCTTAAATTGAAAAATGCTTGGTGTAGTGTAGCAAGGAGAAATTTCTCAGGTAGCAGGTGGCAAAGGATGTTTTTCACAAGGATAAAACCAGCATATTACTATGGCCTACTAGGATGCATGAGGGCATGCATCAGTTCAAGCTGGGGGGATGATGAGACCTGAAAATGCCTCATTTTTACACTATGTTTGACATATAAAAATTGCCATATTATTAAGTTAAATGCCAAATAGTTTATTAGAATATATATTTGTTAATTTTTTACATGATTTTATGTTAGGAGCATTATATCTCTATTTTTGACTATTTTCAGCATTTTGTGACTGCTTTTGCTTGATTAAGTAGAAAATAAAAATATGCATTTCAAATAGCCAAATGTGGTATGTTGATATCCATTAACTTCACAATGTTTTATTAATGTGTTACTGCCCTTCAACTTGTTTGAAGTCCACATTGAAGCCAAATTATTAGGATTGTTCTAAATCTAAAAATCTGTAGAAAATAGCCATATAAAAATTAGCAAGCTGTCACTTTATAGGAGCACCTTGAATTTGTCAAGAAAAGCATAAATAAATGGATAGAATAAGTTTAGAAGGACTACAAAAGACATTTTATCTATTTAGAAGCATTCCCACATGGTCTAAATAGGGAGCAACAGAGTATAACATAGCAAGGATAACTGTGCAGCACTGTTGCACTATTTCAGCATGGTTACTTGGTGAATAAAGTGTATAAATTTGATAGCAACTTGATGCACTTATTCATGTTGATATTTGAATTATTTTTCCATGTTATAATTTGTTGAACTTGCAATAAATGCCAACATTTTACAATTGTGCAGCAAATATGGAAAATGCAACAATTTACCATATAAATTCCAACCAGCTACCAATGAATAACAAGGCATGGAATTCACACATAGAGAAGGATAAAAGCTACTGTAATCAGTTATTGAGAGATAACCCACCTGAGAAAAGTAGCTGAGATCACCTGAAGACCACACAATTAGTCAATTCAAAGAGCTTCGGATTGAGCAGACATCTTCGGATTGATAAAATGCAGTTTCCTCGAATTGAGCCAGTTATCTTCATATTGACTTTTTGATTATTTTATGATGATGGAAAAAGGGAAAGAAGGTTGAGAAGGTTAAGAGAAAATATCCCCTAGTTGTCTTTATCGTCCTTGCCATCCAAAAGCCACCATTCATGGGAAAATATCAATTGATCCTCTTCTAGGATAAAACCAAAAAATGTTGTAGCATAATAGGATTTGATCTATAGGATAGGAATAGTATATTTTATATTTTTAAATAGATTTTATGCATCTATAAAAGGATAGCTCACTTATTGGTTGAGCTAGGTAGGAATTATAATAGAGAAGAGTACTAGCAACAACAAATAGGACTGTACATCAATTATTTGTAACAGTTTTTAGCATGTTTTGACAGTAATAAAAGTGTAGTCTTTTTGTCAATTTCTGTTTTGAGTGTTAATTAGTTAAGGAGTATTTTTACACCTCCTTCTAGATCAGGAATTATGGGCCCAATTTCAGATCTAGAAGAAGGATTTTTATGACAGGTTTTAATCTGTAATTTTGCTGTAGCAAAATTAATAGATTGCTTGCCATATTTCATTTTCTTGTTTTAATTTTGTATTATATTATTTATGTTTTCTTCATTATGTTTTTGTATAGCTAATGTGTGTGTGTCAGCTGAAAAATTAGATTAAATATTTGTTTCTATGTTCCCTTTGCTTTTCATGTTCTTTGCTTTTATGTTTCAACTACTTTCAATTTCAGCAGATTTCATTTTGTTGTCAATTCCTATAGCAGAAGATTGATGACCTTTTATGGTAGGATATTGATAGGTGTTTTTAGCATAGGTTTTATTTCAGCATCATTTCAATTTAGCAATTTCACTTATGTTATTTCAATTCTGCAAAAGTAGATTAGATTTTAATTCAGCCATTTCAAATTCTTGTAATTGTAGTTAATTGTTAAATTCTGCAATTTAGATTTAGTTTTCAATTCCTATAATTTATTTCAGTTTCCATTCTATAGACTAGGTTTAGTGTGACACCAAAAGGCTAAACCAAAATCTGCTTCACCAATAAATGCTTGAAATTTGAATGCCTGAATTACACTCTACCCTAACCTTCTATCGTAAACAACCTTGGACACCACCCTGGATTGATAAATCATTGAGATTAAATGATGAGACTCAACGACACTCATCAGCCCCTTTTTATACCACATTGTATGAAAACACAATATGATACAAAAATCTATGAAACCGATCGATGGATTGATGATGGATAGTGACAATAATTGGTGAATGATGAAAATGAATTTTTCCTTGTGAAGGGTGATGAAAGATTATCTCAAATCAAGAATAGTGTAAGATGCCCCAATTATGGAAGTGAAAAATGCCCTTGAATATTTGCCTTTAATGAATTGATGAGATCAATTTGATTAGAATTTTGAGTCTTAGAATCAGGGTTTTTATTAGAACTTTAAAAAAGATGAGTTCTGCTATTTTCCCTAGTAGAGGGAGGGTTAATGATAATATTGGGAAAATATTATCAGACACATATAACTCCAAAATTGGGTGTTTATATATATAATTAATTTAAGATAAAATTTATGAGTATTTGTCAACCCCCTCAAGCAACAAGTGGATGGTGAGATATGGGAAAAAAAACATGAGTCGATTGATAAAAGATGAATAAAAAATATGACAATGATGGCATGCAGAAGGAAAAGAAGGAAAGTTGTTCTAATGCAAGAAAGTAAGTGTAATATTGTTGGAATATATTACATTATTTGGTACATGCTAATGTACCAACTTGGGTATATCCTTAGATTAGAAAGAGTGTTCTATATTAGAAGTTATGATTTAATTTATGCAATGTAATAAGTGCACAAGTATTATTAAAGTGTGCAAAGTATTTTGGTATTGTAAATGTGCATAGTTGTCCATGTGCACATGTATCCTTAGAATAGGAAATGGAAGAGTCTCTAGAAGAGTGAAGGTCAAGAGTGATTCATATGAATAGTAACATTACATTATATATGTAGTGTATGTGTATATGTAAAGTGACACGGTATAACAGGATATGTCTTGATACTTTCAAAGCTATTGTACCATTTTCATGAACATTTGTTAATGACAAATTTATGAGTGATTGTTGAAGTTATTTCTAATTTTTATACTTCTAGAATATTGCCATTATCATATATATCATATTGCAACTTTATTATTGATCTTTTGGTGAATTTTATCGTAAGTATTAAGCTTCAAAATCTAACAATGGTATCAGAGCCACAACAAGGTTTTGACTTGCACAACTTTTAAAGTTATAAAGGAGATTTCAATTGGTGAAGGAAAAACTAGTGAAGTTAAGGATATTATATTTGGAAATAAAAACTAGAGAAGATTGAAGATTTACCTATTCCAAGAATAAATTCGGGATAGGAGATTTCAAGTCTTGAAGATAGACCTTGACATTGAGGATATTGAGAGACCCAAGAAGGAGGTCTTATTGGAGAAGTTGGTAGATTGAAGAAGATTATAGATTGTAGATTGAATAGAGTCTTTCCATAGGGTTGAGGGAGAACTCATGAAGACTAGGACTCAACACATAATTATTTCCACTAGTTTAGAGAATAACTAGTGAATTTTATTCATTTTAGAATTCTAAAGTTTTTAATGCATTTGGTTACTACTATCTAAGTTTCTTGTTGCAAAAAATTAAGTCTCAGAAGTTGGAAAGCTTCCTACAATAGATAGAGAAGAATTTCACCTTTGTTATCTGAAATTCTATGTGCTTTTCTCATGTAGATATTAATTCTTTGTTGCAAAAAAGTAGACATTGAAGATTAATGAGGTCCAAGAGAGAGGTCTCATTGGAGACTAAAGATTGGAGATTGAAGGCTACAGATTGAAGAAGTTGAAGAGACCTAAAAGAGGTCATATTGAAGAACTTCCATATTTGGAATATTGAAGATTGTAGATTGAATACTGTAGATTGAATATTGAGGAGACCTACATAGGAGGTTTCTATTGAATATAGAAGATTGGATGTAGAGGACTAAGAAAATATCCTATTGTAGAATTTAGAAGTAGTAGATTTTGGAGATCTAGGAAAGAGATATCATTGTAGAATTTCCATAGTTGGAAGATTGAAGGGGCCAAGGAAAAGTCTCATTGAAGTTTTGAGGAGAATAATTGAGGAATTTTAGAATTATAATACCTAAGGAGAAGAGGTCTCAAGAGAATTTGGAGGAGGAGAAGGCTAGAGAAAGCCTTATTACAATAATTGAAGGAGTGATTATTGGAGGAGTTGCAGAGAAAGCTTGAGGAAGGAGATTGCAAGCAAGGAGGAGTAACTTTGCAGAGTTGAAGAAGTGACCATTGAAGGATATTTGGATAAGGTTCATGATAGGAGATTGCAAGCAAGGAGAAGCTTTTGATAAGAAGGATTTGGAACAATTGTTGCCATATGACAAGAAGCCCAAGAGAAATAAGATTTTGGCAAGAAGTTTACCAAATTTTGGATAAGGTTTTTGAAGACCTCAAGACATTCAAATTCTTGAGGAAGGAGAGTGAAGGAGATAAAATTTGAAGTTAGAATTTGACAAGGATATTGAAGGAGAGTAGAATATTGAAGGAGCTAGAGTTTTGGGAAATTTAAGGACAACCATAGTAGTTTTGAAGGCTGAATTGAAAGGAGAAGGTTGGAGAATTTCGAGGATAAAATTGAAGGGTTGTAGAAGAGTAAATTACAATGAGTATAGAGCTGCATTTGGGTAGATTTTTGAGTTCCCTTGACCAGGATATTGAAAGAAGTAGATACAGTGAAAGAAGGCAGCAATTTGGAGTGTTTCGTTGCAGGTTTTGGACAGCAAAACAAAGGAGGAATTGACTTTGTAGTTGCAGAATTTTCTAACAGTGGACAAAATTAATAGCTATAATTTATAGAGTTCGAAGGAGCATATTCAGAGGAGATTTTGAGCCACATAATCAGGTTTTTTGGATAGCATTAGAAGAAGATAAAGAGTTATGATTTTGGAGAACTTTGAGGTAGATTTGGGAAGAGTTATTAGGCAAAAAACTAGTAGAAATTTGAGCAACAATTAAATATGTGAATTTGATAAGTTTTGTGAAGGAGAAAAAAGGTACAAAACTTACAAAATAGAGATTACAATAAGGGGTGAATTAAATCACCAAAGAAACTAGCAAAAAGGATACCAAAAAGGTATGCAATATTGGTGCAACATAAGTTCATTATTTGAGCATTTAAATCTATTTTACATTAAGTATTTGAGAGCACCATATTAGCCTTATTTGAAATCTGAATATAGAAGTTAAAAGGAGTCTTTAAACAAAAGTTTTAATAGTATTTACATCTTAAAATCTGCAAGATTAAAGTAGCAAGAATCTAAGCTATTTGGAAAGGAGAAATAAGAAGAGCATAACATTGTTAGTGAAAGTTGTTTTATAGCTCATAAGAATGCATATTTATTAAAGTGAAAGGAAGTAAATCAAAAGCATTAGTTTGGGTAAGTTAAAGACCAAGCAAAGGATTAAAAATAAAGTAGGTCTTTCAATGTCTAAAGACACTAGGTAGCCACAATTCAAAATGGAAGAGAAGAGGATCCGTTTGGAGTAGAGAGTGTTGTTATTGCTCAAGGAAGAGCCATCATTATCCATAGGAGAGCTACCACCATATAGTGAAGTGCCACCATAGTAAAGGAGAGCTACCACCATCCAAGTAGAAAGGATCACCACCATCTAAGGAAGAGCCACCACCAAAAGTGTTAAGCAAACCATCAAGTTTTTTCCCAAGGAGCTTGTTGTAGCCAAAATTGATACAACATGAATGTACCCATAATTTCAAAATTTTGAAGGTCCTAAAAGATATATTTTTGTGATAGTCTAATAAATATTTCAAATCTGGATAAAACATTTTATATTTTTATGAACATCTCCAACCCATAAGCAGCTTGATTTTTTATTTTCATTAAAAATCAAGGGGTTCCCCATCCAGTTACTTCAAAAAATATCATCACCTTTTTTGACCCATTTTGTCAAACAAAAATGATGAAATCCACCCTTCGATCGACTGACAGAAAGCATCTACCAAAAAATGCAATCTCCAAAGAACTGAGCACAAGGACATTTTGGTCGATAGAAAAGAGTATTTGATTGACAAGAAAGAACAAGCGGTTGAGCTGATGGTATTTTTACAAATAAGAAAAGTTTCAGTCGATCGATAAAAGGTTTTGTCCAACTACATAGGCCAAAGAGCTGAAGCAAGTAGAACGTGCAAATTTTAAATCGACCAAAAAAAAGTAAATTGCTGCCAAAAAATTTTGGTTGAACAAATTTGGTTCGTTAACACCCATTTTTGACTGATAATAGGAAAGCAATAGCCAAATATGAAAGGCATTTCAACTGATGCGAAGTAAATTCTAGCTGACTAACTAATCAGCTAATCGTGAAAAGTGATTACTTTTTCGATTGACCACAGTTATAGTCAACCAAAATCTTTATCGACCGAATATAAATCAAGTTGCTTGATGATAATATGTCATCAACTAAAAAAAATTAAGATAAATCCAAAACGTAAAAAGTCAATAAATTTTCCTTTGACTGGTGAAAAACAAAATACGGCCACTCAAATGAAAGCAAATATGTCATTCGAAGAAAAACCTTTTTCGATCAAACAATGGAAAATATTAGCTGAAGATTTATTCAAAGTGCTACCATTAAAAATATTTTGGTCAAGAGAAGAAGAGCATTAAGTACCCACAGCCGAACACATCCTCACCATTGAAAAGTCATTGACCGAAAAAAATCAACGAGAGAGATCAACCCAACCAATCAAAGGTAAAAATAGTGTAGATTAAGGTATACCATATTCTGATTCTAATGCACTATAGTTAGTTGAATATTATTAAACTAATCATCTCAAGGAGGTTTGAACTAGCTTTTCATGTAGAATGAACATAAATTAAATCATGCAACCACTGAATAGAAGCAAACGATCGAAAATACATAGTTAGCATGAAATGATTGACTGAAGAGAGAACACTTCAAACCGATCGACCAAACCAGGATCAATGATCATGGGTGCTTGTGCAACCTAGTACCAAATGACACATGTTGACTAGCTAATGGCACACGTACATGAGGGATCGTTGACTTAAAGAAGATCAGTGTTACATTAAAATCAACCACGATTAATGATACTCAAGACCAATTGAAATATCGTATGAATGCAAACTCCCCTACAGGTTCTGGCATACAAATTACACAAAACCACCAAATAGGAAAACAAAACATGACAGGATGATTCACTAACAAAGGATGGGGTGGCAAGATAAAATAAGTAATACAATTAATGGATTGTCTTGGCCTAGATAGAAACACTGTATCCTTCGTACTACAACAAAATAAATGTGAATTCTCATGTGCCAAATAGAGAGAGGACAATTCATAGATAACATAATAAAAATAGAAAATTAAATTAAGACAAGAATCGTCAGGTTAAAGCAAAATGAATCATCTTCTAAATCAACAAGACCTAGCTACCCATCGTCATCTGACATCATAATCTGCATCAACTAATCCTTTATATAGGAACAAAACCTATTCTAAAATCCAAGCTATAGTCCAAATATGGGTTGAAGTGTGTTGTTAGCAAGCTATATAAAGAGAATTTTGTGCATCTAGAGGACTCATGTCACCGGTTATAAAATAAAAAAGAGGTGCATAATGGAAGACCATTTACAAAAGAATCTCATGCCCTAATGGAATATAGTTAGTGTATTATCTCTTTGATGGATTATAGTTATGGAAGTACCGTGTTGTTGGTGGTTTCCTTAAATTTTGTACTTCTAGTTCCCTATCCTTCATCGTTGTTATGGAGTGCCCAATGCATCAGGTTCCTGTAATGAATCCTTGCTTCCTTGTATCCCAAGGTAAGCATCATGCGATTGAAGAAATCCCCTACTTCAATACAATTCACCTAAATTCTAGCATATTCTCAGTCAATGATCATTAGGCTATAGTGATTAATATACAATAAGATACTTGAGAGCTCACTTCAAGATAAATATATAAATCCATGAGCAATGAATAGAAGGTGGTGATAACTATGTCAATTTTTAGCTAATTCTGATGACACATTTTGAGTAAGTTAGATAAAAAGTCTATACAACACCCAGCTGATAATAAGGTAGGAGATGGTACCAGGTGGATGGTTTAGATACAAATGGTTTAGGTAGCTACAAACCTGCTACAACTATAATAAGGATGTCTATAGCCATAATAAGCATCAAGCTTTGACATAGCATATTTTTTCTAAGAGGCATACTCGAGTGCATGTTCTGTGTTGATGTATCTCCTTTGTTTTCTTTCTCATTTTCATCCCCTCATTCCTCCCATTGCTATGTATATTTTTGATAGGAAAGTTCCTAAGAAGCTGATAATAATTTTAAATTATTGAGACAAAGGTCTAGAGACTCGATTTTTACGATATTCGAATGGAAGAGTGAGAGGTCCTTGTTACGATATTCGAACGAGGATCTTTATTGTATTAATATTTTTAAGAGTTAAATGGTGATTCCAAGCCAAATCTTCATGTAATCTCATTCAAATATTAATACAATCATGGGCTTCTTTCCTGTTATCTTTCTATGTTTAGATTTGTGTATATCTTTGTTATGGGTTACATTATTTGAATGCATAATTAATGCTTCTCTCATTGGTCAACTATTATGTTTATTGCGATGTTCGAATAAACATAATTGCACCGATTATTTCATCTCTATTTTTTTCTATTTTCATTGAAATATTATTAAATATTACTACAATAGCCCAAAGGATTAAAGTACTGGTCATACATAAGGAATAATAAAACTATTATTGTTTTACCTTGGTCAAAATTTATAATCGTTAATTCATCACCATAAATTTGGAAGAGCATGAACTTAAAGAGTTTAAGCTCACCTCAAGGGTATCCTTACCATACTTGGTCTATCTAGAAAATATTAAAGAACTCTATTCCAAAGTTAAAGAGGCATGTCGACTAGAGCCTGTAATAGCCCGTTGGTAGTAGGTTTTCCTATAGCGTGACATATTATCCTACGGATGCAAGAAAAATCCTCAACAGAGCCCAAGAAAATACGTTCTTGCATAGGAGTGCAAGTGAATATGTTGAGAAGATAGAAGGATTGGAGATTAGGGAAAATTTTAGGTTGGTGGATATGTTACATGCAAAGGACACGTGTTAGAAGAGGCAAAGGACAAGCTTAAGTGTCAAATCAACACCCAAGTTGAAAGAAGGTATTATAATCCTCAATGAGTAACACTTAGGATGTTATAATATCATTCACCCAGGCAAGGATATGTTATACATGCTTCAGAAGATGAAATCAAGGTATTGGAAGAGTCTAAGTGCCATGTGGCATGTATAATATGGAAGGTCAATAGAGTTGAAGAACTTCAAGCACCCATTTCAAAGTGGGAATGTTCTTTAAGAAGCCAAAGATAGAAGAGTTGAAGATTTTTTTGCAGAGAAGCACTAGAGAAGGCATTAATTAAAGGTTTGAGTGGGAATAAGATGAAACACACCACTTGGTAGTGTAAGGAGTCAAAGAATCCAAGATAAAATGTTGGAAAGCACCTATTTGGGAGCCAAAGTTATCTTGGCCAATTAGAGTGAGAAGGCAAAACATTTTCCAAGAAAACCCAAAGTATAGAAAATGTTTCATAAAAGTGGGAGCACCTATAAGAAGACAGTCAACCATTATTGACCAGAGGGAATTACCATGGTTAAAGTTAAGGTAATTCATTTTATTCAAAGTTTATTTATGCACATTCAGAATAGGAGATATAAGGAATATATACACTTATTATTTTCTAAGGATAAAAGTGAACTTATATACTTTGGAGGGATAAGAATTAAAAGTTGAAACCTTAGAAATAAGATTAATGGTATTTAAGAGTTTTGTGAAGCATTGAAATTTAGTTTAAAGGAATTGAAAAATTAAATTTAAAGTTTTGTAATTTGGTTTTATAAAATAATTAGAAATATTTGCAATTTAATTTGATTGGAGTAATAAGGTTTTCGACATCAAATTAAGTTTATAAAATTTGCAAATATTCTTTTATGGAATTTCTAAATTTCTAAGTTTGGAGTTATAAGGTATTCAACACCAACATTGGATTAAGAAATTTAGAAGAGATTATATTCTTGAGATTAGGAAGTCATAAGGTAGTCAATCTCAAAGGGTTAAAGTTTTTCAAAATTGTTCTTTTTAATCAAAAGGTTAGTTTAAAAGGAACCATGGAAAATTTTATACAGGATTCAATGATTTAAGATGGTTCAACAATTTACTTAGATATAAGAGTGATAAGAAGGAAAATACAAGAGAAGAATCAATATGGTCTAGAAGGATTTCTAAAAATTCACAAGCTAATGGTTTGGCAAAAATAGATTCTATAGAGTTATTTTCTAATGACATGATAAAGGGAATTGATAATATCTATATTAATAAAGATATTGATCAGAAAGATGTCCTACAAATTTGTGAAAGGAACAAATATAGAATAGTTTCATTTGTAAATAGTTAGTTTAATTATTTTATCAGGAAAATTGATAAACTTGATTCTTCTATGACAAGTGATAAAAAAGTTGGGATATTTTTACAGTGTACTTACTGCAATAGATCTGGTCATGAAAAAGCAAACTACTGAAATTTCCATCCATGTGAATATTATGGAGGAAACACTCATTCATATTTCACCTGTTACTATAAAGAGAAGTTCTATAAAATATTTGAAGATAAATTGATATTCATATTATATAATCTATTTCAAGTTCTTATTTCAGAAGCATCCACTAACGATGAATTCAAGCTAAAAAATTTTGAAGATCAAGGAGACAGGTCATTCAGAGAGCCAAACGAAAGAAAATGAATCAATTATGATCCACCTATGACTTAACAGGTTTTGAAATCTCTTGTTCACCAAAGAAACATGTAAGCTTTCAAAAACAAAAGTTCTTTCAATCACCTTGAAATACAGAAGACAAGAAAAGAAAATACGAAGACTGAACCAGAAGAAGAAGAAGAAGAAGAATATGACTGGACCAAAGAAGAAGGTCCATATTGAAGACTAAATTCTTCAATAACAAAATAATGTAATATAGGGGGTGTCGGAATATATTACATTATTTGGTACATGCTAATGTACCAAATTGGGTACATCCTTAGATTAGGAAGAGTGTTCTAGATTAGAAGTTATGATTCACTTTATGTAATGTAATAAGTGCACAAGTATTATTAAAGTGTGCAAAATATTTTGGTATTGTAAATGTGCATAGTTGTCAATGTGCACATGTGTCCTTAGAATAGGAAGTGGAAGAGTCTCTAGAAGAGTGAAGGACAAGAGTTCTCTATATGAAGAGTCACATTACATTATATGTAGTGTATGTATATATGTAAAGTGACAAGACATGACAGGACATGTATTGATACTTACTTGATACTTTCAGAGCTATTGTACCATTTTCATGAACATTTGTTAATGACAAGTTTATGAGCGATTGTTGAAGTTATTTCTGATTTTTATACTTATAGAATATTGCCATTATCATATATATCATATTGTAACTTTATTATTGATATTTTGGTGAATTTTATCTTAAGTATTAATCTTCAAAAGCTAACAAATCTAATGTATGAGAATAAATCTAATCTAAAGTGAAATTTGATAAATAGATTGATTGGATTTGATTTGATGATCAATTGAGTAATTGAACCTTTTTATTGATTGATTGATTGAGTCTTTTGCTTGCTTAATGGGGTGATTAAACCTTTGGATTGCTTGATTGAGCCTTTTTATTGATTGATTGAGCCTTTTTATTGACTAATGGAGCCTTTGATTGAGAATTTGATTGATTGATTGATTTAATTCTACTTTTATCCCAGCAAAATAAAGGGGAGATGATGGTGAGTAAATATTTTTTAAAATGTGAGCTTTCTTTTATTTTTTAAATGATATGAATATAATGTATGTATGTGTGGATAAAATGACTATAATGAGATGCATGTGATGATACTCATAATAGATGATTCAAATTATGAAATGATAAATGTGACTAATATGATATGTAATGGTTATGAAATGATGAATGTAATAATATGGATATATATATATATATATATATATATATATATATATATATATATATATATGCATGTTTTATTATCATTCAAAAATACCTAGCGATGCATCACTACCCATGAATAGTCTTATGAATCAAGAGCATCAACATAATGATACTGATATAACTGCACAATGGAATGGAGTGAATGTGACAATATGGATACAAGAAATGAATTTTCATTTCTTATATCCTAGGATGGAAGAATTAAAAAGTGCTTTCAGGAAGCTCAAACACCCTAGTGACATCGATAAAACTCATATACTAATAAAATAAGCACTTGAAGATACTAAGACCAACCAAGGGAGTCAAGTTGTTCAAGGACTAATGTGTATGCAATGATGTTTATTTATAATTTTTAATGAGGTAGGATTGACTAATTGTGACTCAAGCCATTATAAGCTATATCATCCATGAGTGTACATAGTTCTATGTAAAATAAGGTCGCTAATGTGATAGACATATCGCCACACAAGGGCATACTCCACTACCAATCAGGTATCTATAGCCCTAATGGAGATAGCTCTACAATCCTTTGACGTTGTTCCATTGTTAGCCAGACATCCATAGCCCCGATGGAGATGCCTAAAATCCCCTAGGATCCATGATAATTGATACAACTAATGATAATGCCTTTTTTTTTCTTGCAAGATGGATTCTTGGGGACGTATTATGGCATGATAGGATGAGCAGGGGAAACCGTTCACTTTATGGCCAGAGGGATACTTGGTTTCATATTTCCTAGACTCAAAATATGATTAATATATGTGATGTGTGTATGATCCAAGAGAAAATCTGAGGTAATCAGGAAGGCCTATAGCAGTCAAGTGATACATGACTTTAAATGAAGATTAACTGAGATACTAGATATGGTTGAACAATCCAAAGAACCCAAAGAGTATCCAAACCTACAAGAGGAAATATACAAAGCATGGAAAACTATGAATGTGGAAATGGTGGATATTGTAAAAAATGCATGTAAAGAGGTTAGATAGCTATGACTATGAAAATGCCCTTGATTAATACAACCAAAATCCTTCAAAATGACATGTGTCAAACTTAACTGAACAATGACCAAGGTAGCATTGAAGTAAAATAAAATGAGAACACAAAAAAAAGCATGAAAAACTAATGAGGTGGGGATGGAGTGAAAAATAATAAACAAAAGAAGGAGAAAGAGAAGATGGGGAAATAAGAAGAAAGAAGAAAGAGGAGAAAGAATAAAAATGGAAAAAGAGAAAAGAGAGAAACACATTAGTCCATGGTACATAGTTGCTCAAAGTGTGACCGTACAACTAGGAGTGATGTGCGAGGAATGAGAGAAAAATAAAAATAAGAACATGAAGTGGAGGTGAACTAATTAAAAAATAAAGAGTTTTTTGATATGAGTTGGTTTATTGATTGATTGTGTGTGCTATTTTTTATTTGATTTTTTTAAAATTGATTATGTACAAGAAGACAGAGTTGAACATGAGCTAGGAATAAAATGCCCATAAGTGAAGGATGTTGATGGTAGTTGATGATGGATGCAAGAGGACTGGAGTAACACTTGAGAAGGATATGTAAGATTATCTTAAATTATGATCATTGTGATATGCCCCAGTGATGGAAGAGATGAATATCTTTGAACCTTGTTGTTGATGGATTTTTGAGTGTATTGAAACAACTATGCTAACAACTATACTAATGAGACATGAACCATTTTGTCAAGAAAAATAAAAGCATCTATGCTAATGAGACTTGAGTCATTATGCCAAGAAAAATAAAAGCAACTATGCTAATGAGACCTAAGTCATTGTGCTAAAATTGTGCTATGATTAAGAGAGCTAATTGGGGAAAATAATAGGCTTGGACAAGGTTCTAGGATAGACATTGATTCCAAAAATGGGTGTTGGATATTGATCAAGATTCATGATAGCATTTATTGGGTAGTGTCATAAGGTATAAGTGATTTAGGATGGGCATGATTTATGTGGATGAGTTTGGTTGGTGATTGTATGCAATATGGAGGTGGACAAAAGAGGTATACTAATGAAGAGGAGGAAACTAAAGCTAAAAGAGGCCATTGAGAGGGGATTATGTGGATGAGGTAGTTATTTACCTATGATATAGTCGATCTTGTACAAGACACTACAAATATCTACATTCCTCAATGTCATGACCCTTTTGATGATGGTAGATGTAATAGTGATCTTATTTATATCATTTAGGTTTGGGCTTATTGATTCGCTTTGAATTGATGTTAGTTAAGGAGATCACTTGTGCATTGTTCAATAATTAGAAGATATTATATAATATCTTCAATAGAGGTGTCTAGTGATGAGGTAGGAAACAAGGAGGCTAAGGCTGATTGGAGGGTTAGGGTGAAGAACGTGGAGTGAAGAAGGATTGTATTAGGGAGGATTTGGAGTGTGGTGTAGAAGCTCTTTGATGACTTAACTCGAAAGTAAGGTTGGTGAGTTGGTCAAAGATTTATTGCAAGCTAATTGGTGGTTGACTTAGAGTAGGAAAGATAGGTGGGGATGGTTGGGTGCAATGGTGAGGATTAAGTTAGGAGGGATGAGTAAATAGAGTAAGCAAAAGTGGATGAAGATGATAGGGTGAGTGACAGGGTTGTTGGGGTTGGACCGTGTAAGGGGTACAAAGAAAAAGAGAAGGTGAGTGATAAAGTGGCATGGGTTGTACCACATGGGAGGTATGTGGCTAAAATATGAGGTTTTGGAATAAAAGGTGGTAGAGATAGTGTTGGAAGAAGATATGGTAGATATGATGTTGGAAGAAAATGTGGAAGACATGAGGGAGATCGATGTGAGTTATTCATGGTCTTCTTGTGATAATGCTTGGGTGACATGGTTGGAGGGACCGAATGCATTAGGTCTAAACATGAGGGTATTGAATAGTCTATGGTATGAGGGGAGGGATAATGGCAAGGTATGGATGGACTAGGTGGCAAGATAGGGGTATTCTCCTTTGAACAAGCTAGCAAGATATCGGGTGGATGAGAATTTTACCCGTTATTTGAGGTATTAGAGGAAAGGTCATGGATGGTTGCAACTTGGAAAAAAATTGGAGGAAGCAAATGAGTTTATTCAAAATTGATATATTCATCAGAATTATCATCCTCAGGATCAAGAGTAAGACATTGGAGATCATTCCTAAGGAGTACTAGTGAATTTTTATGATATGCTAAACCATATTTATCCTTTGGTAGTTGGTAGGAAGGATCGACAATAGAGCATAGATCCTATTCATATCAACCAAGGCCAAATCCATACCAATTGAAACATTGGAAATATTTTATAGCAAAGGAAAAATTGGATAGATAATTGATGTTACTACAAAATGGTACTATAGAATTGATAGAAATAGGTGGCTCATAGGAAGCATCGAGACCCCCATAGACAAATTTGGTATAACTGGTGGAAGAACCAATGGGGATGATAGCACCAAAAGTTAAGGGGATGTCACGAGGATGACCAAAATCCTTAACTAAATTGAGAGTGGGGCAAAGACAGTGATCTTATGGACAAAGCACTCTCTCAAGCCAAGACTAGATGCCTAAGCAAAGACAGGAGTGGACTCATGATGGAATGAGTGGAGCAGAGTCTCTACCTGAAGTGGCTTGGAAGTGGAGGGCACGATAGTAGAGGATGAGAGATCAGATAGGGTGGAGGTAGAGGATGGTGTGTAGATTGAGAGGATGAAAAACTTGAAGAGGAGTTTTATGGAGTGGTTTGAGAAGATAATGTGATAGTAGTAATAGAAGAAGTAGTTGGAGCAGATGACGTAGAAGTTAAAGCTAAGGAGGAAGTTGATTTGGTAACATGTGTTATGATGGATGCAAAAGTAGATGGAGAGGGATTTATTCGTTGAAAGTCACACTTTATAGTGCATTGCTCCCAATATTTATGCTCTTGAGGAGTGATAGAGGGGGTGGATGAAGCATAAGTGATCACGACTTATTGTTCCCACAAAACTTTGGTAATATGGGATATTATTGATGTGACTGACTTGATTTGAATGGGTTGTAGAAGTTGATACACCATTATGTTGTTGTGTGGTCCCATGTTGTGGTAAAGTATTTTGATAAATTCTAAGATTTTGGTTAGGAGGGGCTAAAGGGTTATCAATTATAATGTCCCCTTGATCAATCATATCTTACACTAGGTTCTGGAATTGTTGACAATCATGGATATCATGACCTCTTTGACAATGAATGCAGTAACAATATTCTCTATACCTTCTTCCTCTAGGTTTATTTGGATCTAAATGTCTAATCTCAGATAAAGATATTAACTGCACATCCATAAGTTTTTAGAATATGGTTGAAAGGGCTCTAAGAGAGGTGTGAAGTTACATGGGGGTCACTGAGGGTGTGTGGACTGGTAAGTGGGTTGGTTGGTATTTTGAAGTTGAGCGACAGGTGGCACGCTGTTGTATGTCGACTATTATGGCGGATAAGAGGGTTGTTGTTGTGGATGTTGAGGTTGTGGGGATAAGTGGTTGGGCTACTTAGCACTACCTGGTTGACCTAGGTAATCTTGGATTGATTGTTTTTGTTTTTGCCCTTAGCATTTTTTCTTGGCCATTATTTCTTTTGAAGCTTAATCTCTCCTTCTTGGATTTTGATATCCTCGATAATTTTGGCTTGAGTTAGGACTTCCTCAAGAGTTTAGTTAAGTTGGAGTTGAAGAATGGATATTGATTTAGATTAACTCTGAGTGAACATCTGAGTTAGCTCAGTGATGGGTATAGATAAGGATAACTCAGTCAGTACCACTCTTCATCAATTTCCATAATCAAGGATAGATTCGTTATCAAATTGATAAAGGTTGGTGAGATTTACCAGGAGGATATTATTTTTACATTTATAGTGAAGCACTCTAGGAAAATATTGGCTAATTATTCAAAATTATGCAATCTATGTTTGGGAAAATTATTGTACCAATCCAAGGATCCTATCGTAAGGGATAGCAAAAAGGTGTTGAGCATGAGAGGGTCTATCTTATTTATGAGATAACAAGCATTTATGAATGTGCTCACGTGATCCTGAGGATCCTCTTTACCCTTGAAATTTTCAAATTTGGGCATTTCAAATAGGGTAGGATAGGGTAGTTTTGGAACTGAAGGGTTGATGAGGTAGTTTTAAAGTTGGCTCAAGGCTGGCTTTTGATACCCTGTACCTATAACTTGCGATTCTAAACTATTGATCTTGTTAGCAAACTATTGGAATGTGTCTAGAGTGACTTAGGGAGCTCAAAAGTGTGTTCCATGATGATTTATATGGGATAGATCAATGGGGGGATATTATTAGCATGAATAGATTTGATGGTAATGGTGGTGGTTATGGTGCTTGTGGAACTTGGGATTATAAGGGCAGATATTGATGGTCTTGATGGCAATGATTGGGGGTGTGTGAGAGGTGTGATGGTAGTTTTTGATTGTGGTGTTGATGATAGGTAGGTGGTTTAGGTTGGGGATATGATGATGGGTAAGAATGAAGGGGTTTTTTAGAGGTTGGATTATGCATGTGTTGGATGGGGTGTGATTGGTACGATTGTAAGGTGGGTTAATATGGATTAGGGATGGAATGATATTGATGAGGTGGTGGTTGATGTAGGTGTGGATTATGTGATTGCATTGTAGGCCACTAATGAGAATCCTAAGGGTGGGAATATATTATGGGTATTGTGGGTGGACATGAGGCCCATGATGGTGATTGGGGAAAGAATGATCCCTGGGCTGATGAATGAGATGAAGGATGGATATTTTGAAATGGTTGCTAGGGAATATGGGAGGTGTGCAAAGAATGTATGTGACATGATGAAAAATTATTAAGACACACTTTATGGGAAGAATATTTATGAGAAGATACCATGGGATGGTAGAATGGGAGAAGACAAGCAAAACATATAGTAGAAGAAGGTGTAAAATGTGCACCAGTGATATAAATGGTTGTGGATGAATGGTAAGTTATGGTAGTTACATTAAGAGTCATGGATTGGGGAGGTGGGTTAATAAATTGGAAAGAAGAATATGGGTTGAGTGTAGATGGAAAGTAGCACAAACTTGGACCGAATGATGTGGATGAGAAGTGTGTGTGGTGTAGGAGGGTGATGTAGAAATGTCTAGGAATTTTATGAGTGGATATGATTAGAGGAGGATGGGTGGTTAAGGTCAATAGCCATTGACATTAGGTCCACGGTGTGCTATGAAGAGGTGGAATTAGTCCTCTCAATTGGGAAGAACTCTAGCAGTATTCCTAAAGTTGGCACACTCAAAGTGGGGTAAAAGCTATAAAAATATGTGGAAGGTGATGGAGGATGATAGGGCTTATAATATTTCAACTAGGAGAGGGTGGAGTCAGTGTAGGTAGGAATGTTTAGCAAGGTTAAATATAGTCACGATGAGTTAGGGGTGGGAGATGTGATGAAGAAGGATCATGTTGGGAAGGAGATGATTGGACATGGTAGATTGGATTGGTGTAAAGAAGGTGGGTGACTTCAAGATCAATGGGTGTGACATTGGGAATGGGTGGAAAAAGAGGAGTCTCAGGATGAGGTGACTTAGGAGGGGCGATGTGGGTGACATGGTGATTCACATGTAGATCATATCCAGGGTGATGTGTCTTAGGTGGGTGAGAAATTTAGTGGTGGGCTTCACCGGATAGGCTACCCTGATGGATTTGTGGTACATACCCCTAATAAGTTGGAGGAGCGATTGAAGAATGGGTGGATTGACCTAAATGGTCCATTGAGACTTGGGTTTAGGAGTGGGACTTAGATTTACTATAGATAATTACCGTAGGCTAGATGGAATGAATCCAGTGTTGGTGGGTGCTCTCTTTTTCTCTCTCTATTTTTTGGGTTTATTTTTAAAATAAAAACACACTATGTATACAAACATAAAATCATGTAAAAAATTGTTATCTTTTGAGGATATATGCAGTGGGAGAGATATAACATAGGTCCTGATAAGATGAAAGATATTGAGTCTACAATATGAATGAAATATACTATAAATAAAAAGTGGTAAAAAAATAATGCAGTTTGGAGGATATGGTCACTCCATTAATATAAGTTAAAGAACTACATTGTGCTCCATACAGGAGCTCTACCACTATCTACTACTCTACTACAATGCTCTTGATATCTATATTTTGTGTCTTATGATCTATCACTATGAATCCCTTTATATAGAAAAATAGGTTCCTTGGCCAACACTCTACCTAGTTGTACAAGTGGATACCTTGCACATCACACCATGCACATTGACACTTGTGCATTTATTACATTGCTTGAAGTAACTAGCTAAATTTCCTCGAAAGTAGTCTCCTACTCTAACTATGTACCAAAGGTGGTACAATTACATGATCCAAATGATGTAATATATTCTAAATCTAACAAAAATGGTGTTTTGATGTTTTTGTTTTTGAATTTTTGATGTTTTTGTAATGCTTCTTTTATTTTTTTAGAGGTTTATGTGTGTTTTATGTTCCCTAGATCTAGGAACTATGAATAGGTGATGGAGTTAAATCTAGAAAGGTGTGTTTATGCCTACTCCCATTATGAGGAATTAGACACAAACAACTAAAAGGTTTCCTAGGATGGTGGGTTGGCTTCAAATATCCTAAGGGGATAAAATAAACCTCTCAAGAGGTCATGCTATTTAAGTCTTACTACTTACCCAATGAGGCTTTCACTTCACCCTTCGTTGGGCTTGGATATAAATGATAGTTGTGAGTCCAAAAATTATTAAGCCCTATGAACAAAAGGGTGTCTAACCTCAAAATTACCCCGAGCTAGCCCCAAGGGTAACCAACTTCCCGATGATGAAATCCAGGAAACTATGTGATCTAACTAAGGTGTCTAAAGGGCTCAACTGATATTTTGTGGTGAAATCCAACATCACTGGGAGGTTTTACTCACAAAAATATTCATGGAATGTAATGTACAAATGTGTATGATTCGATGTGTTTTTGAATTTTTATTTTGAATTTTTTTTAATTTTGTGTTGTTTTGGTTTTTGTTTTGATATTTTTATGTTTTATAATTTTGATACCTATTTATGATGCAAATATAAAACTAACCCTAAGGATGCAATGAAAATAATTATCTAATGTGCTTTGAAAATAAATCTTGATCTAAATGAGCTTATGGAAACATGCACAACTGATCTATTGAGCTTGGAAAGGAAATAACAACTTAAGCTACTGAGTTTTGAAAAGCAAATGACAACTAATCTAATGAGTCTTTGAGTCTTTGAAAATAAATAATAACTAATCTATTGTGCCTTAATTCTTTTAAAAAATAGAAAGAAACAACTAAAATATTGTTCCTTTAAGTCTTTTAAGAACAATGAAAAGAAACAACTAACTATTGTACCTTTGAGTCTTTGAAGAAAAATGAAAGGAAACAACTAAGCTAATGTGCATTTGAGTCTTTGTGCAAAAATGATGAAACAACTATGCTAGTGATTTTTTTAGAAATTTGAAAGAGAAAAGGACAAAAATATATTCAAACAAATAAATGAAATGAATTGTGCTATGAATTTTTGCATGAAATTAGGGAATATGAGCAACTAACCTATGAGCTTATGCTAGAAGGAAAATAAATTGAGCATGTTGTGCCTTTGAGTCTGAGCCTATGTAGTTGTGCCTAAGCCTATGCAACCACCTTGGGTAGTTTTTTCTAAGCCTAGGAGTCACCCTGGGAGGTTGTGTTTGAGCTTGGGAGTCACCCTTGACGGTTGTGTCTAACCCTAAGGGCCACCCTAGGTGGTTGTGTCTAATCCTAAGGGCCACCCTAGGTGGTTGTGTCTAATCCTGGGAGCCATCCTAAGTGGTTATATCTAATATTTGGAGCCACCCTAGGTAATTATGTCTGATCCTAGGGCCTACCATGGGTGGTTGTGTCTGAGCTTGAGAGCCTCCCTAGGCGGTTGTATCTAAACCTGGGAGGGTAGATCTTGCAATATCAAGCATTTATTTGAGAGGTATGACTATATTTCCTACCCTTGGGTACTTTTAATAGAGATAGAAGGTATAAATTTAGCAAAGAAATCCAAAAAAGCATGCAATCATGAAGAACCCTAAGCAAAACACACAAGACATGTTATGCCTAATGCAAGTGCCAAAGCTCATGCAAAACAACAAGAATCAAATGTGTTAAGGGCAAAGGATCCCACCATGATTGCCATTTGTGTGAAAGAGGAAATACACAATAAATTTGAAAATATAAAAAAATATTGATTTGAAATTAATAAAATTTATCTTTTATAAATCATCCTTATTTTGTTATAAAAGATTTTACAAAACAGAGGATTTTCCTTTACATGTAAGATCTAAGGTATCACAAGTTATCTCCTCGATCACACAAGAAGTTATGGGAGGGTTTATAAGGTGTGTTGTTTGACCTCCAAATCCTCTATGCATATCCAATACCTACACACAAGCTCACAATGACAACATCAATAGCATATGGAGGGCCTTTCAAGATGAGGCTCAAAACCATGAAAGAGGGTTACAAAAGCAAATAGAATGTTATGAAACTTTACAAAATCAAGTGCAAAAGTTACAAAACTATATGAAATGCTTACAAGACCTAATAAATTACCTAATTTACCTTTGTGTGTATTTTGTGGCTGATCTAGAGTCATTTTTTTCCTTGAGGATCAACTACCTAAGGTGGTTTGCTCTCTTGTGCAGCTGCTCAGGGTAGTTGTGCTCCTTGGTAACTTCCTAGGTAATTTGCTCTATATTGATCCAAATGGGATACAAATTTGTGGGAAACTTACTCTAGTTTTGAGGAACCTACCCTAAAAAATTTATGGAAATATAAGTTTGGATGAGGAAGTTATGCCCAAAATAGTGAGGGTGGGTTTGGCTCCTGTATGGCCACCCTAGGTGGTTTCCTTTTCTCTTGTGTAGACGCTCGGGGTGGTTGTGCCTCTACTCCTGTGTAGCCACCCTAGATAGTTGTGCTCTTGTATAGCTAATTTTTGTGGTTGTGCTCCTGTATAACTACCTTGGGCAGCTATTCTCCTGTGTAGCCACCCTGGGAGGTTGTTCTCTTGTATAACCACTCTAGGAAATTGTGACTATTATCTGGTAGAGGGTTTTAATCCTGAATCCAAGAATTTTTGGATTTATTTTGAGGCTTTTACTATAGATATGATTTATTTTTAGGTATCGATAGTGGGTGTGGCTACAAAAAAAGGATTAGAAAATACTTCCAAGAGCCTCTATGGTTGAAGATTTTGAGCTCTATGAATGGTATACTTGCAATCACAATATCAAACACATACACAGCAAAATCAAATAAAATTTGGGTAGAGTTTTGTTATCATTTTGTGTACACCTTGAAAGTGGGATTGAGGCCTATTTGTAAAGTCTCCCAGGGATGGAGGAGAGTGATGAGGATGGAATATAATGAGTGACAAGTGGCTTGGGTGAGGGAAGGGAGGAATCTTAGGTTTCACCACTTGGTTGGACAAATGTGCAAGTTTCCTTGTTTTGGGATATGACACCCTATGACTCATCATGATGTGTCATAACACCTTATGACATGTCATAATGCATTATGATATGCCTCACTAATGCCCTTTTTATGGAGAGATTCCTCACCTACCAAAATGACATTTCTCATAAATATGCTTGGGTGGAGGGAATCCTCACTCAAATGCATTAAATGATCTTAGAATGTGGAGTAATGGGGGTAATTAAATGCCAACCATAGTTAATGTGAATCAAAGTTAAAAATAGCATAGTGATCTTATGGTGACTGTAGTTAGGTTTAGGAAGGGGCTAAAGTAGGTCAAAGGGGCTAGAATAGTCAACATTAATAATTTATAAGGTTGAAATATATTAATTAAAATAATTTCACACATTATTAAATATAAATATTAACCATTGCAAATGTGAAAATTTTTAGGTGTTTATAGGTAGTCCCACAATTATTATGTATTTTGCAATCCAAAAAACTCATTGCCAAAAATAAACAACAAATGTCATATATAACCTTTCTATTATTCAAAAAATAGAACATGAATACAATGTGGATTTCACAAAGTGTAGCTTTGATTCCTTCAAGATCAAAATATGTTTACAGTGGATCCCATGGATCTTATTTATAGGTAATTATTCAACCAGGAGTTACCTAGGGTAACAGATTTCTATCTCTAGTAAATATACTAATTTAGGAGCATATTTCGCAAAATAAAGCACCACTAAATGTTACATATATGCAAAATCATTCCTATACTAGATAGAAGCCTTTTGAATTACCTTTTGCACCATTAAAAGACAAAATATAACTTTCCAATTTGTTTCCTTGACATCTATGCATCCTTATCTTGATTGGCCTAATGATAAATGATTCACTCCTAGGGAAGGGGTGATTTGCTCTTCACAAAAATGTGATTTACTCATGGAATCCAATTGAACATTTTAATAAGATTATGTTGGAAATTTGAGGTATTTTATGCATTGATGTCACATGGATCATTGATGTCACATGTATCACATTGAGTTTTGGTGGCCAAAGTATTTCATAAATAAGAATTTATGATATTTTGGAAAGCATGGATATATACAGGGTTTTTGTGAAAACCAAGGCAGGCAAAATAAAAGGTTTTATTTAAAACCATGGATGGCAGATTTGAAATGGGTTTTTCTTAAAACCTAGGTTGGCTTTTAGTTTCATCGAAAAAGGTGCCCCGATGATGGAGATATTTAATTTTAAATATTTAGTTTAAATTTAAATTATTTAAAATTTAAATTTAAATTTAAATTTTAAAATTAAAATTAAAAACCATGCGCCATCAAAAGAAAATTAATAATTAAAGGTGCCGATGTATGTGAAATTAAAGGAAGGTTGCATATATATGCAAAGGCTTTCGATTCAAAATTCTAAGTATCGAACGAAGAGAACAAAAAGCGGAAGCCCCGAAATCCTTCGATGTGACAACGTGGTCCAACGATGAGCTTGGGAAGCATGGAGTTTTTCATTGCGATAGGGCATGCATTCGATTCCCACCGGGTTCGATTTTAGTAGATTATGGAAGAAGAACATTTGGCGCATGTTTTTGGCATGAGCAAGGGCAGCAAAATATAGGGAGCATTTTTGCTCTCTGTCCTATGTGAGCAGATAGCTCACGTGGTCTTTGGCACCGCAGTTGTGTTGTTGAGTGGGCAGTGACGAGGGTTTGATTCCCTCTAAAAGGAAAGTAAACGTTTTATTGAATATGAGGAATAAGGTGATGCTAAGGGAATAATGTTTGATTAATTTTTTATTTACTTGGAAGGCAAGATATAAGGGTTGAAATGCACTTTTAAAAAGAAAAATTTATGGTGTTTTCCTCTTTTAGAAGTATACCATATTATATATCATTGGAAAGCTTATTTCAAGGGCTATTTGATTAACTTGATTAGATGGAGAAATAATATGTATGTAAAGAGATATTTATGTTTTTGTAAAGGGTTTCAAAGTGAAGGTTGTTTTGTTCTTTTTTAAAGTGTGTTGAGTGTGGCATATTTTCAAAGGGGTTTCTTCATCTTCATAAAAGGTATGGGCACATTCTCCTATTTTTTGTTTATGGTGGTTGATTTCTAAAATATCATTGGAGAGAAAAGGATTGATTGTGGTTTCCTTTTCAAAAGTGGTTGGTTGAATGCTTCAAGGTTTTCTAATTTGAGAGTTGTGGTTAAACCTTGTTTTATAAGCATAGTTGTTGAAGGTCATTGGTTATGCAAAGAACTTGAAAAGAACATGAGTATAATTGTTATGTGAAGAATTTTGTATTAGCATTGTTTTTTAAGCCCATTGGTTATGCAAAGAACTTGAAATTGATAAGAACATGAGTATCATTGTTATGTGAAGAATGTTTTATTAGCATTGTTGTTGAAGCCCATTGGTTATGCAAAGAACTTGAACTTGAGAAGAACATGAGTATCATTGTTATGTGAGATTTATGGTTGAGCATTGTTGGAAACATTTGAGTTTGTTGATACATACATGGACTAGGGTTTTGTGAGAAAGAGTTGTCCCTTGAGATGAATGGTTGAGTTGAGTTGATTGTGCCTAGTCAAGTGATTATGAGAAGTGATTGTTCAAGTTCCATAAAAGAAACTATTCTATATTCTGATTTGAGTTGAGTTGAATTTGAGAAAGAAATTGAGGATAGAACATATTGAGTCTCTAACAATTCTCTTTATGCTTCTATGATATTGCCTTGAGTTGAGAAAGATATTGGATTTGAGTATAGAACATATTGAGTCTCTAAAAATTCTCTTTATGCTTCTATGAGATTGATTTGAGTTGAGATCATTGTGGATCATAGTTGTCATCCTTTGAAGAGTGTATTACCATTCATTGTTGAGTTCATATTTGAGCCTTGCCTTCATAATATTTGTGGATGATATTTGAGTACTACTTGAGTATGATTGATTGAGACTTTGAGAAGGATTTTGGGATAGATTTCTAGACAACTTTGTGGACAATTTTTGGGACAAATTTGGACAAGTTCTATGTGAGCTTGTTGAGTAGATTTGGAAAAGTTCTATGTGAGCTTGTTGAGCAGATTTGGTCAAGTTCTGTGTGAGCTTGTTGAGCAGATTTGAACAAAAACTATGTGAGCTTGTTGAGCATATTTGGACAAGTTTTGTGTGAGCTTGTTGAGCAGATTTAGACAAGTTCTATGTGAGATTTTTGAGCATATTTGGACAAGTTCTGTGTGAGCTTGTTGAGCAAATTTGGACAAGTTCTATGTGAGCTTGTTGAGTAGATTTTGACAAGTTCTATGTGAGCTTTTTGATAATATTTAGACAAGTTCTGTGTGAGATTTTTGAGCAGATCAGTGGATTGCCTACCTGAGTAGATCAATGTGTTGCCTAGCTAAGTAGATCAGTGGATTGCCTACTTGAGAAGATCAGTGTGTTGCCTAGCTGAGCATATTAGTGGATTGCCTACCTGAGCATATCAGTGTGTTGCCTAGATGATCAAATCAGTGGATTGCCTAGCTGAGCAAATCAGTGTGTTGCCTAGCTAAGCAGATCAGTGGATTGCGTACTTGAGTAGATCAGTGTATTGCCTAGCTTTGATCAGATCAAAGTAATCATTGTATTGGATAAGGATCCTTATTTTTGTGTGAAATATTATAAGGATATTATCTTGTGGATTACCCCACATTGGGGGAACCACGTTAAATCTTGTGTCTCAATTATGTGTGGTGACTTGTGCTCTTTCTTACTATTGCTATCTAAGTTATTAATGCACACTGCTATATTTGGTTATTGCAATTAATGACATTAATTGTATTATTTTGGAAAGAAAGGAAAAAGTGGGCGCTATACTATTCATCCCCCCTCTTAGTATAATCTTGTGTTCTTTAGAATACCTATTGAGTGAATTGCAAGTTAGGGAGCATATCATATATTTATTGTTGAAATACATTCCTTCATTCCTAAACCAGAAAAAGGTTTTTTGGAGGCTTCTATTATTTGACTCTTTCATTTTCCAAACCTACTAATCATTGGGAATTTCAAGGTAGTAACCGGGCTACTACACTACCTTCTAGAGCTATAAGAATACTTGGAAGTAAAAGGTAAACTTATGATAATACATGGATGAAGAATCAAATATAACCATAGTATGGAACCAAACCCATCTTCATATTCTCTACATTTTGCCCTAGAATTTAGTTAAATTTTGAAAATTTCTATCAAACAAAGCTTGATTAATTAAAAGAAATTATCTTCAACTAAAAAAAAGATAAAATTTAAGGTTTGAATTGCATAAAGGTCTAGTATATATTGGAAGATAATCTAGCTTTATTGGACAAGTTCAATAGATGGTGTTATAAACCTACATGTATTCTTTATGTAAGCCTATAGGCACTTTTACATAAGCCTATGAACATTATCTATGTAAGCCTATAGGCAACATCAATGTATATAACATTAGTAGGAATGGTTAAATTTTAATTATTCATCCCAAGTTATATTGGTTAAACCACTTGTATGGATAATCGAAACTAAACCTTTCTTAAGGTTTTAGTAACTTGATTTAACCTTATGCTTTATGTCAACCTAGGTTAATGTAATATGTAGTTGTACTTTGGGTATTACATATCTACTATAAATACCCCACAACTATTGATCCATTTTATCAATTTATATGATGTGATGTCATGGGGGTACCTATGAGCACCTACCCTTTCTTACTATTTTTTTCTCTTTCATCTACTTGATCTTTCTATTTTACTTCTCAATTCTATTGCATATGACTTGTGGTGAATGTTATGCTTCGTTTCATTTTTAGAAAATATTATAATATCTAACATGGTATTAAAGAGGGTATGAAGTGGATTCATTTATGTGGAGAGATGGAGAGATAGTTTGTGAAGTATTTTTTAGGTAGATCTTATTCGATAGATTTTAGGATTGTGTCCAAAAAATCCTAGTTGGAACTTGGATCACAAGAATATTGTGTGGCAATGGATGATTGAATAAGGAGAAATACTCTCTGATAAGTTCATTATGTTTTCCCTCTTTGAAATTCAATTGTTTGGTTGATTAATTATATTTTGATGGATGATTTCAATGATGCCCCAATGAAATATTTTTTTCTAAACTTAGTGGATTACGTTTTTAGTAGTATTCTTAAAACCCTATATATTTTTTTATAGATTTTTATAAAAATCTATTTTCTTCTCTACTTTAAAATTTTTGTTTTGGAACCAATGTAGCATAAATAAGATGGTACTACACATGGTTTTTGAATCTAAAAATAAGAGTTTTAACATTTATTATATCATCCCAAGTTATGAGGTAAGCTTTGGGAAGGCTTCAATGCATGATAAAGACCTCCAAATCACTTGATAGGTTTATAGAAAGGTCCAAAAACCTATTTATGTTGCTTTAAAAAGAGAGGATTGCTTGATAGGTTATATTCCAAAAAAGAGTTGTACATTTGAAATGTGGTAGATATGTATGAATTATTAGCATTTTTTTAATTTTTGTGAAATTTTAGAGGGATTTATTCTTGCATTTTTGGTGATTTTTCCATTAGGTACTTGTAGGGGACTTTTATCTATAGCCCCACTTCACTCCAAGCTAGACCAATTGAAAGTAGGACTAGCCAAAGCTACACTATTAGAAGTCACTTCTCACTTTCAATTAGAACAAAGATGCTTCAAGAGAAGAAATGGTTAACCAAAAGCCATATAAGCTATTAGATCTTCCATTAATGGCTAGCACTTCACATCCACTTGAATCTATCCAAAGAAAGAGTGTTAAGGCATGTGGACTATTAATTTCTAATCCAATGGCTTACACAATCCTTTTCATGAAATAAAGCACTAGCAAAGGAGGAGAGCTTTAATAGAAACCAAAGAAGATATGTGGTGACTAGCCAGGAGCTCGAGGGAAGAAAGAACCAATATGCTAAAGAGAAGGTCCACCACTGGCCAAAGGAGGTTCCACCCCATCCAAAGACATGTGGCAGTCATAGATGCAAGAAGAGGAATAGGCAAAGAAGAATTAAAGAATATATTTGCCAATGGTTTTAAAGCTTAACATGTGTATCCAAGATTTTTAGAGCCAATCACATGCCAAATGTATTAATCACTTGCCATACATGTGAACCTATCCTATCCACCTACATTAGTAATAGAGGCTATGTCCTTCACATCAATAGATCAATATATCCTATAAGGAGCATGGTAGAAGAGTTATGGTGTAGCCACCTCAATGCAACAAAAAAGAGCCATGTCAATCGTATTGATCATCTGAAGGTCCTAAAGCTCTCTATATTTATGCCTTGAATCCAAAGACCTCAAAGTTATATTTTTGCAAGTTGTATAAGGATTTTTTGGTTACAAAGATAGAATATATATGTAGGCCTTCTGCATAGAAATATTAAGGGAAGGCACCCTCCTATAGGCTTATACATAGGCCGGATTTTTATTATAAAAGCATTGGAAATTGTTTGCTCGTACATGGTACACAACCTTGTGGGATCTTCCTTTCATCCTTCTTTCCTACTATAACAAAGGGAGCCTAAACCTTTTCTTGTTCCTAAAGAGCATCAAGCCCTCTAGGCCTCATTGACTTATAATCATTTTAGCATGTTAATGGAATTCATGACTAATTTTGCTCTATCCTCCTTCTCTTAACCTATCTTGATTATTGGTTGTGTGTTTTTCTTGGTTGTGTTCACTAGCCATGGGTGGCATTTTCATGTTCAATTTCCACTTGTAATAAAAAATTAGGGGTCCATTTTAATTATTTGGTGCATCACCTCCATAGCTTAGGAATTTATCTTTTTGCAAGAATTTAATTAATTTATTCTTTACTTTAATTGCAATTCATTCTTTGCTACCACTACCACTTGACCTCATCTTGTGAAGGTCATTATGCATCAAGTAGTTATAATACAATGAGTATCTAGCCTCAATAAAACCATAGAGGTTGCCCTATATGAGGTCCTTCCCTTCTAACCCATGGGTCTTCTTGTTATTTTACTCTATGTGAGGCACAAAAGCCCTATTCCCTAGGAGAGTGTGTTCATAGATGAAAATAATTTATCTGGAATGCCCAGTAGGACTAGCTTCTATGTTTTTCCCACTGAGATCAAAGAAAATTTTATTATAATTCCAATGAAGGTCATAGCCTTTCAACTTGAAGAGAAGCACCTAGATAATTCACCTAGCAACTTTACTTGATGACTTCGATTTAAAACATAGACTCTAAAAAACTCATTTGATAAAGGATATACCAAGATTTTTATGGGGGACTCTATCTCATCAGAGGAAAAACTTAGAGTTATATGAGCAAAAGGCATGTGACCAAAGTCTTCGTCAAAGATAAATAATAAGAGTTGGTACCATCTCTAAATTGGAGGTTAAAGAGGGACCAATGATGCAATAGGTCATCCATGCCCCATAAATCTCCCAAAAAAAGTTTGGCATTGGAATGATAAAGGTACCCTAATCCCTGTAGTTACACTTGACACATGGGACCCAATTCTTGCCTCGATGCTAAAATATTTACCCTGCTTCTTAGGAGAAGATGATGTCACTCTTATAGAACATTTGTAGCACCTAGTGAATCTATGCATTGTAAATTTTATTGAAAATTAAGATATGCCTTTAATGCTATTGGTGATTTATTTTTGAGGGAGAGCTCATAAATGGTACCTTAGTCTTGGCCCATGATCAATTGAAAGCTAGGACCAATTAGAAAAGCTCTTGGTAAAGTAGTTCAAAGAGAAAGTAAATATAGCACCTCTCCTAGATCAACTTATGACTATAAAGAGGGTACCTATAGAGACTAGACAATTTTAACATTCGATTCCACAAGACTTGGTAAAGGATCCCTAAGGAGATCTGATCATCTTTGGGTATGGCATTCATTTACTTTATGAAAGCTTTCAATTTTGAGATTGCCATGATGGTCAAGTATAAGGGTAGGAGTTCACTATAGGAGGCCTATGGGATAGACATCCAAGCTGAGAAAGACCTAATCCAAATAGGAAGGCTAGCTTTGACTACCTCCATAATTATTTTCCTTCATTCAACACCCCTAGCCTTACTCTCTGACCATACAACCCACCACTACTTTGACTCATCATCCTATATACCAAGAGCAAAACCAAGCTTCCTCTCCCCTATATGCTAAGATGAATGAAATACTCAAAACTATAAGGACCCTCACTAATGATGTCACAGTCATCAAAAGGTAATCTAACATCCAATGTTTTCCCTACCAAAGTTATCCAAATCCTTCCTTCCAACAGAGAAACTCGGGCTTTCAATCACCCTTCTGGATATCATAAGCCTCCAATTTTGGCTAGTAAGAATCATGGTCATCCCTAGGCCTTGACTTAATAAATAGTGCCCATATTATTTCTAGCCTATCATGTGCCTATAAGCTCAGCTAGGGACTTGGTTGCCACCTAGAATAATTATGTTGAAGATCCTAATGGCTAGTACTATCTCATTCCTAACTATCCTCTCTCCAACTATTTTGTTAGAATGAAAACTTGGGATAATGGTACTTCATATTTCAACCATAAAGATACATATTCTTCTCAATCAAAAGTCTCAATATCAATTCAAGAACCTTTCACTCAGTCTTTGACCACACCATTAGTAGTCAAGTTGTCAACCTCAGTACAAAACTTTATTACTTGGGATGAAACAGAAGTATATGTTGTATCAAATTAAGTAGACCCCTGAGATAGGAGGTTGCTATCCTAATTGAGGTATAATACACAACCCAAAATAAGGGTTGTTGAATAATAGGGAACATCTAGCTTGATTAAGGCCAAACCTAAAAGGAGGGAAGAAAATAATTGAAGGACCCTTTAGGGCAAGTTACACCAGTAAATCGAGGTTGAGTGGTCCCAATAATAATAAGAGTTACCTCTGAACCACCAAGATAGTCTATTGTGACTCTGTCTAGGTCACCTCTAATGATATAGATAATATGGATCCTATAATGTCAACCATTCAAAGAGCTCCTCCTATTGGAACCTTCAATGTGGTGGAGCACATAAGGAATTCTATTGTGGCCATGCCTCTTTAGGAGGTCCTCTCTATTCTATAGTAGATGAAGAACTTAGAAGAGGCCTTAAAGAGGTAGAAGGAGCTATGAATACAAGTAATGCCCACCATACTATATATTTTAAGCCCAAATCCTAGTAGTCCCAAGCCCATGCCATTCTATCTGACCATGATTTATAGAGATCAACTAATACACAACTGTATAGTTGATTCAGTAATATCGAGAAAGATTATGGAAGCACTCAACCTATCGCTAGAATATGCTAATAGCAAGGTAGTGCATTTAGACAACACTTCGGTACTAGTTTTTAGGCTTATCCAAGACCTTCCTTTGGCACTCTAAGCATTCCTTGACATGATGATTCATCAAGATATAGTTATGATTGATATCCAAACCTTATTTGGAATATGCCTTTCAAGAGACTTTACTGCTAAGATCGAAGGATACTCATCACTCAACTAGGCCCACATGTTGCCCTAAACTAAATACATGACCAAGTTAAAAATCCCATTGAAATCCCTCCATACATACCTTATGGAGAAAATACTTTTCAATAGGGGTAGAAAGGAGTAGACCTACTTAGAAGAGGAAGAGTCATTAAAATTTAATTATTTTATCGATGAGGTACACCCCTACATTCTTGATGAATACCTAGAATAGTGGGCATCCAAGACATGGAGATCAAATCTTGGAAAAGCATTCAAGCCAACTTGCATGGGATGATTTTTCACCAGGTATTATCCTCTATACATAGTGTACAAAAAATAGTGTGTATATATATAGAATAAACCTTAGGAAGAACAGTCAAAGAATTTTCAACACCATAGGACTAAAATATTGCAAAGGTAGAACTTCTAAACAATCCTAACTACATACATGATCAAAGGATGGTAGTTATGCATAATTGCATGGGATGGTAGTAGAAAATATATGTCCTTCCATGACCCATCCACAAGGCACTACCCCAATACCTATAATGGTGCATGACCTGGCCTTAACTAACAAGCTCCTGATGCATTATTTGAAAAGTATGTCTTAATTTAAAGGAGAACAAGACATTCTCATGAGTCAACATTGCAATAATCCAAAGACATCTTGTCCAAAGGAATATTATGTACCACATAGAATAATCACAACCACCTAAGGTAATCATACCCCCATAGATGTAACTACTTGAGGGTACAGACTCCCACTAATGGGATAATGATGAACCTAAGATTCCAAATAACCAAAGGAGTCTATATAAATGGGCCTTCCCTATGGCACCTTGAAAGCCTTAGGTCATCACCTAAGGTAAATTACTGTTAGAGGAATGAAGGAACCCAAAAATTTACTAACAGATGCAAAAGAGATGCCAAAGAAGTTGACAAAGGGAAGATTTTGAAAGAAGCTATCAATAAACATGAAGCTCCCTACATCACTAAGGTATGCATATCCATCAAATGAAGACTTGCAACCTTCCTGGTGATATCTAAGCTCAATATTACTATGGATAAAATCCTTGAAGCCTTTCTAGTAACATATAAAAAAGGATTTATCCTTAGCAAGATCTCTTCTTATCCCATAGTTGTGAATCTTCCTACCATCAATGAGGATAGGTCTATAAATGAAATCCCCTTTCACTAGTGATTGATTTCTCTTTTCCCTAGGTCAATTACCAAGGCTACATAAATAGACCCCCAAAAAGAAGGAAACTTAGGAGCAAGTGAAGGGACAAGAAGGGCCTAAGATGACCAAGCAAGCTATTGGTATCATCTAGGAAGACATATAGTTTCATGGAAACATAAACACCCAAAGGATGGAATGTAAGATTTATGTGGATTATGTGTCCTCCTTAGCCCACAAAGGGGTCACCTTGGTCATGGCTAACACATGGAAAATATTTCAAACCTTATAAAACCCAATTCACAAGGAGATGGAGATAAGTTGACCTCGATGAGGGAAGTAGCTAGGTTCACCTAATATTACGGGGCCTATATTATGGTACCAAAAAATGAGCAATAAAGATAGATTGGGTCCCCCCAAGACCTTCACATTCAAGGAATACAAAAGTATTCTTCCAAGATTTAGGGCAAAGAAATACCAATAGTAATGGCTCACCTAGAGGATATTGTAGACACCAAAACAACACCATTCTGATTAAGTGACTACAAACACTGATCGCATGCACATACACAGCTTTCAGGGCAGCCCTTAGAGGTCAAACAGTGGTCTTGGCCACTTGCACGACAGTTTAGAGGGTCAAAAAATGAGCGGTGCAGAGTTGGTCGTTTTGTCAAAACCTTTAACAAACTTTAAGCCTTTAGTCCAAAGCAGCCTTCAAAACTTCACCAAACTTCAAGCCTTAAGCAATCCAAAGCAAAGTCTTCAAAAGCAAACAAGCCTCAACAAAAAGGGAACCTAGCCTTAGACGTCGCGAAATCGCGAGCGTCGCCCTTGGCCCGAGGGGCCTCGGCCAAAGGTGTCATGATATCGCGACACCTTGGGCCCCGAGGCTACCCTCGGCCAAAGGTGTCATGAAATCGTGACACCTTTGGCCCCGAGGGGAGCCTCGGCCAAAGGTGTCGCGATATCGCGACACCTTTGGCCCCGAGGCTCCCCTCGGCCAAAGGTGTCGCGATATCTGTGAACACCTTGGCCCGAGGTGTCGATCGGCCCTTGGCCAGCCTCGGCCAAAGGTGTCGCGATATCGGAACACCTTGGCCTGAGCCTCGGCCAAAGGTGTCGATATCGCGACTCAAAGGTGTCGCGATATCGCGACACCTTTGGCCCCGAGGGGAGCCTCGGCCAAAGGTGTCGCGATATCGCGTCGCGATATCGCGACACCTTTGGCCCCAAGGGGAGGCTCTGCCGAAGTGTCGCGATATCGCGACACTTCGGCACTTTACGTTTAAAAGGCATACTTACGATAATCAAAGGCGGACTTTGACGTGGCCACCGCATCCAAGGGATAACCGCCACGTGGCACCCTTACGTGCCCCTTTTTAAAGAGACCCCGTGGATCTGCAGAACGACGGACTTTAATGAAACAAGCGGTTTTAAAACAAATCCGATCCAAGGCCACGCCTCATAACTTCTAATGTCAGTGCGAGCCATGTCTCATAATGGCCTAATAAAGATCAAATCTGAGCGGCCCTTGCGGATTTAGGGTTTGACATTAATGCTCTAAGAGGCGAAAACCTCTATAAAAACTAGCTCGATACGAAGTAAAAAAAGGAGAAGCATTTTCTGAAACATAACGAAGTGCTGCAAAACCAGAGGCTCATTTATAGTCTTTTCGAACTCATTCTTCTGTACTTTCGAACCAGACATTGGACACAGTATATTATCAATTTGCCGACAACACATTATCCTGGATTTTGAGCCAATTCCTAGTGGGTTGGCGTCGAAGTCGGATTTTAACAGGGCGGCCCGCTTGGGCACCCTACGCATGTTCATAGTTAATTTAATATATGTTTCGGATATTTTAAAAGGTGTTACGTTTTATATTAATATGTTGTTTTGAAATGTTTTAAAAGTAGGTAGTTTTATGTTGATATATTTTTTTTTTTAAAATTTAATTTTTGTTCTTATTACACGGGGTGCTATTAACGTTTTTATAGTTTCTTTGGTAGGAGAAACAACAACAAGCTAAGGATTCACCAAGCACTAGCGGCGGAAATACGTTGGCCCGTCCATTTTGCATGTGGGCATGCGAGAAAAGAAGATGAATTTGCACATGTGTAAAAACGGAGGAGACGTATATGTAACCGAGAAATAATTAATAAAGAGGTGTGTTTTTTTGAATACTATTTTTTATTTATCAATCTAGTTCTTTTTTTCATATTTTTTTTATTCCGAAATCTCATGCTTTCAGTGGCGATCACGGTGGGACCTGAACCCACAGTTTTTATTTTAGGTTAAGTTGCTGATCTAAAAATTGTTTTTTTGGTACGATTATTCGTCTCGCAAGTGAGATAAGTTATTCGTCACCAATAAAATATTCTTTCTCCCTCCCACATGTACATTCTTCAGAGCCAATCAGAAGCATCCCGTCGGGCAGAGAAGAGGTAGGAGTTTTTCTGAACTTCTGTCAAATTGTTGTTTTTTTTTTTAAAAGTAGAGAAAATTTGGTTAATTTAAAAAAAAAAAAAAAAATTTTTAAATTTTTACTTGCTGTTTTCAGTTAGTATTATCTGTCTGGCATAGGGAAAGATTTCTTTTTCAGTTGCCTGTTTCAATTTTTTGCAAAGTAAAATGAACCCCACACACCACGTGGTATTTTAAACCAAGGCGTTGGTCGTAAAACCCCAACCCTTGAGCAAGACCAAAGGTGGATTCCATTATCACTTTGGCTTGAGATATTGCATCCATTACCTCGATCGCGACTGTTGCTAGACGTAAATCCTGACGAAAGCTGACCGAGTGTAGCTTGGGGTGATTCCCAACACGCGAGGATAAGTTTTCTATGGTAGGTGTCATAAACAGAGCGATTCCCCTTCCGTACCGCCTATGTTCCACGTACCATCTGCTCTCACGTACCTATAGTCTCCCTCACGTAAGGGCGGGTATATAGAGAGGTTGGTATATCGGTCCGACAATGGTATATTGAAGGGGCGACCATTTATGGGAGTCATATGAGCCAACATTATGCATTTAAACGTTCTTCCAAAATTGCAAAAACAAAACGAAACACCAAAATGCACTAAACCAGTCTAGGACACACTATTTAATCCTTAAAAGAGATAATCACAGTTTTGTGTATGTGTGTGTTTACTTCTGCTTAGTGTAGACAAAAAGACAAATCATCATAAACGAGATAAAATCTGCTTAGATAGTAGCGAAGCATCACAATGGTGTACACTCGTAGCCAAGCCCAATCAAGGGCAGACGCTACGGAAGGTACACAAAGAGAGGGCGCTAGTCGCCTTCGCTTTAGCCCTGAGGACCTAGCCATACCGTCTTGGCAGTCTGGCCTACAACAAAGTCCACATCAGGCCACTTCAAGAAGGAACTATTGGGAACCTCCTCATTGGAATACACCCATTCAACACAGCCCCTTTCGGGAAGATGGTTCACATGCAGGTCTCAATATAAGTAGACAACCGCCTCTTGAGGCTAGATTTGAATGGCCACAGCGCGATGAAGCGCTAGAGAGGCATACTGTCCATTTGGAGGGGCAACGTGGATATGGCGTCCCTTCTTTACCTCCCATCAGAACAGAAAAACAACATCCAGAGCGCAGGGCTCTTTACACAGGGCAAGCTAACTCCGCCCGCCCCTTTCACACCCATGAAAGGGAGTACGAGGAAGATCATCACATTCCTCGAGAACAACAAACAACGCGGGAACCTTGCGTTTCTGCACCTGCCAGATATCATGATCACACATCGAGGCTAGGGCCTCAAACAAATGTTGCCTACCCCGACAAAGGGAAGCAACCCATTGAAATTTTAGACCATCAAGATCGAGGCAAACACATAGGCAAAACATTCAAGCCTCCTCAACAAAAGAGGGCAGACCCAGTTGACCCGGCAGTCGCCAGACATGCCGCTCGCCAAGCTCGAATCACGCGGCTTGAGCAGGGTCATCGGGAATTAGAGTATTTATACCGCTTGAATAAAGAGCGCATGCGGCGCGAAGCGGATGAATTGCGCTATAAGCTACCTGAGAGGGTGCCAACCCCTCGCACCCACAGAGAAGAACAATATGAGAGGCACAATCCCTGGGTGCAAGACAGGTCTCCGCGACCTCGTCAAGTTTTGCCTCCGAGACCTTATAGACCCGAGAGGGAGGCCACTCCCCGAAACAATGATGGGTACCCCCAACGGGGACTCAATCAAGGTCATAGGTCTCGCCCAGGGACTCCTCAAGAAGTTTATGAGGAGTTCGAACCAGAAATAGAACGGGCCGACACGCCCCATCAAGGCGGGAGGGCTGCCAATCGGCCACCTCCCCATAGGCCTCCAGTCTCCCTTGACCCACAACGAGAGCAAACCAAAGAAGAAGAAATAAAATCTTTCGATGCATACAAAGCGCTATTAGAGCGTTTGGAGTCTGTGGAGATAAAAGCTTCTGGGCATCAAAAGCCCACACTACGTCAACTCCGCAGTCATCCGGTGCATCCCTCAGTACCCATACCTCTTTACCCTGAACATTTCAAGTTGCCACAATTGGCAGTCTTTAAAGGTGAGGAGGACGCACAAGAACATGTCACGAGGTTCCTAAGTCAATGCTTCGGCATCCAAGACAATGATGCATTGTTGCTTAGAACTTTCATAACCACATTCGCGGGCCCTGCCTCGGATTGGTTTACACAATTGCCCAAACACAGTATCAACAACTTAGATCAACTAGTGGATGCATTTCTTGAACGCTTTGCTTTCAACACAAGGAAGAAGGCATCACTAAGTGATTTGGCCAGCCTCAGGCAGTATGAGGAGGAAACAATAGCAGCATACGGGAACCGATGGAGGGCTTTGCTTTCCAGGCTACCCTACCGTCCCCCTATGTCTGATCTCACTCAGATGTTTGCATGAAGTTGCTTAAAATCAATCTCTGGGCTATTGCTGCTGCAGCAATACGACAGCTTAGAAGAAGCTTTGGCGCAAGCCAGAGTCATAGAAGAGATTAAAATAGGTGAAGGCACAATTGCCAAGCCTAAAAAGAAAGAGTGGAATAAAACCACTAAGACTGGGAATACGCAATCACAACCCGCAGCGGTTAATCAAGTTGCGATCAATGTTCCCAAGCCTGTGCAAGACACGCAGCCTCAAAAGGCCAATTACCAAGCAGTGCCTCCTAGTTATGAGAAAGATAATAAGAAACAGGAGCAGAATCAGCAGCGTCGCCCTAAGCGACAATTCACCCCTTACACGGAGTCTAGGGACTCCTTATTTGACCGCTTGTCAGCGGCAAATTTAGTAACCCTTCCAGAGATCCCGACTATAGACCCTAACGCTCCTAAGCCTAAGGGATATAGAGAGGAACTATATTGTAGATTTCATAGGCGAAGGGGACACGATTTGAATGGATGTTGGAAGTTCAAAGGACTCATCCAAGATTTAATCAAAAATAAAACATTGGCCGTGGACAACCCCATAGCGCCAAACAACCAACAAATGGGGGTATTCAAGGACCCCTTGCCTGCCCACGAGGCACAGGCAAAACCTCTCCAAGTTAATGAGGTGCGCCAGAATCTTCCCATGCAAGGATTTGTGGGAATGATCAGCATAGTGACGAGGAATAAAAAGTACTCAGCAGTTGCCCCTGGGGTAGCCACAAAGGAAGTTCCGACAACGTCACAGCCTCAACAACACCCTATACAGTCACCTCCGCCTAGACCAGAAATCATGATACGGAGCAAACTCACGCAGAGTTTGCGGACCACATCGGCTAGGCTGTCCATTTACGAGCTTATTCAACAATCAACACCTCACAGGGAAGCTCTTATGGACATTTTAAAAACCATCGAATTACAGCCCCAAGAAGCAAATTCTTTCAACAACTTCGTGGGACATGTAAAACGATGTACTGAGCCGGTCATCACCTTCAGAGAGGATGAAGTCAAAGCAATATCGAATGACGCGGCAGATCCACCCTTGCATGTTGTTGCGCGGATCAACGGGATCCCGTATAAGAGAGTGTTGGTAGATACTGGCTCGTCCAGTAATATTATTACCACTGCAGCCCTAAAACATTTGAAGCTGCCAGCCTCTCATATCACAGCCTCCACGTACACACTGCGAGCTTTCAATGATGCAATATGCTCGACAGTCGGCACGGTTGTTCTACCTGTCCAGGTAGGACAAAAGACAACACCAACATTGTGCCATGTGTTAGAAGGCGAGATGGCCTACAATATACTGCTAGGGCGGCCTTGGATTCGGGACATGAAGTGTGTCCCTTCCATCGCTCACCAGTGCTTAAAGTATGCTTTTGAAGGAGAAATACATGTAGTCCCAATGGACCTGGAACCCTTCAAGTATTGCAATGCGGTACAACTAATGCCTCAGTCGACCCTCCCTTCAACACATTTGGATTTCCAGCTAAATCCATCTAAAAAGGGTTCAACACCGCAGGCACCACTGGTGACCAAAACAGCAACATCCCAGCCAGGTGAACCCTCATCATCTACTCCTTCATTACCAACGCCACCTGTCATGGCTACACAGAAGGACAAGGGAAAACAAATCATGGAAGAGGCTCAGCCCTTAGAAGAGGGGTTGCCAACAATTTCAACGATATCAACAGAGGAAATATCCAGCACAACGGAAGCTGAGACTCCAAACCTACCAAACATGGAATGGACTCAGGAAGGACTCCCGTTCCCTCCCTCCGAAGCATCAACAATCACTGTTGAAATGGCTCGTACAGGCCTGGGGAGTACATAGTGCAGAATGTTGTGGCAACGCCCGCATTAGAGTCGGTCCGGGATATGGGAAGACCTCGCCTTCCCATAGGAACGAGTTGTTCCCCTAGGTCACCCACCCAACCAGACAAATTTTGTGTATGGGGGCCTTGATCATGGTCTTGAACCATGTAAGCAAAAGGAAGCAGACGAAGAACCTTTTGTTGAAAACATCAATTATCTGTCAAACCCGCAATTTGCCCTCAAATATCTCGGCCAATGCCATTGGCATGGATACGGGCTAGGCGAGATATGAGCAAGGGATGCGTCTCCCTTGCCAACCAAGATATCGAGATGCCATATGACAAGTCGGGAGTAGGGTTCAACCACCCCCTGCCCTTGGACATCTTGGTTGAAAATATGCAAGACCTAGAAATAGGCAACAAGGGGGGATTGGCACCAGATCTCTATGCCAACCCAAATACAGAATTTACATTGGGAGATTACCTCCCATGGTCACCAAACACCCTTGGTAACAGCAGTAATCCCTCTCCTTTGCTAGAGAGAGGCGAAAGTTCGGATACTCATCCCCAAAGAGAATATCAATGGTGTCCGGACATCTTCTCGAAGTTGTTCCCCTTAGAGATTCCAGTTGAGTCGGTACAATGTCAAGAGAGTCAGGTCCCTCCACCAAAAGTGGAACAACCGCAATGGGACCAGATTAACGTACTGGAACAAGGAGAACCATCAACGTCGCAAGCAATAGTTGCTGAAGAGAATGAACATTTTTGGATCTCCGAAAGTGACTCAGAAGATGAGACTGAGATGGACTATCTCAGACATGCGCGATGACATTATCGCCCTTTAACTCATGAAGATCTAATGGGACAGATGGGCATAAGATTAGGGCATGAATGGTGGGTCGACCCAGCAGGGTGGGACCTGATCTTGGATCCATGGCTCCACATTCACGATGAGCACCGTCCACCTCGAGACCCTATCATAACAACAGTGTCGAGGGAAGACCCTGTCCTCCATTTGGCACATAGGGCCGATCCGTTCGTGCCCGTTCCCTTAGAGCCAGATCCAGAGCATAGGGAGCATCTAGAAGAATCGCGTTATCATGCCCACGGTAATGGAGACCAAATTCATTCCATCCACATGATCTCCATTGATTTGACCGCACCCATCCGCAATCCGGCCGATCCAGCACGGTCATTGCATCTAGACATAGATGCCATCGACTGGGATCGCGTCAATTCACCTCTATCACCATCAGAGTACTGGCCTTTCGGTGAAATGCATCACTTTACCCCAAGGACAACTCAGGATATTTTTCAAGCTGAAGAGGAACCTGAGGTTCCAAGCATAGATCTAAATTCAGCTAATGATATCCATTTGATCCCGACTCCACATCAGTTGGAGGACGGATCCCACATGTCAGTCGAGGAGACGACTGACGTAGACATCGGCACAGATCCAATGAATCCACAGATTCTCAAGTTGGGGGTAAGTCTTTCCCCCGAAGAGCAAGCCGACTACATTGCCCTTCTCAAAGAGAAGAAGGAGGTTTTTGCATGGTCGTACAAGGATATGCCGGGACTAGACCCGCGGCTAGTCACGCATAATTTAACGCTTGATCCGACAATCAAGCTCTGTAAAGCAAAAACTACGTAAGATGCACCCAACGGTGGCCTTGATGGTCAAAGACGAATTGCAAAAGCTGTTGGATGCACGGTTTGTCATCTGCGTGGATTATCCGCCATGGCTGTCCAACATGGTTCCCGTCAAGAAGCCCGACGGGAGGATTCGCATATGCACCGATTTTCGTGATTTGAATAAAGCGAGTCCTAAGGATGATTTCCCCTTGCCGAGCATCGACGCGTTAGTAGACGCTACAGCAGGACACGAAATGCTCTCCCTAATGGATGGTTTCTCAGGATACAATCAGATTCGTATCAATCCTGAAGACCAACTAAAAATGGCGTTCACAACGCCTTGGGGGACATTTTGTTATAAGGTCATGCCTTTTGGCCTTAAAAATGCTGGTGCCACCTACCAACGTGCCATGACGTATATCTTCCACGATTACATGCACAAAACTTTGGAAGATTACATGGATGATTTGTTAGCCAAGTCTCTCTTGCGCTCAAATCATATCGCTGACTTAGGCAAGATCCTCGATCGCCTCATGGAGCATAAAGTTAGACTAAACCCCAAGAAGTGCGTCTTCGGCGTCACATCTGGAAAACTCTTGGGTTTCATAGTCTCAAAACGAGGAATCGAGGTGGACCCAAAGAAAGTCAAGGCAATCCTTGAAATGGTTCCCCCAACCACAATCAAGCAGCTCAAGAGTCTACAGGGAAAGGTCGCGTCGATTAAACGCTTCATAGCGCAATTATCTGACAAGTGCCGACCCATGAACAAATTATTGCACAAGGGGGTTACATTTCATTGGGATGACGAGTGCCAGTCGACCTTTGACGAGATCAAACAATACCTGGTTTCGCCGCCAGTATTGGCACCACCTAGACCAGGAGTGTCGTTCTACTTATACATCTCAGCTACTGAGGTGGCACTGGGCGCCATGTTAGCCCAGAAGAATGAACTTCACAAAGAACAGGCTACATACTATCTTAGCCGCACCCTGGTTAGTTATGAACTTAACTATGCATACGTTGAGAAACTCTGCTTGGCAGTGGTGTTTGCTACCAAAAAGCTACGCCACTACATGCTGAGCAACACTACGTATGTTGTGTCTAAGGAGAATCCATTGCGATACATGATGAGTCGTACTTATCATAGTAGTCGCACGGCGAAATGGATCATGTTGTTGACGGAATTTGACATAGAATTTATTGGACAAAAATCTATCAAAGGACAAGTCATAGCCGATCAACTAGCAGAGGCTCCTCTTGAAGACGATCAGCCTCTGGTCATAGAACTACCTGATGATGGGGTCTTTCATGTCTCAGAATCGCCAGATGTTGATGAGCCTGAGTCACAGGCCGACATAACCCTATTCTTCGATGGTTCTAAGTGTGAGCAAGGTGGTGGTGCGGGAATTGTATTCTTCACACCGCAGGGTGCTCCAATGCCCCTGTCATTTAAATTAAACTTCCCATGCACCAACAACAATGCAGAGTATGAAGCCTTGCTCCTAGGTCTTCAGACAACAATCGCCATGAACATCAAAAGACTGAACATCTTTGGTGATTCGCTGTTAATAGTCAATCAAGTCAAAGGGGTATATCAATGCAAATGCCCAGTTCTGAAGGCTTATAAAGCCCTTGTGGACAAATTCTTGGCAAAACTTGAGTGGTATGACATCGAGGCACTCCCTCGATCATCGAACCATTTTGCGGACACAATGGCCTCCTTGGGGTCACTACTTCCGTAGGACCTTTTCGGTGATATGACAACCATTCAAGTCAAAACCTTATCGCAATCCGCGATGGAGCGTGCAAGCTCAGACTTGACGCCAGGAATCCACATGATCCAAATTGAACCATCCTCGGATAGGTTCTCTCGAATCCGAGATCGTCTGAAACATGCCAACTGGGGGTCCTTGTTCTCCCCTACTCCCATTAGTAGCAACACAACACTATTCTTGCAGGTTCTATCCCATTCAGCATTTGCTAGGGATGAACTTCAGGAGGGATTGGTTGTTCATACTATCGAGGTTTCTGATCAACAGGACTGGTATTTACCCATCCGAGACTACCTCAAGTTAGGTAGTCTCCCACTTGATTTGACTCATGCCGCAAAACGAGCACTCAAGCAGAAAGCGGCTAAGTATGTCTTGATAGGAGACATCTTGTATCGTCGTAGCTATGAAGGAATCCTCCTTCGTTGCTTGGACCAGCAAGAGTCCACTTGGGCAGTCGCCCAAGCGCACGATGGTACGTGTGGTGGCCACTTCAGTGGAATGGCCATCGCAAAGCGCATTCTTCGCATGGGCTATTATTGGCCATCTTTAGAGCGAGATTGTTGCACCTATGTCAAGAAGTGCGTGAAGTGTCAACATCATGCCAATCTAATGCACGTACCTTCTCAGGCCTTGCAGACAGTCCAGTCTGCTTGGCCGTTCTCGCAATGGGGCTTTGATCTAATTGGAAAGATCTCCCCTGCGTCGTCAGGCCGTCACACGTTTATCATAACGGCCACAGAGTACTTCACCAAGTGGGTGGAAGCAATTCCGCTTACCTCTACGACAGGACCCCGCATTGTGGAGTTCATTTTGCATAACATCATATGTCATTTTGGTATTCCATCCAAAATAGTCTCGGATAATGGGACACCTTTCAAGAACAAAGACGTGCGTGCTTTGACCACAAAGTACAAGATTCAGCACAGCTTTTCGACACCCTATTATCCGCAGGCGAATGGGCAAGCAGAGGCGTCAAACAAAATGCTAGTTGCCATCCTTAAAAAGACCGTCGCAGACAGTCATAAGGATTGGCACATTCAAATCCCACTTGCCCTATGGGCCTATCGCACTAGCATTCGGACGCCCACTAGGGCCACTCCGTTTTCACTCGTGTATGGCTCCGAGGCAGTCATGCCTCTAGAGTTGGAGATTCCTTCCCTACGCATATCAATGCATGAGTTCATCGATGATGATTCTGCACGGCAGGCCCGGTTAGACCAGCTTACGTTGCTTGACGAACGACGCGTTAATGCTCTCGAGCATTTACGCATTTATCAAGAGCGACTTAAGAAAGCTTACAACATGAAAGTTCACCTCAGGGACTTTCGCGTTGGTGATTTGGTTTTGAAGGAAAATCAACAAAATTCCAGTTTGCCATCCCACCTAAGGGACAAGTTTGCGGCCAATTGGTTAGGTCCGTATGTCATTGATAGCAAAATCGGACCCGGGACATACCGGCTAGCTTCTCTTGATGGTATCAAGGAAACAGAACCCTTGAATATCAGTCATTTGCGACCATTTCATATCTAAAGAGAGCCATATCCCAAAATGCTCCAAGGATTCTTGCAATCGCTTGGTCAAACCAAAATGCTCCAAGGATTATCACAATCGCTTGGTCATATCCCAAAATGCTCCAAGGATTCTTGCAATCGCTTGGTCAAACCAAAATGCTCCAAGGATTCTTGCAATCGCTTGGTCAATCCCAAAACGCTCCAAGGATTTCCACAATCACTTGGTCAAAAATCATGAAAATTCAAAAACAACAAAAATCATCAAAAACAACAAAAATTTGCATCTCATTTCTAGGCATATTCAAATTCATCAATAGAGAGTTCTTCTCGCAATTCATCTTCATATTCACCAAAATCAATCCATCAAAAATACAAAAATACATGGCTGCATTCAAGCATCGCACCCATACATTGCACATTCATGGTCGTATAGGTCAAAAGGCACCATAGGCTGTCATGATTCTACTAGTCCATCTTGTTCCACACTGTTCCATCTTACAAAAACAGCAAAAACACCATTCATTTTACCACACTAGAGTCAGTGGTCTTTTAATGTATCAAGAGTTTTTCGTGATTCAGTCATCATTTTGCTCTTTTAGCAATGTAATGTATCAAGTCAAACAGATTTTACGAAGGTAGAGTTACACTTGCAATACACCTTGTTACGTAACATCCCAACACAAATTAAAACACATAAAAATTCTCGAGTTGTGTGAACGAAGGATGAAACCTGCACAGTAATCCGAGGTTACCATAAGCGAAACGGTTATCTTGCTCATCCCCCTGTGCGAATGACCCCAAGAATGCTGAGAGTTGGCAAAAGGACAAGCATCCTCCCTACCCAATTCCTAAGAATCCCAAAGTTGCAAAACATCAAAAATTTGCAAATGTCAAAGCTCCAAAATTTGACATCCTACAGTGCACATATCAAAAGGCACAAAGCATAGTGATTCTCGTCACTCCATATCCAAATCCCTTGCTCAAGAGAAAAGAAAAACAAATCAAAATAAACAGTGATTATTATCACTATAAAGAGCAAGTATCCCAATACAATTGAAGAAAAGAAGGGAGTTGACCTTGAATCCCTGGAACTCTCAGATTCTGACAGGTCATGAGGCAAGCCTCAGTATCGGTTTGGTTGATAGCCTATCGGTCACTTGGCGGTAAACTTCTCGCATGACGATATATCTGTCACATTAACTTGTGTACAGATCAATATTTGCATGTGGATGAGCTAGCTTATGGTATCCTGGATAACACCGCAGATTAATCTAACTACATACAACAAAGGAGTTAGTGGAGCTAATTAGGTGATCCTCAGTACAGGTTCGGTTGAAAGCCCATCTGGGACTGGCGGTATCTTGACAAATACCACATAAATGAACTCAATTGCACACACAGGGATGTGAAATAACTTGGTTAAAAACAAGTCCGATTCATACCTTGTTCAAAAGTCTTGTAAGATAAAATACAATCATGGCTAGTAAGTTAAAACCGTCTGAGTCTCGGAAAACCTTTGCTACATTTCTAAACCAACTGCGCTACTTTTCATCCTTACAATACCACCAGAAAATACAAAAAAGAAACACCACATTTGTACATAGCAAAATAATGGAGATCTAAAACAGTCTATGGTGCCATAGTCAAACATCACAAAGTTCATCCATCCATCTTATTTCCGCATATCACATGCCAATCAAAAACATTTGCATCCATCATGCATCCATCAAAATAAATCAACATACAACATCGGTAATTATCATACCATATGCATCCATCAATATAAAGTAGCATGCATCCACCAACATCAACCATTGTGCATAAAATCATGACATATACGCAAAGAAAGAAAATCAAAACAACAAAAACATCACAAAAAGCAACACAAAAACATAAGCAATAAATTGTCGGACACAAGTGCTCTTGCACTTAACCTCTTGGCACAGAAAATCGATGTCGGGGCCCAAATTGTCACCCTCCTACTTCCCCAAGAAGGCTACCATGGCTGGACCGCTCCACGGGAAGATGGGTTCTTGATGATTTCACCCCATTATGGCATCACCAAAAGGGTTAACACCCACCAAAAATAGGTCCAAATGTCGGGAAATCGCATGTGCTCAAATGGTAAAACATCCAAAGGCACCCTAACCTAAGTCATCTTGGGTCAAGCGACTCGTCGCTTTTCTCACGAAGGTCATTCCCTCATCGATTCGTCGCTTGAGGGGGTAGTCACACTTAGTCACCAATCAACAACCACACACCCAATCAAGGCAATGACATGCATTCAAAGAATCATTGACAAAGACAATCACGCTCTTGCTTGGGGCGATAAACAAGCAATCATTAAGTTGATCAAATACTTGGCATTCCCGAAGCATGAACACAAGGTTTCCCCTGTGGATAAAAGGTTGCGCCCTTTGCCTAATCATGACTGATCAATGTCCAAGCTCAAGTCACACCTCACCAAAATAGGTTAACACTTGAAATCAAATTCCTTAGCTCGTCAGAAGCAAGGATTCAAGAATGCATGCCCTTTCCATACTTGGGGCATCAAGAGTTGGTTAGGTTACCAAGAAACCCTAATCATTAGTGCTTTGGTTCTCTATTTTTGCTCAGCGCTATGCCATGCACAGCGCTTCCCAAAAAGGGGCATCTGTAGACACCAAAACAGCACCATTCTGATTAAGTGACTACAAACACTGATCGCATGCACATACACAGCTTTCAGGGCAGCCCTTAGAGGTCAAACAGTGGTCTTGGCCACTTGCACGATAGTTTAGAAGGTCAAAAAATGAGCGGTGCAGAGTTGGTCATTTTGTCAAAACCTTTAACAAACTTTAAGCCTTTAGTCCAAAGCAGCCTTCAAAACTTCACCAAACTTCAAGCCTTAAGCAATCCAAAGCAAAGTCTTCAAAAGCAAACAAGCCTTAACAAAAAAGGGGAACCTAGCCTTAGACGTCGCGAAATCGGGATGTCGTTATCGCGACACCTTGGGGGGCCTCGTTCCAAAGGTGTCACGGATATCGACGACACCTTTGGCCTGAGGGGCTCGGCCAGTGATCTTTCCCATCGCGACACTTCGGCACTTTACGTTTAAAAAGGCATACTTACGATAATCAAAGGCGGACTTTGACGTGGCCGCCGCATCCAAGGGATAACCGCCACGTGGCACCCTTACGTGCCCCTTTTTAAAGAAACCCCGTGGGTCTGCAGAACGGCGGACTTTAATGAAACAAGCGGTTTCAAAACAAATCCGATCCAAGGCCACGCCTCATAACTTCTAATGTCAGTGCGAGCCATGTCTCATAATGGCCTGATAAAGATCAAATCTGAGCGGCCCTTGCGGATTTAGGGTTTGACATTAATGCTCTAAGAGGCGAAAACCTCTATAAAAAACTAGCTCGATACGAAGTAAAAAAAGGGAGAAGCATTTTCTGAAACATAACGAAGTGTTGCAAAACCAGAGGCTCATTTACAGTCTTTTCGAACTCATTCTTCTGTACTTTCGAACCAGACATTGGACACAGTATATTATCAATTTGCCGACAACACATTATCCTGGATTTTGAGCCAATTCCTAGTGGGTTGGCGTCGAAGTCGGATTTTAACAGGGCGGCCCGCTTGGGCACCCTACGCATGTTCATAGCTAATTTAATATATGCTGTCTTCGGATATTTTAAAACAGTTTACGTTTTATATTCTGAATACATGCTGTTTTTGAAATGTTTTAAAACAGTAGGCTACGTTTCATGTTCGAACATATATTTTTCAAGCAACATAGTCTGAATATACATATATTGAAAGACAATACGTTATTTTGTTAGACGCATTATTTAATACGTTCCACGTTCTATCTTTTAGTGCTTACTCTGATTAAAAGTGCATGTCATTTAAATTCGTTCTATACACTATTTTTAATGATTTTATGCATACATCTTCTACTTATTTCAAGATTCACTTGTTTCACTTATTAACACAGGTGCTACTGACGTTTTTTATGTTTCTTTGACCGCAGGAGAAACAGCAAACAACAAGGATTCACCAAGCACCAGCGGCGGCAATACGTTGGCCCGTCCATTTTGCATGTGGGCATGCGGGAGAAAGAAGATGAATGTGCACATGTGTAACAGAGGTTTAGTTAACGCTCCTAGCCCCTTAAAAGGGAGGAGACGTCCATGTAACCGAGGATAAGAAGTCTGAATAAAGAGGGCTGTGTTTTGAATACGTTTTCTTTTATTTATCTCTGTTCTTTGTTTCGTGCATAGTGTTTCTTTTATTCCGAAATCTCATGCTTTCAGATACAATCAAGCATAAACATCATACCACCTTCACTTTTTCTAAATTTTTGTAATATGTTTTCATTTCTAGCTTTCAAATTTTGACTTTGAGCCCATTTGACAAGGCAAAAAATTCTAGGTTCACTCCTTTAGTAGGCTAAGGAGCCTTGAGAGCCACCAAAGCTATAAGGAATTTCTCCCTACAACCCTACTTTACTCCAAGCGAGACGAATCAAAAGTGGGACCAGCCAAGGCTATGCTATCAGAAGGTGCTTCATACCTTTAGTCAAAAAAAAGGAGCTTCAAGAGAATATTAGCAGACCAAAATATTTTTTGACCATTAGATATTCCATCTATAGCTAGTGCTTCATGTTCACCGAAATATAGCCAAAGCAAGGGCCAAGGATTGTAGACCATTGATTTCCAATCCAATGGCTTTCATGGTCCTTTTGATAGAGAAAAGTTCCAATGAAGGAAGAGAGCTCTGATAGAATTCAAAGCAAGACATGTGACAACCAATTGAGAGCCTAAGAGAGGAAAGAACCTACACCTTAAAGAGAAGGTCTACCATTTGCTAAAAGAGGTTCCACCCCATCCAAAGACACGTGGCATACACATGCTTAAGAAGAGGAATAGACAAAGAAGCATTAAAGAAGACATCTATCAATGGCCACAAAGATTTAATTTCATGACCAAGCCTATTTGAACCAATCACACACTATTCGTGGCCACTACCTTCCATACACATGAGCCTACCCTATCCACCTACACCAATCAAGGAGGTCATTTTTGTCGCATCAACAGAGTGACACGTCCTAGAATGAGCATGACGAAGGAGCACAACAATATAAATCCCAATCAATCGCATTGATAATCCAAAGACCCAAAAGATCTCAATATTTATGGCCCTAGATCTAGAGACCTCAAAGCTATTGTTGCAAAAGTTTAAGAATGTTTTGGTTGTAGAGATAGAATATATCCTTAGGCCTTGTGCATAAAACTTGAAAAAAAAGGCACCCTCCTATCGGCTTATAAATAAACCCATTTTTTATTGTAAAAGTATTGGAAGTTATTTACTCATATCTGGTACCTGAAATTGCAAGCCCTTCCCTTCACCCTTATTTTATACAATAACAAGGGAAGCTCGAGCCTTTTTTCATGCCTAGGGAGCATCGATCCCTCTAGGCCTCATTACCTTGTAATCATTTCAACATGTTAATGGAAGCCATGACTAATTTCACTTTGTGCTCCTCTTATTGATTTGTCTTGATTCTTGATGGTGTGTTTTTCTTTGTTGTTTTCACTAGTCATAGATGACATTTTTCATATTCAATTACCACTTGTAGTTGAGTGTCCCTTTTAATTCTTTGGTGCATCACCTTTGTAGCTTAAGACTTTATCTTTCTTCAAGCATTTAATTTATTTGTTCTTTACTTTCATTGCAATTCATTTTGTTCTACCACCACCCCCTAGTCTTATCTCATGGAGGTCACTATACATCGAGTTAAAATCCAACGAGGATCCAACCTTGATTAAAAATCCCAAAGGTCATCCTACAGGTAGGTCTTCCCTTTCGACTCATGGTGCTACCTACTATTTTGCTCTATGCAAGGCATGGGAACCCCCATCCCCTAGTAGGTGCATTCAAATATGATAATAGTACCTTCATTTGGCATCTAAAAATTTGCATTTTTAAATTCAAAAAAATAGAAGGAATATTCCATCAATTATTCCCTTGGCAATAAATTTGTGCAAATGTAAACAGGGAGGTGCACATGTAGTATTTGGTGTGAAGTATAAATTTTTCCAATAAATAATGTATGGGGGCATTTTTGGTTGTATTCAACAAAAAACAACACAACAGTAAGACAAATACCCATAATTTCAATCATCATGAGTTTAAAATGCAATAGCAATATGGCATAATTTTTTACTAGTGCAAAAATAGTGACCTCTTTATCTATGAAGAAATATATTCGTTGTTTCATTTATATTAGATGGAATCTTGGTATGGGAGATTTGAGTCCTTAGCACCCATAAGGACACAAGTTTGAAATTCACTTATCTTTTGGGAGACATATTTCTTGTATGAATGATAGGATGATGTAGCCATTAGCAAGGCCTGATGACCCTACTTTCACTATTATATATATTAATGCATCTTATTTACAGATAAATTGAGATAATACCAAGTGGTGTTGGAATTCACAATATTTTCTAAAAATGGATAGAAGCAATCCATTCACTAAAATATTACACAAAATAAAGAGAGGGACAAAAGAGATCTAGGCACCCATAGGCACCATAAATAATCACTATCCATATATAATATTGTACAACACTACAATAAGAAATGAGGAGTGTGAGGGAAGTATTTATAGCAATATCAAAACCCCAATTACATCATATATTTTAACCTAAGTCGACATAATAAATAGGTTTTAAATTAATTACAAATACTAAATAAGGTCTAACCATAATAAGGCTAACTAAGGCCCATTGGGCTTACATAATAAAATGTTACAAAATAATAAATACATTGTACAATGAAATGTTCTTAGGTCTATCCAATACATTGCACAATGTCGACCCTTGGCCATGAAATAGTTTATAATTTAAACACCCCCTTAATATGCACTAAGGGGCCAAGGATAAAATACATCAGTGACAACAATATCTTCCACCCATAAAGGATGCTTTAGTGGACCTCCACATTTTGATGTAGATTTGGATCTCCCATCATCTAAAATTTGTTGTTACAAAAATATTTCTTGCACAAGAGTCTCCTTAAGTTGGATCAGAGTCACCACTATCATTATTAGAAAATCCTACGCAACCACAATACACTTATGTTAGGACTTCAAATGAAGAAGAAAAATAGAATCACCAACACTTATAAATATAATCTCTTTCAATCTCCTATTATCATATAAGGTATTTCTTAAAGGCACAACTTTTCCATTCATAGCATACATCACCCTATTTGAAGACTTCCTCTTGCCCATGGCCACTTGATTTTAGTAACAAAAGGAGCTTTTGTATGACCCTACTTAAAAGAAAGGTTGTAACAAACTTCCAAGAGTACTTGGGCAAAAAATAGAAGGAAGATATCATGAAGGATTAGATCTTCATGAATAAGATGAATCAATCACCTAAAGGAGAAAGAGGTATTGACAAAAGAATATTATGAATACTCTTCCTACAAGCCTCCAAAAGACTCAAAATTATTGCAACTATCATAATTCCATTCATAATTCCCAAAAAATCAATCCAACTGTTCTAATTAAACCAAATATAATTTCAACCATTAATATGAGTAACTACGTCTTTATGGTCCATCTTACACAATATGACCCTAGAAACTATAGCAGGTTCACAAACTAGTGTCATTATGCATAGAGCTTGAAAATTTGTGCAATTTGAAAAAATGGGCTAAAATGGATTTCATAAGCAAAAGATATGGCCTCCAAAATATTTTTCCTAATGGATCCCAAAAAGATAAAAATTCAATCTCCAAACCTTAGAAAAAAGGTAACCAATCACCTACTACCACTTGGTAATTTTTGATTGGTTGATGCTACCCACTAATTTTTTTCCAACTCAACGTCTCAAAACCATAGTGAAAGAGAAATAACAAAAGCAATACATCCACTCAAATCTTATACAAAAGTAAAATAAGGACAAAAGATATTTGGGACACCCATAGGCACTATAAATAATCACTAATAATATTGCACGACACTCTAATAATAAATGAGGATTCTAAGGGGGTATTTAGAACCATACCAAAACCTCAAATACATCATAGAGTTTAACCTAAGCCAACATAATAAGTAGGATTAAGGTTTATTACAAATAATAAATAGGGCTTAACTAAAACAAGTTTAACAAAGACCCATTAGGCTTACATAATAAAATATTATAAAATTATAAATACATTGTGCAATGAAATGCCCTTAGGCCTATCCAATACATCACATAATATTGGCCCTTGGCCATGAAGCAAATTATAATTTCAATAAATAACACCATGGTAAGATGTTCTTCTCTCATCTTAGAGGTCATGAGTTCAATTTGTGAAAGTTTATCTTGCATTGCATGACATGAATAGTGTCTATGGTGGCTTATCTCAATGAACAACATGGCAAAAGGAGTTATCATCATCTAGGCACAATGCTATTTGGCTCATAGTAGAAAATACACCTTAGGTTGACCCATCAAAGGATTGAATCTCTCCTTTTTTTTATGGCCAACAAATTTGTAATGATTATTCACTTCGAACAATTTGGAATTTTATTCTTGTAATTCCATTCATTATGTGGATAGTTAATCACATGTAAAGTCTTGATGATCGATAGGTTTGGGTTCAAACCTTGTTGTTACACTTTATTTTGTGATAAAATATGCTAAATTATTGGATGCTAAAAAGTAGTGTGTGTCACTTGGAGTCTTGGCATGAATCATTGACATGTAGCTACTATGAGTTGCATAAGGTTATTGTCATCCATAAGGTGTGGGTTCTAATCTCAATCCCATAATTTTGGGCACTTGGATAAAGTTATGGAACAACCACTTTATAATATTCATGGAATTTTCTATTCATAACTATATTGATTGATTTATTATTTAGTGTGAGCCTAATGTTATATTGTCAGTCGAGACGCGAGGAAGTAAAGGAAGCTTTTACCTTATGTGAAGCGAGTTGAGAAGAGGCAAACATGCTCTCCAACTCCATCCTTGGGTCCTATGCCCTTCACAAATAGGAGGGTGCATCCATATTACCTAAAAAAACCTAGTGAATCACACCCATGATAGTATTGAGCAAATCATACATCATAATACTACACCATTCTCCCCTTTGATAGTTAGAGAGATCATCGATCATTTGAGAAGCACTTTCAAAAGCACCAAAAAAACATAACATGTGCACATTGCCCAAATTTTCTCCCAAACATAATATTCTATAGAATATTCCCTTCTAAAATTTGAAATTTAGAGGGAATAAGGAGACTTTAATGAGGCAAAAAAGAGGTACCAAAGCAAAAAAATCAAGAAGAAAGTTAAACTAGGACCTCCTAAAATTTTACAATAAATCCATTAAAATATATGGTTTATCTATATCTACCATAGTTTTCCCTATACAACCTTTTTGTATGATTGATAAAAGTTGCTTTATTTTGGCTTAGGTCCCATATTGTAATTTACAATATTTTCTTAAAATGTACATTTGCCATAATCATATGTAGAAAAAGTAAAAGAGAAAAAATAAAATAACATATAAATAAATAAAAATAGAGAATGAGATAAATGACATGAAAGGAAAAGAAATAATAAGAGGTAAGTGCTCGTAGGCACCCTAATATTTCACATATCACAAAATAATACAATGGATCAATCATTAGAGGGTATTTATATTGATATTAAATCCCCGATAAACTCAAATTGATATTACTTGACACGAAGGTCAAATTACATTATAATATATATGTTATCCCCTTTAATCAAGGTTAACCATAAAAGTGGATTAATGAATATCACTAAGGATGAATACATGAAGGGTGACCTTAGGATTACATGAGGATTCTTGTAGGCTTACATAAATGATGCTCGTAAGCTTACATAAATAATGCCCATAGGCTTATATATAAATGTGCATATAGGCTACATCAATAGTGCTCATAAAAACTCTTCCACACTTGTGACCTTGGCCTAATAAGATCAAATTATACATACTTAAATGCCCCATAATCTAAGTTGAGGGGCTAAAAAGAGGAGACACTAGAGATAACATCCCCCATAATGGACACTCTAGTCAACATTTTCTTTGCCATCCTCATCCTCTTATTTATCATTAGAAATTTTATGTCCAGATCTTAAGAATTTTATATCAATATTATTATTCGAGTATCCGTCCCTTTAACAATACTCACATGTGGTTGACTTATTGGAAACCTTAGAATTTCCCTTGGTCAATTAAGCCTTAGATTCCACTAATTTTAAGTCCTTTGGATGAGCTTGTATATGATAGAGAGATCCACAATTCTTCAATACAATTTCACAATGGATAATAAGCTTGAAAAGTCCTTCAAGAGAAATATGTGTGGCTCATTGATAGTCATATCATTCACATAAATAACCAAGCCAAATATATGAAAAGGAGTAAGATTGGAAGTAATGTATTTGAAATTCTCTTCAACACCCTTTACCTTACCTCTTGTCATAGCTAAGTTAGCTTTTGAGGCTTTGAAATGAGATATATAGTCTTTGACATGAGAAAAATATAAAATTTTGAGATTGGAAAGCTTTGTATCTGTTCTATTAACTTCACTAGCACTTACTTTTCCATAGAGATGATTCAATTCTGTCCATATCTAAATAGGATAAATATTCTCTCTAATGTGAAAAAATAAATCTAGATCCACTAACATGAAAAAAGAGACCAATGTTTTCTCCTTCTTACCAAGTTCATGGTCACTAAGACCTTTTGTTTTATCATTAAAGATAAACTAAATATTCTTGCTTTTTAGTAACCCTACCATTTGAACTAACTAGGTGCTAAAAATTTTCCATTGAGGCAAGTAACATATGTCAAGGAATACATATCACACAAGAGCCCACATATAATTGTAACAAATCTATAAGCTAATATCACCACTATGTATATCTCAAAAATCATTTAATTTGAAAATATAAGCTTCAAATGCTTTTGTATGCAAATGTTATGGCATCTAAAATATTGGATAGACTATCACTCAAATCTAAAAATAATCAAATGCCAACCTTAGAAGGAGATTCATCGAATTAGGTACTGCCACTTGGTATAATAAATTTCTTATTGCATATTTCTATCTAGTGAATGATGAATTGATAAGTTGATCATTTTGATTGGTAGATATGCTCATGTGTGTGTTTGTGTTTTCTAAGAAACTTTAATGGTTTGTAGTTGACAGGGCTTAAACTCTAGACGTCAAAGGAAGTGCCTTAAATGTTGCTTCTAAAGCCAAGAATCCAACAAAGTTCTTTGGGAGGAAAAAGGAAGCAAAACAATATAATAAATACCATAAGTTATTGAGAATAAAAGCTCAACATGAAAAGGATTTGAACACATAACCTTACTTGTAAGAATGAGGTCATTGATGATTCTACCATGTAGATGGTTGGAACAAAAGGAGATTTATGCATTCAAGAATGAGATGTCCTATGATGAATGTGAGAGAGACAAGTAAAAATAATCTCCTAGGGTTCAAAATTAGGGACTTAAAGTCCATAATTCAACATACCAACCAATGCACCATTACTTGATTTGAATACCAAAAATAAGGAACATGTGGGTGACACTCTGAAGGAAGAATGTGTACATTGTGCCTCCAAAGCTTATGAAAAATTTACAACCAATCCTTCATAATTTCTTCAAAAAATGTGTTGCTTGTAAATTGAACCTATAGTCTTGCATCTATAAATACCATACCCATCCAATGGACCAGATTGATGGTTGAGGTTAGACAACAATTTTTTTTTTTTAAATTATAACATTTGTCTTTGAGTTGTGAAAAGAACTCCATAGTGCTTCGATCTAGGAACCTATTAGAAACAAGTAAATAAACCTACTATTACACTATAGGCTAAGATATTAGGAGGTAAATGGAGCTTTTGCATTATTTAAAGTAGGTTGAGGAGAGGTGCCTATGTCTTCCAATGTTATCCTTGGATCTTGTGCCCTTCATAGATAGGAGGGCATGTCCCTTTTGTCTCAAAAAACCAATGAATCAAACCCATGAATGATATTGATCAACTCAAAAAACATATCACTACATCACTCTCCCCTTGGATGGCCAAAGATTTCATTGATCATATGCCAAAAACACAATGTATGCACGTTGCCCAATTTCCTACCAAAACATGGAATATTCTATAGAATATTTTATTTTTAAAATTTAAACATTGGAGGAAAATAAGGAGACCCTTTGGAGGTGAAAAAAGGGTACCAAGTAAGCTGCAATCTTACTGTAGTTGTAAGGGATTTAGCCTCTCTTTGGGAGGTTCAAGGTTCAAACCCCACTCAATATGAAGGGACTAGGACCCCTCATAAAAACATCTATAAATTTATTGAAAAATATTTTAGTAGTTGCAAGCTTACTAAAATGGTAAGGGCTTTGGTCTCTCTTTTCGAGGTCCAAGGTTCAAACCCCACTCAGTATGAGGGGATCGGGATCCCTCATAAAAACTTGTGTAAAATCATTGATAGTTGTAAGCTTATTGTAATGGTAAGGGATTTGGCCTCTCTTTGAGAGGTCTAAGGTTCAAACCCCACTCAATATGAGGGGATCGAGACCCCTCATAAAAACCTGTGTAAACTTATTGAAAAAAGGGTACCAGATGGAGAAAGTAAAAAAAATTGAATTGAGACCCCCTAAAATTTCACAATGAATCAATTGGAATAGATGGTTCATTTATATCTACCATAGTTTACCTTGTATATGATCAAGCAAAGTTGCTTTGTGTTGGCTCTAATTCAATGTTGGAATTCACAATATTTTCTATAAACATCTTAAAACATACATTCACCATAATCATATGCAAATATATATATATATATATATATATATATATATATATATATATATATATATTAACATATAAATAAAAATAGAGAAAGAGATAAATAAAACAAAATAAAAAGGAGTAAAAGGTGGGTGCATATAGGCACCCTAATATCTCAATATCATGAACTAAGATAATGGATCAGTCATTTGGGGGTATATATAGTGATACCAAATCCCCAATTAAAAGTTAACCTCAATAAAAAATAACTTGACATGAAGGTTAAATTACAATATAATAAATATATTATCCCTTTTAATCAAGGTTAATCACAAAGGTGGATTAACCAATATCACAAAGCAAATAGATAAAGGGTGCCATTAAACTTACATGAGGATGTCCATTGGCTTGCATAAATGATACCCATAGGCTTACATAAATGGTATCTTTAGGCTTACATGAAGAAATATCATAGGCTAGGATTGGATTAACAATAGTATAATTTTACTTTTGTCGCTTCGCAAAGGATTACGGTATTTTTTTCTTAAAAATATCTCATATTTTAGGAGCCATATCTTCATGAAGGGTTATCCGATTGAGTTTATTATTGGACCAAATTATATGGAATATGAATATATTTAAAATGAGTGATCATATGGATTAATCTGAGCAATATTTATGGATATACAACCCTATTAAGTCAACCATCCAAAACAAGAGCAATGACAAATTTTGAAGCCACAAAAAATGAAATTGCAAATATTTGTCAGCTAGGGTTTAGATGATGGTATGAGAAAAGAAGGGATAGCACTTCAGTGAGGCAAGACATTCTATCTAGATATAGAATTTTTTAGCTAATTTTTTTTCCCTTCTTTATCTTAGAAATTTTGCATGCAAATTATTATAATTTTTTTATCAAATATTATATTTGCTATAGGACATTCTAATAAATTTCAATATATTTTGAGTTTAGTTTCCTTTTCATGGACCATTTATAGTTAAATTATTAGAATCATATCAAGTGGTAGAGGTTAGTGAGCACACCTCAGAGAGATCCTCGTTGCTCCAAGATAGGGTAGTTTTTGGTAAATTTAATGGGTATTGGCCAGGGGCTTTAGCTTGAGAAAATGGATTGATTGGAGTTGGAAGTCTCTAGGAGTGATTATATCCTTTATTCCTAAATGTTTCTTCCTAGTAATTTTTTGTTCTAGGTAAGAAAGAGAAAATTTTCTAAAAGGGGGTCCTTGGTTTATGGGAAGAGTAGGACTTTTCCTTACTCGCTAGTATGAAGGTTTTTCCCCTGAAAATGTAAATCTATCCCTAGAACCAATTTGGATTAGGATGTTTAGGTTACCCATTGAATTTTTTGGAAATAGATACCTTCAAGGCAATAAGGAACACTCTAGGAGAATTCCTTGAGATTTTAGATACTATGAAAGATGGATTCTTGGCTATTTATGCTCGAATACTTGTCATGATTGATATAAGTAAAGATTTACCAAAATCAATAATTCTTAAGTATGGGGATAATATGTGGACCCAAACCATATATTATGAAAATATATATTTTATATGTATAATATGTCATGAGGTGGGGTATTTTGAGAGATCATGCCCCAAGAAGAGCCCAATAAAATCATATGTAGAAAACTGTAAGAGAAACGTGAAAAATGGTTATGGATGAAGATGGTTTTCAACTTCCAAATTATAGATATAGAAAAAGAAAATAAAATAAATAGTTGATACCAATAAGGAAGTATATTGAAAGAAATACCAACTCTTTTGAGCCTTTAGCCTATGAATAAAAAGTAGATCAAAACTTAGAGGACACAGTACAATAGGTTCAACATGTTAATAAGGAATTGTCTATTCAGTATGATCCAGATTTAAGGAAGAATATTCTTTATGAACCTAAGGAATATGTCTTATCAAATCTTGAAGACTCTCTTGAAGTACCATGCACCATTCAATAAAAAAAACTGGTAAATAAAATGCAGTTTTAGAAGTTAATACCTCTACCATTAATAAGGAAATACTAGAAAATGAGTAGGACAAGTCAAAAGCTTCTATAGTAAATCGAAGAGAGGATAAATATGATGAAAAAAATTGCAAAGGAATATTGAGGAATAAAATAATAAGGTCTACTCCTGATATAGACAAGGCTAAAATATTAAAACCCTCAAATTATCAAGCAAGATCCAAGGAAGAAAGAGCAAACATAGAGAAAGGAACACAAATTAAGTTGGTTGAACTTCTCTTTACCAAATAACAAAATGATATTGGTAATACGCAAGTGGGGCCAACAACCCCTAATGAGATATGATTATCATATCATGTACTATAAGGGGTGATAATACCCCTTCAAAGTATACGTGTATCAAGGACTTATATTTAAGTAATAAGTCTGATATTCTTTGTATTCAAGAAACTAAAATGATAAAATAAGTTTCAAAAAATATGAAATTATTATGGTCAAGATGTGAATGGGATGCTATGGATTCTAAAGGAGTGGCAAATGGAATTATAACTTGTTGAAATCCTTCTAGAACCACTTGTGTAACCATTCATAAAACAAGGCATTAGATGGCCTCTTTAGCCACTTGCTACTTTGCAGATATTTCTTTCATCCTTATCAATATCTATGGACCTACAACTCAATCGGGTAGATTAGAAGTTTGGAGTGGGATTGAAGCCTTTATGAGAAGTAAAGACCAAGAAACCCAATTCATGATCATAGGAGATTTTAATGCCATAACCATTTTGGATGAAATATTTGGGGGAATTAGGAAATTAACCTAAAGTATGATAGATTTCTCAGCTTTTATTCAAAACAATAATCTATGAGAGGTTAAGTTTGAAGAATACAACTATACTTGGACCAACAAAATGAGAGAATAAAATCTAATAGCTAAAAAATTAAAGATATTCATACTCTTAGATCATTGCCTAGATGAAGGAGCTTGTGCTAAAATTAATACGTTAACAAGGATTGGTTCAAATCACTGGACAATAAGAGTTAAAATTGTGGTAAGTGAATTAAAATATATATCATATTTTAAATATGAGAATATGTGGGAATACCATCCTCAATTTGTTGATATGATCGATAAAACATGGAATTTTTCAGGTAATGGTGGGTTGTATGCTCTTCCTAATCAAATTAAATCTATGACATCTAGATTAAAATAAAATAATAAGAACACTTTTGGAAATATTTTTGAAAATAAAGAAAACTAAAAGATAAAATTTCCAAATTCCAAAAATTTGATCATAACAATCTGTTGATTTGAACATATGAGATATATTACAAATGAAAATTATTACATATATAGGCAGGAGGCCTATATGATAATATGAAAAGTGTCAAGAGAAACTGAGAAGTGTCAAGATAGAAAGCATAGTGCACATTAATATTCTAACATTCCCCCTTAATGTGCACTATCCTAACTATAGACAAAAAACAAGTCAATATTAGGCAACATTCCTCCTTAATATTGACTTCTCTAAAAGAACCCTAAACATCCTCCTTTATTACATGATTTGGTCTAGGCTTGTGCTCTTTATGCATGGCTCTCCAAATTTGAATAATGCTAGATCAACGGTGTATACTTCTTGATTTGTTGCCTCAGGGTTAGCCACTTCCTTGGATCTGTTGCCACTGGGTCAGCCGTCTAAGTGCCTTAGGGTCATCCTAGGTGCCTCAAGGTTAGCCACACTTGTCATATTATCATATAGGCCTCCTGCCTAATGTAATCATTTTCATTTGTAATATATCTCATCTATTCAAATCCCAACATAATCCAAGCTTAGAGGAAAGGGAATTGCTTAGTGAATATCATAATATTTTGAGTAAGGAAGAGAAATTTTGGAGAATAAAATCAAGACAAACTTGGTTAAAATGAGATAAAAATACAAATTTTTTTCATAGGATGGCTATAGTACAAAGATCAACTTATAGAATTAGTAGAATTAAATAAATATAAAGGGTTTGGATTAAAGATAAGAGTGAAATTAGAAAAGAGATAAAGTATTTTTATCATAATATTCTAGGATCATAGGAGACTCAAGTTCTTAATGATAAACTTCTTCAAGATGCTCCTTCAATTATAAAAAATGAAGACAATAGGAAAGCGATGGAGCCTATTACTCTAGAAGAAGTTAATTTAGATATTTTCTCTTTTAATAAGGATAAATCCTTAGGTCCATATGGGCTCTCTGTAGATTTTTACAAACATAATTGGGATATAGTGAAGGATACTTTATTGGTAGTAGTGGAATAATCTAGGGTAAAACAATACATACCTTATAAAATAAATGCAACATATCTTACCCTAATTCCAAAAATAAAGGATGCTAAATTTTTTGATTATTTTAGACCCATAAGCCTATATAATTTGGCATAACATATTATATCCAAAGTGATGGTGAATTTATTAGGGCTATAGTTAGATAAAAATATTTAAAAAGAGCAACATGGATTTGTGAAAGGGAGACAAATTATGGATGGGATCATAGTAGCTCACGAAGTTACACATTCAGTAGCTTCAAGAAAAGAAAAAGCAATGTTCTTAAAACTTGATATGAGTAAAGCCTATGATAGGGTTAAATGGGATTTTATTTTTGTAGTTTAGATAAGTTTGGTTTCATGAAGAAATGGATTAAATCTTGTGTCTCTACAGTTTCTTATTCATTGTTGGTCAATGGGTTAGAAATAGAATATTTTAAAGGCAAGAGAGGCCTTAGACAAGGAGACTCTCTAACTCCTTATTTGTTCATTATTATGGTAGAGGTTTTGAGTAGGATCTTAAATAAGGCTTACAAATATGGGATTATAAGTGGACTTCCAATCCCATTTATAAGATTAGTCTAAAATAATAGGGGATTATAAGTATTAAAGGTCTCATTGAAATAACTTCCATCCTTGTATTATTGAACGACTAGCAAGGTCCTATAATTGATTTTAGACTTCAAAGATCCACTAGAGAGATCTCATTACCAATAGTTTCTAAGTTGAAGGTTGAATGAAAGGTATCATCAAGAAGACCAAAAAATAGCAAGATTAAAGACCTTGGAGAGGTCTCAAGGAGAATTCATGGAGAGCCTCATTCCAAAAATTGGAAAATCCATAAAAGAAGTTCCTAGGAGAACTCATTGGAGAAATTCACTACAAAAGATAGTGAAAGATTTGGGACAATTATTGCCATCCAACAACAAGCCCAAAAGAAAAAGAATTTGGCAAGGAGTGAGAAATATCAAATAAAAATATTGAAGACCTCAAGACATTCAACTTCTTGAGAAGAAAATCATGTTTGAAGTCAAAAATCAACAAGGAGGTTGAAGAGGAACTCAGATAGATGATACCTTCCAAATACAAGAATATTTGGAAATTTTACTTCATAGCTAAAGAAGGAACATATAGAGATTTTCTTGATTCACAATAAAATATTGAAAGAGTTTCCAAAGGACAACATTTCAGTTAATAGATTGACTGCTAGAGGGTAGTAATAAAGATAGCATTACTAGCTAGAAGACTTTGAAAGTTCTAGACCAGATATTTAAGGAGAATTTGGAAATCATCTACTACAAAGCAACATAATAGAAGCATTCATAGTTGTAGGCAACCACCATTCTATACAAGAGACTTGGTAAATAAACTCATCAAGATGTTCATCATTAAAGGTAAGCAACATAGGTGCAAAAAGGGTTCATTACTTGAACACTTATTCAGATTACTACTTAACTTCATTGAGCACCTTATTAGAATTTGGAAGTTGTAAAATATAAGGTTGCATTTTAAGTCCTCAAAGAAAGTGTAGAAGATATTTTCTATTAAGGTTCATTACCTACACATTATTAGGGGTTAGATACATTCTTCCTATTATCTGATTATTGAAAATAGGACCACATTAAGAAATTTGTAGTGAATATTAGTGCATTAGAAACTACTTTGAGATCTTATTAATAGGAGTGATAAGGTGATATTATTAAAGTGCATTAATATTGGAAATATTATTGGTTCATTACACTATACTAGTTGTTCGTTAAACTAGTTACTCTCAAAGAATTATTTTGTGTATTGATTGCTAAAATCAAGGGCACACAAATCTACAAATAATCAGAGTGTCTAAAGACACTATTCAAAACTCAATACCTATAAGGTATTGTGGCATGTAGAAGCCACCAAGTAGATTAAAATTCCTCCAAGGAGTGGAGAAGAAGAAGAAACCATTAATTAGTGGTATAAGCCAAAATCAAGACTTGGTGAGTCTCGAATTCAAGGTGCACTAAAGAGCTCATTACAGGAAAAGTTAGTGCAAAAATTACTCCATAAAAAGGTATATTAACTACGTTATTATTAGCTTGGATTCATTACTTAGATAAACCAATAAAATGAGATAATTGTTCAGCAGAGAAGACAACTTCAATCAACCCATGCCAACAAAAGATAATACAGAGAATCCGCCATTAGAACCAACAAAAGAAGCTTGCAAGAGAAGGTGAAAATCAATGTATTCTATTATAACTCTATTTACAATATTCTACACCATAACATATTGTCCTATGTAGGAAATAGGATAGAATCTAAGTGTCTTAGACACACATCCTCCACAAGCGAGGACTATCATACAAGCGATCGTAGGAGCATAAATTCAAAGTAAGTGAGAAGAGATATCACAGAGATATCATTATGGTGTTTAAATACATCCTTATAGCCATGAAAGTAGAAATTCCCAACAACCAACATGAAGCACAAATTATAGGAAAATATTGTTAATCATCTATGTTGGCTATCATCCATCGATCATTGCAAAGGGAGCATTCGAACTAGCACATTAGAAGCAAAATGAAAGAAAAAAATAAGCAATACCTATAACTATTACTTAGATAATATGTCCATCATAGAAGCACTCAAATTGTACCACCATAGAACCAGCACCAAGTTCCCAAGACCTCCACCAAAGAGCCAACTCATACTCACCTGGAAGAAACATTGAGAAACAAGAAACAACTAGACATACATTGGTGAAAGGAATATATAGAAGAAGAGAAGCATTTTAGGGAAGAATGCATGCATCTGCTATTTGTCATCACTAATAAGAAGTGCTCACTTCATAAATAAACATTGAGATGTTAGAGCAAAGGGAGTTACATAGTGGTTGTGACAAGAAGATAAGTGACAACGTTATCATTCAAAATTGGAGCCCATAATCCATGTGGAGAAGACATCAGATTCAACCATAAGCATTACAAAAATATTCTCATGCATGTTGGAGCATATAAGCCACTTGGAAAGCTCTCAAGGAAGGAATAAGAAATGCCTCAGATGTTACTCAATATGCACATGCCACGTAGCTACATAAATGTTCAACTCGGAGGTGTAGAAGCAAAAAAAAATTAAAGGTAAAGTTGCAATATTTGATTGAGGAATAGCACGCTAAAATTGGATTCAAGAAGGCAGTGAGAACTGTCATAAACCTACAATGATAAGCGCCCATTGAGGAGAAGACCAGGTCAAAATAGGTATTATGATAGCGCAAATATAGGAGGAATATGTAGGTCATTCGATCGAATACAAAGGTCAAAGCATCAGTCATATAGCATTGAAATGTGCATCAAGTCACCATTGAAATATGTGAAGATACGTAGAGTATCAAGTCACACAAAGGACATAGAAGCATCAAGCTTCACAAAGTATGTAGATCTCACAAAGAACATAGAGTCTCACAAAGGACAAAGAGCATTAAGTATCACGAAGGATGTGGAGCATCAAACCTTACAAAGGTAAATTAAATTTGCTTACTTTAATTAAAATCGGAGTTATAAGATGATATAAACTATTGCTTTGTTTTAAGGTAATATATTACATTGGAATAAATGTTACAAGCATTAGTAATTATCAAGCAAGCTTATTTCAAGATCTTGTATATTTGCAATTAACCAAGTAGGAGATATAAGGTTGTCAACTATTGGTTAAAATACATTTAAATTACAAATAATACTATTTTCTAATATTCCAAAAAGTAGGGAGATATAAGACATACTACTTCAAACTATGTACATATAATTGGAATTTAGAAAATTAATCTATTGGAAATAATAGCAAACCAATTGACTATATATAGAGTTGGAATTAATTAGTAAAAATTAGCATACTCATTCTAAGGAGACACAAATAAATCCAACCATTAAAGCATACTTCATTGGGAAAGAGAAGACAAAATTAATAAGTTGATTATTCTCAAAACATTACAAAATCAACTTAGAAAATGAACTAAGCACATTCTAATTAATAGGGAGATATAAGGAATCCTACAAAACCTAATTCCAAGAAAGGTTTATCAAATTAGTTCACATATCTTAACTAGGGAGCTATAAGGAATTCTACCAAATCCTAAAAGCAAGTAAGGTGTTACAACTAGAAAGTCATCATGACTACAAACAAATTCATGCTTACATAATCTCAATTACTTACAGGCCCAAATTACTTCTCATGGAAAAATAAAGTGAGAGCTATTCTAATATTTGAGAAGCTTTGGAATATTGTCAAAGGAGTAAAAACTAAACCAGCTCAGGGATATGCAGAGATTTAAAAATTTGAAGAAAGTGATGTTAAAGAATTAACGATAATAACCATTGCTATTATAGATGAAATACAAGCCTACATTAGCTCTGTAGGGACATCTATAGATTCATGGAAAACATTAGAAAAAATATTTTAAGGGAAAAATAAAGCCACTATCTCAAGTCTCCAAACCCAATTACATTCCCTAAAAATTAATAGTGGTGAAAGCATAGAGTTATTCTTACGAAATATAGTAGATATCAAATGAAAGTTACTAACTCTAGGAGAAAAGGTTGAAGATAAATTCCTTGTTCAAGTAACCTTGAGAGAACTTCCATATAGCTACAAACATCTAGTTACACCCTTACAGGTTCTAAGCAAAGATACAAGGTTATATGAACTAATCAACGCTATTCAAGAATATGAGATAGAAAATATAGTGAAATATGAAATGAATAACAAAGCACTGGTATTAAAAGATAAACCACAAAGAAATATTGCTTCATCAGCTAAAGTTCAAAGACCATTGAATAATAGATATTTTCAAATATGCATGAGAAAAGGACATAGCATCAGTTACTACAGATTCAATCCAAGAAATCAGAACCAAGGAAATCAAATGAATTATGGAAGCCAACCAAATAGGGTATTCCAACATAAACAATATCAAAGTAATCCCTAACAGCAATAGTCACAACATAAGAATTATTATCCATAATTGGAATACCAAAAAGGGAATCGAAAAGGATATCTAGCTTAGAGAATTGAAGAAATTGAAGAACTGGAAGATACGACAGATGATCATGAAGTCAAATCTCTTACAACAAAAGTAACATGGCATGAAGACACTAACTATTTTATTGGACAAGATATAGAAACAAGAAGAAGAAGATCCATATTTAAGACTAAAGTCTTCTATACCCAAATAATGTAATATAGGGGGGTGTTAAGAGTATATTACATCATTTGGATCATGTAAATGTACCACATTTGATACATAACTAGAGTAGGATATTAATTTAGGGGGTAATTAGCAAGTTACTTCAAGTAATGTAATAAATGCACAAGTTTCTATGTGCATGTTAGGAAGAGTGTTGGCCAAGCAATCCATATTTCTATACAAAGGGCCTCATAGTGAGTGTTTACATAGAGTTTTAGGTAGTAGCAGAAATACTCTACAAGATCACCATATAGATTGGTGATGGATACAATGTAGTTCTTATCATTTGTTCTGGAGTGTTCATTTCCTCCATATAGCATTGTATCATTTTTTTCACTTACCATTTATAGTATATTTCAACATCTTACATTTTTGCATATTCTATATCCAGTGATTGCATTCTCCCTTGGTTCATAGCATCAAAAGCTAACATGGCTAAACTTACTAATTCCTCTAACAATGGAAAGGATAATTTAACTTCATGATCCTCAATAAAAATCCCTCTATTGTCTAGCCTATCTGCACATTTGTTTCCTTCCTTTAACGTATGTGTAAACCTATTTTCTTCAAAATATATAGCAAGGTCTTGAATGTCCACAATTTTATCTTATATGTTCAATGGAGTCTTTGCTTTCCTCAAAATTGTATTAATTACTATGAGTGAATCACCTTCCATCCATACTCTATTCCATTTCATTTATTCACTAATTTTTAACCCTTTCAAAGTTGCCCAAGATTCAACTTCATTATTTGTCTTAAATCCACTATTGGAAGTGCAATGAGATAAAATATCTCCTTTGTTATTTCTAATTATTCCTCCTCCTCATGTTGGTCCTAAATTTCCTTTAGATGCTTCATCAAAATTCAATTTGACCAACTCCACATCTGGTGGTTTCCACTTTATATTCTTTGCCTTCTTTTTTTTCTCATGTACCCAACATCGTAATTCCATTTGATGACTTGACTCCATCTATCAAGGCTCTTTGTTTCCATATTAGATATTGGTGAGTTGTTAGGGTTGGTTTAAACTCCTTTATGTCTAAACAAATATTCCTTTTCATTACCTCTAAACTACTTTCCTTTCCTTTAAATATTTTTCTATTCATTTCTAGCCAAATGGTCCAAAGTATTGTATCTTTTCATATATCTCATATTGTATGTAAAGCCTCACTTTTATAAATGATCTGCCATTGCTTTAATCATTCTTCAATTTTTCCATTAATCACCATATATTTACCAGACATATTAAGAATACATTACTATAGTTTCCAAACTATTGAGCAATGTCCTAAGAGATGGTCTACACTTTTCTCCTCCTTTTTACAAAAACATTGTGAGGGGCCATGAAAACCCCTTTTCATAAGGTTATCCCAAGATAAAATTCTTCTATGACCTACTATACAAACAAACATTTTAAATTTATGAATGCTTTGGCTATCCCAAATATATCTCCATATTCTTCCAATATTCCTATTTTGTTGGTGCTTTACATTATATCCACTTCTTGTTGTGTATTCTCCTAAGTTATTCAAATCCCAAATCAATTTATCCTTGGATCCCCTCAAAATAATCATAGTTGTTATATTTCTACTTCATTTTCCTCCTAGCATCAATATCTTGTATACTTGTAAAAAAATTCTTTCTATTTGTATCGTTCTTCATGATCCTTGTACAACATGTTTGAAACCCTATCACCATGTTTATCTTGAAGCAATATCATCCAAATTTTGAAAATTGGATCTAAATTGAGTGGTTTTTCATCACACCAAGTATCCATCCAAATAGAATTTGTTCTCTAGTTCCCACCACCCATATTAAACCTTTAATAATTAGATCAAATATTTTTTGTAAACCATTCCAAAGAGTAGAACCATTTGGTAGAGAGGATGCAGTAAATATTTAACTTGGGTCATTGGGCTCAACATACTTAGAAGAATTCTTGCCCATTTTCTTTGACTCTCCTTGTACAATCTCCAAATTAATTTTCTTCTAAGAGCTAAGTTTACATCAGTAAGAACTCTTAAAACAAGACCTTCCCTAGTTTTATCATCACACACCTTGCTCCATTTCACCAAAGGAAGATTCCTTTTATCATGTAAACCTGACCATAAAAAATATCACATAATATAGATCAAACTTTTTTCAATTAATTTTTGAATAGTATACAATGGCATATAATATGTTGGAATGGTCTGTAAGACTAACTTAATTAATTTTACTCTTCCTGCTAACTATAACCATCTACCTTTACAAGATGAAAGTTTATTTGAAATTTACTAACAACTAGACTCCATAATTCTATCCTCATTCTCCCCTCAAATAAAGGTATTCCTAAATAAGTTATTGGTAAATTTACCTCCTCCATTTGAAGTAACCCATAAATTCTTGATTTTATATTAGTTGGAGTGTCAAGGAAGTAAATTTTGAATTTTATCCTATTAAATTTTTGCCCTAATGCTCTTTTGTATTCCTTTAAAAAGTTATTCAAAGCTCTGGCCTCATTTATCCTTGGCCTTCCAAAAATAATTGTATCATCTACAAACTGTTGATGGGTTATGGTGTCGATGTTATTTCTAACCTTAAGTCCACTTATAAGCCCATATTTGTAATCATTATTTAAGTTCCTAATCAAAGCCTATGCCATAATAATAAACAAGTAAGGAGATAGAGGATCTCCTTGTCTAAGATCTCTCTTGGTTTTAAAATATTCTATTACTAACCCATTGACCAACACTGAATAAGAAACTATAGAGACACAAGCTTTAATCCATCTAACCCATTTCTTCCTGAATCCAAACTTTTCTAAAACTACAAAAAGAAAATCCCATTTAACCCTATCATAGGCTTTACTCATATCAAGTTTTAAGATCATTGCTTTCTCTTTTCTTGAAGTTGTTGAATGTATAACTTCATGAGCTACTATGATCTCGTCTAGAATTTGTCTCCCTTTCACAAATCCTCCTTGCTCTTCTGAAATAATTTTGTCTAACAATGGCCTTAATCGATTTGCCATCACTTTGGAGATAATCTTATATGCCATATTACATAGGCTTATGGGTCTAAAAGAATCAAACAATTCAACATCCTTCTTTTTTGGAATTAGGGTAAGATATGTTGCATTTATTTTATAAGGTATGTATTGTTTTACCCTAGACTGTTCCACTGCCACCAATAAATAATCCTTCACTATATCCCAATTATGTTGGTAAAAATTTGTAGAGAGCCCATCTGGACCTAGGGATTTATCCTTATTAAAAGAGAAAAGAGCTAAATGAACTTCTTCTAGAGTAATAGGCTCCATCAGTTTCCTATTGTCTTCATTCATTATAACTGAAGGAACATCTTGAAGAAGTTTATCATTAAGAACTTTAGTCTCCTCTGATCCTAGAATATTCTGATAAAAATACTTTACCTCTTTTCTAATTTCACTCTGATCTTCAATCCAAACCCCTTCTATTGATTTAATTCTACTAATTTTGGATGTTGATCTTTGTACTATAGCCATCCTATGAAAAAACTTTGTATTTTTATCTCCTTTTAACCAAGTTTGTCTTGATTTTAATCTCCAAAATTTCTCTTCCTTACTCAAAATATTATGATATTCACTAAGCAACTCCCTTTCCTCTGAGCTTGGATTATTATGATCACCTTTTTAGAATTTTGAAAGTTTATCTTTTAGTTCTTCTTTCTTCTCAAAAATATTTCCAAAAGTGTTCTTGTTCCATTCTTTTAATCTAGATGTCATAGATTTAATTTGATTTGGAAGAGCATACAACCCACCATTACCTAAAGAATTCCATGTTTGAGCTATCATATCAAAAAATTGAGGATGGTCTTCCCACATCTGCTCATATTTAAAATATGATATTTTTTGAATTCACTTACCACCATTTTAACTCTTATTGGCTAGTGATCTGAACCAATCCTTGTTAAGGTATTAATTTTAGCACAAGTTCCTTCATCTAGCCAATGATATGAGAGTATGCATCTGTCTAATTTTTTTGCTATTAGGTTTTGGCCTCTCCTATTGTTGGTCCAAGTATAGTTGTCTTCTTCAAACTCAACCTCCCATAGATTATTGTTTTGAATAAAAGCTGAGAAATATCTCATACTTTGGGTTAATTTCCTAATTCCCCCAAATTTTTCATCCAGCTTGGTTATGGCATTAAAATATCCTATGATCATGAATCGGGTTTCTTGGTCTTTACTTCTCATAAAGGCTTCAATCCCACTCCAAACTTCTAATCTACCTGACTGAGTTGTAGGTCCATAGACATTGATAAGGATGAAACGAATATCTACAAAGTAGCAAGTGACTAAAGAGGCTATCCAATGCCTAGTTTTATGAATGGTTACACAAGAGGTTCTAGAAGGATTCCAACAAGTTAGAATTCCCCTTACCGCTCCTTCAGAATCCATAGCATCCCATTCACATCTTGCCCATATTGCTTTCATAGTTTTTGAAACTTCTTTTGTCATTTTAGTTTCTTGGATACAAAGAATATCAGGCTTATTACTTAAACATAGGTCCCTAATACACCTCTACTTTGAGGGGACATTAGCACCCCTTATATTCCATGAGATGATAATCATGTCTCATTAGGGGCTTTTGGCCCCACCTACGTATTACCAATATCATTTTGTTGTTTGGTAAAGAGAAGTTCAACCAACTTAGTTTGTGTTCCTTTCTCTATGTTTGCTCTTGCTTCCCTAGATCTTGCTTGATAATTTGAGGGTTTTCCTCTTTTTGCCTTGCCTATATCAGGAGTAGGTCTTATTATTCTATTCCTCAATATTCTTTCACAATTTTTTTTTCATCATATTTATCCTCTCCTAGCTCTATTACAGAAGCTTTTGACTTGTCCTACTCATTTTCTAGTATTTCCTTATTAATGGTAGAGGTATTAACTTCTAAAACTGCATTTTATTTACCAATTTTTTTCTCTTGAATGGTGCATGGTACTTCAAGAGAGTCTTCAAAATATGATGAGACACATTCCTTAGGTTCATCGAGAATGTTCTTCCTTAAATCAGGATCATACTGAATAGACGGTTCCTTGTTAATATGTTGAAATTGTTGTACTATGTCCTCTAAGTTTTGATCTACTTTTTCTTCATAGGCTAAAGCCTCAAAAGAGTTGGTATTTCTTCAAATATCCTTCCTTACTGGTCTCCATTATTTATTTTCTTTTATTTTTCTAGATCTATTTTTTGGAAGTTGAAAACCATCTTCATCCATAACCATTTGTAAGTTTCTCTTATGATTTTCTACATATGATTATGTTGGGCTCTTCTTAGGGCATGATCTCTCAATATGCCCCACCTCATGACATCTTCTACATCTAAAAGATATGTTTTCATAATCTATGGTTTGGATCCACATCTTATCCCCATACTTAAGAATTATTGATTCTGGTAAAGCTTTACTTATATCAATCATGACCAATATCTGAGCATAAATAGCCAAGAATCCATCTTTTGTCGTATCTAAAATCTCAAGGAATTATCCTAGAGTGTTGCCTATTGCCTTGAAGGTATCTATTTCCCAAAATTCAATGGGTAACCCAAACATCCTAACCCAAACTGGTACTAGGGATAGATTTACATTTTAGGTGAAAAGCCTTCATACCAATGGGTAAGGAAGAGTCTTGCTCTTCCCATAAACCAAGGACCCCCTTTTAGGATTTTTTCTCTTTCTTCCCTAGAAAAAAAAATGGCTAGGAAGAAACCTTTGGGAAGAAATGATAGAATCACTCCTGGAGACTTCCAACTCCTATCAATCCATTTTCTCAAGGCTGAAGCCCCTGGCCAATACCCATTAAATTTACCAAAAACTGCCCTATCTTGGAGCAACGAGGATCTCTCTAAGGTGCGCTCACTAACCTCTACCACTAGAGATGATTCTAAGGATTTAACTATAAATCGGTCCATGGAAAGGAAACTAAAACTCAAAATCTATTGAAATTTATCTGAATGTCCTATAGCAAATATAATATTTGATAAAAAACTTTATAATAATTTGCATGCAAAATTTCTAAGATAAAGAAAGGGAAAAAAACTTAGCTGAAAAATTCTATGTCTAGATAGAATGTCTTGCCTCACTGAAGTCCTAGCCCTTCATTGCTCTTCCCATCATCCGAACCCTAGCTGACAAATATTTGCAATTTTGTTTTTTGTGACTTGAAAAATCGTCATTGCCCTTGTTTCAAATGGTTGACTTCACAGGGTCGTATCTCCCTCAATATTGCTCGGATTCTTTCATATGACCACTCATTTTAAAGCTATTCAAATTCCATACAAGTTGGTCCAAGAATCAGCTAAATCGGATAACCCTTCATGAAGATATGGCTCCTAAAAGATGATATATTTTTCAAAAATAAAAAAAAACTAACAATAATGCATTTTCATATAAACTATTTATTATAATTTTTGTGGTTGCACTTGTGTTTCAGGAAGGAAACTAGCAATCTAGATTTGGTAAAGTGGACTATAATAGTGTGATGTTTTGGAAATATTACTCTACTAAGATGTAATGCATAGATATTAGAGGTGATTTTTGGTATTGTGAAGGTTGCTATAGAAAAATGTCAAGAAGGATGCTAAATTTTGAAATATTTGTATTCATACAAAAAAATGAAAAGATCCAAAAAATGAAAATCAAGAATTTAGACATTTTATGTAAAATTATGTAGGTTTCTAGCTATAGCATCTCAATTGAGATGAGAAGTATATGTATTTGTTAAACTCTCAAAATCTAAATTAGAGAGTTATCATTTGTCAAGGGTGGGGGACCCAAGTACAACCCCTTATTATCCAGCCAAAAAAAAATTTCATAAGCTTACATATATGCTTTGCTCATAGGCTACCTCAATTGTGCTCATAAGAAATCTTCCACACTTTTTTCCTTGGTCTAAAAAGATAATATTACACATGTTTTAATGAGTGGTGCCCATGTGGATTCCTAAGGACAACAATTTGTTTCTATATAAATAGATTCAACTAACCAAAGTTTAAAAAGTGGTAAAAAGCTATTTATTGCATGCCTAGTTTGTAGGAGATGTAAGATAGATACCACTTTTTATTATGGTTCTATGACATGTAGCATTATGCTTTCAATAGTAGATTTAAGACAAAAAATGAAGTTGAATCTTGGGTGGATTTAGAAGGATTAAAAATATGCAATCAAATGAAATGAACCAGAGTATGGATGTAAGGTGATTCTCTAGTAGTAATAAATGTTATTTTAAGGAAAGCAAAGGCTCCATGGAACATACAAGAGATCATTATGGAAATACAAAACCTTGCTACAAATTTTGAAGAAAATAGGTTTACACTTATGTTAAGGGAAGGAAACAAATGTGCATATAGGCTATCCAATAGAGGGGTTTTAATAGAGGGTCGTGAAGTTAAATTCTCTTTTCCATGGTTAGAAAATGTAATAATTTTAGCTGAAGCTAACAAAAAAATGTTGACTACTTGAATCAAATAATGATTAAGATTTACTTTAATACTTTCCATTGTTAATATTTTTTTTACTTTATAAATTTAACATGTTTTCATATAAACTATTTGTTATAATTCTTGCGATTGCACTTATGCTTAAACAATGAAGCTAGAAATCCAAGTCTGCAAAAGCGGACTATGACAACACAAAGTTTTGAAAATATTACTCTACTAAGATGCAATACATAGAAAGTATATGTGGATTTTTGGTATTGTGAAGGCTATTACAAGAAAATTTCAAGAAGGGTGTTGAACTTTTAAATATTTGTATTTACAAAGAAATTGAAGATCTAGAAAATGAATATCAAGAATTTAAATTTTTTATGAAAATATGTAGGCATCTAGCTATAGCAACTCAATTGATATGAGAATTGAATCTGTTTGTATACTCTCAATCTATAAAGGAGAGAGTTATGATTTGTCAAGGGTGGGGGACCCAAGTACAACCCCTTTTTATCAAGAAAAAAAAAAGGTTAACCACAAAGGTGTATTAACCAATATCATAGAGTGAATACAGAAAGGATTCCATTAAGCTTACATGAGGATGTCCATTGGATTACATAAATAATGTACATTTATGCTTGCATGTTGTCTACGTAAATTGTGCTCATAAAAAATCTTCCACTCTTTTTTCCTTGGACTAATAAGATCATATTACACATACTCAATGAGTGGTTCCCATGTGGCTCCCCAAGGACAACAATTTATTTCTATATAAACAGAATTGACTAACCAAAGCTTAACAAGTGGAAAAATGTCATTTATTGCATGCCTCGTCAGTAGCAGATGTAGTAAGATAGATAACAATTTCTAATTATAATTCTATGACATGTAGCATCCTCTAACTGGTCACAGGTAAATTCAAATTTAAAATTTGAAATTTTTGGTAGCTTTATTTTTTTTGGTAGATAATATATTATAGTATTAATAGCGGGTTTTACAGGTTGACACAAAACCTTTTACAAAAATCAGCCCAGGGATGTTTATGAACATGTCCTTACTAAGGATCCTATATATGTAAAATCTACATGCCACCAAAGCCATTACATTCAATAAGGCACATAGCCTGTTATCAAAAAGAAACTTCCCATACAACATTTTGGGTATACCCCGAGAAAACACACCTGCATCATAATTACAAAAAAATAAATAGACACAAATCCCTTCCTTGAAACAGTGGAGAAACAAAAAGCTACAGACACACATAGCAAAGTACTGAAAAAACTTCCACAAGCTATGTATTGATAGTTACTCTTAATAATTATTTGGTAATTGCTTTCTTTTGTATATGACATGCTTTGGGACCACATCCCATCTTGGCCAATAAACATTGGAGAATTGAACCTGCTGGCTAGATTTATGGCGGTGGCTATCCGGTGGTCCACGTGGCTCTGGTTCGAAGTCTTATATTTTTTTTTCTTTCCTGCCCTGTGATTATCAACCAACCTAAAATTACTAAGATGACTAGGAGCCATGTTATTTGACATGTGATTGTCCCCATTAGTCTTTGTGGTATTTCCAAGTAGCATCCACCAAGACTGATAGCTCGAATAATTTTTATTGTGAGTCCATTTCAAAAAAGAGACAAGAATACTCATAGCCTTCAAAATTACAGTGCCTTCCCTGTTGGTAAATTCGACTATCATTCTTGGCATTCTTATTGAATAAGCTCCTCTACTTCACTCGGGACACCATGTTCCCATTTGAAAATTTTGTCACCATCGACACCCAAATTGGCCAGCTTATCAGCAACTTTGTTAGCTTTTCGAAAGACATGTTGGGCTTTTCTATCCTGTCTTCTCTAGAAAAGGATCCTAGCATCTTCAAAAATTGTTTTAATCCTCCAAGAAGGTGTTTTCTAATTATTGAGGAGATTTATAACATGCATAGAGTCTCCTTCTACGATCAAATTTCCTTCTAAGTCTTGAGTCATTTGAAGGACTCTTCACATAGCTCTAGCTTCAGCTTCGTTGTTCGTCCTTGTTCCCAAATATTCAAAAAATACAAGCATCATATTCCCATTATGATCTCACAATGCTGCCAACGCATGCTCTGCCAGGATTGTCCTTAGTCACTCCATCAAAATTAAGCTTAAACCAACCCATAGGAGGTGGGGACCACTTAACATTGGCTCTGGGGTTGACTACCCTAGGCACAGACTCATCTAACAAGGTTAAGCTTAAATATTAAGCAATCGTGGTCTCCTGCAGATGAGGTTTACGACTATCAAAATGGATAAGGTTCACATTCTCATTAGCAAAGGATAGGATCTTGGAAATGATGGTTTGATGATCATGGATAGACTCATTAAAGACTCTATGGTTCCTTTCTAACCACACTCGCCAAAGATAGTGATTGAGACAAATTTTCCACATGTATCTAAGTCTTTGGCTTGAAAAGGGGCAAGGCCACTGGACGAAAAAAATCAAGTACGATGGCTGGTTTAACCCAAGAAATATTGAAGGCCTAAAAAACCCCACTTAGGACAAGTCGGGGAAAAAGGGCACTCAAGGAAAATGTGATAAATGGTCTCCCAATTAGCCCCCATGAGATAACAGTGATTAGTGATACAAATAACTTTACACATCATATTATCAATGGTTAGAATTATTCCTTGGATAACCAGCCATGAAAAGACTACAATTTTTGGAATTAATTTTTTTATCCAAACTAAGTCCTTTTGGAGGACAAAATCCTCGTCGTCAAGCAGAAGCTTGTAAGCTGATTTAACAGTGAACTACCCATTTTTCATAGGAGCCCAGGTCACTTGATCTTCCTTAGGTCTCATGGGGATAAAATATTGCCCTAGAATGTTACAAAGATAATTTGATTTCGCTTGAAATCCCTGAATCCTTATTTTTTTCCACTTTATTCTACATCTGTCCTCAACCATATAATCAGAGACTTTTTTGCCAATGATTTCTTCCATGATATCTCTAATTCGGGCTAAGTTAGGATATTGCGTCAGTGGTTTGTCCTTATCCCACCTATCATTCCAACAATTTATCTTCTCACCATTTCCTAAAACCCATCTTAAACCTTTTTTATGATTTCCTTACAATTGAGAATTGCTTTCCAAAAAGTAAAACCTCTAATTGGAACTGAGTCACTTAGAAATTTCATATTTTGAAGATACTTTCGTTTGATGATAGTTGTACATTCATTTTCTTCACCATAAATGAGGTGCCACGCCTACTTAGCTAGTAAATCTAAATTCATATGAGCAATTATCCTCAAACCTAAGGCCCCATTTTCCCTGGGTCTGCACACTTTGGTCCATCCTACAAGGTGTATCCTTTTTTTCTCCTCTGATCCATTCCATAAAAATTCTTTTTGGAGTTTCTCAATTTTTTTGAAAACCTTCACAAGGGCTTTGAAAATGGAGAGGAAATAGATTGGAATTCTCTAAAGAGAGGCCTTAGTGAGGGCCAGCTTTCCTACTTGAGATAGAATATGACCTTTCCATCCAGCAAGTTTTTTTTGAATTCTTTCAATAACCTTGTCCCACATTGACTCTCTCGGAGAACCAATGAAAATATGGAGACCAAGATATGAAGTGGAAAGGTTTGCTATATCACACCCTAAAATTTTTGTAATCCTTCCTTACCTCTAAATGGGGGTGTTCAAGAAATATAACTTGCTTTTACTAAAATTAACTTTCTAACCAACAACATCCTCGTAGAGTTGTAGGATGTATTTAATTCTTTTGGCCTCAACCACCGATGCCTTAGTCAATAGAAGGGTATCATCAATGAATTGTTGGTGAGAAACAGCCCTAGTGAGAGATTTTGCCTTGATTCTTGATATTATCCTTGAACTGCAAGCATTTTTTATGGTTCTACCTAAAGCTTCTGCCACAATGATGAATAACATGGGGCTGATAGGGTCCCCCTGCTGAATTCCTCTACGATTTTGAAAGTAACCAGCAGTTGTTCCATTAACCAGAAATGAGAACCATGCTTTAGAAATGCATTATTTGATCAAACTAATCCATTTGTGATGAAAACCAAACTTAAGGAGGACAGCAATCAGAAAGTCCCAATTTAGCCTATCAAATGCTTTGTTCATATCAAGCTTGAGGGCAAAAACATACTTGTTAGTCTTATGAGTAGAGTGCAGAGCTTCATGAACTATGATAAATCCATCCAATATTAACCTGCCCTAGATAGAGCTTCCCTAGCATGGATATTTTATGCGGGGTAGAACATCTCTCATTCTATTTGTAATGGCTTTAGTTAGGATCTTGTAAGAAATATTGCACAGACTGATTGGCCTAAAGTTAGCCATAGATTCAGGGGTTTGCTTCTTAGGAATTAGAGAAATACAAGTAGAGTTGAGACCTTTTGGATATGATTGCTTTCTTGGAATTCTTTGACGGCAAAAATTACATCCTCACTTATGATGTCCCAAATATATTGATAGAAACGAGGGGGAAAGCCATCGGGTCCCGAGGCTTTGTCTGGCTCCATGCTAAACAAGGCTTCCTTAATTTCCTCATCAGAAAAGGGAGCTAGAAGCTTAAGGTTTATATCCTCATTTATTATTCTAGGAATGGATTGCAAGAGAATATCTTTGGCCTCCTCATTGCACTGTGATTCTTGACCAAGGATAGAATTTAAATAAGTTATTGCCTCCTATCTGATTTCTGTTAAGTCCTGAGTAATAGAACCATCTGCTTTTTTTTTAATTTTATCTTGTTATTGCTTTTGTTTCTAAGCATGGTGATGTGAAAAAACTTGGAATTTGAATATCCATATTTCAACCAAAGAGCCCTTGATTTTTTCCTCCAATAGATTTCCTCACAGGCCAAAATGTTATGAAACTTTGCTAGTTTTGTCCATTCCTCCTGCCTAGTAGTTTCATCAACATCACCATGTTGAATCCTATGATCAATTATCTTCAAACTTTCAACAACCTATTTTTTATTTTCAAAGAGGTTCCCAAAGACCTCTTTGTTCCAAGTTTGAAGCTTTTCCTTAACAAACTTTAATTTGCCAACAAGTTTAAAAGTTGCACTACCCTTGATAGGCTGCTGCCACCACTGAATTAAGTTATCTCTGAAACTGGAATGTTTGATCCACATAGATTGAAATCTAAAAGGTTTCTTGAAGTACAGAGAGTTAGGGATCTCCAAAAAAATGGGATTATGATCAGAGGCAATTTTAGGAAGGGCTTGCAGGGTAGAATCATTGAACAAAGTTGTAGCCTCCTTTGATAGAAAAACCTGTCAAGCCTTTCTTGAATGATACGACACCCTATCCGTCGATTGCTCCAGGTATAATTCGCTCCTCTAAGTTTTACATCCATAAACATGTTGGAGTTCACAAAGTCATTGAACTCATCCATGCTCTTGATAGGTGGTCCATTTCCACCCATTTTATCTGAAGGGTAAAGAGGAGTATTAAAATCCCCAGCTATAATCTAGGGGATATTATGGAAGATTTCACTTAGATTGCCTAAGTACTCCCATAGTAGAGCTCTCCCTTGAATTGAAGTCGGGGCATAAATATTTTAAAGGATCCATGACCTGTTGCTATTTATTTCCTTAAATAAAACACTAAGAACCCTATCATATTTCTGAATAATGGTGCCTTCTACTATCCGGGGATCCCACAAAGTCATAAGTCCTCCAAACGCTCCTCTGGATGATTTGCAAACCATCTCCCCTTTATTCCAAAATTTTTTTGCTAGTTTTTTTGACTGAATCTCATCAATTTTATTTCTTGCAACATGATAATAGTTGGATTCACTTGATTTCTTATTGCATTAACTTCCATGTGTTTGGGAAGGCCATTGAGGCCTCTCACATTCCATGAGAGGAAATTTATTTAGATTTTTTGGTATTTCTTCCTCTCCCCCTTACTTGAGGGGGTTTTCCTAATTTGTTGTCTTAAAAACTTGGAATAACCTGTTGGAACAAGGTTTTTTGTTTTCCATTGGCAATGTCATTATCAGTTTTAATTTTTTGATGCTCAGCATTTGATATTCTCTCTCTTATTTTTTCATTGCCAAAATCTATAGGAGACTTCACAGTGCTCCTAGTTTGTTTAGGACTAAACTGGGGGGAGGCAATTTGTTGTAGAACTGGACTGCCATATTCCTCAGTCTAAAGAGTTTCACATATCTTCACCCCTACATCCAAATCTTCTCCTTTTTTCTTGTATTCCCCTGGTCTACAAGATGGCCCCTCAGTAGGATTCACCTGGCTCCTAGTGATGATGTTAGGGAGAGGAGATTTTTTATTTTCCAATGCCTCAACTTTCTTCCTAAGTTATTCAGCATTAAGGTTTGGCTTTGGGATGCCCACTGGGCTTGAAGTATTTTTAGCATTAGGGTTTAAGGATCCCAACTTGGATGGGGATTCTAGAGATTGGGCATTAGGGTTTGGATTTGTGATGCCCATGGGGTTTACAGTAATTTCAGCATTAGGGTTTGAGGATCTTGACTTGGATGGGGATTCTAGAGAGTCAAAAAGGTTAGCCCGAAGGTTCTAGGCTTCCATGTATTTTGATAATTCTCCTACTCCCATATTGGATAGAATTAAAAATTTATTTGAAACTAGAGGATTGGAACTTACCTGAGTATTTTGGTTGCCAACAACCTGTTGTTTTCCTTTATCTTTTTGGGACCCTACACCCTCTCTTTTTTTTTTTTTGGTAGACATAGTTTGCCTGATTAAAATTACCTCTGCTAGGGAAACTCCTCAAATTTCCTCTGTTTAGCATTTCCTGCTTCTGCTTTTCTCTATTCATTTCCAGGTTAGGGCACTGATTGCATAGATGTCCTTGATTATTGCATTATGCATAGAATGTTGGTCTGTTATCATATTCTACCAGTTATTTTTGATAGTATTCTCCATACTCTAGCTCCATAAACCTTGGAAATTTATTATCCAAATTAGCATTTACGTAGATTCGTGCATGATTCATCCTTGTCCTGGCCAAGGTCGCATGGTCAATGGAGATCAGGTCCCCTTTAGTTCTGTCTATGCCCTACAACCAATATTCATTGAAGAACTAGGTAGGTAGACTCGGGAGATGAACCCAAATAGGGGTAATGTTAATATTTTTCTTTTTAGGGTTGAAATCTTCACCCCATCATCTGAGAAAAAGGCTCCTTTTACCCAAAAACCAAGGACATCCTATTAAAATGCGGTTAGCATCCTCTATATTTTTAAAACGTATAATGAAGAACCCTTGAGTTAGAGCCACCAACTCCAAGCTGCCTACCGGTCACCATTTACCCATTGTCCAAGCCCTGATAGTCTCCATGTCCGTCCTGCCTCCCAAAAACTTGCCTACCAGGGATAATTCTTCCATTGAAAGAAAAGGGCTCATGGAACTTGTCGGGGCCAAAATTTTATTATTTACTGGAACTAGGGGTGAAAGAGAGAGAACCTCCTTTATTTTTCCTCTAAGAGTCTCAGTAAAATATAGCCACTTCTTTGGCCCCACATTGTCCTTCGTATCTTTTTTTTTGGGGTGTTTCTAAGGAGGGTCGGGCCCCCACGTGATGCCCACCTCCAAATCTTCCATAGCCTGATCGCCTTCCTCTGGATCCTCGCTTGATCCATGCTCGATGTTCCCACCCACCTCTTCCATACCCGCTCTACCTCTGCCACCTTGGCTGAGATTCCTGCCCAAAAATTCAAACCCTCACTCCCACCGCACCCACTAAACCTCAGCTCACTCATTCCTGATGATGCAATACCCTGGAATTTTTGAATACTAGACATCTTGGTAGCTTTATCAATGCATAGAAGGATAAAATTTTAGAGGCCATAACTTTTGCATATTAAATTGTTTGGAGCATATTTTGGTTTCAATTCATACAATTTTTCAAGCTCTTTGCAATGGTTGCATTTTTATTATATTCTACTAGTAGAATATGGAAATTTTTGCAACATTGTGGACCACATATGTTGCATTTTCCCTTGTAAGTGTGTAAACTTAACATAGATCATTCTCAAAGTGCTATGAGATTGGTTGAGAGAGTATCTTGGATTTGATAGTGTGTCACTTATAGGTTAATTGCTAGTATTCTAGATGGTGATGGATGTTCATATTCTTTGACATCTTAATAGTATTCTAGATAATGATGTAGGCTCATATTCCTTGGTGACTTGACAATATCCCAAATGATGCAAGAGGCTAAGAGGTTTAAATATTCTTTAGCCTAATCAAGCATTCATTTAAGGGGAGATGATAGCATCTTTAATATTTTATCTTCTTGACCCCAAACTCATATTATGGATGTGTTGGAAGAAGGTAATTTGACCTCATTGGTGTCTCGACAGGGATACCACAATGATAAAAGGTATTGGTATTTCCTAACAAATACCCAAGTTCAATTCAGGAGAAGGGTAGCCCCAATATGCCCTTAACTTTTTAATTTATTCAAAAAAATGACCTTATTGGCAAAATTTAATAGATGATGATATAAGCCTACTAGCATTCTTGATGTAAGCTATATGTATTCTTTATCTAAGCTTATGGGCATTATCTATGTATGCTAATGGAAAATATTAATTTATATACCCTACCAAGATTGGTTAATCCATTTATATTTTTTACCTTAACTAAACCTTTATTAAGGGTTTAGTAACTTGACTTAACCTTGATCCTTATGTTGGCCTAGGTTTATGTAACATGTAATTGTAATTTGAGGATTAAATATCTACTATAAATACCCCCAACCACTAATCCATTATATCAATTTATTAGTTTATGTGATGTGATATCATATGGGTGTCTATGGATACCCACCCCTTCTTCTTCCTATTTTGTTTCCTTACGTCTACTTCATATTTCTATTTTGTTTATCTATTCTCTTACATATAACTTATAATGAATTTTGATCCTTCATTTTATTTCTGAAAATTATTATGAAATCTAACATTATGTATTAAAATATTAAATAAAAATAACATGTTGATTTTAATATTATTTTTCCTATTTATGGCAAAAACAATTGAACCCTTCACTACTAATGGTTGTTATAAAAACTACCTTTCATATAAGAAGAGCCATTCAATTTTATGTTATAGTCCATTAAAGGCATATGGTAGTAACAACTACAACTAAGTTTATATATTTTGTTTGATCTTGTGTCCTACATGTTCCATAATATTTTGGTAACTTTCTAAAAGGACAAGGTTTTGAGTCCCCTTAGACTTGATAGTGTCCCTCATGATATCAAGTCCCCATGTGCTTAAGTAACATCTAAAATTATATACATCCCAAGTAAAGTAAAGTAGATTTTGACATCCACAAGGCCATAGGTCATATGGGATAATGTGTTTATCAACCTATATTATAGTATAATGTACAACACTACCCTCTTTTGAATTCAAACTTTGGACCTCGTATTTGGAGTTCCAAAGTCTTAACCATTCAACCCACTCAACCAAAAAGACAATAAGAAAAAGTGTTACAAACATTATTGGAAGTAATAGATGAACATAATTTTTTTTTAATGATATTTGCACCCATGATCTCATTTCAACAATGAAGAAAAGAAAACATGTTTTCTCCAACCTCTAGATTCAAACCCTTCCCATTAATTATTCTAAACTAAACTAATCTATATGCATAGAAGTAAATATAAAGGAAAAGGGTGTGAGAACTGTAAAGTAAATACAGTCATAATCATAATAGGATTAGTGTTGATCAATAACCATGTTTAAATGGGATTGAATACCATCAATGTGATCCAACCTATAAGTAATATATAATAATAGAAGGACTAATAGAAAGTGAGAGGTTAGTGCCATAGTCACTATACATCCACAATTCGAAAGGGTGGTCCCATAATCCATGAGTAGATGACATGCATAGTATTTCTATTATTAGCAAAACAAGCTCATAAGTACAATTGGAGTGTTAAAAAGTGTAGCTTTAACCTTCTCAAATTGGCAAAAATATCCTTATAATGGAACCCATAGCTGCCATTTACAACATTTATTTCATAAAACTACTTGAGGTAAGACCTTTGTACTTGTTAAATCTCTAGTTTAGGTGTATTTTTAGCAAAATGATGCACCGCTAAATTTCCTCTAAACATGCTTAGCAACCTTCTAACTCTTAATTTGCACCATACGAAGATAAAATTATCACTTTTTGAGTAGTTTCCTCATGTTTAATGTTGGCCTTGTCTTATTTTGAGCCATAAACTATGATTTGCAAATTTGAAGGTACAATTTGCAAACTGAGTAAAACTATGATTTATAAATTTGTTTGGAGTGAATCACACTTTAGGGGCCAATCACACTTTTGGGACTTAGCCAATTTCCTAGCAATTTTTTTAAATTTTGTTATTTTTCATTGCTACTCCCAAAGCTACAAAATTAGTGCTTGTTATCATTCAAGGTTGATCCTTTGTAGGAATTTGAATACAGTAGTCATATTAGTATATTTTTGGCAACATCATGGGGCACTAATCTCAATTGGCAAGAGATCCCAAGTATTGCCTTTATCCTTGGGCATGAAGTATTTAAAATTGGGATCAACCCACCATAAAATTATAAAATTATGGATCATTTTGATTTACTATTAGAGTAATATTTTTGAAAGTGTCTTCTAATCCACATTAAAAGATAGCCCCGGGTCATCCAATATTTCTACATCTAATGAAACTTCTCATACTAGCTTTTTGAGAGGTTTCTTATTGATCTACTATATTTTTAGTTGGTCTACGAAATTTCCAATTCAATGACCTTAATAGACATGAAATTATATTTTTCTTTAACCTTATCTTCATTAAATTGTTTATTTATTTGCTTTTGCTCTAATAAAAATTTGGGTAGTCTAACATTTATTAGTTGTAATATCTTTATATTCATTTCTTGCACAAGAAATATCAAAGCATTGTGAGTTGCCCTACAATCTTATAGCCTTATTTACCTATTATATTTTTCATTTGCTATAGCCCTTTTATCAAATACTCTTAGTTTCTTCACTTGTTCAATGGAAACTTAGATAACTATAGAAGTACTTCATTGCACCTTTTTATGGTAACTATCTCTTTCTCTACTTGTTGAATTATTATGGCAATCTAGTTCATGAGGGTTTAAGAGTGGCCAATCAATTCTAAGTAGGTCTTGGTATGCATGACTTCAACATATATCTTATCCCATAGGAACTTGACTTATTTGATGACTAAATTTTGTTCTTCCATAATTTGTGTCTTCTTTCCAACTCTCCATTTCCTTTTTTAATTTAGCAATCTCTTTGTCTTTATAATACATTGTCCCCTATAGTTTTTTTAATTGGTTATATGGTATTGACACAGCCCCACTCATACTACATCTTCATCATATAGTGGTATTACAACAACTTGGGTACTATGCATGCATCACTTGGCAAGATTTGAACTTGATTCTCCTCTTTAAAAGTTGAGGAATTGAACAAGTTGAGCTAATGTCATTTTATGGCATTGTCCCCTATAGTTGATCTAGCTAAATTTGTAGATTTTGCTTTACATTTTCAAAATCTTGCTTCATCTAGTCTTGCCCTTATGCCAATTGTCCTTTTAAATATTCCACTTGTTTCTTTAGTTCTTTTTTCGTAGTTGCTTGTTCTTTCAATTCACTTGCTATAGTAACTATACCACTTGCCTTTGTTTGTCTTATACTAGTTGTTCTATTGTTTGTGCTACTTTCTATATATTTTAGCTTCAATGATTACTTATGCATATTTGATAGCTACCACTTGTTGCAATTGCCCTATTAGCTACACCATTTGGAATGGGTAAGCCCTAGATATTTTAGTGTAGAAAAACTAGCAATGTAGTCAAATAGCTTAGTGGATGGTCTGATTGAATCTATTGGGAGAGATTCTTTCTGACCTCTATTATTTGTAACCATATAATCATAGGTACCTTGGGATCTAAGACCTTGAGGCTATTGATGTCATATTTCATTGGTCTCTTAGCCTCTTCTATCATGATAGTAGTCTCATTTTTTTCAATTGGTTATATGGGATTGAAACATGCCCCATCTGTATTATATCATCACCACATAGTGGTATTACAAAAAAACTTGGATATTATCCATGTATAGCTTGGAAATATTTGAAAATTGGTCTCCTATTTAAATATTGAGTTATCTAATCGGTTGAGCTAATACCACTTGATATGCTAGTAGTCTCATTTATATCTCTCTTTCCAAGGCATTTTATATTTCTTACCAAAGGATTGCTTGGTTGATATCTATGATGGGCTAATTTTCTTGGGTGATTTAGGTGGACTTATTCATCCTTGGTGATGCTTTTAAATATGATATCATATTCATCTTGAGGAACTATTGTATAGTGATGCCTAGAGAAAAGGTGGATCAAAGTGACAGGAGGTGGAATGAACTTGGTAGTGATAGATAGTAAGGTAATTGGATGTTAGTACACATAAATGGAAATATATGGTAAAGTGGTTTCAAATGATGACCCAAGAGTTTATATGTTAGGGCTTGTGAAATATGTGACTAGTGGATGGAATTTCATTTGAACAATAGGGATAAGAAAATGTAATAAAACATATAATGGTGGGGGTGACACATGGGTTCGAGATAGAGATAGTGAATATGGTTTCCTAGTAATTCTTAAAGATATACCTCTATATGATCTTATGGTTGTGCTTATATGTGATGAGGTGTATGTAGAAAAAATAGAAGGGGTGGGCAATAAAGGAGTATGGTGATAGGAGTTGATGTGGGGGTTGTTGTTGCCTCTAAAGGAATGATCCCTTTGTTGTAGCTTCATCCTTGGATAGTGAAATTATGACTTGTGCAATACCTTCTATATCTATCTCTCCTTTCCCACCTTCCATATTTTAGATGTGTAGGTGCCTAATGTGTCTTGTTGGGCTTCCATATTTTATAAAATTGACCTACTTGCATCAAGTCTACCACAAGCTATTTCTTGCATGGTGTTTCTTATTAGTGCCAACATTGAAGAAGCAACAATTTTTAATGAGATGGAGGGACTAGGTTGGGTGTTACTATCCACTTAGGATCTTTTCATTTTCTTCTTTATATGCCCTTTTGTCCTCGGCCCTAAATCATTCATCACTGAATTATCCTTGTTTCATTGTGTCCCTCGTAGTGTCAGTCTCGTATCACATCTTTTATTTATGTCTAATTTTCTCTTATGGGCACCTATGATTCAAAAGGATGCTTATAATGTGATGGTTGATCTTCATATCTAGCTCAAAATATCTTCTCATCCTCATGCTAACATAGAAGGAGGACCACTGGGGATGATTACTTTTCCACTATTTTAGTTCATTGTCATGCTTATTTGGGGCATCTAGTTTGGTGATAGTTATGTCTGTAATGACCCAAAAATCAAGAAACAAGAAAACACACAAAGATAGAATTTTTTTTTGAACTAAGGAAAGGGATTCATAAATCCCTAACCAACCTTAGACTAACTTAATGTTTAACAATCCCTAAGTTTCTCAAGAACTATACCACACAAGATTCCCCTCATGCAAGTGCTTTCTACATAGGCATATCTCATATTATGCACATAAGTCCATCCATCTCATAAACCTTTATGAGCTAGACTTATCACCTTCAATCATTAGAAAGTGTACACACATCTCCATATTCCACACAAACCATTATGCATGGGTATGCTACGTGTACTATGAGTTAAGATATCAATATTGCCCTCTAACAAGCTATCTTAACTCAGGTTCTATCTTTTAACCTATTACCAATATCCCTAAGGGGGTCTCAAGCCCTTAGGTTAACCTCTAAGTTCACCCTAGAACTTACTACTAAATTTTATAAAAGTTATTCAAACAAGATTATAAAGAATAGATCTAGATACTAAATCTAACAAAACATGAATTATTAAACAAGCAAAGGATGACTAAAACATAAAGCAATAACTAAAGGATAAACATGCAACAGAAAGGATTTAAATGCAATTACATTCAATTAATGAAATACAAGGTGCATCAACCATATTGTTCATTTATTACATAAGTATGTATGGTAAACCCCATACCTCAAACAATACATTACATCAATTTAATCGGGGAAAACTCCCCACAAATCTAATCTATTTGCATAAATAAGCAAGGTATAAGGTAAAGAGTAAACTTGTGCATCGGTCCATCTTATGACTTTGGTCCTCCTGCTCTTCCATCGATCAAGTGAGGATATTAGGGGATCAGGACACTCATAGTTCAGGATAGACATGCTTCTAAAATGCATTTTTCATTTTAATGCCAAATTTCAACTATACAAATAACCTAAGAAATTCAACTTTCTAATGCATCATTGATGTCATAGAAAACTAATTTTTCTATTTCCCCTCTCATCTCCTCATGACAGCTATTCAACCATGCATCAAAACCAAATAGTCTACTTGCAATAAATGTTCTAACCCTTAGTTAAAAATCAAAGTCCCATACCCTTAATTGATAAATAATCTAGGTTCACATTTATTATCCAATTAAAGCCAAGTAATTTAATCTTCAAATAAACCTTTTTATTCATTTCATAAATTAAAGTCCCATATCCTTAATTTACAAAACAAACCATATTTCACATTCATTATCCAATTAAAGCCAACTACTTTAATATTAAAATAAATCTTTTTCTTGATTTCATAAATTAAAGTCCCATACCCTTAATTTATAAAATAAACTATATTTCACATTCATTATCCAATTAAAGCCAACTACTTTAATCTTCAAATAAACCTTTTTCTTCATTTCATACATTACCCTTAATTTACAAAATAAACCATGTTTTACATTCATTATCCAAATTCTATTCTTCTAAATAATGAAATAGCATTAAATATTATTTCCTTTCATTTATCTAAAAGCTACCATTTTATATAATGAAATAACATTAAAGCTTATTTCCTTTCATTACCCTAAAATATACCATTTTAGATAATGAAATAACATTAAATATTCTTTCCTTTCATTACCCTAAAATATACCATTTTAGATAATGAAATATCATTAAAGATTATTTCCTTTCATTACCCTAAAATATACCATTTTAGATAATGAAATAACATTAAAGATTCTTTCCTTTCATTACCCTAAAATCTACCATTTTAGATAATGAAATAACATTAAATATTCTTTCCTTTCATTACCCTAAAATCTACCATTTTAGATAATGAAATAACATTTAAAGATTCTTTCATTTCATTACCATAAAATCTACTATTTTAGATAATGAAATTGTTATTAAAGGTTCGGTCCAATCAAACATAATCTACTTGTCTTCATATGCAAATATTAACCAGTGTCCGACTCTCACGAAGGGAGAACAGATCACCAAAGAGTGGTTTACGACATAGAGGATGACAAGGATGCTATAGAGATGGTTGCTATCCCATGGCAAACAGGGTTGCAAGTGGAGTGTTCAGGGGGTCTCTATGGTGTCAAATGTCAGTCGTAATATGTTCAAATAATTCTAGCACCGACGTAGCCAACAACATTATGTTGTCTATGCCCGAAGGTAATGGTCGAGCGGGGTTAAAACCTGTGAACCTACTAAGAGTTCTATGTACCCTTACTAGCAATAGTCTAACATCTATAGCAATGCTTACGATGGTGGACAAGGTGTGGTACAACCAGTAGACCAGGTAAGGGTGCTACCATAAACTAGTTGACTACACACCATAACTGATTCATAGAGGTAAGGTGTTAAGGCCTAGTTAAGGAGGTTAACATGGCCACGAGATCTTAGTGGTTTCATTAAGTGATCAATAGTAGGATGACCATAGGATCACATTATTAAACTTAGCATTACATTCATTAATAAAATAGGTTTTCCATGGTTTAAAGGAGTCAACATAAATAGACGAAAACCAACAGTATACAACAGTCTAAACTAGAGAAAAGAAAGCATTAAACACATCTTATTAAATATTTTCATGAGTCCCACCTGGTATAATTTTTGCTAGTTGTTTATCTAGATTGCACTCAAAAATGCCTAATGCCCACTTTCTTTTCTTCTTGTTGGGCTTCTCCTTCGACTTCGTGGTGCTTCCTCTTCCTTCCCTCAGTGCTCTCCTCTCTCCTTATCCCAGTACACTCTTTGATTTTCTCCCATCCGTGTTCTCTTTCCAGCACTCCTCTCACATCATTCTCCTTGGCTTTTGCTCCTGGCATACTCACCATAACTTCCCATCTACATCCATCAGATGGTACGGGAGAACATTCCTCCTTTTGCCTTCCCAAGATGCTTGGCATAAATAATCCATCCCTTCATGTCAGAGGGAGCTTCGCACAGCTGGTCCGATCAAATTTCCAAAGGGTGGCCTATCCGATTCTCTAAAGGGTAGTCTTATCATATTTAAACCAACATTGGTTGGTCATTTTGATTAAGCGAAACCCCCATCAATTCAACTAGTTAAAGTCTATTCTCTATGAGTTCAATGAATTACATTTATCATTTCAAATAGAGAAGTCATTTGCTTAATGGGGTTCTTTTATTTCTTAATATAAAACAACCATTTTCTTTTAAAAAAGAAAAGTTTTCTTATCAATATAAATAAATCACATATTTATTCAAAATGAAAACTCTTTATAAAATAAATCAACCATTTATTAAAAACGATATTTCTTTAACATTCTAAAATAAATCAATTATTTATTTGAAATGAGATCTCTTTATTATCTAAATAAATTAGCTATTTATTTAAAATAACATGTCCTTATCATTCTAATTAGATCACTATTTATTTAAGAATAATACTTATTTATTATTTAAATAAATCAACTATTTATTTAAAATTATATCTTTTTACTTTATTTAAAATGATATCTCTTTACCATTTAAATAGATCAACTATCTATTTAAAATGATATCTCTTTACCATTCTATTTACCAGGGCATGTAAGGAGTTATGAAGACAACCTATTCATTAATAGCTCACAAATTATTAAGGCAAATAGTGTTGAAGTAAAAGATAATCAATCATGTGTAGCAAACAAAGAGAGATTCTTTCCATCAATCTAGTCATTTGTCTCAGCCTCTAGAACTTACGATAGCTACTAGGCTATCATTCTAGGGCTCAAGTTGGCTAGATATTAACGATTATCCCTTATTTGAATGCATTTCTTTATGAAGGTATCCATCCTTGTTACCTTCGAGTTGCCTTATCATCATTTCCCCAACCTCAAGTACCCTTGTCTTCGGTGGATGACTCAACTTCTTCCACTTACGAGTGTACCTGATCCTACACATTGACAATTTGTTAGAAGTATCATGCTCTTCAATATCTATTAATATCGTATAGCTGCTTAATTGCATAAAGTCAAGTATTAAAGCATCATTAGTTAATACATTGTTTTTTCATATCAAGAAGGTCCATCTGGGAGGGTCATGACAGTTTCCTCATCCAAATTGGTCTCTTTCTCCACCCTATCCATTTTCTCATGAATAAATAATTTTTTTTATATTTTCTACCATCAAATCACTCAAAAAAATTTCTTATCATGTGATCAAACATCTTGTAGTATTTTCATCACCATGCTTTCTAGTTTCTTGTCAATGACTACATTGCATCCTCTTGTTAGCAGTGTGACTATCATGATTGCTCCCTCATACTTATAATAAGGTGGTATTATTATTCCATTTTAAGAATTTATGATCAACATAGTCCTCTTACCTCACATGATCTAGAATGAAAAGATAATTGGATATAAATGTGGGCAACACATGGGGCCTTCCTAAGAAATCATAGACCCTAAAGAAGAACTTGTATTTTCTAAGATAAAATTATCAATTAGGAATATACTTTGACTTAATGAGACTTTGGATACTTTCTCCTTCAACCCTTTCATAGTTAGGGGGTACACCATATCATAAAATTCATATATCATCTTATCCTCTTTCTTCCAAGGCATATTTATGCAATTACAATTGATAGTGGTTTCTCATATATCTGCACTTGGTCTAGCCATAGTTTAGGAAATAAATGCTTTTTCTAATTTAAATCAACTAGATGATGTAGGGAGTGTGTTTGAACTTTGTTTCTTTTAAATTTCTTAGTTATTTATCTATGATATTTGTGACATAAGCATCATAGTCCAACATTTGAGAATGGTATGGATAATATTCCATTACATGTAGAATTGTTATGTGCTCCTCCATGACCAACTCATATGCCATCACTCCAAAGATAGTGGCAAAGCCAAACAAGACCATCTATACATTTTTCTTTAAATATATAATTCTAAATATCAACTCAAATCCTTATGCATATTATAGATTTTCCAATTAGGGTGCTAGGAAATACCTCCATCTATCATTGTTGAACTTGTTATAATAATCAATTTGTGCTTGAGGGTTGCATGTTACTTAGTGATCTTGGTCATATTCTCCATACATCATTTTCCTAATTTCATCAGTAGTTATGAATATGTGTGTATATTTCCAATATTGTATATAGCATACCTGCTTCTATCATATTTCTCCTTATATATCTTGACAATATTTGGGTAGTCCCATGCTTAGCACATTAATGTCATAACAATCCCAAATTTCCATATGTGTGTGTGAAAGAGGAAATACACCATAACAATTGAAAATAGACAAAATGCTATATAAAGATATTTGTAATAGATTTGATATTGATAAACTATGTCTTTTACAAATCAACCTTTTTGGTTACAATTGACCTTCCAAAATGGAGGGTTTTATTTTACACGATCTATAGTGTTGCAAGTTATCTCCTCGAGTGTACAATGGGTTGTGGGTGGATTTAGAAGATGCTTTTCTTGACCTCTCGAGCTTCCATGCATATCCAATACCTACACATAATATCACAATAACAACATCAATAGCATATGTGGGGCCTTTCAAGATGAGGCCCAAAATTGTGAAAGAAGATTACAAAAAGCTACTAAAATATTACAAAATTTTATAAAATCGAATGCAAAGATTACAAAATTACATGTAATACTTAAGGATCCTTTCAAAATACTTGATTTACCATTTTGTACAGTCTATGGTTGGTTTGGAGCTAATGTTGGCCTTGAAGCTCTATCGCCCATGGTGGTTGGCTCTCTAGGTAACCACCCTAGGCGGTTGAGACTCTAGGTAACATTCCTGGGAAATTGTGCTACTGGTTAACCACCTTGGATGGTTGATATTTTTATCCAAGAGAGGATTTTTATCATGAATCTAAACCTTTTTTTATTTATTTTAGGGTCTTTGATACAGATCCGGTGCACTATTGGATGTTGATTGTAAGTGTGGCTACAAAAAAAAATGTTAGTGAACAATCCCAAAAGCCTCCATGGTTTATACCTTCAATATCTTCAAATTGTGAACCCATAACCACAATGTCAAACAAAAACACAACAAGATCTAATAAAATTTGTGCAGTTTTATTATAAATTTGTGCACACATGAAAATGAAAATGGAGAAATATTTGTAAAATTCTTCCATGGATGGAGGAGAGTGGGGAGGATGGAAGAGGAGTGACAAGTGGCATGGGTACATAAGAGAGAAATTTTAGAGATTCCCCACTTGGGGTGGACAAATGTGCAACTTTCCTTGTTTGTATTACCTTATGATGTTTCATAACACCTCATGACATGCCATGATGCATTATAATATTTCTCATCAAAGTACCTATGTGGAGGGAATCCTCACGCAAATGCTTTGAATGCACTCAAAAAGTGGAGGAAAAGAAATAAGTAAATGCTAATTAGATTTAAGGTAAACCAAAGTTAAAAATAGTGGAGTGGTCTCATGATGACTGTGATTAGGCATAGGTTTAGAGGGGGAAAACTACGCACTGCACATGATTCTCAACTAGATCCACTAGGAGCCAAGGTGACTGTAATGGTTATTATATTATCTACACTTGGGGACATAGAAAAGTGTTCATGAGGAACAGTTTTAGGACTTGTTCCAATTTCAGGGTGAAAATATTTAATATGTCAATTTACATAATCACCTATGTTTGGCCTCTATAAACTAAACTATAAAAATAAAAGAGTGATGCAAGACACACAAGATGCAAAAAAATAATAGCTAGCCCTAGTATGATTCTTTAATTTAATGATTTCTAACCCTAGGTTGCAAGAAACAAAATTCTCTCTTTGAGCAAGGGCATAAGTGAAATACACAAACAAGACTAAATCCTAAGATGCAAACTAAAATTCTCTCTTCTTTTGAATGTCTAAAATAAAAATCAAATGTTTCATTTATTTTCCTTTCACTTATTCTATGTTTGGAATAAAAAATAAAAAACACAACAACAAACAATCTAAAGCTTTACCAAGGGCACTTATTTTTTCTAGCATTTTATCCTAGCTTTATCTTGCATCCAAAAATATCCAACAACTTCAACCTGAAAAATAGTTTCACAAAAACTAGAAAATATGCTCAGCGTTAGGGGACCTGCTTAGGCCATTGTGTTATTGAGCTTGGAGATGCAATAGTCAAGCCCCCTAGGTCATTTTAGTTGATCTTTCAAAATAAAATTATATTTGACCTTTGGAACAAACATGACTAGATATAACAACATAAAATAGTAAATGATGTGTAAAACATAATAAACACAAAGCTTGAACAAGAATGCAATTTATAAATGAGGGTTTGGGGACAAATGGTTACCTCCAAGCTAATATTATATGAAACTAAATTAAAAAAAAATTATGAGAACCATAACATAACATAAATAGAGATGAAATAATAAATGAAACACAAAATAGAATGGATATAAAGATTGAACAAGAATGCAATTTCTAAACTAGGATTTGGGGAAAAATGGTTGCCCCCAAGCTATTATGATATGAAATGCAAGTAAAAACAAGTATGGGAACTAGAAAAAAATAGAAATAAATATGAAACAATAAATGAAATACAAAATAGAATGGACACAAAGCTTGAACAAGAATTCTATTTCTAAACTAGGGTTTAGGAACAAATGGTTACCCCCAAGATAATGTGATATTCAAGAAAAATAAAATTATGGAAGATAGAACATAATACAAATTAATAATGCCTTAGGAGTAGTATAAAAATCAAACCTAAGGTTGAGGAAAAATCCTTTCCCCAAGCTTAACGTAGCTAAAATCGTAACCTGTACGGGGCTACCGCGATCTTGGCTTTGTCGAGATTGTGCCCTATAAATATGGGGTACAGTTTCACAATAGAAGAACAAAAATAATATATCAATATGAAATAAATAATATTAAATTCAATATTATCAATCTATGAATGCAAATGAGAGAAGATAACTTGGTGGCACTGAAAAAGCAAACAAAAGGATGAAGACCTCTAAGATAGTAGACTTCCCCTCAAGGATCCAACACTTGTCCACCAAGGGTAGAAAAATAATAATAAAGAAATAGGAGCGAACACCACAAAAATATTTTAGCACTTGGAAGAAGCTTTTAACATATCACTTTCACAAAAACTGCTTAGCATAAAAAATCACTTACAAAATCACTTGTTGTTAAAAAGAGGATCCAAACCCTCGATTTATAAGAGGTTTGTAAAGAAAATGGATGGGAAAACCCTAAGGGAGAATCAAACTCCTTGAAATCATCCTAAAAGTTAGGTGGATATGGGGTTGTTGAGAGGGAGGCTCTACATCACCAACTAGATGTAGCGATGGTATAGAGGGAGTACATGGTGGCTGAGATGGAATAACTACGACAAACCAACAAGGTACTATAGGTTGAGTTAGTTGTAGCATGAGCATATGCAGTGCTGACATAAAGTAGAGTTATTAGGGCCATAACACAACAATAATTAGAGGTAGACAGGGCATTGGATGTAGAGGATATCCTATTGAGGGAGAGATTGGAAGTTCCTCCATGACCGACATTGACAGGATCACAATGGAGCTTGGATAATGGACCCTCAAGTACCATGGTGAGGACATGACTTAGAGAGCCACCTACATCATGAGATTCAGGTGTCGGATCCTCTCGATTGGATGTGATATGGGGATAGTGATGTGGCAACAAATCAAGACACAAAGGGGGCAACGAGACTAGTGACAGGAAGCCTTGAGGTTTGATAGGGCGAAGATGTGACCTCAATCTTATAGGCTGCTAGGTTATTATGATGTAGCATGAAGACCTAACCTTATTATGATGTATGATGATTTTGATGGATGATATATATATATATATGTACATATTTTGTGTAAAATTATTGTGTGTTCATGATGATGATGTTATGTGTTATGAATGGATGATGATATATGATGTGAATTTATTAATGATGAATGAATAAATATAGTGATTAAAATGAGATGCATGTGTATATACTCATGATATATGGTTATACTTATAAAAATGATAAATATGACTAACATAAAATGAATTTGTTATGGAACTACGAATACAATAAAATGGTAGGTAGATACATGTTTGATTATCATTAAAAATGCTTAACAACGTATCGCTCATTCGTGAGTGACTGATTAATCAAGGGTGTCAACACAATGGTACTAACATAACTATAGAATGGAATGGAGTGAATGTGATACCATGGAAAGAGGGGATAAATATATTGTAAGTATCAACAAGTGCTTTCAAGAAGCTCAAACACCCGAGTGACATCGATCAAACTAATATACTAATCAAATAAGTTATTGAAGATACTAAAACCAACCAAGGGATTCAAGTTTATCAAAGACCAATGTGTGTGCAATGATGTTCATTAATGATTTTGAGAGAGCTAGGACTGACCAACTGTGACTCAAGTCATTATAAACTAGTTGATCTATGAGTGGACATAGATCTGTACAAAAGGTTGTTAATGTGATAGATGTGTCACCACGCAAGGACTTAGTCCACTACCAGTCAAGTATCTATAGCCTCGATGGAGATAGCCCCATAATCCTTCGATGTTTCTCCATTTCTAGCCAGGTGTTTATAGCCCCGATGGAGGTATCTAAAATTTCCTAGGATCCATGATAATTGATATAATGCTCTTTTTTTGCAAAATATATCCTTGGGGTTGTATTATGACATGATAGGATGAGCAAGGAAAATCGTTCACTTTATGTCTTAAAGCTACGCATGGCTTCATATTTTCTAGACTCAAAATATGATTAATATGTGAAATGTGCATGGTCCAAGAGAAAACCTAAGATAACTAGGAAGGTCTGTAGCACTCAAGTGATTCATGACTTTCAATGAAGGTTGACTGAGACACTAGGTATGGCTGAAAATTTGAAATAACCCAAATATTATCTAAACCTACAAGAGGAATGAGAAAAATCATGGTGAAAATACTAGATATGATGAAAAGGTGCATATAAAGAGGTTAGAAAACTACAACTATGAAGATGCTCTTGATTAACACAACCAAAATCCTTCGTGATGACAAGTGTCAAAATTAATAAAATAGTGATTAAAATATCATTAAGATGAAATGAATGTGCACAATGAAGGGAGAATGAGCTAGTGGTGGCATGAATATGACTGAAAAATAACAAGCAAGAAAATAGAGAGAAAGAAGATGAAATGAAGAAATAGGGGAAAATAAGGAAGGGGGAGGGGAGCACACCAGTCCATGGTATGTAGCCGCTCGAAGTGTGATCATATAACGAGAAGTGATGTGCAAGGAATAAGCAAAGAGAAATGAATGAGGAAAGAAAAAATGAAAATAGTGAGGATATAGATGATAAGTGGTTGATAGAAAGATGGAAAATGATTATTGGTTGGATAGTGAGGATATGGATGATAAGTGGTTGAGGATTTTGATTTTGATTTTGATTGATTTTTTTAAATTGATTATGTTACTGTGTGACAGTAGTTAGGAATCAAAAACATGTAAATGAAGAATATTAATGGGCTTAGGTTCCTCAACTCCCTCAAGAGTTGCAAGTTTATAGGCTCTGAAACCAAATGGTTGTTTGACAATCAATGAACCAAGCTAGTTAGCAACAAACTTATCATTTGAGGTGGAAGATTCAAATTTTTTTGATTCTCTTGAAGCACGATATCACTAATTTAAAATTCTCATGGATGAATTTTATGATCATAGGCATGCTTGATCCAATCTTGGTAAACATAAAGGTGCTTGAGAGCATTGATACAACATTCATCAAGAAGGGTGAGTTGATCAAGCCTAGCTTGATGAGTTGTGTCCTCATCCATGAAATATTGCAAAGATATACATAAATTTGGGATCTCGAGCTCAAGGAGAATGATTAATTCAATACCATAAATCAAAGAGAATGGTGTTGCTCCTGTTGGAGTGCGAATGCTAGTTTGATAGGCCCAAAGTGCTAAGGGGAGTTCAAGGTGCCAATATTTGTGATTCTCTTGCACCATTTTCTTGAGAATGGCACAAAATATTTTATTAGTTACCTCAACTTATCAATTCGTGAGTGACTGATTAATCAAGGGTGTCGACACAATGGTACTAACATAACTATATAATGGAATGGAGTGAATGTGATACCATGGAAAGAGGGGATAAATAGATTGTAATACCAAAGGTGGCATGACTTGTCATTTTGTATATCTTAGGATGGAAGTATCAACAAGTGCTTTCAAGAAGCTCAAACACCCGAGTGACATCGATCAAACTCAACTACTAATCAAATAAGTTATTGAAGATACTAAAACCAACCAAGGGAGTCAAGTTTATCAAAGACCAATGTGTGTGCAATGATTTTCATTTCTGATTTTGAGAGAGGTAGGACTGACCAACTGTGACTCAAGTCATTATAAGCTAGCTCATCTATGAGTGGACATAGATCTGTATAAAATGTTGCTAATGTGATAGACGTGTCACCATGCAAAGACTTACTCTACTACCAGTCAAGTATCTACAGCCTCAATGGAGATAGCCCAATAATCCTTCAGTGTTGCTTCATTTCCAGCCAGGTTTCTATAGCCCCGATGGAGGTATCTAAAATTTCCTAGGATCCATTATAATTGATATAATGCTCTTTTTTGCAAAATAGATCCTTGGGGTTGTATTATGACATGATAGGATGAGCAAGGAAAATCGTTCACTTTATGTCTTAAAGCTACACATGGCTTCATCTTTTCTATATTGAAAATATGATTAATATGTGAAATATGCAAGGTCCAAGAGAAAACCTAAGATAACTAGGAATGTTTGTAGCACTCAAGTGATTCATGACTTTCAATGAAGGTTTACTGAGACACTAGGTATGGCTGAACAATTGAAATAACCCAAACATTCTCTAAACCTATGAGAGGAAAGAGACAAATCATGGTGAACAATGAATGGTGAACATACTAGATATGACGAAAAGGTGCATATAAAGAGGTTAGAAAACTACAACTATGAAGATGCTCTTGATTAACACAACCAAAATCCTTCGTGATGACAAGTGTCAAACTTAATAAAAAAATGATTAAAATAGCATTAATATGAAATGAATGTGCACAATGAAGGGAGAATGAGCTAGTGGTGGCATGAATATGACTAAAAAATAACAAGCAAGAAAATAGAGAGAAAGAAGACGAAATGAAGAAATAGGGGAAAATAAGGAAGGGGGAGGGGAGCACACTAGTCCATGATATGTAGCCGCTCGAAGTGTGATCATATAACGAGAAGTGATGTGCAAGTAATAAGCAAAGAGAAAGGAAGGAGGAAAGAAAAAATGAAAATAGTGAGGATATGGATGATAAGTGGTTGATAGAAAGATGGAAAATGATTATGGCATGAGGGTGGTGTGTTTGATTTTCTTGATTTTAATTTTGATTTTGATTGATTTTTTAAAATTTATTATGTTACTGTGTGACAGTAGTTAGGAATCAAACACATGCAAATGAAGAATATTAATGGTCTTAGGTTCCTCAACTCCCTCGAGAGTTGCAATTTTATAGGCTCTGAAACCAAATGATTGTTTGAAAATCAATGAACCAAGCTAGTTAGAAATAAACTTATCATTTGAGGTGGAAGATTCAAATTTTGTTGATTCTCTTGGAGCACGATATCACTAATTTAAAATTCTCATGGATGAATTTTATGATCATAGGCATGCTTGATCCGATCTTGGTAAACGTTAAGGTGCTTGAGATCATTGATTCAATATTCATCAAGAAGGGTGAGTTGATCAAGCCTAGCTTGATGAGTTGCAACCTCGTCCATGAAAACTTGCAAAGATATACGTAAAGTTGGGATCTCAAGCTCAAGGAGAATGATGACTTCAATACCATAAACTAAAGAGAACAGTGTTGCTCATGTTGGAGTGTGAATGCTAGTTTGATAGGCCCAAAGTGCTAAGGGGAGTTGAAGGTGCCAATATTTGTGATTCTCTTGCACCATTTTCTTGAGAATGGCATAAATTATTTTATTAGTTACCTCAACTTATCCATTGCTTTGAGGGTAATAAGACATTGAGAAGCTATGTTGAATATGGTACTTGTTGCATAGCACTCAAACATCCTTATTCTTGAAAATTGTCCTATTATAAAAAATTATTTTCAAGCGGATACCAAAATGATAGATGATGTACTTGTTGGTCTAAAATATACCTATTTTAATTATTGTACCTAAAACTTGAGCAACATTGAATGACCAAGCAAGATGTGATGCTTAACCAAGTCAATATTTAGAGGAGGTTGGCACTTGTGAGGTTCTAACTAGGTAAAACTATTGTTGGCAATTTTGGGTTTGAGATCCTAACTTCTTGTCTATGAGTTGTCATTGATGTCAAAAGGAACTGGCATTAATGTCAAGAGGATTTATTGGCTTCAAATGTTGAACATTCCAAATAATATTTTCTAAAATATTCTGGAGAGATTCCATGTGGCAGATGAAAAGGTTTTTATCAAAACCATGGCAGGTTTAAGGGTTTTTATTAAAACCGGTGGATGCATTAAGGGTTTTTCTCAAAACCACTCTCGACTTAATGCAAAGGTTGGAGACACTTATTAATTAAATAACTTAATTAATAAAACCTTTTGAAGGTTTTTTAATTAATTATTTATTTGATTTAGTGATTAAATTATTTTAATAATTTAATGGGTTCTCCACCTAAGGTCTAAGGTCTAAAAGACCTTTGATTATTTTTTAAATAATCAAAAGGGTTTCATAAACCCTAAAGTTGTTTCGAAAGCGCCAAAATAATATTAATTTGAAAAGTTTGAATTATCCTCCCGCCGACGTCGTGCGTAGCATGGAAGTTTGGCTATATAAGCCATAACCTATAGTCCAAAGCAATGGTGTTAAAGAAATTCGAATTGCACAAAGGTTGGGAAGTAAAAGCTATGGCTATCATTTTTTCGCCATGTTTATCCACCACCAAAGGGTTAAGGAGAAGGATACTCTTGCTAGCATTCAAGCTAGCGTCGTTGGCCTAGTGGCAACGACTGTTCTACGAATGTGCTTGAAGGGAGGTCAAGCATTCGACTCCTGCCATGGAGTGTGAGAAGAGTTTTTGCGCTCCGATTTTTTCGGAGGCACTATTGACCCGCGATTTTTGGAAGCATTTTTTTGGTAAGGTTTTTTAAATAAAATCTGCATTTTGTTAAAGAAGAAGTGGTTGGGCAGATTTATTTAAAATTATTTTTGAGGTTAAATGCTTCTTTGGAGATATAAGGTTGATAGTGTGTGGTTGAGATTTTTGGCTTGATTGTTGAGTGAGATTTGCTTAGAAGCTATTATTCCTTGAGCATGGTTTAATTAATTTGGAGAAATAAGGTGTAAAAGGATATATTGTTTGTATGCTCTATATTTTTGGTAGTTGACTTCTAAGGATTGGAGTCATAAGGTGTTTTATGGAATAAATATTTTTGTGGTTACTTTTATGATCTAACCCTAACTTGGTGGCAAATTTGAGGGTGGTGTTGGTAACAGGTTGAAGAACTATTCTCTTCTTCCTCAAAAAAGGTATGGGCAACTTCTTCCATGTATATTGTTGATGGTGTATTTTTTGAAATTGAGTTTGGAGTGAAAAGGTTGTCTACTAGGTATTCTTGTTGGTGTAAATCCCATTTTCTGGATATTGAAGATTGTTTATGCATTAAAATCATTGATGATTTTTTTGGGTGAAAGCATAATTCTGGTTGAGGAAGAGGAAGCATTTTTACACTAGGGTTTATGTTAGTAAGTCTTGCTACTTGCTTTGAGTTGGTGAAACCCTTAGTTGGCTGTTTTGAGATTGATGGTTGAGTTGCTTCCATAGAGGTTGATTTGATCAAGTTAATGCTTTACTTGATACATGATTTGGGATTACTCCATTGAGATTTATTTGAGCAAGTTATTCGTTGCATTTGTGATTTATGTTGGTGGCTGTTTTGTTCAAATATATTTTGAGGGAAAAGGATGTCTACTAGTTTCCTTTTCATGTAGTGATTGGTTGAATGCTTCAAGGTTAATGTTGAGTTGAATGATGTTGGTTAAACCTTGTCTATGAGCATTGTTGTTGAAGCCCTAATTGGTTGAGAAAAGATATTGGTTGTGGAAAGAACATGAGTATCATTGTTATATGAGATATTGCATGGTTGGTAATTGTTGGGTTGTGTTTCATGTTCTTGAGAAAAGCATACTACATCTATCTTATTCTATGAGATTTGAGATTGATATTGGGAGTTAAGTATAGAACATATTGAGTCTCTAAAAATTAAATTTATGCTTCTATGAGGTTGATGAATCACATTGGGTCTCTAACAATTCTCTTTGTTGGTTCATGCTAAGCAAGTTTTTCTTGATGAACTTGTGAGCTGATTTGGACGGGTTCTAGTAAAGACTTGTGAGATGATTTGGATAGGTTCTAGTGAGGAATTGTGAGCTGATTTGGACAGGTTCTAGTGAGGACTTGTGAGCTGATTTGGACAGGTTATAGTGAGGACTTGTGAGATGATTTGGACAGGTTCTAGTGAGGACTTGTGAGCTGATTTTGACAGGTCCTAGCAGAGGACTTGAGGATAGAGTTGAAGTGGTTCTTTGAGAAGAACCTAAGGACAGTTTTGACAAGTATTTGATAAGGCTTGTGTGCAGCAGAGATTGATTTGTTCAAGCTTTATGAGTTGAGCTTGGGACAGATCTGATAGAGTGAGGAATACTTGTGCTAGACCGACTGACTGTGTTTAGTATAGGTTGATGAGTTGTTGTGGAGGTGATCAGTGAGGACAGAGGTCTCTTGAGGCTGAGCATTGAGGACAGGAGGTCTTCTATGGAAAGGAGTTCCACGTGCTAGTAGAATAAGAGGCAGGTGATCTTCTAAAGTATCATTTCCAGAGGAGGGGAAGGATTCTCCTTTGGGTAGGAGGCTCATAAATTCGTGAGGAGGGGAAGGATTCTCCTTTGGGCAGAGGCTCATAAATACTTGAGTAGGGGAAGGTTTCTCCTTTGGGTGATGCTCATAAACATTGTAATTGGGAAGGATTCCCAAAGAACTTTGAGAAAGCTTTTTAGAGAAAAGTTTTGTGGATGTAGCCCATGTTGGGTGAACCACGTTAAAATTGGTGTCTCATTGTGTGTTGCTTTATGCATTGCTTTGATATTGCTATTGGTTCATTGCTTTGTGAAGTTGAAGTTAAATAAAGAAAGTAAAAAGAGGTCTTATACTGTTCACCCCCCCTCTCAATATAAGCTTGTGTTCTTCAACTATAATGGGGGAGAAAAGAGTGTTGAAAGAGAGTAAATATAGCTGATTCTAGAACTTGTAATGGTGTGGATTAGAAAACAACAAGAAATACATAAATATCATGAAATGAAGCAGCCATTAAAACCTCCTAACAAACCAACCAATTTTATCATATGCAAAATAACCTTTAATCAATATTTAGTTCCACAGACTATCAATTCTAGAACTAGAGAACAAACATGCACAAGAATCCAAAAAGTATAATTAATGTCATGCACATTCATCTAGATAAATAGAAACATTCATCCATTCATACATACATTTTCTACAAGATGTTGAACTAGAGGTCAAACAAATATTTCTATTGCATTGCTCCTTCCAAAAGTCTTTACACATGAAAATTTTAAATACCTAAGAGACGACCCTTAAACAAGAGGCCATCACCCTTATTTATAATACCTCTATGGTTCAATATCCAAAAAATACAAAAACTAGCTTTAGTAATATTGTTACAATAAAATGTCATGTTTCCAAGCTTGTAAGGCCATCATGCGACATAATTGGTCTATAAATAGAACAAAGTGCTTGACTTCTAACCACTATTTAAATGCTCCCGACGTGCATACAAGTAGTGGTGATGAACTTGAAATCTATTCCATCCTTAGTTTTTTAGGAATACCTATCACCGTTGATCTTGTAATAACCATAGAAGATTGAAACTCCTACAGAAAATTCTATTTGGTATAACTCACAGTGACTATGACACAAAGACATGTCATGATGTCACATTCCTTTTTCACCTTCGAGCATTTTTATCTTTGGCGGTTGCGACATGGGAACATGTCACAATGTCGCACTCTTTTTCTCACCTTGAAGCTTTCCAGACTTCACAATCACGATGTGGAGATGTGTCACAATGTCACGCATTCATCTTTATCTCATGAGCCTTTAGATCTTTGGCAGTCGAGATGTCGTGATACCTTTTAAGGAAATTGACTTTCCTCAAAATCTAGCAAATCGCTCTTTGAATAAAGTGAATTGCTTATTCAAAAGAAACTTTGCAAAATTTCTTCAAATTTGGTAAATCACTCTTTGACAATACCAAATTTCAATTTTAGGCTAAAAATGAAGTGATTCTCTAATTTTGGTGAAGTTTTGCTCCTACTTAACAAAACATCAATTTAAAGTTTTATTGAATTGCATAACGGAGCCGCCATCTCACAAAAGCACCTAAACAAATTTCAAAATATAGGTTTTTCAATCTGATTAAATTTAAACATGGAAGTCAAGCCAAGTTGCAAGCTTACTATAGTGGTAAGGGATTTGGCCTCTCTTTGAGAAGTTTGAGGTTCAAACCCCACTGAGTATGAGGGGACTAAGACCCCTTGCAAAAACCTATATAATTTCATTAAAAAATATGGAAATCAAGCCATGGATCCCACTAAGCATGCTAGAAAACCTTTAGAATGCCCAAAAATTCTATCTTCTATAGAATAGAAGGAGAAGCATGTATCTTTTGACATTTGAATTTAATTCTACTCCTTATTAGCCTTGCTAATCTAATCTATATACAAGAAAATAAATGCAAGAAATTCTTGAATATAAGGGTATGAGAAATTAATAGTTGTAAGATTATTGTAGTGGTAAGGGCTTTGGCTTCTCCTTGAGAGGTCTAAGGTTCAAACCCCACTCAGTATGAGGGGACCAAATAACCCTCATAAAAACCTGAGTAAACTCATTGAAAAAAGGGTGTGAGAGATTAAAGTGAATTGCATGTAATAAAATACAACCATATTTGTAGAAAGGAAAATTATTGCAAATATGTTGAATATTTTCCATGTTATTTTGGCGAGGTTAACTCTAAAAGGTACTAGACACTCTCCGTGTATCCTCGCCAAATTTTTAGGGTTTCTTAAGTTATTTTTACACCCATATGGGTTGTTTAGGGTTAAATTTTTGAACCCATGGTTTTTTGTTCATGGTATTGTAAAATATGTTCTTGTGTTATTTAATTGCACTTGCATCAAGGTTTGAAGTGAGATGAGATATGACCATTATTATATTGAAGATGACTAAGTTTATACAATAAGGAGATATTACTATGTTGGGTTTTTCTTGTAAGGGTTTCCCAGGTGAAATATTGTGTTATGTGTGTATATGTTATCTTCTTTTTTCCTTTGATTCTGTATTTATTATTTTTTATATTTAGTTTATCGGGACCTTTTTGCTCTTCATTTGGTATCATAGCTAGGTTTTTTAGCTTTATTTGAGGAGTAAGGGTTTTAACCCTATGATAAATTAATTCTTGAGTGGGATTCATACGTGAAAGAATAAAAATTAAGGAAAATGATGAGAAGCACACGGGTAGAGATTGAAAAAAATAATGTATAGAATTTTGAGTTATGGAAACTCAAGATGAAATATTTGTTGGTTGATAGAGATAAGTGGATTGTGATCTAAGGAATAAAACCAAAATAAATGATAGATGGGGATTGGATGAATATCGATAGGAATGCAAGGAGTTCTGTCAGATTATGCTTATTTGAATCGGTATTATTGAATGTATCGACAATAACTTTATTGACAAAATGAGTTCATATAGGAACTCTATTCATAATTGAGGTTAACACTATAAGTATTGATTGCAATAACTCTTTAGTTTTAGAGGAGTATAATATGGTAGAAGCAACTTTGAGTATTCTTGTAGCAAATATAATGTTATGGCATCAACGCATGGGGCATATTGGTGAGAAAGACCTTCAAACATTAAAAATGAAAGGTATGGTTGAAGGAATTTCTAATTGCCCATTAAATTTTTATTTTTGTGGAGCATTGTTTTTTGGAAAGCAAACTACAATCAAGTTTTATAGTAGTGCTACAAGATCTGAAGGAATTTTGCATCTAGTTCATAGTGATGTGTTTGGACCTGTAAAAGTACCATCGTTAGGTAAATCTATCTATTTTGTTACATTTATAGATGAATTTTCAAGAAAGACCTGGGTATATTTTTTATGAAACAAATATGATGGATAAAGGTTTTGAGAAGTGATAATGGTGGTGAGTATTGCTCTAATGAATTTGAGCAATTTTACAAGGATTGTGAAATAGAAATAAAAAAACAACTCCGTATACTCCACAACAGAATGGAGTTGCAGAATGGATGAACATAACATTGATGGATAAGGCCAAAAGCATGCTAAGTGGTGTAGGAAGGAAATTATGGGTAGAAGCCATGTTAACTGCTTGTTACCTCATCAATAGATCTCCTACCTCAACTTTGTTGGATAAGACTCCACATGAAGTGTAGACTGGTAAGAAACCCTCTCTTAGGTATGTAAAGGTTTTTGTTGTGATGTTTATATGTATGTACTAAAAGAGAAAAGGACTAAGCTAGACTATAAATCTAAAAAATACATAATTGTGGGTTATAGGATTTGTGTTAAAATATATAAGTTGTGGAACCTAGAAACATATAATATTGTTTACAATCATAATATGATCTTTAGAGAAACAAAATGGGTTCCAAAATAATAAATGCAACCAAGCAAAAAACCTGAAATAGGTTTATTTTGACACTTGGAATTGGTAAAAGCAAAGTAGATCCATGTGTGTATTTTAAACAATAAGGTGAAAACTTTGTTATCATTGTTTTGTATGTGGATGACATGTTAATTGGTAAAAATAAGGAGATGACAAAGTCACTTAAATATCAATTATATTTTGAATTTGACATGAAGGATTTGGGTGCTACAAAATGTATTATGTGTATGAAAATAATAAGGGATCATGCAAATAGAAATTTGTGGTTAAATCAAAGGAAATATGTTGATTTTATACTACAAAGGTTTAGGATGCATGATTGTAAACCAATATGTACTCCATATCCTATTGGTCAAAAGTTATCTATTTAAAAGTGTCCTAAAATAAATGAGAAAATTGAAGAAATGCATCATTTTCCTTATTCTAACATTGTTGGTAGTCTATGGTTTGCACTAGACCTGATATTGCACATGCAGTGGGAGTAGTTAACAAATATATGTCCAATCCAAGAAAGGAACATTGGACTACTGTGAAGAGGATCTTTAGATACTTGCATGAAACATTAGACTATGTTATCTATTACTAAGGAAAAATTGGAGATAGTAATATTGTAAATTTATAAGGTTTTATAGGTGCTGAATAGGCTAGAGATCTAGACAAGAGAAGATCCACAAGTGCTTATGTGTTCAAACTATTTGGTTAGTCCCATGCTTAGCACATTAATGTCATAACAATCCCCAATTTCCATATGTGTGTGTGAAATAGGAAATACACCATAACAATTGAAAATAGACAAAATGCTATATAAAGATATTTCTAATAGATTTGATATTGATAAACTATGTCTTTTACAAATCAGCCTTTTTGGTTACAAATGACCTTCCAAAATGGAGGGTTTTCTTTTATAAGATCTATAGTGTCGCAAGTTATCTCCTCGAGTGTACAATGGGTTGTGGGTGGGTTTAGAAGATGCTTTTCTTGACCTCTCGAGCTTCCATGCATATCCAATACCTACACACAAGCTCACAATAACAACATCAATAGCATATGTGGGGCCTTTCAAGATGAGGCCCAAAATCGTGAAAGAATATTATAAAAAGCTACTAAAATATTACGAAATTTTACAAAATTGAATGCAAATATTACAAAATTACATGTAATACTTAAGGATCCTTGCAAAACTCTTGATTTACCATTTTGTACAGTCTATGGTTGGTTTGGAGCTAATGTTGGCCTTGAAGCTCTATCGCCCATTGTGGTTGGCTCTCTAGGTAACCACCCTAGGCGGTTGAGACTCTAGGTAACCTCCCTAGGCAATTGTGCTACTGGTTAACCACCTTGGATGGTTGATATTTGTATCCACGAGAGGATTTTGATCATGAATATGAACCTTTTTGGATTTATTTTTGGGTCTTTGATACAGATCTGGTGCACTATTGGATGTTGATTGTAAGTGTGGCTACAAAAACAAATGTTAGTGAACAATACCAAAAGCCTCCATGGTTGATGCCTTCAATATTTCCAAATGGTGAACCCAGAACCACAATGTCAAAAAAAATCACAACAAGATCTAATAAAATTTGTGTAGAGTTTCATTATAAATTTGTGCACACAAGAAAATGAAAATGGAGAACTATTTGTAAAATTCTTCCCTGGATGGAGGAGAGTGGAGAGGATGGAAAAGGAGTGAAAAGTGGCATGGGTACATAAGAGAGGAATCTTAGAGATTCCCCACTTGGGGTGGACAAATGTGCAACTTTCCTTGTTTGTATTATGACATCATATGATACCTTATGATGTTCCATAACACCTCATGACCTGCCATGATGTATTATAATATTTCTCATAAAAGTACCTAGGTGGAGGGAATCCTCACCCAAATGCTTTGAAAGCACTCAAAAAGTGGAGGAAAAGGAAGAAGTAAATGCCAACTAGAGTTAAGGTAAACCAAAGTTAAAATTAGTGGAGTGGTCTCATGATGACTGCGATTAGGCATAGGTGTAGAGGTGGAAAACTACGCACTGCATACGATTCTCAACTAGATCCACTAGGAGCCAAGGTGACTGCAATGGTTATTATATTATCTACACTTGGGGACATAGAAAAGTGTTCATGAGGAAAAATTTTAGGACTTTTTCCAATTCCGGGGTGAAAATATTTAATATGTCAATTTACATAATCACCTATGTTTGGCCTCTATAAACTAAACTATAAAAATAAAAGAGTGATGCAAGACACACAAGATGCAAGAAAACAATAGGTAACCCTAGTATGATTCTTTTATTTAATGATTTCTAACCCTAGGTTGCAAGAAATAAAATTCTCTCTTTGAGCAAGGGCATAAGTGAAATACACAAACAAGACTAAATCCTAAGATGCAAACTAAAATGCTCTCTTCTTTTGAATGTCTAAAATAAAAATCAAATGTTTCATTTATTTTCCTTTCACTTATTCTATTTTTGGAATAAAAAAATAAAAAACACAACAACAAACAATCTAAATCTTTACCAAGGGCATTTATTTGTTCTAGAATTTTATCCTAGCTTGATCTTGCATCCAAAAATATCCAACAACTTCAACCTGAAAAATAGTTTCACAAAAACTAGAAAATATGATCAGCGTTAGGGGGCCTGCTTGGGCCATTATGTGACTGAGCTTGGAGATGCAATAGTCAAGCCCCCTAGGTACTTTTAGTTGATATTTCAAAATAAAATGATATTTGACCTTTGGAACAAACATGACGAGATATAACAACACGAAATAGTAAATGATGTGTAAAACATAATAAACACAAAGCTTGAACAAGAATGCAATTTCTAAACTAGGGTTTGGGGACAAATGGTTACCTCCAAGCTAATATGATATGAAATGAAAGTAAAACAAAATGATGAGAACCATAACATAACATAAATAGAGATGAAATAATAAATGAAACACAAAATAGAATGGATATAAAGCTTGAACAAGAATGCAATTTCTAAACTAGGATTTGGGGAAAAACAGTTGCCCCCAAGCTATTATGATATGAAATGCAAGTAAAAAAAATTATGGGAACTAGAACAAAATAGAAATAAAGATGAAACAATAAATGAAATACAAAATAGAATGGACACAAAGCTTGAACAAGAATGCAATTTCTAAACTAGGGTTTGGGAACAAATGGTTGCCCCCAAGCTAATGTTATATGCAAGCAAAATAAAATGATGGAATATAGAACATAATATAAATAGATAATGCCTTAAGAGTAGTATGAAAAGCAGACCTAAGGTTGAGGAAAAATCCTTTCCCCAAGCTTGACGCAGCTAAAATTGTACCCTTTACGTGGCTACCGTGATCTTGGCTCTGTCGAAATTGTGCCCTGTAAATATGGAGTATAGTTTCACAATAGAAGAACAAAAACAATAGATCAATATGAAATAAATAATATTAAATGCAAGATTAACAATCTATGAATGCAAATGAGAGAAGATAACTTGGTGGCAGTGAAAAAGCAAACAAAAGGATGAAGACCTCCAAGATAATAGACTTCCCCTCAAGGCTCCAACACTTGTCCACCAAGGGTATCAAAATAATAATAAAGCAATAGGAGTGAACACCACAAAAACGTTTTACCACTTGGAAGAAGCTTTTAACATATCACTTTCACGAAAATTGCTTAGCATAAAAAATCACTTACAAAATCACTTGTTAAAAATAGGATCCAAACCCTCGATTTATAAGAGGTTTGGAAATAAAATGGGTGGGAAAACCCTAAGGGAGAATCAAACTCCTTGAAATCCACCTAAAAGTTGGGTTTTCTAAGAGAAAATCCCGACTTGCTGAAATTTTGCCCCATAAAGCTAAAGAAAATGGGAGGAAGAGGGTAAATAAAGGACCAAACTTGTGTTAGGACAAGTTTAAGGGTCTTTTCAAGTTTCTAGAGAAATTATCTCACTTGGGTGGGTCAATTTTCCATGTCTACAATAGGAAGGGACTAAAGTGGGTCAGAGGGGCTAGAAAAAAGTTAAAGGGGTTAGAATAGCTAGTATTAGTAATTTCTAAGGTTTGCAATACATTAATTAAAATAATTGCACACATTATTGAATATTAATATTAACCATTACAAATGTGACACTTTTTAGGCATCTACAAATACCCCTTTTTGTACCACATTGTGTGAAGACACAATGTGGTACAGAAACCAATGACACCAATTGTGGAATTGACGACATATAGAGGAAATGACTGGTGAATGATGAAAGTGACATTTTCCTCGAGAAGGGTGATGCAAGATTGTCTTAAATCAAGAATAATGTAAGATGCCCTAGTTATGGAACCAACAAATATCCTTAAATATTTGCCTTTGATGAATTGATGAAATCGGTTTGATTAGAAATTTGAGTCTCGGAATCAAGTTTTGATTATAAATTTTGTAAAAAAGGAAAGAAAAATATGAGTTTTACTATTTCCCCCCAGCAAAGGGAGGGTTAATGATAGCCCCAGTCAAAGATTTTTGGACTTAAGCGACTCTAAAATTAGGTGTTTGAGTATTGAAATAATTTAAGACAAAATTCACGGGTACTTGTCAACCCCCTCAAATGGCAAGTGGATGGCAAGAAATGGGCAACAAGCACGAGCCGATTGATAAAATATTGATGAAAATTGCAGCAGGGAAGAATGGAAGGTGCAAAAATGTGATTTGGAGGTCATTTGTAGAATTTGGGAGGTTTTGTGTAAAAATATCTCTTTGGCAACTGCTCGAGGCAATTATCGGGTGCCTTGGGAACCACATAGGGTGGTTGACTTGTGCTTTGGTGACTGCCCAAGGTAGTTGGAGATCTATTTGGGTGGTTCTCGATGCAAAGCTATAAATAGGGCTGATTGGCTCATAGATAGTGGTGACCTAAAGTAGAGTGATTAGGGCCAAAACACAACAATAACTAGAGGTAGAGGGGGCATTGGATATGGAGGATATCCTATTGAGGGAGGGATTGGAAGTTCCTCCATGATTGACATTGACATGATCATAATGGAGCTTGGATAATGGACCCTTAGGTACCATGGTGAGGCCATGACTTAGAGAGCCACCTACATCAAGATATTCGGGTTTCGAATCCTCTCGGTTGGATGGGAAATAAAGATAGTGAAGTGGCAACAAATCAAGACACAAAGGGGGCAACGAGACTAGTGATAGGAAGCCTTGAGGTTTGATAGGGAGAAGATGTGACCTCAATTTTATAGGCTGCTAGGTCATTATGATGTACCATGCATGCCTAACCTTATTATGATGTATGATGATGTTGATGGATGATATATATGTACATATTTTATGTAAAATTATTGTGTTCATGATGATGATGTGATGTGTTATGAATGGATGATGATATATGATGTGAATTTATTAATGATGAATGAATAAATATAGTGATTACAATGAGATGCATGTGCATATACTCATGATAGATGGTTATACTTATGAAAATGATAAATATGACTAACATAAAATGAATTTGTTATGGAACTACGAATACAAGAAAATGGTATGTAAATGCATATTTGATTATCATTAAAAATTTCTTAACAACGTATCGCTCATTCGTGAGTGACTGATTAATCAAGGGTGTCAACACAATGGTACTAACTTAACTATAGAATGGAATTGAGTGAATATGATACCATGGAAAGAGGTGATAAATAGATTATAAGACCAAAGGTGGCATGACTTGTCATTTTGTCTATATTAGGATGGAAGTATCAACAAGTGCCTTCAAGAAGCTCAAACACTCGAGTAACATCGATCAAACTCATATACTAATGAAATAAGTTATTGAAGATACTAAAACCAACCAAGGGAGTCAATTTTATCAAAGACCAATGTGTGTGCAATGATGTTCATTTTTGATTTTGAGAGAGGTAGGACTGACCAACTGTGACTCAAGTCATTATAAGCTAGCTCATCTATGAGTGGACATAGATCTATATAGAAGGTTGCTAATGTGATAGACGTGTTTCCACGCAAGGACTTACTCCACTACCAGTCAAGTATCTATAGCCTCGATGGAGATAGCCCCATAATCCTTCGATGTTGCTCCATTTCCAACCAGGTGTCTATAGCCCCGATGAAGGTATCTAAAATTTCCTAGGATCCATGATAATTGATATAATGCTCTTTTTTTGCAAAATAGATCCTTGGGGTTGTATTATGACATGATAGGATGAGCAAGGAAAATTATTCACTTTATGTCTTAAAGCTACGCATGGCTTCATGTTTTCTAGATTCAAAATATGATTAATATGTGAAATGTGCAAGGTCCAAGAGAAAACATTAGGTAACTAGGAAGGTCTGTAGCACTCAAGTGATTCATGACTTTCAATGAAGGTTGACTGAGAGACTAGGTGATGCGTAGTCGTTATACACATCATTAATTCTCAATGAATTTGTCAATCCAGGGCAGTGTACAAGGCTATTTGTGAAAGGAGTGAACAGGGTTATAACTTAGGTCAATTTAGAGCAACAGGTATTATTGGTGAAACCGATTGTGTGGGGGATTTAGGACATTCCTATCTCTAAATTACATGAATTAAACCTTAATCTAAGTTGCAGAAATGGAAACTAATCATTAATCGCATAAATGAAATCCTAATTACAATTGCAGAATGAGACCTAATTATGTTGCAGAAATAACAGTTGTAGAATTAGAAGTCTGATTATAATTGTAGAAAGGAAATCTATTTACTTTTGCAGCAATGGAAACCTACTTATAACATGGAAATGAAACCCTATCAAGGCTCGCAATGAGAAGGTTGTCAATCTTCTGTGCAGGGATTGACAACAAACATAAAATGTAGGAAATTACAGAAAATAGTAAATTTTGGAAATGACAGTCTACAATAAATTGAAAGCTTTGCTGAAAGTGGAGATTACAACCAAACCATTAATCACAAAACATAAAATAAGCTAAGATTGCAAATATTATTAATTGTTTACAAAGAAATGAAATGACAAGTTCTACAACTCATTCTGCTGCAACAAAATCGAGAATAAAAACACGTTGTTAGTCCTCCTCCTAGGTCCGGAAGTGGCCGACCTCCTTGTCCAGAAGAAGGTATGAGTCTCTATCTCTCTAGATCTTACTCACACTCATTTACAAGCAATATGAAATAGAAATAGTACTCTTTATTGATTCAAGAACATGATTACAATAATTCTGCTAAAAACTGTTACAAGACTATACTGTCACTTTTCTAATTATTGCCTATTTTCTCCTATATTTCTCTACTCTCTGCTTTCTCTATCTCCTACCTAGCTCAACCTGAACGAAAGCCATATTTATATATGTCCTAAGATATACTGACAATTGAGAATATCTTAAAAGATCTAATCCTATTATGCTGCAACAATTCCTGGTTTTATCCTAGAAGAAGATCAAACTTGATCTTTCCATAAATGGTGGCTTTGGTCAGCAAAGATGGCAAAGTCTGATCTGAGATATTTTCCCTTACCCTTTTCAATATTTATTTCATTTTTTCCAGCGTTATAAATCAGTCAACAAGTCAAAAAACACATTCTGTTTTCATTCCGAAGATAAGTGGCTCATTTCGAAGATACTGCAATTCTCATTCCAAAGATCCGCTCATTCTGAAGACATTATGTTTTCCATTCTGAAGATATCTGTTCATTCCGAAGAGACTTCGAAATGAACAAATGTGTGCTCTTTAAATGATTTCCTCTGCATTTCTCATGTGGGTTATTTCTCAGGATTAGATTCCAATGGTCTTCATCTCTTTCCACATGTGAATTCCATGCCTTGCCATTCATTGGCAGCTGGCTAAAATTTACATGGGAAAAACCAGTTTTTGTTGCACAGTAATAGTTTACTTGCACTGTTGCCAGATTTAGGTAAAATAAATGCTTGAGACATATCAAAACATGATTAGTGAAATCCTTGCTATCAACCTAAGCATATCTCATTTAGCAAGTCATAACAAAACAACATAAAACTTATGCAAAAAGTTGTAAAAATTAGAATATAGTATTTCAGATACATTTATCATGCAAATAGTTAATACATAGCATATTGAATTAACTTAACTAGCATATTAGATTAAACATAAGAGTTTGTAGGCAATTTTAGTTTTCAAAACATGTTATGATTGAGGCATTTCCAGGCCTTATCATTTTCCCCCCAACTTATATTGATGCATGTCCTCATGCATTCTGTTGGGCTATGGAATCACATATGTCCATGGTCAAATTCCATGAACTGTAGAACAACTTCTTGCCTATATAATATCCCCTATTTTCTCGAAGGTTCTCGAGCCATTCTTCAAAACTGTTCATCAGGTTGGGCATCTTCTTCAAAGTAGAATGGAACTAGAGTGATGATGGTTGAAGGCCTAAATATGAGACCTATCCAATTATGTTACATGATTTCAATCAATTGTATTACTCCTTCTACCCTTCTTCGGACCATTCTAAGTTGATGGGGGAGATGGGTTCTCTTTTCTGTAAAGACATGAAAAGTTCAGCCCATCTGTTTCTACAGACTAATAATGCTGCCACAAAATTGTCATGACAAAAATTGTGGAATCTGTTCACACAGTCCCTCAAGTTTGTCAAGTACATTATCTTTACATCATCCATGTTCATCATGGTGAAGTGTTTTCTTGTGATAATTGGGTGATTTGGATGAATTGCTCTGACTAACAATTTAGCTCTTGTTTCAATTTCTTTATTCTGCCTTTTCTCCTGGTACCAATAAAACTGATTCTGCAAGGTGGACATGAATGCCCTCAATTAAAAATCTCCAATGTAGATTTGAGGATGAAATTCTACTTCTTCTAAAATAAAGAAGTTGTGTAAAAACAGTTCACACAGGAGATTTTTTCTGCTCAATAGGGCTGTCAAAATATGCTTCCAAAAAATCTGTAGTTGTGTCCAATTTATATGGGAGACCTGAGCTAATCCTCATAACATGCCATCTGAGATATTTCTCCTTTAGAATAAGACTGTAAAATTTGGCTGGCCGTCTGAATTCGACTAAAAATTCAACAATTTGACATAAATCAGACACTTTTTCTTTTAATGCCTGAATCTCTGTTTCCTTGGCCTCTACCTATTTTCCTTCCAATTTGAATTTTTTAGTCTTACTGGCAAGCTTCTCATATCTAATCACCCAACTGGCTATGTCTGCATTGTATTGTTCTAAGAACACAGTATTAGGTGGTCTGACTACATGTGGAACTCTAGGTAGTAGATCTACCTGAACCCCTTTTTCTGCCACTTCTACTGGTTGATCATCTGACAGTAATTCTACCTATACCCCCTTATCTATTATTTCTATTGGGTTGTCATCAGACAGTAATTCCACTTGCACCCCCTTATCTACTATTTCTACTGAAGGTGTAACAGTTTGAAATATAGGGACATTAATAGAAGGAGTACTTACTTGAACAGTTTCATGTTGCTGCTTGGACTGTTCCTGTGCTGGTGACTCATCTCCAATATTTTTTGCTATGCTTTTTGCCAATTTTGAAGCATCTTCGAAATGAGAAGGTAATGCCTCAGAATGAGGAGGCACTTCTTTAGAATGAAAGGGTGCTGCTTCAGAATGAGCACCTATGTCTGGAAGTACTGAAGGTGAAATAGTTTTCATAGGAGAGTTTTGTGTTGGATTCAAACGGATAGGATATTCAAATGTTCTGGAAGGTTGGGGCATATCCTTATCATATCCTTCATTATGGACATAGCCATGTTGGCCATATCTATCTAGATTGCCTCCCTTTGCCATAGTTTCCTGTTCCTTGGGAACAGTTAAACCTATCCAAATTTCACTCTCAAGAGGTCCAAGATCCTCTGTTGATGATGAGTCCGATGATTCTTCTTTCTTAGGATGTTCTAATGATGGTGAGAGCTGGTGATTTTCCTTTCTCGAGAATGTTCTAATGATGGTGAGACTGATGATTTTTTTTCAATATTTTTGGTAATTCAAACACAGGTGATTCACCCCTTAGGCGTGAAGATCTCCTTAATGGAACAAGCCAGGGATCCTTTTGGGTAATTCTACATTTTTCATCCCTAGACTTACTCATTCATGTTTACTCTTAAATGACATAAATTATAGGTCAATAGTTGTTACTTTAACCAGCTGTTCTATTCAGATTTTATCTTGAATCTTCACAACTCAGTATAATTAACAACTATTGGATTGTTGTTACCTTCTAGCAACATAATTCCCCAACAACGGTGCCAAAATGATGCGTAGTCATTATACACATCATTAATTCTCAATGAATTTGTCAATCCAGGGCAGTGTACAAGGCTATCTGCGGAAGAAGGGGTGAACATGGTTATAACTTAGGTCAATTTAGAGCAACAGGTCTTATTGGTGAAATCAATTGTGTGGGGGATTTAGGACATTCCTATCTCTAAATTGCATGAATTAAACCTTAATCTAAGTTGCAAAAATGGAAACTAATCATTAACTACAAAAATGAAATCCTAATTACAATTGCAGAATGAGACCTAATTATGTTGCAGAAATAACAGTTGTAGAATTAGAAGTCTGATTATAATTATAGAAAGGAAATCTATTTACTTTTGCAGCAATGGAAACCTACTTATAACATGGAAATGAAACCCTGTCAAGGCTCTGTAATAGAAGGTTGTCAATATTTTGTGCAGGGGTTGACAACAAACACAAAATGCAAGAAATTACAGAAAATAGTAAATTTTGGAAATGACAGTCTGCAATAAATTGAAAGCTTTGCTGAAAGTGGAGATTACAACCAAACCATTAATCACAAAATATAAAATAAGCTAAGATTACAAATATTATTAGTTGTTTACAAAGAAATTAAATGACAAGTTCTACAACTCATTTTTCTGCAGCAAAATCAGAATAAAAACCTGTTGTTAGTCCTCCTCCTAGGTCTGGAAGTGGCCAGCCTCCTTGTCCAGAAGAAGGTATGAGTCTCTCTCTCTCTAGATCTTACTCACACTCATTTACAAGCAATATGAAATATAAATAGTACACTTTATTGATTCAAGAACATGATTACAATAATTCTGAAAACTCATTCATGGATCTATGTGATCACTTTTCTAATTATTGCATATTTTCTCCTATATTTCTCTACTCTCTGCTTTCTCTATCTCCTACCTAGCTCAACCTAAACGGGAGCCATATTTATAGATGTCCTAAGATCTACTAACAACTGATAATATCTTAAAAGATCTAATCCTATTATGCTGCAACAATTCCTGGTTTTATCCTAGAAGAAGATCAAACTTGATCTTTCCATAAATGGTGGCTTTGGTCGGCAAGGACGGAAAAGTTAGATCTGAGATATTTTCCCTTACCCTTTTCAATATTTATTTCCCTTTTTCCAGTGTCATAAATCGGTCAACAAGTCAAAAAGCACATTATGTTTTCATTTCGAAGATAAGTGGCTCATTCCGAAGATACTGCAATTCTCATTCTAAAGATCCGCTCATTTTGAAGACACTGTGTTTTCTCATTTTGAAGATATTTGTTCATTCCGAAGAGACTTCGGAATGAACAAATGTGTGCTCTTTAAATGATTTCTTCTGCATTTCTCATGTGGGTTATTTCTCAGGATTAGATTCCAATGGTCTTCATCTCTTTCCACATGTGAACTCCATGCCTTGCCATTCATTGGCAGCTGGCTGGAATTTACATGGGAAAAACTAGTTTTTGTTGCACAGTAACAGTTTACTTGCACTGTTACCAGATTTAGGTAAAATAAATGCTTGAGACATATCAAAACATGATTAGTGAAATGCTGCTATCAACCTAAGAATATCTCATTTAGCAAGTCATAACAAAACAACATAAAACTTATGCAAAAAGTTGTAAAAATCATAATATAGTATTTCAGATACATTTATCATACAAATAGTTAATACACAGCATACTAAATTAACTTAACTAGCATATTATATTAAACATAAGATTTTGTAGGCAATTTCAGTGTTCAAAACATGTTATGATTGAGGCATTTCCAGGCCTCATCACTAGGTATGGCTAAAAATTTGAAAGAACCCAAATATTCTCTAAACCTACAAGAGGAAAGAGACAAATCATGGTGAACAATTAATGGTGAACATACTAGATATGATGAAAAGGTGCATATAAAGAGGTTAGAAAACTACAACTATGAAGATGCTCTTGATTAACACAACCAAAATCCTTCGTGATGACAAGTGTCAAACTTAATAAAACAATGATTAAAATAGAATTAAGATGAAATGAATGTGCACAATGAAGGGAGAATGAGCTAGTGGTGGCATTAATATGACTGAAAAATAACAAGCAAGAAAATAGAGAGAAAGAAGACAAAATGAAGAAATAGGGGAAAATAAGGAAGGGGGAGGGGAGCACACTAGTCCATGGTATGTAGCCGCTCGAAGTGTGATTGTATAATGATAAGTGATGTGCAAGGAATAAGCAAAGAGAAAGGAAGGAGGAAAGAAAAAATGAAAATAGTGAAGATATGGATGATTAAGTGGTTGATAGAAAGATGGAAAATTATTATGGCATGAGGGTGGTGTGTTTGATTTTCTTGATTTTGATTTTGATTTTGATTTATTTTTTTAAAATTTATTATGTTACCGTGTGATAGTATTTAGGAATCGAACACATGCAAATGAAGAATATTAATGGGCTTAGGTTCCTCAACTCCCTCGAGAGTTGCAAGTTTATAGGCTCTAAAACCAAATGATTGTTTGACAATCAATGAACCAAGCTAGTTAGCAAAAAACTTATCATTTGAGGTGGAAGATTCAAATTTTGTTGGTTCTCTTGAAGCACGATATCACTAGCTTAAAATTCTCATGGATGAATTTTATGATCATAGGCATGCTTGATCCGATCTTGGTAAATGCAAAGGTGCTTGAGAGCATTGATTCAACATTCATCAAGAAGGGTGAGTTGATCAAGCCTAGCTTGATGAGTTGTGTCCTTATCCATGAAATCTTGCAAAGATATACGTAAAGTTGGGATATCGAGCTCAAGGAGAATGATGACTTCAATACCATAAGCCAAAGAGAACGGTGTTGCTCCTGTTGGTGTGCGAATGCTAGTTTGATAGGCTCAAAGTGCTAAGGGGAGTTGAAGGTGCCAATATTTGTGATTCTCTTGCACCATTTTCTTGAGAATGGCACAACCTATTTTATTAGTTACCTCAACTTATCCATTGCTCTGAGGGTAATAAGGCATTGAGAAGCTATGTTGAATATGGTACTTGTTGGATAGTGCTCGAACATCCTTATTCTTGAACATGGTCCTATTATAAAAAATGATTTTCAATGGGATACCAAAATTTTAGATGATGTACTTGTTGGTCTAAAATATACCTATTTTAATTATTGTACCCAAAACTTGAGCAACATTGAATGACCAAGCAAGATGTGAGGCTTAACCAAGTCAATATTTAGAGGAGGTTGGCACTTGTGAGGTTCTAACTAGCTAAAACTATGATGGGGGAGAAAAGAGTGTTGAAAGAGAGTAAATATAGGTGATTCTAGAATTTGTAATGGTGTGGATTAGAAAATAGTAAGAAATACATAAATATCATGAAATGAAGCAGCCATTAAAACCTCCTACCAAACCAACCAATTTTATCATATGCAAAATAACCTTTAATCAATATTTAGTTCCACAGATTATCAATTCTAGAACTAGAGAACAAACATGCACCAAAATCCAAAAAGTATAATTAATGTCATGCACATTTATCTATATAGAAACATTCATCCATTCATACATACATTTTCTACAAGATGTTGAACAAGAGGTCAAAAAAATATTTCTATTGCATTGCTCCTTCCAAAAGTCTTTACACATGCATCGCCCTTATTTATAATACCTCTATGGTTAAATATCCAAAAAATACAAAAAATAGCTTTATTAAGATTGTTACAATAAAATGTCAGGTTTCCAAGCTTGTAAGGCCATCATGCAATATAATTGGTCCAGAAATAGAACAGAGTGCTTGACTTCTAACCATGGATTAAATGCTCCCGACGTGCAGACAAGCAGTGGTGATGAACTTGAAATCTAGTCCATCCTTCGTTATTTAGGAATATCTATCACTGTTGATCTTGTAATAACCATAGCATATTGAAACTCCTACAAAAAATTCTATTTGCTATAACTCACAGTGACTGTGACACAAAGACATGTCGTGATGTCACATTTCTTTTTCATCTTTGGGACTCTTTAGCTTTGGCGGTTGCGACATGGGAACATGTCACAATGTTGCACTCTTTTTCTCACCTTGAAGCTTTCCAGACTTCACAATCACGATGTGGAGATGTGTCACAATGTCACGCATTCATCTTTATCTCATGAGCCTCTAGAGCTTTGGCAGTAACGATGTCGTGATACCTTTTAGTAGTGAACCTTTTCGAGCCTTTGTGATTGCAAAAAAATACTTATGTCATGATTTCATGATACTTCTCTTCCCTCGAGTTTCTTATGGTCTTCATAATCATGGCATGGCAACAAGTCATAACATCATGTTAGGTTCTTCATCTTGAGTCTCCTTTTTTGTTTGCAACTGCGATGCTAATTCATGTCGTGATATCACGCTCAATTCTACACTTGGGACTTTTAGGCTATTTGCGACCATGACATCAAGACACATCATGATTTCATGCCTAATCTTCAAAATTCAAAAAAATTTGAAGGCTTATCACATTATTTCTCCTGATGTAGTCATTTTGACCTACATTATTGATGCCTCTTGAGGTATTTTGCTCGTAAAATTTTTGGAACCTAGGGTCTTATCCAATGGGTTAATAGAGTCTAAAAGATAGAAAGGACAAAAAGGATGAAATGGGAGTTATGAGTGAATGGAAAATTTGAAGGGGATGATGAGGGTTGAAATATGATGGATGACAACAACAAATTGAATGAATGGCTCTTTTACTCGGACCTTTGGTCACCCAGGGATATTTCTTTTCCTGCTTCTCTTTCAACTTCCTCATCTTCTTCTTTCTCTATGTCCCCTTCAAAATCTTCTTTTGTTTCTCCTCCAACCTTACCTTTTGTCTCTTCTCCAACTTCTTTGAGTACTTGTATTTTGTTTCTAGCACTCTGGTCTTGTAGTCTCTTAGCAACATCATTGTAGGCTCTGTAAGCTTGTTCTCAGTTCCCATCAACAGGGTCTAAGGAATTTATGAGCTTTTCATGAATTAATTTTAGTTCAAAGACCCTATCATAGGAGAAATTTTTGGACTTCAAAATCAGCTCAGACAAGAAGTATTATATCTAAGTAAGATCTTGCACAATCTTGAAGACATGTTCCTGCTACACAGGTTCTAGCCACTCACTTATTTTTGACTCATTGTCCATGGCTGCTTTTAGGGTAGCTTTGAGTTCCTCTTCTACTAAGATACTAGAATCCTAACCCTAGAATCATGGGAATCCACATTTCTCAACCAGATTTAGATGTTTTAGTATTCCTTTGGATTCATCTTTTATCTCCTAGATGATTACTAACCTTATATCATGATTTAATGTCTTTTGAAAAAGCATTTGACCACTATCTTGGCACTAGACTATTTTTTTTTGGGGACTCTATTTTCTACCCGCTCCTATCTACTTTCATATAGGGATTGAATATTTGTTACTGTAGATAGTATTGATTGTATAAAACCTTTAGCCCTCTTGAATTCCTCCAAAATTTCCAAAGCTTCTTTCACTTCTCCCATGTATAGTAGCACAGGTCGTACCTTGAGGCTCATATCCAAAATATCTTCAAATATCTCCTTTCTCACATGTGTGACCTTTTCCTTTGAGAACCCTATGGCTTTGGCTCTCTCTTCTTGGTTATATTGTTGAATATCCTTGACCTATTCAGTCGAAACTTGATTTTTATTGTTAGCATCTTTGACCTCCTTTTTGTATTTGGCAATTTCATGAAATATGTGGGGCCTTTCAAGATGAGGCCCAAAATCGTGAAATAATATTATAAAAAGCTACTAAAACATTACAAAATTTTACAAAATCGAATGCAAAGATTACAAAATTACATGTAATACTTAAGGATCCTTGCAAAATACTTGATTTACCGTTTTGTACAGTCTATGGTTGGTTTGGAGCTAATGTTGGCCTTGAAGCTCTATCGCCCATGGTGGTTGGCTCTCTAGGTAACCACCCTAGGCGGTTGAGACTCTAGGTAACCTCCCTGGGCAATTGTGCTACTGGTTGACCACCTTGGATGGTTGATATTTGTATCCAAGAGAGGATTTTGATCATGAATCTGAACCTTTTTGGATTTATTTTGGGATCTTTGATACAGATCTGGTGCACTATTGGATGTTGATTGTAAGAGTGGCTACAAAAACAAATGTTAGTGAACAAGCCTAAAAGCCTCCATGGTTGATGCCTTCAATATTTCCAAATGGTGAACCCAGAACCACAATGTCAAAAAAAATCACAACAAGATCTAATAAAATTTATGTAGAGTTTCATTATAAATTTGTGCACACATGAAAATGAAAATGGAGAACTATTTGTAAAATTCTTCCTTGGATGGAGGAGAGTGGGGAGGACGAAAAATGAGTGACAAGTGGCATGGGACATAAGAGAGGAATCTTAGAGATTCCCCACTTGGGGTGGACAAATGTGCAACTTTCCTTGTTTGGATTATGACATCATATGATACCTTATGATGTTCCATAACACCTCATGACATGCCATGACGTATTATAATATTTCTCATCAAAGTACCTAGGTGGAGGGAATCCTCACCCAAATGCTTTGAAAGCACTCAAAAAGTGGAGGAAAAGGAAGAAGTAAATGCCAATTAGAGTTAAGGTAAACCAAAGTTAAAAATAGTGGAGTGGTCTCATGATGACTGCGATTAGGCGTAGGTGTAGAGGTGGAAAACTACGCACTGCATACGATTCTCAACTAGATCCACTAGGAGCCAAGGTGACTACAATGGTTATTATATTATCTACACTTGGGGACATAGAAAAGTGTTCATGAGGAAAATTTTTAGGACTTGTTCCAATTTCGGGGTGAAAATATTTAATATGTCAATTTACATAATCACCTATGTTTGGCCTCTATAAACTAAACTATAAAAATAAAAGAGTGATGCAAGACACACAAGATGCAAGAAAACAATAGGTAACCCTAGTATGATTCTTTTATTTAATGATTTCTAACCCTAGGTTGCAAGAAATAAAATTCTCTCTTTGAGCAAGGGCATAAGTGAAATACATAAACAAGACTAAATCCTAAGATGCAAACTAAAATGCTCTCTTCTTTTGAATGTCTAAAATAAAAATCAAATGTTTCATTTATTTTCCTTTCACTTATTCTATTTTTGGAATAAAAAAATAAAAAACACAACAACAAACAATCTAAATCTTTACCAAGGGCATTTATTTGTTCTAGCATTTTATCCTAGCTTGATCTTGCATCCAAAAAAATCCAACAACTTCAACCTGAAAAATAGTTTCACAAAAACTAGAAAATATGATCAGCGTTAGGGGGCCTTCTTAGGCCATTGTGTGACTGAGCTTGGAGATGCAATAGTCAACCCCCCTAGGTAATTTTAGTTGATATTTCAAAATAAAATTATATTTGACCTTTGGAACAAACATGACGAGATATAACAACACGAAATAGTAAATGATGTGTAAAACATAATAAACACAAAGCTTGAACAAGAATGCAATTTCTAAACTAGGGTTTGGGGACAATTGGTTACCTCCAAGCTAATATGATATGAAATAAAAGTAAAACAAAATTATGAGAACCATAACATAACATAAATAGAGATGAAATAATAAATGAAACACAAAATAGAATGGATATAAAGCTTGAACAATAATGCAATTTCTAAACTAGGATTTGGGGAAAAATGGTTGCCCCCAAGCTATTATGATATGAAATGCAAGTAAAAAAAATTATGGGAACTAGAACAAAATAGAAATAAAGATGAAACAATAAATGAAATACAAAATAGAATGGACACAAAGCTTGAACAAGAATGCAATTTCTAAACTAGGGTTTGGGAACAAATGGTTGCCCCCAAGCTAATGGTATATGCAAGCAAAATAAAATGATGGAATATAGAACATAATATAAATAGATAATGCATTAAGAGTAGTATGAAAAGCAGACCTAAGGTTGAGGAAAAATCCTTTCCCCAAGCTTGACGCAGCTAAAATTGTACCCTTTACGTGGCTACCGTGATCTTGGCTCTGTCGAAATTGTGCCCTATAAATATGGAGTATAGTTTCACAATAGAAGAACAAAAACAATAGATCAATATGAAATAAATAATATTAAATGCAAGATTAATAATCTATGAATGCAAATGAGAGAAGATAACTTGGTGGCAGTGAAAAAACAAACAAAAGGATGAAGACCTCCAAGATAATAGACTTCCCCTCAAGGCTCCAACACTTTTCCACCAAGGGTAGCAAAATAATAATAAAGAAATAGGAGCGAACACCACAAAAATGTTTTACCACTTGGAAGAAGCTTTTAACATATCACTTTCACAAAAACTGCTTAGCATAAAAAAACACTTACAAAATCACTTGTTGTTAAAAATAGGATCCAAACCCTCGATTTATAAGAGGTTTGGAAAGTAAATGGGTGGGAAAACCCTAAGGGAGAATCAAACTCCTTGAAATCCGCCTAAAAGTTGGGTTTTCTAAGATAAAATCCCGACTTGCTAAAATTGTGCCCCATAAAGCTAAAGAAAAGGGGAGGAAGAGGGTAAATAAAGGACCAAATTTGTGTTAGGACAATTTTAAGGGTATTTTCAAGTTTCTAGAGAAATTATCTCACTTGGGTGGGTCAATTTTCCATGTCTACAGTAGGAAGGGACTAAAGTGGGTCAGAGGGGCTAGAAAAAAGTTAAAGGGGTTAGAATAGCCAGTATTAGTAATTTCTAAGGATTGCAATACATTAATTAAAATAATTGCACACTTTATTGAATATTAATATTAACCATTGCAAATGTGACACTTTTTAGGCATCTACAAATACCCATTTTTTTACCACATTGTGTGAAAACACAATGTGGTATAGAAACCAATGACACCAATAAATCAAGACACAAAGGGGGCAACGAGACTAATGATAGGAAGCCTTGAGGTTTGATAGGGTGAAGATGTGACCTCAATTTTATAGTTTGCTAGGTCATTATGATGTAGCATGCAGGCCTAACCTTATTATGATGTATGATGATGTTGATGGATGATATATATATACATATATGTACATATTTTGTGTAAAATTATTGTGTGTTCATGATTATGATGTGATGTGTTATGAATGGATGATGATATATGATGTGAATTTATTAATGATGAATGAATAAATATAGTAATTAAAATGATATGCATGTGCATATACTCATGATAGATGGTTATAATTATGAAAATGATAAATATGACTAACATGAAATGAATTTGTTATGGAACTACAAATACAATAAAATGGTAGGTAGATGCATGTTTGATTATCATTCAAAAATTCTTAAAAATGTATCGCTCACTCGTGAGTGACTGATTAATCAAGGGTGTCAACACAATGGTACTAACATAACTATAGAATGGAATGGAGTGAATATGATACCATGGAAAGAGGAGATAAATATATTGTAAGACCAAATGTGGCATGAATGGCATGTGAATGCTAGTTTGATAGGCCCAAAGTGCTAAAAGGAGTTGAAGGTGCCAATATTTGTGATTCTCTTGCACCATTTTCTTGAGAATGGTATAAACTATTTTATTAGTTACCTCAACTTATCCATTGCTCGAGGGTAATAAGGCATTGAGAAGCTATGTTGAATATGGTGCTTGTGGCATAGCGCTCGAACATCCTTATTATTGAACATGGCCCTATTATAAAAAATGATTTTCAATGGGATGCCAAAATGATAGATGATGTACTTGTTGGTCTAAAATATACCTATTTTAATTATTGTACCCAAAACTTGAGTAACATTGAATGACCAAGCAAGATGTGAGGCTTAACCAAGTCAATATTTAGAGGAGTTTGGCACTTGTGAGGTTCTAACTAGCTAAAACTATGATGGGGGAGAAAAGAGTGTTTAAAGAGAGTAAATATAGCTGATGCTAGAACTTGTAATGGTGTGGATTAGAAAATAGTAAGAAATACATAAATATCATGAAATGAAGCAGCCATTAAAACCTCCTAACAAACCAACCAATTTTATCATATGCAAAATAACTTTTAATCAATATTTAGTTCCACAGAATATCAATTCTAGAACTAGAGAACAAACATGCACCAGAATCCAAAAAGTATAATTAATGTCATTCACATTTATCTAGATAAATAGAAACATTCATCCATTCATACATACATTTTCTACAAGATGTTGAACTAGAGGTCAAACAAATATTTCTATTGCATTGCTCCTTCCAAAAGTCTTTACACATGCAAATTATAAATACCTAAGAGACAACCCTTAAACAAGAGGCCATCGCCCTTATTTATAATACCTCTATGGTTAAATATCCAAAAAATACAAAAATTAGCTTTATTAATATTGTTACAATAAAATGTCAGGTTTCCAAGCTTGTAAGTCCATCATGCGACATAATTGATCCAAAAATAGAATAGAGTGCTTGACTTCTAACCACAGGTTAAATGCTCCCAACGTGCGGATAAGCAGTGGTGATGAACTTGAAATCTAGTCCATCCTTTGTTATTTAGGAATACCTATCACCGTTGATCTTGTAATAACCATAGCAGATTGAAACTACTACAAAAAATTCTATTTGCTATAACTCACAGTGACTGTGACACAAAGACATGTCATGATGTCATATTCCTTTTTCACCTTCGGGTCTCTTTAGCTTTGGCGGTTGCGACATGGGAACATGTCACAGTGTCGCACTCTTTTTCTCACCTTGAAGCTTTCCAGGCTTCACAATAATGATGTGGAGATGTGTCACAATATCATGCATTCATCTTTATTGCATGAGCCTCTAGAGCTTTGGCAGTCGTGATGTCGTGATACCTTTTAAGGAAATTGAATTTCCTAAAAATCTAGAAAATCACTCTTTGAATAAAGTGAATTGCTTATTCAAAAGAAACTTTGCAAAAAAAATTTAAATTTGGTAAATCACTCTTTGCCAATACCAAATTTCAATTTTAGGCTAAAAATGAAGTGATTATCTAATTTTGGTGAAGCTTTGCTCCTACGTCACAAAACATCAATTTTAAAATTTTATTGAATTGCATAACAAAGCCGCCATCTCACAAAAGCACCTAAACAAATTTCAAAAGATAGGTTTTTCAATCTGATTAAATTTAAACATGGAAGTCAAGCCAAGTTGTAAGCTTACTATAGTGGTAAGGGCTTTGGCCTCTCTTTGAGAAGTTCAAGGTTCAAACCCCATTGAGTATGAGGGGACCGAGACCCCTTGCAAAAACTTGTATAATTTCATTAAAAAATATGGAAATCAAGCCATGGATCCCACTAAGCATGCTAGAAAACATTTTGAATGCCCAAAAAGTCCATCTTCTATATAATGGAAGAAGGAGAAGCATGTATCTTTTGACCTTTGAATTTAAGTCTGCTCCTTATTAGCCTTGCTAATCTAATCTATATACAAGAAAATAAATGCAAGAAGTTCTTGAAGATAAGGGTATGAGAAATTAATAGTTGTAAGCTTATTGTAGTGGTAAGGGCTTTGGATTCTCCTTTAGAGGTCTAAGATTCAAACCCCACTCGGTATGAGGGGACCAAGACCCCTCATAAAAACCCGAGTAAACTCATTGAAAAAAGGGTGTGAGAGATTAAAGTGAATTGCATGTAATAAAATACAACGATATTTGTAGAAAGGAAAATTATTGGAAATATGTTGAATATTTTCCATGTTATTTTGGTGAGGTTAACTCTAAAAGGTACTAGACACTCTCCATGTATCCTCGCCAAATTTTTAGGGTTTCTTAAGCTATTTTTACACCCATATGGGTTTTTTAGGGTTAAAATTTTGAACCCATGGGTTTTTTTTCATGGTATTATAAAATATGTTCTTGTGTTATTTAATTGCACTTGCATAAAGGTTTGAAGTGATATGAGATATGAACATTATTGTATTAAAGACGACTAATTTTATACAATAAGGATATATTACTATGTTGGGTTTTTCCCGCAAGGGTTTTCCAGGTGAAATATTGTGTTACGTGTGTATATGTTATCTTCTTTTTTCCTTTGATTCTGTATTTATTATTTTCTAGATTTAGTTTATCGGGACCTTTTTGCTCTTCATTTGGTATCATAGCTAGGTTTTTTAGCTTCATTTGAGGAGTAAGGGTTTTAATCCTATGATAAATTAATTCTTGAGTGGGATTCATACGTGAAAGAATAAAAATTAAGGAAAATTATGAGAAGCACACGGGTAGAGATTGAAAAAATTAATGGATAGAATTTTGAGTTATGGAAACTCAAGATGAAAGATTTGTTGGTTGATAGAGATAACTGGATTGTGATCTCAGGAATAAAACCAAAATCAATGATAGATGAGTATTGGATGAATATCGATAGGAAGACAAGGAGTTCTATTATATTGTGCTTATTTGAATCGGTATTATTGAATGTATCGACAATAACTTTATTGACAAGGGGATTTCGTATAGGAACTCTATTCATAATTTAGGTTAATACTATAAGTATTGATTGCAATAACTCTTTAGTTTTAGAGGAGTATAATATGGTAGAAGAAACTTTGAGTATTCTTGTAGAAAAGACAATGTTATGGCATCAACTCATGGGGCATATTGGTGAGAAAGACCTTCAAACATTAAAAATGAAAGGTATGGTTGAAGGAATTTCTAATTGCCCATTAAATTTTTATTTTTGTGGAGCATTGTTTTTTGGAAAGCAAACTACAGTCAAGTTTTCTAGTAGTGCTACAAGATCTGAAGGAATTTTGCATCTAGTTCATAGTGATGTGTTTGGACCTGTAAAAGTACCATCATTAGGTAAATATATCTATTTTGTTACATTTATAGATGAATTTTCAAGAAATACCTGGGTATATTTTTTATGAAACAAATATGATGGATAAAGGTTTTGAGAAGTGACAATGGTGGTGAGTATTTCTCTAATTAATTTTACCAATTTTACAAGGATTGTGAAATAGAAAGAAAAATACAACTCTATATACTCCACAACAGAATGGAGTTGCAGAATGGATGAACATAACATTGATGGATAAGGCCAAAAGCATGCTAAGTGGTGTAGGTTTAGAAAGGAAATTATGAGTAGAAGCCATGTTAACTGCTTGTTACCTCATCAATAGATCTCCTACCTCAACTTTGGTGGATAAGACTCCACATGAAGTGTAGACTGGTAAGAAACCCTCTCTTAGGTATATAAAGGTTTTTGGTTGCGATGTTTATATGTATGGCCTAAAAGAGAAAAAGGACTAAGCTAGACTATAAATCTAAAAAATACATATTTATGGGTTATAGTATTTATGTTAAAGGATATAATTTGTGGAACCTAGAAACATAGAATATTGTTTACAATCATAATATGATCTTTAGAGAAACAAAATGGGTTCAAAAATAAAAATGCAACCAAGCAAAAAACCTGAAATAGTTCAAGTAAAATTGCAACAGGAGGAAGAAACTAGTGCTACAGAAGACGAACTATAGAAAGAGTCTGAAGAGGAAAATTTAGAGCAAGAAGGTGAGGAAGATAAGGATGTAGAGCCTAAACCTCTATGTTTGAGGAGATCATATCGAGTGAGAATAAACTTAGAAAGGTATAGCCCTTAAAATATTTGTTTTGCATTTAATATATCGGTTACTGATGAAGAAACCAAGACTGTAAACAAGGCACTTAATTCAAGTGAGAATAAGTCTTGGAAAAGGGCTATGGAGGAATAAATGGAGTCCCTGGATAAAAATAATATGTGGGACTTGGTGAAATTATCTCTGGAAGAAAACTAGTTTGTTGTAAGTGGGTATTCTAGAAGAAGTACAATGTATAAGGAAAATTGGAGAAGTACAAGGTTCGCTTGGTAGCAAAAGAATTTTCTCAAGTTGAGGAAATTGAATTTGGTGAGATTTTTTCTCCTATGGATAAACTAACTTCAATTAGATTTTTGTTGGCTATTTCTACTACTTTTGATCTTGAAATTGAATAGATGGATGTAAAGGCAGCATTTCTACATGGTGATCTTGATGAAGACATATATATGTTACAACCAGAATGCTTTAGGGTAAAATATAAGGAGGGCTTGGTATGCAAGTTAAAAAATACTCTTTACAACTTGAAGCAATCTCCAAGGATGTGGAACCAAAAATTTGATAGGTCTATTTTGACACTTGGACTTGGAAAAATCAAAGTAGATCCATGTGTGTATTTTAAAAAACAATGTGAAAACTTTGTTATCATTGTTTTGTATTGGATGACATGTTAATTGGTAACAATAAGGAGATGACAAAGTCACTTAAATATAAATTATCTTTTGAATTTGACATGAAGGATTTGGGTGCTATAAAAATTATTTTGGGTATGAAAATAATAAGGGATCATGCAAATAGAAATTTGTGGTTAAATCAAATGAAATATGTTGATTTTATATTACAAAGGTTTAGGATGCATGATTTTTAACCAGTATGTACTCCATATCCTATTGTTCAAAAGTTATCTATTGAAAAGTGTCCTAATATAAATGAGAAAATTGAAGAAATGCATCATTTACCTTATTCTAACGTTGTTGGTAGTCTATGTTTTGTACTAGATCTGATATTGCACATGCAGTGGGAGTAGTTAACAAATATATGTCCTATACAAGAAAGGAACATTGGACTACTATGAAGAGGATCTTTAGATACTTGCATGGAACTTTAGACTATGTTATCTATTACCAAGGAAAATTTGGAGATAGTAATATTGTAAATATATAAGGTTTTATGGATGCTGACTAGGCTAGAGGTCTAGACAAGAGAATATCTACAAGTGCTTATGTGTTCAAACTATTTGGAGGGGTAGTAATTTGGATGAGTAAAAAGTAATTAGTGGTTGCTTTTTCCACAATAAAGGCAGAGTACATTGTAGCAACTCATACTTGTAAATAAGCAAAATGGCTACAGAGGTTGTGTTCAACATTTGGCCTTAAGTAGAAGGCTATGCGAATTGATAGTGATAGTCAGAGTGTAATATTTTTGGCCAACAATCCTAGTTTTCATGATCGGTCAAAACATATTGATATCAAGTACCATTTTGTGAGAGAGATGGTTGAAGGGAATTGGGTGATGCTATAGAAAGTTGATATACATAATAATGTTGTTGATTCATTAACAAAGGTTGTACCTACTCAAAAAAATTCTTGGTATAGAAGATCTATGGGCATGGTTGCCCTTAATAGTTGAAAATGGTAGTTTTTGACCCCTATGGAAAGTATTCAACAAGTGGGATAATGTTGGAAATATGTTGAATATTTTCCATGTTATTTTGGTAGGGTTAACTATAAAAGTTACTGGACACTCTTATGTATCCGTACTAGGGTTTTAGGGTTTCTTAAGCTATTTTTAGACCCATATGGGTTATTTGTAAAATATATTCTTGTTTTGTTATTTAATTGCACTTGCATCATGGTTTTAAGTGAGATGATATATGAACATTATTGTATTGGAGACGGTTAAGTTTATATAATAAGGAGATATTACTATGTTAATTTTTCTCTTGTAAGGATTTCCCAAGTGAAACATTGTGTTATGTGTGTATCTGTTATCTTATTTTTTCTTTGATTATGTATTTACTATTTTTCTAGATTTAGTTTATCAAGGACTTTTTGCTCTTCTAAAATATGTGATAAATCAACATGTGAAGAAATCAAATAATAATATTATATTCTTGCATGTAAGAAATCAAAATAATAGGAGAGGAAAAATAAAAAGTGAAAGGGTAGTGTGTGAAAGAGGAAATGCACCATAACAATTGAAAATAGATAAAAATAAATAGATTTGATATTAATAAACTTTATATTTTACAAATCAGCCTTTTTGGTTACAATCGACCTCCCAAAATGAAGGATTTTCCTTTACAAGTAAGATCTATGGTGTCACAAGTTATCTCCTCAATCGCACAAGTTTTGGGAGGTTTTAGAAGGAATTTTTCTTGACCTCTTAAGCCTCTATGTGTATCCAATACCTACATACAATCTCACAATGATTGCATCAATAGCATATGCAATACCTTTCAATATGAGGCCCAAAACCATGAAAGAGGGTTACAAAAGCAAATAGAACATTACAAAACTTTACAAAATCAAGTGCAAAAGTTACAAAATTGTATGAAATACCTACAAAACCTAATAAAATACCTAATTTACCTTTATGTGTAGTCTATGGCTGATCTAGAGTCATTGATGGCCCTAAGGCTTAACCACCCAAGTTAGTTGGCTCTCTTGTGTAGTTGCCCGAGGCAGTTGAGCTCTTGTATAACTACCTAGGGCAGTTTATCTATATTCCTCAAAATGGGCTAAAAATTTATTAGAACCTTACTCTAGTTGTTAGGAACCTACCCTCAAAATTTTAGGGTAATCTAAATCTGAATGAGGAATTTATTCTTAAAACAGTGAAGGCGGGTTTGGCTCCTATGTGGCCACCCTAGGTTGTTGCCTTTGCTTCTTTGTAGCCACCTAGGGTGGTTATGCCTCTTCTCCTATGTAGCCTCCCTAGGTAGTTGTGCTCCTATATAGTTTCCTTGGGTGGTTGTGCTCCTATATAGTCACCCAAGGTAGGTGTACTCCTATGTAGTTACCTTGGGCAATTGTGCTCCTGTATAGTCGCCATGGGTGATTGTGACTATTATTTGGTAGAGGGTTTCAATCTTGGATTTGAGCCTTCCTAGATTTATTTCAAGTATTTTTTTTGTAGATTCAATTCAGTTTTAGTTATCGATGGTGGGTGTGGTTACAAAACAAGTATTATCAAATACTTCCAAGAGCCTCCATGGTTGAAGCCCTTGAGCTCTCCGAATGGTATACCTGTAATCACAATGTCAAACACATACACAAAAAAAATCAAATAAAATTTGGGTAGAGGTTCGTTATCATTTTTTGCACACCTTGAAAGTGAATTTGGGACCTATTTGTAAAGTCACCCATGGATGGAGGAGAGTGATGAGGATGGAATAGAATGAGTGACAAGTGGATTGGGTGAGGAAATGGAGGAATCTTAGGTTTCCCCACTTGGTTGGATAAATGTGCAAGTTTCCTTGTTTTGGGCTATGATGCATCATGATGTGCCATAACACCTTATGATATGCCATGATGCATTATGATGCACAATGACACATTATGATGCACCTCACTAATGTTTTTCTTGTGAAGAGATTCCTCACCCACAAAAATAACATTCCTCATCAATATGCTTGGGTGGAATCCTTACCCAAACACATTTAATGAGCTTAGAATGTGGAGGAAAGATGGGAGTTAACTACCAACTGGAGTTAATATGAACCAGAGTTAAAAGTAGTGGAGTGGTCTCATGATGACCATGGTTAGGTGTAGGAAGGGGCTAAAGTGGGTCAAAGGGGCTAGAATATTCAACATTAATAATTTATAAGGTTGCAATATATTAATTAAAATAATTGCACACATTATTAAATATTAATATTAACCATTGCAAATGTGACACTTTTTAGGTGTCTACAGATGCCCCTGATGAGGCCTGAAAATGCCTCATTTTTACACTATGTTTGACATATAAAAATTGCCATATTATTAAGTTAAATGCCAAATAGTTGATTAGAATATATATTTGTTAAGTTTTTGCATGATTTTATGTTAGGAGCATTATATCTCTGTTTTTGACTATTTTCAACATTTTGTGACTGTTTTTGCTTGATTAAGTAGCAAATAAAAATATGCATTTAAAATAGCCAAATGTGGTATGTTGATATCCATTAACTTCACAATGGTTTATGAATGTTTTCCTACCCTTCAAATTGTTTTAAGTTCACATTGAAGCCAAATTATTAGGACTGTTCTAAATCTAGAAATCTACAGAAAACAGCCATATAAAAATCAGCAAGCTGTCACTTTATAGGAGCACCTTGAATTTGTCAAGCAAGGAATGATGAAATGGATGGAATAAGTTTAGAATGACTACAGAAGACATCTAATATATTTATAAGCATTCCCACATGGTCTAAATAGGCAGCAACAGGGTATAACAGAGCAGGGATAATTGTGCAGTATTGTTGCACTATTTTAGCATGGTTACTTGGTGAATAAAGTGTATAAATTTGATAGCAACTTGATGTACTTATTCATGTTAATATTTGAATTATTTTCCCATGTTATAATTTTTTGAACTTGCAAGAAATGCCAACATTTTACAACTGTGCAGCAAATCTAGAAAATGCGACAGTTTACCATGTAAATTCCAGCCAGCTACCAATGAATAGCAAGGCATGGAATTCACACATGGAGAAGGATAAAAGCTATTACATTCAGTTCTTGAGAGATAACCCACCTGATAAAAGTATCTGAGATCACCTGAAGAGCACATAGTTAGTCAATCTGAAGATCGGATTGAGTAGACATCTTCGGATTGACAGAATGCAGTTTCTTCGGATTGAGCCAATTATCTTCGGATTGACAACAAAAAGTACTTTTTGAGTTTTTTATTATTTTCTAATGGTGGAAAAGGGTAAATAATGTTGATAAGGTTAAGGGAAAATATCCCCCAGTTGTCTTTGTCATATTTGTCGTCCAAAAGCCACTATTCATGGGAAAATATCAATTGATCCTTTTCTAGGATAAAACCAAAAAATGTTGCAGCATAATAGGATTTGATCTGCAGGATAGAAATAGTATATTTTATATTTTTAAATATATTTTATGCATCTATAAAAGGATAGATCCCTTATTGGTTGAGCTAGGTAGGAATTAGAATAGAGAAGAGTAGTAGCAGCAGCAAATATGACTGTACAACAATTATCTGTAACAGTTTTTAGCATGTTTTAACAACAATAAAAGTGTAGTCTTTTTGTCAATTTATGTTATGAGTATTAATTAGTTAAGGAGTGTTTTTACACCTCCTTCTAGATCAGGAAGTATGGGCCCACTTTCAGGTCTAGAAGGTGGATTTTTATGACAGGTTTTAATCTGTAATTTTGCTACAGCAGAATTAACAGATTGCTTGCCATATTTTATTTTCTTGTTTTAATTTTGTATTCTATTATTTATGTTTTCTTCATTATGTTTTTGTACAGCTAATGTGTGTGTGTCAGCTAAAAAATTAGATTAAATATTTATTTCCATGTTCCCTTTGCTTTTCATGTTCTTTACTTTTATGTTTCAACTACTTTCAATTTTAGCAGATTTCATTTTGCTATCAATTCCTACAGTAGAAGATTGACGACCTTTTGTGGTAGGATATTGACAGGTGTTTTTAGCATAGGTTTTATTTTAGAATCATTTCAATTTAGCAATTTCACTTCTATTATTTCAATTCTACAAAATTAGATTAGATTTTAATTCAGCCATTTCCAATTCTTGCAATTGTAGTTAATTGTTAAATTCTGCAATTTAAATTTAGTTTTCAATTCCTATAATTTATTTCAGTTTCCATTCTGTAGACTAGGTTTAGTGTGACACCAAAAGGCTAAACCAAAATCTGCTTCACCAATAAATACTTGAAATTTGAATGCCTAGATTGCACTCTACCCTAACCTTCTATCGTAAAAAGCCTTGGACACCACCACGAATTGATAAATCATTGAGATTAAATGATGAGATTCAATGACACTAATTATTTTTGCATCGTTGTCAAGGATAATGGTGTTTTTAGAGGGTAAAAGTAGTCAAATAATTATTATTGTGCTAATTTATGAAGTTCAAAGTAAAATCTGAATGTAATAGCTGGTATAAATAATAATTATTGATAGTTGCATTTCAGTCCATTTAGAAAACAAGCAACCATAGGGAGGTGATCTTCACACTTAGGGGTTAAATTACCTATGTTTGAAATTCTTGATAAAAATTGAAAGAATTCATCATCCTCATTATCAGAAAACATAATATCTCTTGAAAAAATTAGAAGAGCCATCTACTAGTACTGCCCTTTTTATATCCATATTATCAAGGTAGTATAAACAAATTTATACTAGGTGTTGGGAAGATATCATGGTAGATATACAAGACTATCCCTTGAAAAAAATATCCATATCAGCTACCTGTAGCATTTGTTCATAGAGACATATCATTGATGAATGCCATTTTACTTCCACAACTCAGAGATGCAAAATTTGTTGCCTAATTTGAATTCTTCCCAAAGAGAGATCTTAACAACAACAAACAGGGCAAGTAAATCAACCACCACCTTCAGCCCAACCTGTGGCCAATATGAATAATACAGGACAGGAAACCCCTGTCTATGTAAGTTGAATCTGTTACAAAAAAAATCATCACAAAACTTTTGCACAATCAAAATAGAAGTTTGCAGCTCAACGGTGATCCTAGAGTTTTGCCATTATTGCTTAAATATTGTTAGGGTTTTACCGTGCTAAACTGCAACCTATCAATTCTTAGCCTATAAATACAATAGTTGATCTCATTAGAAGTGATCCTACTTTACAAGTAGTTGATCCGCTAAGTTGTACACTTCTTGTCTTATTGTGCAAACCAGAAACATGTTTAGTTAAATTATCTTTTTCATCCCAACCTTTGATCAGTTTGAATAATACAAGATATTTATGTAGCTAAATTTGGTAAAAAAAACCTGTAGGAAATATTATTGACTGCAGAAACATACAACTATGCTCGAAGAAGAACTTACCTGACCTTGAAGAGATAAAAGTCAATGGAGATACACAAAAACCCTTTAGTCCAAACACTGAAATCAGCTTTGGATAAAGGAGAAAAACTAGAAAATTTATACATAGAAAATTTACTTCCATTAAGGATAAATTATGTCCTCCTAAGAATGAAATAAACTGAAGTACAGCCAAGGAAATTCTTGAACATTATTGACCAGTTGACTTATGAACAAAAAGCAAATTTTTTTGTTGTTTTGAAACAATATTTCAATCCCTTTGCATAGAATTACAAGGTTATGTCAAGATTTCATCTTGATGTATGCACTTAACATATTTGAGAATTGGTATTGAATTGTTTTAGGTACAGATTGACAAGATTTTGCAAATTAGGAAGCATGGACAAACACTTTATTGAAGAAATTTTTAGATATGAAGCAGTGTTTCTTTCTCCCATTGGTGATTCACAGAGGAAGTTAGTGGTGAATAGATATTGCCTTCGGGTATACCATGCACCATTAACTAAGGAGGATTTCTTGAGGTGAACAATTGGATGTACACAGAATGGAGGAGAATTTCTCTTCCATGTCAGATTCAAAGTGATGATAAAAGTTTGACAAAAAGAAAAAAAAAGAATAATCTTTCTTGTGAACTTCCTTCATGGGCACAAGCAAGACAAGAGAAAAGTCTAAAAAGAGAAAAAAATAAAAGAAAAGAAGAAAAAGAGAGAAAAAAATCAGAAAAAAACATGTCCCACAAAATGGGGATACATGAGGACAAGCATAAATTTTAGCATGGAGGAGGAACAATGAAGTTAGCACTTCATTTCCAGCAATAAGGAGTTAAATTATGACATAAGCATATTCTTACTACTCATCTAGAAAGGAAGGTTGCATCATTGTTATAGATTTCAATAGAAAAAGATGGTGTTTTTATACAAATATTGACATTTTTTTGCAGAATAAGAATTATTCTCATCAAAATAAGAGTGAGAGACATTCTCTCTCATTGTAGCCTCATGAGAGACACTCTTTTATTGAGGCACTTGAAAAAAAATGACAGAAGTTGGTTGAAAACCAGAAATGGCAGCCTCTTCTGATGAAAAAAAGAGATTAAAAGTAAGAGAAGAAAAAAAATGAAAAACAAAATGAATAATTCAGTAGTGAAAACCTCCTTGAGGCGCTGCTGAGTTGGCTTGCATGAAAATTGGTTTTTCGGCATGCATTACCTTGTTGATACACCCATCCTTGTTTCACCATTGTATAAATCTCATACTGCACATGTGTATATTTATATTTTCAAATAGCTTGCTAACAATCATCATAAGCAACTTGTAAGGTGCATGATCAATTTTCAAAACAGTAAGGTATGTGTTTCTTGCATTTAAGTCATAGTATGCATTTAGAATTTAATGTATGATAATCAGTATTTGGCATAAAACTATTCATACAATATTGTCAAGTTGCAAATGGAACATGTTTAAGATGTCAAAAAACACCCCCTTCTACCCTTCGTTGCATGGGAGCATCTGAAGATTCCCTTTTACTACTACTGCAATAAAATAGAAATGAATAACATATAAAAAAAGGATAGAAATGAGATTTTTGATGTTATGGAAGGCTTACATACCCTAGATATGGGTCCAAAACATAATATGTAATTAAATTTTGCATAGAAGGTCATTTTTGCATTTTTGTATGAATCTTCAAAATAAAATAGGCTATCTTCGGAATGAACAAAATATCTTCGAAATAAGCAAAAACTGTACCAAAATTGGTGAAAATACTGCAGAATAGTAAAAAGAGTAGGGTACATCAAATATTGAGGTTCCTAAGGCTCTACCACATGTAAGTACATCCCTCAAGCATTTTAAAATCAAACTTTTATCAATTTTGTTCAAAAGGTGCAAACAATATAAATAGGCATTCAGGTTGAACATAAAATTTCACTAGTAGTAGTGCATCTGCCAAATATGGTTCCACAATAAGGCTATTGCAATATGAATCACATGATACCAAGCCTTTAAGAGGTACCTTGCAGCACTAAAACTTGTAGAAGGGCATAAAAAGAGTTAAAATTGTAGTAATTGCAAAAATTACAATATTGAAAGATGAAAGTGCAGAAGTCAAAAAGTTGCAAGTTGCAAATGAAAAAAAAAAAGATATGGAAGAAAAGAAAAAAAACCAGAATAAAAAAAAAATGAAAAAAAATGATTGAAAATTCTTTTGCAAGTTTGTAAAAAAGTGAAATACCTGTGCTTAAATTGAAAAATGCTTGATGTAGTGCAGCAAGGAGAAATTTCTCAGGTAGCAGGTGGAAAAGGATTTTTTTCATAAGGATAAAACCAGCATATTACTATGGCCTACTAGGATGCATGAGGGCATGCATCAGTTCAAGCTAGGGGGGATGATGAGGCCTAAAAATGCCTCATTTTTACACTATGTTTGACATATAAAAACTGCCATATTATTAAGTTAAATTCCAAATAGTTGATTAGAATATATATTTGTTAAGTGTTTGCATGATTTTATGTTAGAAGCATTATATCTTTGTTTTTTACTATTTTCAACATTTTGTGACTGCTTTTGCTTGATTAAGTAGGAAATAAAAATATGCATTTCAAATAGCCAAATGTGGTATGCTGATATCCATTAACTTCACAATAGTTTATGAATGTTTTCCTGCCCTTCAACTTGTTTGAAGTCCACATTGAAGCCAAATTATTAGGACTGTTCTAAATCTAGAAATCTGCAAAAAATAGCCGTATAAAAAACAAGCTGTCACTTTATAAGAGTACCTTGAATTTGTCAAGAAAAGCATGAGAAAATTGATGGAATAAGTTTAGAATGACTACAAAAGACATATGACCTATTTAGAAGCATTCCCACATGGTCTAAATAGGCAGCAACAGGATATAACAGAGCAAGGATAATTGTGCAACACTGTTGCACTATTTCAGCATGATTACATGGTTACTTGGTTGCAGGATATTGACATGTGTTTTTAGCATAGGTTTTATTTTAGAATAATTTCAATTTAGCAATTTCACTTCTATTATTTCAATTCTACAAAAGTAAATTAGATTTTAATTTAGCCATTTCCAATTCTTGAAATTGTAGTTAATTGTTAAATTTTGCAATTTAGATTTAGTTTTCAATTCCTGTAATTTATTTTAGTTTCCATTCTGTAGACTAGGTTTAGTGTGACACCAAAAGGCTAAACCAAAATCTGCTTCACCAATAAATGCTTGAAATATGAAATGCCTGAATTACACTCTGCCCTAACCTTCTATCGTAAACAACCTTGGACACCACCCCGGATTAATAAATCATTGAGATTAAATGATGAGACTCAACGCCACTCATTAGCCCCTTTTCGTACCACATTGTATGAAAATATAATATGAAATAAAAATCAATGACACCGATCGGTGGATTGACGATGGATAGTGACAATAATTGGTGAATGACGAAAGTGACTTTTTCCTCGTGGAGGGTGATGCAAGATTATCTCAAATCAAGAATAGTGTAAGATGACCCAATTATGGAAGTGACAAATGTCCTTGAATATTTGCTTTTAATGAATTGATGAGATAAATTTTATTAGAATTTTGATTCTTAGAATCAGGGTTTTGATTAGAACTTTAAAAAAGAAAATATGAGTTCTCCTATTTTCCCCAGTAGAGGGAGGGTTAATGATAATCTTGGGAAAATATTTTGGGACACATATAAATCCAAAATTGGGTGTTTGTATATTGAATTAATTTAAGATAAAATTTATGAGTATTTGTCAACCCCCTCAAGCGGTAAGTGGATGGTGAGCAATGGAAAAAAACATGAGTCGATTGACAAAATATGAATAAAAAAATATGACAATGATGGCATGCGGAAGGAAAATAAAGCTATTCTAATGCAAGAAAGTAAGTGTAATATTTTTGGAATATATTACATTATTTGGTACATGCTAATGTACCACCTTGGGTACATCCTTAGATTAGGAAGAGTGTTCTAGATTAGAATTTATGATTTAATTTATGCAATGTAATAAGTGCACAAGTATTATTAAAGTGTGCAAAGTATTTTGGTATTGTAAATGTGCATAGTTGTCCATGTGCACATGTATCCTTAGAATAGGAAATTAAAGAGTATCTGGAAGAGTGAAGGCCAAGAGTGATTCATATGAAGAGTAACATTACATTATATACATAGTGTATGTGTATATGTAAAGTGACACGTTATAACAGGATATGTCTTGATACTTACTTGATACTTTCAAAGCTATTGTACCATTTTCGTGAACATTTGTTAATGATAAGTTTATAAGTGATTTTTGACGTTATTTCTAAGTTTTATACTTCTATAATATTGCCATTATCATATATATCATATTGCAACTTTATCATTGATATTTTGGTGAATTTTATATTAAGTATTAAGCTTCAAAAGCTAACATTGGTATCAGAGTCACAACAAGGTTTTGACTTGCACAGGTTTTAAAGTTACAAAGGAGATTTCAATTGGTGAAGGAGAAAAAAGAAAAACTAGATAAGATTGAAGATTTACCTATTCCAAGAATAAATTCAGAATAGAAGGAGATTTCAGGTCTTGAAGATAGACCTTGACATTGAGGAGATTGAGAGACCCAAGAAGGAGGTCCTATTGGAGAAGTTGGTAGATTGAAGAAGATTGTAGATTGTAGATTGGCTAGAGTCTTTCCATAGGGTTGAGGGAGAACTCATGAAGACTAGGACTCAACACATAATTCTTTCCACTAGTTTAGAGAATAACTAGTGAAGTTTATTCATTTTAGAATTCTAAAGTTTTTAATGCATTTGATTACTACTATCTAAGTTTCTTGTTGTAGAAAATTAAGTCTCAAAAGTTGGGAAGCTTCCTACAATAGATAGAGAAGAATTTCACCTTCGTTACCTAAAATTCTATGTGCTTTCCTCATGCAGATATTAATTCTTTGTTGCAGATAAGTAGATATTTAAGATTAAGGAGGCCCAAGAGAGATACTTCATTGGAGACTGAATATTAGGGATTGAAGGCTGCAGATTGAAGAAGTTGAAGAGACCTAAAAGAGGTCATATTGAAGAACTTCCAGATTTGGAAGATTGAAGATTGCATATTGAATACTGCATATTGAATATTGAGGAGACCTGCATAGGAGGTTTCTATTGAATATAGAAGATTGGAAGTAGAGGACTAAGAAAATATCCTATTGTAGAATTTAGAAGCAACATATTTTGGAGATCTAGGAAAGAGATATCATTGTAGAATTTCCATAGTTGGAATATTGAAGAGACCAAGGAAAAGTCTCATTGAATTTTTGAGGAGAAGAATTGAGGAATTGTAGAATTAGAATACCTAAGGAGAAGAGGTCTCAAGAGAATTTTGAGGAGAAGGAGAAGGCTAGAGAAAGCCTTATTACAAGAATTGAAGGAGTGATTATTGGAGGAGTTACAGAAAAATCTTGAGGAAGGAGATTGCAAGCAAGGAGGAGTAACTTTACAGAGTTGAAGAAGTGACCATTGGAGGAGATTTGGATAAGGTTCATGATAGGATATTTCAAGCAAGGAGAAGCTTCTGATAAGAAGGATTTGGAACAATTATTTCCATACGACAACAAGCCCAAGAGAAATAAGATTTTGGTAAGAAGTTTACCAAATTTTGGATAAGGTTTTTGAAGACCTCAAGACATTCAAATTATTGAGGAAGACAGTGAAGGAGATCAAATTTGAAGTTATAATTCAACAAGGATATTGAAGGAGAGTAGAAGATTGAAGGAGCCAAATTCTTAGGAAATTTAAGGACATCCATAATATTTTTAAAGGCTGAATTGAAAGGAGAAGGTTGGAGAATTTCGAGGGTGAAATTGAAGGGTTGTAGAAGAGTAAAGTACAACAAGTATAGAGCTGCATTTTGGAGAAGCTTTGGGTAGATTTTGGAGTGCCCTTGACCAGGAGATTGAAAGAAGTAAATACAGTGAAATAAGGCAGCAATTTGGAGTGTTTCGTTGCAGGTTTTGGACAGAAAAACAAAGGAGGAATTGACTATGTAGTTGCAAAATTTTCTAACAGTGGACAACATTAATAGCTATCATTTATAGAGTTCGAAGGAGCATATTCAGAGGAGATTTTGAGCCACATAATCAGGTTTTTTGGATAGCATTAGAAGAATATAAAGAGTTATGATTTTGGAGAACTTTGAGGTAGATTTGGGGAGAGTTATTAGGCAAAAAACTAGTAGAAAGTTGAGCAGAAATTAAATATGTGAATTTTATAAGTTTTGTGAAGGAGAACAAAGGTACAAAACTTACAAAATCAAGATTACAATAAGGGGTGAATTAAATCACCAAATAAACTAGCAAAAAGGAGACCAAAAAGGTATGTAATATTGGTGCAACATAAGTTCATTATTTGAGCATTTAAATATATTTTACATTAAGTATTTGAGAGCACCATATTAGCCTTATTTGAAATCTGAATATAGAAGTTAAAAGGAGTCTTTAAACAAAGGTGTTAATAGTATTTACATCTTAAAATCTGCAATATTAAAACAACAAGAATCTAAGCTATTTGGAAAGGATAAATAAGAAGAGCATAACATTGTTAGTGAATGTTGTTTTATAGCTCATAAGAATGCATATTTATTAAAGTGAAAGTAAATAAAAAGCATTAGTTTGGGTAAGTTAAATACCAAGCAAAGGATTAAAAATAAAGCAGGTATTTCAATGTCTAAAGACACTAGGTAGCCACAATCCAAAATGGAAGAGAAGAGTATCCGTTTGGAGTAGAGAGTGTTTCTATTGCTCAAGGAAGAGCCATAATTATCCATATGAGAGCTACCACCATACAGTGAAGTTCCACCATAGTAAAGGAGAGATACCACCATCTAAGTAGAAAGGATTGCCACCATCTAAGGAAGAGCCACCACCAAAAGTGTTAAGCAAACCATAAATTTTTTGCCCAAGGAGCCTGTTATAGCTAAAATTGATACAACATGAATGTACCCATAATTTTAAAATTCTGAAGGTCCTAAAAGATAAATTTTTGTGATAGTCTAATAAAGATTTCAAATCTGGATAAAACATTTTATGTTTTCATGAACATCTCCAACCCATAAGCAGCTTGATTTTTTATTTTCATTAAAAATAAAGGGGTTCCCCATCCAGTTACTTCAAAAAATATCATCACCTTTTTGAATATTATAACATGAAACTCAGAGAAAAATGAAGCATATTGCAAAACTGGAAAACGCAGTAAAAAAGAAGAAATTGCAGTTTTGGGAAGACAAAATGAAGGCCTTCTACTTATCATAATCATGTGAAATTTATACATCTTAGAGAACTATATAATTTCAATACACTATCCAAATTTCAGAGTGAAAGGATTTATAAATCAAAATTTATAGCCTCTCAAAGTAGGCTACTAACCACTTTTTCCATAAACAGGACTGTGCAAAAATTATCAATATTAGAGCTATGTTTTTTGTTTTTCAATATGCTTCATTTTTCTCTGAGTTTCTTGTTATAATATTCATTTGGTATCAGATCTTGGTAGGTTGAGTTTTTGGGTTTGAATGTTGTAGGTTGTTCTTGAAGTTTTAATTTAAAATTTCTTGGAGATTTCAGTTCGTTGTTGCAGATTATTGTAATGACAAGCAACTCAAACTCACTTCCACTTCCAGAGTTTTATGGATCAAACTATGAATATTGGAGCATCAAAATGGGGAATTTGTTAAAAGGAAAACACTTGTGGAGCATTATTGATGAAGGTTACACATAACCATCATATTGGACTGTGTTAACATCAGATGAAACTAAAGATATGAAGGAGAAAGAGAGCAAGAATTATCTTGCTTTGTACCATTTGCAATCTGCTCTTTCTGATAGCAGTTTTCCAAGGATTGCAAATTGTGTTTCTGCAAAAGAGGCTTGGAAAGCCTTGAAATAAAATTATCAAGGAAATGATAAAGTGAAAGAGGTCAAGCTTCAGACCTTGAGAAGAGAATTTGAGAACCTCTGGCAACAATATATTAAAGATGTAGGAGATTATTGTGTGAGAGTAAAGGCAATGGTAAATAAAATATCCACTCTTGGTGAAGATGTGGAGAAACCAGTTTTAATTAAGAAAGTTCTCAGAACTTTGATAGACAAATGGGATAATGTTGCCCTTATGCTTGAAGAATCCAAGGATTTTTCCACCATGGACCTTGACCAATTAATTGGTACTCTTATATCTCATGAAGAAAGAATTCGTAAGAGATAAGAAAATAAAAAGCAAGCCAGTTCTAGTGAAGAACAAGCATTTTCTATCAAAGGAAGCACATGGAAGAGGACAAGGAAGAGGCTATAGAGGAAGAGGTAGAAATGGAAGAGGAGGAAGAAGAGGCTCCTTTGGTAGAGGAAGAGGCAAAGATCAGAATTCTGAAGGTGATCATCAAGCCCATGCTTCAAGAGGAGGATCAAATGCAAGATGAAGAGGTAGAGGTAGAGACATGAGAAATGTTCAATGTTATCATTGTAACAAATATGGCCATTTTGAGAAGGATTGTAGGCTGAAACAGTCCTCTAATAGATCAGAAAATTATGCAGAGGAAGACTTCTTTGAAGATGAGAGATTGTTCTACTCAAATGAATATGGAGCACTCCATGAAGAGCAAGCATTTCTCTCCTATGATAGACCAAAAATTTTTACCAATGAGACATGGATCCTTGATAGTGGGTGCACAAACCACATGACTGGCAAGGAGTTATTTTCTTCTCTTGACCATTCTTATAATTCAAGTATCAATCTTGGAGATGAGAAGAGCTAGGAGGTGGTTGCAAAATGGGACATGGAGGTTCCTGTAAAAAGAGGTAAATTGAAGGTAAATGATATTTATTATGCACCTGATTTGAAGCATTATTTGATGAGCATTGGGCAAATGTTAGAAAAATATTACAAATTGGTTTTTGAGGATAAAATGTGCAAGATTTATGATAAGAATAGAACACTGATCACAAAATTGCAAATGACTAAGAACAAATTGTTTCTATTGAGGTTCATTGAGCAAGGGGGAGAACTTGCTTGTGTGGATATTGAATATAAAAGGAGGCTATGGCATTTGAGATTTGGGCACTTGAATTTTCATAGTTTGAGGATGCTTTCACAACTTGTGTATGGTTTGCCAAAAGTAGAAGACACCAAGGATATTTGTGAGGGGTGCACTCTTGGTAAACAAACAATGGGGATATTTCCCAAAGGTGAAGCATGGAGGGCCTAATATCCACTTTATCTGGTTCATAGTGATATTTGTGGACCAATGCCAACTCAAAGTATTGGTAAAGCTTCCTATTTTCTCACTTTCATTGATGATTTTTCAAGATATTGTTGGGTTTATTTCCTTAAGCATAAATATGAGGCTTTTGTTTGCTTCAAATATTTTAAAGCACTTGTTGAGAATGAAAGTGGGCATACCATCAAATGTTTGAGGAGTGATAGAGGAGGTGAATTCTTTTCTAATGAATTTGAAGAGTTTTGTAGGGATTTTGGCATCAAGAGGCAAAATACTAGCCCCTACACACCTCAAAAAAATGGGGTGGCTGAAAGAAAGAATAGGACTTTGGTGGAGATGACAAGATGTATGATGCAAACTAAAGGTTTGAGTTCATTTTATTGGGTTGAAGCAACTAGGACTGCTAATTATATTCTTAATAGAAGTCCTACTAGGAGTCTAGAGCATAGTACTCCTTATGAATGTTGGTTTGGAAAGAAGCCAAATGCACAACACTTTAGAGTTTTTGGGAGTGTTGCTTTTGTGCATGTGAATGATGAGAATGGAAAAAATCTTGATGCTAAGAGTGAGAAGATGATTTTCGTTGGTTATAGTGAATAATCTAAGGCCTATAGATTCTTTAATCCTCATTCTAGAAAAATTATTGTATCTAGAGATGCAATTTTTGATGAAGGGGGAATTGGAAGTCTCAAAATTTGTGTGTTGATGATGATGTGTTTGAAGATATTGTTCCAACTATCCAATCAAGTGTTCAGCCCAACCATATTTCTACTAAATATTCTTTGTACAAAAGCAATTCTTTTGGCTCACCATCTCACATGGGATCCACAAGTTCATCTTCAAAGAAGTCTTCCTCTCCATAATTTGTTGATCTAAAAAAAAAAATAGGAGGCATATTTTTTTTACTTCATTTTTGCTGACTTGGAAATGCCACATGGTCAGCATCATATTCCAACACTTTTTTGACCCATTTGGTCAAACATAAATGATGAAATCCACCCTTCGGTCGACTGACAGAAAGCATCTACCAAAAAATGCAATCTCCAAAGAACTGATCATAAGGAATTTTTGATCGATAGAAAAGAGTATTTGATTGACAGGAAAGAACAAGCGGTTGAGCTGATGGTATTTTTATAAATAAGAAAAGTTTTAGTCGAATGATAAAATATTTTGGCCAACTACATAGGCCAAAGAGCCGAAGCAAGCAGAATGCGTAAATTTTAAATCAACCAAAAAAAGTAAATTTCTGCCAAAAAAAATTGGTTGAACAAATTTGGTTCATTAACACCCCTTTTCGGATGATAAGAAGAAAGCAGTAGCCAAATATGAAAGGCATTTCAACTGATGTAAAGTAAATTCTAGCTGACTAACTAATCAGTTGATCGTGAAAAGTGATTACTTTTTTGATCGACCATAGTAAATAGTCAACCAAAATCTTTATTGACCGAATATAAATCAAATCGCTCGATGATAATATGTCATCAGATAAAAAAAATTAAGAGAAATCCAAAACATCAAAATTCAATAAATTTTCCTTCGACTGGTGAAAAACAAATACGGCTGCTCAAGTGAAAGCAAAAATATTATTCGAAGAAAAACCTTTGTCGATCGAACAATGGAAAATATTAGCTGAAGATTTGTTCAAAGTGCTACCATTAAAAATATTTTGGTCAAGAGAAGAGCATTAAGTACCCACATCCGAACACATCCTCACCATTGAAAATTCATCGACCAAAAAAAATCAACGAGAGAGATCAACCCAACCAATCAAAGGTAAAAATAGTGTAGATTAAGGTATACCATCTTATGATTCTAATGCACTATAGTTAGTATAATATTATTAAACTAATAATCTCAAGGATTTTTGAACTAGCTTTTCATGTAGAATGAACATAGCTTAAATCATGCAACCACTGAATAGAAGTAGACGATCAAAAACACACAATTAGCATGAACTAATCTACTAAAGAGAGAACACTTCAAACCTATCGACCAAACCAGGATCAGTGATCATGGGTGCTTGTGCAACCTAGTACTAAATGACACATATCAACTAGCTGATGGCACACATACATGAGGGATCATTGACTTAAAGAAGATCAGTGTTACATTAAAATCAACCACGATTAACAATACTCAAGACCAATTGAAATATCGCATGAATGCAGACTCCTCTATAGGTTTTGGCATCCAAATTACATGAAACCACCAAATAGAAAAACAAAACATGACATGATGATTCACTAACAAAGGATGGGGTGGCAAGATAAAATAAGTAATACAATTAATGGATTGTCTTGGCCTAGATAGAAACATTGTATCCTTCATACTACAACAAAATAAATGTGAATTCTCATGTGACAAACAGAGAGGACAACTCGTAGACCACATAATAAAAATAGAAAATCGAATTAAGACAAGAATCGTTAGGTTAAAGCAAAATGAATCATCTTCCAAATCAACAAGACCTAGCTACCCATCGTCACCTGACAGCATAATCTGCATCAACTCATCCTTTATATAGGAACAACACCTATTCTAAAATCCAAGCTATAGTCCAAATATGGGTTGAAGTGTGTTGTTAGCAAGCTATATAAAGATAATTTTATACATCTAGAGGACTCATGTCATTGGTTGTAGAATAAATAAGAGGCGCATAATGGAAGACCATCTACAGAAGACTCTCATGCCCCGATGGAATATAGTTAGTGTATTATCACTCCGATGGAGTATAGTTATGGAAGTACCATGTTGTTGGTGGTTTCCTTAACTTTTGTACTTCCAATTCCTTATCCTTCATCATTGTTATGGAGTTCCCGATGCATCAAGTTCTTGTAATGAACCCTTGCTTCCTTGCATCCCGAGGTAAGCACTGTGCCATTGAAGAAAGCCCCTACTTCAAGACAATTCATCTAAATTCTAGCATCTTCTTAGTCAATGATCATCAGGCTATAGTGATTATACTCGATAGCTCACTTCAAGATAAATAAATAAATCCATGAGCAGTGAATAGAAGGTGGTGACAACTATGTTGATTTTCAGCTAATTTTGATGACACATTTTGAGGTAGTTAGATAAACAGACTGTACAACACCCAGTTGATAATAAGGTAGGAGATGGTACCGGGTGGATGGTTTAGATACAAGTAGTTTAGGCTATTGAGCAAGGTGCAGCAAAATTATTGTCATTGTTGTCAACACAAACAGATAGATCAGTTGATGCAGTTGATGCAATGGACAGGAGTTTAGAGGTCAGTCAGAACATGTACAGTGAATTTCCAAGAAGACAGAAGTGGCCCAGATTCAAAAAATCAAAGAAAAAGACAAGTAAGAAAACTGTCGCGATTTCGTGACATCTCAGAGGAGAGAGAAAATGTTGTCAAAATTGTTGTGATTTCGCGACATCTCGGAGGAGAGAGAAAATGCGGTCAAAATTGTCGTGATTTTGTGACATATTGAAGGAGAGAGAAAATGCTGGAAAAACTGTCATGATTTCGCGACATGTTGGAAGCAAAGAAGGCAAGTAAGAAAACTGTCACGATTTCGCGACATGTTTGGAAAGAAGGCGCAAGCAAAGAAAACTGTCGCGATTTCACGACATGTTTGGAGAGAAGGCACAGGCAAAGAAAACTATCGCGATTTTGCGACAAGTTCAAAGAGAAAGCACCAATGAGAGAAAGTGTCGCAATTTCGTGATAGGTTCGAAGATAAAGTTCCAAGGAGAGAAAGTGTCACGATTTCATGACAGGATCGAAGAGAAAGCGCCAAGGAGAGAAAGTGTCACGATTTCACGACAGGTTTGAAGAGAAAGCGCCAAGGAGAGAAAGTGTCACAATTTCACGACAGGATCGAAGAGAAAGCGCCAAGGAGAGAAAGTGTCACGATTTTGTGACAGGTTCGAAGAGAAAGCTCCAAGGAGAAAAAGTGTCACGATTTCACGACAGGTTCGAAGAGAAAGCACCAAGGAGGAAAAGTGTCACGATTTTGTGACATGTTCCGTTTTCACGGGCCAAAGACAGAAAAGGCAAAAGGCAGTGAATGTGTCGTGATTTCGTGACATGTTGTGTTTTCGCGGGCCAAAGACAAAAAAGGTGCAAGGCAGCGAATGTGTCGCAATTTCATGACATGTTGTGTTTTCGTGGGCCAAAGACAGAAAAGGCAAAAGGCAGTGAATGTGTCGCGATTTCGTGACATGTTGTGTTTTCGTGGGCCAAAGACAGAAAAGGCACAAGGCAGCGAAAGTGTCGTGATTTCATGACATGTTCCATTTTTGCGGGCGAAAGGCAGAGAAGTGCAAGGAAGCAAAAAGTGTCACGATTTCACGACATGTCTGGTTTTCGCGAGTGCAAGACAAGAGGTGAACAAGGAGGCAAAAAACGTCGCAATTTCGTGACATGTTGATTTTTCATGGATAAAGGGCGAGAAGAGCATAAAGAGACAGAAGTGTCACGATTTCGCGACAGGTTGCAACAGCACGATCACTGATAGTTAACGGAAGTAGAACAACAGTTAAAGGGGAAGTTGTAGAGGAAAAGCATGCAGCCAAAATAAGAAGAGTTAACTGGAGTCAATGCGACAGTTACAGGAGCAAGTACAAAAGAAAAGCATGCAGCTATTTTAAGAACAATCGAAGAAGAAGAAATCAAACAGTCGCATAAATAGAATAAAAAAATGCATGCATGCATAGAAAAGAAGACGAACAATCATGGTAGAGGTATATGTTGCATGTAACGTGTTTAACGAAATGCTCACTCTATAAATACAAAAGGAGTTACATAAAGAAGAAGTTACAGTTGACAAGTGGCAGAAGAGAATACTAAAGGAACAGTTACGGGTTGCATGCGTAAATATGAAAGTTAAAAATAGAGACTAATATGATATAAAAGCAAGTCTGCATGAAGAATAAGGTTGCTACTGTATGTGAGAAATTTTTGTGTAAAGAGGGTTAGAAGATGACCGAGAGAGAAATAAGCAGAGCCGTGAGAGAGTGCAAAGTTTGATTAATTACAGACCAGTCAGGGTCGTGTAAACAACGAAGGCATTTTTATGTCATTAAGATAATTCAGAATTGCAATCCAAGTTGGTGCTTGGCATTAGGGGTTGGTGCTCCTATCTATTGAAGCATAAAAATAAGGGGTTGGTGCTCCTTCCAGTGGGTGCTGGTAAAGTGTTTGTAAAATTGATGTTTTGCAAAGGCTGGATTTGGATTGGAGTCCAAGCAGTCATTTTTGAGGAGTAGCCAAATTGGTGAACCTCGTTACATTGTGTGTTGTGGTGTGCTCTCTTTTGCTTTACCTATTTTTAAGTTCTCTTTGCTTCAGCATTAAGTGTTGTAGATTTGAATTTTAATAGCTACACTGATTCACCCCCCCTCTTAGTGTCATTGTGAGAATATCAATTGGTATCAGAGCAAGGTTCCTGAACAAAGCTTAATCAGCTAAGGTGATCTTGGAAGGAACACAATGGCAGGTAATGAAATATTCTCATCAAACAAAGCTCCTTTGTTCAATGGAACTAATTACTCATTCTGGAGACTCGGGATGCAGACATATCTGAGTGCGTTAGGATACGACATTTGGAAGTTAGTAGAAAGTGGATACATAGTACCCGCTACTCCTCCAACAGATACTGCTGAGAAGAAGAAGTTTGAGAATAACTCCAAAGCATAGAATGCCATAATGTGTGGGCTAGTAGACAGTGAACTGATAAGGATCATGAGCTGTAAATCAGCAAAAGACATGTGGGACAAACTAAAGAGCATCCATCAGGAGACAGCAAGATCAAGGAATCCAAGCTGCAAACTCATCGAGCTCAGTTCAAAGCATTACAAATGAATGACGATAAGAACATAGAGGCCTATATGTTGAGAGTCAATGGAATCATTAATGCAATCAGAGGACTCGATGAAAAAATTGAAGATGCGATTGTCATGAAAAAGGTACTTAGAACTCTTCACAAAAGATTTAATTCTAAAGTTTCTGCAATAGAAGAGGTTAAAGATCTAAATAATTTTAACATGGACGAGATGCATGGTTCTTTGACTGCATACGAAATGAGAATAGGACAAACTAAGCCCATAGATAGAGAAGCTGCTTTTAAAGCACACAAGAATACAAAAGCTGAACAAGAATGTGAGGATGAAGAGACATCGGATGAAACGAAAGCCAACTTTGTTCGAAAACTTACAAAGGGAAAAGTAAAATATAGAGGAAAGTTACCGTTTAAGTGTTTCAATTGTGGAGGGGTCGGTCACTTTGCAGCTAAGTGTCCAATGAATGAGAAAACCAAAAGTGATGAAGGGTCACACCAAGAAAGAAGTGACTGGAAGAAGAAACCAAATTTTAGGAAAAGCAATTTCAAAAAGAAAAGTTTCATATCCAAGAATGTCAGCTCTTCTGAAGAAAGCTCAGGTGAAGATTCTGAAGAAGAAATAGGTGAAGCTCTATTCATGGCATTTGAAGAAGCAAAAACAGAAGAAAAATAGGAAGGTGATACAAAAAGTAAGGATGAGGCTGAAGTTTATCTGGAAGGAGAGTTGGTTGCTGCACTTAAAGAGTTGAATACAGAAAGGAAAAAGAATAAAAAGGTCTCAAGAAAGCTAGAGGATGCGAATGACATAATAAGCAGTTTGAAAGTACAGACAGAAGAATTTAAGAAAATGTCTAAAGAACTCGAAGTTCAATTAACCATGAAAATAGATGAGTGCTGCAAACTGGAAGAAGAGATTGTTGTCTTAAGAATGCGGCTAGAAGAAAAGAATCAAAAATTAAGTTGCTATCACAAACTTGAAAGAAGTTTTGCAAAGCTTGAAAAGATTATAAATAGTCAGAGGACTACAAACATCAAATTTGGCTTGGGCTTTGTCGAAGGAGAATCATCAAGTGGATCAAAGGCCATAATAGTAGAACAAGTAAAGAAAGAAGATAAGATCAAGGTTGATCAAGGAAAAATGAATCAAGCAAAAGAAAGCAACAGTGTCAGGCATGAGAAGAGTGTTGACAATGAGGGATTCATAAAAGTCACACATCAAAGGAGAATAAAATTTGTGGCTCCTACTACAAAATGGCAAAGACCAATTCTCAGGTTCAATCATTCCTTTTCTGGTTATTGTTTTAAATGCAATGCTTACGGTCATAAGATTTCAGACTGCATTCATAATATAGGACAAAGAAATTTCACCAGTAGAAATGTCTTTTCACCCTTGATGGATTATGTAGTAGAATGCTATAACTATCATAACTTTGGACACATTGCAAGAAACTGTAGAAGCACATATGCAGCAAACAGATATCAGGGAAGAAGAACTCAACCAAACAGTTTAAGGCAAAACAAAAAATTCCCATAAAAATATGCACAAGCTACTGACAAAGAAAAGTCTAAACAAGTAACCAAAACTGTAGCCAAACCAGAGTGGAAAGAAAAGGAGCTACCCAAGGAAGAAAATGAATCCTTGATTGTTCAGACAACTTTCAAAGCATAGAACAAATCTACACCATGGATATTGGATAGTGGGTGCTCCAGTCACATGACAGGAGATAAACAAAAATTTGAAAAATTACAGAAATATGAAGGGGGCTCTGTAAAGTTTGGAAATAATGATGGAGCCAAGATAGTTGGCAAAGGATCAGTCAAGATAAGTGATGTGTTAGAATAAGTTGGTTGATATTCCATTCTTGGCATAATAAAAGAAGCGCTCGTAGGCGCTCTCCAATTCTGTTTTCTAACCACCGAGGTGGTTTAATCAGTTTGTAACCGCATGTATCTTATATATCTGAAGTTAATGAGAAGAATGTATTGCTTGGTGAATTTCTTCATGGCATCAGAGCTACAGACAGAATGATTGGCGAACCCAGGCAGACCCTGACACGGATAGCTACGAATAGAATGACTGACTAGCGAACCTAGGCAGCAGACCCTGACATAGATAGAACGTGACAAACCCTGACAGACCCTGACGGACCGAGGACGTAGACCGAAGACAAGTGAGATGTGGAATGCAAACCGAGGACAGACCCTGACACAGACAGGAGACAACGCAGACCGAGGACGGACCCTGACACAGACTGGCGGGATGTGGAAGCGCATGACTCGTGGCTCAGGAAAGGTTCGGCGGCAGGGAGGCAAAAGGACGGGGACGGGGTGGTTGCCCGAAGGCAACCGAAAGCATTAGACGCTTTCGGCATTTTTTAAACCCCCCCACATTGGCCGCACAGGCCATGTGGGATTATTTTTTTCCCCGATTCTATGGCCCTCGCGTTTACAATACAAATCGCATGAATGATCTTTCTCGTCGGGCTCTCTGGCTCAGGCGGTAAGTAAGGTTCTTGTTTGGCGGAAGGTTCCCGGTTCCAATCCCTACGAGGAATTTTTTTGATGCCCGTACCTATTGTTTTGACGCCCTTCCTGTTCCTGTGACGGCGAAACACGCTGTTGATGCCCTGCGTGTCCCAGTGACGGCGGGCTTGGGTTTTTTGATGCCTCGAATGGTACAGTGACGGCGGACAGGCCTGTTGACGCCGACAGAATCCAGTTGACGCCTGTACATGGATTTTTGACGGCTGCAATCCTAGTTTGACGGCTGCATACTTTGACGGCTGCAATCCTGGTTTGATGGCTGCATACCTTGTTTTTTAGGTATTTTTTTTCCACTTTCTTGTCTCATTTGCAACTTGAAAGGGGGGAAATCCATATATTCCTTTACAAAATTGTCAGACAAAGGGGGGAAATCAAGCTATTTGGCAGACAGAATTTTGCTAGAATAAAAATAGGTGCTAAAATTTGTGGGCATTTATGATTGTTATTTTTTGCATTTAAATATTCTATTTTCTTGCATTATCAATCATAAATTACAAATATAAGACCCCAAATTTATACCCTATTTGTGCAATTTATTGCACAACGACGTTCGGTATTTGAGATACCTCTGGTCCACACTTACAGGTAATGTTGTCGTGCTTTGGACTACTGTATTCGCCGCCTAATATAGCTGCAACAACGACGTCTGAGCTTGTTCTCTATAAATCATCGGGGAGAAATAAGGCAAACCAGTTTTTTTATTTCTCATTTCATACCCACATCGTGATTGTTGTTAGGCGTAAATCCTGACGAAAGCTCTTTTTTCCAAAGTGTTTAGGGGAAGTTACGCCCCACGCATGCGGAATAAAACTTTCTATGGTAGGTGTCATTAACAACACGATGCCCTTTCGAGTATCGCCTATGTTCAATATATTGTGCTTCTCATATGTACTTATAGTCTCCCTCTCGTAAGGGCGAGTACATATTGAGTAGTATACTTGTTCCTATATACCTATAGTTTCCCTCACGTAAGGGCGGGTGTATATTGAATGGTTACAATATAACGATCGCGAGGTATAAAGAAAGAGAGACCAATTGGTGATATAAGGAACCTTCATAATGGCCACAATTCATAAGTATCTCTCAGATTCCCAATTGTTGAAAGGTCCTAACTTTGTTCCATGGAAGACAAAGATGAAAGCCATACTTCAGTTGGAAGATTTATGGGATGTAGTGACTGGCACTGAAAAACGTCCTCAAACAACGAGGAACAGATCAAGATGATTGGGATAAGAAAGACCAGAAGAGTCTTGTATTTATCTTACTTGCTACCACAGATGAGGTGCAGCCTCATATTTGTGATGCAAAAACTAGTAAGATAGCTTGGGATGCTTTGCTCACAGTATATGAAGGGAAGAATCAATCCACTATTCTCCATCTTCAAACTCAACTACATAATCTCAGTATGAGTTCTGGAGAAACAGTTGACATATTCCTATGCAGAGTGGCAGATTTGAAAGCAAAATTGAATGCTATGGGAAAACTTGTGGATGATGATGTCTTGAATTCTGTTATCTTGAGAGCATTACCAAGTTCCTACAAGATGTTGATCACCTCTCTCAATGTTTCTGGTAGACAAGTCTCATTTGTGGAACTGGTAAACTTGCTTCGAGTTGAGGAGGCAACTCAGGTCCAGAAAGATGACATGCCAGATAATGCTCTCTCCACACAACAGAGTGGTAAACAACAAGGCCAGTTTCAAAAAGGAGGTGCTTCCTCCAAAGGAAAAGGAAAGCAATCTCAGCAAAAAGATACAAAATATTGCAAAATTTGTGATATGAATAACCATGACACCAACAGATGTTGGTTCAAAAACAAGCAACCAAATGAAAGAGGTTCCCAAAAGAAGGGCAAGCACAAGAAAAAATACAATAAGCATAAGCAGTCTAAAGGCCATGTTGCTTATGTTGAATCCAACTCAGACTCACATTCTCCTGAGTCCGATTCAGACTCTGACTCTGAACGAGCACACAAGGTACTCATGACTCATACATCGTCTTCCCAGATAGATGTTGTATGGTATATTGATTCAGGAGCAAGCAAACACATGACTGGGGATAAATCCTGGTTTGATACGTTTGTTGAAAAAGAGGGTAAGCCAGTCACAATTGCTGACAATCAGGTATATCAAGTAAAAGGAGAAGGGGATATTTTTGTGTCTCTTCCTGATGGTAATTGTCAAATTGAAAAGGTTCTCTATGTTCCAGGCTTAGCCAATAATCTGCTTTCAGTCACACAAATGTTGGATAGAAACATGGAAGTCGTGTTTCGAGTTGTCAATGGCCAGAAGAGATGTTTTATCACACACAGTGGTAAACATGTAGCAACTGGATCTTACAAACATGGCTTGTTTATTCTCGATGCTATTTCCACTTCCCATGTTGCTTTGGCTGCAACTACAAAAGAGGCTACCTCTCTTTGGCATCGGCGTTATGGGCATCTCAGTTCTGGATATTTGCTTGAATTACACAAATATGGGATGGTGAAAGGTCTTCCGCCCCTCTCATCTATCTTGCCGGTTTGCTCGGATTGCTTAGCAGGGAAGCAACATCGAGTGCCTTTTGAAGCAAGCTCCTCTCGAGCTGCAAAACCTTTAGAGCTGGTACATACCGATCTGTGTGGTCCTATGCCAACCAGCTATGGTGGGAAAAAGTATTTTCAACTATTCGTTGATGATTACTCACGAAAGATGTGGGTTTTCTTTCTTCAGTTGAAATCAGAAGCGCTTCTCACCTTCCAACAGTTCAAGAAGCTTGTTGAGAAGGAGTCGGGATGTTTGATAAAAACCCTCCGCTCAGATCGAGGGGGGGAATACACCTTTGAAGAATTTTTAGAGTTCCTTAAAGAACATGGGATCAAAAGACAACTGACTACAGCCTATACACCTCAGCAGAATGGAGTTGCAGAAAGAAGAAATCGTTCCATTATGGAAATGGTTCGATGTATGCTAAAAGGAGCACATCTTGAGGATCAATATTGGGCAGAAGCAGTAAACACAGCATCATACCTCCTAAATAGAGCACCCACTAGAGCTCTACAAGGGAAGACTCCACAAGAAGCATGGAGTGATAAGAAACCTTCCATTTCTCATCTGAAGGTGTTTGGATGTAAAGCATTCATGCACATTCCAAAACAGAAAAGAAGGAAGCTGGATGAGAAAACCCTGCAGTGTATTTTTCTTGGCTATGATGAGTACTCAAAAGGTTATCGATTGATTGATCCTAAGACCAAGAAGACACATGTAAGTAGAGATGTTGTATTTGATGAAGCTCCTACATCAAAAGACACATCCACAACTGTATACATAGATGAAGCAGAGCCTAAAAAGGAGGTTCAACTTCCAAAGCCAAAACAAAAAGTTCCAAAATGGTATACTAGCACTTTGAGAGATGCTAAGTTGAAATCCTTTCCAGATCTATCTCTTGATAGGCCATGTACTCGCAGTATGACACAACAGAAGAGAGCAGAAGAATCTACTTCAGAGGTTGACGAACTTTGTCAACACTTTGATGATTTGTCAGTGAGTACCAAATATGACAGGGAAGAAGATGAGGATGGAGAAAAACTTTATATGTCTACATTAAATACAAATGAACCCACAACGGTTCAATCTGCACTTGATCAACCACAGTGGAAACGAGGCTATGGATGTAGAACATAAATCTCTTCTTAAAAATAATACTTGGAAATTAGTCGATCTGCAACAGGAAAGAAACCCATAGGCTGCAAATGGGTATTCAAAGTGAAGTATAAGGCAGATGGATCTATTGATAAGCATAAATCCCGGCTTGTTGCAAAGGGATATGCTCAGAAAGAAGGCATAGATTATGAAGAGACTTTTGCCCCTACTGCAAAAATGACTACCATTAGAGTACTTTGTGCCATGGGAGCTCAGTTTGGGTGGAAATTGCATCAGATGGATGTTAAAAGTGCCTTCTTGAATGGTGACTTACAAGAAGAAGTATACATGACTCAACCAGAAGGATATGAGGTTGAGGGGCAAGAACAAAAAGTGTGCAAGTTGATCAAATCTCTGTATGGGTTAAAACAAGCTCCTCGAGCATGGTATATCAAGATAGACAGTCACCTTGTGCAGCATGGTTTTATTAGAAGTCCTTCAGATGCAAATCTCTATATTAAGAAAAATGGTTCTGATATAGTGATTCTTGTACTTTATGTTGACGATCTGATCATCACAGGAAGCTCAGAAAAAATGATTGACTTAGTAAAAGATGATTTGAAGCAATCATTTGATATGACAGATCTAGGACTTCTGCACTATTGTCTTGGTTTAGAAGTTACTCAACAAAAGTTTCATATTAGAGTAACACAAAAGAAATATGCCAAGACTTTAGTAGAAAAATATCGGATGACTAATTGTAAGTCAAAAGCAACTCCAATGGAGCAAGGACTTAAGTTATCTCGATATGATGAGTCACCTCAGGTAGATGGTACTCTCTATCGCCAGTTGATTGGGAGTCTCCTATATCTGACAAATACCAGACCAGATCTCAGTTTTGCTGTAGGATATCTTTCAAGGTTCATGCAAGAGCCTAAAGTGAGTCACTGGAAAGCAGCAAAAAGAGTTCTTCATTATGTTCACGGTACTACAAATTATGGTCTGGAATATAGACAGAATAATAAATTTTTCTTACTGGGATACACAGACTCAGATTTTGCTGGATCCCTTGATGATCGTAAATCCACCTCCGGATATGTTTTCCATCTAGGATCTGGACCTATCTCATGGCACAGTAAGAAGCAGCATGTGGTTGCTTTATCTTCTACAGAAGCAGAATATCGTGCAGCCAGTGAAGCAGTCTGCGAGATAATGTGGTTAAGTCGCATTCTTACAAACATGGGCCTTCCAAAGAATCTTCCTCTTCATTTGTTTTGCGACAACCAAGGTGTTTTGAATCTTGTCAAAAATCCAATTTTTCATGAACGTACCAAACATGTTGATACCAGATGTCATTTTATTCGAGATGAAGTTCCAAAGCACCATATACAACTTCAATACATTCCTACTGATGCACAAGTTGCAGATATCTTTACCAAAGCACTTGGACGTATCAAATATGAAAAGTTTCGGGATACAATTGGGATTTGCCAATAATGTAATAAGGGGGGATGTTAGAATAAGTTGGTTGATATTCCATTCTTGGCATAATAAAAGAAGCGCTCGTAGGCGCTCTCCAATTCTGTTTTCTAACCACCGAGGTGGTTTAATCAGTTTGTAACCGCATGTATCTTATATATCTGAAGTTAATGAGAAGAATGTATTGCTTGGTGAATTTCTTCATGATGGACAGATCAATTCCAAAGAAGTTCTATTTGTGATTGGTTTGAAGCAAAACTTACTGAGCGTAAGTCAAATCTGTGACAGAGGTCATGAAGTCATCTTTAAGAAGCGGAGTCGTGAAGTCATAAAAGCAAACAGTGGGAAGGCGATAGCTACTTGGATTAAGGACTTACGGAAATCTATATACTCTCTCGAAACTTCAGAAAGAGCATGCTTGATTGGACAGGAAGATGAAAATTTGCTGTGGCACAAGAGGCTCGGTCATATTAGCTTTGAAAATCTGGTAAAAATAAGTTCAAAAAGGGCAATAAGAGATATACCCACCATTGGCAAACTAGTAAATAGCATTTGTGCTTCATGCCAAAAAGGGAAGCAAACTAGAGCCACATTCAAATCAAAGGAATACTTCACCAGTAAGCCTTTAGATCTAATACATACTGATTTGTGTGGACCCATGAGAACACAAAGCATAAATGGTGACAAATACTTTATGTTGTTCATAGATGATTACTCCAGGATTACATGGGTACTATTTTTAAATCTTAAATCAGATGCCTTTGAGATGTTCAAGATTTTTAAAAAACAGGTTGAGAATCAAACTAGAAAAAGAATTAAATGCCTAAGATTAGACAGAGGAGGAGAATTTATCTCAGAAGAATTTGCAGAATACTGTCAAAAATATGGGATCAGAAGACAATTTTCAGCAGCAAGAACACCTCAGCAGAATGGTGTTGTAGAAAGGAAGAACAAGACAGTGCAGGAAATGGCATGGACAATGTTGGCTGAGAACAAAATAGCTGATAGATTTTGGAAAGAGGTAGTCCATACTGCAGTTTACATCCAAAACAGGTGCATGCTAAGGATGCATGAAAGCAAAACACCGTATGATCTGTGCAAAAAGGCAACAGCAAGATATTTCAAAGTGTTCGGCAGCAAGTGCTACATCAAACGAACTGAAGATAATCTCAGTAAATTTGAATATAAAGCTGACGAAGGTATTTTTCTTGGTTACTCAACAAAAATCAAAGCCTGCACATGTTACAACAAGAGGCTAAAGAAAATTTTTGAGAGTGCAGATGTTAAATTTGATGAAGGTAGAGATCGAGAAACAACTTATCAAGAAAACTACCCTATTTATGAAGAAGTCATTGAAGGAGATGAAGAAATGGAAACAGAAGAGAATCAAAAAATTGACCCAACTGATTTAAGAATTGACTCGAAGAAGAAGAAAACAAGAAATTCAAAATAGGAAGCTGGCAGAAAAATCATCCCGAGAACAGATTATTGGGGACCCAACAGTTGGTATTCAGACTAGAAAAGTAGTAGTACAGAACTACTCTCTATTATCCAACATTGAGCCCAAAAATGTTGCTGAAGCAAGCACAGATGAAAGTTGGATGAAAGCAATTAATGAAGAACTAGATCAGATTGAGAAAAACAAAACCTGGGAGTTAGTACCAAGGCCGGAAAATAAAAATGTAATCGGTACTAAATGGATTTTTTGAAATAAATTGAACGAAGATGGACAGGTTGTAAGAAATAAAGCAAGACTGGTATGTAAAGGCTATGCACAAGTTGAAGGTATTGATTTTGAGGAAACCTTTGCACCAGTAGCTGGACTAGAGGCAATCAGAATGTTTCTAGCTTTAGCAGTTCATAAAAATTTCAAGGTATATCAAATGGACGTAAAATCAGCATTTCTGAATGGAAAATTGGAAGAAGAGGTTTACATTGAGCATCCAGATGGTTTCCAACTCGATGATAATCCCAACTTTGTTTGCAAGTTGAGGAAAGCTTTGTATGGTTTAAAAAAGGCACCCAGAGCATGGTATGCAAGGCTGTATAACTATCTGATTCAACAGGGGTTCAAGAAATGTTTGGTGGACAGCAATCTGTATGTCAAAACAGAGAATGGCCATCTTATTGTCCTTGTTGTTTATGTAGATGATATCATTTTTGGTAGCAGCAATGATAAGTCCTATAGTGACATAGCAAATAAAATGAAGAAAGAATTTGAGATGTCTATGATTGGTGAACTTTCTTATTTTCTCGGACTACAAGTCAATCAAAGTGAAAAGGGCATTTTTATTTCTCAAGTTAAATATATGAAAGAAATGTTGAAAAAGTTCACAATGGAGGACAGTAAACCTGTTAGCACTCCCATGACAACAGAGTTGCAAGTTGAGCAAGGATGACAAATCTTCGAGATGTAGATCAAACCATGTACGGATCTATGATTGGAAGTTTCTTTGTATTTGACAGCTACCAGACCAGATATCTTACAGGCAATATGCATGGTAGCAAGATTTCAGGCTAGTCCCAAAGAGACTCATGTGACATCCGTGAAGAGGATTTTTAGGTACCTCAAGGGTACTATGGAGTATTGGTTATGGTACCCAAAAGGTAAGGACTTCACTCTTATTGCATATTCTGATGCAGATTGGGTAGGATGTATTGATGATAGAAAGAGTACCAGTGGAGGAGCATTTTATCTTGGAGACAGGCTGGTAGCATGGCACAGCAAGAAACAAGAATCAGTCTCTCTATCCACGGTAGATGCAGAATACATTGCAGCAACAACATGTTGTACACAGATATTATGGATGAGACAAACCCTGAAATATCTTGGTATTCACTTCAAAGAGCCAATTTCAGTTAAATGTGACAACACCAGTGCTATAAACATATCAAAGAATCTGGTTATGCATTCTCGAACAAAACATATTGCAATCCGGTATCACTTCTTGAAGGATAAATTTGCAGAAGGTGAGGTCAAATTCGATTTTTTTCCGACTACAGAGCAAGTAGCAGATATATTCACAAAACCATTGCCAAAGGAAGTTTTTGAGTACCTTCGAAGTAAGTTGGGAGTAGTCACATTTCCCAAGAACTGACTATCAATTGGGATAACATTCTCAGGGGGAGCATTTATGCTTATGTTTATAGTTTTGCTCATATTCATGATTTTTGCTAACTATAACAATGTGTATCCGAGAATGTTGTGCATAGACTCAGGGGGAGTCTGTAGCACCCTTTGGTATTATTGTCAAAGGGGGAGAAGAATTATAGGAGAGTGCATGAGTGTTGCCAACAATTCCAAAGGGGGAGATTGTTGAGTAAGGTGTAGCAAAAGTATTGTCATTGTTGTCAACACAAACAGATAGATCAGTTGATGCAGTTGATGCAGTGGACAGGAGTTTAGAGGTCAGTCAGAACATGTACAGTGAATTTCCAAGAAGACAGAAGTGGCCCAGATTCAAAAAATCAAAGAAAAAGACAAGAAAACTGTCGCGATATCGCGACATGTTTTCTGTCACGATTTCGCGACATCTCGAAGGAGAGAGAAAATGCTGTCAAAATTGTCACGATTTTGTGACATCTCAGAGGAGAGAGAAAATGCGGTCAAAATTGTCATGATTTCGCGACATATCGGAGGAGAGAGAAAATGTTGGCAAAACTGTCACGATTTCGCGACATGTTGGAAGCAAAGAAGGCAAGTAAGAAAACTATCACGATTTTGCGACATGTTTGGAAAGAAGGTGCAAGCAAAGAAAATTGTCATGATTTTGTGACATGTTTGGAGAGAAGGCACAGGCAAAGAAAACTGTCATGATTTCATGACAGGTTCGAAGAGAAAGCGCCAAGGAGAGAAAGTGTCGCGATTTCACGACAGGATCAAAGAGAAAGTGCCAAGGAGAGAAAGTGTCGTGATTTCATGACAGGTTCGAAGAGAAAGCACCAAGGAGAGAAAGTGTCACGATTTCACGACAGGATCGAAGAGAAAGCGCCAAGGAGAGAAAGTGTCACGATTTTGCGACAGGTTCGAAGAGAAAGCTCCAAGGAGAAAAAGTGTCACGATTTCGTGACAGGTTCGAAGAGAAAGCGCCAAGGAGGAAAAGTGTCACGATTTCATGACATGTTTCATTTTCGTGGGCCAAAGACAGAAAAGGCAAAAGGCAGCGAATGTGTCACGATTTCGTGACATGTTGTGTTTTCACGGGCCAAAGATAGAAAAGGCGCAAGGCAGCGAATGTGTCGCGATTTCGTGACATGTTGTGTTTTCGCGGGCCAAAGACAAAAAAGGCAAAAGGCAGCGAATGTGTCGCGATTTCGTGACATGTTGTGTTTTTGCGGGCCAAAGACAGAAAAGGCGCAAGGCAGCGAATGTGTCACGATTTCGTGACATGTGTTTTCGCGGGCCAAAGATAGAAAAGGCACAAGGCAGCGAAAGTGTCACGATTTTGTGACATGTTCCGTTTTCGTAGACGAAATGCAGAGAAGTGCAAGGAAGCGAAAAGTGTCACGATTTCACGACATGTCTGGTTTTTGCGGGTGCAAGACAAGAGGTGAACAAGGAGGCAAAAAATGTCATGATTTTGTGACATGTTGAGTTTTCACGGATAAAGGGCGAGAAGAGCATAAAGAGACAGAAGTGTCACGATTTCACAACAGTCACAACAAACACGATCATCGACGGTTAAGCGAAGCAGAACAACAGTTAAAGGGGTAGTTGTAGAGGAAAAGCATGCAAAAAAAATAAGAAGAGTTAACTGGAGTCAATGCAACAGTTACAAGAGCAAGTACAAAATAAAAGCATGCAGCTATTTTAAGAACAATCGAAGAAGAAGAAATCGAACAGTCGCATAAATAGAATCGAAAAATGCATGCATGCACAAAAAAGAAGACGAACAGTCATGGTAGAGGTATATGTTGCATGTAACGTGTTTAATGAAATGCTCACTCTATAAATACAAAAGGAGTTACATAAAGAAGAATTTACAGTTGACAAGTGGCAGAAGAGAATATTAAAGGAACAGTTACGGGTTGCATGCGTAAATATGAAAGTTAAAAATAGAGACTACTATGATATAAAAGCAGGTTTGCATGAAGAATAAGGTTGTTGCTGTATGTGAGAATTTGCTATGTAAAGAGGGTTAGAAGAGGACCGAGAGATAAATAAGCAGAGCCGTGAGAGAGTGCAGAGTTTGATTAATTGTAGACCAGTCAGGGTCGTGTAAACAGCGAAGGCATTTTTATGTTATTAAGATAATTCAGAATTGCAGTCCAAGTTGGTGCTTGGCATTAGGGGTTGGTGCTCCTGTCTGTTGAAGCAGAAAAATAAGGGGTTGGTGCTCCTTCTAGTGGGTGTTGGTAAACAATTTGTAAAATTGGTGTTTTGCAAAGGTTGGATTTGGATTGGAGTCCAAGCAGTCATTTTTGAGGAGTAGCCAAATTGGTGAACCTCGTTACATTGTGTGTTGTGGTGTGCTCTCTTGTGAAAATTGATTTACCTATTTTTAAGTTCTCTTTGCTTCAGCATTAATTGTTGTAGATTTGAATTTTAATAGCTACACTGATTCACCCCCCCCTCTCAGTGTCATTGTGAGAATATCATAGGCAATTACAAAGCTGCTACAACTATAATAAGGATGTTTATAACTAGAATAAGCATCGAGCTTTGACATAGCATATTTTTTCTAAGAGGTATACTTGAGTGCATGTTCTGTGTTGATGTATCTCCTTTGTTTTCTTTCTCATTTTCATCCCCTCATTCCTCCCATTGCTATGTATGTTTTTGATAGGAAAGTGCCTAAGACGCTGAGAATATTTCCAAATTATTGAGCCAAAGGTCTAGAGACTCGATTGTTACGATATTCAAATGGAAGAGTGAGAGGTCCTTGTTACGATATTCAAACGAGGATCTTTATTGTATTAATATTTCTAAGAGTTAAATGGTGATTCCAAGCCAACTCTTCATGTAATATCATTCAAATATTAATACAATTATGGGCTTCTTTCTTGTTATCTTTCTATGTTTAGCTTTGTGTGTATCTTTGTTATGGGTTACATTATTTGAATACATAATTAATGCTTCTCTCATTGGTCAACTGTTATGTTTATTGTGATATTTGAATGAACATAATTGCACCGATTATTTCATCTCTATTTCTTTCTATTTTCATTGAAATATTATTAAATATTACTACAATAGCCCAAAGGATTAAAGCATTGGTCATACATAAGGCATAATAGAACTATTATTGTTTTACCTTGATCAAAATTTATAATCGTTAATTCATCACCATAAATTTGGAAGAGCATGAACTTAAATAATTTAAGCTCACCTCAAGGGTATCCTTACCATACTTGGTCTATCTAGAAAATATTAAAGAACTCTATTCCCAAGTTAAAGAGGCATGTCGACCAGAGCCTGTAATAGCTCGTTGGCAATAGGTTTTCCTATAGCATGACATATTATCGTACGGATGCAAGAAAAATCCCCAATAGAGCCCAAGAAAATACGTTCTTGCGTAGGAGTGCAAGTGAATATGTTGATAATATAGAAGGATTGGAGATTAAAAAAAAAATTAGGTTGGTGGATATGTTACATGCAAAGGACATGTATTAGAAAAGGTAAAGAACAAGCTTAAGTATCGAATCAGCACCCAGGTTGAAAGAAGGTGTTATAATCCTCAATGAGTAACACTTAGGATGTTACAATATCATTCACCCAGGCAAGGATATGTTATACATGCTTCAAAATATGAACTCAAGGTATTGGAAGAGTCTAAGTGCCATGTGGTACGTATAATATGGAAGGTCAACAAAGTTGAAGAACTTCAAGCACCCATTTCAAAGTGGGAATGTTCTTTAAGAAGCCAAAGATAGAAGAGTTGAAGCAAATTTTGCAGAGAAGCACTAGAGAAGGCATTAATTAAAGGTTTGAGTGGGAATAAGATGAAATGCACCACTTGGCAGTGTAAGGAGTCAAAGAATCCAAGATAAAATGTTGGAAAGCACCTATTTTGGAGCCAAAGTTATCTTGGCCAAGTAGAAGGAGAAGGCAAAATATTTTCCAAGAAAACCCAAAGTATAGCAAATGTTTCATAAAAGGGGGAACACCTATAAGAAGGCAGTCAACCATTATTGACTAGAGGGAATTACCATGGTTAAATTTAAGGTAATTCATTTTATTCAACTTTTATTTATGCACATTCAAGTTAGGATATTTAAGGAATATATACACTTATTATTTTTAAAGGATAAAAGTGAACTTGTATACTTTGGAGGGATAAGAATTAGAAGTTGAAATCTTAGAAATAAGATTAATGGTATTTAAGATTTTTGTGAAGCATTGAAATTTAGTTTAAAGGAATTGAAAAATTAAATTTAAAGTTTTGTAATTTGGTTTTACAAAATAATTAGAAATATATGCAATTTAATTTGATTGGAGGAATAAGGTTTTCGACATCAAATTAAGTTCATAAAATTAGCAAATATTCTTTTATGGAATTTCTAAATTTCTAAGTTTGGAATTATAAGGTATTCAACAACAACATTGGTTAAGAAATTTAGAAGAGATTATATTCTTGATATTAGGAAGTCATAAGGTAGTCAATCTCAAAGGGTTAAAGTTTTTCAAAAAATTTCTTTTTAATCAAAAGGTTACAAGAAAGGTTAGTTTAAAAGGAACCATGGAAAAGTGTTATACAGGATTCAATGATTTAAGATGGTTCAAAAATTTACTTAGATATAAGAGTGATAAGAAGGAAAATACAAGAGAAGAATCAATATTGTCTAAAAGGATTTCTAAAAATTCACAAGCTAATGGTTTACCAAAAATAGATTCTATGGAGTTATTTTCTAATGACATGATAAAGGGAGTTGATAATATCTATATTAATAAATATATTGATCAGAAAGATGTCCTACAAATTTGTGAAAGGAATAAAGATAGAATAGCTTCATTTGTAAACAGTTAGTTTAATTATTTTATCAGGAAAATTGATAAACTTGATTCTTCTATGACAAGTGATAAAGAAGTTGGGACATTTTTACAGTGTACTTACTGCAATAGATCTGGTCATGAAAAAGCAAACTACTGACATTTCCATCCATGTGAATATTGTGGAGGAAACACTCATTCATCTTTAACCTGTTACTATAAAGAGAAGTTCTATAAAATATTTGAAGAGAAATTGATATTCAGATTATATAATCTATTTCAAGTTCTTATTTCAAAAGCATCCGCTAACGATGAACTCAAGCTAAATTCTTTTGAAGATCAAGGAGACAAGTCATTCAAAGAGCCAAAGAAAATAAAATGGATCAATTATGATCCACCTATGACTTGCAATATTATGAAATATCTTGTTCACCAAAGACACATGGAAGATTTCAAAAACAAAAGTTTTATCAATCACCTTGAAATACAGAAGACAAGAAAAAACAATACAAAGACTGAACCAGAAGAAGAAGAAGAATATTATCAGACCAAAGAATAAGGTCCATATTGAAGACTAAATTCTTCAATAACAAAATAATGTAATATAGGGGGTGTTGGAATATATTATATTATTTGGTACATGCTAATGTACCACCTTGGGTACATCCTTAGATTAGGAAGAGTGTTCTAGATTAGAAGTTATGATTTACTTTATGCAATGTAATAAGTGCACAAGTATTATTAAAGTGTGCAAAATATTTTGGTATTGTAAATGTGCATAGTTGTCAATGTGCACATGTGTCCTTAGAATAAGAAGTGGAAGAGTCTCTAGAAGAGTGAAGGACAAGAGTGCTCTATATGAAGAGTCACATTACATTATATGTAGTGTATGTATATATGTAAAGTGACAAGACATGACAGGACATGTATTGATACTTACTTGATACTTTCAAAGCTATTGTACCATTTTCATGAACATTTGTTAATGACAAGACTATGAGTGATTGTTGAAGTTATTTCTGAGTTTTATACTTATAGAATATTACCATTATCATATTTATCATATTGTAACTTTATTATTGATTGTTTGGTGAATTTTATCTTAAGTATTAATCTTCAAAAGCTAACAAATCTAATGCATGAGAATAAATCTAATCTAATGTGAAATTTGATTGATCGATTGATTGGATTTGATTTGATGGTCAATTGAGTAATTGAGCCTTTTGATTGATTTATTGATTGAGCCTTTTGCTTGGTTAATGGGGTGATTAAACCTTTGGATTGCTTGATTGAGCCTTTTGATTGATTAATGGAGCCTTTGATTGAGAATTTGATTGATTGATTGATTTATTGATTTGATTTGATTGATTTAATTCTACGTTTGTCCAAGCAAAATAAAGGGAAGATGATGGTGAGTAAAGCTTTCAAAATGTGAGCTTTATTTTATTTTTTTAAATGATATGAATATGATGTATGTATGTGTGGATATAATGACTATAATGAGATGCATGTGATGATACTCATAATAGATGGTTCGAATTATAAAATGATAAATGTGACTAACATGAGATGTAATGGTTATGAAATGATGAATGCAATAATATGGATATATAAATGCATGTTTGATTATCATTCAAAAATACTTAACGATGCATCACTACTCATGAATTGACTAATTAATCAAGGGCATCAACATAATGGTACTGACATAACTATAGAATGGAATGGAGTGAATGTGATACTATGGATATAGGAGATAAATAAACTATAAGAACAAAGGTGGCATGATTTTTCATTTTTTCTATCCTAGGAAGGAAGGATTGACAAGTGCTTTCAGGAAGCTCAAACACCCTAGTGACATCGATCAAACTCATCTACTGATCAAATAAGTGCTTGAAGATACTAAGACCAACCAAGGGAGTCAAGTTTCTCAAAGACCAATGTGTGTGTAGTGATGTTTATTTCTAATTTTGAGTGAGGTAGGACTGACCAATTGTGACTCAAGCCATTATAAGCTAGCTCATCCATGAGCGTACATAGGTCTATACAAAATAAGGTCGCTAATGTGATAGACATATCACCACGCGAGGGCATACTCCACTACCAATCAGGAATCTATAGCCCTGATGGAGATAGCCCCACAATCCTTTGATGTTGCTCCACTACCATCCAAGCATCTATAGCCCCGATGGAGACATCTAAAATTCCCTAGGATCCATGATAATTGATACAACTAATGATGATGCCTTTTTTTTCTTTTTTTTTTTGCAAGATGGATCCTTGGGGTCGGATTATGGCATGATAGGATGAGTAGGGGAAACCGTTCACTTTATGGCTAGAGGGATACTTGGTTTCATATTTCCTAGACTCAAAATATGATTAATATATGAAATGTGTGCATGGTCCAAGAGAAAACCTGAGGTAACCAGGAAGGCCTATAGCACTCAAGTGATACATGACTTTCAATGAAGGTTGACTGAGATACTAGGTATGGTTGAATAATCAAAAGAACCCAAAGATTCTCCAAACCTAAGAGAGGAAAGAGATAAAGCATGGCAAACTATGAATGTGGAAATAGTGGATATTGTGGAAAAGTGCATATAAAGAGGTTAGACAACTATGACTATGAAGATACCCTTGATTAACACAACCAAAATCCTTCGAAATGATATGTGTCAAACTTAACCAAACAATGACCAAGGTAGCATTGATTAAAACAAAATGAGAACACAAAATGAAGCATGAAAAAGTAATGAGATGGGGATGGAGTGAAAAATGATAGAAAATGAAGGAGAAAGAGAAGAAGAGAAAATAAGAAGAAAGAAGAAAGAGGAGAAAGAAGAAAAGGGAAAAGAGGAAAGAGAGAAACACATTAGTCCATGGTATGTAGCCACTCAAAGCGTGACCGTACAACTAGGAGTGATGTGTGAGGAATGAGAGAAAAATAAAAATAAGAAGAGAACATGAAGTGGAGGTGAACTAATTGAAAAGTAAAGAGTGCTTGTGACATGAGTTGGTTGATTGATTGATTGTGCATGCTATTTTTTTATTTTTTTTTTGAAAATTGATTATGTACAAGAAGACAAAGTTGAATATGAGCTAGGCATAAAATGCATGTAAGTGAAGGATGTTGATGGTGGTTGATGATGGATGCAAGGGGACTGGAGTGACACTTGAGAAGGAGATGTAATATTATCTTAAATTATGATCAATGTGAGATGCCCTAGTGATGGAAGTGATGAATATCTTTGAACCTTGTTGTTGATAGATTTTTGAGCGCATTGAAACAACTATGCTAACAACTATACTAATGAGACATGAGCCATTGTGTCAAGAAAAATAAAAGCATCTATGCTAATGAGACTTGAGTCATTATGCCAAGAAAAATAAAATCAACTATGCTAATGAGACCTGAGTCATTGTGCTAAAATTATGCTATGATTAAGAGAGCTAATTGGGGTGAATGATACGCTTGGACAAGGTTCTGGGATAGACATTGATTCTAAAAATGGGTGTTGGGTATTGATCAAGATTTATGATAGCATTGATTGGGTAGTGTCATCCAACTCAAGGGATAAGGTGATTTAGGATGGGCATGATTTGTGTGGATGAATTCGATTGGTGGTTGTATGCAATATGGAGGTGGACAAAAGAGGAATATTGATTAAGAGGAGGAAACTAAAGTAGAAAGGGGCCATTGGGAGGGGATTATGTGGATGAGGCAGTTAATTCCCCATGATCTAGTAGATCTTGTACTAGACACTAAAAATATCAACATTCCTCGATGTCATGACCCTTTTGATGGTGGTAGATGCAATAGTGATCTTCTTTATAGCATTTAGGTTTGGGCTTGTTGATTTGCTCTGGATGGATGTTAGGTAAGGAGATCACTTTTGCATTGTTCAATAATTGGAAGATACTAGACAATGGCTTTGATAGGGGTGTCTAGGGATGAGGTAGGTAATGAGGAGGTTGAGGTTGATTGGAGGGTTGGGGTGAAGAAGGTGGAGTGGAGAAGGATTGTATTGGGGAGGATTTGGAGTGTGATATAGAGGCTCTTTGATGACTTAACTTGAGATTAAGGTTGGTGAGTTGGTCCAAGATTTATTGTAAGATAATTGGTGGTGGACTTAGAGTAGGCAAGATAGGTGGGGATGGTTGGATGTGATGGTGAGGATTAAGTTGGGAGGGATGAGGAAATGGAGGAAGCAAAGGTGGATGAAGATGATAGGGTGAGTGATGAGGTTGTTGGGGTTGGACCGTGTAAGGGGTACGAAGCAAAGGATAAGGTGAGTGATAAAGTGGTAGGGGTTGGATCACATGGGGGGTATGAGGTAAAGTATGAGGTGTTGGAAGAAGAGGTGGTAGAGATGGTGTTGGAAGAAGAGGTGGTAGAGATGGTGTTGGAAGAAGAGGTGGAAGACATGAGGGGGATCGATGTGAGGAGTTGTTCATGGTCTTCTTGTGATAATGCTTGGGTGACATGGTTGGAGGGACCTGATGCATTAGGCCTAAATGTGAGGGCCCTAAATAGTCCATGGCATGAGGGGAGGGAGAATGGCAAGGCATGGATGGGCTACGTGGAAAGGTAGGGGGAGTCTCCTTTGAACAAGTTGGAGGGACCTCGGGTGGATGAGAGATTTTCCCATTATCTGAGGTGTCAAGGGAAAGGGCATGGATGGTTGCAACTTGGAGAAATTTTGGAGGAAGCAAATGAGCATATTTAGAATCGATATATTCATCAAAATTATCATCCTCAGGATCAAGAGTAAGACATTGGAGGTCATTCCCAAGGAGGAGTACCGATGAGTTTTTATGATACCCTAAACCAGATTTATCCTTTGGTAGCTAGTAGGGAGGGTCAAAAATAGAGCATGGACCCTATTCATATCGACCAAGGCCAAATCCATACCAATTGAAATATTGGAAATATTTCATAGCAAAGGATAAATTGGATAGATAATTGATGTTACCACAAAATGGTACTATAGACTCGATAGAAATAGGTGGCTCAGAGGAAGCATCGAGACCCCCATAGACAAAGTTGGTATAATTGGTGGAAGAACCAATGGGGATGATAGTACCAATAGTTAAGGGGATGTCATGGGGGTGACCAAAATCCTTAACTGACTTGATAGTGGGGGAGAGATAGTGACCTTATGGATAAAGCACTCCCTCGAGCCAAGACTAGACATCTAGACAGAGATAGGAGGGGAATCTTGATGGAATGAGTGGAGGGGAGACTCTAAGTGAGGTAGCTTGGAAGAAGTGGAGGGCACAATAGCAGAGGATGAGAGCTCAGATAGGGTGGAGGAAGAGGATGGTGGTGTAGATTGAGAGGATGACAAATTGGAAGAGGAGTTGGATGGAGTGGTTTGAGAAGATGATGTGATAGTAGGAAGAGAAGAAGTAGTTGGAGTAGATGACGTAGAAGATGAAGCTAAGGAGGAAGCTGATTTGGTAACTTGTGTTATGGTGGATGCAAAAGTATATGGAGGGGGATTTGTTAGTTGAAAGTCATACTAGATAGTGCACTACTCCCAAGATTGATGCTCTTGAGGAGTGATAGAGGGGATGGATGAAGCAAGTAAAGTGGTCATGACTTATTATTCCCACAAAACCTTGGTAAGATGGGCTATTATTGATGTGATTGACTTGATTTGAATGGGTTGTAGAAGTTGATGCACCATTATGTTGTTGTGTGGTCCCATGTTGTGGTAAAGGATTTTGATAAATTCCAAGGTTTTGGTTAGGAGGGGCTAAAGGGTTATCAATGATAATATCCCCTCAATCAATCATATCTTGTACTAAGTTATGGAATTATTGACAATCATGGAGATCATGACCTCTTTGGTGATGAAAAATACAATAATGATCTTCTCTATACCCTCTTCCTCTAGGTTTATTTGGATCTTTAGGTCTTATCTTAGGTAAGGAGATCAACTATGCATCCATAAGTTTTTGAAATATGGTTGACAAGGGCTCTAAGAGAGGTGTGAAATTACATGGGGGTCATTGAGGGTGTGCAATTGATAGGTGGATTGGTTGGGATTTTGAAGTTGAGTAGGAGGTGGCATGGTGTTGTATGTTAGCTGTTGTGGTGGATATGAGGGTTGTTGTAGTGGATGTTGAGGTTGGTTGTTGGGGTTGAGTGGTTGGACTACTCAACACCACCTGGTTGACTTGGGTAGGCTTGGATTGATTATTGTTGTTGTTACCCTTAGCATTTTTTCTTGGCCATTCTTTCTTCTAGAGCTTGATCTCTCCTTCTTGGATTTTGATATCCTCGATGATTTTGGCTTGAGTTAGAGCTTCCTCAAGAGTTTGATATTGTTGGAGTTGAAGAAGGAGGGATATTGATTTGGAATAACTCCGAGTGAACATCTAAGTTAGCTTAGTGATGGGGATAGAGAAGGGTAACTCAGTTAGTACCACTCTCCATCGATTGCCATAATCAAGGATAGACTCATCATCAAATTGATGAAGGTTGGTGAGATCCATCAAGGTGGTCTTGTTTTTGAAATTTAGCATGAAGTATTCCAGTAAGATATTGGCTAGTTGTTCAAAATTATATAGGTTGTGTCTAGGCAAATGTTTATACCAATATAAGGCTCCTCTTGCAAGGGATAGAGAAAATGTGTGGAGCATGAGAGGGTCTATCTCATTGATGAGATAGCAAGCATTGATGAATGTGCTCACATGATCCTAAGGATCCTCTTTTCCCTTGAAATTTTTAAATTTGGGTATTTCAAATAGGGGAGGATAGGGTAGTGCTAGTACCGAAGGGTTGATGGGGTAGTTTTAAAGTTGACTCAAGGTTGGATTTTGATACCCCATACCTATAACTTGTGATTCCAAACTATTGATCTTGTTGGCCAACTATTGGAATGTATCTAGAGTGGCTTAGGGAGCTGAATAGTGTGTGCCATGATGATTCAGATGGGATGGCTCAATTGGGGGATATTATTAGTGTGAATATATTTGATGGTAATGGTGGTGGTTAGGGTCAAAATATGGTGCTTGTGGAACTTGGGATCCTAAGGGTAGATATTGATGGTGTTGATGAGAATTATTATAGGTGTGGTGGGATGTGATGGTAGTTGTTGAGTGTGGTGTTGATGATAGGTAGGTGGTTGAGGTTGGGGATACGATGATGGGTAGGAATGAAGGGGTTGTGTAGAGGTTGGATGATGCATGTGTTGGATGGGGTGTGATTGGTATGGTTGGAAGGTGGGTTGATATGGATTAGGGATGAAATGGTATTGATGAGGTGGTGGTTGATGTGGGTGTGGGTTATGTGATTGCATTGTAGGCCACTGATGAGAGTCATGAGGGTGGGAATAGATTATGGGTACCATGGGTGGATAAGAGGCCCATGATGGTGATTGGGGAAAGAATGATCCCTGGGCTGATGAATGAGATGAAGGATGGATATTTTGAAATGGTTGTTAGGTAATATGGGAGGTGTGCAAAGAATGTATGTGACATGATGAAAAATTATTAGGAGACACTTGATGGGAAGACAATTGATGAGAAGATACCACGGTATGGTAGAATGGCAAAGGACAAGTAGAACATATGGTAGAAGAATGTGCAACATGTGCACCAGTGATATGAATGGTAGTGGATGAAGGGTAAGTTGTGAAGGAGTGACATTGAGAGCCATGGATTGGGGAGGTGGGTTAGGAAATTGAAAAGAAGAAGATGGGTTGGATGAGTGTAGATGGAAAGTGACACAAACTTGGGCCGAATGATGTGGGTGAGAAGTGTGTGTGATGTAGGAGGGTGATGTAGAAATGTGCTAGGCATTGTGATGAGTGGACATGATTGGAGGAAGATGGGTGGTTAAGGTCGATGGCCATAGACATTAGGCCTATGGTGTGTTTTGGAGGGGTGGAATTAGTCCCCTCAAGTGGGAAGAACTTTGGCAGCTATTCCAAAAGTTGGCACACTCAAAGTGGGGTGAAATCTAGAGAAATATGTGGGAGGTGATGGAGGATGATAGGGATTATAATCTTGCACCTAGGAGAGTGGTGGGGTAGTGCGGGTAGGAATGTGTAGCAGGGGTAAATATGGTCATGGTGAGCTAGGTGGTGGGAGATGTGATGAAGAAGGGTCCTGGTGGGTAGAAGGTGATTGGACATGGTAGATTGGATTGGTGTAAAGAAGACAAGTGACTTCAAGATCAATGGGTGTGATATTTGGATTGGGTGGAGAAAGGGGAGTCTCGGGATGAGGGGACTCAGGAGGGGCAATGTGGGTGACATGGTGATTCACATGTAGATCATATCCAGGGTGATGTGTCTCAGGTGGATGAGAAATGTAATGGTGGGCTTCACTAGATAGGCTACCCTGATGGATTTGTGATACATCCCCCTGATGAGTTAGGGGAGCGATGGGTGAATGGGAGGATTGACTTGAATGGTCCATAGAGACTTGGGTTTGGGAGTGGGCCTTGGATTGATTACTGTAGGTCATTACCATAGGCTAGTAGGAATGGAATGGGATGAAAATAAGAGGTTTCTTGCGATGGTGCTCATGGTGGCTCTCTTCATTTTTTGGTTTTTTTTTAAAAGAAAAACACACTATCTATACAAATATAAAATCATGTAAAAAATTGTTATCTTTTGAGGATATATGCAGTGGGAGAGATCTAAAATATGTCCCGATAAGATGAAATATATTGAGTCTACAATATGAATGAAATATACTACAAATAAAAAGTGGTAAAAATATAATGCAGTTTGGAGGATATGGTCACTCCATTAATATAAGTTAAATAACTACATTGTGCTCCATACAGGAGCTCTACCACTATCTACTACTCTATTACAATGCTCTTGATATCTATATGTTGTGTCTTATGATCTATCACTATGAAGCCCTTTATATAGGAAAATAGATTCCTTGGCCAACACTCTACCTAGGTGTACAAGTGGATACCTTGCACATCACACCATGCACATTGACACTTGTGCATTTATTACATTGCTTGAAGTAACTAGCTAAATTTCCCCAAAAGTAGTCTCCTACTCTAACTATGTACCAAAGGTGGTACAATTACATGATCCAAATGATGTAATATATTCTAACTCTAACAAAAATGGTGTTTTGATGTTTTTGTTTTTGAATTTTTTATTTTTTTGATATTTTTGTAATGCTTCTTTTATTTTTTTAGATGTTTATGTGTGTTTGATGTTCCTTGGATATAGGAACTATTAAAAGGTGATGGTGTTAAATATAGAAAGGTGTGTTTATGCCTACTCCCCTTATGAGGAATAAGACACAAACAGCTAAAAGGTTTCCTAGGATTGTGGGTTGGCTTCAAGTATCCTAAGGGGATAAAATAAACCTCTCAAGAGGTAATGTTATTTAAGTCTTACTACTTACCCAATGAGTCTTTCACTTCACCCTCAGTTGGGCTTGGATATAAATGATAGTTGTGAGTCCAAAAATTATTAAGCCCTATGAACAAAAGGGTGTCTAACCTCAAAATTACCCTAAGCTAGCCCCAAGGGTAACCAACTTCCCGATGATGAAATCCAAGAAACTATGTGATCTAACTATGGTGTCTAAAGGGCTCAAATGATGTTTGGTGGTTAAATCCAACATCACTGGGAGGTTTTCTTCACAAAAATATTTGTGGAATGTAACGTGCAAATGTGTGTGATTCGATGTATTTTTTATTTTTTATTTTGAATTTTTTTAATTTTGTGTTGTTTTGGTTTTTTTTTTGATGTTTTTATGTTTTCTAATTTTGATACCTATTTATGATGCAAATATAAAACTAACCCTAAGGATGCAATGAAAATAATGATCTAATGTGCTATGAAAATAAATCTTGATCTAAATGAGCTTATGGAAGCATGCACAACTAATCTATTGAGCTTGAAAAGGAAATAACAACTTAAGCTACTGAGTTTTGAAAAGCAAATGACAACTAATCTTATGAGTCTTTGAGTCTTCAAAAATAAATAATAACTAATCTATTGTGCCTTAATTATTTTAAAAAATAGAAAGAAACAACTAAAATATTATTCCTTTAAGTCTTTAAAGAACAATGAAAAGAAACAACTAACTATTGTACCTTTGAGTCTTTGAAGAACAATGAAAGGAAACAACTAAGCTAATGTGCATTTGAGTATTTGTGCAAAAATGATGAAATAACTATGCTAGTGATTTTTTTAGAAATTTGAAAGAGAAAAGGAGAAAAAGATATTCAAACAAATAAATTAAATGAATTGTGCTATGAATTTTTACATGAAATTAGGGGATATGAGCAACTAACCTATGAGCTTATGCTCGAAGTAAAATAAATTGAGCATGTTGTGCCTTTGAGTTTGATCCTGTGAAGTTGTGCCTAAGCCTATGCAACCACCTTGGTAGTTGTTTCTAAGCCTAGGAGTCACCTTGGGAGGTTGTGTTTGAGCTTAGGAGTCACCCTTGACGGTTGTGTCTAAGCTTAAGGGCCACCCTAGGTGGTTTTTTCTGATCCTGGGAGCCATCCTAAGTGGTTATATCTAATCTTGGGAGCCACCCTAGGTAATTATGTCTGAGCCTAGGGCCTACCATGGGTGGTTGTGTCTGAGCTTGAGAGCCTCCCTAGGTGGTTGTATCTAAACCTGGGAGGGTAGATCTTGCAATATCAAGACTTTATTGAGAGGTATGATTGTCTTTCCTACCCTTGGGTACTTTTAATAGAGATAGAAGGTATAAATTTAGAAAATCAAGCCAAACAAGCATGCAATCATGAATAACCCTAAGCAAAACATACAATACATGTTATGCCTAATGCAAGTGCCAAAGCTCAGGCAAAACAAAAAGAATAAAATGTGTTAAGGGCAAAGGATACCACCATGATTTCCATTTGTGTGAAATAATAAATACACCATAACAATTGAAAATAGAAAAAAAAAATTATTTTACATTAATAAACTTTATCTTTTATAAATCATCCTTTTTTTGTTATAATCGATTTTACAAAATGGAGGATTTTCCTTTACACGTAAGATCTAAGGTATCACAAGTTATCTCCTTGATCGCACAACAAGTTGTGGGAGGGGATATAAGGTGTGTTGTTGACCTCCAAATCCTCTATGCATATCAAATACCTACATGCAAGCTCACTATGATTGCATCAATAGCATATGCAGGGCCTTTCAAGATGAGGCTAAAAACTATGAAAAAGGGTTACAAAAGCAAATAGAATGTTATGAAACTTTACAAAATCAAGTGCAAAAGTTACAAAACTATATGAAATGCCTACAAAACCTAATAAAATACCTACTTTACCTGTGTGTGTAGTTTATGGATGATCTAGAGTCATTGTTTTCCTTGAGGCTCAACTACCCAAGGTGGTTGGCTCTCTTGTGCAGCTGCTCAGGGTAGTTGTGGTCCTAGGTAACTGCCTAGGTCATTTGCTCTATATTGATCCAAATAGGATAAAAATTTATGGGAAACTTACTCTAGTTTTGAGGAACCTACCCTCAAAATTATATGGAAATCTAAGTTTGGATAAGGAAGTTATGCCCAAAATAGTGAGGGTGTGTTTGGCTCCTATATGGCCACCCTAGATGGTTTCCTTTTCTCTTGTGTAGTCACTCGGGGTGATTGTGCCTCTAATCCTATGTAGCCACCCTAGGTAGTTGTGCTCTTGTATAGATAATTTGGATGGTTGTACTCCTGTATAACTACCTTGGGCAGCTATTCTCCTATGTATCTGCCATGGGAGATTGTGCTCCTGTATAACCACCCTAGGCAATTGTGACTATTATCTAGTAGAGGGTTTCAATCCTGGATCCAAGCCTTTCTGGATTTATTTTGAGGCTTTTACTATAGATACGATTTATTTTTAGGTATCGATAATGGGTGTGGCTACAAAACAAGGATTATAAAATACTTCCAAGAGCCTCCATGGTTGAATCTTTTGAGCTCTCTTAATGGTATACTTGCAATCACAATGTCAAACACATACACAACAAAATCAAATAAAATTTGGGTAGAGTTTTGTTATCATTTTGTGCACACCTTGAAAGTGGATTTAAGGCCTATTTGTAAAGTCTCCTAGGGATGGAGGAGAGTGATGAGGATGGAAGAGAATCAGTGACAAGTGGCTTGGGTGAGGGAAGGGAGGAATCTTAGGTTTCCCCACTTGGTTGGACAAATGTGCAAGTTTCCTTGTTTTGGGATATGACACCCTATTACTCATCATGATGTATCATAACACCTTATGGCATGTCATGATGCATTATGACATGCCTCACTAATTCCCTTTTTATGGAGAGATTCCTCACCTACCAAAATGGCATTTCTCATAAATATGCTTGGGTGGAGGGAATCCTCACTCAAATGCATTAAATGATCTTAGAATGTGGAGGAATGGGTGTAATTAAATTCCAACCATATATAATGTGAATCAAATTTAAAAATATTAGAGTGATATTATGATGACTGCAGTTAGGTGTAGGAAGGGGCTAAAGTAGGTCAAAGGGACTAGAATAGTCAACATTAATAATTTATAAGGTTGCAATATATTAATTAAAATAATTTCACACATTATTAAATATAAATATTAACCATTGCAAATGTGAAACTTTTTATGTGTCTATAGGTAGTCCCACAATTATTATGTATTTTGCAATCCAAAAAACTCATTGCCAAAAATAAACAACAAATGTCATGTATAACCTTTCTATTATTCAAAAAATAGAACATGAATACAATGTGTATTTCACAAAGTGTAGCTTTGATTCCTTTAAGATCAAAATATGTTTACAATGGAGCCCATGGATCTTATTTATAGGTAATTATTCAACTAGGAGTTACCTAGGGTAATAGATTTCTATCTCTAGTAAATCTACTAATTTAGGAGCATATTTAGCAAAATAAAACACCACTAAATGTTACATGTCTCTAAAATCATTCCTAAACTAGATAGAAGCCTTTTAAATTACCTTTTGCACCATTAAAAGACAAAATATCACTTTCCAATTTTTTTCCTTGACATCTATGCATCCTTATCTTGATTGGCCTAATGATAAATGATTCACTCCTAGGGAAGGGGTGATTTGCTCTTCACAAAAATGTGATTTATTCATGGAATCCAATCGAACCTTTAAATAATATTATGTTGGAAATTTGAGGTATTTTATGTTGTCATTGATGTCAGGATCATTTATGTCACATGTATCACATTGAGTTTTGGTGGCCAAAGTATTTCATAAATAAGCATTTATGATATTTTGGAAAGCATGGATATATACAGGGTTTTTTTGAAAACCAAGGCAAGCAAAATAAAAGGTTTTAATTAAAACCATGGATGGCATATTTGAAATGGGTTTTTATTAAAACCCAGGTTGACTTTTTGTTTCATCGAAAAATGTGCCCCATGATGGAGATGTTTAATTTAAATATTTAGTTTAAATATTAATTATTTAAAATTTTAATTTTAATTTTAAAATTAAAATTAAAGTCATCGTCGATGTCATAAAAACCATGCACCATCAAAAGGAAATTAATAATTAAAGGTGCCGACGTATGTGAAATTAAAGTAATGTTGCATATATATGCAAAGTCTTTCGATTCAAAAGTCTAAGTATCGAACGAAGAGAACAAAAAGTGAAAGCCCAAAAATCCTTCGATGTGACAGCGTGGTCCAACGGTGAGCTTGGGAAGCATGGAGTTTTTGGTTGCGACAAGGCATGCGTTTGATTCCCATCAGGTTTGATTTTTGTAGTGTGGAAGAATAACATTTGGCGCACATTTTTGGCATGAGCAAAGGCAGCAAAATATAAGGAGCATTTATGCTCTCTGTCCTATGTGAGCAGATAGCTCACATGGTCTTTGGCACCGTGGTTGTGGTGTTGAGTGGGCAGTGTCGAGGGTTCGATTCCCTCTAAAAGGCAAGTAGACGTTTTATTGAATATTTTTTATTATTGCCTAATGTTGGAGGAATAAGGTGGTGCTAAGGGAATAATTTTTTATTAAATTTTTATTTACTTGGAAGGCACGATATAAGGGTTGAAATGCACTTTTAGAAAAAGAGAAATTTTTGGTGTTTTCCTCTTTTAGAAGTATACCATATTATATATCATTAGAAAGCTTATTTCGAGGGCTATTTTATTAACTTTATTAGATGGAGAAATAAGGTGTATGTAAAGAGATATTTCTATTTTTGTAAAGGGGTTGAAATTGAAGGTTGTTTTGTTATTTTTCAAAGTGTGTTGAGTGTGGCAAATTTCCAAAGATGTTTCTTCATCTTCATAAAAGGTATGGGCACATTCTCCTATTGTTTTTTTATGGTGGTTGATTTCTGTAATATCATTGGAGAGAAAAGGATTGATTGTGGTTTGCTTTTCAAAAGTGGTTGGTTGAATGCTTCAAGGTTTTCTAGTTTGAGAGTTGTGGTTAAACTTTGTTTTATAAGCATAGTTTTTGAAGCCCATTGGTTATGCAAAGAACTTGAAAATAACATGAGTATCATTGTTATATGAAGAATGTTTTATTAGCATTGTTGTTGAAGCCCATTGGTTATGCAAAGAACTTGAACTTGAGAAGAACATGAGTATCATTGTTATGTGAAGAATGTTTTATTAGCATTGTTGTTGAAGCCCATTGGTTATGCAAATAACTTGAACTTGAGAAGAACATGAGTATCATTGTTATGTGAGATTTATGGTTGAGCATTGTTTGAAACATTTGAGTTTGTTGATACATACAATGACTAGGGTTTTGTGAGAAAGAGTTGTCCCTTGAGATGAATGGTTGAGTTGAGTTGATTGTGCCTAGTCAAGTGATTGTGAGAAGTGATTGTTCAAGTTCCATAAAATAAACTATTCTATATTTTGATTTGAGCTAAGTTGAAGTTGAGAAAGAAATTGAGGATAGAACATATTGAGTCTCTACCAATTCTCTTTATGCTTCTATGATATTTCCTTGAGTTGAGAAATATTATGGATTTGAGTATAGAATATATTGAGTCTCTAACAATTCTCTTTATGCTTCTATGAGATTGATTTGAGTTGAGATCATTGTGGATCATAGTTGTCATCCTTTGAAGAGTGTATTACCATTCATTTTTGAGTTCATATTTGAGCCTTACCTTCATAAGATTTGTGGATGAGATTTGAGTACTACTTGAGTATGATTGATTGAGCCTTTGAGAAGGCTTTTGGGATAGATTTCTGGACAACTTTGTGGACAATTTTTGGGACAATTGTGGACAAGTTCTGTGTGAGCTTGTTGATCAAATTTGGATAAGTTCTATGTGAGCTTGTTGAGCAGATTTGGACAAGTTCTGTGTGAGCTTGTTGAGTAGATTTGGACAAGTTTTGTGTGACCTTGTTGAGCAGATTTGGACAAGTTATGTGTGAGCTTGTTGAGCATATTTGAACAAGTTTTATGTGATATTGTTGAGTATATTTTTACAAGTTCTATGTGAGCTTGTTGAGCATATTTGGACAAGTTCTGTGTGAGCTTGTTGAGCAGATCAATGGATTGCCCACCTGAGCATATCAGTGTGTTCCCTAGCTGAGCAGATATATGTAGGCCTTCTACATAGAAATCTTAAGAGAAGGCACCCTCCTATAGGCTTATACATAGGCCAGATTTTTATTATAAAAGCATTGGAAATTTTTTGCTCGTACATGGTACACAACCTTATGAGATCTTCCTTTCATCCTTATTTCCTACTATAACAAAGGGAGCCTAAACCTTTTCTTGTTCCTAAAGAGCATCAAGTCGTCTAGGCCACATTGCCTTATAATCATTTTAGTATGTTAATGTAATTCATGACTAATTTTGCTCTATCCTCCTCTTAACCTATCTTGATTATTGGTTGTGTGTTTTGCTTGGTTGTTTTCACTAGCCACAGGTGACATTTTCATGTTTAATTTCCACTTGTTGTAATAAAACATTATGGGTCCCTTTTAATTCTTTGGTGCATCACCTCCATAGCTTAGGACTTTACATTTTTGCAAGCATTTAATTTATTTATTCTTTACTTTCATTGCAATTCATTCTTTGCTACCACTACCACTTGAACTCATCTTATGAAGGTCATTATGCATCAAGGAGTTATAATACAATGAGTATCTAGCCTCAATAAAACCATAGAGGTTGCCCTATAGGAGTTCCTTCCCTTCTAACCCATGGGTCTTCTTGTTATTTTACTCTATGTGAGGCACAAATGCCCTAGTCCCTAGGTGGGTGCATTCAAATATGTCAATAATTTATCTGGCATGCCCAGTAGGACTAGCTTCTATGTTTTTCCCACTGAAATCAAAGAAATTTTTATTATGATTCCAATGAAGGTCATAGCCTTTCAGCTTGAAGAGAAGCACCTAGATAATTCACCTAGCAACTTTGCTTGACGACTTCGATTTAAAAGATAGACTCTACAAAACTCATTTGATAAAATATATACCAAGATTTTTATGGGCACCTCTATCTCATTAGCTTTTTGAATCAAATTGTCCCCACCTAATGACTTTGTTCTTAGAGGAAAAACTTAGAGTTATATGAGTGAAAGGCATGTGACCAAAGTCTTTGTCAAAGCTAAATAATAAGATTTGGTACCATCTCTAAATTGGAGGTAAAATATGGACCAATGATGCAATAGGTCATCCATGGCCCATCAATCTCCCAAAAAAAATTGGCATTGGAATGATAGAGGTCCCCTAATACCTATAGTTACACTTGACACATGGGACCCAATTCTTGCCTCGATGCTCAAATATTTACCCTACTTCTTAGGAAAAGATGATGTCACTCTGATAGAACATTTGTAGCACCTAGTGAAACTATGCATTATATATTTTATTGAAAATTAAGATATGCCTTTAATGTTATTGGTGATTTATTTTTGAGGGAGATCTCATAAATGGTACCTTAGTCTTGGCCCATGATCAATTGAAAGCTAGGACCAATTAGCAAAGCTATTTGTAAATCAATTCAAAGAGAAAGCAAATGTAGCACCCCTCCTAGATCAACTTATGACTATAAAGAGGGTACCTATAGAGACTAGACAATTTTAACATTCAATTCCACAAGACTTGGTAAAGGATCCCTAAGGAGATCCAATCACCTTTGGGTATGGCATTCATTTACTTTATGAAAGCTTTCAATTTTGACATTGCCATGATGGTCAAGTATAAGGGTGGGAGTTCACTATCGGAGGCCTATGGGATAGCCATCCAAGCTTAGAAAAACCTAATCCAAATAGGAAGGCTAGCTTTGACTGCCTCCATAATTGTTTCCCTTCATTCAGCACCCCTAGCCTTACTCTCTGACCATACAACCCACCACTAGTTTGACTCATCATCCTGTATACCAAGAGAAAAACCAAGCTTCCTCTCCCCTAGATGCTAAGATGAATGAAATACTCAAAACTATAAGGACCCTCACTAATTATATCATAGTCATCAAAAGGTAATCTAACATCCAAATTTTTCCCTACCAAAGTTATCCAAATCCTTCCTTCCAACAGAGAAACTCGAGCTTTCAATCACCCTTAGCTGGATATCATAAGCCTCCAATTTTGGCTAGTAAGAATCATGGTCATCCATAGGCCTTGACTCAATAAATAGTGCCCATATTATTTCTAGCCTATCATGTGCCTATAAGCTCAGCTAGGGACTTGGTTGCCACCTAGAATAATTATGTTAAAGATCCTAATGGCTAGTACTATCTCATTCCTAGCTATCCTCTCTCCAACTATTTTGTTAGAATGAAAACTTGGGACAATGGTACTTCCTCTTTCAACCATAAAGATACATATTCTTCTCAATAAAAAGTCTCAATTTCAATTCAAGAACTTTTCACTCAGTCTTTGACCACACCATTAGTAGTCAACTTGTCAACCTCAGTGCAAAAATTTATTACTTGGGATGAAATAGAATTATATGTTGTATCAAATGAAGTAGCCCCCTGAGATAGGAGGTTGTTATCCTAATTGAGGTATCATACACAACCAATAATAAGGGTTGTTGAAGAATAGGTAACATCTAGCTTGATTAAGGCCAAACCTAAAATGAGGGAAGCAAACAATTGAAGGACCTTTTAGGGTAAGTTAAACTAGTAAATCAAGGTTGAGTGGTCACAATAATAATAAGAGTTACCTCTGAACCACCAAGATAGTCTATTGTGACTCTGTCTAGGTCACCTCTAATGATATAGATAATATGGATCCTATAATGTCAACCATTCAAAGAGCTCCTCCTATTGGAACCTTCAATGTGGTGGAGCACATAAGGAATTCTATTGTGGTCATACCTCTTTTGGAGGTCCTCTCTATTCTAGAGTATATGAAGAACTTAGAAGAGGCCTTAAATAGGTAGAAGGAGCTACGAATACAGGTAATGCCCATTGTAACACCCTAAAAATGATGCAGTCAATTTATCATAAGGTTAAAAATCCAAAATTTACCTCAAAACCACATTTTAAATAGCTTGCCTCGATTTTCGCACCACAAATAGGCTTTGTTTTGACCGTTGGATGATATCATCATCGATTTGATGATATCATCCCTAATTGAATGAAATCGTCTAGAGTCGAACATCTAGACGATTTCATCTAAAACAAAAATTTGCAAGAATAGAAGCGCAATCAAATTAGTTCCAACCTCCTGGCTTATCTGGGCATAAGTGCGTTGGGGCTGTTAACTATCCTCCCATTGGATATCTCCCAGATTGGGATGAATCCCAACCCTCTAACTTCTTCCTAGCCCTATAAAACCCATGCTTTGCTAATGCAATCCCCCTGGCTGATCAAGTACCTGCAACCCAAATCCTACTAGTTTCAAGAGCATCCCAGGCACTATCATTTTCATAGTTTTTATCAGCTCACTTGCAGGTTTTTCACTGTGCATCAGTCAGAAGAAGCTCGGATCATCTCAGACGATCTCGTCCCGATTGCAGATGATCCTGTGCTGATTGGAGGTGATCTTGCTGGATTAGAGACGATCCTGTTTGTAGCCCTCTTGGGGGTAATTACGATCTATAGTTTGCATTTTCTCCCCTTTTCTTTAGTTAAATTGCATTAGATTAGTTTATTATTTATAATGCATCTGGTGTTCACCTCATGTTGTCAATAGGTAACAATTTGTTATCCCTTTTCCTGTTAGTATAAGTCATTATTCTCGATTAAATCTAAAAATCCATTTCTAAGTCATCAAAAACATTCATTTACATACTGTTAAATATATTCTACTATATTTTGCGATATTTCTCTGTGTTTTGGCATCAACTTGTGCAGTTGCAGGTTTTAGACGAAATCGTTAGACGATTTTGCCTGATTTTAGACGATATCGTCCGATTTCGGATGATCCTACACAATTGCAGATGATTTTGTCGAATTGCAGGTGATTACAACAAATTGTAGACGTTTTGGACTGCTTCAAAAGTAGAACCTTCATCAGACATCTAGAACTGAGTAAGTCATTTCCAATTTCTTTAAAATACTCTGTTAGTTGCATTTAATTATCTCTTTGTTTGTTGTCTTCATATAAATTGCAAAAATCGCATATAGAATAGTTTAGTTTCATTCTGGCCAACCTAGGTGATTGAAATTAAAATGAATTCATCAAACACATCTTCAACCTAGGCTCGAAAGCTACCACAAAATGCTTCCTGGTGAACCCACCATCCATCGACAAATCACCAAAGAGGACACGACTCAAGTGTCTCTCTCGTCCGAGGTGTAGCTTTACCATTTTCCCATTCCCTCTGAGGCGTGGATCCATTAGCCTAGAGGAAAGGAGTGCAAAAATTTTAAGCCTACATTCTTTGGTGAACCCGACGTGAAACACATTAATACCCTTTTGAAAACAAATCCTAAAAAAAAAAAAAAAGAGAACTTAAAATTTTAAGTCACCTGATCTATCAATCCATTAGATGGTAGATTACAATAGAAGACGTGGTGTTTTGATTAATGTTGGTGTTCAACTAGCAACCATAGAAATTTCTACCCTAGTTAGAGGTCCTAGATTTAGATCTCAAGCACATTGGAATGAATTGGATAGAAGGTTAACTATTATTGAGTCCAGAGCACCCGAACTTAGACAAATCAAGAGGTTTGACTTAGATAGAATCTTGGATTTCGATAATTTATCCTTCTACCATGAGCTTCAGAGGGCTTGCCATAGATGGCTAGCAGATAAACGAGCGCTCATTTCCTCTGATTTATACACTTTTGAAGATTATATTGAAAATGTTGTTGTAGTACACAAATTTCTATCACGTATAGAAGACCAAGAGGTTGTTTTGACTGATAGAAGAAGATTCAATAGAGTTCCTAGAGCTGTCTTATACCGAGAATATTGTCACGAACTCTATTTTTATGTGCCTAATTCTGAAGTTGATCATATCACTATAGCACACTTTGTCCAATTTCTGAAAAACAACTTTCAATTTGAAGAAGAGCATTACATGACACCTGATGAACTTGAACCTGTCAATGATATTTACAAGTTATTTCTGGAGAACTAAGTCATAATACTTATATTATAATATTGTGTATTTCCTGTTTTCTTTTAATTTTTGCTAAGTAAAACTATAAAAATCTAAATCTAAAAATTTAAATATATATATATATATATATATATTATATTAATTAGGTATATATATAAAATATATACCCCTTAAATTCCACTGCATTTATATATATAAGAACATATATATTTGCTAAAACCCAAATCTACCATAATGCCTAAACTAAGGAGTGGTAAACAAATAGATGATGAGTGGGCAGAGCGACCACCTACTCAAAATCCCCCTCTTGAAGAACAAGATCAGGAGGAAGTTGCTCAGGACCACCATGATGGGAGTCCTGCTGAAGAATATGAACAAGAAGTTGATAGGGAAGATGAAACTGGATCACCTAGAGTGACTTCAGAAGGAAATGTTAATTTTAAATCTATGGAACACCTTCTAAAATTTGTAAAAAATAACCTTGAGGGGTTTACTCTAGCAGCACTAGCAGATAAATATGGAATTAGTGAGACACAGGCAACTTTAGAGAATGTATTTCAAATGCATACAAACCCTCTTTCATTTATAGATCAAGAAAGTGACCAGGTAGGGCCATCAAATGCAAATATGGCATCTTTGATTCAAAACATACAACAACAACAAACAACTCAACATTCTAAAGTTCTTTTCAATAAACCAAAAACTAATCCACCACCTCAGAAACCATCATTTATTGCTCTATTTTCTCAAGCTATTAATCAACAAATTTCAAATCAGCAGAAACCTAAACCAAAACCAAATGTCAACTATCAACAGCAAAAATTTCAACAGAATATTGTCCCATATCCACTTCACAACACTCTTCCTGGTAATACTTTGCACAATAGTAACCTAGCATCAAATCCTTATGTTACACCATCTTACACTCAAAGATCCAACACTATTATGCAACCAAACCAACATGGTGGACAATCCAACAATCTTGAAACCATAGTGAAACAATTAGTTTCCCGCATGGACCAGATAGACCCCTACCGTCCCTCGTATAACTATCGAGAGATGTGTAGTCAACCTTTGGATCCCATAGTTGTTGCCCAACCTTATCCAAAGCATTTTCCTATGCCTGTTCTCCCTATATATAAAGGAACTGAAGACCCCATAGAGCATCTTCGTATGTTTAGAATAGCATGTCATGATATATCTCATGATGATTTGCTATTGCTAAAGATGTTCCCAAAAATCTTGGGAGGCATGGCATTGGAATGGTATTATCAGTTGCCTACCAATTATTTGAGAAATTTTGAAGAAACAACTGAATCATTTGTCCACCAATTTAGTGCCTACATAGAGAGGCATGTGACAATTAAGGATTTGTACAACTTGAAGTAGGGCAAATATGAATGCTTTGCCGATTTCCTAGCAATATGGAGATAGTTACTAGGGAAATTACACTTTGCATTACCCCATAGGGAGATGTTGGACATTTTTATTAATAACTTGCAAGAACAATTGTCCTATGAGCTTTCAACTGCTACCTTGACAACCTTCGATCAGGCTATAGATTTAGCATGAAGAGTTGAAGATGCCCTCATTAGAAGAGGCCAATTTAAGAAGAAGGACGATGATAAGACATCTAAAAATCAATATAAGAATAAACAGGTTGTGGGTGATGGAGTCACCGACAGTAGAAATATTGCAAATATTAATGCTGCAAAAACCACAGAGAAGTTTGTATTGAAGGTTCTTGATAGACCTCCAAGAGAATTTACTAGGTTAAACCAACCTTTATCCACTATCTTGCCACAATTATTAGAACGAGGTTTAATACAATTACCTAATATTCGGGAACCTGATACAACCATACCTGGATACAGAGCAGACCTACATTGTGATTTCCATAGAGGACCTGGACATTCAACAAATTCTTGCAAGAGATTAAAACATAAAATACAAGATTTGATTGATAATAACGAAATGGAAGTACAAAGTTTCCAACCAAAACAAAATGCTCCAAACAATGCTCAAAAAGATACACAACAAAATCAGAATCAGAATGCAAATCAAACATTAGATATTTTTCAACATCCTTTACCTAAACACGGTAAAGAAGTGGCTAATCAAGCCGAACATCATAATGTTCCCCATCCAACTCGATATGTGGGAACCATTAGTGGACATGTACCTTCTCATGACCTTAAGATATTTGGGACAACATTATCTGTGGTCACAACTAGACCTATACACAACATTCAAACATCATATCCAAATGACACAGATTGTGAAATAGAAAGTGACCTGGATATTACATCCGATCAATCGAATAGCTCTGAAGATGAGTCAGAACCTATTCTCCCTATCACAGCTCATATGGTTCCAGAGGAACCATTTCCAAGAAGGATCACAACATGACCATCCTCAAAACAAATCCTCCCTAATGAGCAAGCCATGAATGCTAGACCATGACCCATTCATCATGCACACAATAATATTGTGGGTACCATCGGAGCCGTTACTAGACAACAGGCCCAAAATTCTCAACAAGATCAAAATCATAATGATAAATCAGCCCCATTTGTTTTGAAGGTTCCTAGTAAAGGAAATAATGCATCAAATGCTCAACCTAAACCCCCTTATGATATCAATGAACAACTTTCTAATATTACAACAAGGATTTCCCTCTTAGACCTTCTAAGATCATCTCCCACACATAGGGAAGAATTAATGCATACATTAAGTCAAATGATGGTACCACAAGACATACTACCTGAAGCCATGGCAAATACCATTGTGCCCCATGAAGTTGTCTGTATTGACTTTCGAGATAAAGACATTCCACTTCATAGTTTACATAAAGACAATCCCTTGTACATTACTGCATTAATCGGAGATGTAGCTGTCAAAAGAGTTTTGATTGATAATGGTTCATCCCTAAATATTTGTACTTTTGACTTTTACCAGAGATTTGGATTTAGAAGTGATGAGATGAAGAGAACAGATATGATCATAAAAGCCTTTAATGATGAAACACAAGAAACATGTGGAGTTATTACAATCCCATTGCAAGTTGGTCCAAGAACTTTGGATACGACCGTATTTATTGTACATTGCCCTGCATCGTACAATATACTTTTGGGTCACCCTTGGATCAATGCAATGTGAGTTGTACCCTCTACCTTACACCAATGTGTCAAATTCAAATTCAAGAATCAGTTGGTCACCATTCATGGTGATCCCAGACCATTTGATATGTGTGCCTTGGCAGAACCAATTGGGATTCAATTTTGCCCCGCATTGTTTTCTACTCATCCTAATTCTGCCTTTCCCTCTAAACGTGTGAAACTCACACCAAAAATATTATCTCCTCCATCTACACCAATTACATCCCCATATCCTCAACCTTCTCCTAAGGAGTCTCCACCAAAATCTACATTTAATACTAATCCCACAATAACTTCTCCTTGTTCTATCCCTACACCATCTGAATCCACAATAAATCCATCTACTACAACCTCTATTCCATCCACATCTACTAAATTTATATTTTTTGCATCTAAAGCCATAGAAGAGGCTCCTTCTACTTCATATGCTTTGTTTGATGAGCTATTACCTGATTTGTCTAAAATTCTCATAACATCAGAAGAAACACCTTTTTCCATGCAATATTCCCTTGCCTTAAACAAATTACCATCGTCTCCTCGTACTTTGGGCTTGCCACAACCTATGGGAAGTATTTACCAAGTCGGGAGTTGTGCCTTCATTTATAAGGGATATGATTGGGGTAGAATACCTAGAAATATTAAAACTAATTATGATGGATATGCTCAATGTTATTTCACCGATAAATATATTAAAGCTAAACCTATAATGCTTAAACTAGGATATGAAGGGAAAGGTTTGGGACCTTTCCAGAATGGCATGAAGGAACCTCTTGAGGTCGAAGCATGGCCTGCCCGATGCGGTATAGGCCTATTTTCTAGTAAGTGTCAGCCATTCCCATTTGAGGGTGATGATCACTTAATACCCTATCAAGATTATTTAGACGAACAAGAGATCCTTAAGTCTATGGGTAAGTTATTTTCTTGTAATATGTTGTCTATAGCTTACCCCGAAATGATTGTTGAGCTGGACGAACAATTAGAGGGTGACATTTTCCATGATATTTCCATTGAAGAATTATTGCATAATGGCTTTTATTTCGATGGGTCTATACCACCTATAGCTCATCTTGAGGCCACCACCCCTCAAGAAGAATTATCTAAGTTGACCTTAGAAGAATTACAAGAATTGGGTGTATCACCCGCCCCTCCCAATTTTGAAAGAGACTTACATATGGAAGTGGAAAGTGTCATAAAAGTTAATATTGGAACAGAAGAGAATTCTCACATAGTCAACATTGGATCAGAATTAAATGAAGAAAAACAAAACAAATACACTGCATTTCTTACAGAATATAGTGATGTCTTTGCTTGGACATACGCAGATATGCCTGGTTTAGACTCTTCCGTAGTTATGCATCATCTAGTAGTACGACCGGATGCGAGACCAGTTAAGAAAAAACTTAGAAAAATGCATCCTAAGGTTGCCCTACTAGTCAAAGGTGAGTTAGAAAAACTCCTAAATGTTACATTTATTCAAGCCATTGATTATGCTGATTGGATTTCTAATGTTGTCCTTGTAACTAAAAAAGAAGCAACCAAGATTAGGGTTTGTACAGACTTTAGAGACATTAATGTTGCATGCCCTAAAGATGATTTCCCTCTTCCTAATATGGATCAGATCATTGATTTTACTATCGAAAGTGGGATGCTATCCCTTATGGATGGATTCTCAGGTTATAATCAGATCAGGATAGCTCCTGACGACCAAGCTAAAACAACCTTTATTACCCCTTGGGGAACCTTTTGTTGGAAAGTAATGCCATTCGGATTGAAGAATGCAGGTGCAACCTATCAACGGGCTATGACTTACATTTTTCATGATATGATGTATGATATTCTGCATGATTATGTGGATGATATTATAGCCCGTTCTGCTAAAGAAGATGAGCATTTAGATGATTTGAGAAAAGTGTTTGATCGGTTAAGAGAATACCATATCCGTTTAAACCCAACAAAATGTATATTTGGAGTTAAGTCAGGTAAACTATTGGGGGTTATTGTTTCTTTGTGTGGCATAGAAATTGACCCTCTCAAAATTTAGGCTATCATTGATATGCTAGCTCCTAAAAACATATCTGAGTTACGAAGTTTACAAGGTAAACTTCAATCTATCCGTCGCTTCATTGATAAGCTGGCGGACAAAACTAGACCTTTTCTCAAATTACTTAAGAAAAATACTTTCTTTCAATGGGATGATGAATGTAAAGAAGCCTTTGAACAAATAAAACAATATATTTTAAGTCCTCCTATGCTGGCCCCTCCCAAAACTGATCGCCCATTCATCTTATACATTTTTGCTTCAGAATTTGCCTTAGGAGCTATGTTAGCTCAACTTGATGATGAGAAGAAAGAACGAGCCAATTATTATATTAGTAGAACATTAATAAGTTATGAAACTCGTTATACATCACTAGAAAAGTTATGTTTGGCGGTCATATTTTCTATGCAAAAATTGTGCCATTATATGCTTAGTCAAAAGACATATGTCATTGCCAAATTTGATCCCTTGAGGTATCTCATGAGCCGACCTTATCTATCCGGTCGCACAACTAAGTGGGTTCTCACTCTGAGTGAGTTTGAACTCACATTTATAGGTCAAAAATCCATTAAGGGTCAAATCATAGTAGACCAATTAGTTGTTGCACCCTTAGAAGCCACTCATCCCCTCATCATTGAGTTTCTTGATGAATGCCTCAATCTAGAGGAAGATCATTCTGAACAATGGTCTTTATATTTTGATGGAGCCCGATGTATGAGTGGGGCTAGTGTGGGTATCATCCTAATATCCCCCCAGAAGCACCTAATACCTTTATCATTTAAGTTAACATTTGCTTGCACTAATAACACTACCGAATATGAGGCTCTAATCCTTGGATTGTGGGCCACCTTAGCACTAAAAATTAAAGACTTATTAGTTTTTGATGATTCTCAACTGGTAATAAATCAAATTAACGATGTTTACCAGACCCGAGATGATAAATTGTGCCCATATAAATCCTATGTATTACAGTTGATATCCTTATTTGATAAGGTCACCTTAGAAGCTATTCCTAGGACTAGTAATCATGTTGTTGATGCTATGGCTGCAGCCACTTACTTATTGCCCCTGGAGTTGGATGATGAGTATGCTACTATCATTATTCATCGACTCTAAGAACCTTCTTTTATAAAATCTTGTTTAGAGCCATTGGATGTATTTCTAATAAATGAAATTACCCCTAAACCATGGTATATCGACATCCTCAATTTTCTCCAGAAGGGAACCTTCCCTGAAGGTTTTAATAGGAACCAACATCGATTATTACATAAATGAGTTGTTCACTTCATGATAGTTGGCAATACTTTGTATAGGAGATCCTTTGAAGGTATCCTATTAAGATGTTTAAATCTAGAAGAGTCTAGAAAATCTTTAAGTAAAGCCCGTGATAGATCTTGTGGAGGATGCTTTAGTGGTAGTGCCATTGCTAAGAAGCTCCTTAGAATTGTTGGCAATTTTGGGTTTGAGATCCTAGCTTCTTGTCTATGAGTTTTCATTGATGTCAAAAGGAAATGACATTAATTTTAAGAGGATGTGTTGGCTTCAAAGGTGGAAGATTCCAAGAGAATATTTTTAAGAGAATCCGAAGAGATTCCATTGGCAATGGTTTTTATTTTTTTTTGAAAAAAATTGAAAAAACTTGTATTAAAACAAAGATCAATTACAATTGGGATCAGACACATCCCAGCCGAGCACAAGATTACAAGGCACAAAAACGTGACACTATTCACCTCAGACCGCAAAAATTCAACAAGTCACAAAATCGTGACATGTCGCAATATCGCTACAACACTCCTTCCTTGGCCGCTCCGAAACAACATGTCACGAAATCGTGACATGTCATAAAATCACGGTAGCTATCCTTCCTTGGCCGTGACGGTGTCGTGAAATCACGACATGTCACGATATCGCGACATGTCGCGATATCGCGATAACAAACCTTCTTTGGCCGCGACAGAGAAACATGTCGCGATATCACGACATGTCACGATATCGTGACAACAAACCTTCCTTGGACGCGACAGAGCAACATGTTGCGAAATCGTGACACCACTCCTCCCTTGGCCGCAACGGAGCAACATGTCATGAAATTGTGACAACTTTCCTCCCTTGGCCGCGATGGCGCAACATGTCGTGATATCGTGACAACTTTCCTCCAGTGGCCGCAACGGCGCATCAAGTCACAAAATCGTGACAACTTTCCTCTCGAGGCCGCGACGGTGCAACATGTCGTGATATCACGACAACTTTCCTCCTGAGACTGCGACAGCGCAACAAGTAACGATATCACGACAACTTTCTAGCGATGACCACAACGACGCAACATGTTGCAAAATCATGACAACTTTCCACCAGGGGCCACGACGGTGCAACATGTCATGAAATCATGACAACTTTCCAACGACGGCCGCAACGGTGCAACTTGTCGCAAAATCGTGACAACTTTCCTCCAGGGGCCACGACGGCGCAACATGTCACGAAATCGTGACAACTTTCCAACGGTGACCGCGACGGCGCAACATGTCGTGATATCGTGACAACTTTCCTTCAGCGACAGCGATAGTGCAACATGTCGCGATATCGTGACAACTTTTCTCCAGCGCCCACGATGTCGCAACATGTCGCAAAATCGTGACAATTTTCCTCCAGCGGCCGCGACGGTGCAACAAGTCGTGATATCACGACAGCTATCCTCCAGCACCCGTGACATCGCAACATGTCATGATATCGCGACAACTTTCCTCTAGCGGCCACGATGGCGCAACATGTCATGATATCGCGACAGCTTTCCTCCAGCGCCCACGACGTCGCACCATGTCGCGATATCGCGACAAAAATAGGTCGCGATATCACGAAAAAAAACACCCTTAGCTTTTTCTTTGATCATTGTCTCAGGGATCTTTCAAGACCCTGCCTAATCACCTCATCCTCAATAGGCATGTCACTATGCAGCTGCACCCCTACCTCTTTCTCAACACCCATCTTAGCCAAGAAATCTGCCGCTTTGTTGAAATTTCTACTCACATAAACTGGAATCACATCATCTAATTCCCTCCATAATTCCTTGATTTGGGAGACCAAAATCCTCAACCTCCATGCTCTCAAAGCAAAGTTCCTCATGTAGTCTAGAGCTCCAACCAGTATTTGAGAGTCAGATTCAAGAATTATCCTCCTGTGGCCCTAAGTAACTGCCCAAATAGACGTAGATTTGATAGCAATGGCTTCAGATTCATTGTTTGTGGCTCTTCCCAAGCCTTGCAGTTCCCAATAGAGCACTGATCCCTCATGATTTTGATAGACCACGCCAATGTCGGCACTACCCGAATTACCCTTTGCAGCTCCATCAGTATTGATTTTAATCCAACCTTCTAGGGGAGGTTTCCAACTAGCTCTGTCCTGTCCCTCTTGCTTTTCAACTCCCTCTTCCAGTGGCCCAGAACCAACCTGAGTTTCCTCTTTAGCATGGACGACAATTGTTTCTGTGACTTTACTCCAAATGACCTGCCAAACTCCATCAAGCGAGGAAAAAGTCTCTCTAAAAATTTGAGCATTTCTCTCCAACCACACTTGCCACAAAATGAAGTAAAAGCCAAGCTCCCAACCAATTCGAAGAGCTTTAGATTTAAATCTACCCCTCTTCCATATTTCCCATATATTGGTCCGATTCAAATCATCGTTAATCTAGATTTTATAGTGAGAGAACCATTGTTTCCAAATCTGACGCGTGAAGGGGCAGTCAAACATCAGGTGATCGGTTGTTTCCTCGTTCTTGTGGCATAAAACACATTGAGATGGACCGATGATTCCTCTACACCTGAGATTGTCAAAAGTGAGAATTCCATTGTGCATAAACTGCCAGGCAAAAAAGTTCACTTTCGGCCAGCCCTTGGAGTGCCAAATATTTCTCCAATCCTCAACCAAAAAAGAATGGGGGGGAGGCTCAAGGAGGATCATGTCATATCCGTCCTTCACTGTATATACACCAAGGCTCCCATAGCCCCAAGCTAAATCATCCTCCTCGTCTCTCCCTGTGAGAAACCTTTCGGTCAAGATTTTGGTCAAGATGGGTGCCAACTCCGGAGGGATTGGAATTGGCCACTCCTCCAACCTCTTAAACTTCTTAAACTTATACTCCCCTAGCTGAGTAGTGTTGAAATAACTTTCAATTTGGACCCAACCCTTGGATTCTATGGCAGATTTTATTGGAAGTAACTCGAGGAATTCAACAATGATGGGTGGAAACTGATCCCATGAATCGGTCCAGAAACAGGCCTTCTCCCCTCTCCCCACTTTCCATAATAGTTGGTCTTTAATAACCTTAGATCCTAGCTTGAGATCCTGCCACACCAAGGATCTCAATCCATCCAAAGGGAAACGGCCCACCTCATTAGGGTGGACATGACCCAAGTATTTACTAGTTAGGACTCTACTGAATAAGGAAGTTGGCTAGGAAATCCACCTCCAGTACAGCTTTCTAGCCAAAGCTTTATTATTTAACCTAGATCCTCTCAGTCCCAGCCCACCTTTTACCTTGGGCTGGGTTACTTTATCCCAGCCCACTAAGGCCCACTTTCTCTCTCCCTTTGCTCCTTCCCACAAGAACTTTCTAGCCATCCTGTCCAACTCTTTCCATATTGTAAGCGGGGCAGCCAAGATAGAAAATTTGTAGATAGGCATAGCTTGAATGACTGATTGTAAGAACGTTAATCTACCACCATAACTTAACCACTTGTGAGACCAGTGATTAATTTTGTCCTTGATACACTCAATAAAATTCCTCCATGTGTCTAATTTTAGCTTCTTAAAGTGCAAGGGGATCCCCAAGTAAACCACAGGGAGAGAAGTCCTAGTGAATCCCACAATTTCTAAAATTCTGTTCTAAAGCCTTTGCTCTAGATTAAAAAAGACCACTTTGGATTTCTTGTCATTAATGACCTGTTGAGTAGCCCTGAGATAGACATTAATAGTATCCCTAATCGATCTTGCTTCCCTGAAGCTGGCCACTCTCATCAAACCAGTGTCATCCACAAACTGCAGGTGCATTAGAACTTCATCCCCCACCCTAACACCCAATAATTTGCCTTGCTATCTTCTCCTCAAAAAGAGTCTGCCAAGACCTTCAGCCAAAATGAGAAACAGATAAGGGGAACAAGGATCCCCCTGGTGAATACCCCGAGAGGCTCCAAAAGGTTGCGAAGGAAGGCCCTTGATTAGAATAGAGTAAGTCAAGGAAGAGACACAGCTCATGACCCACTCTATCCAGTCCTGTGAGAAACCAAAGGCAGCCATCATTTTGGCCAGGAAACTCCATTCAACCTTGTCATAAGCCTTCGACATGTCCAGTTTTATGAACATCCCTTTATTCCCAGAAGTGTGCATTGAATGTATTGCTTCCTGGGCCAGAACCACCCCATCCAGAATCTACCGACCCTCAACAAAACCCCCTTGCTCAGAGGAGATAATGTTGTGAAGAAGAGGTTTTAGGCACTCAGCCATTACCTTTGTGATTATTTTATATAGCACATTACATAAGGCAATAGGCCTATAATCTAAAATATGAACCCCCTCCTCCCCTTTTGGAATTAAGGTAATGAAAGTGTGGTTTATAGCTTTAAGCATTCTCTTATTTTCTCTGGATTCCTCAACAGCAGCCCTAACATCTTCCTCTAAGTAGTCCCAGAAAGCCTGAAAAATTTCAATTTGGAAACCGTCGGGACCAGGAGTTTTACCAGTACTCATTCCAAAGACCACAGCCTTCAATTCATCTCTATCAATGGGTTTGAGGAGGGCCTGATTTTCATCCTTAGAAATTATAGCAGGAATTCCAGAATTAACTTCATTTTGGGCCTCTACATCTTGAACCACACTTTCCTTAAAAGGCTTTGAGAAATAATCCATAGCATGGGAATGTATACCTGGAAGAGTATCAAAGGAATGACCGTTCTCATCTTGAAGGGCCTCCATTTTATTCATCTGCCTTCGAGCACAAGCATTCTGATGAAATAATTTTGTATTTTTGTACCCTTCCAATAACCAGGTGGTTCTTGCTCTCTGCCTCCAATAGGTCTCCTGGTTGTCAATGTCCTCCACCGTTGTACGTAAGGCATCATCCTCAGCTTTGAGCTAGTCTGTAATTACTCCTCTGAATTGTTTCTGGACCTCATCCCATCGGGCCACCAACGGAGCTCTTTGGGCCTGGAAGTCAGTTTTATTAGAACGCCTCCAATATTTCAACTGAGTTTTGACATATTGAAGTTGTTTATGGATTCTGAACATTGCTCTCCCATAAGCTGGGCGGCTTTCTTCCCACCACTGAGGGATTTTCTCCTGAAGTTCTTCTTTATGAAGCTAGAAATTCTCAAATCTGAAAGGTTTGTGATGGTGTCCCAACCTAGTCCCGCCTTCCAACAGAATAGGACAGTGATCAAAAACAGGTCCTGCTAAAATCTAAAAATTGACATTCCATTTTACAAACGCCTCCTCTGAAAGCAAAAAGCGGTCGGCAATGGTTTTTATTAAAACCAATGGAGGTTCTCTTTATTATTTATTTAATTATTATTTAAAACCCTTCAAGGTTTTAATTAATTAATTATTTAATTAATTAAGGGAGAAATTATTTTTAATTTATTAAAAATACTTTAAGGGTTTTTAAACCCTTTAGAAAGCAAATTTCGATTAAATTCAAAATTACTTTTCTTTGCAGCCAACGTGTTCTAAAGTCCACGTATGGACTATAAATATGAGAAGGTTCCTAAGGTTAAACCCACTTGGAAAATCGAAGGCAATTAATTGGTTTGGCTGCGATCGAATGTTCTATTTACGCTGCGAAAGAGGAGAGCTCGTGGTTTGAAAATCTTTCGGAAAGCTTGATCGTTTATGTGGAAGGAAGTCCGTCTTGGACTTCGTAAGCCCCTTGTGGGCTAGTGGCAGTGAAGGCTGCATTTGGGCCTTGCGTAGGCGGAGGTCTGCATTTCGATCCCCACGGAGGGAGTTGTGCATGGATTAGTCACGTTTTTATTAAAACATGTTTTGTGCCACGAATTTAGGATTCTTCAAGGGCAGCCATTATAAGGTGTGATTATTTTCTTGATATGATTTTTGGCATTGTTTAGCATTATTTAAAAGAAATAGGAGAAATAAGGGGATATTTCTTTGGTTGTATTTTTGAGATTAGTCTTTTGCTATGCTAAATTTAAAAATGGAGATATAAGGTGTAAGTTTTGGTTGTTGTGTTTTTGGCTTCTTTGGTGGTTGTTTTTAAAGAAGAGGAGCTAAAAGGTGTATTAAGGAAAGTTTTTATATATGCTCATTTATCTTGGTTCTAACCCTAACTTGGTTGGAAGTTTGAGGGTTGTGTGTGGTGACAGCTTTAAGGATCAATTTTCTTCTACTCCAAAAAGGTATGGGCACATTTTCCTTATGAGTATGATTGGTGTATGTTTTTTTGAAATAAGGTTGGAGTGAAAAGGTTTTCAACTAGGTTTCCTTTGGTTGGGTGTAAATCCTATTTTCTGGTTTGTTGAAGACTTCTTATGCATTGTTATCCTTGATGAGAGTTTTGGTGAATGCATAATTCTGGTTTGAGGTAGTGGAAGCATTGTGCACTAGGGTTTATGTTTGTGAGTCTTGCTACTTGCATTGAGTTGGTGGAACCCTTGGTTGGCTGTTTTGAGTTTGATGGTTGAGTTGCTTCCATAGAGGTTGTTTGATCAAGTTATTGCTTTACTTGATTCATGATATTGGGCTTACTCCATTGAGTTGATTTGAGCAAGTTATTCTTTGCATTTGGTGATATTGTGTTGGTGGCTGTTTTGTTCAAATATCTTTGGAGGGAAAAGGATTTCTACTTGTTTCCTTTTCTTGTGATGATTGGTTGAATGCTTCAAGGTTGATGTTGAGTTGAATGATGTTGGTTGACTAAACCTTGTTTGATGAGCATTGTTGTTGAAACCCTAATTGATGGTGAAAAGAACATGAGTATCATTGTTATGTGATTCTTTGCATAGTTGGCAATTGTTGGGGTTTCATGTTCTTGAAAGAAAACATTCTATCCTATCCATTTCAGATATTGAGTTGAGTTTTCAGATTTGAGATTGAGTTTGAGTTGAGTTGATTTGAGTTGAGTTTTGAGATTGGGATTTGAGTATAGAACATATTGAGTCTCTAACAATTCTCTTTATGCTTCTATGAGTTTGACAAATCACATTGGGTCTCTAACAATTCACTTTGTGATTTCCTACTAAGAAAGTTTTTCTTGGTGAGCTTGCTTGAGTTTTTGGACAGGTTCCGGTGGGGACTTGTGAGCGGTTTTGGACGAGTTTCGGTGGGGACTTGTGAGCAGTTTTGGACAGGTTTCGGTGGGGACTTGTGAGCAGATTTGGATAGGTCCTAGCAGAGGACTTGTGAGCTGAGTTTGATAGTTCTATCAGAGAACTTGAGGACAGAGGTGCATTGGTTCTATGAGAAGAACCTAAGGATAGTTGGCAAGTCTTTGAGAAGGCTTGTATGCAGAGGATTGATTTGTTCAAGAGTTGGACAGATCTGACAGACAGAGGAAGACTTGTACTAGACCGACTGACTGTGTTTGGTACAGGTTGCTGAGCTACTGTGGACGTGATCATAGAAGGCGAGAGGTCTCTTAGGCTAAGCATTGAGGACAGGAGGTCTTCGGTGGAAAGGAGTTCCACGTGCTTGGCAAGAGGTAGAGGCGGTTGATCTTCCGAGGGATCATTTCCGAGAGCGAGAGGGAAGGTATCTCCTTTGAGCGAGAGGCTCATAAATTCTGATTGGGGGAAGGTATCTCCTTTGGGCTGAGGCTCATAAACATTGTAATTGGGAAGGATTCCCAAAGAACTTTGAGATAACTTTTAGAGAAAAGTTTTGTGGACGTAGCCCGACCATTACGGGTGAACCACGTTAAAATTGGTGTCACTTTGTGGATGATATTGTGCATTGCTTTGATATTGCTTTGGGTATATTGCTTTACTTGTTTTGAGGTATAAAGAAAAAAGTGAAAAAAGGTCTTATACTGTTCACCCCCCCTCTTAGTATAAGCTTGTGTTCTTCAATTGGTATCAGAGCGGGTGCCTTCGAAAAGTTTAACAGCTTGAAGGAAAAGCTAGTAAAGAACACAATGGATCATTCAAGTAGCAATGCAACACCTATTCTTGATGGGTCAGATTTTGGTCTTTGGAGTGCAAGGATGAAGGTTCATCTAATGGCACTTGGTAATGAGGTATGGGAAGTGATTGAAGATGAGTACACTATTCATGTACATGGTCCTAATACTAAAGAAGAAAGGCTCCTACATCACAGCAATTCAAAAGCAATGAATGCAATCCTGAAAGGCTTACAGAAAGCAGATCTCACCAAAGTGATTCACTACAAGACAACTAGTGAAATGTGGAAACAATTGAAGGTGGTTCATACAGGTGATACAAATGTCAGAAAGGCCAAGTTGAGACACTTCAAAGGTATGTTTGAACAACTCAAGATGAATGATGATGAAAATATTAGTGACTACATGCTTCGTATGGATGAGGTTGTTAACTCCATGAAAGACTTAGGTCTTGAGCTTGCTGAAAATGATGTTTGTGATAAGATTTTAAGATCTCTTCCTAATAGATTTAGTGAAAATATTTCTGCTATTGAGGAAGCTAAAGATTTGGATAAGTTGAAAAAGGATGAGCTCCATAGTATACTTACAGCATTTGAGTTGAGAACTCAAGTGAAGGTTGATGTCAAGAAAGAGGCGACTTTCAAGGCTACCAAGAATTCCAAGGGTAAACAACTTCAAGATAGTGATGAGTCTTCTAGTGATGAAGAGGCATATTATAGCAAGAAAGGCAAGTTCTCTAGAAAGCACAAAAGTATGAAAAATATAAGATGTTTCAATTGTGGAAAGTTTGGTCATTATGCTACTGACTGTATTGTTCCCAAGAATGAAAGTGATGAAGATAAACAGGATTCTAAGAGCAAGGATTCTGAAAAGCACAAGCATCACAGGAAAAACAAAGATGAGCACAACAATCAAGGAAAGAGGTATTCTCACAAGCACAAGAAGAGTTTCTACCTAGACAAAGCAAGTAAGTGTTCTAGTAGTGATAGTGAAAGTTCTTCAAGTGATAATGAAAATGAGATGTTGTTCATATCAGAAAAAGAGGAAGAACCGAAACATAGATTCATTATCATGAAATGTCTTAGATGTGGAAATTTTGGTCACCTTGAGGATGATTGCACAAATAATGATTTGGTTTCTAGTATGTATGAGGATGCTTCAAAAAACTATAAGGAAGATGCATGTATGGTTTTTGAAAAGGGTAGCACCTCTAGTGATAAGAAATCTGAAAAAGGCTTTGATGATTCAAAAGACAATCAAATAAAGGATCTTGAAAGTGAACTTATTAGTGCTCTTAGTGCTTTGAAAAAGGAAAGAAAGAAGAATGCTAGACTCAAGGATAAGTTAGATGAATGTTGTATGGAGAGAGATGATCTTATAGAAAGTCTTGACTTCTCTATAGCTAAGACACAAGAACTCAAGGATGAGTTAGAGTCTAAGGTTCTTGAGTATAGTGAGTTAGAACAGAAAATGGCTTCTTTGAAAGAGGAAACTAAAGAGTACAAGGATAAGCTTTACAGGTTTCAAGATAGCTCCAAAAAGGTTAAGTCACTCATCAAAGGTCAAAGAAAGACAACAGATAAAAGCAGGCCTTGGTTTTGTTAAGCCACACAAGGAACAAGTTGGAGAGTCTAGTAAGAGACTCCAAAAGGAAGAGAGTTCTGATGAGGAAAGTATTTCAGAAAAGGAGTCCTTGAATGATAGATGCACAAAAATAGAAAACAGAATTCAGAATGAGAAGAAGAAGTTTTCAGGACCTAAGAGGTCAATTAAAGGAAAGTTTCAAGGTAGATGTTTTGCTTGTCACAGGTTTGGTCACATGGCTTCACATTGCATGGCTCAAGTGAAGAAGGTAAATGACAGTTTCAGAGGTGGTAATTTCTTTCAAGGGTATTGCTACTCTTGTAAACAGTTTGGGCATAAGGCAATTTTTTGCAAGGCTAATAACAGGAACAGGGTTAGTCCGAACAGGTGGATTCAAAGAACAGGTATGCCTAAAAGAAATAACATTGTTACTTGTTATAAGTGCAACAATGAAGGTCACACGACTAGACGAGTGTAGAGCTGAACTTCCAAGGTACGAGAACAGGAACAGTGGTATGAACAGGTCCAAGGATCAAGGCATGGATAAGAACAGGAATGATAACGAGAACAAGAACGATGTGAGCGAGGAACAGGAATATGGACAAGGAGAACAAGAGAAGACATGGTAAGGCAGCTATAGACACGATGATGATCGAGTGCCTATTGGGAGTTTTACTCCCACCCCAGAATTAAACAGGGGGAGGTGGGGGAGGGACTAAGCTAAGAGGCTCATTCTTAGTCCCAAGCCCCAAAGGTGACCCTTTGCCATTGATGACAAAGGGGGAGAGATATGAGTAAGGGGGAGAGCCTCAAGACAGGGGGAGTTGTTTATGTTGAGTTTGTGTTGTTGAGAAGCATGGTTTGCCATCAATGACAAAGGGGGAGATTGTTGGCAATTTTGGGTTTGAGATCCTAGCTTCTTGTCTATGAGTTGTCATTGATGTCAAAATGAAATGACATTAATGTTAAGAGGATGTGTTGGCTTCAAAGGTGGAAGATTCCAAGAGAATCTTTTTAAGAGAATCCGGAGAGATTCCATTGGCAATGGTTTTTATTAAAACCAATGGAGGTTCTCTTTATTATTTATTTAATTATTATTTAAAACCCTTCAAGGTTTTAATTAATTAATTATTTAATTAATTAAGGGAGAAATTATTTTTAATTTATTAAAAATACTTTAAGGGTTTTTAAACCCTTTAGAAAGCAAATTTCGATTAAATTCGAAATTACTTTTCTTTGCGACCGACGTGTTCTAAAGTCCACGTATGGACTATAAATATGAGAAGGTTCCTAAGGTTAAACCCACTTGGAAAATCGAAGGCAATTAATTGGTTTGGCTGCGATCGAATGTTCTGTTTATGCTGCGAAAGAGGAGAGCTCGTGGTTTGAAAAGCTTTCGGAAAGCTTGACCGTTTATGTGGAAGGAAGTCCGTCTTGGACTTCGTAAGCCCCTTGTGGGCTAGTGGCAATGAAGGCTGCGTTTGGGCCTTGCGTAGGCGGAGGTCTGCGTTTCGATCCCCACGGAGGGAGCTGTGCATGGATTAGTCACGTTTTTATTAAAACGTGTTTTGTGCCGCGAATTTCGGATTCTTCAAGGGCAGCCATTATAAGGTGTGATTATTTTCTTGATATGATTTTTGGCATTGTTTAGCATTGTTTAAAAGACATAGGAGAAATAAGGGGATATTTCTTTGGTTGTATTTTTGAGATTAGTCTTTTGCTATGCTAAATTTAAAAATGGAGATATAAGGTGTAAGTTTTGGTTGTTGTGTTTTTGGCTTCTTTGGTGGTTGTTTTTAAAGAAGAGGAGCTAAAAGGTGTATTAAGGAAAGTTTTTATATATGCTCATTTATCTTGGTTCTAACCCTAACTTGGTTGGAAGTTTGAGGGTTGTGTGTGGTGACAACTTTAAGGATCAATTTTCTTCTACTCCAAAAAGGTATGGGCACATTTTCCTTATGAGTATGATTGGTGTATGTTTTTTTGAAATAAGGTTGGAGTGAAAAGGTTTTCAACTAGGTTTCCTTTGGTTGGGTGTAAATCCTATTTTCTGGTTTGTTGAAGACTTCTTATGCATTGTTATCCTTGATGAGAGTTTTGGTGAATGCATAATTCTGGTTTGAGGTAGTGGAAGCATTGTGCACTAGGGTTTATGTTTGTGAGTCTTGCTACTTGCATTGAGTTGGTGGAACCCTTGGTTGGCTGTTTTGAGTTTGATGGTTGAGTTGCTTCCATAGAGGTTGTTTGATCAAGTTATTGCTTTACTTGATTCATGATATTGGGCTTACTCCATTGAGTTGATTTGAGCAAGTTATTCTTTGCATTTGGTGATATTGTGTTGGTGGCTATTTTGTTCAAATATCTTTGGAGGGAAAAGGATTTCTACTTGTTTCCTTTTCTTGTGATGATTGGTTGAATGCTTCAAGGTTGATGTTGAGTTGAATGGTGTTGGTTGACTAAACCTTGTTTGATGAGCATTGTTGTTGAAACCCTAATTGATGGTGAAAAGAACATGAGTATCATTGTTATGTGATTCTTTGCATAGTTGGCAATTGTTGGGGTTTCATGTTCTTGAAAGAAAACATTCTATCCTATCCATTTCAGATATTGAGTTGAGTTTTCAGATTTGAGATTGAGATTGAGCTGAGTTGATTTGAGTTGAGTTTTGAGATTGGGATTTGAGTATAGAACATATTGAGTCTCTAACAATTCTCTTTATGCTTCTATGAGTTTGACAAATCACATTGGGTCTCTAACAATTCACTTTGTGATTTCCTACTAAGAAAGTTTTTCTTGGTGAGCTTGCTGAGTTTTTGGGAGCGGGTTCCGATGGGGACTTGTGAGCGGTTCTTTGGACGAGGTTCCGGTGGGGACTTGTGAGCAGTTTTTGGACAGGTTTCGGTGGGGACTTGTGAGCGAGTTTTGGACGGGTTTCGGTGGGGACTTGTGAGCAGATTTGGACGAGGTCCTAGAGAGAGGACTTGTGAGCTGAGTTTGATAGTTCTATCGAGAGAACTTGAGGACAGAGGTGCATTGGTTCTATGAGAAGAACCCGAGGACAGTTGGCAAGTATTTGAGAAGGCTTGTATGCAAGAGGATTGATTTGTTCAAGAGTTGGACAGATCTACGAGACAGAGGAAGACTTGTACTAGACCGACTGACTGTGTTTGGTACAGGTTGCTGAGCTACTATGGACGTGATCATAGAAGGCAGAGGTCTCTTAGGCTAAGCATTGAGGACAGGAGGTCTTCGATGGAAAGGAGTTCCACGTGCTTGGCAAGAGGTAGAGGCGAGTTGATCTTCTAGGGATCATTTCCGGAGCGAGAGGGAAGGTATCTCCTTTGAGTAGAGGCTCATAAATTTTGATTGGGGGAAGGTATCTCCTTTGGGCCGAGGCTCATAAACATTGTAATTGGGAAGGATTCCCAAAGAACTTTGAGATAACTTTTAGAGAAAAGTTTTGTGGACGTAGCCCGACCATTACGGGTGAACCACGTTAAAATTGGTGTCACTTTGTGGATGATATTGTGCATTGCTTTGATATTGCTTTGGGTATATTGCTTTACTGTTTTGAAGTATAAAGGAAAAAGTAAAAAGAGGTCTTATACTGTTCACCCCCCCCCTCTCAGTATAAGCTTGTGTTCTTCAAGAATAGGATACTTTTGGCCTACCATGGAGAAGGATGCCCATGATTATGTGTGCCATTGCGACAAGTGCCAGAAACATGCTGACCTTGTCCATGCTCCTGCACAAGAACTCCAAGCTATTTCATCCCCTTGGCCCTTTTCTAAATGGGGCTTAGACATTATTGGGAATATTAATCCCATATCATCCGATGGTCACAAATTCATCATAACTGCCATCGAGTATTTTACAAAGTGGGTAGAAGCTATGCCTTTAGCTTCTTGCATGGGAACTCAAGTTTCAAAATTTATTCTCAATCAAATCATTTGTAGGTTTGGAATTCTTGCAAATCTCATCTTAGATAATGGAACTTGTTTTAAAAATAAATATGTTAAGAAATTATGTCAAAAATATAAAATCCAACATCGTTGGTCCACTCCCTATTATCCTCAGGGTAATGGCCAAGCAGAAGCATCTAATAAAACCTTGATTAAAATCCTCAAAATATTGGTTAACAAATCAGGCCACGATTGGCACATGCAATTATACCCTACCTTGTGGGCCTATCGAACCAATGTTCGTACTCCCACGGGCACTTCTCCTTTTATTTTGGTGTACGATGTCGAAGTTATTTTTCCATTCGAGCTAGAAGTTCCTTCTTTGGCTCTGCTACTTCAGGACACTGAAGTAGGAGATGAATATCATGCTGGCAGATTTAGTCAACTGGAACTCCTAGATGAGAAGTGCATCAATGCTTTGGAACATCTTCGTGCCTATCAAAACAAGCTCAAACGAGCATATTCAAAGAAAGTTCATAATCAATCTTTTGAAGTTGGCGATCTAGTCTTAAAAGAAAATCAAAAGAACACTAATGCCACTAAAGATCATAAAGGTAAATTTCAGCCCAACTGGCTTGGACCATACATCATTACTGCTAAATTTGGATCGAGTGCATATCAATTGGCAACCTTAGATGGAAAAGATCTTAAGGGACCCATGAAAATTATGCATCTCAAATGATATTATGCTTAAATACAAAATCCCATCAATTGTATATAATTGTATATAATTTCCTCATTTCAAGCAATCCACATAACAATTCAAAATCAAACAAAAATAAAAAATCATTAAAACCATCAAAAACATGTTTTTATTTGCATTACCAGTTCCTAAAATTTTTGCAGTTATATTTTCCTTTATTTCAGATAAATTAGAAGTCATATTGAACCATGCACTTTTAATCTCACATAATAATTATTTTTGATCTTATTGCTATGATTATAAATCTCTCTTATATCGAAGTCCACTGTTGCATTAAATAACATTTTGAGTTTTGGGAACTGATCTTGTTATTTATTTGAACCAAGTCCACTTTTTACATATTAAAATGATTGTTGCAAATTCAAAAAATGATACTACACAGTAGTTGTGGTCTCCTGAGTGAAAAGTTTCCCCTGCTATCCTATCATGCACATGGTCTAGAATCTTTGAAAATTGGCAAAAGGACAAGCTCACCCCTACCCGAAATAAAAATCCCTTGCTCCACATCTAAGCTGAGCAAGTATCCCTAGACTAGGAAGAAAAGAAGAAAATCATAAAAAGCATGAAAAGAAAGAAAAGAGAAATGTTCAAAATCCAAGAAAATGCAGAAATCCAAAAAAATCAAAAGATCATAGAAAAAGTCAAGAAAAATTAGAAAGAGAAGAATCAAAAAGAGAAAGAAAAGAGAACAAGAAAAGCAATAAAATTTCCCCCCTACCCTTTGAAATAAAAGAAGGGTGAATGAGCTTGAATCCCTGGAATTCTCAATTATTCAAAAATCATGAGGTAAGCCCCATAACAGGTGATTTGTACCCAACTTGCTTGACATTGGGTAATTCCTAGCATGGCGACATGTTTGTCACATTAGTGACCTTCTTTTGTACAGACCTATGTCTGCTTGTGGATTAGCTAGCTCTTGATGACTTGACTTACATAGTAGTCTGGTACGGTTACATGCATAAAAATCATGGTTAATGAATCTTCACTTGCACACACATTGGTTCATTCAAATTACTTGCATCAAAATACCTTACTCAAAATTGGTAGATGAACATTACAAAGCACACACATTTGATCTTCGAGATATTTTGTGTCATTATGATAAATCAAGATGGGTAACGAACTCACGTATCCACACACTGGGTTCTTGATAAATTTCAATTTTGTCTTCGAAATAAATTAAAATATTTCTTCGAAATTTCAAACTTTAAATATTTTTCAACATTCAATTATTTATTTATACATATCTTATTTTGTTTTTTGACTTCGCTATGATAGCATTATTTTCAGGTTGTTATGAATTTGACTTTCATACTTGTGAATTTTGCTTAGCGTAAGTCAAGCTTACACATTTTTCCAATTGTCAAATTTCATTTGTCAAAAATCTCTTCAAAAACCTTGCAATAGAATTTCATTAATACTTTCGCGATGATGGTATAGTTCCTAGATGTATTTGGAATTTTATGCCTAGCGCAAGTCATCTTTATCATATTTTCTGTTTATTATAAATATCACCAACAAACCATGCAATAAAACTATTCTGAATTCTTTTCGACTTTCGCGATGATGGTATAATTCCACACTGGGAATTCTATGCCTAGCGCAAGTCATCCTTCTAAATTTTTATTCCCAATTTATTTCCAAAAAAAAAAACCCACAAAACAATATGACTGAAATATTTTTCACAAAATCATGCTTTAGAAGAACGAAATTTACTATTTCATTTTATCATGTTGAACATCTTGACTTTCGCGATGATGGCATAATTTCTAGGTAATTGTTCAATCATCTATCACACTTAGATATGTTATGCCTAGCGAAAATCCTCTTTTTAATTTTTTTCATGCATAAAATTACGTGAAATCCTGAAAACATGTCCAATCTCTCTTTCCACCATTACAAAAGCCTTAAGACAGACTCTTAAGCACACCTTACTTTTAGCAATATTTTCCCTCATATTTGGATTAGCTTTATGACCTAGCGAGCGACGACTCCACAAAATGGTCATGTAACAATGACAATATCCTTTGAGGTTTATTGTTAAAAGTCCCTTTTTCCTATCATTAATTCATCCACACATCTTTGTTAAAACAGTTTTCATTTAATTATAGCATGACAAAAATTATAATTATTTTAAAAAAAAACATGATTATATGAACAAATCAATCAAATAAAAAAATCAAAGCATCAGAAAAATATCCACAAGTCATATCACAAAAATAACCATATATCTATATATCAAATATATATACATCGCCAAAACTCGATTGGTATGCCACAATATCCAACTCGGCATACTCAATCATCATCCAAAATGATATACACAAAAAAGTATATGCACATCATATATCATCTAATACCGAGAGCTCCTCGAGCTCTCAGCCTCATCTCCTCTGCCGCCATGAGGTGGAGGGGGTGGTCCCATGGGTGTCCGGGTAGTGTGGGTCCTTGTCATCGATCTGGATGAAGACCTCGATGATGACCCTAACCTAATAGGCCCCATGATCTCTAGAGGCAATGTATGTCTCTGGCCCTCAGGAACCATCTAAAAGTAAATCCCTTGATAAAATGTGGTCTGTGCCATAGACCACGCCAGCTCTGTCACACTTGCTCCTCCACCATGAGCCCTGAGTCGTGCAACCTCAGATTCTAAACTCAGAACCTGAGCCTATAATTGGGCATTCTCTTCCCGAAGAGCTACCATCTCACTGCTCTCCCCAACATCTACACCTTTGCCCTTACCGGGAGAAGGTGGTATGTCTGTCTGCTGAGGAGGGGAACTCTGCCTCCTCTCCTCCCTCCTCTCCTCTCTCCTCTGTCTCTCCCTGGTCGACACCTCTCACTCCTGATGAGCATCGATGGGGATCAGGTGCTCACCTCGTGTCCTAGTTCACCCCCGTCTAGGAGGTATCCGTCCTCTCTCGACCAGTCCTCTACCTACCTCTCTAGCAGCCTGTCATCGCCTCATCATCCGATGCATAGCCACGTGTATCGGTCCCCTCACCCTCGTCAAATGTGGAGGATGAATAGTGGCATACCATGCATCATACCCCATAGCCACACCTGCATCATCTCCATCCACTGGCTGGATGGGGGCATCATCCTCATCGTGGCTCATAAACCACCATATGTCAAGGGATCCACTCAGTGTCATGGTATCCCACACCATCCATGCAAACTCATAATCCCTCATCATCGGGATCCCCTACTGGAGCCCAAACTGATGAAGGACTCTATCATACCGATGGAGCTCTATCTCTCCCCGCTCCATCCTCATCCATATCACTCACCTAATACGAGCCAACTCATATCCATCCTTTGGCCATCCTAGAAGCTCTCTCCATGGCCTCCAGATAATCTGGTCCGAATTCAAGTCATCTATAAACCTGCGAGAGGCAGGTAAATTAGCTCTCCTCTATGAGCCTCTCTACAGCCACCAGTAGAACACCTTGGGTCTCTCTCCATCGACCCCTATCAGTGGAAGCCCTACAGGTCTCCTCACCGCAATATGCTCCCAACACCAGACCTGTAGGAGCGACGTCAACACCATGCATTTGCCTTTCTTGTACACGATCCCATGGAGGATCCTGTACAAATGACACAGAACATAAGGTCCCTAGGAAAACCTATACCTATGATCCCTCATATCATAGATGACATCTGAAAGCAACCATGGCACTCTACATCCACTTTGGTGGCATAACAATAGGCCACCCACTACTCCAACCAAAACTCTGGTCAATCGAGTCACACCTAGAGTCTACCTTAGCTGCTCAATGTTAACCCCACCCTTCTCAAGGATGAAGCTAGCATCTCTGGATAATCTGATCATGGCTCGACCAAGATTGGTCGAGGTAGCAATATAACATCCCTGAATTGGGATCCTCAGAATCCTCCACATGTCCTCTAGTGTGGGAGCCATCTCCCCTATCGATAATCGAAAGCATGATGACCCCGGATACCATCTCTCAACGAGGGTCGTCAGTAGCCCCATATCTGTAGGTACCTATGGCATTTCTACCACATGTCACAAACCAACGACATCAAGTGTATCTCGCTCTATCGGGTTTAATGCACCTAAGTCATCCCTCAAACCATCGTATTTCCACTCTCGGCTTTTTAGTACCCCTTTCTACAAAAAAAAACAACAAAAATAGGATTAGTACCTTATTAAAAACATCAATAAAATAAAAAAATTAAATCGTCTAACAAATTTTGATATCACCCACTATTGGACGATATCGTCTTTAATTGGACGAGATCATCACCGTTTCGATGAGATCATCTCATATAGTATGATTCAGCCCTAAAATCTGAATCGTCCCTAATTGGACACGATCGCCTCCAATTCGTCAATATCATCTGAGACGATCTTGCTGACATTAGGACAATCTTGTCAAAATCGAGACAATCTTGTCCCGATCGCCCCAATTTCGTCAACATAGCAAAATACAACCGTGATGCCCCAAAATTTGAAAAAATAAATTCGAAACATAAAAATCAAGATAACAAATTTTGAAAGATAGGTCAGAAATCCTTACCCGTATCCCTCGCCGCACCGCAGTTGCCCGATGCTCAGTCTCCACCATATTTTCGCCGTAGAGCTCTGAAATAGTAAAAAGTAAAAATAAAAATGAAATTAGGTTTACCCTATTTTTCTAAAATTATATATTAAAAATAGAATGTTTTCTTCCGAGTTTTTTACCAAACGGCCGATTTGGGTAAAAAACCCGGAGGGGGCACCATAGTAATCAGTTGCACGATTCGATTTAGAATCGTCGCCTAAAAATTAGAATAAATTTTTGCTTTTTCGTAAAGCGTGACGATCTCTTCTTTAACGCATTTTCCTCAAAAAATTCGCTAAAGAGGGGGCAAAATGTAACACCCTAAAAATGATGCAGTCAATTTATCATAAGGTTAAAAATCCAAAATTTACCTCAAAACTGCATTTTAAATAGCTTACCTCGATTTTTGCACCACAAATAGGCTTTGTTTTGACCATTGGATGATATCATCGTCGATTTGATGATATCGTCCCTAATTGAATGAAATCGTCTGGAGCCAAACGTCCAGACGATTTCGTCTAAAATAGAAATTTGCAAGAATAGAAGCGCAATCAAATTAGTTCCAACCTCCTGGCTTATCTGGGCATAAGTGCGTTGGGGCTGTTAACTATCCTCCCACTGGATATCTCCCAGATTGGGATGAATCCCAACCCTCTAACTTCTTCCTAGCCCTATAAAACCCATGCTTTGCTAATGCAATCCCCCTGGCTGATCAAGTACCTGCAACCCAAATCCTACTAGTTTCAAGAGCATCCCAAGCACTGTCATTTTCATAGTTTTTATCAGCTCACTTGCAGGTTTTTCACTGTGCATCAGTCAAAAGAATCTTGGATCATCTCAGATGATCTCGTCCCGATTGCAGACGATCATGTGTTGATTGGAGGTGATCTTGTTGGATTAGAGACGATCCTGTTTGCAGCCCTCTTGGGGGTAATTACGATCTATAGTTTGTATTTTCTCCCATTTTCTTTAGTTAAATTGCATTAGATTAGTTTATTATTTATAATGCATTTGGTGTTCACCTCATGTTGTCAATAGGTAATAATTTGTTATCCCTTTTCCTGTTAGTATAAGTCGTTATTCTCGATTAAATCTAAAAATCCATTTCTAAGTCATCAAAAGTATTCATTTACATACTGTTAAATAGATTCTACTATATTTTGTGATATTTCTCTATGTTTTGGCATCAACTTGTGCATTTGCAGGTTTCAAATGAAATCGTTAGACGATTTCACCTAGTTTTAGACGATATCATCCGATTTCGGACGATCCTACACAATTGCAGATGATTTTGTCAAATTGCAGGTGATTACAACAAATTGGTGATGTTCTGGACTGCTTCAAAAGTAGAACCTTCATCAGACATCCAGAACTGAGTAAGTCATTTCCAATTTCTTTAAAATACTTTGTTAGCTGCATTTAATTATCTCTTTGTTTGTTGTCTTCATATAAATTGCAAAAATTGCATATAGAATAGTTTAGTTTCATTCTAGCCAACCTAGGTGATTGAAATTAAAATGAACACATCAAACACATCTTCAACCTAGGCTCGAAAGCTATCGCAAAATGCTTCCTGGTGAACCCACCATCCATCGACAAATCGCCAAAGAGGACACGACTCAAGTGTCTCTCTCATATGAGGTGTAGCTTTACCATTTTCCCATTCCCCTCTGAGGTGCGGATCCATTAGCCTAGAGGAAAGGAGTGCGAAAATTTTAAGCCTACACCCACCATACTATATATTTTAAGCCCAAAGCCTAGTAGGCCCAAGCCCATGCCATTCTATCTAACCATGATTTATAGATATCAACTAATACACAACTGTATAGTTGATTCAGTAATATCGAGAAAGATGATGGAAGCACTCAACCTATCGCTAGAACATGCTAATAGCAAGGTAGTGCATTTTTACAACACTCTAGTACTAGTTTTTAGGCTTATCCAAGACCTTCCTTTGGCACTCTAAGCATGCCCTGGCATGATGATTCATCAAGATATAGTGATGATTGATCTCCAAATCTTCTTTGTAATATGCCTTTTAAGATACTTTACTGCTAAGATCGAAGGATACTCATAACTCAACTAGGCCCACATGTTACCCTAAACTAAATACATGACCAAGTTAAAAATCCTATCGAAACCCCTCCACACATACCTTATGGAGAAAATACTTTTCAAGAGGGGTAGAAAGGAGAAGACCTACTTAGAAGAGGAAGAGTCATTAAACTTTAATTATTTTATCAATGAGGTGCACCTCTACATTCTTGATGAATACCTAGAATAGTGGGCATCCAAGACATGGAGATCAAATCTTGGAAAATCATTCAATACAACTTGCATGGGATGATTTTTCACCAGGTATTCTCCTCTATACATAGTGTACAAAAAAGAGTGTGTATATATAGAATAAACCTTAGGAAGAACGGTCAAATAATTTTCAACACCATAGGACTAAAAGCTTGCAAAGGTAGAACTTCTAAACAATTCTAACTACATACAAGATCAAAGGATGGTAGTTATGCATGATTGCATGGGATGGTAGTAGAAAATATACGTCCTTCCATGACCCATCCACAAGGCACTACCAAAATACCTATAGTGGTGCATGACCTAGCCTTAACTAACAGGATCTTGATGCATTCTTTGAAAAGTGTGCCTTAATTTAAAGGAGAACAAGATATTCTCATGAGTCAACATTGCAATAATCTAAAGACATCTTATCCAAAGGAGTATTATGTACCACATACACCGATCATAGCCACATAAGGTAATCATGCCCCCATATATGTAACTTCTTGATGGTGCAGACTCCCACTAATGGGATAGTGATGAACCTAAGATTCTGAAGAACCAAAGGAGTCTATATAAAAGGGCCTTCCCTATGGCACCTTGAAATCCTTGGGTCATCACCTAAGGTGAATTACAGTTAGAGGAATGAAGGAACCCAAAAATTTACTAACAAAAGCAAAAGAGATGCCAAAGAAGTTGACAAAGGGAATATTTTAAAAGAAGCTATCAACAAACCTAAAGCTCCCTGCATCACTAAGGCATGCATATCCATCAGATAAACACTTGCAACCTTCCTGGTGATATCTAAGCTTAATATTACTATGGATAAAATCCCTGAAGCCTTTCTAGTAACATCTAAAAAGGATTTATCCTTAGAAATATCTGTTCTTATCCCATAGTTGTGAATCTTCCTGCCATCAAGGAGGATAGGTCTACAAATGAAATCCCCATTCACTAGTGATTGGTTTCTCTTTTCCCTAGGTCCATTACCAAGGCTACATAAATAGGCCCCCAAAAAGAAGAAAACTTAGGAGCAAGTGAAGGGACAAGAAGGGCCTAAGGTGACCAAGCAATATATTGGTATCTGAAAGTGAATGCAGAAGGACGACGTACCAGATATGATGCAAACAAAATAGATATGGTATAGATGCTAAGTCCTACGAATGCGATGAAAAAATGCATGAAGGAAATGATGCAGAAATGAGATGTAAGCAAAACAAAGTGGGGCCTCTTTTATTAATGTTGCTTTTAATCTGGTTACAATACGTCCCCCCTCTAGGGCTCAGAACGTTTGATACAGTTCGTTACATCAATGGATGGTACGCTTCCAGTGTCTTCCGCATGCCCACATTCAAAATGGGCGGGCCAAAAGTTGTCGCCGCTTGTGTCCATGTGTTCGTCGTTCCTTGCTGCCCCTCTGGTGTTCCTGGCGGTGAGATCCTGCACATATAAAAATAGCAAATAGTTAATAGCATATGCGGATATAGGAAAACATGCAATCCCCAAAGCCTCCGGCTAGTTAATATATAAAAGAATGAAACGATGGTCAAAACATGTCATAATGAATTCAAACTTTGATAGAGGCATGGAGACATCATCAGGGACACATTGCAAAAAGAACAGTCAAGAAATCATGCACATATTTCTAATCGCTCCGGGGTGGGACGTTGGGGACTGTCACAAAACGTGCAAAAGTGACCTTGCAAATGTCCTGCCCAGAGGCCTCCAAAACTCCTGCAAACTTGGGGTTAGACTAAAAGGGGAATTTTGAGATGACCCAAAAGGTCATATTTGGCAGATTCTTCCCAGATTGTCCTGTATCCGAAGGTGCTCCCTGTAGGTTAGTAAACGCATAAAATGATAAAAACAAGGTCAAATCATGTCAGAAAGCAATGAAACTTGGACAGCAGCATAAGTACATCAGATACAACATAATGCAAAAATAATAGTAAAGAAATCATGCACATATTTCTAATCACTCCGGGGTGGGGCGATTAGGACTGCAGTAGTGCGGGGGGCACCCGAGGGTAGGACGCCCACCGTTTGGGGCTTAGTTTTGGCACCAATCCAAGTGGGATGGGTCCAAAACCTCCTAGGGGGTTGTGTCAATGAGTTTGGTGTGGGATTGTGGCTGATTGCTTGGGTTTTGGGTCTAGATTGTGTTCCTAGTGTTCACCCGATAACCTCTCTTCCAAAAGAGAAATTAGGGATGTAGGAAGCACAAAGAGGAATGGGGGTATAATTTGGCAGCACTCCGTTGCTCCAAATGCTCCAGATCTCTTCTCCTTTTGGGGTGAGGAGGCTCACCTTTTTATAGACCTAAGGGTCTCCTTTGAATGCGCATGCGAGGGCACCACTTGGCTCACCATGCCCTTTTGGGGGAGAGAAGATTCCTCCCTGATTTAGGGCCTCCATGATCAAGTCATGCTTGACTGAAGTCTCTCTCTCGATTTGAAACCGTTCCTCGCAATTGCATGCCTTGAAGGTGAAGTTGGGTGGCGGATATGGGCTGCCATTTGTCAAGGCTTGACTTTTTTCCAGTCAAACCTGCTAATCGTCCCACCCTGGAGCGATTGCTGCTAATCGTCCCGGGGTGGGGCGAATAGGATTCTAATCATCCCAGGGTGGGACGAATAGGGAGCAAAGTGCTTAAAAGGTGCAAAATTGACCTCTGACCTTCCAAAACTGATTTGGGAGTGGTTAGGACCACTGTTTAACCTCTAGAGGCTGCCCTAGGGGGTATGTATGCCAATTCGGTCAGTGCTTGTAGTCACATAATCGGATTGGTGTTGTTTTGGTGTCTACAGATGCCCCTTTTTGGGATGCGCTGTGTGTGGCGTAGTGCTGAGCAAAAATAGATGACCAAAGCACTTAATGATTAGGGTTTCTCAGTAACCTAACCAAATTTTGATGCCCCAAGTATGGAAAGGGCATGCATTCTTGAATCCTTGCTTCTGACGAGCTAAGGAGCTTAACTCAAGTGTAACCTTTTTCAGTGAGGTGTACTTGATCTTGGACATTGTTCAGACATGAATAGGCAAAGGGCGCAACCTTTTGTCTGAGGAACCTTTTCTTCATGCTTCCAAAATGCCAAGTGTTTGTTTAGCTTGTGATTATTGCTTGTTTGCTGCCCCAAGCAGGAGCGTGATTGTCTTTGTCAATGATTCTTTGAATGCATGCCATTTCCTTGATTGGGTGTGTATTTGTTGATTGGTGACTAAGTGTGACTACCCCCTCAAGCGACGAATCGATGAGGGAATGACCAAAATGAGAAAAGCGATGAGTCACTTGACCCAAGATGATGTTTGTAAGGGTGCCTTCAGTTGTTTTTCGTTGAACGCTTATGCAGTTTTCCAACCATCGGACCTATTTTTGGTGGGTTTTGACCCTTTTTGTGATGCCGATTGGGGTAGAAATTATCGAAAATCCTCCTTCCCATGGAGCGGTCCGGCTATGCTAGCCTTCTTAGGGAGTAGGATAGTGAGTATTTGTGACCCCGACGGTGGTTTTTCATGCCATGAATGTCAGGTGCAAAGGCACCTTTGTTCGACAGATTTATTGCTGTTTTTGGTGCATTTTTTGGATGCAGTTTTTGTTGCTTTATTTCTTGCTCTGTAATCGTCCCAGGGTGGGACGAATACCAATTTTGTAATCATCCTAGGGTGGGATGAGCGCTAACTAGAGTGCTCATCCCAGGGTGGAATGATTACAGGCCTAACAGCCTATATAAGGACCAAAACTAGGTTTTGGGCTCATTTGCAACATTTTTTTCTTGGCGATTTGGAGCAGTGAGGAGTGCGAGTGTGCGTAGCGGAGCGCTGCTGAAATTTCACGGACATCATGAGTGTGAGAACTAGATCTTCGAGTGGAGGAGCCGAGGCGAGACCGGTATGATGTTCCTTCTCCCTACCTGTTATTCATTTTTGTTTTATATGAAGTTAAAAACTCACATATAAATGTTTGTTTGCGTTATTTTGTTTTTATTCGTATATCAAGTTGAAAACCTAATATATGATTTTTTAATTATTATGATTTGTTTTGTTTTGTTTTGCATTAATATTAAGGTTGAAACCCTAATATTAATTTTTATATTTTTGTTTTAAGGCTAAAACCTTAGTACGAATTTTTGTTTTATTTTGTTGATTGTTGTATTAAGGTTGAAACCCTAGTATGTATTTTTTGTATTTTTTTGTGTTTGTGTTTAGGTTTTAAAACCCAAAATTTTGTGTTTTATTTTGTAGTTTTTGTTCATGTTAAGGTTGAAACCCTAGTATGATTTTTTTTGTTTTGTTTTTGATATTAAGGTTGAAACCCTAATATGATTTTTTTTTGTTTTGTTGATTGTATAGTTATTTGTATGTCTGTTGTCATTGTTGTATAGTTTGTTTTTAATGTTTTTGTACTTTTGTTGTACTTTTGTTTTTTTTTTGTACTTTTTATGTTGTACTTTTGTTGTACAATTGTTTATTGTACTTTGTTGTTCTTCTGTATAGTTTTATTTTAATGTTTTTGTTTATATTATGTATGTACTTAATATCCCTTTTTGTTGTGTTTTATTTTGTTGTTTCAGGTGGTGAAGAGTCGGTACCGCCAGTCGACTATTTTCTCTGATGCCCGGGATGCCTTGACAGTTGGGGATTGGGAGTGGCTTGATGCCCTTGGGCTCAAGCACGTGACGCGTCTGGAGCCTATGGTGGGGGATCGGGCATATTTGACTGCCCTGATCAATCTGTGGGATCCCCGCACCAACACTTTTCATCTTCCAATAGGGGAGATGACTGTGACTCTGGAGGATGTGTATCGGATTCTACGGATTCCGATAGATGGACTGCCTATCCGGATGACCCACCGTGACCAGTGAATAGTGGTATTGACATGATGTTTTGGTTCGGGGGGAGAGGGGGGTGGAGAGGGGGGAGAGGGGGTGGAGAGGGCTATGGAGAGGGCAGAGGTTGACTTCCAGATAGGTGGTATTCTGGTGCGGTGGTGGCTGGAGAAGGGCGTATTAGGGGTGAGGCATGCTTTGCTCATGGCCCTCATTTCCAATATGCTTCTTCCTGACTCCTCAGGTGTGAGGTTCCCTTGGAACCTGCTTGAGTTGGTTTTCACATTGGTGGAGTGTCCTACATCAGCTCCACTTATTATGAGATGGGGTCAGACGTTGTTGGCACAGTTGTACGACGAGTTGTACGAGGTTCGCTATCGAAAGCGAAAGGGGATCGGGTGCAATTATCTCTTGCAGTGTTGGGGGTGGCAGCACATAGCTGTGGAGCGGCCGTAGGTTTGCCTTGGACCACCCGAGGTGAGATGGTGGATCGGGAGATTGGATATGCCAATTTATGGCGGCGGTCAGAGGAGCATGGACAGAGTCGACGGTGGGCAGGTGACGTAGGTCACTATACTGATGCCTTCTCTCGTCTAATGCTAGGGCATGTGTACCGAGACTGTCCAGCCTGGCCTAAGGCTGGAGAGTGGCTTCGGCATGTGTGTAGGGGTAGATGGTTGATTGGGCGGCATGGGACAGAGCATGAGTACTTCCCATATGTTTGGGTGACATGGCAGTTTGGGGTGTGCCAGGGATTGCCTGGTGATCCCTTGATCTATCAATGTCACGGTGATGAGAGGACCCTAGTTTGGCCTATCATTGAGCCATTGGGTGAGGGTTTGATGCAGTTATTGATGTACCCAATGTGGACGATGTCGGGGTAACTGCAGAGTATGACCGGTGGTGGATTATGCGGCGATGGCGGGGTGAGGGGCCTCTAGGAGGCGTGGATATGGCAGCAGTAGGAGGTGGGGGTGCAGAGGCACCGATGGAGGGTTGGGGGCTCTGCTTGATGATGTTGACATGGTGGAGGTCGATGACTTCACTAGCGATGGAGATGATTTGGGGGTTTCGAAGCAGTCGGATGTACAGGATGTCTCGGAGCAGTGGGTGCCAGAGTAGCAGGCCATCCCGGAGGTGCCCATGCCTTAGGCTGTCTCAGGGGATGTGGAGGTTGGGCTTCATGCTGAGATAGCATGATTGGAGGGTCTCCTATGGAGATGGGAGGAGGAGCATAGAGATGCTTTGGTGGAGATAATGCAGGAGAGGGATCTCCTGCGGGCTCAGTTGGCATAGCGGGATAGTGCATTGGTTGTGTATCACCGACGAGATCTGGAGTGGGGTCGGTATCGGGTAGAGTTAGAGATAGAGGTTGTCCGCCTCGATGGATAGTTACCTATGCTTGATGGAGGTGGTTCATCACACCGTACGAGAGGCAGTGAGACTGAGCAGTCTGCATCCTCTCATCGCAGGCGGCTAGGTGAGGGTAGCGTTGGTGGGCAGGGTGCGAGGGTTGGCAGCAGCCACCCTGAGAGGTCCCATAGGACCCATACTACTAGGGGTAGTTCCAGTCACACCGATCCTACGTGATCATGGTGGCCGACTCCCTAGGCTTTGGGGATTTTGAATTTTTGGTTTTTGTGAGGTTAGAGGACCTGCTTATTGTAGCCTGAGGGCATTTTGACTTGATATATATACATGACTCTTTTTGGTTTGATTATATCCTTGTCATGGTTTATTGTTCTTTTATGCACATTTATTTATGTTGATGTATGCATATGCTATTATGACTATGGATGATGTTAGCTATATGATATAGATGTATGCATATGGAATGGATGGAATGATTTGTTGGTATACAAGTGGTGGCACCATAGACTGTATAGGATTTATTGGCTTTCTGTACTATGTGATTGCTTTATGGAATAACTTTGCATTTGTAATTTTTGTTTTGTATTTTTTGATGGTGATGTAAGTAATGAAATGTACAACAATTGTTTTAGAATGTAGTTAAGGTTTTTTTGAGACTCGGATGCTTTAACTAACTAGTCAAGACTTGTACATTATCTTACAAGACTTTCGAACAAGGTACGAATCAGACTTGAGTTTGACCAAGTTATTTCACATCCCTGTGTGTGCGATTGAGTTCGTTTATGTGGTATTCGTAAGGATACCGCCGATTGCTAGGTAGGCTGTCCACCAAACCTCGTATTGAGGATCACCTAATTAGCTCCACTAACTCCTTTGTTGTATTTAGTAAGATTAATCTACGGCGCAATCTAGGATACCATAAGCTAGCTCATCCACATGCAAACATTGGTCTACACACACGCAAAGCTAATGTGATAGACATATCATCATGCATTTAGGATACCACCATTGCCAGGTAGGCTATCCACCAAACCCGTAATGAGGATCACCTAAATGGTTTTTCAAATGCTGAGAATTCCAGGGATTCAAGCTCAGGCGTCTTTTGGTTGTTCAATTTGTTGAGATACTTGCTCTCATATATAGTGATGAAAATCACTATTTATTTTTCTCTCTTTTTTTCTTCTCTTGAGCAAGGGGTTTGAGTAGTGGTGATAACCACTGTTATTTTATTTTTTATTTTTATTGTTGCCTTTTGAGGATTTAGATTTTGAATTTTGATTTCAAAGTTGAGCTTGTGGGATTTTGGCTTGTGAATGGCATTGATCCTTTAGGCCTTGGGGATGACTACCCATCCTTCTCAAGGGCGTGTAGTATGAATCCTTATGACTTTGGGGATCAAAGGTGTTTGGGAATTTTTCTTTGGAATGGCATTGATATTTTAGGCCTTGGGGATGACTACCCATCCTTCTTAGGGGCGTGTAGTACGAATCCTTATGACTTTGGGGATCAAAGGTGTTTGGGATTTTTGATAGTGAACTTTTGGGATTTTGCTTCGTGAATGGCATTGATCCTTTAGGCCTTGGGGATGACTACCCATCCTTCTCAGGGACATGTAGTACGAATCCTTACGACTTTGGGGATCAAAGGTGTTTGGGATTTTTGATAGTGGTGAAAACCACTATTTATTTTGGGGAATTGGATGGGGAAGAGCTTGTCCTTTTGTCAATTCTCAGCATTCTTGAACCATTCGCATAGGGGGATGAGCAGAATAAAATTTCACCTATGGTACCCTAGACCACTTTGTAGGTTTCATCTTTCGTTCACACAACTTGGGAATTTTTATGTGTTTTAAGCTTGTGTTGGGATGCTATGTAACAAGGCGTGATCCAAGTAAAACTCTACCTTGTAAAAATTGGTCTGACTTTGTACAACATTTGACTAGAAATCTAAAGACAGTTGAATGACGAAAACCCTAAAGACATTAGAAGACAATTGACTATGATATGGCGAAAATGCGAAGGGCGTTATTCTTGTTGGATCATTTACAAAATGGATAAATGTGGAAAATGATGGCATTGCCGAGTAATTACAGTCTATGGTGCATTTGACATGTATGACCAAAAAATATGCAATGTATGTATGTGATGCCTAATGCAGTTCTTTTTTTTTTTTTTTTTTTTTTTAAGATTATGCATGAAAGTGAGATGCAATTTTTTTGTTATTTTTGATTATTTGTTGTTTTTTTTTTTTTTTTGAATATTTGTTTTGGACCAAGCGATTGTGGGAACCCTTGGAGCTTTTGGTTTGACCAAAGGGATTATGGATACCTTTGGGGCATTTTGGTTGACCAAGCGATTGTGGGAATCCTTGGAGCTTTTGGGGTGGGCTATGGCTCTCTAAATGTTGAATGGCCTCAAATGATTGATGTTCAAGGGTTCTAGTTCCTTGATTCCTTCAAGAGAGGTGAGCCGGTATGTTCTAGGTCCTATTTTACTGTCGATTACATAAGGACCTAACCAATTTACCATGAACTTGTCCCTTAAATGGGGTGACAAGTTAGAATTTTGTTGGTTCTCTTTTAAGACTAAGTCACCAACCTGAAAGTCCCTCAGGTGAACTTTCATGTTGTATGCTTTCTTAAGTCGCTCTTGATAGATACGTAAATGCTCGAGAGCATTGATGCGTCGTTCATCGAGTAACGTAAGTTGGTCTAATTGGGCCTGTCGTGCAGTGTCATCATCGATGAACTCTTGCATTGATATGCATCAGGAGGGTATTTCCAACTCGAGAGGCATGACTGCCTCGGAGCCATACACTAGCAAAAATGGAGTTGCCCTAGTGGGCGTCCAAATGCTAGTGCGATAAGCCCATAGGGCAAGTGGTATTTGGATGTGCCAATCCTTATGATTATCTATGACTATATTTTTAAGGATGGCAACTAGCATTTTGTTTGACGCCTCTGCTTGCCCATTTGCCTGTGGATAATAGGGTGTCAAAAAACTGTGCTGAATTTTGTACTTTGTTGTCAAAGCACGCACATCTTTGTTCTTAAATGACGTCCCATTATCCGAGATGATCTTGGATGGAATACCAAAATGACATATGATGTTATGTAAAATGAACTTCGCAATGCGGGGCCCAATCGTAGAGGTAAGCGAAATTGCTTCCACCCACTTAGTGAAGTACTCTGTGGCCATTATGATAAACGTGTGATGACCTGATGATGTAGGGGAGATCTTTTCGATGAGATCTAAGCCCCACTACAAAAATGGCCAAGCCGATTGGATCGGCTACAAGGCCTGAGAAGGTACGTGTGTCAAGTTAGCATGGTGTTGACACTTCATGCACTTTCACACATATGCGCAACAATCTCACTCTAAAGATGGCCAATAATAGCCCATGCAAAGAATGCACTTTGCGATGGCCATACCACTGAAGTTGCCACTGCATGTACCATCGTGCGCTTGGGTGATCGCCCAAGTGGACTCCTGCTGGTCCAAGCAATGGAGGAGGATTCCTTCGTAGCTCCGACGGTATAAAATGTCTCCTAGCAAGACATGTTTTGCCGCTTTCTGTTTGAATGATCTTTTCGTGGCGTGCGACAATCCAAGTGGGAGGCTACCCAACTTGAGATAGTCTCTTATGGGTGTGTACCAATCCTGCTGATCAGAAACCTCGATGGTATGAACGGTCGATCCCTCTTGAAGTTCATCCCTAGCAAAAGCTGAGCGGGAAAGAACTTGTAAAAATAGCATTGTGTTGCTATTAAGAGGGGTTGGAGAGAACAAAGACCCCCAGTTGGCATGATTCAGACTATCATGGATTCGAGAGAACCTATCCTGAGATGGTTCAATCTGGATCAGGTGGATTCTTGGCGTTATGTCAGAGCTTGCATGCTCCATCGTGGATTGCGATAATGTTTTGACTTGAATGGTTGTCATCTCACCAGAAATGTCTTGCGGGATTAGTGACCCCAAAGAGGCCATAGTGTCCGCAAAATGATTCGATGATCGAGGGAGTGCCTCGATGTCGTACCATTCAAGATTTGCCAGGAATTTATCCACAAGGGCTTTGTAGGCCTATAGAACTGGGCATTTGCATTGGAATACCCCTTTCACTTGGTTGACAATTAACAGCGAATCACCAAAGATATTCAAGCGTTTGATGTTCATGGTGATGGTTGTCTGAAGACCTATGAGCAAGGCTTCATATTCAGCATTGTTATTGGTGCACGAGAAATCAAGTTTAAATGATAAAGGCATTGGAGCCCCTTGCGAGTGTGAAAAACATGATTCCCATGCCACCCCCTTGCTCACATTTAGAACCATCAAAAAATAAGGTTATGTCGGCACTGTGACTCAGGCTCATCAAAATCTGGCGATTCTGAGACATGGAAGACCCCATCATCGGGTAGCTCTATGGTCAGAGGCTGATCATCTTCGAGAGGAGCCTCTGCTAGTTGATCGGCGATGACTTGACCTTTGATGGACTTTTGTCCAATGAATTCGATGTCAAACTCCATCAACAACATGATCCATTTTGTCGTGCGACTACTATGATAAGTATGACTCATCATGTACCACAATGGATTCTCCTTAGACACAACATACGTCGTATTGCTCAGCATGTAATGGCATAGCTTTTTGGTGGCAAATACCACCGCCAAGCATAGCTTCTCAACGTATGCATAGTTAAGTTCATAACTGACCAGGGTGCGGCTAAGATAATAATTAGCCTGTTCTTTATGTAATTCATTTTTCTGGGCTAGCATGGCGCCCAGTGCCACCTCAGTAGCTGAGATGTATAAATAGAATGACACTCCTGGTCTAGGTGGTGCCAATACGGTGGTGAAGCCAAGTATTGTTTGATGTCATCGAAGGCTGATTGGCACTCGTCATCCCAATGAAATGCTACCCCCTTGTGTAATAATTTATTCATGGGTCGGCACTTGTCAGATAACTATGCTATGAAGCGCTTGATCGATGCGACCTTACCCTGCAAGCTTTTGAGCTGCCTGATGGTGGTTGGGGGAAGCATTTCAAGGATTGCCTTGACTTTATTTGGATCTACCTCGATGCCTCATTTTGAGACTATGAAACCCAAGAGTTTTCTAGATGTGACGCCAAATACGCACTTCTTGGGGTTTAGCCTAACCTTGTGTTCGATGAGGCGATCAAGGATCTTGCGTAAGTCATCGAGATGATTTTGGCACAAAAGAGATTTGGCCAACAAATCATCCATATAATCTTCCAAAGTTTTATGCATGTGATCATGGAAGATGTATGTCATAGCGCGTTGGTAGGTGGCGCCAACATTTTTAAGGCCAAAGGGCATGACCTTATAACAAAATGTCCCCCAAGGCATCGTGAACGCCATTTTTAGTTGATCATCGGGATTGATACGAATCTGGTTGTATCCCGAGAAACCATCCATGAGGGAAAGCATTTCGTGGCCTGCTATAGCGTCTACCAATGCATCGATGCTAGGCAAGGGGAAATCATCCTTGGGACTCGCTTTGTTTAAATCTCAAAAATCGGTGCATATGCGAATCCTCCCATCAGGCTTTTTGATGGGTACCATGTTGGACAGCCATGGTGGGTAATCTACGTAGATGACAAACTATGCATCCAACAACTTTTGTAGCTCATATTTGACCATTAAGGCCACTGTTGGGTGCATCTTACGTAGCTTTTGCTTGACTGGCTTGACTGTCGGATCAAGTGTTAGATTATGCGTGACTAGCTATGGGTCTAGCCCCGACATGTCTTTGTAGGACCATGCAAAAACCTCCTTCTTCTCTTTGAGAAGGGCAATGTAATCGACTTGCTCTTCGGGGGATAGACTTACCCCCAACTTGATGATTTGTGGATTCATTGGATCAGAACCGATGTCTACGTCAATCGTCTCTTCGACTGACATGTGGGATCCGTCCTCCAACTGGTGTGGAGTTGGGATCAGGTGGATATCATTCGCTGAATTTAGATCTGCGTTGGGAACGTCGGGTTCCTCTTCAACATGGAAGATATCCTGAGTCTGTCTTGGGGTGAAATGGAACATCTCACCGCAAGGCCAGTACTCTGATGGGGATGGTGGTGAGTCAGCGCGATCCCAGTCTATGGCATCTAGGTCTAGATACAATGGTCATGTTGGATCGGTTGGATTGCGGATGGGGGCGGTTAAATCAATGGAGATCATGTTGATGGACTGAATTTGGTCTCCATTACCATGTGGGTGTTGATTCGGACATCCTTGGTGATCCTTGTACCCCAGATCTGGCTCTGTGGGTACTGGCACAAAAGGATCGGCCCTATGTGTGGATAGAAGGATGAGGTCTACCCTTGGCACTGATGGCCCTATAGGGTCTCTAGGTGGGAGGTGCTCCCTGTATGCCCGAAGTGGTGGATGAAGCACTTGGTTTAACTGTACTTGGTTTAAATGCCACCTATGCCTTGGTCCCATATTTAGATGTTCAAACATACCATCGATGTCTATGGGGTATTCTTGTTGCCTCATATGGTTGAGATATGCCATCTCAGTCTCATCCTCATAGTCACTATCGGAGATCCATAGGCCTTCATTGGCTCCGACAACTATGTGCCCCTCTGGTGGGTATAGCCTCCCACTAGGCATTTCTTGATCACTATCCTCACTCTCTACGAGAGCTGAAATTTTGGAACACGGGTAGTCGATGTTGAAGAAGATATTTGGATCTTCTTCCTCTGGTGGATCACTTGGCCTTATGGTCGGCATGGGAGGCTCATTTTGTTTGAGCATGTTGATTTGGTCCCTTCTGGGTTGTTCCGCTCTCTATGGGAGGGCTAGATTCTCTGGAGGTAGCAATTGCCCGATTGGAACATTAAATGGGAACATTGCCATGAAGTCCTCCTGATAGTCATCAATGGGTGTCACCTGCGAGTGATTGCTATCGGACTCAAAAGGGTCCCAAGGTGCTACCTCATAATCTGACTCATCTTCAGAAGACCCCCCTTGATTTTGTTCATATCCTTCTTGGAGGTTACTTCTTGAACTTTCCCCTTCCTCGATCAAAGGGGAGGGGTTGTTGAGGTCAACAAGGTTTGTTGTTAACAATGGGAGATAATTCCCCAATGTGTATGTAGTGTTGGGATTGGCATATGGATCTTGTGCCAACCCATCCCTATTGCCTAGACCTAAGCCTTGCATGGTTTCTACCAAGATGTCGAGGGGCAAAGGGTGGTTGAACCCTACTCCTGATTTATCATATGGCATCTGGTATCTTGGTTGACAAAGAATGCGCATTCCTTGTTCGTATCTGCCCAATCCATATCCATGCCAATTACATTGGTCTAGGTATTTCAAGGCGAAGTCCGGGTTGGACAGATAGTCAACATTCTCAACAAATGGCTCTTCGTCCTCTTCCTCTTGTAGGTAGGGTTCAAGGCCGTTCTCGAGGCCCCCATATACAAAATTGGTCTGATTTGGTGGGTAGCCTAAAGGGACGATAGTGTCGATGGGGAGGCGAGGTCTCCCCATGTCTTGCATGGATTCGAGCGTGGGTGTTGCCACAATGTTCCGCACTAGGTACTCCCCCAGGCCCGTATTGGCCATCTCAATGGTAATCATCGATGGTTGAGGGGGAGGGAATGGGAGTTCTCCCTGAGTCCACTCCATGTTGGGTGAACCAGGTGTCTCGACTTCCATTCGGCTGGGCACCTCTTCGGTAGAGATGGTTGAGACTAATGGTGGTACCTCCTCTAGGGGCTTCTTCCCATTGTCCTTCGGTGTGGCCACCATAGGTGGCATCGTTGGTGAAGGAACAGATGATGAAGATGGGCCAGGTTGGTGAGTTGAGGGACTCAACAATGGGGATGTAGGCGGAATCGGACCCTGTGTGGATGGATTCAATTGAAAGTCCAAATGTGTCGATGGGAGGGTCGATTGTGGCATCAGCTGCACCACATTGCAAAACTTAAAGGGCTCTAAGTCTATTGGGACTACATGTACTTGCCCTTCGTATGTGTATTTGAGGCATTGATGGGCTATCGAAGGGACACACTTCATGTCCCTGATCCAAGGCCGGCCTAGCAAGATATTGTAGGCCATCTCACCCTCAAGGATGTGACACAATGTAGGAATGGTCTTTTGTCCTACTTGGATGGGTAGGACAATTGTGCCAACCATCGAGCATAACGCGTCGTTGAATGCTCGAAGAGTGTAAGTGGATGCCACAATGTGGGATGCTGGCAACTTAAGATGTTTTAATGCCACTATCATGATTATGTTGTTGGACGAGCCAGTGTCCACCAACACCCTCTTGAATGGAATCTCGTTGACCCACACGATGACGTGCAGGGGTGGATCCACCATATCACCAGTCACCAATTTTAGTTCATCTTCCCTGAAGGTTATGACCGGTTCTGTGCATTGTCTCACATGTCCCACAAAGTTGTTGAAAGAATTGGGTTCATGGGGTTGTAGCTCAATGGCTTTGAGTATCTCCATCAGAGCCTCCCGATGGGGCGGTGATTGTTGGATGAGCTCATAAATGGAGAGCCTAGCCGACGTGGTCCTTAAACTTTGAGTAAGCTTAGTCCGAATCATGGCCACTGGTCTAGGTGGGGGAGGTTGTGTAGGGTGTTGTGGAGGTTGTGACGTTGATGGAACATCTCCTGTAGCTGCAGCGGGTGCAGCCGTGTTTGGGTATCTTTTGTTCCATGTCACGATGCTTATCATCCCTACGTATCCTTGCATGGGGCAGTTTTGTGTTACCTCGTTCACTTGTAAAGTCTTTGCCTATGCATCATGGGCAGGCAGGGGGTCTTTGAAGACTTCCATCTGTTGGTTGCTCAGCGCTACGGGATTATCTACCATGAGCATTTTGTTGTCTATCAAGTCCTGCACTAAGTTTTTGAATTTCCAACAAGTGAAGATGTCGTGTCCTTTCTGCCGATGAAATCTACAATATAAGTCTTCCCTATAGCCCTTGGGTTTTGGCACGTTGGGGTCTATGGGTCGACTTTCCGGCAAGTTTATCAGGTTTGCCATGAACAAGCGGTCAAACAAGGAGTCTCTAGACTCCGTGAATTGTGTGAATTGTCGCTTAGGGCGACGCTGCTGATTTTGCTCTTGTTTATGATTTTCCTTTTCATAGTTATCAAGAGGAACTGCCTGATAATTAGCCTTTGGGGGTTGTGTCATTTGTGCAGGCTTTGGTATAGTTATGGCAACCTGATTGACCATGGTGGGTTTCGGTTGCGTGGGCCCAGTTTTAGCATTTTTGGTCCACTCTTTCTTGCGCGGCTTGGCAATCTCATCGTCTTGTATTTTGATCTCCTCAATTATCCTGGCTTGCGCCAGGGCTTCTTCGAGGGTGGCATATTGTTGTAGCTGCAATAGCATGGAGATCGACCTTATGCAACTCTTTGAAAACATTTGAGTCATGTCGGCCATGGGAGGGAGGTAAGGTAGCTTTGAAAGCAATGTCCTCCATCGATTCCCATAAGCAGCTATGGTCTCATCATCATACTGCTTAAGGCCAGCTAGGTCACTTAAGGATGCCTTCTTCTTGGTGTTGAAGGCAAAACGTTCAAGGAACGCGTCCACTAGCTGGTCTAGATTATTGATGCTATGCTTCGGCAATTGGGTAAACCAATCCGAGGCAGGGCCTACGAACGTGGTTATAAACGTTCTCAGAAGCAATGCATCATTGTCCTGAATGCCAAAGCATTGACTCAGGAACCTTGTTACGTGCTCTTGGGCATCCTCATCCCCTCTAAAAATTGCCAATTGAGGCATTTTGAAGTGGTCGGGGTATGGGGGTGCCGAAACTGAAGGATGCACAGGGTGACTACGGAGCTGGCATAAGGTGGGCTTTTGGGGCCCCGAAGTCTTAGTCTCCATAGACTCTAAGCACTCTAGCAGTGCTTTGTATGCATCAGAGGATTTGATTTCCTCTTCTTTGGTTTGTTCCCATTGTGAATTGTGAGGAACTTGAGGCCTATGGAGGGGTAGCCGGGTAGCGCCCCCCTGCCTTGGTAGGGCATTTCAGCCCGCTCTTCTTCTCACTCAAATTCCTCATAGGCTTCTTGAGGAGTTTTTGGGCGTGACCTATAAACATGGATGGGTGCCCGAGGAAGGCGCCCATCATTGGTTCTAGGAGTGGCCTCCCGCTCAGGTCTAGGAGGTCTTGGAGGCAACGCTTGATAAGGTCATGGAGACCTGTCTCGTACTAAGGGGTTGTGCCTCTCATAAATTTTTGTCCTATGCATGCGAGGGGTTGGAATCCTCTCATGCATAGTGTTCTAGAGCAACTCATCTATCTGGCGCTGAATGCGCTCTTTGTTAAGATGATACAGTTGTTCTAACTACTGCTGATCTTGCCTAAGCTGCGTGATTTGCGCTTGGTGGGCGGCATGTTTGGCAAATGCCAAGTCGATTTGTTCCATCGTCCTAGGTCTAGGAGGCCTAGATGCCTCCCCTACATATCTATCTCGGTCGTGGTGATCCGAGATCTCTATGGGTCACTTTCCTCTATCGAGGTTAGCAGCATTCACCCGAGGCTCTGGCCTCAATAGGTGATCTTGATAATTAGCAGGTGCGGAGGCGCATTGCTCCCACGTGGTGTATTGCTCTTGAGGAATATACTGGTTTTCCTCGTGCTCCCTTTCGTACATGTGAAAGGGATGGGCGGAGTTGGCTCACCCTATCTGAAGAGCCTTGCGCTCTAGATTTGGCCTATTAGTTCTAATAGTAATGAGGGGTGGAGGAGGAATGATATAATCATGTGGCCCCTCCTTATGAACCCTATGTTGCTCTAGCACTTCATCATGCAGTGGCCACTCATAATGAGTGTCTAAGGGGGCCTTCCCATGTGTGTACTCCTCCTGAGAGGGTCTGTGTTGAATGGGAGTGCCCCTCAAAGGGGTGCCTCTATAGTCCTTTTCTGTAGTGGCATAGTGTGGACTATGTTGTGGGTCAAGCTGCCAAGGTGGTATAACCAAGTCCTTGGGGCTATAACGGAGGTGACTTGTGCCTCCTTGTATACTTTCTGTAGCTTCTGCCCATGATTGGGCTTGGCTACGGGTATACACCATGGTGGTGGTTTTTCTAAAAAGATATGTATATTTTTATCTCCTTTACAATTTTTATGCTATACCAAACAAAAGGGGACCACACAAGCAAAGAAATGATTATCTTGTTTACAGATTAAATGTGTGTCCTAGATTTGGTTCAATGTGTTTGATTTTTGTTATGTAAATCTTGTAAAGGAAACTTTGTTATACATGCATAATGAGGGCTCTTGTATCTCCAAAATGGTCACCCCTTCAATATACCATTGCCAGGCCATTATACCGAACCTCTCAATATACCCGCCCTTACGTGAGGGAAACTATTGGTACGCGAGAGCAAAATAGTACGTGGAACATAGGCGGTACGAAAGGGGGATCACTCTATTTTTGACACCTACCATAGAAGACTTATCCTCATGCATGGGGAATCACCCCCGTTACACTTGGTCAGCTTTCATCAGGATTTACGTCTAGCAATAGTCACGATCGGGGTATATGTATGCAAAATCCAAGCCAAGGTGGTGATGAAATCCACCGTTGGTCTTGATCAAGTGTTGGGGTATTAAGACCAACTCCTTGATGTTAATTTTATTAGGTGGTGTGTGTGTGGTTCCTTTTAATCGTGTAAAGAAAGAAAACATACAACAAAAGATGATTTTCACTAATGCAATGCTTTAAAGTACGTTTTATCTTTCAGAAACAATTAGTAGCAAAAAGGAAATCACAAAACCTACCTAGAACTGAAACCTATGATGAGGACTTGCCATTGGTGCAAGTATCATGCAAGCAAACCAGAGAAGAATGCATTCCTAATCAAGTTCCTTCCATTTAATTTACTCTATGTTTTTATTTTTTTTTTTTATTGCAAGAAAGGAAAACAAACTACTTAACCTTTCTATGCAAGTGTCTGAAAATAAAGCAAAGAAAGCAGAAAATTGCAGAAACAGAAAGTAGAAAAACATAGAGGATGTTCAGAAGGCCTACCTCTTCTCTGTCCAAACTAGATGCCTCTGAGTTTCTACTCAGAAAATGCATAGAGTTCTAATCATCCTGGGGTGGGATGAATAGCAAGTCTGCATTCGTCATAGGGTGGGACGAATACGTATTCGTCCCGGGGTGGCACGAGTAGCAGTCCAGTGCCCGAATGAGTAACACCTACAAAGAAACCACAAAATTTGGATCAAAAACTTGATCTTAATAGTAGGGGATAGGGTCCCACCATGATCACCACTGAAATCGAATGCATAATGATGGCGTACCAGATATGATGCAAACAAAATAGATATGGTATAGATGCTAAGTCCTACGAATGCGATGAACAAATGCATGAAGGAAATGATGCATAAATGAGATGTAAGAAAAAAAAAGTGGGGCCTCTTTTATTAATGTTGCTTTTAATCTAGTTACAATACGTCCCCCCTCTAGGGCTCAGAACGTTTGATACAGTTCGTTACATCAATGGATGGTACGCTTCCAGTGTCTTCCGCATGCCCACATTCGAAATGGGTGGGCCAAAAGTTGTCGCCGCTTGTGTCCATGTGTTCATCATTCCTTGCTGCCCCTCTGGTGTTCTTAGTGGTGAGATCCTATGCACATAAAAATAGCAAATAGTTAATAGCATATGCGGATATAGGAAAACATGCAATCCCCAAAGCCTCCGGCTAGTTAATATATAAAAGAATGAAACGATGGTCAAAACATGTCATAATGAATTCAAAATTTGATAGAGGCATGGAGACATCATCAGGGACACATTGCAAAAATAATAGTCAGGAAATCATGCACATATTTCTAATCGCTCCGGGGTGGGACGCTGGGGACTGTCACAAAATGTGCAAAAGTGACCTTGCAAATGTCCTACCCAGAGGCCTCCAAAACTCCTACAAACTTGGGGTTAGACTAAAAGGGGCATTTTGAGATGACCCAGAAGGTCATATTTGGCAGATTCTACCCAGATTGTCCTGTATCCGAAGGCGCTCCCTGTAGGTTAGTAAACGCATAAAATGATAAAAACAAGGTCAAATCATGTCAGAAAGCAATGAAACTTGGACAACAGCATAAGTACATCAGATACAACATAATGCAAAAATAATAGTAAAGAAATCATGCACATATTTCTAATCACTCCGGGGTGGGGCGATTAGGACTACGATGAGTGCGGGGCGCCTAGGTGCAGGACGCCCACCGTTTGGGGCTTAGTTTTGGCACCAATCCAAGTGGGATGGGTCCAAAACCTCCTAGGGGGTTGTGTCAATGAGTTTGGTGTGGGATTGTGGCCGATTTCTTGGGTTTTGGGTCTAGATTGCGTTCCTAGTGTTCACCCGATAACCTCTCTTCCAAAAGAGAAATTAGGGATGTAGGAAGCACAAAGAGGAATGGGGGTATAATTTGGCAGCACTCCATTGCTCCAAATGCTCCAGCTCTATTCTCTTTTGGGGTGAGGAGGCTCACCTTTTTATAGACCTAAGGGTCTCCTTTGAATGCGCATGCGAGGGCGCCACTTGGCTCACCATGCCCTTTTGGGGGAGAGAAGATTCCTCCCTGATTTAGGGCCTCCATGATCAGGGCATGCTTGACTGAAGTCCCTCTCTCTGATTTGAAACCGTTCCTCGCAATTGCATGCCTTGAAGGCGAAGTTGGGTGGCGGATCTGGGCTGCCATTTGTCAAGGCTTGACTTTTTGCCAATCAAACATGCTAATCGTCCCACCCTAGAGCGATTGCTGCTAATCATCCCGGGGTGGGGCGAATAGGATTCTAATCATCCCAGGGTGGGACGAATAGGGAGCAAAGTGCTTAAAAGGTGCCAAATTGACCTCCGACCTTCCAAAACTGATTTGGGAGTGGTTAGGACCACTTGTTTAACCTCTGGAGGCTGCCCTAGGGGGGTATGTATGCCAATTCGATCAGGGCTTGTAGTCACATAATCGGATTGGTGTTGTTTTGGTGTCTACAGTATCATATAGGAATACATATAGTTTCATGGAAACATAAACACCCAAAGGATGGAATGTAAGATTTATGTGGATTATGTGTCCTCCTTGGCCAACAAAGGGGTCACCTTGGTCATGGCTAACACATGGAAAATATTTCAAACCTTATAAAATCCAATTCACAAGGAGAGGAAGATAAGTTGACCTCGATGAGGGAAGTAGCCAGGCTTACCTAATCTTACGGGACCTATATTATGGTACCCAAAAATGAGCAATAAATATATATTGGGTCCCCCTAGGCCCTTCACATTCAAGGAATCCAAAAGTATTCTTCCAATATTTAGGTCAAATAAATACCAATAGGAATGGCTCACCTAGAGGATACAATCAAGCATAAACATCATACCACCTTCAATTTTTCTAAATTTTTGTAATATGTTTTCATTTCTAGCTTTCAAATTTTGACTTTGAGCCCATTTGACAAGGCAAAAAAGTCTAGGTTCACTCCTTCAGTAGTCTAAGGATCCTTGAGAGCCACCAAAGCTATAGGGAATTTCTCCCTACAACCCTACTTCACTCCAAGTGAGACGAATCAAAAGTGGGACCAGCCAAGGCTATGTTATCAGAAGGTGCTTCATACCTTTAGTTAAAACAAAGGAGCTTCAAGAAAAGAATTAGCAAACCAAAATATTTTTTGACCATTAGATATTCCATCTATGGCTAGTGCTTCATGTTCACCGAAATCTAGCCAAAGCAAGGGGCCAAGGATTGTAGACCATTGATTTCCATTACAATGGATTTCATGGTACTTTCGATAGAGAAAAGTGCCAATGAAGGAGGAGAGCTCTGATAGAATTAAACGCAATATATGTGACAACCAATTGAGAGCCTAAGGGAGGAAAGAACCTACACCTTAAAGAGAAGGTCTACCATTTTCTAAAATAGGTTCTACCCCATCCAAAGACACGTGGCATCCACATGCTTAAGAAGAGGAATAGACAAAGAAGCATTAAAGAAGACATCTATCAATGGCCACAAAGCTTTAATTTCATGACCAAGCCTATTTGAGCCAATCACACACTATTCATGGCCACTATCTTCCATACACATGAGCCTACCCTATCCACCTACACCAATCAAGGAGGCCATTTTTGTCACATCAACAGAGTGACACGTCCTAGAATGAGCATGACGAAGGAGAACAACAATATAAAGCCCAATCAATCGCATTGATAATCCAAATACCCAAAAGCTCTCAATATTTATGGCCCTAGATCTAGAGACCTCAAAGCTATTATTGCAAAAGTTGAAGAATTTTTTGGTTGTAGAGATAGAAGATATCCTTAGGCCTTGTGCATAAAACTTCAAAAAAAAAGGCACCCTCCTATCGGCTTATAAATAAACCCATTTTTTATTGTAAAAGTATTGGAAGTTATTTACTCATATCTGGTACTTGACCTTGCAAGCCCTTCCCTTCACCCTTATTTTCTACTATAACAATGGAAGCTCGATCCTTTTTTCATGCCTAGGAAGCATCGAGCCCTCTAGGCCTCATTACCTTGTAATTATTTCAGCATGTTAATGGAAGCCATGACTAATTTGACTTTGTGCTCCTCTTCTTGATTTGTCTTGATTCTTGATGTTGTGTTTTTCTTGGTTGTGTTCACTAGCCATAGGTGATAGTTTTCATATTCAATTACCACTTGTTGCAGTTAGAAATTGAGTGTCACTTTTAATTCTTTGGTGCATCACCTTTGTAGCTTAAGACTTTACCTTTATTCAAGCATTTAATTTATTTGTTCTTTACTTTCATTACAATTCATTCTATTCTACCACCACCCCCTAGCCTTATCTCATGGAGGTCACTATACATCGATTTAAAATCCAACGATGAGCCAACCTTGATTAAAAATCCCAAAGGTCACCTTGTAGGTAGGTCTTCCCTTTCAACTCATGGTGCTACATACTATTTTGCTCTATGCAATGCACGGGCACCCCCATCATCAAGCAGGTGCATTCAAAGATGATAATAGTACCTTCATTTGGCATCTAAAAATTTGCATTTTTAAATTCAAAAAAAATAGAAGGAATATTCCATCAATTGTTCCCTTGGCAATAAATTTGTGCAAATGTAAACAGGGAGGTGCACATGTAGTATTTGGTGTGAAGTAGAAATTTATCCAATAAATAATGTATGGGGGTATTTTTGGTTGTATTCAACAACAAACAACACAACAGTAAGACAAATACCCATAATTTCAATCATCATGAGTTTAAATTTCAATAGCAATATGGCATAATTTTTTACTAGTGCAAAAATAGTGACCTCTTTATCTATGAAGAAATATATTCATTGTTTCATTTAGATTATATGGATTCTTGGTCTGGGAGAGTTGAGTCCTTAGCACCCATAAGAAGGACACAAGTTTGAAATTCACTTATATTTTGAGAGACGTATTTCTTGTATGAATGATAGGAGGATGTAGGCATTAGCAAGGCCCGATGACCCTACTTCCACTATTATATATATTAATGCATCTTATTTACAGATAAATTGAGATAAGACCAAGTGGTGTTGGAATTCACAATATTTTCTAAAAATGGACAGAATCAATCCATCCACTGAAATCTTACACAAAATAAAGAGAAGGACAAAAGAGATCTAGACACCCATAGGCACCATAAATAATCACTATCCATATATAATATTGTACAACACTCCAATAAGAAATGAGGAGTGTGAGGGAAGTATTTATAGCAATATCAAAACCCCAATTACATCATAGATTTTAATCTAAGTCGACATAATAAATAGGATTTATATTAATTACAAATACTAAATAAGGTTTAACCATAATAAGGTTTAACCATAATAAGGCTAACCAAGGCCCATTGGGCTTACATAATAAAATGTTACAAAATAATAAATACATTGTACAATGAAATGTTCTTAGGTCTATCCAATACATTGCACAATATCGACCCTTGGCCATGAAATAGTTTATAATTTCAACACCCCCATAATATGCACTAAGGAGCCAAGGAGAAAATACATCAGTGACAACAATACCTTCCACCCATAAAGGATGCTTTAGTGGACCTCCATATTTTGATGTAGATTTGGATCTCCCATCATCTAAAATTTGTTGTTACAAAAATATTTCTTGCACAAGAGAATCCTTAAGTTGGATCAGAGTCACCACTATCATTATTAGAAAATCCTACACAACCACAATACACTTATGTTAGGACTTCAAATGAAGAAGAAAAATAGAATCACCAACACTTATAAATATAATCTCTTTCAATATTCTATTATCATATAATGTATTTCTTAAAGGCACAACTTTTCCATTCACAGCATACATCACCCTATTTGAAGACTTCCTCTTGCCTGTGGCCACTTGATTTTAGTCACTAAAGGAGGTTTTGTATGAACCTACTTAAAATAAAGGTTGTAACAAACTTCCAAGAGTACTTGGACAAAAAATAGAAGGAATATATCATGAAGGATTAGATCTTCATGAATAAGTTGAATCAATCACCTAAAGGAGAAAGAGGTATTGACAAAATAATATTATGATTAATCTTCCTACAAGCCTCCAAAAGACTCAAAATTGTTGCAACTATCATAATTCCATTCATAATTCCCAAAAAATCAATCCAACTATTCTGATTAAACCAAATTTCAACCATTAAGATGAGTAACTATGGCTTTATGGTCCATCTTACACAATATGACCCTAGAAACTATAGCAGGTCCACAAACTAGTGTCATTATACCTAGAGCTTGAAAATTTGTGCAATTTGAAAAAATGGGCTAAAATGGATTTCATATGCAAAAGATATGGCCTCCAAAATATTTTTCCTAATGGATCCCAAAAAGATAAAAATTCAATCTCCAAACCTTAGAAAAAAGGTAACCAATCACCTACTACCACTTGGTAATCCTTGATTGGTTGATGCTACCCACTGATTTTTTGCCAACTCAATGTCTCAAAACCATAGTGAAATAGAAATAACAAAAGAAATACATCCACTCAAATATTATATAAAAATTAAAAGAAGGACAAAAGATATTTGGGGCACCCATAGGCACTATAAAGAATCACTAATAATATTTCACGACACTCTAATAAGAAATGAGGAGTCTAAGGGGGTATTTAGAACCATACCAAAACCTCAAATACATCATAGAGTTTAACCTAAGCCAACATAATAAGTAGGCTTAAGGTTTATTACAAATAATAAATAGGATTTAACTAAAACAAGTTTAACAAAGGCCTATTAGGCTTACATAATAAAATATTATAAAATTAGAAATACATTGTACAATGAAATGCCCTTAGGCCTACCCAATACATCACATAATATTGGCCCTTGGCCATGAAGCAAATTATAATTTCAATAAATAACACCATGGTAAGATGTTCTTATCTCATCTTAGAGGTCATGAGTTCAATTTGTGAAAGTTTATCTTGCATTGCATGGCATGAATAGTGTCTATGGTGGCTTATCTCAATGAACAACATGGCAAAAGGAGTTATCATCATCTAGGCACAATGCTAGTTGGATCATAGTAGAAAATACACCTAAGGGTGACCCATCAAAGGATTGAATCTCTCCTTTTTTTGATGGCCAACAAATTTGTAATGATTATGCACTTCGAACAATTTGGAATTTTATTCTTGTAAGTTCCATTCATCGTGTGGATATTTAATCACATGTAAAGTCTTTATGATCGATAGGTTTAGGTTCAAACCTTGTTGTTACACTTTATTTTGTGATAAAATATGCTAAATTGTTGGATGCTAAAAATTAGTGTGTGTCACTTGGAGTCTTGTCATGAATCATTGACATGTGGCTACTATGATTTGCATAAGGTTATTGTCATCCATAAGGTGTGGGTTCTAATCTCGATCCCATAAATTTGGGCCCTTGGATAAAGGTATGGAACAACTACTTTATAATGTTCTTGGTATTTTCTGTTCATAACTATATTGCTTGATTTATTAGTTAGTGTGAGCCTAATTTTATATTGTAGGTCGAGATGCGAGGAAGTAAATGGAGCTTTTACGTTATGTGAAGCAAGTTGAGAAGAGGCACACATGCTCTCCAACTCCATCCTTGGGTCCTATGCCCTTCACAAATAGGAGGGTGCATCTATATTACCTCAAAAAAACTAGTGAATCAAACCCATGATAGTATTGAGCAACTCAAACATCATAATACTACACCATTCTCCCCTTTGATAGTAAGAGAGATCATCGATCATTTGAGAAGCACTTTCAAAAGCACCAAAAAACATAACATGTGCACATTGCCCAAATTTTCTCCCAAACATAATATTCTATAGAATATTCCCTTCTAAAATTTGAAATTTAGAGGGAATAAGGAGACTTTTATGAGGTAAAAAAGAGGTACCAAAGCAAAAAATCAAGAAGACAGTTGAACTAGGACCTCCTAAAATTTTACAATGAATCCATTAAAATAGATGGTTTATCTATATCTACCATTTCCCTATACAACCTTTTTGTATGATTGATAAAAGTTGCTTTATTTTGGCTTAGGTCCCATATTGTAATTTACAATATTTTCTTAAAATGTACATTTGCGATAATAATATGTAGAAAAAGTAAAAGAGAAAAAATAAAATAACATATAAATAAATAAAAATAGAGAATGAGATAAACGACATGAAAGAAAAAGAAAGAATAAGAGGTAAGTGCTCGTAGGCACCCTAATATTTCACATATCACAAAATAATACAATGGATCAATCTTTAGAGGGTATTTATATTGATATTAAATCCCCAATAAAAATTTAACCTCAAACTAACATTACTTGCAATGAAGGTCAAATTACATTATAATATATATGTTATCCCCTTTAATCAAGGTTAACCATAAAAGTGGATTAATGAATATCACTAAGGATGAATACATGAAGGGTGACCTTAGGATTACATGAGGATACTTGTAGGCTTACATAAATGATGCTCGTAAGATTACATAAAGAATGCCCATAGGCTTATATATACACGTGCATATAGGCTACATCAATAGTGCTCATAAACACTCTTCCACACTTGTGACCTTGGCCTAATAAGATCAAATTATACATACTTAAATGCCCCATAATCTAAGTTGAGGGGCTAAAAATAGGAGACACTAAAGATAACATCCCCCATAATGGACACTCTAGTCAGCCTTTGCTTTGGCATCCTCATCCTCTTCTTTATCATTAGAAATTTTATGTCCAGATCTTAAGAATTTTATATCAATATTATTATTGGAGTATTCATCCCTTTAGAAATATGTGTGGCTCATTGATAGTCATATCATTCACATAAATAACCAAGCCAACTATATTAAAAGGAGTAATATTGGAAGTAATATATTTGACATACTCTTCATCACCCTTTACCTTACCTCTTGTCATAGCTAAGTTAGATTTTAGGGCTTTGAAATGAGATATATAGTCTTTGAAATTAGCAAAATATAAAATTTTGAGATTGGAAAGCTTTGTCTCTATTCTATTAACTTCACTAGCACTTACTTTTCCATAGATATGATTCAATGTTATCCATATCTAAATAGGATAAATATTCTCTCTTATGTGAAAAAATAAATCTAGCTCCACGAACATGAAAAAAGAGACCAATGTTTTATCCTTCTTACCAAGTTCATGGTCACTAAGACCTTTTGTTTTATCATTAAATATAAACTAAATATTCTTGCTTTTGAGTAACCCTACCATTTGAACTAACTAGGTGCTAAATATTTTCCATTGAGGCAAGTAACATATGTCAAGGAATCCATCTCACACAAGAGCCCACATATAATTGTAACAAATCTATAAGCTAATATCACCACTATGTATATCTCAAAAAATAATTTTATTTGAAAATATAGGCTTCAAATGCTTTTGTATGCAAATGGTCTGGCATCTAAAATATTGGATAGACTATCACTCAAATCAAAAAAATAATCAAATACCAACCTTAGAAGGAGATTCATCGAATTAGGTACTGCCACTTGGCATAATAAATTTCTTATTGCATAATTCTATCTAGTGAATGATGACTTGATAAGTTGATCATTTTGATTGGTATATATGCTCATGTGTGTGTGTGTGTTTTCTAAGAAACTTTAATGGTTTGTAGTTGACAGGGCTTAAACTCTAGACGTTAAAGGAAGTGCCTTAAATGTTGCTTCTAAAGCCAAGAATCCAACAAAATGCTTTGGGAGGAAAAAGGAATCAAAACAATATAATAAATACCATGAGTTACTGAGAAGAAAAGCTCAACATGAAAAGGATTTGAACACATAACCTTACCTGTAAGAAGGAGGTCATTTATAATTCTACCATGTAGATGGTTGGAACAAAAGGAGATTTATGCATTCAAGAATGAGATGTCCTATGATGAATGTGAGAGATACAAGTAAAACTAAGCTCCTAGGGTTCAAAATTAGGGACTTAAAGTCCATAATTCAACATACCAACCAATGCACTATTACTTGATTTGAAGACCAGAAAGAAGGAACATGTGGGTGACACTCTGAAGGAAGAATGCGTACATTGTGCCTCCAAAGCTTATGGAAACTTTACAACCAATCCTTTACAATTTCTTCAAAAAATGTTTTTCTTGTAAATTTAAACCAAAATTCTTGCCTCTATAAATACCATGCCCATCCAATGGACCAGATTGATGGTTGAGGTTAGACAACGAAAATATTTTTTTAAATTTATAACATTTGTCTTTGAGTTGTGAAAAGAAATCCATAGTGCTTCGATCTAGGGACCTATTAGAAACAAGTAAATAAACCTACTATTACACTATAGGCTAAGATATTAGGAGGTAAATGGAGCTTTTGCGTTATCTAAAGTAGGTTGAGGAGAGGTGCCTATGCCTTCCAATGTTATCCTTGGATCTTGTGCCCTTCATAGATAGGAGGGCATGTCCCTTTTGTCTCAAAAAACCAATGAATCAAACCCATGACTTATACTGATCAACTAAAAGACCATAACACTACTCCACTCTCCCCTTTGATGGCCAAAGAGTTCATTGATCATATGCCAAAAACACAATGTGTACACGTTGCCCAATTTCCTACCAAAACATGGAATATTCTATAGAATATTTTCCTTTTAAATTTTAAAAATTGGAGGAAAATAAGGAGACCCTTTGGAGGTGAAAAAAGGGTACCAAGTAAGCTACAAGCTTACTGTAGTTGTAATGGATTTAGCCTCTCTTTGGGAGGTTCAAGGTTCAAACCCCACTCAATATGAGGGGACTAGGACCCCTCATAAAAACCTATGTAAATTTATTGAAAAATATTTTAGTAGTTGCAAGCTTACTATAATGGTAAGGGCTTTGGTCTCTCTTTTCGAGGTCCAAGGTTCAAACCCCACTCAGTATGAGGGGATCGGGATCCCTCATAAAAACTTGTGTAAACTCATTGATAGTTGCAAGCTTATTGTAATGGTAAGGGATTTAGCCTCTCTTTGAGAGGTCTAAGGTTCAAACCCCACTCAATATGAGGGGATCGAGACCCCTCATAAAAACCTGTATAAACTCATTGAAAAAAGGGTACCAGATGGAGAAAGTAAGAAAAATTGAATTGAGACCCCCTAAAATTTCACAATGAATCAATTGGAATAGATGGTTCGTTTATATCTACCATAGTTTACCTTGTATATGATCAAGCAAATTTGCTTTGCATTGGCTCTAATACAATGTTGGAATTCACAATATTTTCTATAAACATCTTAAAACATACATTCACCATAATCATATGCAATATATATATATATATATATATATATATATATATATATATATAATAACATATAAATAAAAATAGAGAAAGAGATAAATAAAACAAAAGAAAAAGGAGTAAAAGGTGGGTGCCTATAGGCACCCTAATATCTCAATATCATGAACTAAGATAATGGATCAGTCATTTGGGGGTATATATAGTGATACCAAATACCCAATTAAAAGTTAACCTCAAGAAAAAATAACTTTACATGAAGGTTAAATTACAATAATATATTATCCCCTTTAATCAAGGTTAACCACAAAGGTGGATTAACCAATATCACAAAGCAAATACATAAAGGGTGCCATTCAGCTCACATGAGGATGTCCATTGGCTTACATAAATGATACCCATAGGCTTACATAAATTATATCTTTAGGATTACATGAAGAAATATCATAGGCTAGGATTTAATTAACAATAGTATAATTTTACTTTTGTCGCTTCGCAAAGGATTAGGGTATTTTTTTCTTAAAAATATTTCATCTTTTAGGAGCCATATCTTCATGAAGGGTTATCCAATTCAATTGATTCTTGGACCAACTTATATGGAATATGAATATATTTAAAATGAGTGATCATATGGAGTAATCTAATCAATATTGATGGATATAAAACCCTATGAATTCAACCATCCAAAATAAGAGCAATGACAATTTTTCAAGTCACAAAAAATGAAATTGCAAATATTTGTCAGCTAGGGTTCAGATGATGGGATGAGAAAAGAAGGGATAGCACTTCAGTGAGGCGAGATATTCTATCTAGATATAGAATTTTTTAGCTAAGTTTTTTTTCCCTTCTTTATCTTAGAAATTTTGCATGCAAATTATTATAAATTTTTTATCAAATATTATATTTGCTATAGGACATTCTAATAAATTTCAATAGATTTTGAGTTTAGTTTCCTTTTCATGGACTGTTTATAGTTAAATTATTAGAATCATATCAAGTGGTAGAGGTTAGTGAGCACACCTCAGAGAGATCCTCGTTGCTCCAAGATAGGGAAGTTTTTGGTAAATTTAATGGGTATTGGCCAGGGGCTTCAGCTTGAGAAAATGGATTGATTGGAGTTGGAAGTCTCTAGGAGTGATTCTATCCTTTATTCCTAAAGGTTTCTTCCTAGTAATTTTTTGTTCTAGGTAAGAAAGAGAAAATTTTCTAAAATGGGGTCCTTGGTTTATGGGAAGAGTAGGACTTTTCCTTACTCGCTAGTATGAAGGCTTTTCCCCTAAAAATGTAAATCTATCCCTAGTACCAATTTGGATTAGGATTTTTAGGTTACCCATTGAATTTTTTGGAAATAGATACCTTCAAGGCAATAGGCAACACTCTAGGAGAATTCCTTGAGATTTTAGATACTATGAAATATGGATTCTTGGCTATTTATGCTCAAATATTGGTCATGATTGATATAAGTAAAGCTTTACCAAAATAAATAATTCTTAAGTATGGGGATAATATGTGGACCCAAACCATATATTATGAAAATATATATTTTAGATGTAGAATATGTCATGAGGTGGGGTATTTTGAGATATCATGCCCTAAGAAGAGCCTAATAAAATCATATGTAGAAAACTGTAAGAGAAACTTGAAAAATGGTTATGGATGAAGATGGTTTTCAACTTCCAAATTATAGATCTAGAAAAAGGAAAGAAAATAAATAGTTGATACCAATAAGGAAGTATATTGAAATAAATACCAACTCTTTTGAGCCTTTAGCCTATGAATAAAAAGTAGATCAAAACTTAGAGGACCCAGTACAATAGGTTCAACATGTTAACAAGGAATTGTCTATTCAGTATGATCCATATTTAAGGAAGAATATTCTTTATGAACCTAAGGAATGTGTCTTATCAAATCTTGAAGACTCTATTGAAGTACCATGCACCATTCAATAGAAAAAATCTGGTAAATAAAATGCAGTTTTAGAAGTTAATACCTCTACCATTAATAAGGAAACACTAGAAAATGAGTAGGACAAGTCAAAAGCTTCTATAGTAGAGCCAAGAGAGGATAAATATGATGAAAAAAAATTGCAAAGGAATATTGAGGAATAAAATAATAAGGTCTACTCCTGATATAGACAAGGCTAAAAGAGTAAAACCCTCAAATTATAAAGCAAGATCCAAGGAAGAAAGAGCAAACATAGAGAAAGGAACACAAATTAAGTTGGTTGAACTTCTCTTTACCAAACAACAAAATGATATTGGTAATAAACAAGTGAGGCCAACAGCCCCTAATGAGATATGATTATCATCTCATGGAATATAAGGGGTGATAATACCCCTTCAAATTATAGGTGTATCAAGGACTTATATTTAAGTAATAAGTCTGATATTCTTTGTATTCAAGAAACTAAAATGATAAAATAAGTTTCAAAAACTATGAAAATAGTATGGGCAAGATGTGAATGGGATGCTATGGATTCTAAAGGAGTGGCAAATGGAATTCTAACTTGTTTAAATCCTTCTAGACCACCTATGTAACCATTCATAAAACAAGGCATTAGATAGCCTCTTTAGCCACTTGCTACTTTGCAGATATTTCTTTCATCCTTATCAATATCTATCGACCTACAACTCAATCAAGTAGATTAGAATTTTGGAGTGGGATTGCAGCCTGTATGAGAAGTAAAGACCAAGAAACCCGATTCATGATCATAGGAGATTTTAATGCCATAACCAAGTGGGATGAAATATTTGGGGGAATTAGGAAATTAACCTAAAGTATGAGATATTTCTTAGCTTTTATTCAAAACAATAATCTGCGAGAGGTTAATTTTGAAGAATACAACTATACTTGGACCAACAAAAGGAGAGAATAAAACCTAATAGCTAAAAAATTAAAGAGATGCATACTCTCAGATCATTGGCTAGATGAAGGAACTTGTGCTAAAATTAATATGTTAACAACGATTGGTTCAAATCACTGGCCAATAAGAGTTAAAATTGTGGCAAGTGAATTCAAAAAAAAATCATATTTTAAATATGAGAAGATGTGGGAAGACCATCCTCAATTTGTTGATATGATAGATAAAACTTGGAATTTTTCAGGTAATGGTGGGTTGTATGCTCTTCCTAATCAAATTAAATCTATGACATCTAGATTAAAATAATAGAACAAGAACACTTTTGGAAATATTTTTTAAAATAAATAAGACTAAAAGATAAAATTTCTAAATTCCAAAAAATTGATCATAATATTATGTTGATTTGAACAGATGAGATATATTACAAATGAAAATGATTACATATATAGGCAGGAGGCCTATATGATAATATGACAAGTGTCAAGAGAAACTGACAAGTGTCAAGATAGAAGGCATAGTGCACATTAATATTCTAACATTCCCCCTTAATGTGCACTATCCTAACTATAGAGAAAAAAATAAGTCAATATTAGGTAACATTCCCCCTTAATGTTGACTTCTCTAAAAGAACCCTAAACATCCTCCTTTATTACATGATTTGGTCTAGGCTTGTGCTCTTTATGCATGGCTCTCCAAATTTGAATAATGCTAGATCAACGATGTATACTTCTCAATTTGTTACCTCAGGGTCAGCCACTTCCTTGGATCTGTTGCCACTGGGTCAGGCGTCTAAGTGCCTTACGGTCATCCTAGGTGCCTCAAGGTTAGCCACACTTGTCATATTATCATATAGGCCTCCTGCCTAATGTAATCATTTTCATTTGTAATATATCTCATCTATTCAAATCCCAACATAATCCAATATTATAGGAAAGGGAATTGCTTAGTGAATATCATAATATTTTGAGTAAGGAAGAGAAATTTTGGATATTAAAATCAAGACAAACTTGGTTAAAATGAGATAAAAATACAATTTTTTTTCATAGGATGGCTATAGTACAAATATCAACTTCTAGAATTAGTAGAATTAAATCAATAGAAAGGGTTTGGATTAAATATAAGAGTGAAATTAGAAAAGAGATAAAGTATTTTTATCAGAATATTCTAGGATCAGAGGAGACCAAGTTCTTAATGATAAACTTCTTCAATATGCTCCTTCAATTATAAAAAATTAAGACAATAGGAAAGTGATGGAGCCTATTACTATAGAAGAAGTTCATTTAGCTCTTTTCTCTTTTAATAAGGATAAATCCCTAGGTCCAGATGGGCTCTCTATAGCTTTTTACCAACATAATTGAGATATAGTGAAGGATTCTTTATTGGTAGTAGTGGAACAATCTAGGGTAAAACAATACATACCTTATAAAATAAATGCAACATATCTTACCCTAATTCCAAAAAGGAAGGATGCTAAATTGTTTTATTATTTTAGACCTATAAGCCTATATAATCTGGCATAAAATATTATATCCAAAGTGATGGTGAATTTATTAGGGCTATTGTTAGATAAAAATATTTAAAAAGAGCAACGTGGATCTGTGAAAGGGAGACAAATTATGGATGGGATCATAGTAGCTCATGAAGTTACACATTCAGTAGCTTCAAGAAAAGAGAAAGCAATGTTCTTAAAATTTGATATGAGTAAAGCCTATGATAGGGTTAAATGGGATTTTATTTTTGTAGTTTTAGATAAGTTTAGTTTCATGAAGAAATGGATTAAATGGATTAAATGGATTAATGCAATTTTGAGGAAAGCAAAGGCTCCATGGAACATACAAGAGATAATTGTGGAAATTCAAGATTTTGCTAAAGATTTTGAAGAAATCAGTCTTACACATGCATTAAGGTAAGGAGACAAATGTGTATATAGGCTAGCCAATAGAGTGTTTTTTATTGAGTATCATGAAGTTAAATTCTTCTTTTCATGGTTAGAGGAAGTAGTAAGTTTAGTTGAAGTTGACAAGAAAATGTTAATTGTCTGAATCAATTAATGATTAAGATTTACTTTAATGTTTTACATTGGTAATATTTGCTTTATTTTGTAACAATAATGTGTTTTCATAAAAAACTATTTATTATAATTTTTGTGGCTGCACTTGTGTTTGAGGAAGAAAACTAGCAATCTAGATTTGGTAAAGCGGACTATGATAGTGTGATGTTTTGGAAATATTACTCTACTAATATGCAATGCATATATAGTAGAGGTGAAGTTTTGGTATTGTGAAGGCATCTATAGAAAATTGTCAAGAAGGATGTTGAATTCTAGAATATTTGTATTCATAGAAAAAATTGAAAAGATCTAGAAAATGAAAATCAAGAATTTAGATATTTTATGTAAAATAATGTAGGTTTCTAGCTATAGCATCTCAATTGAGATGAGAAGTATATCTATTTGTAAACTCTCAATATCTAAAGAAGAGAGTTGTAATTTTTCAGTGGTGGGAAACCTGAGTATAACCCCTTATTATCTAGCAAACAAAAAACACATTATTGTTATAAAATAAAGCAAACATTACCAATGGAAAATATTAAAGCAAATATTAATCATTATTTGATTTAGGTAGTCAACCTTTTCTTGTTACCTTTAGCTTTTTAGAGTATATTACATCATTTGGGTCATGTAAATGTACCACCTTTGGTACATAACTAGAGTAGGATATTACTTTAGGGGGTAGTTAGCAAGTTACTTCAAGTAATGTAATAAATGCACAAGTGTCTATGTGCATGTTAGGAAGAGTGTTGGCCAAGCAATCCATATTTCTATATAAAGGGCCTCATAGTGAGTGTTTACATAGAGTTGTAGGTAGTAGTAGATATACTCTGCAAGATCACCATATAGATTGGTGATGGATACAATGTAGTTCTTATCATCTGTTCTGGAGTGTTCATTTCCTCCATATAGCATTGTATCATTTTTGTCACTTACCATTTATAGTATATTTTAGCATCTTACATTTTTGCATATTCTATATCCTGTGATTGCATTCTCCCTTGGCTCATAGCATCAAAAGCTAATAGTGGTATCAGAGCCATGGTAGATCAATAGGAATAGGGAGAGCCATAGTAGGTTACTAGAAATAGGAAAGTCACAGGAAATATTGAGAGGAGAAGCTAATCTCAGTTCCAAAATTTTTGAGATTGCATTTGGCTAGAGTCTTTCCACAGAGTTGCAGAAAAACTCGTGAAGACTAGGACTCAGCATTCCATTCCACTAGATTGACAAATCAACTAGTGAAGATTCATTATTAACAAGATTTAGAATCAGCTTACTAATATCTTGTTGCAGAAAAAGGAAACTGAAGGAAGCCCTATTGCAGACCTACACATTGCTAAAAAAGGCCATAGAAGCCTTATTGCTGAAAAATGCCATAGAAGCCTTATTGCTAAATAAAATGCCACAGAAGCCTTATTGTTGAAGAAAAGGCCATAGAAGCCTTATTGAAGAAAAGGCCACAAAAGCCTTATTGCAAAAGAGAAGGCCACAACAGCCTTATTGAAGAAAAGGCCATAGAAGCCTTGAACCTGAAGAAGACTCCAGAGAAGAGTCCGTGAAAGATAGGAGATTGGTGATCTCCTTTGTTGATTGAAGACTTCCTCTAGAAGAAGTTGAAGAGACCCATCAAAGGTCTCATTGAAAGAACTTCCATTCTTGGAAGATTGAAGAAGGACTAGCAAGGTCCTATAATTGATTTCAGAAGAAGCAGACTTCAGAGATCCACTAGAGAGATCTCATTGCCAACACTTTCAGAGTTGAAGGTTGAAGGAAAGGTCTCATCAAGAAGACCAAAAAAGCTACAATATTGAAGACCTTGGAGAGGTCTCAAGGAGAAGGCTTGGAGAGCCTCATTCCAAAAATTGGAAAAGCCATCAAAGAAGTTCCTAGGAGAACTCATTGGAGAAATTCACTACAGAAGATAGTGAAATATTTGGGACAATTATCACCATCCGACAACAAGCCCAAAAGAAGAAGAATTTGGCAAGGAGTGCCAAATCTCGAAGAAGAATATTGAAGACCTCAAGACATTCATATTCTTGAGAAGAAAATCCTGTTTGAAGTCAAAACTCGACAAGGAGGTTGAAGAAGAACTCAGATAGAAGATACCTTCCAAATCCAAGAAGATTTGGAGATTTCCCTTCATAGCTAAAGAAGGCACAGATAGAGATTTTCTGGATTCATAGCAAAATATTGAAAGAGTTCCTGAAGGACAATATTTCAGTTAATAGATTGACTACTAGAGGGCAGCAATCAAGATAGCATTACTAGCTAGAAGACTTCGAAAGTTCCAGGCCAGATCTTGAAGGAGAAGTTGGAAATCATCTACTACAGAGCAACAGACTAGAAGCATTCATAGCTATGGGCAACCACCATTCTAGACAAGAGACTTGGTGAATCAACTCATCAAGATATTCATCATTAAAGGTAAGCAACTTAGGTGCAAAAAGGGTTCATTACTTGAACACTTATTCAGATTACTACTTAACTTCATTGAGCACCTTATTAGAATTTGGAAGTTGCAAAATAGAAGGTTACATTTTAAGTCCTCAAAGAAAGTGTAGAAGATAGTTTCTGTTAAGGTTCATTACCTGCACATTAATAGGAGTTAGATACATTCTTCCTATTATCTGATTATTGAAAAGAGGACCACATTAAGGAATTTGCAGTGAATATTAGTGCATTAGAAACTACTTTGAGAGCTTATTAATAGGAGTGATAAGGTGAGATTATTAAAGTGCATTAAGATTGGAAATATTATTGGTTCATTGCACTATACTAGTTGTTCGTTAAACTAGTTACTCTCAAAGAATTATTTTGTGTATTGATTGCTAAAATCAAGGGCACAAAAATCTACAAATAATCAAAGTGTCTAAAGACACTATTCAGAACTCAATACCTACAAGGTATTGTGGCCTATAGAAGCCACCAAGCAGATCAAAATTCCTCCAAGGAGTGGAGAAGAAGAAGAAGCCATTAATCAGTGGTAGAAGCCAAAATCGAGACTTGGTGAGTCTCAGATTCAAGGTGCACTAAAGAGCTCATTACAGGAAAAGTTAGTGCAACAATTACTCCATCAAAGGGCATATTATCTATGTGATTATTATCTTGGGTTCATTACTTAGATCAACCAAGAAAAGGAGAGAGTTTTCCAACAGAGAAGACAACTTCAATCAGCCCTTGCCTACAAAAGATAATACAAAGAAGCCACCATTAGAACCAGCAAAAGAATCTTGCAAGAGAAGGTGCAAATCAAGGTATTCTATTATAACTCTATTTACAATATTCTGCACCATAACATCTTGTCCTACGTAGGAAATAGGATAGAATCTAAGTGTCTTAGAGACACATCCTCCACAAGCGAGGACTATCATACAAGCGGTCGTAGAAGGAGCATAAATTCAAAGCAAGTGAGAAGAGCTATCAAAGAGCTCTCATTATGGTGTTCAAATACACCCTTACAACCATGAAATTAGGTATTCCCAACAACCAATATGAAGCACAAATTATAGCAAAATGTTGTTAATCATCTATGTTGGCTGTCATCCATCGATCATTGCAAAGGGAGCATTCGAACCAGCACATTGGAAGCAAAAGGAAAGAAAAATAGAAGCAATACCTAGAGCTATTGCTTAGAGAATATGTCCATCATAGAAGCACTCAAATCGGACCACCATAGAACCAGCACCAAGCACCCAAGACCTCCATAGAAGAGCCAACTCATACTCACCTGGAAGAAGCATTGAGAAACAAGAAACAACTGGACGTACATTGGTGAAAGGAATATATAGGAGAAGAGAAGCATTGGAGGGAAGAATACATGCATCTGCCATTTTTCATCACTGATAAGAAGTGCTCAATTCATAAACAAACATCGAGATGTTAGAGCGAAGGGAGTTACATAGCGGTTGTGATAGGAAGATACGTTACAACATTATCATTCAAAATTGGAGCCCATAATCCACTTGGAGAAGGCGTTAGATTCAGCCATAAGCATTACAAAAATATTCCCATGCATGTTGGAGCATAGAAGCCACTTGGAAATCTCTCAAGGAAGGAATAAGAAATACCTCAGATGTTACTCAAGATGCACGTGCCACGTAGCTACATAAACGTTCAACTCGAAGGTGTAGAAGCAAAGGAAAATTAAAGGTAAAGTTGCAATGTTCGAGTGAGTAATAGCATGCTAAAATTGGAGTCAAAGAAGGCAATGAGGACTATCATAAACAATAATATACCTGCGGTGATAAGCACCCATTGAGGAGAAGACCAGGCCAAAATAGGCACTGTGATAGCACAAATATAGATAGGAGGAATATGTAGGTCATCCGATTGAACACAGAGGTCAAAGCATCAGTCATACAGCACTGAAATATGCATCAAGCCACCATCAAAATACATGGAGATACATAGAGTATCAAGTCACACAAAGGACGTAGAAGCATCAAGCTTCACAAAGTACGTAGAGCCTCACAAAGAACATAGAGTCTCACAAAGGACGTAGAGCATTAAGTCTCACGAAGGATGTGGAGCATCAAACCTTACAAAGGTAAATTAAATTTGCTTGCTTTAATTAAAATCAGAGTTATAAGGTGATATAAACTATTGCTTTGTTATAAGGTAATATATTACATTGGAATAAATCTAACAAGCATTAGTAATTATCAAGCAAGCTTATTTCAAGATATTGAATATTTGCAATTAACCAAGTAGGAGATATAAGGTTGTCAACTATTGGTTAAAATACTATTAAATTGCAAATAATATTATTTTTCTAATATTCCAAAAAGTAGGGAGATATAAGGCATACTACTTCGAACTATATACATATAATTGGAATTTAGAAAATTAATCTATTGGAAAGAATAGCAAACCAATTGCCTACATATAGAGTTGGAATTAATTGGTAAAAATTATCTCATACTCATTCTAAGGAGACACAAAGAAATCCAACCATTAAAGCATACTTCATTGGGAAAGAGAAGGCAAAATTAATAAGTTGATTATTCTCAAAACATTACAAAATCAACTTAGAAAGTGAACTAAGCATATTCTAATTAATAGGGAGATATAAGGAAGCCTACAAAACCTAATTCTAAGAAAGGTTTATCAAATTAGTTCACATATCTTAACTAGGGAGCTATAAGGAATTCTACCAAATCCTAAAAGCAAGTAAGGTGTTACACCTAGAAAGTCATCATGACTACAAACAAATTCATGCTTACAAAATCTCAATTACTTAAAGGCCCAAATTACTTCTCATGGAAAAACAAAGTGAGAGCTATTCTAATATTTGAGAAGCTTTGGGATATTGTCAAAGGAGTAAAAACTAAACCAGCTCAAGGAGATGCAGAGATTCAAAAATTTGAAGAAAGTGATGCTAAAGCATTAATGATAATAACCTTTGCTATCACAGATGAAATACAAGCCTACATTAGCTCCGCAGGGACATCTACAGATGCATGGAAAACATTAGAAAAAATATTTGAAGGGAAAAATAAAGCCACTATCTTAAGTCTCCAAACTCAATTACATTCCCTAAAAATGAATAGTGGTGAAAGCATAGAGTTATTCTTAAGGAAGATAGCAGATATCAAAGGAAAGTTACTAACTCTAGGAGAAAAGGTTGAAGATAAATTCCTTGTTCAAGTAACCTTGAGAGCACTTCCAGATAGCTACAAACATCTAGTTACATCCTTACAGGTTCTAAGCAAAGATACAGGGTTTGATGAACTAATCAACATTCTTCAAGAATATGAGATAGAAAATACAGTGAAAGATGAAATGACTAACAATGCATTGGTCTTGAAAGATAATCCACAAGGAAACATTGCTTCATCAGCTAAAGGTCAAAGACCATGGAATAATAGATATTGTCAGATATGCAGGAGAAAAGGACATAGCACCAGTTACTACAGATTCAATCCAAGAAATCAGAACCAAGGAAATCAGATGAATTATGGAAGCCAACCAAATAGGGCATTCCAACCAAGGCAATATCAAAATAATCCCTAACAACAATAGTCACAACATCAGAACTATTATCCACAATTGGAATACCAAAAAGAGAATAAAAAAGGACATCTAGCTCAGAGAATTGAAGAAATTGAAGAACTGGAAGATACGATAGATGATCATGAAGTCAAAGCTCTTACAACAAGAGTAACATGGCATGAAGACACTAACTATTTGCTTGGACAAGATACAGGAAAATAAGAAGAAGATCCATATTGAAGACTAAAGTCTTCAATACCCAAATAATGTAATACATGGGGGTGTTAGAGTATATTACATCATTTGGGTCATGTAAATGTACCACATTTGGTACATAACTAAAGTAGGATATTACTTTAGAGGGTAGTTAGCAAGTTACTTCAAGTAATGTAATAAATGCACAAGTGTCTATGTGCATGTTAGGAAGAGTGTTGGCCAAGCAATCCATATTTCTATATAAAGGGCCTCATAGTGAGTGTTTACATAGAGTTGTAGGTAGTAGTAGATATACTCTACAAGATCACCATATAGATTGGTGATGGATACAATGTAGTTCTTATCATCTGTTCTGGAGTGTTCATTTCCTCCATATAGCATTGTATCATTTTTGTCACTTACCATTTATAGTATATTTCAGCATCTTACATTTCTGCATATTCTATATCCTATGATTGCATTCTCCCTTGGCTCATAGCATCAAAAGCTAACATAGCTAAACTTACTAATTCCTCTAACCATTGAAAGGAGAATTTAACTTCATGATCCTCAATAAAAACCCCTCTATTGGCTAGCCTATCTACACATTTGTTTCCTTCCCTTAACGTATGTGTAAACCTCTTTTCTTCAAAATCTATAGCAAGGTCTTGAATGTCCACAATTTTATCTTATATGTTCAATGGATTATTTTCTTTCCTTAAAATTGCATTAATTACTATGAGTGAATCACCTTCCATCCATACTTTTTTCCATTTCATTTATTCACTAATTTTTAACCCTTCCAAAGTTGCCCAAGCTTCAACTTCATTATTTGTCTTAAATCCACTATTGGAAGCGCAATGAGATAAAATCTCTCCTTTGTTAAAAAATCTAATTATTCTTCCTCCTCCTGTTGGTCCTAAATTTCCTTTAGATGCTTCATCAAAATTTAATTTGACCAACTCCACATCTGGTGGTTTCCACTTTATATTCTTTGCCTTATTTTTGTTTCTCATGTACCCAACATCATAATTCCATTTGATGACTTGACTCCATCTATCAAGGTTCTTTGCTTCCATATTAGATATTGGTGAGTTTTTAGGGTTGGTTTAAACTCCTTTATGTCTAAACAAATCTTCCTTTTCATTACCTCTAAACTATTTTCCTTTCATTTAAATATTTTTCTATTCATTTCTAGCCAAATGGTCTAAATTATTGTATCTTTTCATATATCTCATATTGTCTATAAAGCCTCATTTTTATAAATGATCTTCCATTGCTTTAACCATTCTTCAATTTTTCCATTCATCACCATATATTTACCAGACATATTAAGAATCCATTACTATAGTTTCCAAACTATTGAGCAATGTCCTAAGAGATGGTCTACACTTTTCTCCTCCTTTTTACAAAGAACACATTGTGAGGGGCCATGAAAACCCCTTTTCATAAGGTTATCCCAAGATAAAATTCTTCTATGAACTACAATATAAACAAACATTTTAACTTTATGAATGTTTGGGCTATCCCAAATGTCTCTCCATATTCTTGCAAAATTCCTATTTTGTTGGTGCTTTACATTATATCCACTTCTTTTTGTGTATTCTCCTAAGTTATTCAACTCCCATATCAATTTATCCTTGGCTCCCCTCAAAATAATCATAGTTGATATATTTCTACTTCATTTGCCTCCTAGCATCAATATCTTGTATACATGTAAAAAAAAAACTTTCTATTTGTATATTTCTTCATTGTCCTTGTACAAAATATTTGAAACCCTATCACCATGTTTATCTTGAATCAATCTCATCCAAACATTCAAAATTGGATCTAAATTGAGTGGTTTTTCATCACATAAAGTATCCATCCAAATAGAATTTGTGATCTAGTTCCCACCACCCATCTTAAACCTTTAATCATTAGATCAAATATTTTTTTTAAACCATTCCAAAGAGTAGAACCATTTGGTAGAGAGAATGTAGTAAACATTTAACTTGGGTCATTGGGATCAACATACTTAGAAGAATTATTGCCCATTGTCTTTGACTCTCCTTGTACAATCTCCAAATTAATTTTCTTCTAAGAGCTAAGTTTACATTAGTAATAACTCTTAAAACAAGACCTTCCCTAGTTTTATCATCACACACCTTGCTCCATTTCACCAAAGGAAGTTTCCTTTTATCATGTAAACCTGACCATAAAAAATATCACATAATATAGATCAAAAAAATTTCAATTGATTTTTGAATAGTATACAATGGCATATAATATGTTGGAATGGTCTGTAAGACTAACTTAATTAATTGTACTATTCTTGCTAACTATAACCATCTACCTTTCCAAGATGAAATTTTATTTGAACTTTACTAACAACTAGACTCCATAATTCTATCCTCATTCTCCCCTCAAATAAAGGTATTCCTAAATAAGTTATTGGTAAATTTACCTCCTCCATTTGAAGTAACCCGTAAATTCTTGCTTTTATATTAGTTGGAGTGTTAAGGAAATAAATTTTGAATTTTGTCCTATTAAATTTTTGCCTTAATGCTCTTTCGTATTCCTTTAAAAATTTATTCAAAGCTCTGGCCTCATTTATCCTTGGCCTTCCAAAAATAATCATATCATCTACAAATTGTTGATGGGTTATGTTGTCGATGTTATTTCTAACCTTAAGTCCACTTATAAGCCCATATTTAAGTTCCTACTCAAAGCCTATGCCATAATAATGAGCAAGTAAGGAGATAGAGTATCTCCTTGTCTAATATCTCTCTTGGTTTTAAAATATTCTATTACTAACCCATTGACCAACACTAAATAAGAAACTGTAGAGACACAAGCTTTAATCCATCTAACCTATTTCTTCCTGAATCTAAAATTTTCTAAAACTACAAAAATAAAATCCCATTTAACCCTATCATATGCTTTACTCATATTAAGTTTTTAGATCATTTCCTTCTTTTTTCTTGAAGTTGTTGAATGTAAAACTCCATGAACTACTATGATCTCATCTAGAATTTGTCTTCCTTTTACAAATCCTCCTTGCTAATCTGAAATAATATTGTTTAACAATGGCCATAATCAATTTGCCATCACTTTGGAGATAATATTATATGCCATATTATATAGGCTTATGGCCTTAATCCAACTTAGTTTGTGTCCCTTTCTCTATGTTTGCTCTTGCTTCCCTGGATCTTACTTGATAATTTGAGGGTTTTCCTCTTTTTTCCTTGCCTATATCAAGAGTAGGTCTTATTATTCTATTCCTAAATATTCTTTCACAATTTTTTTTTTCATCATATTTATCCTCTCCTCGCTCTATTATAGAAGCTTTTGACTTGTCCTACTCATTTTCTTGTATTTCCTTATTAATAGTAGAGGTATTAAATCCTAAAATTACATTTTCTTTTCTAATTTTTTCTCTTGAATGGTGCATGGTACTTCAAGAGAGTATTCAAAATCTGATGAGATGCATTTCTTAGGTTCATCAAGAATGTTCTTCCTTAATTCAGGATCATACTAAATAGATGGTTCCTTGTTAATATTTTGAAATTGTTGTACTATGTACTCTAATGTTTTATCTACTTTTTCTTCATAGGCTAAAGGCTTAAAAGAGTTAGTATTTCTTCCAATATCCTTCCCAACTGATCTCCAATATTTATTTTATTTTATTTTCTAGATCTATTTTTTGGAATTTGAAAACCATATTCATTCATAACCATATATAATTTTCTCTTAAGATTTTCTACATATGATTTTGTTGGGATCTTCTTAGGGCATGATCTCTCAATATGCCCCACCTCATGACATCTTCTACATCTAAAAGATATGTTTTCATAATACATGGTTTGGGTCCACATATTATCCCCATACTTAAGAATAATTGATTATGGTAAAGCTTTACTTATATCGATCATGACCAATATCCAAGCATATATAGTCAATAATCCATCTTTTGTCGTATCTAAATCTCAAGGAATTATCTTAGAGTGTTGCCTATTGCCTTGAAGATATCTATTTCCCAAAATTCAATGGGTAACCCAAACATCCTAATCCAGACTGGTACTAGGGATAGATTTAAATTTTAGATGAAAAGCCTTCATACCAATGGGTAAGGAAGAGTCTTGCTCTTCGCATGACCAAGGACCCCCTTTCAGGATTTTTTCTCTTTATTTTCTAGAACAAAATATGGCTAGGAAGAAACCTTTGGGAAGAAATTATATAATCACTCCTGGAGACTTCCAAATCCTATCAATTCATTTTCTCAAGGCTGAAGCCCCTGGTCAATACTCATTAAATTTACCAAAAACTACCCTATCTTGGAGCAATGAGAATCTCTCTAAGGTGTGCCCACTAACCTCTACCACTAGACATGATTTTAAGGATTTAACTATAAATAATTCCATTGAAAGGAAACTAAAACTCAAAATCTATTAAAATTTATCTAAATAGCCTATAGCAAATATAATATTTGATAAAAAAACTTTATAATAATTTGCATGCAAAATTTCTAATATAAAGGGAAAAAAACTTAGCTAAAAAATTCTATCGAGATAGAATGTCTTGCCTCACTGAGGTCCTAGCCCTTCATTGCTCTTCCTATCATCCGAACCCTAGCTGACAAATATTTGCAATTTTGTTTTTTGTGACATGAAAAATCGTCATTGCCCTTATTTCAAATGGTGAACTTCATAGGATCGTATCTCCCTCAATATTGCTCATATTATTTCATATGACCACTCGTTTTAAAGCTATTCAAATTCCACACAAGTTGATCTTAGAATAACCTAAATCAAATAACCCTTCATGAAAATATGGCTCCTAAAAGATGAGATATTTTTCAAAATAAAAAAAAAAAATTAACAATAATGCATTTTCATATAAACTATTTATTATAATTTTTGTGGTTGCACTTGTGTTTCAGGAAGGAAACTAGCAATCTAGATTTGGTAAAGTGGACTATAATAGTGTGATGTTTTGGAAATATTACTCTACTAAGATGCAATGCATAGATAGTAGAGGTGAAGTTTTGGTATTGTGAAGGCTGATATAGAAAAATGTCAAGAAGGATGCTAAATTTTGAAATATTTTTATTCATACAAAAAATTGAAAAGATCCAAAAAATGAAAATCAAGAATTTAGACATTTAATGTAAAATGATGTAGGTTTCTAGCTATAGCATCTCAATTGAGATGAGAAGTATACCTATTTGTAAACTCTCAAAATCTAAAGTAGAGAGTTATAATTTGTCAAGGGTGGGGGACCCAAGTACAACCCCTTATTATCCAGCAAAAAAAAAAGTTCATAGGCTTACATATATGCTTTGCCCATAGGCTACATCAATTGTGCTCATAAGAAATCTTCCACACTTTTTTCCTTGGTCTAAAAAGATCATATTACACATATTTTAATGAGTGGTGCCCATGTGGATTCCTAAGGACAATAATTTGTTTCTATATAAATAGATTCGACTAACCAAAGTTTAAAAAGTGGTAAAAATCCATTTATTGCATGTCTAGTTTGTAGGAGATGTAGTAAGATAGATAAAAAAAATTATTATGGTTCTATGACATGTAGCATTATGCTTTCAATAGTGGATTTAAGACAAAAAATGAAGTTGAATCTTGGGTGGATTTGGAAGGATTAAAAATATGCAATCAAATGAAATGAACCAAAGTATGGATGTAAGGTGATTCTCTAGTAGTAATAAATGTTATTTTAAGGAAAGCAAAGGCTCCATGGAACATACAAGATATCATTATGGGAATACAAAACCTTGCTACAAAGTTTAAAGAAAATAGTTTTACATATATGTTAAGGGAAGGAAACAAATGTGCATATAGGTTATCCAATAGAGGGGTTTTAATAGAGGGTCGTGAAGTTAAATTATTTTTTCCATGGTTAGAAAAAGTAATAAGTTTAGCTAAAGCTAACAAAAAAATGTTGACTACTTGAATCAAATAATGATTAAGATTTGCTTTAATATTTTCCATTGTTAATATTTTTTGTACTTTATAAATTTAACATGTTTTCATATAAACTATTTGTTATAATTCTTGTGATTGCACTTATGCTTAAAGAAGGAAGCTAGAAATCCAAGTCTGGTAAATCGGACTATGACAACACAAAGTTTTGAAAATATTACTCTACTAAGATGCAATACGTAGAAAGTACAGGTGGATTTTTGGTATTGTGAAGGCTATTACAAGAAAATTTCAAGAAGGGTGTTGCACTTTTAAATATTTGTATTTACAAAGAAATTGAAGATCTAGAAAATGAAGATCAAGAATTTAAACTTTTTATGAAAATATGTAGGCATCTAGCTATAGCAACTCAATTGAGATGAGAATTGAATTTTTTTGTATACTCTCAATCTATAAAGGAGAGAGTTATGATTTGTCAAGCGTGGGGGACCCAAGTACAACCCATTTTTATCAAGAAAAAAAAAAAGGTTAACCACAAAGGTGGATTAACCAATATCATAGAGTGAATACATAAAGGATTCCCTTAAGATTACATGAGGATGTCCATTGGCTTACATAAATAATGTACATATATGCTTGCATGTTGTCTACATCAATTGTGCTCATAATAAATCTTCCACACTTTTTTCCTTGGACTAATAAGATCATATTACACATACTCAATGAGTGGTTCCCATGTGGCTCCCCAAGGAAAACAATTTGTTTCTATATAAACAGAATTGACTAACCAAAGCTTAACAAGTGGAAAAATGTCATTTATTGCATGCCTAGTAAGTAATAGATGTAGTAAGATAGATAACAATTTCTAATTATAATTCTATGACATGTAGCATCCTCTAACTGGTCATAGGTAAATTCAAATTCAAAATTTGAAATTTTTGGTAGCTTTATCAATGCATAGAAGGATAAACTTTTAGAGGCCATAACTTTTGCATATTAAATTATTTGGAGCATATTTTGGTTTCAATTCATACGATTTTTCAAGATCTTTGCAATGGTTGCATTTTATTATATTCTACTAGTAGAATATGGAAATTTTTGCAACATTGTGGACCACATATGTTTCATTTTCCCTTGTAAGTGGGTAAACTTAACATAGATCATTCTCAAAATGCTATGAGATTGGTTAAGAGAGTATCTTGTATTTGATAGTGTGTCACTTATAGGTGAATTTGTAGTATTCTATATGGTGATGGATGTTTACATTCTTTGACATCTTAATAGTCTTCTAGATAATGATGTAGGCTCATATTCCTTGGTGACTTGACAATATCCCAAATTATGCAAGAGGCTAAGAGGTTTAGATATTCTTTAGCCTAATCAAGCATTCATTGAAGGGGATATGATAGCATCTTTACTATTTTCTCTTCTTGACCCCAAAATCATATAATGGATGTGTTGGAAGAAGGTAATTTGACCTTATTGTTGTCCTAACAGGGATACCACAATGATAAAAGGCATTGGGATTTCCTAAAAAAGACCCAAGTTCAATTCAGGATAAGGGTAGCCCCAATATGCCCCTAACTTTTTAATTTATTCAAAAAAATGACCTTATTGGCCAAATTTAATAGATGATGATATAAGCCTACTAGAATTCTTGATGTAAGATATATTTATTCTTTATGTAAGCCTATGGGCATTATCTATGTATGCTAATGGAAAATATTAATTTATATATCCCTACCAAGATTGGTTAATCCATTTATATTGTTGACCTTAACTAAACCTTTATTAGGGGTTTAGTAACTTGAATTAACCTTGATCCTTATGTTGGCCTAGGTTTATGTAATATGTAATTGTAATTTGAGGATTAAATATCTACTATAAATACCCCCAAACACTAATTCATTATATCAATTTATTAGTTTATGTGATGTGATAGCATATGGGTGTCTATGGATACCCACCCCTTCTTCTTCCTATTTTGTTTCCTTACGTCTACTTCATCTTTCTATTTTCTTTATCTATTCTCTTACATATAACTTATAATGAATGTTATGCTTTATTTTATTTCTAGAAAGCATTATGAAATCTAACATTATGTATTAAAATATTAAATAAAAATAACATGTTGATTTTAATATTATTTTTCCTATTTATGGCAAAAAAAATTCAACCCTTCACTACTAATGGGTGTTATAAATGTTGACAACAATGACAATACTGTCGCTTTAAGAGTTGAAGATTTAATTAACAAGAGATACACTGATTCACCCCCCCTCTCAGTGTCATTGTGATACTAACAATTGGTATCAGAGCCAAGTTCTTGAACAAGCTTAACCGGCTAGGGTGATCTTGGAAGTGACACAATGGCAGGTGGTGAAGGCTTCTCATCAAACAAAGCACCATTGTTTGACGGAACTAATTACGCATTTTGGAGACTCAGGATGCAGACATATCTTTGTGCTTTGGGATACGACATTTGGGATTCAGTAGATAGTGGATACACAATACCCACCACTTCTCCAACCGATGCTGCCGGTAAGAAACTGTTTGAGAATAACTCAAAAGCAAAGAATGCTATCATGTGCGGATTAGTGGACAGTGAACTGGTAAATATTATGAGTTGTAAAACGGCAAAAGAAATATGGGACAAACTGAGGAGCATTCATGAAGGAGACGTTAAGATCAAGGAGGCCAAGTTACAAACACATCGAGCTCAGTTCGAAGTATTAAATATGAATGACGATGAGAACATAGAGGCATATATGCTAAGAGTTAATGAAGTCATTAATGCGATTAGAGGACTCGGCGAGGAAATCGAAGATTCTGTCATCGTGAAAAAGGTATTAAGATCTCTTCCCCAAAGATTTGATTCTAAAGTTTCAGCTATAGAAGAAGCTAAAGATCTAAATTATTTTAGTATGGATGAGATGCATGGTTCTTTGACTGCATATGAGATGAGAATAGGAAAATCTAAACCCACATACAGAGAAGTTGCTTTTAAAGCCCATAAAAATATGAAAGCAAAACAAGAATCCGAGGAAGAAGAGACATCAGATGAAATGGAAGCAAACTTTGTTCGAAAACTAAAAAGGGGAAAAGGAAAATACAGAGGAAAGTTACCGTTTAAATGTTTCAATTGTGGAGGCGTTGGGCATTTTGCAGCTAAATGTCCACTTAATGAGAAGAACAAAAGTGATGAAGGATCGCACCAAGAAAGAAGTGACTGGAAGAAAAAAACAAATTTCAAAAAAGGCAACTTCAAGAAGAAAAGTTTCATCTCCAAGAATGTCAGTTCATCAGAAGACATTTGTGGTGAGGATTCTAAAAAGGAAACAGGTGAAGCTCTTTTCATGGCACTCAAAGAAGAAAAAATAGAAAAATAACAGGAATGTGATGAAGAAGAAATTGATGCAGAAGTAAATTTGGAAGAGGAACTAATTGCAGCTCTGGATGAATTGAAGATAGAAAGAAAAAAGAATAAGAAAATTTCAAGAAAGCTTGAGGATGCAAATGAAATCATAACCAGTTTGAAAGTACAGATAGAAGAATCCAAGAAAATATCTCGAAGATCTCGAAGTGCAAATAACCATGAAAATAGATTATTGCAGCAAGCTAGAAGAAGAGACTGTTGGTTTAAGGATGCAGATAGAAGAGATGAATCGTAAAATTAGTTGTTATCACAAACGTGAAGAAAGTTCTATGAAGTCGGATAAGATCATAAATAACCAAAGGACTACAGGCATCAAATTTGGTTTGGGCTTTGACTGAAGGAGAATCATCAAATGGATCAAAGGCCATAAATGAAGAATCCATAAAGAATGAAGATAAGAAACAGAGTTGATCAAGAAAAATTGACTCATGCAAAAGAAAGCAATAATGCAAGGCACGAAAGGAGAATTGACAATGATGGATTCACCAATGTCACACATCAAAGAAGAAGAAGATTTATGGCTCCTACGACAACATGGCAAAGACCATCACCCAGGTTCAATCATCTCTTTTCTGGTTACTGTTTTAAATGCAATGGTTATGGACATAAGATTTCAGATTGCAAGTATAATGTAGGACCAAGGAATTTTACCAAGTAGAAATGTTTTTTCACCTTTGATGGATTATGCAAGTAGAATGTTATAACTGTCATAATTTTGGGCACATTGCAAGAAATTGTCGAAGTACATTTGCATCAAATCAATTTCAGGGAAGAAAATTTCAACCAAATGGAATGAGACAAAATAGAAAATTTCCCGAAAAACATGCACAAGCTACTGAAAAAGAAAAGTCAAAACAAGAGCCCAAAACTGTAATCAAACCAGAGTGGAAAGAAAAAGAGCGATCTAAGGAAGAAAAGGAATCCCTGATCGTACAAACAGCATTTAAAGCACAGAATAAATCTGCACCATGGATACTTGATAGTGGATGCTCCAGTCATATGACAGGTGACAAACAGAAATTTGAGAAGTTACAGCAATATGAAGGTGGTTCAGTAAAATTTGGAAATAATGATGGAGCTAAGATAGTTGGCAAAGGTTCAATTAAGATCGGTGATGGAAAAATCAAGTCAAAAGAAGTCTTGTTTGTGGTTGGTCTGAAGCATAACTTGTTGAGCGTAAGTCAGATTTGTGATAGAGGTCATGAAGTGATTTTTAAGAAGGGTTGTGAAGTCGAAAAGCAAACAGTGGAAAGTTGATAGCAACTGGATCGAGGACATCTGGAAACTTGTACACTCTCTCAGAGACTTCAGAAGGAGCTTGCTTGATTGGACAGGAAGAAGAAAATTGGTTGTGGCACAAGAGGCTCGGTCATATCAGTTTTGACAATCTAGTAAAAATCAGCTCAAAAAAGGCAGTGAGAGATATTCCCACCATTGGAAAACCATCAAATAGCATTTGTGCTTCATGCCAAAAGGGGAAGCAAACTAGAGTCTCATTTAAAACAAAAGAGTACTACACAAGCAAACCTTTGGAACTAATACATACCGATTTATGTGGACCCATGAGAACGCAAAGCATAAATGGTGACAAATATTTTATGTTGTGTATAGATGACTATTCCAGGATGACATGGGTACTATTTTTGAAGCATAAATCAAAAGCTTTTGAGATGTTCAAGGTTTTCAAAAACCAAGTTGAGAATCAAACAGGAAAAAGGATTAAATGTTTAAGATCAGATAGAGGAGGAGAGTTCATTTCAGAGGATTTTACAGAGTACTGTGAAAAATATGGTATTAGGAGACAGTTTTCAGCAGCCAGGACACCTCAGTAGAATGGTGTGGTAGAAAGAAAGAACAGGACAGTGCAGGAAATGGCACGGACTATGTTGATCGAGAGCAAAGTAGCAGATGAATTTTGGAAAGAGGCAGTCCATACTGCGGTATACATCCAAAATAGGTGCATGTTGAGGACGCATGAAAGCAAAACTCCTTATGAGTTGTGGTTCGGTAAAAAGGCAACAAGTAAGATACTTTAAAGTTTTTGGCAACAAGTGTTACATCAAAAGAACTGAAGAAAACCTTGGTAAGTTTGAAGATAGAGCGGATGAAGGTATTTTTCTTGGCTATTCGTCAAAAAGCAAAGCTTACAAATGCTACAACAAGAGGCTAAGGAAAATTGTGGATAGTGTCGATGTTAAAGTTGATGAAGGTAGGGAACGAGTAATTAGCTATGAAGAGAACTACCCAATTTATGAAGAGGTTATTGAAGGAGATGAGGAAAAGGAAACGGAAAAGAAACAAAAAATTGACTCAGATGATTCAAACAGTGATTCAAAAGTGGAAGAAAATAAGAAATTCAAAACAGGCAGCTGGCAGAAAGATCATCCTAGAGAGCAAATAATTGGAGACCCCACAGTTGGTGTTCAGACAAGAAGAAGAGTAGTAAGTAACTACTCTCTATTATCCAACATTGAGCCCAAAAATGTTGCTGACGCAAGCAAAGATGAAAGTTGGATGAAGGCAATAAATGAAGAATTAGATCAGATCGAGAAAAACAAAACTTGGGAGTTAGTACCAAGACCTGCAAATAAAAATATAATCGGTACTAAATGGATCTTTCGAAACAAATTGAATGAAGACGGACAGGTAGTCAAGAATAAAGCAAGATTGGTATGTAAAGGCTATGCACAAGTTGAAGGTATTGACTTTGAGGAAACCTTTGCACCTGTGGCTAGACTAGAGGCAATTAGAATGTTTTTGGCTTTAGCAGTTTACAAGAATTTCAAAGTTTATCAAATGGATGTGAAATCAGCATTTTTGAATGGGAAACTTGAAGAAGAGGTTTATATTGAGCAGCCAGATGGTTTCCAACTTGGTGATGATCCCAACTTGGTTTGCAAGTTGAAGAAAGCATTATATGGCTTAAAACAGGCACCCCGAGCATGGTATGCAAGGCTAGACAACTATCTTACTCAACAAGGGTTCAAGAAAGGTATGGTGGATAGTAATTTGTATGTCAAAACAGAAAATGGCCATCTTATTGTTCTTGTTGTATACGTAGATGATATCATATTTGGCAGCAGCAAAGATGAGTCGTGTAAATATTTAGCAAATAAGATGCAGAAAGAATTTGAAATGTCAATGATTGGTGAACTTTCGTATTTCCTCGGGTTGCAAGTTAATCAAAATGAGAAGGGCATATTTATTTCTCAAATTAAATATGTGAAAGAGATGTTAAAAAAGTTCACAATGGAGGATTGTAAGCCAGTTAGCACTCCCATGACGACAAGTTGCAAGTTGAGCAAGGATGACAAATCTCCACATGTTGATCAAACCATGTACAGATCTATGATTGGGAGCTTATTGTACTTGACAGCTACCAGACCAGATATTTTGTAGGCAGTATGCATGGTAGCACGATTTCAGGCTAGTCCCAAGGAGACTCATGTGACAGCAGTAAAGAGGATTCTTCGGTACCTCAAGGGTACTATGGAGTATGGGTTATGGTATCCGAAAGGTAAGGACTTCACCCTTATTGCGTATTCAGATGCAGATTGGGCAGGATGTGTAGATGACAGAAAGAGTACCAGTGGAGGTGCATTCTATCTTGGAGATAGGTTGGTCGCGTGGCACAGTAAGAAACAAGAGTCAGTCTCCTTATCCACAACAGAGGCAGAATATATTACAGCGACAACGTGTTGTACGCAGGTATTATGGATGAAACAAACCCTGAAAGATCTTGGTATTAACTTCAGTGAGCCAATTTCAGTTAAGTGTGATAACACCAATGCCATTAACATCTCAAAGAATCCGGTTATGCATTCTCGCACAAAACATATTGCTATCCGGTATCACTTTTTGAAGGAGAAAGTTGTGGAAGGTGAGGTTAAGTTGGATTTTGTTCCAACAACAGAGCAAGTAGCGGATATCTTCACAAAACCGTTGCCCAAGGAAGTCTTTGAGTACCTTCGCAATAAATTGGGAGTGGTCACGCTTCCCAAGAATTGACTAGCTATCGGGACCACATTCTCGGGGGGAGCATTTGTGTATTTGTTTATCTTTTTGCTCATGTTTGTGATTTTTGCTAAGTGTAATAATTTTTGCCCGAGAATGTTGTGCATGGACTCGGGGGAGTTTTGCAGCAACCCTTTGATATTGTTGTCAAAGGGGGAGAAGAGTTACAGGAAATTGCACGTGTGTTGCCAACAATTCCAAAGGGGGAGATTGTTGAGCAAGGTGCAGCGACAATATTGTCATTGTTGTCAACACAATCAGATAGATCGGTTGATGCAGTGGACAGGAGTTCAGAGGTTATTCATAGTATGTACAGTGATGTTAAATGCTTATGAGGATGTTTTTGATGTTTGGGTGAAGTTGTTATAGTAAAAGGAGACCCACATTTTTGCATATTTTCCAAGAAGACCGAAGTGGCCCATATGCTAAAGATCAAAGAAAAAGCAAAACACCGCAAAGAAAAAAGTGTCGCGATATCACGACATGTTGCATTTTCGTGGCCAAAAGAGAAGAGAAAATGCAAGGAGAAAAAGTGTCGCGATATCGTGACATGTTGCATTTTCGTGGCCAAAAGAGAAGAGAAAATGCAAGGAGAAAAAGTGTCGCGATATCGCGACATGTTGCATTTTCGCGGCCAAAAGAGAAGAGAAAATGCAAGGAGAAAAAGTGTCGCGATATCGCGACATGTTGCATTTTCGCGGTCCAAAGCAAAGAGAAAATGCAAGGAGAAAAAGTGTCGCGATATCGCGACATGTTGTATTTTCACGGTCCAAAGCAAAGAGAAAGAGCAAGGAGAAAAAAGTGTCGCGATATCGCGACATGTTGCATTTTCACGGTCCAAAGCAAAGAGAAAGAGCAAGGAGAAAAAGTGTCGTGATATCGCGACATGTTGTATTTTCGTGGTCCAAAGCAAAGAGAAAGAGCAAGGAGAAAAAGTGTCGCGATATCGCGACATGTTGATTTTCACGGTCCAAAGCAAAGAGAAAGAGCAAGAAGAAAAAGTGTCGCGATATCGCGACATGTTGCATTTTCATGGTCCAAAAAAGAGAAAGAGCAAGGAGGAAAAAGTGTCGCGATATCGCGACATGTCGCATTTTCGTGACTCAAAAAGGGCAGGCAGGCAGAGAAACAAAAGTGTCACGATATCACGACATGTCGCATTTTTATGACTCAAAAAGGGCAGGCAGGCAGAGAAACAAAAGTGTCACGATATCGCGACATGTTGCATTTTCGCCAAAGGAACAGAGTAGTTGACAGTGCGTCTGATATTAGTGATGAACACCAGGATAGTGAAATTGAAGACTGCATAGTGACGTGGACCTATAAGGAATATTTAATGATTTGAAATCATCTAAGATGGTCGTTACACATGGAAAGAAGCGGACGCATGCCCATGTGGAGAAAAGGAAACGAAGGGCCACAAAATAGAAACGAAAAGCCTTTTTGGAAAAAGTGTGTCAGTAGCAGTTTTTGTGGAAGTGGTACAGGCGAATCGTAAGGAGTTAGGTAGTGAGTTTTGGTTTGGACATAGTCAGTGTTGCAAAGATTCTACGTTTCAAATTTCAGAGAAAACCGAGTTACGAGGTGAGAGTTATGATTTTTGCAAAAACGTTACAGGTCTCTTTTATGTCAATTTGTGCCACTTGTGCAAAATCCTTTAGTTGGCCATTTCGACCTTGAAGAGTCGCCATAGTTTCAGTTTCAGTGTTGTTACACCTTCAAGGCATCAAATAGATCATCTTTTGTTTTTGGTTTGAGTTGTCACGTGGCTCCGAAGTATGAGAACGAGTAAGGTGTCAATTCTTTGCATGTGACGTGTTTGACGAAATGCCTTCTCAATATAAACAAAAGGAGTTATATAAAAAGGGAGTTACAATTGACAAGTGGCATAGGAGAATATTGTGTCATAAAGGAGTTACATAAAGAAGGAGTTACAATTGATAGGTGGCATGTGAGAATATGGAAGTTACAAAAGGAGTTACAAAGAGAAAATATTGTTATAAAAGGAGTGTTGCTTGGAGAATTCAAGGTGTGCGATAAGTGGGTGTGTTTTGTGAATTGTGGTAGACGTTGGGTAAGCAATAGACCAGTCAGGGTCTTGTAAAAGTGAAGGCATTTTTATGTCAATCTTCTAGTTTCAAAATTGAAGTCCAAGTTGGTGCTTGGCATCATGGGTTGGTGCTCCTTCCAGTTGGTGCTGGTAAATCATGGGTTGGTGCTCCTTTCTGTTGGTGCAGATAAATCAGGGGTTGGTGCTCCTTCCAGTGGGTGTTGGTAAATTGATTGTAAAGTTGGTGCTTTGCAAAGGCTGGATTTGGATGGGAGTCCAAACAGTCATTTTGAGGAGTAGCCAAATCGGTGAACCTCGGTACATCTTATGTTGTGTGATGTTATCTTGTTATATTTGCTTTATTTGGTTTTAAGTTTTCATTGTTTCGGCTTTAAGAGTTGAAGATTTAAGTTAACAAGAGCTACACTGATTCACCCCCCTCTCAGTGTCATTGTGATACTAACAATAAAAACTACCTTTCATATAAGAATAGCCCTTCAATTTTATGTTATAGTCCATTAAAGGCATATGGTAGTAACAACTACTACTAAGTTTATATTTTTTTTTTGATCTTGTGTCCTACATTTTCCATAACATTTTGGTAAATTTCTAAAATAAAAAGGTTTTAAGTCCCCTTAGTCTTGATAGTGTCCCTCATGATCTCAAGTCCCCATATGCTTAAGTAACATCTAAAATTATTTACATCCCAAGTAAAGTAGATTTTGACATCCACAAGGCATAGGTCATATGGGATAATGTGTTTATAAACCTATATTATAGTATAATTTACAACACTACCCTCTTTTGAATTCAAACTTTGGACCTCCTATTTGGAGTTCCAAAGTCTTAACCATTCAACCCACTCAACCAAAAAGACAATAAGATAAAGTGTTACAAATATTATTGGAAGTAATAGTTGAACATAAAAAAAAATTAATGATATTTGCACCCATGATCTCATTTCAACAATGAAGAAAAGAAAACATGTTTTCTCCAACCTCTAGATTCAAACCCTTCCCGTTAATTATTCTAAACTAAACTAATATATATGCATAGAAGTAAATATAAAGGAAAAGGGTGTGAGAACTGTAAAGTAAATACAGTCATAATCATAATAGGATTAGTGTTGATCAATAACCATGTTTAGAGGGGATTGAATACCATCAATGTGATCCAACCTATAAATAGTATATAATAATAGAAGGACTAATAGAAAGTGAGAGGGTAGTGCCATAGTCACTATACATCCACAATTCGAAAGGGTAGTCCCATAATCAATGAGTAGATGACATGCATAGTCTTTCTATTATTAGCAAAACAAGCTCATAAGTACAATTGGAGTGTTAAAAAGTGTAGCTTTAACCTTATCAAATTGGCAAAAATATCCTTATAATGGAACCCATAGCTCCCATTTATAATATTTATTTCATAAAACTACTCGAGGTAAGACCTTTCTACTTGTTAAATCTCTAGTTTAGGTGTATTTTTAGCAAAATGATGCACCGCTAAATTTCCTCTAAACATGCTTAGCAATCTTCTAACTCTTAATTTGCACCATACAAAGACAAAATTATCACTTTTTGAGTAGTTTCCTCAGGTTTAATGTTAGTCTTGTCTTATTTTGAGCCATAAATTATGATTTGCAAATTTGAAGGTACAATTTGTAAACTTAGTAAAACTATGATTTATAAATTTGTTTGGAGTGAATCACACTTTAGGGTCCAATCACACTTTTGTGACAGCCAATTTCCTAGCAATTTTTTTAAATTTTGTTATTTTTCATTGCTACTCCCAAAGCTACAAAATTAGTGCTTGTTATCATTCAAGGTTGATCCTTTGTAGGAATTTGAATGCAATAGTCAGATTAGTATATTTTTGGCAACATAATGGGGCACTAATCTCAATTGGAAAGAGATCCCAAGTCTTGCCTTTATCCTTGGGCATGAAGTCTTTAAAATTGGGATCAACCCACCATAAAATTATAAAATTATGGATCATTTTTATTTACTATTAGAGTAATATTTTTGAAAGTGTCTTCTAATCCACATTAAAATATAGCCCCAGGTCATCCAATATTTCTACATCTAATGAAACTTCTCATACTAGATTTTTGAGAGGTTTCTTCTTCATCTACTATATTTTTAGTTGGTCTACGAGGATTTCCAATTCAATGACCTTAATAGACATGAAATTATATTTTTCTTTAACCTTATCTCATTAAATTGTTTATTTATTTGCTTTGGTGTGAGTTGTCCTTGCTCTAATAAAAATTTGGGTAGTCTAACATTTATTAGTTGTAATGTCTTTATATGCATTTCTTATGCATTTCTTGCACAAGCAATATCAAAGCATTGTGAGTTGCCCTACAATATTATAACCTTATTTATCTATTATATTTTTTCATTTTCTATAGCCCTTTTATCAAATACTCTTAGTTTCTTCACTTGTTCAATGGAAACTTAGATAACTATAGAAGTACTTCATTGCACCTTTTTATGGTAACAATCTCTTTCTCTACTTGTTGAATTATTATGGCAGTCTAGTTCATGAGGGTTTAAGAGTGGACAATGAATTCTAAGTAGGTCTTGGTATGCATGACTTCAACATATATCTTATCCCATAGGAACTTGACTTATTTGATGACTAATTTTTTTTCTTCCATAATTTGTGTCTTCTTTCCAACTCTCCATTTCCTTTTTAAATTTAGCAACCTCTTTGTATTTATAATACATTATCCCCTATAGTTTTTTTTAATTGGTTATATGGGGTTGACACGGGACCCACTCATACTACATCTTCATCATATAGTGGTATTACCACAACTTGGGTACTATGCATGCATCACTTGGCAAGATTTAAACTTGATTCTCCTCTTTAAAAGTTGAGGAATCAAACAAGTTGAGCTAATGTCATTTGATGGCATTGTCCCCTATAGTTGATCTAGCTAAAGTTGTATATTTTGATTTACATTTTCAAAATCCTACTTCATCTAGTCTTTCCCTTATGCCAATTTTCCTTTTAAATCTTCCACTTGTTTCTTTAGTTCTTTCGTAGTTTCTTGTTCTTTCAATTCATTATTTTCTTATTTCGGTGTTGGCACTTGCTATAGTAACTATACCACTTGCCTATGTTTATATTCTACTAGTTGTTCTATTGTTTGTGCTACTTTCTATATCTTTTAGCTTCAATGATTACTTATGCATATTTGATAGCTACCATTTGTTGCAATTGCCCTATTAGCTACACCATTTGGAATGGGTAAGCCCTAGATATTTTAGTGTAGAAAACCTAGCAATGTAGTCTACTAGCTTAGTGGATGGTCTGATTGAATATATTGGGAGAGATTCTTTCTGACCTCTATTAGTTGTAACCATAGAATCATAGGTACCTTGGGATCTAAGACCTTGAGGCTATTGATGTCATATTTCATTTGATGGTTGATGGTTGATCTTCATATCTAGGTCAAAATATCTTCTCATCCTCATGCTAACATAGATGAGGACCACTGGGGATGATTACTTTTCCACTATTTTAGTTCATTCTCATACTTATTTGGGGCATCTAGTTTGGTGATAGTTGTGTCTATAATGACCCAAAAATCAAGAAACAAGAAAACACACAAAGATATAATTTTTTTTTAACTAAGGAGAGGGATTCATAAATCCCTAACCAACATTAGACTAACTTAATGTTTAACAATCCCTAATTTTCTCAAGAACTATACCACACAATATTCCCCTCATGCAAGTCCCTTCTACATAGGCATATCTCATGTTATGCACATAATTCCATCCATCTCATCAACCTTTATGAGCTAGACTTATCACCTTCAATCATTAGAAAGTGTACACACATCTCCATATTCCACACAAACCATTATGCATGGGTATGCTACGTGTACTATGAGTTTAGCTATCAATATTGTCCCCTAACAAGCTATCTTAACTCAGGTACTATCTTTTAACCTATTACCAATATCCCTAAGGGGGTCTCAAGCCCTTAGGTTAACCTTTAAGTTCACCCTAGAACTTACTACTGAGTTTTATAAAATTTATTCAAACAAGATTATAAAGAATAGATCTAGATACTAAGTCTAACAAAACATGAATTATTAAACAAGCAAAGGATAACTAAAACATAAAGCAATAACTAAAGGATAAACATGCAACAAAAAGGATTTAAATGCAATTACATTCAATTAATGGAATACAAGGTGCATCAACCATATTGTTCATTTATTACATAAGTATGTATGGTAAACCCCATACCTCAAACAATACATTACATCAATTTCATTGGGGAAACCTCCCCACAAATCTAATCTATTTCCATAAATAAGCAAGGTATAAGGTAAATATTAAACTTGTGCATCAGTCCATCTTATGACTTTGGCCCTCCTGCTCTTCCATCGATCAAGTGAGGATAGTAGGGGATCAGGACACTCATAGTTCAGGATAGACATGCTTCTAAAATGCATTTTTTCATTTTAATGCCAAATTGTAACTATACAAATAACCTAAGCAATTCAACTTTCTAATGCATTGTTGATGTCATAGAAAACTACTTTTTCTATTTCCCCTCTCATCTCCTCATGACAGCTATTCAACCATGCATCAAAACCAAATAGTCTACTTGCAATAAATTTTCTGACCCTTAGTTAAAAATCAAAGGCCCATACCCTTAATTGCTAAATAATCTAGGTTCACATTTATTATCCAATTAAAGCCAAGTACTTTAATGTTCAAATAAACCTTTTTCTTCATTTCATAAATTAAAGTCCCATATCCTTAATTTACAAAACAAACCATATTTCACATTCATTATCCAATTAAAGCCAACTACTTTAATCTTCAAATAAAAAAAATTCTTCATTTCATAAATTAAAGTCCCATACACTTAATTTATAAAATAAACTATATCTCACATTCATTATCCAATTAAAGCCAACTACTTTAATCTTCAAATAAACCTTTTTCTTCATTTCATACATTACCCTTAATTTACAAAACAAACCATGTTTTACATTCATTATCCAAATTATATTCTTCTAAATAATGAAATAGCATTAAAGATTCTTTCATTTCATTAACCTAAAAGCTACCATTTTAGATAATGAATTAACATTAAAGCTTATTTCCTTTCATTACCCTAAAATATACCATTTTAGATAACGAAATAACATTAAATATTATTTCCTTTCATTACCCTAAAATCTACCATTTTAGATATCGAAATATCATTAAAGATTCTTTCCTTTCATTACCATAAAATCGAACATTTTAGATAATGAAATAACAATTAAGATTCTTTCCTTTCATTACCCTAAAATCTACCATTTTAGATAATGAAATAACATTAAATATTCTTTCCTTTCATTACCCTAAAATCTACCATTTTAGATAATGAAATAACATTAAAGATTATTTCCTTTCATTACCCTAAAATCTACCATTTTAGATAATGAAATTGTTATTAAAGGTTCGGTCCAATCAAACATAATCTACTTGTCTTCCTATGCAAATATTAACCAGTGTTCGACTCTCGCGAAGGGAGAATAGATCACCAAAGAGTGGTTTATGACATAGAGGATGACAAGGGCGCTATAGAGATGGTTGTTATCCCACAGCAAACCAGGGTGCAAGTGGAGTGTTCAGGGGGTCTCCATGGTGTCAAATTTTAGTCACGATATGGTCAAATCATTCTAGCATCGACGTAGCCAACAATATTATGTTGTCTATGCCCGAAGGCAATGGTAGAGCGGGGTTAAAACCTATGAACCTACTAATATTTCTATGTACCCTTACTAGAAATAGTCTAACATCTATAGCAATGGTTATGATGGTGGTCAAGGTGTGGTACAACCAGTAGACCAGGTAAGGGTGCTACCATAAACTAGTTGACTACACACCATAACTGATTCATAGAGGCAAGGTGTTAATGCCTGGTTAATGAGGTTAACATGGCCACGAGCTCTTAGTGGTTTCATTAAGCGATCAATAGGAGGATGACCAGAGGATCACCTTACTAACCTTAGCATTACATACTTTAAGGAAATAGGTTTTCCATAGTTTAAAGGAGTCAAGATAAATATGCGAGAACCAACAGTATGCAACAGTCTAAACTAGAGGAAAGAAAGCATTAAACACATCTTATTAAATATTTTCATGAGTTCCACCTGGTATAGTTATCGCTTGTTGTTTATCTGGATTGCACTCAAAAATTCCTAATGCCCACTTTATTTTCTTCTTATTGGGCTTCTCCTTCGACTTCGTGGTGCTTCCTCTTCCTTCCCTCAGTGCTCTCATCTCTCCTTATCCCAACACACTCTTCTGCCATCCATGTTCTCTTGCCAGCACTCCTCTCACATCATTCTCCTTGGCTTTTGCTCCCCGCCTACTCACCATAACTTCCCATCTGCATCCATCATATGGTAGGGGAGAACGTTCCTCCTTTTGCCTTCCCAAGATGCTTGGCATAAATAATCCATCCCTTCATGTCAGAGGGAGCTTCGCACAGCTGGTCCGATCAAATTTCCAAAGGGCGGCCTATTCGATTCTCTAAAGGGTGGTCTTATCATATTTAAACCAACATTGGTTGGTCATTTTGATTAAGCGAATACCCCATCAATTCAACTAGTTAAATTCTATTCTCTATGAGTTCAATGAATTACGTTTATCATTTCAAATAGGGAAGTCATTTGCTTAATGGGGTTCTTTTATTTCTTAATAAAAAACAACCGTTTCCTTTTTTTTTTTTTTCTTATCAATCTAAATAAATCACATATTTATTCAAAATGAAAACTCTTTATAAAATAAATCAACCATTTATTTAAAACGAGATTTCTTTATCATTCTAAAATAAATCAATTATTTATTTGAAATGAGATCTCTTTATTATCTAAATAAATTAGCTATTTATTTAAAATGAGATTTCCTTATAATTATAATTAGATCACTATTTATTTAAGAATAATACTTCTTTATTATTTAAATAAATCAACTATTTATTTAAAATTATATCTTTTTACTTTCTTTAAAATGATATCTCTTTACCATTTAAACAAATCAACTATCTATTTAAAATAATATCTCTTTACTATTCTATTTACCAGGGCATGTAAGGAGTTATGAAGATAACCTATTCATTAATAGCTCATAAATTGTTAAGGAAAATAGTTTTGAAGTAAAAGATAATCAATCATGTGCATTAAACAAAGAGAGAGTCTTTCCATCAATCTAGTCATTTGCCTCAGCCTCTAGAACTTACGATAGCTACTAGGCTATCAGTCTAGGGCTCAAGGTGGCTAGCTATTGACTATTATCCCTTATTTGAATGCATGTCTTTATGAAGGTATCCATCCTTGTTACCTTTGATTTGCCTTATCATCATTTCCCCAACCTCAAGTACCCTTGTCTTCGATGGATGACTCAACTTCTTCCACTTACGAGTGCACCTGATCCTACACATTGGTAATTTGTTAGAAGTATCATGCTCTTCAATATCTATTAATATCGTATAGCTGCTTAATTGCATAAAGTCAAGTATTAAAGCATAATTAGTTAATACATTATTTTTTTCATATCAAGAAGGTCCATCTGGGAGGGTCATGACAGTTTCCTCATCCAAATTGGTCTCTTTCTCCACCCTATCCATTTTATCATGAATAAATAATTTTTTTATATTTTATACCATCAACTCATTCAAAAAAATTGCTTATCATGTGATCAAACATCTTGTAGTATTTTCATCACCATGCTTTCTAGTTTCTTGTCAATGACTACATTGCATCCTCTTGTTAGCAGTGTGAATATCATGATTTCTCCCTCATTCTTATAATAAGGTGGTCTTATTATTCCATTTGAAGAATTTATGATCAACATAGTCCTCTTACCGCACATGATCTAGAATAAAAAGATAATTGGATATAAATGTGGGCAACCCATTGGACCTTCCTAAGAAATCATAGACCCTAAATAAGAACTTGTATTTTATAAGATAAAATTATCCATTAGGAATATCCTTTGACTTGAGGAGACTTTGGATACTTTCTACTTCAACCCTTTCTTAGTCAGGGGGTACACCATATCGTAAAATTCATATATCATCATGTCCTCTGTCTTCTAAGGTTTATTTATGCAATTACAATCAATAGTGGTTTCCCATCTATCCGCACTTGGTCTAACCATAGTTTAGGAAATAAATGCTTTTTCTAATATAGAATCAACTAGATGATGTAGGGATGTGTTTGAACTATTTTGTTTCTTTGAAATTTCTTAGTTATTTATCTATGATATTTGTGACATAAGCATCATAGTCCAACATTTGAGAATGGTATAGATAATATTCCATTACATGTAGAATTTTTATGTGCTCCTCCATGACCAACTCATATGCCATCACTCCAAAGATAGTGGCAAAGCCAAACAAGACCATCTATACATTTTCTTTAAATATATAATTTCTAAATATCAACTCAAATCCTTATGCATATTATATATTTTCTAATTGGGTTGCTAGGAAATACCTCCATCTATAATTGTTGAACTTTTTATAATAATCAATTTGTGCTTGAGGGTTGCATGTTACTTAGTGATCTTGGTCATATTCTCCATACATAATTTTTCTAATTTCATCAGTAGTTATGAATATGTGTATATCTTTCCAAGATTGTATATAGCATACCTGCTTCTATCATATTTCTCCTTACATATCTTGACAATATTTGGTTAGTCCCATGCTTAGCACATTAATGTCATAACAATCCCAAATTTCCATATGTGTGTGTGAAATAGGAAATACACCATAACAATTGAAAATAGACAAAATGCTATATAAAGATATTTCTAATAGATTTGATATTGATAAACTATGTCTTTTACAAATCAGCCTTTTTGGTTACAATTGACCTTCCAAAATGGAGGGTTTTCTTTTATAAGATCTATAGTGTCGCAAGTTATCTCCTCGAGTGTACAATGGGTTGTGGGTGGGTTTAGAAGATGCTTTTCTTGACCTCTCGAGCTTCCATGCATATCCAATACCTACACACAAGCTCACAATAACAACATCAATAGCATATGTGGGGCCTTTCAAGATGAGGCCCAAAATTGTGAAAGAAGATTACAAAAACTACTAAAACATTACAAAATTTTACAAAATTGAATGCAAAGATTACAAAATTACATGTAATACTTAAGGATCCTTGTAAAATCCTTGATTTACCATTTTGTATAGTCTATGGTTGGTTTGGAGCTATTGTTGGCCTTGAAGCTCTATCGCCCATGGTGGTTGGCTCTCTGGGTAACCACCCTAGGTGGTTGAGACTCTAGGTAACCTCCCTAGGCAATTGTGCTACTGGTTAACCACCTTGGATGGTTGATACTTTTATCCAAGAGAGGATTTTGATCATGAATCTAAACCTTTTTGGATTTATTTTGGGGTCTTTGATACAGATCCGATGCACTATTGGATGTTGATTGTAAGTGTGGCTACAAAAACAAATGTTAGTGAACAAGCCCAAAATCCTCCATGGTTTATGCCTTCAATATCTCCAAATGGTGAACCCAAAACGACAATGTCAAACAAAAACACAACAAGATCTAATAAAATTTGTGCAAATTTTCATTATAAATTTGTGCTCACATGAAAATGAAAATGGAGAACTATTTGTAAAATTCTTCCATGGATGGAGGAGAGTGGGGAGGATTTAAGAGGAGTGACAAGTGGCATGGGTACATAAGAGAGGAATCTTAGAGATTCCCCACTTGGGGTGGACAAATGTGCAACTTTCCTTGTTTGGATTATGACATCATATGATACCTTATGATGTTCCATAACACCTCATGACATGCCATGATGCATTATAATAAAAGTACCTACGTGGAGGTAATCCTCACCCAAATGCTTTGAATGCACTCAAAAAGTGGAGGAATCGAAAGAAATAAATGCCAATTAGAGTTAAGGTAAACCAAAGTTTAAAATAGTGGAGTGGTCTCATGATGACTGCGATTAGGTGTAGGTGTAGAGGGGGAAAACTATGCACTGCATACGATTCTCAACTAGATCCACTAGGAGCCAAGGTGACTTCAATGGTTATTATATTATCTACACTTAGGGACATAGAAAAGTGTTCATGAGGAACAATTTTAGGACTTGTTCCAATTTCGGGGTGAAAATATTTAATTTGTCAATTTACATAATCACCTATGTTTGGCCTCTATAAACTAAACTATAAAAAAAAAGAGTGATGCAAGACACACAAGATGCAAGAAAACAATAGGTAACCCTAGTATGATTCTTTTATTTAATTATTTCTAACCCTAGGTTGCAAGAAATAAAATTCTCTCTTTGAGCAAGGGCATAAGTGAAATACACAAACAAGACTAAATCCTAGGATGTAAACTAAAATGCTCTCTTCTTTTGAATGTCTAAAATAAAAATCGAATGTTTTATTTATTTTCCTTTCACTTATTCTATGTTTGGAATAAAAAAATAAAAAACACAACAACAAACAATCTAAAGCAAGACACAATGTGGTACAGAAACCAATGACACCAATTGTGGAATTGATGACGGATAGAGGAAATGATTGGTGAATGATGAAAGTGACCTTTTTCTCGAGAAGGGTGATGCAATATTGTCTTAAATCAAGAACAATGTAAGATGCCCTAGTTATGGAACTAACAAATATCCTTAAATATTTACCTTTGATGAATTGATAAAATTGATTTGATTAGAAATTTGAGTCTTGGAATCAAGTTTTGATTATAAATTTAAAAAAAAAGGAAAGAAAAATATGAGTTTTACTATTTTCCCCATCAAAGGGAGGGTTAATGATAGCCCCAATCACCCAAGTGTTGTAGGTGAGTTGGAGAGGAGAGGGAAATCCTCCAAGAGAGGTCCCAGGTTCAAATCTCCACCCTACCAAAAAGTTGAATTGGGTATCCAAAATCTAATTGATAATGTTGGTGCGGGCAGGGTCGGGTGCGACTCCCGGGTGACTTTGATGGTGTAGAACCCCCTGTTCATGGTCTCTCATACCAAGGCGGCCCCACAAGGGTTTTTTTTCTTTAAAAAAAAAAATGATAGCCCCAGTCAAATATTTTCGGACTTAAGTGACTCCAAAATTAGGTGTTTGAGTATTGAACTAATTTAAGACAAAATTCATGGGTACTTTTCAACCCCCTCAAATGGCAAGTGGATGGTAAGAAATGGGCAACAAACATGAGTCGATTGACAAAATATTCATGAAAATTGCAACAGGGAAGAATGGAAGGTGCAAAAAAGTGATTTGGAGGTCAGTTGGAGAATTTGGGAGGTTTTGTGTAAAAATATCTCTTTGGCAACTACTCGAGGCAATTGTCAGATGTGTTGGGAACCACCTAGGGCAGTTGACTTGTGCTTTGATGACTGCCCAGGGCATTTGGAGATCTATTTGGGTGGTTCTCTATGCAAAGCTATAAATAGGGCTGATTGGCTCATTTATGCAATTCCAAAGGGTGGTAGAGAAGGAGAGAGAAAGAGAGAAATATGGCAAAAGAGATGGCAGGAACAAGTGTGGAAATGGAAGTTGGAGGGTGGGTAGAGTTGAGAAATACCCTAGTTCCTTTGTTTTTTCCGTGTGTATTTTTTTTTAGAGTTAAATGCTCCAAACTAGGAAATGTTTTTTTCAAACTTAGAAATTAAAAATTAGAAATGGTGTGTGATATTATGACATTATGGGATGGGCAAAAGTGTTTTTTTTTAAATGAAAATGATGAGTTAATGACTTTATTGTGGTTATTGTAGTTGAGGATGCTATGGCCATGACATTGATTTGGCACTATGTTTCAAATTTTTAGGGACAAGCTAACATAGGTAGACTGGGAGTGGTTGGAGGTGACTGGTTTGAAGGGGATAGCATGGATATAGGTGATATACATGGATCGAGGGTACCTTTTCACCTTAGAAGAGTGATGGGACCCAGATAGGGGGACCTTCCACCTTCTAACAGAGGATATGATAATGACCTTGGAGGATGTGTACTACATATTTTCACTGCTAGTGAAAAGAATCCTTATCCATACAACCACAAATAGGGAAGGGGTGTTGATGGAGGTATATGGTGAGGAGTGGGAGATAGTGGATACGAACAACGATGAGGTACCATACTTGGTAGAGTATCATACAAGGAGGCTAACACCATGACAACTAGTTATGATGTTTCTTATATCGAATGTAATACTGCCAGATTTGAGTGGGACTCGATTTCCATATAATTTGTGGTAGAGTTGATAAAGATACTGATAGTATATGCATAGGCACCAACATTATTAACCTAAATGTACATTTAATTGTACGAGGTGCGATGATGGAGGAGGATGGGCTTGGATTACAACATGTTGTTGCAGGTTTGGGGGTGGGATAACTTTGCTATAGTTGACTAGCAGGGCTACCGTGTGATCTGGAGAAGGCAACGGTTGAATGATCCTACGTGTTGAGATGATGAAATGATAGGAAATGACCATGAGGATGATAATTAAATAAGGGAATGGAATACTATCAGCAACTATGGGCTGAGCTAAGTCTAAAGGTAGTGATATGGAGGCCATAAATAACAAGGCCCACATTAATAGAGGATGGGGTGCACTTGAGTCAGGTGTAGCAGATGTTATGGTTGACTGGTTGACATGGGATAAAGCATGAGTTATTCTAGTTTTATAGGGTGCTATGATAGTTTAGTTTGTAGCAAGGGGTTCCATAGTCACTTGTCATCTATAGGAGATGGTATGATGAGGTCACATTACCACTACCACAGGTAGAGAAAGTCAAGGAGGAGATGAGTGAGGATACTAAGGTGGTAGATGTAGTTGATGTTGAGACGACCCCTGAGTATAATACATGGTGGAAAACACAATTTTGGGAGCCTAAGAGGGTGACCCAATGATGTGAGCATAAATATTTGATAGAGAAGGTAGGCGACGAGGATGTCATATAGGTGGGGGGAATAGATGTGGTAAGTGGAGAAGAGGAGATGGGGGAGCCAGAGGAGCCACTAATAGAATGGTAATGGGTATATAGTCTAGGAGATCCACCTATAATGATGGAGGAGGTGGTAGCAAAGCTTCAAATAGAGCTAAGGTGTATAGAAGCACTATTTTTAGAGGTGGAGTGACAGCAATATTTGCTAGTGGCCAAGAGAGAAGTGGGTAGGGAGAGAGGAGGATATGAGTGATTGGGATAGGTTGGTGCCAACTCTTGCAGAGCTTTAAGAGGACAAATTGCGATAGAGTAGGATGAGCTATGATAATAGGTGGAGATGGGGTTGTTGATATGGAGGCTCTACATCACCAACTAGATGTAGTGATGGTATAGAGGGAGTACATGGTGGCTGATATGGAATAACTACGATAGACCAACAAGGTACTATAGGTTGAGTTAGTTGTAGCATGAGCATAGGTAGTGGTGACCTAAAATAGAGTTATTAGGTCCATAACACAACAATAATTAGAGGTAGAGAGGGCATTGGATATGGAGGATATCCTATTGAGAGAGGGATTAGAAGTTCCTCCATGACCGACATAGACATGATCACAATGGAGCTTGTATAATGGACCCTCAGGTACCATGGTGAGGCCATGACTTAGAGAGCCATATACATCATGAGATTCGGGTGTCGGATCCTCTAGGTTGGATGGTAGATGGGGATAGTGAAGAGGCAACAAATCAAGACATAAAGGGGGCAATGAAGCTAGTGACAGGAAACCTTGAGGTTTGATAGGGTGAAGATGTGACATCAATTTTATAGGCTTCTAGGTCATTATGATGTAGCATGCAGGCCTAACCTTATTATGATGTATGATGATGTTGATGGATGATATATATATATACAAGTACATATTTTGTGTAAAATTATTGTGTGTTCTTGATGATGATGTGATGTGTTATGAATGGATGATGATATATGATGTGAATTTATTAATTATGAATGAATAAATATAGTGATTAAAATGAGATGCATGTGCATATACTCATGATAGATGGTTATACTTATGAAAATGATAAATATGACTAACATGAAATGAATTTGGTATGGAACTACGAATACAAGAAAATGGTAGGTAGATGCATGTTTGATTATCATTAAAAATTTCTTAACAATGTATCACTCATTCGTGAGTGACTGATTAATCAAGGGTGTCAACACAATGGTACTAACATAACTATAGAATGGAATGGAGTGAATGTGATACCATGGAAAGAGGGGATAAATAGATTGTAATACCAAAGGTGGCATGACTTATCATTCTATCTATCTTAGGATGGAAGTATCAACAAGTGCTTTCAAGAAGCTAAAACACCCGAGTGACATCGATCAAACTCATCTACTAATCAAATAAGTTATTGAAGATACTAAAACCAACCAAGGGAGTCAAGTTTATCAAATACCAATGTGTGTGCAATGATGTTCATTTTTTATTTTGAGATAGGTAAGACTGACCAACTATGACTCAAGTCATTATAAGCAAGCTCATCTATGAGTGGACATAGATCTGTATAAAATTTTGCTAATGTGACAGATGTGTCACCACGCAAGGACTTACTCCACTACCAGTCAAGTATCTATAGCCTCGATGGACTTGCATCAAGGTTTGAAGTGAGATGAGATATGAACATTATTGTATTGAAGACGACTAATTTTATACAATAAGGATATATTACTATGTTGGCTTTTTCCCGCAAGGGTTTCCCAGGTGAAATATTATGTTATGTGTGTATATTTTATCTTCTTTTTTCCTTTGATTTTGTATTTATTATTTTCTATATTTAGTTTATCGGGACCTTTTTGCTCTTCATTTGGTATCATAGCTAGGTTTTTTAGCTTCATTTGAGGAGTAAGGGTTTTAACCCTATGATAAATTAATTCTTGAGTGGGATTCATACGTGAAAGAATAAAAATTAAGGAAATTGATGAGAAGCACATGGATAGAGATTGAAAAAAATAATGGATAGAATTTTGAGTTATGGAAACTCAAGATGAAATATTTGTTGGTTGATAGAGATAAGTGGATTGTAATCTCAAGAATAAAACCAAAATCAATGATAGATAAGGATTGGATGAATATCAATAAGAAGGCAAGGAGTTCTATCAGATTGTGCTTTTTTGAATCGGTATTATTGAATGTATCGATAATAACTTTATTGACAAGGGGAGTTCATATAGGAACTCTATTCATAATTGAGGTTAACACTATAAGTATTGATTGCAATAACTCTTCAGTTTTAGAGGAGTATAATATGGTAGAAGCAACTTTGAGTATTCTTGTAGCAAATATAATGTTATGGCATCAACGCATGGGGCATATTGGTGAGAAAGACCTTCAAACATTAAAAATGAAAGCTATGGTTGAAGGAATTTCTAATTGCCCATTAAATTTTGATTTTTGTGGAGCATTGTTTTTTGGAAAGCAAACTACAAACAAGTTTTCTAGTAGTGCTACAAGATCTAAAGGAATTTTGCATCTAGTTCATAGTGATGTTTTTGGACCTGTAAAAGTACCATCGCTAGGTAAATCTATCTATTTTTTTACATTTATAGATGAATTTTCAAGAAAGACCTGGGTATATTTTTTATGAAACAAATATGATGGATAAAGGTTTTGAGAAGTGATAATGGTGGTGAGTATTGCTCTAATGAATTTGAGCAATTTTACATGGATTGTGAAACAGAAATAAAAAAACAACTCCATATACTCCACAACATAATGGAGTTGTAGAATGGATGAACATAACATTTATGGATAAGGCCAAAAGCATACTAAGTGGTGTAGGGTTAGAAAGGAAATTATGGGTAGAAGCCATGTTAACTGCTTGTTACCTCATCAATAGATCTCCTACCTCAGCTTTGGTGGATAAGACTCCACATGAAGTGTAGAATGGTAAGAAACCCTCTCTTAGGTATGTAAAGGTTTTTTGTTGTGATGTTTATATGTATGTCCTAAAAGATAAAAGGACTAGGCTAGACAATAAATCTAAAAAATACATATTTGTGGGTTATAGTATTTGTATTAAAGGATATAAGTTGTGGAACCTAGAAACATATAATATTGTTTACAATCATAATATGATCTTTAGAGAAACAAAATGAGTTCCAAAATAAAAAATGCAACGAAGCAAAAACCTAAAATAGTTCAAGTAAAATTGCAACAAGAGGAAGAACCTTTGGTCGAACCTGGTGCTACAGAAGATGAACTATAGAAAGAGTCTGAAGAGGAAAATTTAGAGGAATAAGGTGAGGAAGATAAATATGCAGAGCCTAAAACTCTATGTTTGAGGAGATCATATCGAGTGAGAAGAAACCTAGAAAGGTATAGCCCTTAAAATGTTTGTTTTTCATTTAATATATCGGTTACTAATGAAGAACCCAAGACTGTAAAGGAGGCACTTAATTCAAGTGAGAATAAGTCTTGGAAAAGGGCTATGGAGTAATAAATGGAGTCCCTGGATAAAATAATATGTGGGACTTGGTGAAATTATCCCTGGAAGAAAACTAGTTTGTTGTAAGTGGGTATTCAAGAAGAAGTACAATATAGAAGGAAAATTGGAGAAGTACAAGGTTCGCTTGGTAGAAAAAATGATTTTCTCAAGTTGAGGAAATTGAATTTGGTGAGATTTTTTCTCCTATGGCTAAACTAACTTCAATTAGATTTTTTTTGGCTATTTCTACTACTTTTGATCTTGAAATTGAATAGATGGATGTAAAGGCAGCATTTCTACATGGTGATCTTGATGAAGACATATATGTTACAACCATAATGCTTTAGGGTAAAATATAAGGAGGACTTGGTATGCAAGTTAAAAAAGACTCTTTACAACTTGAAGCAATATCCAAGGATGTGGAACCAAAAATTTGATAGGTTTATTTTGACACTTGGACTTGGAAAAAGTAAAGTAGATCCATGTGTGTATTTTAAAAAACAAGGTGAAAATTTTGTTATCATTGTTTTGTATGTGGATGACATGTTAATTGGTAACAATAAGGAGATGACAAAGTTACTAAAATATCAATTATATTTTGAATTTGACATGAAGGATTTGGGTGCTACAAAATTTATTTTGGGTATGAAAATAATAAGGGATCATGCAAATAGAAATTTGTGGTTAAATCAAAGGAAATATGTTGATTTTATACTACAAAGGTTTAGGATGCATGATTGTAAACCAGTATGTACTCCATATCCTATTGGTCAAAAGTTATCTATTGAAAAGTGTCCTAAAATAAATGAGAAAATTGAAGAAATGCATCATTTTCCTTATTCTAATGTTGTTGGTAGTCTATGGTTTGTACTAGACCTGATATTGCACATGTAGTGGGAGTAGTTAACAAATATATGTCCAATCCAAGAAAGGAACATTGGACTACTGTGAAGAGGATCTTTAGATACTTGCATGGAACTTTAGACTATGTTATCTATTACCAAGGAAAATTTGGAGATAGTAATATTGTAAATCTATAAGGTTTTATGGATGCTGACTAGGCTAGAGATCTAGACAAGAGAAGATCCACAAGTGCTTATGTGTTCAAACTATTTGGAGGGGTAGTAATTTGGATGAGTAAAAAGTAATCAGTGGTTGCTTTTTCCACAATAAAGGCAGAGTACATTGTAGCAACTCATACTTGTAAAGAAGCAGTATGGCTACAGAGGTTGTGTTCAACGGTCAAGCGGGATTAAAACCTATGAACCTACTAAGAGTTCTATGTACCCTTACTAGCAATAGTCTAACTTCTATAGCAATGGTTACGATGGTGGGCAAGGTGTGGTACAACCAGTAGACTAGGTAAGGGTGCTACCATAAACCAATTGACTACACACCATAACGGATTCATAGAGGCAAGGTGTTAAGACCTGGTTAAGGAGGTTAACATGGCCATGAGATCTTAGTGGTTTCATTAAGCGATAAATAGGAGGATGACCAGAGGATCACCTTACTAACCTTAGCATTACATTCATTAAGAAAATAGGTTTCCATGGTTTAAAGCATTCAACATAAATAGGTGAGAACCAACAGTATGCAACAGTCTAAACTAGAGAAACTAAAGCATTAAACACATCTTATTAAATATTTTCATGACTCCCACCTGGTATAATTGTCGCTAGTTGTTTATCTAGATTTCACTCAAAAATTCCTGATGCCCACTTTCTTTTCTTCTTTTTGGGCTTCTCCTTCGACTTCATGGTGCTTCCTCTTCCTTCCCTCAGTGCTCTCCTCTCTCCTTATCCCAGCACACTCTTCCCTTTTTCCCCATCCATGTTCTCTTACCAGCACTCCTCTCACATCATTCTCCTTGGATTTTGCTCCCTGCCTACTGACCATAACTTCCCATATGCATCCATCAGATGGTAGGGGAGAACGTTCCTCCTTTTGCTTTCCCAAGATGATTGGCATAAAGAAGCCATCCCTTCATGTCAGAGGGAGCTTTGCACATCTGGTCCGATCAAATTTCCAAAGGGCAGCCTATTTGATTCTCTAAAGGGTGGTCTTATCATATTTAAACCAACATTGGTTGGTCATTTTGATTAAGGGAATCCCCCATCAATTCAACTAGTTAAATTCTATTCTCTATGAGTTCAATGAATTATGTTTATCATTTCAAATAGAGAATTCATTTGCTTAATGGGGTTCTTTTATTTCTTAATATAAAACAACCATTTCCTTTTTTTTTTAAAAGGTTTTCTTATCAATATAAATAAATCACATATTTATTCAAAATGAAAACTCTTTATAAAATAAATCAACCATTTATTTAAAACAAGATTTCTTTAACATTCTAAAATAAATCAATTATTTATTTTAAATGAGATCTCTTTTTTTTTTTTTTTTTTTTTTGGTAGGTAAAAATTATATTAAAAGTGGGTTTTTAAAGGACCCCAAAACCTTTTTACAATAGGTCAATCGACCAAACCAATGGTCAAGAACAATCAATTTGAAGAATCCCTCCCAGCGAAAAATAGATAGTTTGGAAAAACCCACCCAACGGGAAAAGATAATTTTGAAAAATCTCGCCTAGCGGGAAACCACAAATTTTGAAAAATCCCGCCCAGTGGGAAACCACCAGTTCTAAAAAATCCCACCCAGTGGGAAGCAACTGAAAACCACCAGGTTGGAAATCCCACCCAGTGGGAAAACCAATAGATTGGAAAATCCCACCCAACGAGAAACCACCAATTTTGAAAAATCCTACCCAGCGAGAAACCACCAGTTTTGAAAAATCTCGCCTAACAGAAAAACATGCAGGATGATGAATTTGAAAATCCCACCTAGCGAGAAGCAGTCAAAAACCATGAGATTGGAAATCCCACCCAGCAGGAAAACCAGAATATTTAAAAATCCCGCCCAACGGGAAATCCCATCCCGCACAACAGGAAAACCAGCAAAAAAATGGGATTGAAAAATCTTGCCCAATGGGATTGGAAATCTCGCCCAATGGGAAAACCAAAAGATTTTAAAATCCTGCCCAGTGGGAAATCCTGTCCCGCCCAGTAGGAAAACCAGCAAGAAAATGGGATTGAAAAATCCTGCCCAGCGGGAAAACCAGCAGTAATGGAAAATCCCGCCCAGTAGGAGAACTAGCAGAAGAATGGATTTGGGAAACTGCAACACTGGAATCCCGCCAATAGGAGTATGAGGAAGCCGGAAGGATCTAGGGAAAAAAATGTAGGTACAAATAAAGGATCTCGAAAGCCACAAAGGACTAGGGACCCACCATCCTTGCTCATGAATAGTTCCAAGGAAGAGGAACTGGGACTGGGAACAACTCACGAACAAGAAAAGCCCCCCCCCAAGGCCAAGAACAAGCTCTGAGAGTCCACCAAGAAATAGGACCAAAAAGCAGAATCCCTCGAATAAAAACTAAAATGAAAACCTGCGAAACCTAGGCAGAATGTAGCAGCAGACACAAATATGGGATCCATGAAAACCTAAACTGAGGGAACTAGGGGTCTGCATGCATAGATCACCGATCCCCCCAAGATCAAGACATGCAGCAGAAAACCCAAAGAACCCCCATAGAAAGGATCAGGAATCTCCATCCTTGCACATGAACAACTTTAGAAAACTAGGACTGGGGCTGGGAATAACTCAAGCATAGGAAGAGGCCCCCCCAAGGCCATGCAAATTCTCAAAGCATCCACCAAGCAGCAGATCCAGCAAAAATAAGCCTTCGAACAGGAAAACAAACATGGTCCCACCCAAAGGGATGAGACCACCAGCAACCAATGGCATCCCATAGAGGAAACACGAGCAAAGAGGAAATTGGCCCCCCGACCAACCTCGATGAAGAGAGAACCTCATGGGATGCACCAAGAAGTAGATGAGAACCCAACCTGCAACCACCACAGACCGAGAAAGCCTTGGGAACCGGATCCCAGTAACAACCTAAAAAAAACCCCAAGGAAAATCCTAAGGGAGATCAGGGACAGGATCCCAGGAACATGCAGGAAACCCTAGAGGATCCCTGGGAAGCACCAGGCCCGGGATTCAAACGAGGAAACCCCAAAAACTATTGGGAAAGGATCATAAAGTGGGCAAGGATCTCCCCCAAGGAGATCATCTACTACAAAAAATTCCCAGAGTGGAATGACATGGGATAAATCAGGGACTGGGCAAGAACCAGGGAAAGGGGAGCAGGGAGAGGGAGCAGGTCTGGGTACCTCCCCTCCCCCCTCCCCCTCCCCCTTTTTTTTCTGAAATGAGATCTCTTTATTATCTAAATAAATTAGCTATTTACTTAAAATGAGATTTCCTTATCATTATAATTATATCACTATTTATTTAAGAATAATACTTCTTTATTATTTAAATAAATCAACTATTTATTTAAAATTATATCTTTTTACTTTATTTAAAATGATATCTCTTTACCATTTAAACAAATCAATTATCTATTTAAAATGATATCTCTTTACTATTCTATTTACCACGGCATGTAAGGAGTTATGAAGATAACCTATTCATTAATAGCTCACAGATTATTAAGGCAAATAGTGCTGAAATAAAAGATAATCAATCATGTGCAGTAAACAAAGAGAGAGTCTTTCCATCAATCTAGTCATTTGTCTCAACAAACAAATTATATATCTTGACAATATTTGGGTAGTCCCATGCTTAGCACATTAATGTCATAACAATCCCAAATTTCCATATGTGTGTGTGAAAGAGGAGATACACCATAACAATTGAAAATAGACAAAATGCTATATAAAGATATTTCTAATAGATTTGATATTGATAAACTGTGTCTTTTACAAATCAGCATTTTTGGTTACAATTGACCTTCCAAAATGGAGGGTTTTCTTTTACAATATCTATAGTGTTGCAAGTTATCTCCTCGAGTGTACAATGGTTTGTGGGTGGGTTTAGAAGATGCTTTTCTTGACCTCTCGAGCTTCCATGCATATCCAATACCTACACACAAGCTCACAATAACAACATCAATAGCATATGTGGGGCCTTTCAATATGAGGCCCAAAATCATGAAAGAAGATTACAAAAAGATACTAAAATATTACGAAATATTACAAAATCAAATGCAAATATTACAAAATTACATGTAATACTTAAGGATCCTTGCAAAATACTTTATTTACCATTTTGTACAATCTATGGTTGGTTTGGAGCTAATGTTGGCCTTGAAGCTCTATCGCCCATGGTGGTTGGCTCTCTAGGTAACCACCCTAGGCGGTTGAGACTCTAGGTAACCTCCCTGGGCAATTGTACTATTGGTTAACCACCTTGGATGGTTGAGATTTTTATCCAAGAGAGGATTTTGATCATGGATCTGAACCTTTTTGGATTTATTTTGGGGTATTTGATACATATCTGGTGCACTATTGGATGTTGATTGTAAGTGCGGCTACAAAAACAAATGTTAGTGAACAATCCCAAAAGCCTCCATGGTTGATGCCTTCAATATCTCCAAATGGTGAACCCAAAACCATAATGTCAAACAAAAACACAACAAGATCTAATAAAATTTGTGCAAAGTTTAATTATAAATTTGTGCACACATGAAAATGAAAATGGATAACTATTTGTAAAATTCTTCCATGGATGGAGGAGAGTGGGGAGGATGGAAGAGGAGTGACAAGTGGCATGGGTACATAAGAGAGGAATCTTAGAGATTTCCCACTTGGGTTGGATACATGTGCAACTTTCCATGTTTGGATTATGACATCATATGATATCTTATGATGTTCCATAACACCTCATGACATGCCATGACGCATTATAATATTTCTCATCAAAGTACCTAGGTGGAGGGAATCCTCACCCAAATGCTTTTAATGCACTCAAAAAGTGGAGGAATGGGAAGAAATAAATGCCAATTAGAGTTAAGGTAAACCAAAGTTTAAAATAGTGGAGTGGTCTCATGATGACTATGATTAGGCATAGGTGTAGAGGGGGAAAACTACGCACTGCGTACGATTATCAACTAGATCCACTAGGAGCCAAGGTGGTTGCAATGGTTATTATATTATCTACACTTAGGGACATAGAAAAGTGTTCATGAGGAACATTTTTATGACTTGTTCCAATTCTGGGGTGAAAATATTTAATATGTCAATTTACATAATCACCTATGTTTGGCCTCTATAAACTAAACTATAAAAATAAAAGAGTGATGCAAGACACACAAGATGCAATAAAACAATAGGTAACCCTAGTATGATTCTTTTATTTAATGATTTCTAATCCTAGGTTGCAAGAAATAAAATTCTCTCTTTGAGCAAGGACATAAGTGAAATACACAAACAGACTAAATCCTAAGATGCAAACTAAAATGCTCTCTTCTTTTGAATGTCTAAAATAAAAATCAAATGTTTCATTTATTTTCCTTTCACTTATTTTATGTTTGGAATAAAAAATAAAAAACACAACAACAAACAATATAAAGCTTTACCAAGGGCACTTATTTTTTCTAGCATTTTATCCTAGCTTTATCTTGCATCCAAAAATATCCAACTTCAACCTAAAAAATAGTTTCACAAAAACTAGAAAATGTGATCAGCGTTAGGGGGCCTGCTTAGGCCATTGTGTGACTGAGCTTGGAGATGCAATAGTCAAGCCCCCTAGGTACTTTTAGTTTATCTTTCAAAATAAAATGATATTTTACCTTTGGAAGAAACATGACAAGATATAACAACATGAAATAGTAAATGATGTGTAAACATAATAAACACAAAGCTTGAACAAGAATGCAATTTCTAAACTAGGGTTTGGGGACAAATGGTTACCTCCAAGCTAATATGATATGAAATGAAAGTAAAACAAAATTATGAGAACCATAACATAACATAAATAGAGATGAAATAATAAATGAAACACAAAATAGAATGGATATAAAGCTTGAACAATAATGCAATTTCTAAACTAGGATTTGGGGACAAATGGTTGCCCCCAAGCTATTATGATATGAAATGCAAGTAAAAAAAATTATGGGAACTAGAACAAAATAGAAATAAATATGAAACAATAAATGAAATACATAATAGAATGGACACAAAGCTTGAACAAGAATGCAATTTATAAACTAGGGTTTGGGAACAAATGGTTGCCACAAAGCTAATGTTATATGCAAGCAAAATAAAATGATGGAATATAGAACATAATATAAATAGATAATGCCTTAAGAGTAGTATGAAAATCAGACCTAAGGTTGAGGAAAAATCCTTTCCCCAAGCTTGACGTAGTTAAAATCGTACCCTGTATGGGGCTACTGCGATCTTGGATCTATCGAAATTGTGCCCTATAAATATGGGGTACAGTTTCACAATAGAAGAACAAAAACAATAGATCAATATGAAATTGTAGACACCAAAATCCAGCCATTTATACCTTCCTGCCAGCCACGTGTCAGTCATCCATCCTTCCCGCCATTATTTGGCCCAAATCCACACTTTCCCACCATTATTTGGCCCAATTTCACTTTTCCCGCCATTTTTCATCCCCAAATTTATTTAAATTAATATTTATATATATTTTTTAATATTTTAATATATTTTAATATATATATAAATAAAGTTTAAGTGATTTAATATGAGTCGTCCATCCTTCATTTAATCTCATCCGTCCATCCATCTTAATCCGTTTCACAACCTAGATTTATTCTCTACCCTTGGATCCACTTTAATCTTAGCCACACGTTCAAAGTGTCGTTAAAACCCTAAAGTGTGCCCTAAGAGTAGATTATAAATTGAGTCACCTTGATGGCTCAAACCCTATCTATCTCTTCGGCTAAACCTACTTATCTTCCCTATCTAAGTCTGGAGTTGGCTATTGTTGTTAATCCTGAGTCTTCTGAGTCTTCTACGGCCCTAAGTCTGAACTAAACCCTTTCGCCGCATCCATCGCCGCCGCCTGGTCTCGCCGCGTTAACAGGAAAAGGTATAGATTCGTCTAAAGCAAGTAATCTTTCTTTATGTATTAATCTGTTGTTGAATTCTGCATTATGTTTATTTTTATTTCATAAATCTAGGGTTTTAGACTGTTTCTGAGGGCTCACACAATGGAGCCCTCTTATTAGTTTCTAACTCTTTGATAATTTTAATGTGTGCAAGATTCTAGTGGTAGATTTGATTTGTTGATAGCAGCTGCTTAAGCTGGAGTGGTCCGAGCCAAAGGATACAACGAAGCCCACTCATTCTGTTGAGGTTAAGGATACATTATTCGGAGACGCCACCACATTGTGCCAGCTAGGGTTTCGGAGAACCCTAGCACAAATTGTAACTTTGTATCACGAAAAGGGTTACAGGCCCTGTTGTACTTAAAAGGAGTTTCTAAACTCCATTGATTAATAAAAATCATTCATTTTGTACAACTGTTCTGCATTCCTTTATTGTGATTTCTTTATTTATGTTTGGTGTTGTATCTTTAATCTACAAATGGCGATCACGGTGGGACCCCCTAGGGTTTCATGTTTTTAATACTTGCTTTATTGATCTATTCCTATTTTTGTTTTATTTTGCAGGTTTCGAAAATCGTGAAATTCGTTGTTCCAGCGAACTAGGGTTTCTGAGGAGTTTGCAGAAAACGCAGCAGATGCAGAGCGATGTCTGGAAGTCCGATCCGAAATGCAGAGGTGCGTTTCAGCCTGCGCAGACTCCCTTGGGTGTTTGAAGGCAGTTTTATAGAAAAAGCGTAGGCTTCCGAGTAAGTGCATTTTTTTTTTCTTTGTTAAACTGTACTTTTTATGTTTTTGGTTTTTCTGTTGTATTCTATTTCTTTTTTCAGATCATTGCTTTAAAATGAAAAAAAACTAAGTAATCTGGAAAAGAACAGTTAAGCTGTATATACATTTTTTTTGTTACATTTTTAGTTACATTTTTCTGCATTGCATTATTGGTTGTTGCTTGCATAAAAAAAAAATTGCATACCTAGCTGCATATTAGAATAGCTACGAATTATCTGTTTTAGTTATCTAAGTAGGACTATTGATTGGATGTCAATAGTACTCCTGCCATTGGGTGATTCCGAGCGAGAGAAGTGGACGAACCTTCCGGTTGCTCCTTTGATATCCGATATCATTGGTAGGCAGGGGGTTTTAAACGATGTACTCCACTTCTTCAGAGGAAATGGCATATTTTCAGTGGCCTCTTGCTTAGATCATTAGAACTTTTGATTTATAGCTTTGTATGTATACATTAGACAACTAAAACACTTAAAATAAAATTCATTGCATTTCATATTGCATTTAAAACAATAATATCTAGATTTCATCACCAGGTATTGCTTGAAGTTTAGTGACGGTGGAATTCATCTCCATCCATTAAACTTTCGCCTCGGTACACCATAGGTCACCCCCGAGCAAACTTGCTTGGATTTCATCACCGAGTAAGAATCTCGTTGTCCTTTCCTAGCCATAGTTTTTACCTTTTTTGTGAATAATTCAAGATTAGATCACATGCAAAACTCATAAACCGGACACTTAAAATTTACTACTGATTAAGATCAGAAAATAAGTAATTAACCGCGAGGTAAGACACATTGGTTGAAACCTAGGTTGTGACTATTTTCCGATAATTTCTTTAGTGTAAATTTATCATTCAAGTTTTGCATTCTTCTTTTCTGAATTTGTTTAGATTTATTGCGTTATGGTCTTAACAAGGAATCAATCTAAAGTGTTAAATCTAAATAATCAAATGAATAATTCACAAAACATCCCCACCACCAACATGACCACTTATCCTAGTGAATTTCAAGCAGGTTCGCCTGCAGGTCTTTCACGTCCTTCTACCATCTATCGCATGGCCATGCCCATGGAGGAAGACAATTCCTGTCATATTACCCACATTGATATGGCCCAAGTGCAAACTCACTTAAGAGATGGCACTGGTTATATCCTTGAGCCAATCCAAGATTCCCCTATGCAAGATTATGTTTTTCAGTAGGATATTGCATCAACCATACCCACTGGTTTCACTCAGGTCTACACTAACCCTTTTTTTGAGGCTAATGTTGTATCTGCTCAGCCGGCTTCATCTCCAACATCTTCCCGGATGCTCAATTGTCCTCCTTTGGAGACAAATGTAGTGTCTTCCCGACCACTTTCTCCTCCATTTAACCGGGTGTACACCAATTCTCTCTATGAGGCTGGTGGAACCTCCTCTAGCCATGACCAATTTCAACCCTCTTCTTCCCAAACCATTTATGGTTTCACCCTACCTGGGGCACAGTCTACTGTTTCTTCCCAAGTACCGCCTACTTCAGCCACCTTCATTGCCCTTGCTACGCAGTCTCCTGTGACTACCATGGCAGCCTGCCCTCCACCTTCATCCAATCATCCCACCTCCCTTGGGTTAGAGATTAATAAGGTTAGGGAGTACCTCGACAAGTTGCTTCAGCAACAACAGCAACAAAATGCCCAACCACTTGTCGTAGTAAATCCTACACCCCAACCAATTTCTACCCAGCCAGCTTTTCTTAGCTCAGGCCCCACCTGGGTACCCCAATCTTCTATGGTGTCCATTCCTACCCCACCTTTCTCCCAACCCAATCCAGTTCATCATTCACCCCAATCACCTTCTTTTCGGTATCATCCATACCAACAACTTGTCCATTCCACACCGCCTAATCCAGGCAATTTCATCCCATCTCATCATTTTTCCACTCCTCCATTGCATCATCATAATCATCAAACGAATCAAAATTTTCATGAAGATTCTCGACTCCATGCTATGCAACAACAGATTGACAACCTTATGCTCAACATGCCTGGATCATCTAGTCAGAAACCTACGCTAAGGTCGTTGATCAATCAACCAATTCATCCTTCGGTACCTTCACCGCCATATCCGATTGATTTCACATTACCGAAGTTTAACAAATTTTGAGGAACTGAGGATCCTCACGAACATGTGAGCTCATTCATGCATGCCTGCTTTAGAATCCAAAATAATGACGCTCTTATGCTCAAAACTTTTCCTCAGACATTAGGAGGAGATGTTGTACAATGGTACAATCATTTACCTCACCATAGCATTTATGCTTACGAGCAATTGATTAATCTATTTTTAGAACGATTCTCCCTAAATGTACAAAGGAAAGTCTCATTGTCCGACTTATACAAGCTCAAGAAACATGACGATGAGACTGTTTATGACTTTGGAAACCGTTGGAGGGCTATCATTAATAAATTGCCATTCTCCCTACCAATGGAGGAGTTAACCAAAATGTTCACCCAGAGTTGTCTAAAACCTATCTCTTGGTTACTCCAATTACAAAAATACAGGACTTTTGAAGAGGCTTTGGCCCAAGCAAGTATCATAGAAGACATTAAAGTCCAAGAGGGTGTTTTAAAACCCCGTAGAAAAGAATGGCAACAAAAGGGCCAACAACAAAATAATAATTATGGCCAAAACAAACAAGCACAGGCTAGTTCAGCCTCAAATGTTAACCAAGTTAATCAAGTGGTGGCGAGCCAGCCCGTAATGGCTCAACAACAACAAGTAATGCAAAGTCAACCGCAACCAATTGCTTATCATGCGGTACCCACCCCTCCTCAACCAACTCACAATACTGGGCCAACCATGGAAACTCGACCTTGGCAAAAAAATCGTCCCAAGCGACAGTTCACACCTTTAGATGAACCATATGCGGTCATATTCAACAAGTTATATAGCACAAATCAGTTAACTTTACCTAAGTTTAAACCTTTAGAACCATCTAGAAGGGGGAAGTATTACAAGGAGTACCTATTTTTTCCTTATCATAGGCAAAATGGACACGATATCAATAATTGTATAGCTTTCAAACATGTGATCCAAGATCTTATTGAGATTGGAGCCATTAAATTGGATAGCCCCTTAGCCCAACAAAATCAAAATCTTGGTGTATTTCAAACACCCCTTCCACATCGGGAGGAAGCTCCAACAACTTCAGGGGGAGTAACTCAGGTAACTCCTCCTAATCAAGTCAACCATATACAACAATACCAAGGTTTTGTGGGTACTATTAATGTAGTAACCCGGGGTCAAAGGGCGAACCAACCAAATCAGGCTGAACCATAGCCACCTATACAAACCCCCAGTCCACCTCAGGTAACAGTGACCCAACGACGTGCTAGTACTTCTCAACAACCGCTAAATCATTCTACTCAACGCCAACGACCCATCATGTCATTGAGTAGCCAATTAACTACCAGTTTAAAAATGGCTTCTACCAAGTTATCGATCTATGACCTCATTCAACAATCTCCCCCGCATAGAGAGGCATTAATGGAAATATTAAAGTCAATCGAGCTTCAAACTCAAGATACTAATGCCTTCAACAACTTTGTGGGGAGTATTCAAACATGCATGGAGCCCTCCATCACTTTCTATGATTTTGAAATCAAACCTTTGTCAACAGAAAGTATAGATCCTCCACTGCATATCATGGCCAAGATCGATCACAAGCCATTCAAGAGAGTCTTAATTGACATCGGTTCCTCAATCAATATCATTACAACATCGGCGTTGAGTAATCTAGAGCTATCGCCATCCCTTATCACCAAGTCGACTTTTACTCTTAAAGCATTCAATGATGCTTTATCTTCCACGGTTGGCATAGTTATCTTGCCCATTGAGGTAGGGGCCCGAACTTTGCATACCTTGTTTCACATCTTGGAAGGGTCCATGGCATACAATGTATTGCTTGGACGGCCTTGGCTTAGGGAGATGAGATGTGTCCCTTCTATCTTTGCATCAATGTCTGAAGTATGTATATGAGGGACAGGTTCATTGTGTACCTGCTGACACTGAACCCTTCAAACATTGCAACTATGTCTCAAATCCTTATGAGATTGTGTTGCCATCCACTCATCTTTTCTTGACCCCATCTACTTCTTCTATACCATCTTCTTTTAAAGCTCCCATTCTTGAGGAGCTACCCATCATATCGCAACCATCTTCCTCTTTCGCTATTCCATCTCATTCACCACTTTCTTCATCTCCTAATATTCCTTCTTCTTCATCAGTGACCACATGCACATGTGGCCATGACCAATCATCTCTTTCCACATCATTACCCCCTTCTTCTACACCTTCTTCAACATCACCTATTATTCCTCCATCTTCCCAACCATCACCGGTGATGTTTCACAAGTCGAGTGAAGCATCAACCCAACCAAATCCTTCCAATTCTTCTATCCCACATTCTTCTATTCCATCATCTAGTCCATCTCCCTCCCAAGTCAAGGTCCATCTAACCGATGCAGGTATTGGTGAGTATGCCATCCAAGATGTCCACATCACACCGTTCAATGTGCAAACAGTTAAAGATTTTGGTCGTCCACATGACCAACATTTATCCATTGGATCGGTTTATAACATGGGTTCTATGCCAAATTCCATTAATTTTGTATATGGGGGAATAGAGTCATCTTCTAGTCCTACCACCATACCAGAACCCAAGCATCCAGTCCTTGCCAATATCGAAAGGATGGAGGGTTTTCCCTCTCGCTATTTCCACAGACATAATTGGTAGCAATTTGGCCTAGGTCGATACGAGCAAGGGAGTAGCCGAACGCATCGATATGCCATACCAGAGACCCACCGAGCGTTTTGGTCTGGGCTACCCACCACTTCCATCCCTTTCTTCTTTTGAACAAGCTTTTCAAAGCATTAATCTTAATTCAGAAGAAGAAATCCTCCACCCCGACGAATCCGAAGATGAAGCCTATGAAGAATTTGACGTCATGTCAAATGGTGATGAATCTGAAGAAGAGTCGGCGCCCATTGTTCCCCTCACTGAACAAGACGAGTTTTATCTCCAATTGTTCCCTCTCCAAGAGGCCATATTTCGCTTGCTTATTCCACAAGAACGAGGTGAACCACCCCCTCCGCCACATCCATAAGCCATAATCCAAACCTGTATTATATGTATATACTAAAATAGTGGTTTTCACCACTACCAAAAAAAAAAAAAATCAGAAAATTCCCAAAAAAAAAAAAAAATCAAAATATATAAAAATACTTTATTGCTTTATGTATGTGTGTAATAGTGGTTTTCACCACTACAAAAAAAAAAAAACTCAAACTACAAAAAAAAAAAAAAAAAACTGAAAAACTATGTTGTTTTGCATTTCAGGTCTTCCGAGGTCTTCACCGGTATTCCCTTCCATTCCGCCCATCCTTTCTTTCATAAGTCGACAATGAATTTTGAAGACTTATTCACCCCGCTCCATAATCCATATGATCCGGATAAGCCAATCCCGATCAACCCAAACTTGATTGACATGGATCGGATTTCATCTCCTCCATCTATTTCGAGTTCATCCTTTTCGAGGAATTGTTAAGGGCTTCCGCCAACTACATTACTCCTTCACCTCCACATTCACCTTCATCTTCTAAGCCGAGAGGTCTTCCGAGGAAGACATAGACGAGAGCAAGGCACGGGAGCTTGATGACATTTTAGATGACATAAATCCGATCCCTACTCCCCATCGGCTTGAGGAAGGTTCCCACATGTCTATTGAAGAAACTATCGATGTAGACCTTAGTCCAGGACCAAGATGGCACCCAAATTGTGAAATGGCTAAAATTCTATCATCAGAGGAACAAGAGCAAATGATTGCTCTACTCAAGCGAAAGAAGGAGATATTTGCATGGTCTTACAAAGACATGCCAGGCCTAGACCCTAATTTGGTTGTCCATAACCTCACCTTACAAAAAGATGCTAAACCTGTCAAACAGAAACTTAGGAAAATGCATCCTACCGTGGCCCTCATAGTTAAATCGGAGATTCAGAAACTTCTGGATGTTAAATTTGTCGTCCCGATTGATTATCTTGAGTGGCTTTCTAACATGGTACCCGTTCGCAAGCCTAACGGGGGAATACGTGTTTGCACCGATTTTTGAGATCTAAATAAAGCGTGTCCTAAGGATGACTTTCCTCTTCCAAACATTGATACTCTTGTCGACACTGTGCTTGGTCATGAAATGCTTTCGTTCATGGATGGATTTTCGGGATACAACCAGATTCGAATAAACCACGAAGATCAACACAAAACAACATTTACCACACCTTGGGGAACTTTTTGTTACGGGGTGATGCCCTTTGGCCTTAAGAACGCAGGTGCAACCTATCAACGAGCCATGACTTATATTTTCCATGATTATATGCATAAGATTATCGAAGATTATGTGGATGATTTATTGGCAAAATCTAAAACTCGACAAGAGCATTTTGATGTATTGGAAAAAGTTTTTGATAGACTTCTAGAACATAAAGTAAGGTTGAACCCTAAGAAATGTGTCTTTGGTGTTACCTCAGGCAAACTCCTAGGTTTTATTATCTCTAAACGAGGTATTGAGGTGGACCCAAACAAGGTCAAAGCCATTATGGAAATGTGTCCCCCAACTAATTTGAAGGAGTTGCGTAGTTTGCAAGGAAATATTAATTCAATCCGTCGCTTTATTGCACAACTTTCTGATAAATGTAGGCCATTTTGCCACCTACTACAAAAGGGGGTACAATTTTCATGGACGAGATGAGTGTCAGAAATCCTTTGATGACATCAAGCAGTACTTAGCGTCTCCGCCAGTCTTAGCTCCACCTCGTCCAGGGGTCCCTTTCAATCTTTATATCTCAGCAACGGACTTTGCCTTAGGGACAATGCTTGCACAAAAGAATGAACAAAATCATGAGCAAGTTGTCTATTATATTAGTCGAACATTGGTAAGCTATGAAACCCGATATGCTTATGTGGAAAAGTTGTGCTTAGCAGTGGTTTTTGCCACTAAGAAACTTCGTCATTATATGCTTAGCCATACAACATATGTCATAGCTAGAGAAAACCCTCTGCGTTATATGATGTCTCGCACTTATAATAACACTCGTACCGCTAAATGGATAATGTTGCTTACCGAATTCGATCTTGAATTCATTAGCCAAAAATACGTTAAAGGTCAAGTTATAGCCGATCAACTTGCGGAAGCTCCACTACCTAGTGATCATCCTTTGATTATTGAGCTCCCAGGATGATTCGGTATTTGCTATCACTTGAACAAGAAGAGGACATCATTCCGGAGGAAGATGTTGACATCACGCTATTTTTTGATGGCTCTAAGTGCGCGAAAGGTCAAGGTGCTGGAGTTGTGTTTCATACACCTCAAGGGATTCCCATCCCTTTATCATTCAAACTAGACTTCCAATGCACCAATAATACGAGCGAGTATGAAGCCTTAATTTTAGGTCTTCAATCAGCCATAGCTATGAGCATTAAGCGTATTCGGATATTTGGGGATTCTCAACTCGTGGTTAAACAAATTACAGGAGAATACCAAGCCAAAGAACCTACCATTAAGCTTTATCATGATGTAGCAATGAAGTTGCTCTCTAAGTTTGATTGGTATGAGATCACTAGTTTGCCTCGTTCGACTAATAGATTCACGGATGCCATGGCCTCTCTTGGATCATTGATTCCAAAGGACTCCCTTGGAGAGGTACAACCCCTAATCATTTCCACAATCTCTAAGTCTACAATTGTTCGTGCTTGAGTCTAAGGATGAAAAAGATGTTTGCTTTATCCATTCGGATCCATATGAGCCTTGGTCTAGTGAGATAATAGCCTTCCTCAAGTTTGGAACACTCCCATATGATTTGTCTCGAACTGCCCGTCGTTGTTTTAAGAAAAAGGCAGCTCGTTTTGTTCTTTTGGGGGATGTGTTGTATAAACGTGGATATGATGGAGTACTCCTTCGCTTGTCTAGAAGCAGGTGAAACACATAGAGCTATTTCTGAAGCCCATGATGGTACTTGTGGTGGTCATTTTAGTGGAATGGCCATTGCGAAGCGTATTTTACGTATGGGGTATTATTGGCCCACTATGGAACAAGATTGTTGCAAATATGTTAAACAATGTAAAAAGTGTCAAGAACACGCTAATTTAACCCATATACCATCACAAGTTTTACAGCCCATCCAAAGCCTTTGGCCCTTCTCACAATGGGGTCTCGATTTAATTGGAAAGATTTCACCTGCCTCTTCAGGACAACATACATTCATCATTACAGCCACTGAATACTTCACAAAGTGGGTTGAAGCTGTTCCTCTAGCCAGTACGACAGGTCCTAGAATTGTGGAGTTTATACTTCACCATATCATTTGTCGTTTTGGTATTCCCTCTAAAATTATTTTTGATAACGGCAAGTCTTTTAAGAATAAGGATGTTCGAGCTCTTTGCGAAAAGTATAATATCCAACATAGTTTCTCAACTCCTTACTACCCACAAGCCAATGGACAAGCTGAAGCTTCCAATAAGACCATAATTGCTATTCTTAAGAAACTTGTTAAAGAAAATCATAAAGATTGGCATACACAAATCCCCTTAGCATTATGGGCTTACAGAACAAGCATCAGAACTCCCATTGGGGCAACACCATTTTCTTTGGTCTATGGAGCTGAAGCAATCATGCCTCTTGAGCTCGAGATCCCTTCCTTGCGAATTTCTTTGCAAGAATTTATCGATGATGATACTGCTAGACAAGCACGTCTTGATCAACTCACACTCATAGATGAAAAACGAATCAATGCTTTAGAGCATTTGCGAGTTTATCAAGACCAATTGAAACGTGCTTACAATGCCAAAGTTCATCTAAGAGAATTTCAAGTAGGGGATCTTGTCCTTAAAGAGAATCAACAAAACACCAATGCATTGCCACATCTTCGAGATAAATTCATGGCTAATTGGTTAGGTCCATATATGGTCACTGAAAGAGTGGGTAATGGAACTTATAGAATTGCCAGTTTAGAGGGAGAGGAAGAACCCAAACCACTTAATGTTATACACTTGAGGGCATTCTACGCATAGTTTGAATTTTATATGTACATATATACATGGCTTGTACAACAAAAAAAAAAAAAAAAATAAAAATAAAATAAAAATAATTTGCATTTCATTGTTAGTTGCATACATCTCATTCAAAAACATTGCATTTCATGTGCATACATCTCATTCAAAACCATAACATTTCATTTTCAGCCATAGTTGCATATCATGTTAGAGACCATTCTATCTTTTGGATATAAAATTTGGTCAAGCAAAAGTCATGTTGCCTTAATCGGGGGCACCTTCATAAAATCCATCAAACCGAATTGTCATTCGTACACCCATTTTCCATTTGCACATATTTACATTGCCAAAATGTTTTCAGTCATTCAGCCATTCCTAGTGTTTTAAGCAAACTTCGAAATGCATGTCAAAGTTCTATAGGGCCATATCACAAATTACACTAAATAAAATCTTGAGTATTGGGAAATGATTTCAAAAGCGGTCTTGAACCTATCACATTTTCACATCTTAAAAACATCTTGTGTCAAAGAGAGATAACACCATCCTTGGGATGTGCCTTGAAGTGAAAAGGGTAATCCTCGTTTGTCCTATCATGCAAACATAGTCCATAAAACAGTGGTTCTTACCACTATCACAAGCAATCACAAAATATAAATATAAACAGAGTAGTAAGGATAGGGTAAAATTCTCATCATACTTCGGTTGAGAATCCGATTCCCCAAAGCTCTAAGGAAATGAACATTTTTCACACACCACTGATCCCAAATAAGTTGTAATGATCGTACTACTTGTCCAGTCAGATGGATAGGTAGTCATCCCAAAGGCTTACAAAGGTCTAAAACAACATGGACTATGGAGTTAACCTTCACCGGGGCTATAGACGCTTGACTGGCAGTGGAGTATACTCATTGCGTGGCGACATGTCTCTCCTCAAAAAGAGACCTCTGAATGCTCATACGGACAAACTAGCTTCGGGGTCTTCTCCATAACAGAGGTTACCTAATTTATGCAAGATGAGGTTAATGAACACACTTGCACACACACGAGTTTTTGATCCGTACTACCATGCTTCGATTTGGTTAATGAACTCGCATGCACACACATTTGGTCCTAGTTGAATTAGGCGAGTATTAGTAAGTTTGTTTGATACCACTAGCATGTTTGAGTCTTTGTAAAACAGTCCTCCATATCAACCTCCATATCACCCTCCATATCTTCTTCCATATTCATGTCATTCCATACGTCATCCATTCACAAGCCACCAAGTTCGGTGCCCCTGATTAAACAATTATGATAACAGTTCACTAAATCTAACTATCTAAAAGTATGAGTGCTTCTTAGTGCATATTTCATTTACTTAGTCTCGCATTAATCATCTATAAGTTTGCATTCCATTCCATCACATATGCATCAAAAACATTAAAACATATAAAAACATGCATCACAAAAACATAAGCATTCACACAAAAGAGAGTAAAACACCAAATAAATAAAAGCCATGTATATATATATGTATAAAGGTCAAACTGTACAATGAATGCCAAAAGGCTACAATATACAATAGAGCACCAAGGCTCATAAAGAGTGCATCTAAACACTAAACTAACCATCAAAAGAGGTACCCCTCATCCGCCCGAACTACCTCCAACCGGGCTGCCTCCGCTAGCCCCACTGCATCCAATATCTCCCAGTCTGCCTGGGACAACGACCTCCTCATCCCCGAAATGATAGGGGAGAATCAGTGTCGTGCCTCTAACACCCTAAGCTGCAAAACAACAAAACAAAAATTTGTTACAAATTTTTTCGAAAAAAAAAAAAACACATAATAAGTACTTGCTTAAATGAACAAATACCTCAGCTGGCTGCACTGGCGTGTCCGCTCCCATCTCTGCCATAGCTCCCGCGTGCTTCACTCTCCCACACAACCTTTCACTCCACTCTCTCAGACGCACTTCTCTCAAGCTCGAACGCACAAATGAGCGAAATTCTCGTTGAAACTGTTTAAATAGCTGATTTTGGTGCCCTGAAACGTAGTTGGGCGTTTCATGGCGGATTCAGACGCAGTCCTGCATTTGCAGAATGCCTAAACACCGACGGGCGTCTCTGCCAACCACAAACGCAGACCGGCGTTTGGTGTCAGTATTGAATAAAGGAACAAAACCTACAAAATTGAAGCTTACCTCCTCCAAATTTCATCAAAATTGCATTCATCCATTCTTCTTATCATAATTGCGTCTGATCCAGCTTTTCAGGTGTCTTAAGTTTTTGTGCTACATTGTGTCTTCACACAAAGCAGCTCAAAAAGGGGCATCTGTAGACACCAAAATCCAGCCACTTATACCTTCCTGCCAGCCACGTGTCAGTCATCCATCCTTCCCGCCATTATTTGGCCCAAATCCACACTTTCCCACCATTATTTGGCCCAATTTCACTTTTCTCGCCATTTTTCATCCCCAAATTTATTTAAATTAATATTTATATATATTTTAATATTTTAATATATTTTAATATATATATAAATAAAGTTTAAGTGATTTAATCTGAGTCGTCCATCCTTCATTTAATCTCATCCGTCCATCCATCTTAATCCGTTTCACAACCTAGATTTATTCTCTGCCCTTGGATCCACTTTAATCTTAGCCACACGTTCAAAGTGTCGTTAAAACCCTAAAGTGTGCCCTAAGAGTAGATTATAAATTGAGTAACCTTGATGGCTCAAACCCTATCTATCTCTTCGGCTAAACCTACATATCTTCCCTATCTAAGTCTGGAGTTGGCTATTGTTGTTAATCCTGAGTCTTCTGAGTCTTCTACGGCCCTAAGTCTGAACTAAACCCTTTCGCCGCATCCATCGCCGCCTCTGGTCTCACCGCGTTAACAAGAAAAGGTATAGATTCATCTAAAGCAAGTAATCTTTCTTTATGTATTAATATGCTGTTGAATTCTGCATTCCGTTTATTTTTATTTCATAAATCTAGGGTTTTAGACTGTTTCTGAGGGCTCACACAGTGGAGCCCTCTTATTAGTTTCTAACTCTTTGATAATTTTAATGTGTGCAGGATTCTAGTGGTAGATCTGATTTGTTGATAGCAGCTGCTTAAGTTGGAGTGGTCCGAGCCAAAGGATACAACGAAGCCCACTCATTCTGTTGAGGTTAAGGATACATTCTTCGAAGACGCCACCACATTGTGCCAGCTAGGGTTTCGGAGAACCCTAGCACAAATTGTAACTTTGTATCACGAAAAGGGTTACAGGCCTCGTTGTACTTAAAAGGAGTTTCTAAACTCCATTGATTAATAAAAATCATTCATTTTGTACAACTGTTCTACATTCCTTTATTGTGATTTCTTTATTTCTGTTTGGCGTTGTATCTTTAATCTACAGAAATAAATAATATTAAATGCAAGATTAACAATCTATGAATGCAAATGAGAGAAGATAACTTGGTGGCAGTGAAAAAGCAAACAAAATGATGAAGACCTCCAAGATAGTAGACTTCCCCTCAAGACTCCAACACTTGTCCACCAAGGGTAGAAAAATAATAATAAAGCAATAGGAGCAAACACCACAAAAATGTTTTAGCACTTGGAAGAAGCTTTTAACATATCACTTTCACAAAGACTGCTTAGCATAAAAAATCACTTACAAAATCACTTTTTATTAAAAAGAGGATCCAAACCCTCTATTTATAAGAGGTTTGGAAATAAAATGGGTGGGAAAACCCTAAGGGAGGATCAAACTCCTTGAAGTCGGCCTAAAAGTTGGGTTTTCTAAGAGAAAATCCTAACTTGCTGAAATTGTGCCCCGTAAGGAGCGACCGCAATTTCAACAAAGCTAAAGAAAAGGGGAGGAAGAGGGGAAAGAAAGGACCAAACTTGTGTTAGGATAAGTTTAAGGGTCTTTTCAAGGTTCTATAGAAATTGTCTCACTTGGGCGGGTCAATTTTCCATGTCTACAGTAGGAAGGGACTAAAGTGGGTCAGAGGGGCTAGAAAAAAGTTAAAGGGGTTAGAATAGCCAGTATTAGTAATTTCTAAGGTTTGCAATACATTAATTAAAATAATTGCACACATTATTGAATATTAATATTAACCATTACAAATGTGACACTTTTTAGGCATCTACAAATACCCCTTTTTGTACCACATTGTGTGAAGACACAATGTGGTACAGAAACCAATGACACCAATTGTGGAATTGATGAGAGATAGAGGAAATGACTGGTGAATGATGAAAGTGACATTTTCCTTGATAAGGGTGATGCAATATTTTCTTAAATCAAGAATAATGTAAGATGCCCTAGTTATGAAACCAACAAATATCCTTAAATATTTGCCTTTGATGAATTGATGAAATCGATTTGATTAGAAATTTGAGTCTTGGAATCAAGTTTTGATTATAAATTTTGAAAAAAAAGGAAAGAAAAATATGAGTTTTACTATTTTCCCCCAGCAAAAGGATGGTTAATGATAGCCCCAGTCAAAGATTTTTGGACTTAAGCGACTCCAAAATTAGGTGTTTGAGGATTGAACTAATTTAAGACAAAATTCATGGGTACTTGTCAACCCCCTCAAATGGCAAGTGGATGGCAAGAAATGGGCAACAAGCACGAGCCGATTGACAAAATATTGATGAAAATTACAGCAGGGAAGAAAGGAAGGTGCAAAAATGTGATTTGGAGGTCATTTGTAGAATTTGGGAGGTTTTGTGTAAAAATATCTCTATGGAAACTGCTCGAGGCAATTGTCGGGTGCCTTGGAAACCACCTAGGGTGGTTGAATTGTGCTTTGGTGACTGCCCAGGGTATTTAGAGATCTATTTGGGTGGTTCTCCATGCAAAGCTATAAATAGGTTTGATTGGCTCATTTTTGCAATTCCAAAGGGTGGTAGAGAAGGAGAGAGAAAGAGAGAAAAATGGTAGAAGAGATGGCAGGAACAAGTGTGGCAATGGAAGTTGGAGGGTGGGTAGAGCCGATAAATACCCTAGTTCCTTTGGTTTTGCTGCGTGTGTTTTTTTTAGAGTTAAATGCTAAAGAGTTGGAAATGTTTTTTTCAAACATAGAAATTAAAAATTAGAAATGGTGTGTGAGATTATGACATGATGGGATGGGCAAAAGTGTTGTTTTTTAAAAGAAAATGATGAGTTAATGACTTTGTTGTGGTGATTGTAGTTGAGGATGCTATGGCCATGACATCGATTTGGCACTATGTTTCAAAGTTTTAGGGACAAGCTAACATAGGTAGACTGGGAGTGGTTGGAGGTGATTGGTTTGAAGGGGATGGCATGGATATAGGTGATATACATGGATCGAGGGTACCTTTTCGCCTTAGCAGAGCGATGGGACCCAGATAGGGGGACCTTCCACCTTCTAATAGGGGAGATGATAATGACCTTGGAGGATATGTACTACATATTTTGACTGCCAGTGGAAGGAATCCTTATCCATACAACCACAAATAGGGAAGGGGTGTTGATGGAGGTATATGGTGAGGAGTGGGAGACAGTGGATACGAATAATGATGAGGTACCATACTTGGTAGAGTATGAAACAAGGAGGCTAACACCATGATAACTAGTTGTGATGGTTCTTATATCGAATGCAATACTGCTAGATTTGAGTGGGGCTCGATTTCCATATAATTTGTGGTAGAGTTGATAAAGATACTGATAGTATATGCATAGTCACCAATATTATTAACCTAAATGTACATTGAGTTGTAAGAGGTGCGATGACGGAGGAGGATGGGTTTGGATTACAACATGTTGTTCCAGGTTTGGGGTGGGAGCACCTTGCTATAGTTGACTAGCAAGGCTACCGTGTGAGCTGGAGGGGAATGCAACGGTTGAATGATCCTATGTGTTGATATGATGACATGATATGAAAGGACCATGAGGATGATCATGAAAGAAGGGAAGGGAATACTATCAACAACTATGGGCTGAGCTAAGTCTAAATGTAGTGATATGGAGGTCATAAATAGTAAGGCCCACATTAATAGAGGATGGGGTGCACTTGAGTCAGGTGTAGCAGATGTTATGGTTGACTGGTCGACATGGGATAAAGCATGTTTTATTCGAGTTTTCTAGGGTGCTATGATAGTTTGATTTCCAGCAAGGGGTTCCAGTGTCACCTGTCATCTATAGGAGATGGTATGATGAGGTCACATTACCACTACCACAGGTAGATAAAGTCAAAGAAGAGATGAATGAGGATACTAAGGTGGTAGATGTAGATGATGTTGATACAACCCCTGAGTATAATACATGGTGGAAAACACAATTTTGGGAGCCTAAGAGGGTGACCCAATGACGTGAGCCTAAATATTCGATAGAAAATGTGGGCGACGAGGATGTCATAGAGGTGGGAGGAATGGATGTGGCAAGTGGAGAAGATGAGATGGGGGAGCCAGAGGAGCCACTAACATAATGGCAATGGGTAGATAGTCTAGGAGATCCACCTAGAATGATGGAGGAGGTGGTAGCAAAGCTTCGAGCAAAGCTAAGGTAGATGGAAGCACTATTTTTAGATGTGGAGTGACAGTGAGCTTTGCTAGTGGCCAAGAGAGGAGTGGGTAGAATGGAGAGAGGAGGATATGAGTGATTAGGATAGGTTGGTACCAATTCTTGCAGAGCTTTAAGAGGAAAAATTGGTAGTAACAACAGAGTAGGATGAGCTACGATAGCAGGTGGAGATGGGGTTGTTGAGAGGGAGGCTCTACATCACCAACTAGATGTAGTGATGGTATAGAGGGAGTACATGGTGGCTGAGATGGAATAACTATGATAGACCAACAAGGTACTATAGGTTGAGTTAGTTGTAGCATGAGCATAGGTAGTGGTCACCTAAAGTAGAGTGATTAGGGCCATAACACAACAATAATTAGAGGTAGAGATGGCATTGGATATGGAGGATTTCCTATTGAGGGAGGGATTGGAAGTTCCTCCATGACTGACATTGACATGATCACAATGGAGATTGGATAATGGACCCTCAGGTACCATGGTGAGGCCATGACTTAGAGAGCCACCTACATCATGCAATTCAGGTGTCGGATCCTCTCGATTGGATGTGATATGGGGATAGTGATGTGGCAACAAATCAAGACACAAATGGGGCAACGAGACTAGTGACAGGAAGCCTTGAGGTTTGATAGGGCAAATATGTGACCTCAATCTTATATGCTGCTAGGTCATTATGATGTAGCATGTAGGCCTAACCTTATTATGATGTATGATGATGTTGATGGATGATATATATATATATATATATGTACATATTTTGTGTAAAATTATTGTGTGTTCTTGATGATGATGTGATGTGTTATGAATTTATGATGATGTATGATGTGAATTTATTAATGATGCATGAATAGATATAGTGATTGAAATGAGATGCATGTGTAGATACTCATGATAGATGGTTATACTTATAAAAATGATAAATATGACTAACATGAAATGATTTTTTTATGGAACTACGAATACAAGAAAATGGTAGGTAGATACATGTTTGATTATAATTAAAAAATGCTTAACAACGTATCGCTCATTCGTGAGTGACTGATTAATAAAGGGTGTCAACACAATGGTACTAACATAACTATAGAATGGAATGGAGTGAATGTGATACCATGGAAAGAGGGGATAAATAGATTGTAATACCAAAGGTGGCATGACTTGTCATTTTGTCTATCTTAGGATGGAAGTATCAACAAGTGCTTTCAAGAAGCTCAAACACCTGAGTGACATCGATTAAACTAATATACTAATCAAATAAGTTATTGAAGATACTAAAACCAACCAAGTTAGTCAAGTTTATCAAATACCAATGTGTGTGCAATGATGTTCATTTATGATTTTGAGAGAGGTAGGACTGACCAACTGTGACTCAAGTCATTATAAGCTAGTTGATCTATGAGTGGACATAGATCTGTATAAAAGGTTGTTAATGTGATAGACGTGTCACCATGCAAGGACTTAGTCCGCTACCAGTCAAGTATCTATAGCCTCGATGGAGATAGCCCCATAATCCTTCGATGTTTCTCCATTTCTAGCCAGGTGTTTATAGCCTCGATGGAGGTATCTAAAATTTCCTAGGATCCATGATAATTGATATAATGCTCTTTTTTTACAAAATAGATCCTTGGAGTTGTATTATGACATGAGAGGGTGAGAAAGGAAAATTGTTCACTTTATATCTTAAAGCTACGCATGGCTTCATATTTTCTAGATTCAAAATATGATTAATATGTGAAATGTGCAAGGTCCATGAGAAAACCTAAGGTAACTAGGAAGGTCTATAGCACTCAAGTGATTCATGAATTTCAATTAAGGTTGACTGAGACACTAGGTATGGCTGAAAATTTGAAAGAACCCAAAGATTATCTAAACCTACAAGAGGAAAGAGAAAAATCATGGTGAACAATGAATGGTGAACATACTAGATATGATGAAAAGGTGCATATAAAGAGGTTAGAAAACTACAACTATGAAGATGCTCTTGATTAACACAACCAAAATCCTTCGTGATGACAAGTGTCAAACTTAATAAAACAGTGATTAAAATAGCATTAATATGAAATGAATGTTCACAATGAAGGGAGAATGAGCTAGTGGTGGCATGAATATGACTAAAAAATAACAAGCAAGAAAATAGAGAGAAAGAAGACGAAATGAAGAAATAGGGGAAAATAAGGAAGGGGGAGGGGAGCACACCAGTCCATGGTATGTAGCCGCTCGAAGTGTGATCATATAACGAGAAGTGATGTGCAAGGAATAAGAAAATATAAAGGAAGGAGGAAAGAAAAAATGAAAATAGTGAGGATATGGATGATAAGTGGTTGATAGAAAGATGGAAAATGATTATTGGTTGGATAGTGAGGATATGGATGATAAGTGGTTGAGGATTTTGATTGATTTTTTTATATTGATTATGTTACTATGTGACAGTAGTTAGGAATCGAACACATGCAAATGAATAATATTAATGGGCTTAGGTTCCTCAACTCCCTCGAGAGTTGCAAGTTTATAGGCTCTAAACCCAAATGATTGTTTGACAATCAATGAACCAAGCTAGTTAGCAACAAACTTATCATTTGAGGTGGAAGATTCAAATTTTGTTGATTCTCTTGAAACACGATATCACTAATTTAAAATTCTCATGGATGAATTTTATGATCATAGGCATGCTTGATCCGATATTGGTAAACGTAAAGGTGCTTGAGAGCATTGATTCAACATTCATCAAGAAGGGTGAGTTGATCAAGCCTAGCTTGATGAGTTGTGTCCTCATCCATGAAATATTGTAAATATATACGCAAATTTGGGATCTCGAGCTCAAGGAGAATGATGACTTCAATACCATAAACCAAATAGAACAGCATTGCTCATGTTGGAGTGTGAATGCTAGTTTGATAGGCCCAAAGTGCTAAGGGGAGTTGAAGGTGCCAATATTTGTGATTCTCTTGCACCATTTTCTTGAGAATGGCACAAACTATTTTATTAGTTACCTCAACTTATCCATTTCTTTGAGGGTAATAAGTCATTGAGAAGCTATGTTGAATATGCTACTTGTTGCATAGCGCTCGAACATCCTTATTCTTGAACATGGTCCTATTAAAAAAAATGATTTTCAAGCGGATACCAAAATGATAGATGATGTACTTGTTGGTCTAAAATATACCTATTTTAATTATTTTACCTAAAACTTGAGCAACATTGAATGACCAAGCAAGATGTGATGCTTAACCAAGTCAATATTTAGAGGAGGTTGGCACTTGTGAGGTTCTAACTAGGTAAAACTATAATGGGGGAGAAAAGAGTGTTGAAAGAGAGTAAATATAGCTGATTCTAGAACTTGTAATGGTGTGGATTAGAAAACAGTAAGAAATACATAAATATCATGAATGAAGCAGCCATTAAAACCTCCTAACAAACCAACCAATTTTATCATATGCAAAATAACCTTTAATCAATATTTAGTTCCACAGATTATCAATTCTAGAACTAGAGAACAAACATGCACAATAATCCAAAAAGTATAATTAATGTCATGCACATTCATCTAGATAAATAGAAACATTCATCCATTCATACATACATTTTCTACAAGATGTTGAACTAGAGGTCAAACAAATATTTCTATTGCATTGCTCCTTCCAAAAGTCTTTACACGTGCAAATTATAAATACCTAGGAGATGACCCTTAAACAAGAGGTCATCGCCCTTATTTATAATAACTCTATGTTTCAATATCCAAAAATACAAAAAATAGCTTTATTAATATTGTTACAATAAAATGTCAGGTTTCCAAGCTTTTAAGGCCATCATGCAACATAATTGGTCCAAAAATAGAACAAAGTGCTTGACTTCTAACCACGGGTTAAATGCTCCCGATGTGCGTACAAGTAATGGTGATGAACTTGAAATCTATTCCATCCTTCGTTATTTAGGAATACCTACCACCGCTGATCTTGTAATAACCATAGAAGATTGAAACTCCTACAAAAAATTCTATTTGCTATAACTCACAGTGACTGTGATACAAAGACATGTCATGATGTCACATTTATTTTTCACCTTCGGGCCTTTTTAGCTTTGGCGGTTGCGACATGGGAATATGTCACAATGTCGCACTCTTTTTCTCACCTTGAAGCTTTCCAGACTTCACAATCACGATGTGGAGATGTGTCATAATGTCATGCATTCATCTTTATCTCATGAGCCTCTAGATCTTTGGCAATCGCGATGTCGTGATACCTTTTAAGGAAATTGACTTTCCTCAAAATATAGCAAATTGCTCTTTGAATAAAGTGAATTGCTTATTCAAAGGAAACTTTGCAAAATTTCTTCAAATTTGGCAAATCACTCTTTGACAATACCAAATTTCAATTTTAGGCTAAAAATGAAGTGATTCTCTAATTTTGGTGAAGTTTTGCTCCTACTTCACAAAAAATCAATTTAAAGTTTTATTGAATTGCATAACGGATCCGCCATCTCACAAAAGCACCTAAAAAATTTTCAAAATATAGGTTTTTCAATCTGATTAAATTTAAACATGGAAGTCAAGCCAAGTTGTAAGCTTATTGTAGTGGTAAGGGATTTGGCCTCTCTTTGAGAAGTTTGAGGTTCAAACCCCACTAAGTATGAGGATACTGAGACCCCTTGCAAAAACCTGTATAATTTCATTAAAAAATATGGAAATCAAGCCATGGATCCCACTAAGCATGCTAGAAAACCTTTAGAATGCCCAAAAAGTCTATCTTCTATAGAATGGAAGAAGGAAAAGCATGTATATTTTGACCTTTGAATTTAAGTCTACTCCTTATTAGCCTTGCTAATCTAATCTATATACAAGAAAATAAATGCGAGAAATTCTTGAATATAAGGGTATGAGAAATTAATAGTTGTAAGCTTATTGTAGTGGTAAGGGCATTGGCTTCTCCTTGAGAGGTCTAAGGTTCAAACCCCACTCGGTATGAGGGGACAAAGACCCCTCATAAAAACCTGAGTAAACTCATTGAAAAAGGGTGTGAGAGATTAAAGTGAATTGCATGTAATAAAATACAGCCATATTTGTAGAAAGGAAAATTATTGCAAATATGTTGAATATTTTCCATGTTATTTTGGCGAGGTTAACTCTAAAAGGTACTAGACACTCTTCGTGTATCCTCACCAAATTTTTAGGGTTTCTTAAGTTATTTTTACACCCATATGGGTTGTTTAGGGTTAAATTTTTGAACCCATGGTTTTTTGTTCATGGTATTGTAAAATATGTTCTTGTGTTATTCAATTGCACTTGCATCAAGGTTTGAAGTGAGATGAGATATGAACATTATTGTATTGAAGACGACTAAGTTTATACAATAAGGATATATTACTATGTTGGCTTTTTCCCGCAAGGGTTTCCCAGGTGAAATATTGTGTTATGTGTGTATATGTTATCTTCTTTTTTCCTTTGATTCTATATTTATTATTTTCTATATTTAGTTTATCGAGATATTTTTGCTCTTCATTTGGTATCATAGCTAGGTTTTTTAGCTTCATTTGAGGAGTAAGGGTTTTAACCCTATGATAAATTAATTCTTGAGTGGGATTCATACGTGAAAGAATAAAAATTAAGGAAAATGATGAGAAGCACACGAGTAGAGATTGAAAAAAATAATGGATAGAATTTTGAGTTATGGAAACTCAAGATGAAAGATTTGTTGGTTGATAGAGATAAGTGGATTGTGATCTCAGGAATAAAACCAAAATCAATGATAGATGAGGATTGGATGAATATCGATAGGAATGCAAGGAGTTCTATCATATTGTGCTTATTTGAATCGGTATTATTGAATGTATCGACAATAACTTTATTGACAATGGGAGTTCATATAGGAACTCTATTCATAATTGAGGTTAACACTATAAGTATTGATTGTAATAACTCTCTAGTTTTAGAGGAGTATAATATGGTAGAAGCAACTTTGAGTATTCTTGTAGCAAAGATAATGTTATGGCATCAACGCATGGGGCATATTGGTGAGAAAGACCTTCAAACATTAAAAATGAAAGATATGGTTGAAGGAATTTCTAATTTCCCATTAAATTTTGATTTTTGTGGAGCATTGTTTTTTGGAAAGCAAAGTACAATCAAGTTTTCTAGTAGTGCTACAAGATCTAAAGGAATTTTGCATCTAGTTCATAGTGATGTGTTTGGACCTGTAAAAGTACCATCGTTAGGTAAATCTATCTATTTTTTTACATTTATAGATGAATTTTCAAGAAAGACCTGGGTATATTTTTTATGAAACAAATATGATGGATAAAGGTTTTGAGAAGTGATAATTGTGGTGAGTATTGCTCTAATGAATTTGAGCAATTTTACATGGATTGTGAAACAGAAATAAAAAAACAACTCCATATACTCCACAACAGAATGGAGTTGCAGAATGGATGAACATAACATTTATGGATAAGGCCAACAGCATGCTAAGTGGTGTAGGTTTAGAAAGGAAATTATGGGTAGAAGCCATGTTAACTGCTTGTTACCTCATCAATAGATCTCCTACCTCAGCTTTGGTGGATAAGACTCCACATGAAGTGTAGACTGGTAAGAAACCCTCTCTTAGGTATGTAAATGTTTTTTGTTGCGATGTTTATATGTATGTCCTAAAAGATAAAAGGACTAAGCTAGACAATAAATCTAAAAAATACATATTTGTGGGTTATAGTATTTGTGTTAAAGGATATAAGTTGTGGAACATAGAAACATATAATATTGTTTACAATCATAATATGATCTTTAGAGAAACAAAATGGGTTCCAAAATAAAAAATGCAACCAAGCAAAAAACCTGAAATAGTTCAAGTAAAATTGCAACAGGAGGAAGAACCTATGGTAGAACCTAGTGCTACAGAAGATGAACTATAGAAATAGTCTGAAGAGGAAAATTTAGGGGAAGAAGGTGAGGAAGATAAATATGCAGAGCCTAAAACTCTATGTTTGAGGAGATCATATCGAGTGAGAAGAAACCTAGAAAGGTATAGCCCTTAAATTTTTTTTTTTGCATTTAATATGTTTGTTACTAATGAAGAACCCAATACTGTAAAGGAGGCACTTAATTCAAGTGATAATAAGTATTGGAAAATGGCTATGGAGTAATAAATGGAGTCCCTGGATAAAAATAATATGTGGGACTTGGTGAAATTATCCCTGGAAGAAAACTAGTTGGTTGTAAGTGGGTATTCAAGAAGAAGTACAATATAGAAGGAAAGTTGGAGAAGTACAAGGTTCGCTTGGTAGCAAAAGGATTTTCTCAAGTTGAGGAAATTGAATTTGGTGAGATTTTTTCTCTTATGGCTAAACTAACTTCAATTAGATTTTTGTTGGCTATTTCTACTACTTTTGATCTTGAAATTGAATAGATGGATGTAAAGGCAGCATTTCTACATGGTGATCTTGATGAAGACATATATATTTTACAACCATAATGCTTTAGGGTAAAATATAAGGAGGAATTGGTATGCAAGTTAAAAAAGACTCTTTACAACTTGAAGGAATATCCAAGGATGTGGAACCAAAAATTTGATAGGTTTATTTTGACACTTGGACTTGGAAAAAGCAAAGTAGATCCATGTGTGTATTTTAAACAACAAGGTGAAAACTTTGTTATCATTGTTTTGTATGTGGATGACATGTTAATTGGCAACAATAAGGATATGACAAAGTCACTTAAATATCAATTATCTTTTGAATTTGACATGAAGGATTTGGGTGCTACAAAATTTATTCTATGTATGAAAATAATAAGGGATCATGCAAATAGAAATTTGTGGTTAAATCAAAGGAAATATGTTGATTTTATACTACAAAGGTTTAGGATGCATGATTGTAAACCAGTATGTACTCCATATCCTATTGGTCAAAATTTATCTATTGAAAAGTGTCCTAAAATAAATGAGAAAATTGATGAAATGCATCATTTTTCTTATTCTAACGTTGTTGGTAGTCTATGGTTTGTACTAGACCTTATATTGCACATGCAGTGGGAGTAGTTAACAAATATATGTCCAATCCAAGAAAGGAACATTAGACTACTGTGAAGAGGATCTTTAGATACTTGCATGAAACATTAGACTATGTTATCTATTACCAAGGAAAAATTAGAGATAGTAATATTGTAAATTTATAAGGTTTTATGGGTGTTGACTAGGCTAGATATCTAGACAAGAGAAGATCCACAAGTGCTTATGTGTTCAAACTATTTGTAGGGGTAGTAATTTGGATGATTAAAAAGTAATCATTGGTTGCTTTTTCCACAATAAAGGCAGAGTGCATTGTAGCAACTCATACTTCTAAAGAAGTAGTATGGCTACAGAGGTTGTGTTCAACGGTCGAGCGAGGTTAAAACCTGTGAACCTACTAAGAATTCTATGTACCCTTACTAGCAATAGTCTAACATCTATAGCAATGGTTACGATGGTGGGCAAGGTGTGGTACAACCAGTAGACCACGTAAGGGTGCTACCATAAACCAGTTGACTACACACCATAACTGATTCGTAGAGGCAAGGTGTTAAGACCTGGTTAAGGAGGTTAACATGGCCACAAGATCTTAGTGGTTTCATTAAGCGATAAATAGGAGGATGACCAGAGGATCGCCTTACTAACCTTAGTATTACATTCATTAAGAAAATAGGTTTTCCATGGTTTAAAGGAGTCAACATAAATAGGCGAGAACCAACAGTATGCAACAGTCTAAAGTAGATAAAAGAAAGCATTAAATACATCTTATTAAATATTTTCATGAGTCCCACCTAGTATAATTGTCGCTAGTTGTTTATCTAGATTGCACTCAAAAATGCCTGATGCCCACTTTCTTTTATTCTTTTTGGGCTTCTCCTTCGACTTCATGGTGCTTCCTCTTCCTTCCCTCAATGCTCTCCTCTCTCCTTAACCCAGCACACTCTTCCCTTTTCCCCCATCCATGTTCTCTTGCCAGCACTCCTCTCACATCATTCTCCTTGGATTTTGCTCCCCGCCTACTCACCATAACTTCCCATCTGCATCCATCAGATGGTAGGGGAGAACGTTCCTCCTTTTGCCTTCCCAAGATGCTTGGCATAAAGAAGCCATCCCTTCATGTCAAAGGGAGCTTCGCACAGCTAGTCCAATCAAATTTCCAAAGGTCGGCCTATCCGATTCTCTAAATGGTGGTCTTATCATATTTAAACCAACATTGATTGGTCAATTTTATTAAGTGAATCCCCCATCAATTCAACTATGTAAAGTCTATTCTCTATAAGTTCAATGAATTAATTTTATCATTTCAAATAGAGAAGTCATTTGCTTAATGGGATTATTTTATTTCTTAATATAAAACAACTATTTCCTTTTAAAAAAAAAAAAGGTTTTCTTATCAATCTAAATAAATCACATATTTATTCAAAATGAAAACTCTTTTTTAAAATAAATCAACCATTTATTTAAAACGAGATTTCTTTAACATTCTGAAATAAATCAATTATTTATTTGAAATGAGATCTCTTTATTATCTAAATAAATTAGCTATTTTTATAAAATGAGATTTCCTTATCATTCTAATTAGATCACTATTTATTTAAGAATAATACTTCTTTATTATTTAAATAAATCAACTATTTATTTAAAATTAAATCTTTTCACTTTATTTAAAATGATCTCTTTACTATTCTATTTACCAGGGCATGTAAGGAGTTATGAAGATAACCTATTCATTAATAGCTCACAAATTATTAAGGCAAATAGTGCTGAAGTAAAAGATAATCAATCATGTGCAACAAACAAAGAGAGAGTCTTTTCATCAATCTAGTCATTTGTCTCAGCAAACAAATTATATATCTTGACAATATTTGGGTAGTCCCATGCTTAGCACATTAATGTCATAACAATCCCAAATTTCCATATGTGTGTGTGAAAGAGGAGATACACCATAACAATTGAAAATAGATAAAATGCTAAATAAAGATATTTGTAATATATTTGATATTGATAAACTGTGTCTTTTACAAATCAGCCTTTTTGGTTACAATTGACCTTCCAAAATAGAGGGTTTTCTTTTACAAGATCTATAGTGTCACAAGTTATCTCCTCGAGTGTACAATGGATTGTGGGTGGGTTTAGAAGATGCTTTTCTTGACCTCTCGAGCTTCCATGCATATCCAATACCTACACACAATCTCACAATAACAACATCAATAGCATATGTGGGGCCTTTCAAGATGAGGCCCAAAATCATGAAAGAATATTACAAAAAGCTACTAAAACATTACAAAATTTTACAAAATCGAATGCAAAGATTACAAAATTACATGTAATACTTAAGGATCCTTGCAAAATACTTGATTTACCATTTTGTACAGTCTATGATTGGTTTGGAGCTAATTTTGGCCTTGAAGCTCTATCGCCCATGGTGGTTGGCTCTCTAGGTAACCACCCTAGGCGGTTGAGACTCTAGGTAACCTCCCTAGGCAATTGTGGTACTGGTTAACCACCTTGGATGGTTGATATTTATATCCAAGAGAGGATTTTGATCATGAATCTGAACCTTTTTGGATTTATTTTGGGGTCTTTGATATAGATCCGGTGCACTATTGGATGTTGATTGTAAGTGTGGCTACAAAAACAAATGTTAGTGAACAAGCCCAAAAGCCTCCATGGTTGATGCCTTCAATATTTCCAAATGGTGAATCTAGAACCACAATGTCAAACAAAAACACAACAAGATATAATAAAATTTGTGCAGAGTTCCATTATAAATTTGTGCATACATGAAAATGAAAATGGAGAACTATTTGTAAAATTCTTCCCTGGATGGAGAGTGGGGAGGACGGAAAAGGAGTGACAAGTGGCATGGGTACATAAGAGAGGAATTTTAGATATTCCCCACTTGGGGTAGACAAATGTGCAACTTTCCTTGTTTGGATTATGACATCATATGATACCTTATGATGTTCCATAACACCTCATGACATGCCATGACGTATTATAATATTTCTCATCAAAGTACCTAGGTGGAGGGAATCCTCACCCAAATGCTTTGAAAGCACTCAAAAAGTGGAGGAAAAGGAAGAAGTAAATGCCAACTAGAGTTAAGGTAAACCAAAGTTAAAAATAGTGGAGTGGTCTCATGATGACTGCAATTAGGCATAGGTGTAGAGGTGGAAAACTATGCACTGCATACGATTCTCAACTAGATCCACTAGGAGCCAAGGTGACTGCAATTTGGGACATAGAAAAGTGTTCATGAGGAAAAATTTTAGGACTTATTCCAATTCTGGGGTGAAAATATTTAATATGTCAATTTACATAATCACCTATGTTTGGCCTCTATAAACTAAAATATAAATATAAAAGAGTGATGCAAGACACACAAGATGCAAGAAAACAATAGGTAACCCTAGTATGATTCATTTATTTAATTATTTCTAACCCTAGGTTGCAAGAAATAAAATTATCTCTTTGAGAAAGGGCATAAGTGAAATACACAAACAAGACTAAATCCTAAGATGCAAACTAAAATGAAGAAGACGTTTTTGGTAGGACTGCCCAAACTACCGAACTCGTTTCGGCCATATCTCACTCATCCGGACTCGGATTGAGCTGAAATTTTGAGGGTAGATGCCTGAAAAACCCTAGAACGTCTCCACCAATTTTCATATCATTTGGAGCAACACAGATCCTAGCGCATCCCTATGTGTGAACGACATATTTGGCAAGCGGCTATGCGAGGGTTTCATCCGGGTTGAGTGCAGCAGCTCCGGAGGTTGGTTTTTAGGGCCTTCGGGCCCTAGCGACCAATATTTTTGTGGTTTATGCTCAATATTTTAGCAGGAAATGTTGCAGGGGATACAATATGGGTTAGAAATTTGTCTTTCAACAGATCATACTGTGAACTTGAGTGACAACGACTTCCAATTTGCTTGCACAAAAGAAAAGTGAAAACCATACCTTTCCACGGCGTCTAGGGCAAGGATTAAAGAGATCACGAAACAAGTTTCAAGCGAGTTGATCAAAAAATGGCTCATATCTCAAGTGAATCTGGTGCTAAGGTGCACCCACAAAATAATTCTACTGTGAAAACCCCTATCAAGGGTAAGAATTTTGAAGACTCGGTCCCAAAAATGAATTTTAGGGATGCCCTTCATGGTGGACAACCTCAACCCAATGCTAATATCAATATTAGGGCTTCCCATAAACCTCTAAGAATGCCTAAGATTGATCCCAGGAAAACGGAGTCAGGATGTCTTAAAGTAGCTGATGGAACTCCTATTGTTAAGCTTGATATGGGTAACATTCAGATTGGCATTGAAGATTTGGAAAAAAAGAGGACTAATTTGTCGGTTCGTGGGTTTTCGTTCGAGTCTATCTGCTTTCAAAGTCTGGGCTGCAAAAGTCTGGAAAACTAAAGGTGAGTTACAAATCTCTATTTATCCAAATGGTTATTTTCTTGTTTTATTTGCTAATAATGAAGATAGAGAGAAAACTTTTCAAGGGGGTCCTTGGTTTTTTGGAAGGGCGGGGCTTTTCATGAAGCCCTGGCATACTAAATTTAAAGCCAAAGAAGAGATGCCTTCTATAGCTCCCATGTGGGTTAGACTCTTTGGCCTCCCTATTGAATTTTGGAATCCTACTATTTTTTCTTCAATTGGAAACTCTTTAGGAACTTTTATGATGATTGCTTGATTGTACTCAAAATTTTGAACATATTATTTATGCTCGAATTTGTGTTTTAATGGATTTTGACAAACCCCTACCTAAAAAGATCACATTACAATTTGGGGAAGACACTTGGGAGCAAGTAGTGGACTATGAGAACATTCCTTTTCATTGTAGAATTTGCCATGAATATGGTCATTTGGCCGGTGCTTGCCCAAATAAAATTCCTGATCAAAAGAAAGAAGATATAAACTCAGCGAGGTTTCCAAATACCTAAGAAGAAGAACACTCAAAAAAAACCAGTTATGAAGGATCAATCAAAGTCATCTGCTAATATGTTTGAAATCCTTTCCACAAATGATGTCCCAAGTGAGGAAGAGGAAATAATGGAAACTAAAATCTTAGAAACACAATTTAAATATGAAGGGAAGAACTCAGGAGACAAACCAACAAATCAAAGGTTTTCAACGAGAAAAAAAAAGAGAAAATTTACACAAGAAAAACAATATTTCAAATGTCAAAACTTCAAATAATGCAGGTCCCAATATAGACTCCGTTGAACCATCTAGTAAAATTTTGGTTGTGTACGAGCATTCTTCAAGGTTAGAAGCCATCTCATATTCAATTGGAATAAGTCAAGAAATAGGGAAAAAAAATTGAAGATGGATTCTAATCAAAAAGTAGGTCGCAAGACCAATCAATATCATATGGTAAAAGAAGGTGAAAAGCTTGTAGAGGAAGGTAATATTAATGCCCTTCCCAACTTTTTTAGCCCTGGTATTAATGAAGATCATCACTTGGAATATTAGAGGACTCAAAGGGAGTCTTTCAAAACAAAATGAAATTAGAAGAATGATTCGGGTAAATCATCCACATCTTGTTTTCCTTCGGGTGAAGAAAAAATGTTAATAGGGGGGAGAGGTTTTTTTTTTTTGGAAAATTTGTCGGTTGGGAAAGTGGTTTTCCTCAGTTCCCAAGGGACTTTGGGTGGCATTGCTTGTCTTTGGGATCCAAAAGAGGTAGTTATTCACCATATGGTTGGCAGTTGGGGTTTGTTGGCTATAGCTATTCAAAGTAGACATTCCAACCAGATTATGCTCTGCATTATTGTTTATGCTCCGACTTCTTTGGAGGAAAAAAGAAGACAGTGGAAGGATATTACTCATATTATCTCTCATTTTCCTAAAGCTTGGATCTTGATCGGAGGAGATTTCAATACCATCCTCTCTCTGGATGAGAAAAGGGGGGAAATAGAAATTTGGACAAAAGCAATGACCTCATGAGCGAATATATTGCAAACCTCGATCTTGTGGATATCCAACCGAGATAATGGCCTTATGACTTGGTCTAACGGAAGGCAAGGCTTAGCTTGTATAATGGAGAGATTGGATAGGTTTTTGCTCTCTAAAAATTTCTTAATCCATGGTCACATTCCTAAAGTGAAGACTCTTAATAATGTTGGTTCGGATCATTGGCCAGTCATGGTGGAAATGTGGAAAACCAATGTGAGTTTCTCTCCTTTTCATTTTCAATTAATGTGGCTTAGAGACATTTCCTTCAGACCTCATGTGCAACAATGGTGGAAGGAAGGTAAACCTAGGCATGGGACTAAGATGTTCTATTTTGCCAAAAGAGCGCAATACATTAAATCCAAAATTAAGACTTGGAACTGGAAAGAGTTTGGGGATGTTCATAAAAAAAACATGAAGTTATTGCTCATATTGAAAATTTGAATAAGAAAATCCGTTTAGATGGCCTCACGAGAAGAGAAGTGCGAGATGAAATTAAACTCACAACTCGGTTAGAGGAATGGGAAAAAAGAGAAGAAATCTTATGGAAGCAAAAATCTAGAATTCAATGGCTCAAAGAAGGAGATCGAAACACAAATTTCTTCCACAAATCTCTTCTAGCTCGAAGATCTCACAACTTTATTTCTTCCTTAAAATCAGATTCTGGAGATGTTGTTTATACTTGGGATGGCATGAACTCTATTGTTGTTGATTACTTTTCCAATATTTTTGTTGCTACTCCCCTTGACTCGGCTTCACAATATAATGTTCTTCAAGCAATCCCTTCTCTTATCACTTTTGAGGAGAACTCTATTTTGATTGCTCCTATTACTATCAATGAGCTTCAACAAGTAGTTTTTAAAATGCAAAAAGGAAAACCCCAGGTCTCGATGGTTTTCCTATTGAGTTCTACCAAGAGTTATGGGATATCCTTCATGTTGATTTATTAGAGGTGGTGGAAGAAGCCGGGAAAGCCAAAGAAATTTTGAAGGTTATCAATAAAACTTATATTACTCTTGTTCCAAAAGCTCAAGAGGTTGATCATATCTCAGCTTTTAGACCTATTGCTTTATGTAATGTTCTTCTCAAAATCATTACTAAAATCATGGCGAAAAGGTTGAAGCCTCTTTTGCATAAGATTATTTCCCCAGAGCAAGGGGGTTATGTGGAAGGACGTCAAATAGTAGATGAGATAGTTCTTGCTCGGGAAGCCATCCATTCCATGGATATGCAAAATTCTCCTTCCATGTTCATTCGGTTAGACTTATCCAAAGCTTATGACGAGTGGATTGGCACTTCCTTATCAAAGTTTTGAGGCAATTTGGTTTCTCTAAGGATTGGATGGATTGGATTATGGGATGTATCTCTTCAGTTTCCTACTTAGTTCTTATCAATGGCAGGCCTTCTCGGTCTTTCCCGGCTTCCAGAGGTATTAGGCAAGGTGACCCGCTATCCCCTTATTTATTCATCATTCTTGTTGAATGCTTGGGTAGGACTATAACCAAAAAGAGGGAAAACAAAACCCTTGAGGGAGTTACCATTGCTCATGGAGCTAGACCTATCTCTCATCTTCAATTTGTGGATGACTCTACTCTTTTAGGTAAAGCTACGGTTAAGGAAGCTTCTAATATTAAGCAAATCATTAGCTATTTTTCTAAGGCTACTGGGCGAGTTGATCAATGAAGACAAATCTAAAGTTATTTTCTTTCACTGCTCTGCTAGACGAGGAATCCATGGTCTTGGATAAACTAAGATATAAGAAGACCTCTCTTCCAATCACTTATTTAGGTATTCCCATAAATATTCAAAGGCAGAAAAATAAAGATTGGAATTGGTTGTTGGACAAAGTCAAGAAGAAAATTGGAAAGTGGACCAACAAGTGGCTTTCTTCTAGGGGTAGAATCACCTTGGTAAAATCAGTCCTTCAAGCTATTCCTATTTATGTTTCTTCCGTTTTGAATATCCCAAAGGCTGTTCTTCGAGAATTGGATCAAATCGGTCATCGTTTCCTTTGGAGTGGTACTAAGGAGAAAATAAAATGGGCCTTGGTGAAATGGGATACTTTATGTCTTCCTAAGAGTGAAGGGGGGTTAGGATTACGGTCTTCAATTAATAACAACAAAGCTTTAGCTGCTAAATTATATTGGAGGATGTTGCATAACCCCAATGCTCTTTGGGCCAATAATCTCCGTGCTAAATATCTTGAGAACAAAAGTCCTGAAGACCTTGTTCGCTATCAACTTCCTACCAAAGGTTCTCCCATTTTAGCAGTTCTTAAGGCTGGTGAGGATTTGATAAAGAAAAAATTATTTTGGATCATTCATAATGGTCAACATGCAAATTTTTGGACAGATTCTTGGGATGGTCACAAGCCTTTGATAACTCGGTTTCCCGATTGGAGGCCTTGGATGGAGGAGCTTCACCGAGCTAATTGGATAAAGGTGGCTAATTACTGTCGGTACCATACTGGTAATTCAAAGGTTGGTAGATATTGGATCCCTATTGAGGACTGGCCTATTCAAATCCCAGAAAGGCAAAGACAAGATATCCAAGGCATCCTTCATATGAGATCCCTCTCTTGGTCCCATGAAAAAGATTGTTTTGGATGGAACAACACTACTAAGGGTGAGTATTCGGTTGCTCAAGGTTATTTGACCTTATGCCATAATAATCCCAACCATTCTTCTGACATATTTTCTCGATTGTGGGCTCAAAAGCTCTGGCCTAAGGTGAGGTTCTTTAATTGGCTTTTATTGCATCGTAGGGTGCTTCTTGGTGAGCAACTTATGAAGCGTGGTTTTCATGGCCCTTTTAGATGTGAAATGTGTGAAGAGAATGTAGAAAATATCAACCATATTTTTATTGAGTGTACTTTAGCCTCTGAGCTATGGAGGAGAATGGCCACTTTACTTGGCTTACAGTGGTCCAATTTTTTTACTTTTGAACAGCTTTGGAGGGATTGGCCTAATCAAGAGGGTGTTGATCATTTTATTAGGCGAGTTAGTTTGGATGGGTTCTACCATTCTTCTTTGGAATATTTGGAATGAAAGGAACAACCGAATTTTTAATCAAGATAGGAAGGATATTCACTATATTTGGCAAAAGACCATAGCCAACTTAGTTGAATCAGTCCATCATCTCCTTAATCACCCCCAAAACTCCCACCAAATATGGGATCAAGTGATGCAAATATTGAAGATTAAACCTTCTAAGGGCAACCAACTTAAAGGGAATGTGAGTATTAGTAAGATGGATAGGAATAGAAATTGGCAACCTCCTCCTAAGGATTTTGGAAAAGTCAATACTGATGGAGCCTCTAGAGGGAACCCTGGAAAAGCCGGTGTGGGAGGAATTGGTAGACTTTCGGATGGCTCCCTGGTTTTTACTTTTGCTTGAGAATTTGGGTATTCTTTCCAATAACCTTGCTTGAGGGGTATGGTATCCTCGAGAGGCCTTCAGGAGGCTACTAAGGTTGGATGGGAAAAGGTGTTAGTTGAGTCGACTCTCAACTTATGATTAATCTCTTGAAGAATCCTTCTAAGAATCATAAGGTGGATTGGAGAATAAAAATAATTATTGAGAAGATTCAGTTAATCCGGATGGGATTTTTGAAAGTTGATTACAATCATGTGGTCGAGAGATCAAAACAAGAGTGCTTGATGCTTTAGCTAATTGGGCTTTGGACAAAGGTGATCTTACTTGTTATGGCCACCCTCCTATATGGTGGGCTTCTCAAATTAGGGAAGCTCTTCTTTCTATCATTTCTTTGGATGGCTCCAGTTCTAAAGGTACCTAGTTTCTTCTTGTTTTTTTTTTTTTTTGCTTCTCTTTGGTTCATTCAGTTTTTTTAGTTCCCTAGCTCATTCTATTCTTTATTTTGTTTCCTCTGTTGATTCTTGCCTTAATAGTCTTATGGTCTAGATAGGTCATTGTTTTGTTCATTTTTTATTTCTTTTTTCTTTTTTGTTTTTTTTGTTTAGTTTTTTAAGGTGGGTGGGTTTTTTTATTTTGTTTTGTTTTTGTGTTCTTTGTGTTGTTTTTTTTGTTCTTGTGTTTTTGTTGTTTTGTTTTTTTTTATATGTTTTTTGTTATTGTTCTTGTGTTTTTTTTCGTTCTTGTTCTTGGGTTTCTCTTTGTTTGTGTTATTTCGTGTTTTTATGTGTGAGTGTTTTCTATGTTTTTTGTTTTATTGTCTATTGTTGGTTGTTTTTTATTTTTATTTTTATTTTATTTTTTAATTTTTTAGGTTTTGGTTGTGTTTATTTTTCATGTTTTTTTTTGGGTTATGTCTTTGTAGTGTTCTGTTGTTTTTGTCTTGTTTGTGTTTTGTTATGTGGTTCTTGTGTTTTTCTATGTGGTTTGTGTTGTGGTTTCTTTTATCTTATTGTGCGTGTTTGGTTGTGCTTTTGTTTTTGACACACTCAAGGAGCATGTTTTTTATTTTATTTTATTATTTTTGTTGTTATTTACTTATTTTTAAATTGGTTTTGTGTGTTTGTTTGCTCCTTGAGTATGTCAAAGGTGGTAGGCCAGGTCCGAGTCCTGGGCATTTTTGGCGGAATGGATACCCCTGCCTCCTTGGGTCTTACCCGAAAGTGGCATCCCTTTTGGGATGTTTTCCACAAATAAAAAAAAATATATGCAAACTAAAATGCTCTTCTTTTGAATTTCTACAATAAAAATCAAATGTTTCATTTATTTTCCTTTCACTTATTCTATGTTTGGAATAAAAAAATAAAAAACACAACAACAAAAAATCTAAAGCTTTACCAAGGGCACTTATTTTTTCTAGCATTTTATCCTAGCTTTATCTTGCATCCAAAAATATCCAACAACTTCAACCTAAAAAATAGTTTCACAAAAACTCTAGAAAATATGATCAGCGTTAGGGGGCCTGCTTAGGCCATTGTGTGACTGAGCTTGGAGATGCAATAGTCAAGCCCCCTAGGTACTTTTAGTTGATCTTTCAAAATAAAATGATATTTGACCTTTGGAATAAACACAACGAGATATAACAACATGAAATAGTAAATGATGTGCAAAACAGAATAAACACAAAGCTTGAACAAGAATGCAATTTCTAAACTAGGGTTTGGGGACAAATGGTTACCTCCAAGCTAATATGATATGAAATGAAAATAAAACAAAATGATGAGAACCATAACATAACATAAATAGAGATGAAATAATAAATGAAACACAAAATAGAATGGATATAAAGCTTGAACAAGAATGCAATTTCTAAACTAGGATTTGGGGACAAATGGTTGCCCCCAAGCTATTATGATATGAAATGCAAGTAAAAAAAATTATGGGAACTAGAACAAAATAGAAATAAAGATGAAACAATAAATGAAATACAAAATAGAATGGACACAAAGCTTGAACAAGAATGCAATTTCTAAACTAGGGTTTGGGAACAAATGGTTTCCCCCAAGCCAATGTTATATGCAAGCAAAATGAAATGATGGAATATAGACATAATATAAATAGATAATGCCTTAAGAGTAGTATGAAAAGCAGACCAAAGGTTGAGGAAAAATCCTTTCCCCAAGCTTGACGCAACTAAAATTGTACCCTGTATGGGGCTACCATGATCTTGGCTCTATAGAAATTGTGCCCTATAAATATCAGGTACAGTTTCACAATAGAAGAACAAAAACAATAGATCAATATGAAATAAATAATAATAAATGCAAGATTAACAATCTATGAATGCAAATGAGAGAAGATAACCTGGTGGCAGTGAAAAAGCAAACAAAAGGATGAAGACCTCCAAGATAGTAGACTTCCCCTCAAGGCTCCAACACTTGTCCACCAAGGGTAGCAAAATAATAAAAAGCAATAGGAGCGAACACCACAAAAACATTTTACCACTTGGAAGAAGCTTTTAACATATCACTTTCACAAAAACTGCTTAGCATAAAAAATCACTTACAAAATCACTTGTTGTTAAAAAGAGGATCCAAACCCTCGATTTATAAGAGGTTTGGAAAGAAAATGGATGGGAAAACCCTAAGGGAGAATCAAACTCCTTGAAATCGGCCTAAAAGTTGGGTTTTCTAAGAGAAAATCCTGACTTGCTGAAATTGTGCCCCGTAAGGAGCGACCGCAATTTCAACAAAGCTAAATAAAAGGGGAGGAAGAGGGGAAATAAAGTACCAAACTTGTGTTAGGACAAGTTTAAGGGTCTTTTCAAGGTTCTATAGAAATTTTCTCACTTGGGTGGGTCAATTTTCCATGTCTACAGTAGGAAGGGACTAAAGTGGGTCAGAGGGGCTAGAAAAAAGTTAAAGGGGTTAAAATAGCCAATATTAATAATTTCTAAGGTTTGCAATACATTAATTAAAATAATTGCACACATTATTGAATATTAATATTAACCATTACAAATGTGACACTTTTTAGGCATCTACAAATACCCCTTTTTGTACCACATTGTGTGAAGACACAATGTGGTACAGAAACCAATGACACCAATTGTGGAATTGACGACAGATAGAGGAAATGACTGGTGAATGATGAAAGTGACATTTTCCTCAAGAAGGGTGATGCAATATTGTCTTAAATCAAGAATAATGTAAGATGCCCTAGTTATGAAACCAACAAATATCCTTAAATATTTGTCTTTGATGAATTGATGAAATCAATTTGATTAGAAATTTGAGTCTTGGAATCAAGTTTTGATTATAAATTTTGAAAAAAAGGAAAGAAAAATATGAGTTTTACTATTTTCCCCCAGTAAAGGGAGGGTTAATGATAGCCCCAGTCAAATATTTTTGGACTTAAGCGACTCCAAAATTAGGTGTTTGAGTATTGAACTAATTTAAGACAAAATTCACGGGTACTTGTCAACCCCCTCAAATGGCAAGTGGATGGCAAGAAATGGGCAACAAGCACGAGCTGATTGACAAAATATTGATGAAAATTGTAGCAGGGAAGAAAGGAAGGTGCAAAAATGTGATTTGGAGGTCATTTGTAGAGTTTGGGAGGTTTTGTGTAAAAATATCTCTTTGGCAATTGCTCGAGGCAATTATCGGGTGCCTTGGGAACCACATAGGGTGGTTGACTTGTGCTTTGGTGACTGCCTAGGGTAGTTGGAGATATATTTGGGTGGTTATCGATGCAAAGCTATAAATAGGGCTGATTGGCTCATTTTTGCAGTTCCAAAGGGTGGTTGAGAAGGAGAGAGAAAGAGAGAAAAATGGTAGAAGAGATGGCAGGAACAAGTGTGGAAATGGAAGTTGGAGGGTGGGTAGAGCCGATAAATACCCTAGTTCCTTTGGTTTTGCTGCGTGTGTTTTTTTTTAGAGTTAAATGCTCGAGAGTAGGAAATTTTTTTTTCAAACATAGAAATTAAAAATTAGAAATGGTGTGTGAGATTATGACATGATGGAATGGGCAAAAGTGTTGTTTTTTAAAAGAAAATGATGAGTTAATGACTTTGTTGTGGTGATTGTAGTTGAGGATGCTATGGCCATGACTTTGATTTGGCACTATGTTTCAAATTTTTAGGGACAAGCTAAGATAGGTAGACTGGGAGTGGTTGGAGGTGATTGGTTTGAAGGGGATGGCACGGATATAGGTGATATACATGGATCAAGGGTACCTTTTCGCCTTAGTAGAGCGATGGGACCCAAATAGGGGGACCTTCCACCTTCTAATAGGGGAGATGATAATGACCTTGGAGGATATGTACTACATCTTTTGACTTCCAGTGGAAGGAATCCTTATCCATACAACCACAAATAGGGAAGGGGTGTTGATGGAGGTATATGGTGAGGAGTGGGAGACAGTGGATACGAATAACTATGAGGTACCATACTTGGTATAGTATGATACAAGGAGGCTAACACCATGATAACTAGTTGTGATGGTTCTTATATCGAATGCAATATTGCCAGATTTGAGTGGGGCTTGATTTCCATATAATTTGTGGTAGAGTTGATAAAGATATTGATAGTATATGCATAGGCACCAATATTATTAACCTAAATGTACATTGAGTTGTAAGAGGTGTGATGACGGAGGAGGATGGGCTTGGATTACAACATGTTGTTCTAGGTTTGGGGTGGGAGAACTTTGCTATAGTTGACTAGAAAGGCTATCGTGTGAGCTGGAGGGGAAGGCAACGGTTGAATGATCCTACGTGTTGAGATGATGACATGATAGGAAAGGACCATGAGGATGATCATGAAAGAAGGTAAAGGAATACTATCAACAACTATGGGCTGAGCTAAGTCTAAATGTAGTGATATGGATGTTATAAACAGTAAGGCCCACATTAATAGAATATGGGGTGCACTTGAGTCAAGTGTAGCAGATGTTATGGTTGACTGGTCGACATGGGATAAAGCATGAGTTATTCGAGTTTTCTAGGGTTCTATGATAGTTTGATTTTTAGCAAGGGATTCCAGTGTCACCTATCATCTATAGGAGATGGTATGATGAGGTCACATTACCACTACCACAGATAGAGAAAGTCAAGGAAGAGATGAATCAGGATACTAAGGTGGTAGATGTAAATGATGTTGAGACAACCCCTGAGTATAATACATGGTGGAAAACACAATTTTGGGAGCCTAAGAGGGTGACCCAATGATGTGAACCTAAATATTTGATAGAGAATGTGGGCGATGAGGATGTCATAGAGGTGGGGGGAATGGATGTGGCAAGTGGAGAAGAGGATATGGGGGAGCCAGAGGAGCCGCCAATAGAATGGCAATGGGTAGATAGTCTAGGAGATCCACCTAGAATGATGGAGGAGGTGGTAGCAAAGCTTCGAGCAAAGCTAACATAGATGGAAGCACTATTTTTAGAGGTGGAGTGACAGTGAGCTTTGCTAGTGGCCAAGAGAGGAGTGGGTAGAAGGGAGAGAGGAGGATATGAGTTATTGGGATAGGTTGGTACCAATTCTTGCATAGCTTTAAGAGGACAAATTGGTAGTAACGATAGAGTAGGATGAGATACGATAGCAGGTGGAGATGGGGTTGTTGAGAGGGAGGCTCTACATCACCAACTAGATGTAGTGATGGTATAGAGGGAGTACATGGTGGTTGAGATGGAATAACTATGATAGACCAACAAGGTACTATAGGTTGAGTTAGTTGTAGCATGAGCATAGGTAGTGGTCACCTAAAGTAGAGTGATTAGGGCCATAACACAACAATAATTAGAGGTAGATAGGGCATTGGATATGGAGGATATCCTATTGAGGGAGGGATTGGAAGTTCCTCCATGACTGACATTGACATGATCACAATGGAGCTTGGATAATGGACCCTCAGGTACCATGGTGAGGCCATGACTTAGAGAGCCACCTACATCATGAGATTCAGGTGTCGGATCCTCTCGATTGGATGTGATATGGGGATAGTGATGTGGCAACAAATCAAGACACAAATGGGGCAACGAGACTAGTGACAGGAAGCCTTGAGGTTTGATAGGGTGAATATGTGACCTCAATATTATAGGCTGCTAGGTCATTATGATGTAGCATGCAGGCCTAACCTTATTATGATGTATGATGATGTTGATGGATGATATATATATGTACATATTTTGTGTAAAATTATTGTGTGTTCATGATGATGATGTGATGTGTTATGAGTGGATGATGATATATGATGTGAATTTATTAATGATGAATGAATAAATGTAGTCATTAAAATGAGATGCATGTGCATATACTCATGATAGATGGTTATACTTATAAAAATGATAAATATGACTAACATGAAATGAATTTTTTATGGAACTACGAATACAAGAAAATGGTAGGTATATACATGTTTTATTATCATTAAAAAATGCTTAACAACGTATCGCTCATTCGTGAGTGACTGATTAATCAAGGGTGTCAACACAATGGTACTAACATAACTATAGAATGGAATGGAGTGAATGTGATACCATGGAAAGAGGGGATAAATAGATTGTAAGACCAAAGGTGGCATGACTTGTCATTTTGTCTATCTTAGGATGGAAGTATCAACAAGTGCTTTCAAGAATCTCAAACACCCGAGTGACATTGATCAAACTCATCTACTAATCAAATAAGTTATTGAATATACTAAAACCAACCAACGGAGTCAAGTTTATCAAAGACCAATGTATGTGCAATGATGTTCATTTATGATTTTGAGAGAGGTAGGACTGACCAACTGTGACTCAAGTCATTATAAGCTAGTTGATCTATGAGTGGACATAGATCTGTATAAAATGTTGTTAATGTTATAGACGTGTCACCACGCAAGGCCTTAGTCCACTACCAGTCAAGTATCTATAGCCTCGATGGAGATAGCCCCATAATCCTTCGATGTTTCTCCATTTCCAACCAGGTGTTTATAGCCCCGATGGAGGTATCTAAAATTTCCTAGGATCCATGATAATTGATATAATGCTCTTTTTTTACAAAATAGATCCTCGGGGTTGTATTATGACATGATAGGATGAGCAAGTAAAATCGTTCACTTTATGTCTTTAAGCTACGCATGGCTTCATCTTTTCTAGATTCAAAATATGATTAATATGTTAAATGTGTAAGGTCCAAGAGAAAACCTAAGGTAACTAGGAAGGTCTATAGCACTCAAGTGATTCATGACTTTCAATGAAGGTTGACTGAGACACTACGTATGGCTGAAAATTTGAAATAACCCAAAGATTCTCTAAACCTACGAGAGGAAAGAGAAAAATCATGGTGAACAATGAATGGTGAACATACTAGATATGATGAAAAGGTGCATATAAAGAGGTTAGAAAAATACAACTATGAAGATGCTCTTGATTAACACAACCAAAATCCTTCGTAATGACAAGTGTCAAACTTAATAAAATAGTGATTAAAATATCATTAAGATGAAATGAATGTGCACAATGAAGGGAGAATGAGCTAGTGGTGGCATGAATATGACTGAAAAATAACAAGCAAGAAAATAGAGAGAAAGAAGACGAAATGAAGAAATAGGGGAAAATAAGGAAGGGGGAGGGGAGCACACCAGTCCATGGTATGTAGTCGCTCGAAGTGTGATCATATAACGAGAAGTGATGTGCAAGGAATAAGCAAAGAGAAAGGAACGAGGAAAGAAAAAATGAAAATAGTGAGGATATGGATGATAAGTGGTTGATAGAAATATGGAAAATGATTATTGGTTGGATAGTGAGGATATGGATGATAAGTGGTTGAGGATTTTGATTTTGATTTTGATTGATTTTTTTTAAATTGATTATGTTACTGTGTGACAGTAGTTAGGAATCGAACACATGCAAATGAAGAATATTAATGGGCTTAGGTTCCTCAACTCCCTCGAGAGTTGCAAGTTTATAGGCTCTAAACCCAAATGATTGTTTGACAATCAATGAACCAAGCTAGTTGCAACAAACTTATCATTTGAGGTGGAAGATTCAAATTTTGTTGATTCTCTTGAAGCATGATATCACTAATTTAAAATTCTCATGGATGAATTTTATGATCATAGGCATGCTTGATCCGATCTTGGTAAACGTAAAGGTGCTTGAGAGCATTGATACAACATTCATCAAGAAGGGTGAGTTGATCAAGCCTAGCTTGATGAGTTGTGTCCTCATCCATGAAATATTATAAATATATACGCCAAGTTGGGATCTCGAGCTCAAGGAGAATGATGAATTCAATACCATAAATCAAAGAGAACGATGTTGCTCCTGTTGGAGTGCGAATGCTAGTTTGATAGGCCCAAAGTGCTAAGGGGAGTTGAAGGTGCCAATATTTGTGATTATCTTGCACCATTTTCTTGAGAATGGCACAAACTATTTTATTAGTTACCTCAACTTATCAATTCGTGAGTGACTGATTAATCAAGGGTGTCAAAACAATGGTACTAACATAACTATAGAATGGAATGGAGTGAATGTGATACCATGGAAAGAGGGGATAAATAGATTGTAATACCAAAGGTGGCATGACTTGTCATTTTGTCTATCTTAGGATGGAAGTATCAACAAGTGCTTTCAAGAAGCTCAAACACCCGAGTGACATCGATCAAACTCAACTACTAATCAAATAAGTTATTGAAGATACTAAAACCAACCAAGGGAGTCAAGTTTATCAAAGACCAATGTGTGTGCAATGATTTTCATTTATGATTTTGAGAGAGGTAGGACTGACCAACTGTGACTCAAGTCATTAAAAGCTAGCTCATCTATGAGTGGACATAGATTTATATAAAATATTGCTAATGTGATAGACATGTCACCACGCAAGGACTTACTCTACTACCAGTCAAGTATCTATAGCCTCAATGGAGATAGCCCCATAATCCTTCGATGTTGCTTCATTTCCAGCCAGGTTTCTATAGCCCCGATGGAGGTATCTAAAATTTCCTAGGATCCATTATAATTGATATAATGCTCTTTTTTTGCAAAATAGATCCTTGGGGTTGTATTATGACATGATAGGATGAGCAAGGAAAATCGTTCACTTTATGTCTTTAAGCTACGCATGGCTTCATATTTTCTATATTCAAAATATGATTAATATGTGAAATGTGCAAGGTCCAAGAGAAAACCTAAGATAACTAGGAATGTTTGTAGCACTCAAGTGATACATGACTTTCAATGAAGGTTGATTGAGACACTAGGTATGGTTGAACAATTGAAAGAACCCAAACATTCTCTAAACCTACAAGAGGAAAGAGACAAATCATGGTGAACAATGAATGGTGAACATACTAGATATGACGAAAAGGTGCATATAAAGAGGTTAGAAAACTACAACTATGAAGATGCTCTTGATTAACACAACCAAAATCCTTCGTGATGACAAGTGTCAAACTTAATAAAACAATTATAAAAATAGCATTAATATGAAATGAATGTGCACAATGAAGGGAGAATGAGCTAGTGGTGGCATGAATATGACTACAAAATAACAAGCAAGAAAATAGAGAGAAAGAAGACGAAATGAAGAAATAGGGTAAAATAAGGGGGAGGGGAGCACACCAGTCCATGGTATGTAGCCGCTCGAAGTGTGATTGTTTAATGAGAAGTGATGTGCAAGGAATAATCAAAGAGAAAGGAAGGAGGAAAGAAAAAATGAAAATAGTGAGGATATGGATGATAAGTGGTTGATAGAAAGATGGAAAATGATTATGGCATGAGGGTGGTGTGTTTTATTTTCTTGATTTTAATTTTGATTTTGATTGATTTTTTAAAATTGATTATGTTACTGTGTGATAGTAGTTAGGAATCAAACACATGCAAATAAAGAATATTAATGGTCTTAGGTTCCTCAACTCCCTCGAGAGTTGCAATTTTATAGGCTCTGAAACCAAATGATTGTTTGAAAATCAATGAACCAAGCTAGTTAGAAATAAACTTATCATTTGAGGTGGAAGATTCAAATTTTGTTGATTCTCTTGAAGCACAATATCACTAATTTAAAATTCTCATGGATGAATTTTATGATCATAGGCATGCTTGATCCGATATTGGTAAATGTAAAGGTGCTTGAGATCATTGATTCAATATTCATCAAGAAGGTTGAGTTGATCAAGCCTAGCTTGATGAGTTGCATCCTCATCCATGAAAACTTGCAAAGATATACGTAAAGTTGGGATCTCGAGCTCAAGGAGAATGATGACTTCAATACCATAAACCAAAGAGAACAGCGTTGCTCATGTTGGAGTGCGAATGCTAGTTTGATAGGCCCAAAGTGCTAAGGGGAGTTGAAGGTGCCAATATTTGTGATTCTCTTGCACCATTTTCTTGATAATGGCATAAATTATTTTATTAGTTACCTCAAATTATCCATTGCTTTGAGGGTAATAAGGCATTGAGAAGCTATGTTGAATATGGTACTTGTTGCATAGCACTCGAACATCCTTATTCTTGAACATGGTCCTATTATAAAAAATGATTTTCAAGCGGATACCAAAATGATAGATGATGTACTTGTTGGTCTAAAATATATCTATTTTAATTATTGTACCTAAAACTTGAGCAACATTGAATGACCAAGCAAGATGTGATGCTTAACCAAGTCAATATTTAGAGGAGGTTGGCACTTGTGAGGTTATAACTAGGTAAAACTATAATGGGGGAGAAAAGAGTGTTGAAAGAGAGTAAATATAGCTGATTCTAGAACTTGTAATGGTGTGGATTAGAAAACAGTAAGAAATACATAAATATCATGAATGAAGCAACCATTAAAACCTCCTAACAAACCAACCAATTTTATCATATGCAAAATAACCTTTAATCAATATTTAGTTCCACAGACTATCAATTCTAGAACTAGAGAACAAACATGCACAAGAATCCAAAAAGTATAATTAATGTCATGCACATTCATCTAGATAAATAGAAACATTCATCCATTCATACATACATTTTCTACAAGATGTTCAACTAGAGGTCAAACAAATATTTCTATTGCATTGCTCCTTCCAAAAGTCTCTACACATGAAAATTGTAAATACCTAAGAGACAACCCTTAAACAAGAGTCCATCACCCTTATTTATAATACCTCTATGGTTCAATATCCAAAAAATACAAAAAATAGCTTTATTAATATTGTTACAATAAAATGTCATGTTTCCAAGCTTGTAAGGCCATCATGCGACATAATTGGTCTATAAATAGAACAAAGTGCTTGACTTCTAACCACAATTTAAATGCTCCCAACGTGCAGACAAGTAGTGGTGATGAACTTGAAATCTATTCCATCCTTCGTTGTTTAGGAATACCTATCACCGTTGATCTTGTAATAACCATAGAAGATTGAAACTCCTACAGAAAATTCTATTTGGTATAACTCACAGTGACTGTGACACAAAGACATGTCATGATGTCACATTCCTTTTTCACCTTCGGGCCTTTTTAGCTTTGGTGGTTGCGACATGGGAACATGTCACAATGTCGTACTCTTTTTCTCACCTTGAAGCTTTCCAGACTTCACAATCACGATGTGGAGATGTGTCACAATGTCACGCATTCATCTTTATCTCATGAGCCTCTAGATCTTTGGTAGTCGAGATGTCGTGATACCTTTTAAGGAAATTTGCTTTCCTCAAAATTTAGCAAATCGCTCTTTGAATAAAGTGAATTGCTTATTCAAAGGAAACTTTGCAAAATTTCTTCAAATTTGGTAAATCACTCTTTGACAATACCAAATTTCAATTGTAGGCTAAAAATGAAGTGATTCTCTAATTTTGGTGAAGTTTTGCTCCTACTTCACAAAACATCAATTTAAAGTTTTATTGAATTGCATAACGGAGCTGCCATCTCACAAAAGCACCTAAACAAATTTCAAAATATAGGTTTTTCAATCTGATTAAATTTAAACATGGAATTCAAGCCAAGTTGCAAACTTACTGTAGTGGTAAGGGATTTGGCCTCTCTTTGAGAAGTTTGAGGTTCAAACCCCACTGAGTATGAGGGGACTGAGACCCCTTGCAAAAACCTATATAATTTCATTAAAAAATATGGAAATCAAGCCATGGATCCCACTAAGCATGCTAGAAAACCTTTAGAATGCCCAAAAAGTCTATCTTCTATAGAATAGAAGAAGGAGAAGCATGTATCTTTTGACCTTTGAATTTAATTCTACTCCTTATTAGCCTTGCTAATCTAATCTATATACAAGAAAATAAATGCAAGAAATTCTTGAATATAAGGGTATGAGAAATTAATAGTTGTAAGCTTATTGTAGTGGTAAGGGCTTTGGATTCTCCTTGAGAGGTCTAAGGTTCAAACCCCACTCAGTATGAGGGGACCAATACCCCTCATAAAAACCTGAGTAAACTCATTGAAAAAAGGGTGTGAGAGATTAAAGTGAATTGCATGTAATAAAATACAACCATATTTGTAGAAAGGAAAATTATTGCAAATATGTTGAATATTTTCCATGTTATTTTGGCGAGGTTAACTCTAAAAGGTACTAGACACTCTCCGTGTATCCTTGCCAAATTTTTAGGGTTTCTTAAGTTATTTTTACACCCATATGGGTTGTTTAGGGTTAAATTTTTGAACCCATGGTTTTTTGTTCATGGTATTGTAAAATATGTTCTTGTGTTATTTAATTGCAATTGCATCAAGGTTTGAAGTGAGATGACATATGAACATTATTGTATTGAAGATGACTAAGTTTATACAATAAGGATATATTACTATGTTGGGTTTTTCTCGTAAGGGTTTCCCAGGTGAAATATTGTGTTATGTGTGTATATGTTATCTTCTTTTTTCCTTTGATTATGTATTTATTATTTTCTATATTTAGTTTATCGGGACCTTTTTGCTCTTCATTTGGTATCATAGATAGGTTTTTTAGCTTCATTTGAGGATTAAGGGTTTTAACCCTATGATAAATTAATTCTTGAGTGGGATTCATACGTGAAAGAATAAAAATTAAGGAAAATGATGAGAAGCACACGGGTAGAGATTGAAAAAAATAATGGATAGAATTTTGAGTTATGGAAACTCAAGATGAAAGATTTGTTGGTTGATAGAGATAAGTGGATTGTGATCTAAGGAATAAAACAAAAATAAATGATAGATGGGGATTGGATGAATATCGATAGGAAGGCAAGGAGTTCTATCAAATTGTGCTTATTTGAATCGGTATTATTGAATGTATCGACATTAACTTTATTGACAAGGGGAGTTCATATGGGAACTCTATTCATAATTGAGGTTAACACTATAAGTATTGATTGCAATAACTCTTTAGTTTTAGAGGAGTATAATATGGTAGAAGCAACTTTGAGTATTCTTGTAGCAAATATAATGTTATGGCATCAACGCATGGTGCATATTGGTGAGAAAGACCTTCAAACATTAAAAATGAAAGGTATGGTTGAAGGAATTTCTAATTACCCATTAAATTTTGATTTTTGTGGAGCATTGTTTTTGGGAAAGCAAACTACAATCAAGTTTTCTAGTAGTGCTACAAGATCTGAAGGAATTTTTCATCTAGTTCATAGTGATGTGTTTGGACCTGTAAAAGTACCATCGTTAGGTAAATCTATCTATTTTGTTACATTTATAGATGAATTTTCAAGAAAGACCTGGGTATATTTTTTATGAAAAAAATATGATGGATAAAGGTTTTGAGAAGTGATAATGGTGGTGAGTATTGCTCTAATGAATTTGAGCAATTTTACAAGGATTGTGAAATAGAAATAAAAAAACAACTCCATATACTCCACAATAGAATGGAGTTGCAGAATGGATGAACATAACATTGATGGATAAGGCCAAAAGCATGCTAAGTGGTGTAGGGTTAGAAAGGAAATTATGGGTAGAAGCCATGTTAACTGCTTGTTACCTCATCAATAGATCTCCTACCTCAACTTTGGTGGATAAGACTCCACATGAAGTGTGGACTGGTAAGAAACCCTCTCTTAGGTATGTAAAGGTTTTTTGTTGCGATGTTTATATGTATGTCCTAAAAGAGAAAAGGACTAAGCTAGACTATAAATCTAAAAAATACATATTTGTGGGTTATAGGATTTGTGTTAAAGGATTTAAGTTGTGGAACCTAGAAACATATAATACTGTTTACAATCATAATATGATCTTTAGAGAAACAAAATAGGTTCCAAAATAATAAATGCAACCAATCAAAAAACCTGAAATAGGTTTATTTTGACACTTGGACTTGGTAAAAGTAAAGTAGATCCATGTGTTTATTTTAAACAACAAGGTGAAAACTTTGTTATCATTGTTTTGTATGTGGATGACATGTTAATTGGTAAAAATAAGGAGATGACAAAGTCACTTAAATATCAATTATCTTTTGAATTTGACATGAAGGATTTGGGTGCTACAAAATGTATTTTGTGTATGAAAATAATAAGGGATCATGCAAATAGAAATTTGTGGTTAAATCAAAGGAAATATGTTGATTTTATATTACAAATGTTTAGGATGCATGATTGTAAACCAGTATGTACTCCATATCCTATTGGTCAAAATTTATCTATTTAAAAGTGTCCTAAAATAAATGAGAAAATTGAAGAAATGCATCGTTTTCCTTATTCTAACATTGCTGGTAGTCTATGGTTTGCACTAGACCTGATATTGCACATGCAGTGGGAGTAGTTAACAAATATATGTCCAATCCAAGAAAGGAACATTGGACTACTGTGAAGAGGATCTTTAGATACTTGCATGAAACATTAGACTATGTTATCTATTACTAAGGAAAATTTGGAGATAGTAATATTGTACATTTATAAGGTTTTATGGGTGCTGAATAGGCTAGAGATCTAGATAAGAGAAGATCCACAAGTGCTTATGTGTTCAAACTATTTGGAGGGGTAGTAAGTTGGATGATTTAATAGTAATCAGTGGTTGCTTTTTCCACAATAAAGGCATAGTACATTGTAGCAACTCATACTTCTAAAGAAGCAGTATGGCTATAGAGGTTGTGTTCAACGATCGAGCGGGGTTAAAACCTGTGAACCTACTAAGAGTTCTATGTACCCTTAATAGCAATAGTCTAACATCTATAGCAATGGTTACGATGGTTGGCAAGGTGTGGTACAACCAATAGACCAGGTAAGGGTGCTACCATAAACCAGTTGACTACACACCATAACTGATTCGTAGAGGCAAGGTGTTAAGACCTGGTTAAGGAGGTTAACATGGCCACGAGATCTTAGTGGTTTCATTAAGCGATAAATAGGAGGATGACCAGAGGATCACCTTACTAACCTTAGTATTACATTCATTAAGAAAATAGGTTTTCCATGGTTTAAAGGAGTCAACATAAATAGGCGAGAACCAACAGTATGCAACAGTATAAAGTAGATAAAAGAAAGCATTAAACACATCTTATTAAACATTTTTATGAGTCCCACCTGGTATAATTGTCGCTAGTTGTTTATCTAGATTGCACTCGAAAATGCCTGATGCCCACTTTATTTTCTTCTTTTTGGGCTTCTCCTTCGACTTCGTGGTGCTTCCTCTTCATTCCCTCAATGCTCTCCTCTCTCCTTATCCCAGCACACTCTTCCCTTTTCCCCCATCTGTGTTCTCTTGCCAGCACTCCTCTCACATCATTCTCCTTGGATTTTTCTCCCCGCCTACTCACCATAACTTCCCATCTGCATCCATCAGATGGTAGGGGAGAACGTTCCTCCTTTTGCCTTCCCAAGATGCTTGGCATAAAGAAGCCATCCCTTCATGTCAGAGGGAGCTTCGCACAGCTAGTCCGATCAAATTTCCAAAGGTCGGCCTATCCGATTCTCTAAAGGGTGTCTTATCATATTTAAACCAACATTGATTGGTCAATTTTATTAAGTGAATCCCCCATCAATTCAACTATTTAAAGTCTATTCTCTATAAGTTCAATGAATTACATTTATCATTTCAAATAGAGAAGTCATTTGCTTAATGGGGTTCTTTTATTTCTTAATATAAAACAACTATTTCCTTTTTTAAAAAAAAAGGTTTTCTTATCAATCTAAATAAATCACATATTTTTTCAAAATGAAAACTCTTTATAAAATAAATCAACCATTTATTTAAAATGAGATTTCTTTAACATTCTAAAATAAATCAATTATTTATTTGAAATGAGATCTCTTTATTATCTAAATAAATTAGGTATTTTTATAAAATGAGATTTCCTTATCATTCTAATTAGATCACTATTTATTTAAGAATAATACTTCCTTATTATTTAAATAAATCAACTATTTATTTAAAATTAAATCTTTTCACTTTATTTAAAATGATATCTCTTTACCATTTAAACAAATCAACTATCTATTTAAAATGATATCTCTTTACTATTCTATTTACCACGGCATGTAAGGATTTATGAAGATAACCTATTCATTAATAGCTCACAAATTATTAAGGCAAATAGTGCTGAAGTAAAGGATAATCAATCATGTGCAGCAAACAAAGAGAGAGTATTTTCATCAATCCTGTCATTTGTCTCAGCAAACAAATTATATATCTTGACAATATTTGGGTAGTCCCATGCTTAGCACATTAATGTCATAACAATCCCAAATTTCCATATGTGTGTGTGAAAGAGGAGATACACCATAACAATTGAAAATAGACAAAATGCTATATAAAGATATTTGTAATATATTTGATATTGATAAACTGTGTCTTTTACAAATCAGCCTTTTTGGTTACAATTGACCTTCCAAAATGGAGGGTTTTCTTTTACAAGATCTATAGTGTCACAAGTTATCTCCTCAAGTGTACAATGGGTTGTGGGTGGGTTTAGTAGATGCTTTTCTTGACCTCTCGAGCTTCCATGCATATCCAATACCTACACACAAGCTCACAATAACAACATCAATAACATATGTGGGGCCTTTCAAGATGAGGCCCAAAATCGTGAAAGAAGATTATAAATAGCTACTAAAATATTATGAAATTTTACAAAATCGAATATAAAGATTACAAAATTACATGTAATACTTAAGGATCCTTGCAAAATACTTGATTTACCATTTTGTACAGTCTATGGTTGGTTTGGAGCTAATGTTGGCCTTGAAGCTCTATCGCCCATGGTGGTTGGCTCTCTAGGTAACCACCCTAGGCGGTTGAGACTCTAGGTAACCTCCCTGGGCAATTGTGCTACTGGTTAACCATCTTGGATGGTTGATATTTGTATCCAAGAGAGGATTTTGATCATGAATATGAACCTTTTTGGATTTATTTTGGGGTCTTTGATACAGATCTGGTGCACTATTAGATGTTGATTGTAAGTGTGGCTACAAAAACAAATGTTAGTGAACAAGCCCAAAAGCCTCCATGGTTGATGCCTTCAATATTTCCAAATGGTGAACCCAGAACCACAATGTCAAACAAAATCACAATAAGATCTAATAAAATTTGTGTAGAGTTTCATTATAAATTTGTGCACACATGAAAATGAAAATGGAGAACTATTTGTAAAATTCTTCCCTGGATGGAGGAGAGTGGGGAGGACGGAAAAGGAGTGACAAGTGGCATGGGTACATAAGAGAGGAATCTTAGAGATTCCCCACTTGGGGTGGACAAATTTGCAACTTTCCTTGTTTGTATTATGACATCATATGATACCTTATGATGTTCCATAACACCTCATGACATGCCATGACGTATTATAATATTTCTCATCAAAGTACCTAGGTGGAGGGAATCCTCACCCAAATGCTTTGAAAGCACTCAAAAAGTGGAGGAAAAGGAAGAAGTAAATGCCAACTAGAGTTAAGGTAAACCAAAGTTAAAAATAGTGGAGTGGTCTCATGATGACTGCGATTAGGCATAGGTGTAGAGGTGGAAAACTACGCACTGCATACGATTCTCAACTAGATCCACTAGGAGCCAAGGTGACTGCAATGGTTATTATATTATCTACACTTGGGGACATAGAAAAGTGTTCATGAGGAAAAAATTTAGGACTTGTTCCAATTCTGGGGTGAAAATATTTAATATGTCAATTTACATAATCACCTATGTTTGGCCTCTATAAACTAAACTATAAAAATAAAAGAGTGATGCAAGACACACAAGATGCAAGAAAACAATAGGTAACCCTAGTATGATTCTTTTATTTAATGATTTCTAACCCTAGGTTGCAAGAAATAAAATTCTCTCTTTGAGCAAGGGCACAAGTGAAATGCACAAACAAGACTAAACCCTAAGATGCAAACTAAAATGCTCTTTTCTTTTGAATGCCTAAAATGTAAATCAAATGTTTCATTTATTTTCCTTTTACTTATTCTATTTTTGGAATAAAAAAATAAAAAACACAACAACAAACAATCTAAATCTTTACCAATGGCATTTATTTGTTCTAGCATTTTATCCTAGCTTTATCTTGCATCCAAAAATATCCAACAACTTCAACCTGAAAAATAGTTTCACAAAAACTAGAAAATATGATCAGCGTTAGGGGGCCTACTTGGGCCATTATGTGACTGAGCTTGGAGATGCAATATTCAAGCCCCCTAGGTACTTTTAGTTGATATTTCAAAATAAAATGATATTTGACCTTTGGAACAAACATGACGAGATATAACAACACGAAATAGTAAATGATGTGTAAAACATAATAAACACAAAGCTTGAACAAGAATGCAATTTCTAAACTAGGGTTTGGGGACAAATGGTTACCTCCAAGCTAATATGATATGAAATGAAAGTAAAACAAAATGATGAGAACCATAACATAACATAAATAGAGATGAAATAATAAATGAAACACAAAATAGAATGGATATAAAGCTTGAACAAGAATGCAATTTCTAAACTAGGATTTTGGGAAAAACGCTTGCCCCCAAGCTATTATGATATGAAATGCAAGTAAAAAAAATTATGGGACCTAGAAAAAAATAGAAATAAAGATGAAACAATAAATGAAACACAAAATAGAATGGACACAAAGCTTGAACAAGAATGCAATTTCTAAACTAGGGTTTGGGAACAAATGGTTGCCCCCAAGCTAATGTTATATGTAAGCAAAATAAAATGATGGAATATAGAACATAATATAAATAGATAATGCCTTAAGAGTAGTATGAAAAGTAGACCTAAGGTTGAGGAAAAATCCTTTCCCCAAGCTTAACACAGCTAAAATTGTACCCTTTACGTGGCTACCGTGATCTTGGCTCTGTCGAAATTGTGCCCTGTAAATATGGAGTACAGTTTCACAATAGAAGAACAAAAATAATAGATCAATATGAAATAAATAATATTAAATGCAAGATTAACAATCTATGAATGCAAATGAGAGAAGATAACTTGGTGGCAGTGAAAAAGCAAACAAAAGGATGAAGACCTCCAAGATAATAGACTTCCCCTCAAGGCTCCAACACTTGTCCACCAAGGGTATCAAAATAATAATAAAGCAATAGGAGTGAACACCACAAAAACGTTTTACCACTTGGAAGAAGCTTTTAACATATCACTTTCACGAAATTGCTTAGCATAAAAAATCACTCACAAAATCACTTGTTGTTAAAAATAGGATCCAAACCCTCGATTTATAAGAGGTTTGGAAAGAAAATGGGTGGGAAAACCCTAAGGGAGAATCAAACTCCTTGAAATCCGCCTAAAAGTTGGGTTTTCTAAGAGAAAACCCCGACTTGCTGAAATTTTGCCCCATAAAGCTAAAGAAAAGGGGAGGAAGAGGGTAAATAAAGGACCAAACTTGTGTTAGGACAAGTTTAAGGGTCTTTTCAAGTTTCTAGAGAAATTATCTCACTTGGGTGGGTCAATTTTCCATGTCTACAGTAGGAAGGGACTAAAGTGGGTTAGAGGGGCTAGAAAAAAGTTAAAGGGGTTAGAATAGCCAGTATTAGTAATTTCTAAGGTTTGCAATACATTAATTAAAATAATTGCACACATTATTGAATATTAATATTAACCATTACAAATGTGACACTTTTTAGGCATCTACAAATATCCCTTTTTGTACCACATTGTGTGAAGACACAATGTGGTACAGAAACCAATGACACCAATTGTGGAATTGATGACATATAGAGGAAATGACTGGTGAATGATGAAAGTGACATTTTCCTCGAGAAGGGTGATGCAAGATTGTCTTAAATCAAGAATAATGTAAGATGCCCTAGTTATGGAACCAACAAATATCCTTAAATATTTGCCTTTGATGAATTGATGAAATCGGTTTGATTAGAAATTTGAGTCTCGGAATCAAGTTTTGATTATAAATTTTGTAAAAAAGGAAAGAAAAATATGAGTTTTACTATTTTCCCCCAGCAAAGGGAGGTTTAATGATAGCCCCAGTCAAAGATTTTTGGACTTAAGCGACTCTAAAATTAGGTGTTAGTATTGAAATAATTTAAGACAAAATTCACGGGTACTTGTCAACCCCCTCAAATGGCAAGTGGATGGCAAGAAATGGGCAACAAGCACGAGCCGATTGACAAAATATTGATGAAAATTGTAGCAGGGAAGAATGGAAGGTGCAAAAATGTGATTTGGAGGTCATTTGTAGAATTTGGGAGGTTTTGTGTAAAAATATCTCTTTGGCAACTGCTCGAGGCAATTATCGGGTGCCTTGGGAACCACATAGGGTGGTTGACTTGTGCTTTGGTGACTGCCCAAGGTAGTTGGAGATCTATTTGGGTGGTTCTCGATGCAAAGCTATAAATAGGGCTTATTGGCTCATAGATAGTGGTGACCTAAAGTAGAGTGATTAGGGCCAAAACACAACAATAACTAGAGGTAGAGGGGGCATTGGATATGGAGGATATCCTATTGAGGGAGGGATTGGAAGTTCCTCCATGATTGACATTGACATGATCATAATGGAGCTTGGATAATGGACCCTTAGGTACCATGGTGAGGCCATGACTTAGAGAGCCACCTACATCATGAGATTCGGGTTTCGGATCCTCTTGGTTGGATGGGAAATAAAGATAGTGAAGTGGCAACAAATCAAGACACAAAGGGGGCAACGAGACTAGTGACAGGAAGCCTTGATGTTTGATAGGGAGAAGATGTGACCTCAATTTTATAGGCTGCTAGGTCATTATGATGTAGCATGCATGCCTAACCTTATTATGATGTATGATGATGTTGATGGATGATATATATGTACATATTTTATGTAAAATTATTGTGTGTTCATGATGATGATGTGATGTGTTATGAATGGATGATGATGTATGATGTGAATTTATTAATGATGCATGAATAAATATAGTGATTGAAATGAGATGCATGTGCATATACTCATGATAGATGGTTATACTTATGAAAATGATAAATGTGACTAACATAAAATGGAATGGTTATGGAACTATGAATACAAGAAGATGGTAGGTAAATGCATATTTGATTATCATTAAAAATTTCTTAATAAAGTATCGCTTATTCGTGAGTGACTGATTAATCAAGGGTGTCAACACAATGGTACTAACTTAACTATAGAATGGAATTGAGTGAATATGATACCATGGAAAGAGGTGATAAATAGATTATAAGACCAAAGGTGGCATGACTTGTCATTTTATCTATATTAGGATGGAAGTATCAACAAGTGCCTTCAAGAAGCTCAAACACTCGAGTGACATCGATCAAACTCATATACTAATCAAATAAGTTATTGAAGATACTAAAACCAACCAAGGGAGTCAATTTTATCAAAGACCAATGTGTGTGCAATGATGTTCATTTCTGATTTTGAGAGAGGTAGGACTGACCAACTGTGACTCAAGTCATTATAAGCTAGCTCATCTATGAGTGGACATAGATCTGTATAGAAGGTTGCTAATGTGACAGACGTGTTGCCATGCAAGGACTTACTCCACTACCAGTCAAGTATCTATAGCCTCGATGGAGATAGCCCCATAATCCTTCGATGTTGCTCCATTTCCAACCAGGTGTCTATAGCCCCGATGAAGGTATCTAAAATTTCCTAGGATCCATGATAATTGATATAATGCTCTTTTTTTGCAAAATAGATCCTTGGGGTTGTATTATGACATGATAGGATGAGCAAGGATAATCATTCACTTTATCTCTTAAAGCTACGCATGGCTTCATGTTTTCTAGATTCAAAATATGATTAATATGTGAAATGTGCAAGGTCCAAGAGAAAACCTTAGGTAACTAGGAAGGTCTGTAGCACTCAAGTGATTCATGACTTTCAATGAAGGTTGACTGAGAGACTAGGTGATGCGTATTCGTTATACACATCATTAATTCTCAATGAATTTGTCAATCTAGGGCAGTGTACAAGGCTATCTGCGAAAGGAGTGAACAGGGTTATAACTTAGGTCAATTTAGAGCAACAGGTCTTATTGGTGAAACCGATTGTGTGGGGGATTTAGGACATTCCTATCTCTAAATTACATGAATTAAACCTTAATCTAAGTTGCAGAAATGGAAACTAATCATTAACTGCATAAATGAAATCCTAATTACAATTGCAGAATGAGACCTAATTATGTTGCAGAAATAACAGTTGCAGAATTAGAAGTCTGATTATAATTGCAGAAAGGATATCTATTTACTTTTGCAGCAATGGAAACCTACTTATAACATGGAAATGAAACCCTATCAAGGCTCTGTAATAGAAGGTTGTCAATCTTCTGTGCAGGGATTGACAACAAACACAAAATGCAGGAAATTACAGAAAACAGTAAATTTTGGAAATGACAGTCTACAATAAATTGAAAGCTTTGCTGAAAGTGGAGATTACAACCAAACCATTAATCACAAAACATAAAATAAGCTAAGATTGCAAATATTATTAGTTATTTACAAAGAAATGAAATGACAAGTTCTACAACTCATTTTGCTCCAGCAAAATCAGAATAAAAACTTGTTGTTAGTCCTCCTCCTAGGTCCTGGAAGTGGCGACCTCCTTGTCCGAGAAGAAGGTATGAGTCTCTCTCTCTCTAGATCTTACTCACACTCATTTACAAGCAATATGAAATAGAAATAGTACTCTTTATTGATTCAAGAACATGATTACAATAATTTTGCTAAAAACCTGTTACAAGACTGTAACAGTCACTTTTTTAATTATTGCCTATTTTCTCCTATATTTCTCTACTCTCTGCTTTCTCTATATCCTACCTAGCTCAACCTGAATGAGAGCCATATTTATAGATGTCCTAAGATCTACTGACAATTGAGAATATCTTAAAAGATCTAATCCTATTATGCTGCAACAATTCCTAGTTTTATCCTAGAAGAAGATCAAACTTGATCTTTCCATAAATGGTGGCTTTGGTCGACAAGGACGGCAAAGTCAAATCTGAGATATTTTCCCTTACCCTTTTCAATATTTATTTCCTTTTTTTCAGCGTCAAAAATCGGTCAACAAGTCAAAAAGCACATTCTGTTTTCATTCCGAAGATAAGTGGCTCATTCCGAAGATACTGCAATTCTCATTCCGAAGATCCGCTCATTCTGAAGACATTATGTTTTCTCATTCCGAAGATATCTGTTCATTTCGAAGAGACTTCAAAATGAACAAATGTGTGCTCTTTAAATGATTTCCTCTACATTTCTCATGTGGGTTATTTCTCAGGATTAGATTCCAATGGTCTTCATCTCTTTCCACATGTGAATTCCATGCCTTGCCATTCATTGGCAGCTGGTTGGAATTTACATGGGAAAAACCAGTTTTTGTTGCACAGTAACAGTTTACTTGCACTCGTTGCGGATTTAGGTAAAATAAATGCTTGAGACATATCAAAACATGATTAGTGAAATGCTGCTATCAACCTAAGCATATCTCATTTAGCAAGTCATAACAAAACAACATAAAACTTATACAAAAAGCTGTAAAAATTAGAATATAGTATTTTAGATACATTTATCATGCAAATATTTAATACACAGCATATTGAATTAACTTAACTAGCATATTAGATTAAACATAAAAGTTTGTAGGCAATTTCAGTGTTCAAAACATGTTATGATTGAGGCATTTCCAGGCCTTATCATTTTCCCCCAACTTATATTGATGCATGTCCTCATGCATTCTATTGGGCTATGGAATCACATATGTCCATGGTCAAATTCCATGACCTATAGAACAACTTCTTGCCTATATAATATCCCCTGTTTTCTTGAAGGTTCCTGAGCCATTCTTCAAACTGTTCATCAGGTTGGGCATCTTCTTCAAAGTAGAATGGAACTGGAGTGATGATGGTTGAAGGCCTAAATATGAGACCTATCCAATTATGTTGCATGATTTCAATCAACTGTATTACTCCTTCTACCCTTCTTCTGGACCATTCTAAGTTGATGGGGGAGATGGGTTCTCTTTTCTGTAAAGACATGAAAAGTTCAGCCCATCTGTTTCTACTGGATCGATAATGCTGGCACAAAATTGTCATGACAAAAATTGTGGAATATGTTCACACAGTCCCTCAAGTTTGTCAAGTACATTCTCTTTACATCATCCCTGTTCATCATGGTGAAGTGTTGTATTGTGATAATTGGGTGATTTGGATGAATTGCTCTGACTAAAAATTCAGCTCTTGTTTCAATTTCTTTATTCTGCCTTTTCTCCTGGTCCCATTAAAACTGATTCTGCAAGGTGGACATGAATGCCCTCAATTGAAAATCTCCAATGTATATTTGAGGATGAAATTCTACTTCTTCTAAAATAAAGAAGTTGTGTAAAAATAGTTCACACAGGAGATTTTTCTGCTCAATAGGGCTGTCAAAATATGCTTCCAAAAAATCTGTAGTTGTGTCCAATTTATATGGGAGACCTGAGCTAATCCTCATAACCTGCCATCTGAGGTATTTCTCCTTTAGAATAAGACTGTAAAATTTGGCTGGCCGTCTGAATTAGACTAAAAATTCAACAATTTGACATAAATCAGACACTTTTTCTTTCAATGCCTGAATCTCTGTTTCCTTAGCCTCTACCTGTTTTCCTTCCAATTTGAATTTTTCAGTCTTAGTGGCAAGCTTCTCATATCTAATCACCCAACCGGCTATGTCTGCATTGTATTGTTCTAAGAACACGGTATTAGGTGGTCCGACTATAGGTGGAACTCTAGGTAGTAGATCTACACGAACCCCTTTTTCTATCACTTCTCTTGGTTGATCATCCGACGATAATTCTACCTGTACCCCCTTATCTGTTATTTCTATTGGGTTGTCATCAGACAGTAATTCCACTTGCACCCCATTATCTACTATTTCTACTGAAGGTGTAACAGTTTGAAATATAGGGACATTAATAGGAGTACTTACTTGACAGTTTCATGTTGCTGCTTGGACTATTCCTGTGCTGGTGACTCATCTCCAATATTTTTTGCTATGCTTTTTGCCAATTTTGAAGCATCTTCAAAATGAGAAGGTAATTCTTCAAAATGAGGAGGCACTTCTTTAGAATGAAAGGGTGCTGCTTCAGAATGAGCACCTATGTCTGGAAGTACTGAAGGTGAAATAGCTTTCATGGGAGAGTTTTGTGTTGGATTCAAACGGATAAGATATTCAAATGTTCTGGAAGGTTGGGGCATATCCTGATCATCTCCTTCATTATGGACATAGCCATGTTGGCCATATCTATCTAGATTGCCTCCCTCTGCCATAGTTTCTTGTTCCTTGGGAGCAGATTAAACCTATCCAAATTTCACTCTCAAGAGGTCCAAGATCCTCTCGTTGATGATGAGTCCGATGATTCTTCTTTCTTAGGATGTTCTAATGATGGTGATACTTGGTGATTTTCCTTTCTCGGAATGTTCTAATGATGGTGAGGCCGATGATTTTTCTCAATATTTACGGTAGTTCAAACACAAGTGATTCACCCCTTAGACGTGAATATCTCCTTAATGGAACAAGCTAGAGATCCTTTTGGGTAATTCTACCTTTTTCATCCCTAGACTTACTCATTCATGTTTACTCTTAAATGACATAAATTATAGGTCAATAGTTGTTACTTTAACCAGCTGTTCTATTCAATTTTATCTTGAATCTTCACAACTCAGTCTAATTAACAACTATTGGACTGTTTTTACCTTCTAGCAACACAATTCCCCGACAACGGTGCCAAAATGATGCGTAGTCGTTATACACATCATTAATTCTCAATGAATTTGTCAATCCAGGGCAGTGTACAAGGCTATCTGCGAAAGAAGGGGTGAACAGGGTTATAACTTAGGTCAATTTAGAGCAACAAGTCTTATTGGTGAAATCAATTGTGTGGGGGATTTAGGACATTCCTATCTCTAAATTGCATGAATTAAACCTTAATCTAAGTTGCAAAAATGGAAACTAATCATTAACTGCATAAATGAAATCCTAATTACAATTGCAGAATGAGACCTAATTAGGTTGCAAAAATAACAATTGTAGAATTAGAAGTCTGATTATAATTGTAGAAAGGAAATCTATTTACTTTTGCAGCAATGGAAACCTACTTATAACATAGAAATGAAACCCTGTCAAGGCTCTATAATAGAAGGTTGTCAATATTTTGTGCAGGGGTTGACAACAAACACAAAATGCAAGAAATTACATAAAACAGTAAATTCAGAAATGACAGTCTACAATAAATTGAAAGCTTTGCTAAAAGTGGAGATTACAACCAAACCATTAATCACAAAATATAAAATAAGCTAAGATTGCAAATATTATTAGTTGTTTACAAAGAAATGAAATGACAAGTTCTACAACTCATTCTGCTCCAGCAAAATCAGAATAAAAACCTGTTTTAGTCCTCCTCCTAGGTCTGGAAGTGGCCAGCCTCCTTGTCGAGAAGAAGGTATAAGTCTCTCTCTCTCTAGATCTTACTCACACTCATTTACAAGCAATATGAAATAGAAATAGTACACTTTATTGATTCAAGAACATGATTACAATAATCTACTTAAAACTCGTTACAAGGCTATATGAGTCACTTATCTAATTATTGCATATTTTCTCCTATATTTCTCTACTCTCTGCTTTCTCTATATCCTACCTAGCTCAACCTGAACGGGAGCCATATTTATAGATGTCCTAAGATCTACTGACATCTGAGAATATCTTAAAAGATCTAATCCTATTATGTTGCAACAATTCCTGGTTTTATCCTAGAAGAAGATCAAACTTGATCTTTCCATAAATGGCGGCTTTGGTCGGCAAGGACGGCAAAGTTAGATCTAAGATATTTTCCCTTACCCTTTTAAATATTTATTTCCCTTTTTCCAGTGTCATAAATCGGTCAACAAGTCAAAAAGCACATTATGTTTTCATTCCGAAGATAAGTGGCTCATTCCGAAGATACTGCAATTCTCATTTCGAAGATCCGCTCATTTCGAAGACACTATGTTTTCTAATTCCGAAGATATCTGTTCATTCCGAAGAGACTTCGGAATGAACAAATGTTTGCTCTTTAAATGATTTCTTCTGCATTTCTCATGTGGGTTATTTCTCAAGATTAGATTCCAATGGTCTTCATCTCTTTCCACATGTGAATTCCATGCCTTGCCATTTGGCAGCTGGCTGGAATTTACATGGGAAAAACCAATTTTTGTTGCACAGTAATAGTTTACTTGCACTGTTGCTGCGATTTAGGTAAAATAAATGCTTGAGACATATCAAAATATAATTAGTGAAATGCTGCTATCAACCTAAGAATATATCATTTAGCAAGTCATAACAAAACAACATAAAACTTATGCAAAAAGCTGTAAAAATCATAATATAGTATTTCAGATACATTTATCATACAAATAGTTAATACACAACATATTTAATTAACTTAACTAGCATATTAGATTAAACATAAGATTTTTTAGGCAATTTCAGTGTTCAAAACATGTTATGATTGAGGCATTTCTAGGCCTCATCACTAGGTATGGCTGAAAATTTGAAATAACCCAAATATTCTCTAAACCTACAAGAGGAAAGAGACAAATCATGGTGAACAATTAATGGTGAACATACTAGATATGATGAAAAGGTGCATATAAAGAGGTTAGAAAACTACAACTATGAAGATGCTCTTGATTAACACAACCAAAATCCTTCGTGATGACAAGTGTCAAACTTAATAAAACAATGATTAAAATAGAATTAAGATGAAATGAATGTGCACAATGAAGGGAGAATGAGCTAGTGGTGGCATGAATATGACTGAAAAATAACAAGCAAGAAAATAGAGAGAAAGAAGACGAAATGAAGAAATAGGGGAAAATAAGGAAGGGGGAGGGGAGCACACCAGTCCATGGTATGTAGCCGCTCGAAGTGTGATTGTTTAATGAGAAGTGATGTGCAAGGAATAAGCAAAGAGAAAGGAAGGAGGAAAGAAAAAATGAAAATAGTGAGGATATGGATGATTAAGTGGTTGATAGAAATATGGAAAATTATTATGGCATGAGGGTGGTGTGTTTGATTTTCTTGATTTTGATTTTGATTTTGATTTATTTTTTTTAAATTGATTATGTTACCGTGTGATAGTATTTAGGAATCGAACACATGCAAATGAAGAATATTAATGGGCTTAGGTTCCTCAACTCCCTCGAGAGTTGCAAGTTTATAGGCTCTAAAACCAAATGATTGTTTGACAATCAATGAAACAAGCTAGTTAGCAAAAAACTTATCATTTGAGGTGGAAGATTCAAATTTTGTTGGTTCCCTTGAAGCACGATATCACTAGCTTAAAATTCTCATGGATGAATTTTATGATCATAGGCATGCTTGATCCGATCTTGGTAAATGCAAAGGTGCTTGAGAGCATTGATTCAACATTCATCAAGAAGGGTGAGTTGATCAATCCTAGCTTGATGAGTTGTGTCCTTATCCATGAAATCTTGCAAAGATATACGTAAAGTTGGGATCTCGAGCTCAAGGAGAATGATGACTTCAATACCATAAACCAAAGAGAATGGTGTTGCTCCTGTTGGTGTGCGAATGCTAGTTTGATAGGCTCAAAGTGCTAAGGGGAGTTGAAGGTGCCAATATTTGTGATTCTCTTGCACCATTTTCTTGAGAATGGCACAACCTATTTTATTAGTTACCTCAACTTATCCATTGCTCTGAGGGTAATAAGGCATTGAGAAGCTATGTTGAATATGGTACTTGTTGGATAGTGCTCGAACATCCTTATTCTTGAACATGGTCCTATTATAAAAAATGATTTTCAATGGGATACCAAAATGTTAGATGATGTACTTGTTGGTCTAAAATATACCTATTTTAATTATTGTACCCAAAACTTGAGCAACATTGAATGACCAGGCAATATGTGAGGCTTAACCAAGTCAATATTTAGAGGAGGTTGGCACTTGTGAGGTTCTAACTAGCTAAAACTATGATGGGGGAGAAAAGAGTGTTGAAAGAGAGTAAATATAGGTGATTCTATAATTTGTAATGGTGTGGATTAGAAAACAGTAAGAGATACATAAATATCATGAAATGAAGCAACCATTAAAACCTCCTAACAAACCAACCAATTTTATCATATGCAAAATAACCTTTAATCAATATTTAGTTCCACAGATTATCAATTCTAGAACTAGAGAAAAAACATGCACCAAAATCCAAAAAGTATAATTAATGTCATGCACATTTATCTAGATAGAAACATTCATCCATTCATCCATACATTTTCTACAAGATGTTGAACAAGAGGTCAAACAAATATTTCTATTGCATTGCTCCTTCCAAAAGTCTTTACACATGCATCGCCCTTATTTATAATACCTCTATGGTTCAATAACCAAAAAATACAAAAAATAGCTTTATTAAGATTGTTACAATAAAATGTCAGGTTTCCAAGCTTGTAAGGCCATCATGCGATATAATTGGTCCAGAAATAGAATAGAGTGCTTGACTTCTAACCATGGGTTAAATGCTCCCGACGTGCGGACAAGCAGTGGTGATGAACTTGAAATCTAGTCCATCCTTCGTTATTTAGGAATATCTATCACTGTTGATCTTGTAATAACCATAGCATATTGAAACTCCTACAAAAAATTCTATTTGCTATAACTCACAGTGACTGTGACACAAAGACATGTTGTGATGTCACATTCCTTTTTCATCTTCGGGCCTCTTTAGCTTTGGCGGTTGCGACATGGGAACATGTCACAATGTTGCACTCTTTTTCTCACCTTGAAGCTTTCCAGACTTCACAATCACGATGTGGAGACAATTTCACGCATTCATCTTTATCTCATGAGCCTCTAGAGCTTTGGCAGTCGCGATGTCGTGATACCTTTTAGTAGTGAACCTTTTCGAGCCTTTGTGACTGCAAAAAAATACTTATGTCATGATTTCATGATACTTCTCTTCCCTCGAGTTTCTTATGGTCTTCATAATCATGGCATGGCAACAAGTCATAACATCATGTTAGGTTCTTCATCTTGAGTCTCCTTTTTTGTTTGCAACTGCGATGCTAATTCATGTCGTGATATCACGCTCAATTCTACACTTGGGACTTTTCAGGCTATTTGCGACCATGACATCAAGACACATCATGATTTCATGCCTAATCTTCAAACTTAAAAAAAAATTGAAGGCTTATCACATTATTTCTCCTGATGTAGTCATTTTGACCTACATTATTGATGCCTCTTGAGGTATTTTGCTCGTAAAATTTTTGGAACCTAGGGTCTTATCCAATGGGTTAATAGAGTCTAAAAGATAGAAAGGACAAAAAAGATGAAATGGGAGTGATGAGTGAATGGAAAATTTGAAGGGAATGATGAGGGTTGAAATATGATGGATGACAACAACAAATTGAACGAATGGCTCTTTTACTCGGACCTTTGGTCACCCAGGGATATTTCTTTTCCTGCTTCTCTTTCAACTTCCTCATCTTCTTCTTTCTCTATGTCCCCTTCAAAATCTTCTTTTGTTTCTCCTCCAACCTTACCTTTTGTCTCTTCTCCAACTTCTTTGAGTACTTGTATTTTGTTTCTAGCACTCTGGTCTTGTAGTCTCTCAGCAACATCATTGTAGGCTCTGTAAGCTTGTTCTCAGGTCCCATCATCAGGGTCTAAGGAATTTATGAGTTTTTCATGAATTAATTTTAGTTCAAAGACCCTATCATAGGAGAAATTTTTGGACTTCAAAATCAGCTCAGACAAGAAGTATTATATCTGAGTAAGATCTTGCAGAAGCTTGAAGACATGTTCCTGCTACATAGGCTCTAGCCACTCACTTATTTTTGACTCATTGTCCATGGCTGCTTTTAGGGTAGCTTTGAGTTCCTCTTCTACTAAGATACTAGAATCCTAACCCTAGAATCATGGGAATCCACATTTCTCAACCAGATTTAGATGTTTTAGTATTCCTTTGGATTCAGATTTTATCTCCTAGATGATTACCAACCTTATATCATGATTTAATGTCTTTTGAAAAAGCATTTGACCACTATCTTGGCACTAGACTATTTTTTGTTGGGGACTCTATTTTCTACCCGCTTCTATCTACTTTCATATAGGGATTGAATATTTGTTACTGTAGATAGTCTTGATTGCATAAAACCTTTAGCCCTCTTGAATTCCTCAAAAATTTCAAAAGCTTCTTTCACTTCTCCCATGTATAGTAGCACAGGTCGTACCTTGAGGCTCATATCCAAAATATCTTCAAATATCTCCTTTCTCACATGTGTGACCTTTTCCTTTGAGAACCCTATGGATTTGGCTCTCTCTTCTTGGTTATATTGTTGAATATCCTTGACCTATTCAGTCGAAACTTGATTTTTCTTGTTAGCATCTTTGACCTCCTTTTTGTATTTGGCCATTTCATGAAATATGTCTTGCCACTTTGTGACCTCGTTCTTCAAAGCTTTTTCAACATTTCTCTATTCACTCAGTGTTTTCTCAAGCTCCTTAATCATCTCTTTAGCCTGTACAAAATTCTCCTTGAAATAATCTCCATGTAAGTAAATGGTTTCCAAGTGGGCCTTGACAGTCACAAATTCACCTTGTATTGGAAGCTAGGTGATATCTATTGTTATTGCTTCAGCCTGATAGTCTTCTGTTATCATATCTTCTATCCACTTGTCCACCAAGGGTGTGATTATCATATTCATCCTTTGGAGGGTGGTTGGATCTATTGCAATCATTTTTTGGGGATGAGCAGACTTCTTGGAATACTGGGCACATTTTGTATTCCACCAGTCATAGGCATTCTTGTTTGCCTTCTTGAATTTCTTAAGCTTTGAGATGGTGGGGTGAGTTTTAGCAGAAGAAGTGGGTAAATATGGTAGCAATGGGAATTGGACAACAAGGGAGAATCAATGGACACTACTACAGAGTCTGCAAAGGTAACAAGGGGTGGTATGGTAGATGGTAGTGCTGAAATGTGAATTGTTTCAATTGGGATAGATGAAGAAGGTGGTGGTGAAGGTGGATGCTACTGAGGTGAAGTTGATTGTTGTGGAGGTGAAGGTGGATGTTGCAGAGGTGGAGGTTGAACATTCTTTTCACCAGAAAGGGAGAGATATTTCTATGGGGGATGAGGAGAAGGAGAAGAAGAGGAAGGAATAGAAATCATACTTGACGTGTCGATGGTGGTTGTAATTTTTCTTGTGTGTATTCCACGGGTAGTGGTTGTTCGTATGCACCTTTTGTGAGTGGTGATTGCTCAACCACTTCTTCCTGTCTTAGAGCACTTGCATCTTACTACTAAAGTAGTTACTCTACGTTTTCCTCTTGCCCTAAGGTACTTACTTTCTCTAGAACTTATTTTTGCTTGATCTTATTTTATGTGCTTTCCTCAAATGTATTCCTTGCCTTCCTTTTACATCTTATGAGAGGAAGGGGGTCAGGCTTTGTTTTATAATATTTCTACTGAGGTTGTTCCTGTGTCATCTCAATTAAGGGAGGTGTGACCCCAATGGTGGTATAAACTTTTGAGTGGTTGACTCAGAGCTTTTATGCTTAAAAATTCTTTCTCCTAGAGTTGTTTGTCTTGACCTCCTTTGCACCTAGATGGGTTCTGTAATCCCTTGTCCATGTTTTCCAAGGCCTTCTCCAATATAACCCATAATATTCATTATCATGGATGCTTTTGAGTACTTTTCCAATTGTTCTTGTGTAGGGGTGTACATTATTGCTTTTCCTTTAGAAGAAGAGGGAGGGGTAGTACCTTTGATAGTTTGTTGTTGAGCCTAGGATATTATCTTCCCTTTACCTATATCTACTTCTTTAGAGGTGTCTTTTATAGCACGTCCTTCTCTCCAGGTACTGTGAAATATTAAAGCAATCTTGTTTCTAATAGTATCTGCCCAAGTCTCTTGGTACTTATCATATATGAGGGAAAATTCATCATAAATTTTGAGACCATATATTGAAGTGAGTGAATTATTTTGAACCCTCATGGCCCACCAGGCATGTCTCTTGGCCTCTGTCCGTTGGTGCTTATTCTGCATCTTTTGAATAGTTTTCTCATCTAGAAAATGTTCTTCAACATTCTTGGGATCAGAATCTGCAACTTGCTCATAGAAATCATACCATGGGGGTAATGACTACATTTGATCTACATTCTATTCTAACTCTTCTTCTTTGCTATTGTCCCTTTGCTGCTCTATATCCTCCCTGGTTGTTTTGGTGAACTTTTGGGTCCTAGTGTTATCAATGATAGATAGTCTTTCTAAAAATCTATCGTTGGGGTCATACCTCCATCTTTGTGGCAATTATACCAGGCCCAGGTCCCTCATGGCCTGAATAACATGTTCATGTTGCCCTTTCTTTGTTAGGATTGTACCCTCAAAATTGAATGACAGGGTGCAAGTTCCCTTCTTGCCTATACCTATGTCATATTTATAGTTGATATTTATAGTCTGTCTACAATACTCCATTGCAAACAGCCAGTTTGTAACATAGTGAGGGAGTAAAAATGGCTTTCCATTGAACCCATATAACCTAATGATAGTACCCTATGTCATAATGAACTAGTCCCCTCCTCTGCATGTGATTTCTACAAAATACTTTTAGCCTTTTTGGATAGCCTATTCATTTCCCCATACATAAGTTTGAGGGCATGTCCCAATAACACACTGTTAAAGTTGTATTATGTCTTAGAGGTGGTGGGTACTATGGTCCATGAATACATTGGTAATACATTCTCCTTTTCATCTCTATCTATTATGGGTATGAAAAGTATTTCTTGTGCCATGAAGTAAAAGAAGACCTAGGCCAGGTGGGAACAATATCTAAAAGAGATTTGGGAACCCTTCTTCAATTTAGACAATTGCTCATGATTTTTTTGGCACAGATAAGCTGGCCAATTGAAGAAAAGAGGCCTGGTACTCTAGTCCATAGTGAAAGTGTCATAGAAATTAGGGTTTGAAATGTACTGATTTATGATAATTTGCCAACCGTGAACCTCCTCATCCGAAGGCAACTTCGCTATTACCGCTAACATGGAAAAGAGTTCAGGGTTCTTGAATTTGGTAAGGGGAATAGGGGTTTCTAGAAAATTTCTTCTTGATGGTGGTGTTTTCAATTGCAACTCTAAGAAATCTCTCATGCGACTCTTCGGGACGTAATAATTCACCTAGTCATAAGGATGGAAGTCTTTAGGCTTTAGATCTAGGACCATACCCGCAATAAAAATAGTCAAGAAAATATTTGGGCTAAGGGTAAAAATGAGGTGCCCTTGCACATTTTGAATAATCTTGCACTTAGGGTCATAGTATTTAGCTATGGTGTGCACAATTTCAGGGTATGGATGCACTAGGTTTTAGACATAAAAAGAGAGCAAGGAATGAAGGGCAAAAGAATTGGGTATTGATGGGATAATACCTATTGAAAGCCTTTCTTCAACGTCTAATATGAGCCATGCAACCCCCTTGTATGTGACTACAATGTCTACAATCTTCGTGCCCTTGTCTTAAAACTTGATTTTTTATCTTCTTCTATCTACATTGTGACCTCGATGATTGAGAATGAAGCTACCATTATGGTACTTCTACTTTCTTGAGCTCTAGTGAACTGAAAAACTCTTCTAAAAAAATTGATGTAGGATAAAACTTTGGCAATGGAAGATAAATCTACAAGAAGACTTCAATAAAATGAAGAGTTTCTAAGGTTTCTTAGCCACATATAAAGCTTCTGCAAGAATTAGGGCAACATGCAATTATTGTAGTGGTTAGTTGTTTGCTCAATGAATGAATCAAAATGTTGTTTCTGTTTCAACTTGTGCACCACCTTTTTTGAGGAATCACAACCAATGTTGTATTTATGATATTATGCTTTCCACTGCTTCTTCAAAATTTTAAAATAGTTTTCCCTATCTTTATGCGATTCCAACTCTTCTTTATCTGGAGTTACTTTGACTGTTTGACTATGACATGGCAGCTCATCATGAAATTGTATCAATTTCCCCTTTTCAAAGGCTTTCATTCACTGTTACCATGACTCACCGACATATCATGATATTGTGCATATTTCTTCCTTCCTTGTCTATCATGACTTTGATACATGTTGTGAAATCGCGATATTCTACATAAACATACAGTAAAGTACATATGATACATAAATTACAAGGGGTGAGAACTTTTCAATGAAAATAGAGTTTCAAGTGAAAATCATTGATAGGAATGGGTTGAATCCTTCCCTATTCATCTTGGGGTTGGAAAGAGTTATGTTGTTTCTCAGCAATTATTTTGAAAGGACCTTCCCAAAAGGAGTCAAACTTTTGGTGATTTCTTGATTTTGCCTTGTTTTCATTCCACCTCAAGACCAGGTCTTCGACTTTGAATTTTTTGAAAGTGGCCTTTTTGTCTAACCATCCTTTGGTTTCCCCCAGATGTTTCTGATACTGTACATAAGCCTACTCCATTTGTTCTTCTAGCTACAAAAGTTGCATCAGTCTATCTTCTATTGGGTCACCTTTTGTAGGATGAGTTTGGTCAAGCAATCTCAGAGTAGGTATCTCCATATGTATGGGGAGAATAGCCTCTTTTCCATATACCAAAGTGTAAGGAGATGTGTTGGACTTCTTAATGGTGATCCTATCAACCCACAGTGCTTGATTTATTAGTGAATGACAACTCCTCTTGTTGTCTTTTAGAGTCCTTTTTAGAATCTTAAGTAAAATCTTATTTGTTGATTCTACCAGGCTATTTCCTTGTGGATAGTAATTAGAAGAATTTTTAAATAGATCCCACATTTACCAGTAAAATTGATCATCTTTGCTTCAATGAAATATGGGACATTGTTACTAACCAATACATCAGGTATTCCAAATCTTGTAATCAATCTTTTAACAAATTTAATTACTACCTCCTGGTTAGCTTTCTTTGTGGATATTGCTTCAACCCATTTGGTGAAATAGTCTGTAGCAATCAAAATATACTTGTGTCCTACTAATGAATTTGGCTCTATCACCCCTATGAAGTCCAAACTCCATTGTTGGAAAGGTTGCTCCACTTGGATGGACTTGAGAGGTAAGGAAGCCTTTTTGTTTCTTCCTACATACCTTTGATATTATTCGCATGTCTTTGTTACTTTAAAAGCATCAAAGAAGATAGTTGGCAGTAACAACCTATCCTTAGTATTTTTAGTGTTGTGGTCCTACCTGAGTAGTGTCCTCCTGATAAGCCTCCATGGAAATCTTCCAAGATCTTATGTTTCTGATCATCCTTGATACATCTTAAAATAACACCATCCAAATTTTTTTTGTACAAGCCTTCAGGTAATAAAACATATTTTAGAGCCTATAGCCTGTACCTCCTCCTTTGTGAGGCATTTAGTATCATTGGGCATTTTTCTATTTGGAAGTAGCTTATAAGTTCATCAACCCAATATGAATTATCCAAGGACTGTCTAATATCCTAAATTGATTCTGGCACTTGATAGGCCACATATTCTATTCTAGCCCATTTTTCCAACTCTTGACACAAAGCTCTACCTCTTACCAGCTTGGTTGGGTGAATATCTATGTCATATTCCTGGATTTTTGATACCCATCCAACTCTTTTTTCACCAAGTTCTCCTTGTATTATAAAATTCCTGACATCAAGATGTACCACATATACCAAGGTCTTACTTTGGGGCAAAAAATATCTGAATTTATTTAAGGACTTCATGATAGTGTACACCTATTTCTCGATAAAGTTATACTTTTCCTCATGATTTTAAAATAGTCTAACCTAGGAAGGCAATTGGCCTTTCCTCATTGTCTTCTCCCTTTTGAGTGATAACTACAACGTAACTTTCTTGTTCACCAACCACATACAAAATGAAATCCCTTGAGTAATCTAGATTGATGAGTACAAGTGCTTGAGAAATTGCCTCTTTGATCCTTTTGAACGCTTCCTTCCTCAAATATATACACCTAAAGTTTATATTTTTTTTAGTAATTCGGTCATAGGCTTTACTATTTATGCAAAGTCTATATCAAACTTTCGCACAAAGTTGATCGATCCAAAGAAGGACAACAACCCTTTCTTGTTCAATGGCAAAGGAAGATTTAAAAGAGCTTTCACCCTTTTTGGGTCAATGACCAGTCCCTTTTTAGAGATAACATGTCCCAACAGAGTTCCCTCCTTTACAGCAAAAATAGGTTTATTTGGGTTTAGGGAAATACCAAATTCTCTACTCTTTTCAAAAACCATCCTGATATGTTCAATATGCTTCTCCTTTTGGTATGAGAACACTGTCATGTCATATAGATAAATGACTATCACCTTATTCACAAGTTCTCCAAAAGTTAAATCCATTGCCCTTTGAAAAATAGCTCTTGCATTGGACAAGCCAAAAGGCATACATTAATATGCAAAAGCTCCCCATTTGGTAGTAAGTGTAATCTTATCTTGATCTTCATCTTTGATCCAAACCTAATTATAACCAAAGAATCCATCCAGCAATGAAAATATCTTTGCTTCTGCTATTGTATAGAGTATTTGATCTATTTGAGGTTGAGGATAATGGTCTTTAAGGGAGGTCTTGCTCAAATTTTTAAAGTCTACACACAATCTAATATCCCCATTCTTTTTTTTATTGGTACCAGGTTAGAAACCCATGTGGAATATTTGATAGGGTAAATTATTTTGGCATTAAGTAGCTTCAGTAATTCTTGCTTCATTAGAGCTTTTATCTTTAGATTAACATGCCTCTACTTTTATTGAAAGGGCTTTGAACCTGGCTCAATTTCAATGGCATGTTGTATTGTTTCCTTACTGTACACCTTGAGGTCATTGTACGTCCAAGCTATAATATCAAGGAAATATTTGCATAACTCCTGGACTTGGTCTCCTTATTCTTCCAAAAATTGAACCCCAACCTTGAGCAGTTTTCTAGGCTATACCTGCATCTCCTTGTACTTTTCATTATCAACCTTTATCTTATGGTCTACGGGCCAGTCACTACTATCAAATAAGCTATCAAGAGTTATTAGGCCTTTTGGTCTATGATTGTTCTTGAGTTGGATCGACCCTTCATCCTCTTCATCTTCTAAAGCTTGGTCACTTGAGCAGTTTATCTCACAAATTAGGAAGTCTAAAACTTGTTCATCATTCTCGAAGACCTACCAAAAGATATATTTATCTGGGATTGAAGGTCTGTATATCAACCTTACTATTTTTTACTTTTGTATGATATTAGCTATTGGGCAATAGTTGGCCCCCGCATATGCTAGTAAATCAGCATGAGTATTATGCTCCCTGGGAATAACTTTATTATTCAAAGCTTCAAAGGCTTCAAATAGATCCCATACATTTTTTCAGTAAGCCTTGAGGTAATTTTGTTTACTGATACATTTCTCTATGACCCGATTCACTATCATATATCTACAACTGCTTGACCTCTATCTTCTTAGCCTTTTTTAAGCCCAAGCAAAGTGCTTCATATTCTATTGCATTGTTTGTGTAGCTCCATGTCAATATATACAAAAAAAATTCTCATATCTATTTGGTGAGATTAGTACTATATTTGCCCCAATCCTATTTTTACATCTAGCACCATCAAAGAATAGTTTCCATATCTGACTTGTGGAGAAATTTTGTTTTATCAAAGAGGAGGGCTTAACCTTTTCAGATTTTGTGATTGAATAGGTCTCAATCCCTATTTCAATCATAGCATTAAAGTCTTTTAGAGAAAACTAATCTTCAATTTGGAGCTCTTTTATAACTTCCTGCATCAGATCTAATCCCTCAATTTCTACAGTAATCATACTCACACTATTATTAAGTTTATTGTCTTTTTCAATCTTCTCAATATGAAAGGAAAAAGGTTTTTTATTGAAGATCTTGATCCTTCTACCTTTATATGGAATATTCATGTGTGATTAATCAAGGGATAAATATCCTCCTATCTTAGTTATGAATTCTCTTGAAAGACACATCCCAAAGTAAGGCTTTAGGTCTACCACGACTACTTTATGTATAACTGTGATTTGGGGTATCCTATGCAATACTATAGGAATATATTTGATTACTCCTATAGTACTTACTGAAGGACCATCCAACTATAATACTTCTAGGCTACTTCTAGTATATTCCATCCCCATAATATCACATACAACTTTGGGCATCACTGTAGTTGTTGCACCTGAATCTATCATGTAATTGTGTACAACCCACGCTTCCATTTGAAGGGACAAATAGAAAGGAGGAGGCATATTCTTACCTGTGGCTCATAATGGACTAACCTAAGCTAGATTTAGCTAAGGGTGAGATTTATCTTTATTTTTGATTGATTTCAAATATTCTTGCAATAAGTCAATCTACCCTAGAAGTAACAGTGCATCATACATGCTTGCCTTTGAAGGAGTCTTCTTTAATTCTTTCACTATGTTGAAAATAGGAGCATCGGGATGCTTATACTTATCTTTTGCAGGTGAATCATACTTGTTTCTATACCCTTAAGTTGCTTATATTCTTTGATGCTTGGTTAAAGAGGGATATCTCAGTTTATCCCTTGCTTGTTCTTGAGTTTCAACTTCTTTTTATGCAACCTCGCTTATGCTAGTTTCTACTCCCTACCTTTGAGTTGGTTTTTGAGGTGCAGTGTCATAGATATTTCCCTTTTTAATTTTTTTTTTTGCTCCAAAAGGTACTTTCAAAGGATTTAAGTTTGTTGGGATCAACTTGGGGAGGTTTCTTCCTTGACCTAGTCAAAATTGCAACTTGTTTTACATATGGCATCATGAAATTATGGCTCATATCTCTAATCATATTAACCTATCCCTTATGACCTCTTTTTGCCTTTTCAATAGCCACCTTTTGTACATGGTGTTGGTGAATCATGCATGAACTTTCACCATGTGGATTGTTACATGTAGAACACTAGTAATTAGATTTAGTTGAGGATGTAGAGGGTTCATCATATTGGTTTGCATACACTATACCCGATATCTCTTTATATTTGTTGGTTGAATCAGTTTATTCTTTTGACACTTGAGGGAATATTCTCAATTGGAAGTTTCTCTCAGCTTATCGCCTCTTCATTGAAGTGATCTTATGGTTAAATTTTTCATAGTTGTCCATATTTCTAGGAGAACTGCAAACTGAGGATCAGGGCTGGTAAAGTAGGTATTGTAGGTACTTGAGGTAAAGTTGGAAATACAGGGGAAGCTTGTATTGTTGGTACAATCGATAATACAGGTCATTTTGGGAGGTCCACCATGGAAGCAGAAGTAGGATATAATCTATTTGCATTAGGGACCTGAGGGAGATCCAAAAATATAGGAATTATCATTTTAGGTAGTAGCCTCCTAATAGCAATAAGGTCTTTCTCTACCTCTAGGGCTCCCTGAAAGATATGTGGGAAGGTGAACACCTAAGACTACCTTATAGTCATAGCTATATCCAATTTGAAGGCCCTCAAATAATAATATATTGCTTTCTCATTAATTGGTCTGAGATCATCATGTACTCTCTATCATGTATGACTAAATTTGATGTTAAAATCAACTATCTCCTCCTAAGGATGTTTTTGAATGATAGTAAACTATGTAAGAAGGGAGAAAGGATTTGCCTGCTCATTAAATTCTTCCATAAGTTTACTAGAAAGTCCTTCCCACGTGGTTATGGTCTGATTATAGAGGGTTCTATACCAATACAACATCTTCCCTCTTAATAATATAACCAACAACCTTATCATCACGTTTTCCTCTATGATATTATGAATGGCTGACAGTGATGCTACATATTGACATTGCTCATAAGTAGTCTTGCTTGTGATATTATATATTGGTAGTATCTTCAAATTTGCTAGAGGAATGGGATTCTGAATGGTTAGATTGAGTTGATCTGAATGATTCCATGAGGGATAAGGCCAGACATTCTAGTTTGGGTTGACAACCATTATTGCTACTGTACTAACAGACGTTACAGGGGTAAGGTTGGTTGTACTAGAATATCCACCAATGGCTATGATGAGAGGAGTTAAGGGTGTACGACTTACAATATTAATTTATCTTGTAGTGATGGTAAACAAATATATTGATCTAGAAAATAGAACAGAGTTTACTCTTAGACTACATAGGTGTAATTCTAAAAACTTGATAGGCTCTTCTAAGTTTTTTGCTTTTGATCTAGTGATCATGTAATTCAATTCTAAACAATAAATAGATATAAATATTTTATAGGTTTGATCTTTTTGAACAAATTCGCTAGGTGATTTAGATTTAAACAGAGCAAAGACAAACACCAAATCTCTGACCTATGTGAATAATGGGATTTGGTCCCACCGAGCGTGCCAAAAATTGTTGGTCTAAAATCTGCCTATGGTTAATTATTGCACCCAAGACTTGGCCAACATTGAATGACCAGGCAAGCTGTGAGGCTTAATTGGGTCAATCTCTAGAGAAGGTTGGCTCCTATGAGGTTCTAACTAGCTAAAATTATGATGGGGGGAGAAAAGAGTGTTGAAAGAGAGTAAATATAGCTTATGTTAGAACTTATAATGGTGTGGATTAGACAACAACAAGAAATACATAAAGATCATGAAATGAAGCAACTATTAAAACCTCCTAATAGACCAACTAGTTTTATCATATGCAGAATAACCTTTAATCAATATTTAGTTCCATAGATTATCAGTTCTAAAAATAGAGAACAAACATGCACAAGAATCCAAAAAGTAAAATTAATGTCATGCACATTCATCTAGCTAAATAGAAACATTCATCCATTCATACATACATTTTTTGCAAGATGTTGAACCATAGGCCAAACAGAGATTTCTATTGCATTGCTCCTTCCAAAAGTCTTTACACATGCAACTTGTAAATACCTAAGAGTCAACCCTTAAACAAGAGGTCATTACCCTTATTTATAATACCTCAATGGTTCAATATCCAAAAATATAAAAAATAGCTTTATTAATATTGTTACAACAGAATGTCAAGTTGCCAAGCTTGTAAGGTCATCGTGCAACATCATTTGTCCAAAAATAGAACAGAGTGCTCAACTTTTGATCACGGGTTAAATGCTCATGGCATGCAAAAAAGTAGTGGAAATGAACTTGAAATTTGGTCCATCCTTTGTTCTTTGGGAATTTCTATCATTGTTGATCTTGTAACGACCATAGTAGACTAAAAATCCTGTAGAAGATTCTATTTATTGTAATTCATTGCGGTCGCGACACGAAGACATGTCGCAACATCGTCTTCCTTTTTCACCTTTGGGTCTTTTTTAGCTTTGGGAGTTGCGATGTGGGAACATGTCATGATATCACACCCTTTTTCTCACCTTGAAGCTTATCAAACTTCATAGCCATGACGTGGAGATGTGTCATAGTGTCGTGCATTCATCTTTGTCTCATGAGCCTCTAGAGATTTTGCAGTCTGATGTTATGGCATATTTTACTAGTGAACCTTTTCGAGCCTTGGTGATAGTGACAAGTAGTCATATCATAATTTTATGACACTTCTCTTCCCTCGAGCTTCTTATGGTCTTTGTAATCATGATGTGACAACAAGTCACGATGTCATATTGGGTTCTTCGTCTTGAGTATCCTTTTTCATTTGCGACTATGATGTTGAGTCATGTCGCGATATCAAGCTCAATTATGCACTTGGAACTTTTTTGGTTGTTTGCGATCATGGCATCAAGACACATCACATTTTCGTGCCTAACCTTTGGACTGTAAATTTTTGTAGAGGCTTATCACCTTATTTCTCCTAATATTATGATTTTGACCTACAATATTGGAGTATAAACTATGCAACTCAAGGTTTTGTAGTTAGTAAGAGGAATAGCCTCAACCCACTTGGTGAAGTACTAAGTGATAATGATGATGAAAGTGTGATTTCCAAAATATGGAGGGAAGCTTTTCCCAATCAAATCTATTCCCCATTACGAGAATAGCCACAAGAATTGAATGTGTTACAAGGCTTATGATGGAAGATGGATCAAATTGGTATGATGTTGGGATTTATGACATTTCTTGACATATGTGCAACAATCATGTTTCGTGGTGGGCCAATAGTAACCCATGCACAAAATACACTTTGTGATGGCCATACCACTAAAATGACCACCACATGTACCATCGTGTGCTTGAGACACTATCCAATTGGTTTCTTATGATTTGAGACAACAAAGGAGGACACCATTGTAACCACAATGATAGAGCACGTCTCCTACTAAAGTGTATGAAGTCACTTTTTTCTTAAATGTGCATTTAGAAGCTAAGGGTAAGTTGGATGGAAGGGTGCCAAGTCTAAAAAAATCCTTTATTTGTGCTAAAACAGTGTGGTAGGGTTCAGTCTAAATTAAATGCACATCTCATTCATCATTAGATGACTCTTGGGATATAACCAATTTGGACAACGTTGTGACATGAATAAGGGTAACATTATTAGTGGGGTTTTGTAGGATAAGAGACCCAAGAGAGGCCATCATTCTACAAAATGATTGGATGATCATGGCAAAGACTCTATGTCATACCAATCAAAATTGATGAGTAAATTGTAAACGATTTGCTTGTAGGCTTTCAAGACCAAGAATTTTTATTGGTAGACCCCATTGACTTGATTTATAATGAGTTAGGAGTCACCTATGATATGGATATATTTAATATGCATTGCCATAATGATCTGAATACCTAAAATTAATATTTTGTACTTTACATTATTGTTGGTACAAGGAAATTCAACCTTAAATGACAAAGGGATGGGAACCCCTTGAGGTGTGAAGAAAACAATTCCCACACCTCCCCATTATTCACACTTAGATCCATCAAATAAAAGGGTGATGTCGATATCATATTCAGTTTGACATGCTCTTTGATCTCAATAATACTAAAGATAGTCGTTTGGAAGCTCTATGATAAGAGATTTATCGTCTTGGAAAGTAGCTTCAGCCAGTTGGTCGATGATGATCTGATCCTTTATGGATTTTTGGTTGATGATTTATAGATCAAATTTCATTAACAACATTATCTATTTTTTGTTTTTATGTATTCGTGTAAGTATGACTCATCATATAACACAGAGGATTCTCTCTAGCAATAACATGCATTGTATGATTGAGAATATAGTGGCAAAGCTTTTTGATAGAAAAACCACAGTAAGGTATAGCTTCTCCACGTATGCATATCTTATCTCATAACTCACCAAGGTACGATTAATATAATAGATAGCTTGCTCTCAATTGTCTTCATTCTTTTGAGCCAACATAGTCCCTATAGCAAAGTTAGTGGCAAAAATGTACAGATGGAATGGGATGCTTGATCTAGGTAGGGATACAATTGGAGGGGAAGTAAGGTAATGCTTGATAGCGTCGAAGGCTTCCTGGAACTCTATGGTTCACTATAATGTGACCTCCTTTTGCAAAAAATAATTGAATGGCTTACATTTATCTGATAATTGAGCGATAAAGCGATGGATTATTTGAATCTTATTGTGCAAGTTGCAAATTTTTTTAAGGGTCATAGGGGGTTACATTTTTATAATGGCTTTGACCTTATTAGGATCCACTTCAATGCCTCTCTTAGAGACTGTGAACCTTAAAAAAAATTCTTGGAGTGATGCCAAATATGCACCTTTTGGGATTAAGTCACACGTTATGCTCGAGAAGGCGGTCAAAAACTTTGCATAAAAAATCAATATTTTCATGGTGAGTTTTGGATTTGGCCAAGACATCATCAATGTAATATTTGATGATTTTATGCATGTAATTGTGGAAGATGTAAGTCATGGCTTGTTGGTATATGGCTCCTACTCCTTAAGACTAAATGGCATGACTTTGTAGCAAAATGTCTCCCAAGGCAATGTAAAAGTTGTTTTGTGTTGGTCATCAGAATTGATTCGAATTTGGTTATATCCTAAAAAATGATCCATTGGGGAGAGAATTTCATGCCGACAGTGGAATCCATGAGCATATCGATGTTAGGGAGAGAAAAATCATCCTTAGGACATACTTTATTGAGATCATGAAATTCAATGCAAATGTATATCCCCCCATTGGGTTTGCCAATGGGTACCATGTTTGAAATCCACTTTGGATAGTCAATTGGTTGAATAAATCCCATGTCTAAGAGTTTCTACAACTCTTCTTTAACCATGAGGGCTATGGTAGGATGAATTTTCCTCAACTTATGTTTGATCGACTTAGTGCTAGGGTTCAGTGTGAGGTTATGGATGACAAGGTCCGGGTCAAGGCCAAGCATATCTTTATAGCACCATGATAAGAGCTCTTGATACTCTGTTAAGAGTGTGACAAAGTTTTGTTGCTCTTCGATTGAGAGACTTTTCTTAAGCTTGATGATTTTGGGGTTATCTAGATCCATGCTAATATTGACGTTGATGGTTTCCTTGAATAGCATATGGAAACCCTCCTCAAGCTGATGAGGGGTGGGAATAAGATGGATGTCATTTGCGAAATTATATGAAAGGGATGGTGCAACATCATTGAATTTGGCACCATAAACAAAATAAGGTGAATAAGGGAGTGAAGGAGGAAAGTAAAATTTTTAGTCTTTGAGCAATTGATTTGAGGGATAGAAATCAAAGATAGTTGGAGAGGATGAAATACGCTCAAAATCAATGAGACTGGTATCGATGGGGATGGAATGTCCGGGATCATATGGATTATGAAGGGGTGTTCATAAGTCAATAGAAATCGTGTTGACTTGGAAAATGAGGGGGGTTGTGGATTGGAGTTCGGGTTCCCTTGCACATGCTCTTGAGAAAGGAGTTGATTGAGAATAGGAGGGTGAGGAACTTGTGGAGGCGAGGGATTGATAGGCATGTCAGGGTGCTCTAATGGAAGGAGAAAATAAAATATGGGGAGTGGAATGGGAAACACATGAAGATGAAAGTCATCCACATCCGTGATAGGGACAACAAAATATGATTCATCTTTAGAGTTATTAGAGGCAATCGAAAGTGCCTCAAATGACTCATCCAATTCATCATTTGAAGTGTTATATGAGATGGCATGGATGGTGGAAACTTGGAAGAGGCTTTTTAGTGATGTGAGAGCATGCTGAAGATCAGGGTATTCATCGTCACTTTCCTCCTTGAGTTCAAGGGTAATGCATTGAAGGTCATATTTGAGGCGATCGATTGGAGAATGTTGATCATAACCTAGGCTATATTTGTCTTGAGGAGGTTGAGAATGAGGTTCCAAAATAGCTTGCATTCCATACTCATAGTAGCCAAGACCGCATCCTCATCAATTGAAACATTGGAAGTACTTCATGGTGAATGAAGGATTGCCCAAAAAGTTGATGTTGCAAAAAAATAAGGCTTCAAGCTCTTTATCGGGAGATTTATCGATTGACAAAATGATTTCCTAATGCACAAAATTTGTGTGATTAGAGGAAGAGTCCCCTAGGACAACAATGTCGATGATTAAAGGGGTACGGCTAGGGTGACCAAAATCCCTAACCAATTCTATGACTAGAGGTAAAAACATTATATTATATATAAGGTACTCTCCTATGCTAGGAGTGGTCATATGTACAACAACGTTGGAGGTCTGAGATGAGAGCATCGAAGAGGGGGATGAGGATGATGACTCCATATTATCCATGAAAGTGGATTGGGGCACAAAGGATGGTAGAACGAGAGTGGATGTCCCTTGATTTGTGTAAAGGATGTGTGGATGTGTTTCAGATGATTTTGGAGGTGGAAGTGTGTCACATGTCATGGAAGTATACATGATTTGGGATGCATGTGTGGTCACAGGTGAGGAGGTGATAGAAGGGGTAACGGTGATAGAAGTGATGGTAGTGGTAGCCTATCCAATGGGAGAGGTGATGAGAGCAAAATGAGGAGCCCTAATATGGTGATTGATATTAGTGGAAGAAGTAGAAGGGTGTGATATGGATGGAGTTGGTGTGGGATGGTTGACAAAAGTGTTCAAAAGGGGAGGATGATGCGGTATGGGTGCAATGTGTAGGGTTGAGGATAGAGGTCTAGCCACTAAAGATGGAGGAGAGGTATAAGGATAATATAAAGGATGAAGAGGTTGGGAATGAGGTTGAGCATTAGAAGAAGGATAGGAGGAAGATGGGTAATGTTGAGGAGGAAGGTGTGAGAAATATGAAGAAGATGGATGATTTTTGTTTTGAGCAAGATGATGGGTGTGGTTAGTGCTCAAATATGAATATGAAGGAATTAGATTAGGTAAAATTGAGTGGGTAGGTTGTAGATTGAAAATGTGCAATGCAAGTGAGGGAGTGCGAGATATGGATGGATGGTATGATGAGCTGAGCAAGAGTTAAATGAGGGATAAATGTGTTGAGGGCAAGGGGGACTCATGCAGGAGCATGACCGTGTGATAATACTTGAACGATTTATCATCTGTCGAAATGCAGTGAATGTGACCCTCATGTGTGTATTTGAGATAATGGTGCAAGATTGATGGTATGCACCACATATCCCGTATCCATGGTCTATCAAAAAGTACATTGTATTGCATTTCTTCATCCAAGACATGGAATAGAGTGTGGATAGTCTGAACCCCTACATGAATAGGGAGGACAACTATTCCTAGCATTGAGCATGAGGTGTTATTGAATGCCCGTAGAGTGAAGGTAGAATGAACAATATGGGTGGGTGGAATATTGAGATGTTTGAGGGTAGATGATGTGATGATATTTATGGAAGAGCCCGTGTTAATCAAGACATGTTTGAAAACTTTGTTGTCAATAGAGATCATGATGTGAAATGGTGGATATGGTCCTTCCATCGAGCCAAACTTGATCTTAGTGTCATAAAATGTAATGGCTTATGAAGTGCAAGTTTGAATGTTGCCCATAAATTTAGAAAAAGTGTTAGGATTATGGGTTTGCAGCTCTGTGGCTTTGAGGATATCCATTAAGGCCTCTCGATGAGGAGGCAATTGTTGGATTAACTCATAAATTGAGAGCTTAATCGAGGCCATTTTGAGGCTATAATCAAGCCTACTTTTAATATGGATGATTGGTCGAGGTTGAGGCATAATTGTGACTTGTATTGGTAAAGGTAGCAAATTTGATGAGGATGACACGTTTGAGGGATCAATTGTTTGTATAAGTGGATTCGGGTACCTTTGATTTTTTGTAACCATATGAATTGTGCCAACAAAACCTAGATAATTGGGGGCATTTTCAACATGATTAACCTAATTCGGTTGAGGAGTAGTTATGGTGTCTCTAGTGTCTGGTTGTGTTGTACCATGTTGTGGCAATGGAGTTTGATAAATACCTATATTTTGATTTAGGGGGGCAAGAGGGTTGTCAACTTTTATGGTTCCCTATCAAGAAAATCTTGCACTCTGTGTTTAAGTTGGATGCATCAATCAATATCATGACCCTTATATTGATGGTAGATGTTATACTGATATTCTCTATACCCTCTTCCCCTAGGCTTGTTTGGATATTTGGGTCTCACCTTAGGTTGGGAAATCAATTATGTGTCCATAATTTTTTGAAAAATGTTGGACAAGGACTCTGAGAGAGGTATGAAATTACATTGGGGTTGTTGAGGGCGTGCAACCTAATGAGTGGTATTTTGATTTTGGGTAGGAGGAAGCATGGTGTTGTATGTCATGTTGTATGTCAATTTTTGTGGTTGATAAGAAGGTTGTTGTGGTGGAGGTTGAGGTTGTTGTTGGGGATGTTGAGTGGTTGGGCTACTCAACACTATCTAGTTGACTTGGTCATGTTTGGATTGATTGTTTATGTTGTTTCCCTTAGAAAATTTTCTTGGCCATTCCTTCTTTCAGATCTTGATTTCTCCTTCTTGGATTTTGATATCCTCTATAATATTGGCTTGAGTAAGAGCTTCCTCAAGAGTTTTGTACTGTTGGAGTTGAATAATGAGGGATATTGATTTGGAACAACTCTGAGTAAACATCCAAGTTAGCTTAGTGATGGGGATAGAGAAGTGTAACTTAGTAAGTATCGCTCTCCATTGATTGCAAGGTTATGCACAGGGGCAAATTTCACAATTTAGCACAAATATTCAAATTTTCACAATTTTAATTTTGCAAATTTTGGGACCCTAGAGGTCGGCCCATTTGCCCAAAAATTTTGGGATCAAATTTTTTTAGGGTAAATTCGCCCGGTACCATAAGGTTTCCCACCTAATTTTCGCCTTAAAAATTAATAAAAAAATTATCCCGCTCAATTTGCCTCTAGTACCCCATTACATATAGCTAACCTTAACAACAACACTCATACAATTAAAAATTTAATTTTCTTTGATAACGAACGATACAAAGCAGGCGACTGACACAACATGACTAATAGAAGGTGACTAACATAGACGACTAGCAGAACACGACTTACAAAAGGCGAATGACACAGACAACTGGCAGGATGTGATTGACACAAGGTGACTGACGCAAGGCGACTGACACAAGGCAACTAACACAAGATGACTGACAGTCACATTGTGACTGTCACTTCTTCCAGTCGCCTTGTTCTAGTCGCCTTTTGCCAATCGCCTTATGATAGTTATCATTTAACAATTTTGAAAATTCAAGTGCAATATTTTCAAAAATTTACCATATTTTGATAAGTTTTCTACAAAATTTTGATAAATTTGCCCCAATGTTTATACACCGTTAGCCTAGATTCACCTCAATTTTATAATTAGTTTTTCAGTACTACCCCTTATGTATAACCCTGATTGATTGCCATAATCGAGGATAGACTCATCGTCAAATTAACGAATGTTGGTGATATTCGTTAAGGTAGTATTCTTAATATTTAGAGAGAAGCGCTCTGGGAAGAGATTGACCAGCTATTCAAAATTATACAAGTTTTATCTGGGTAAATGGTTGTACCAATCCAAGGCTCCTCCCACAAGGGATAGCAAAAATGTACAAAGCATGAGGGGGTCTATCTCATCAATGAGATAACAGGTGTTGATGAACATGCTCAAGTGATCCTGTGAATCCTCCTTGACCTTGAACTTTTTGAATTTGGGCATTTCAAATAGGGGAGGATAAGGTAGTGTTGGTATCAAGGGGTTGATGGGGTAGTTTTGAAGTTGACTCAAGGTTGGATTTTGATACCTTGTACTTGTAACTTATGATTCCAAACTATTGATCTTGTTGGCCAACTATTGGAATGCATCTAGAGTGGCTTGGGGAGTTGAGTAGTGGGTTCCATGATGAGTTATATGGGATGGCTCGATGAGGGGATATAATTGGTGTGAATAGAGGTAATGGTTAGGGTTAGAAAATTGTGCTTGCAAGACTTGAGATCCTGAAGATAAATATTGATGATGTTGATGAGAATTATTATGGGTGTGCGGGGATGTGATAATGGTTATTGAGTGTGATGTTGATGATGGGTAGTTGGTTGAAGTGGGGATACAATGACAAGTAGGAATGAAGGGGTTTTGTAGAGGTTGGATGATGTGTGTGTTGGGTGGGGTGAGATTGGTACGGTTGGGAGGTGGGTTGGTATGGATTAGGAGTGAAATGGTATTGATGAGGTGGTTTTTGATGAGGGTGTGGGTTATGTGATTGTGTTGCAGGCCTTTAATGAGATTCATGAGGATGATAATAGATTGTGGGCACCGTAGGTGGACAAGAGACCCATGATAGCATTTGGGGAAAGAATGGTCTTTGGACCGACATATGAGATGAAGTATGAGGGGTTTGAGGTGGGTGTTGGGGACTATGGATGGTGTGAGAAGAGCTGATATGACAATATGGACAATGATTAGGAGGTGCTTGATGGAAATACAACTAATGAGAAGATGTCCTAGGATTGTAGAATGGTAGAGGATAAGCAAAACACATGGTAGAAGAATGTGCAACATCTACCCGAGTGATATGAATGGTGGGGATGAAGGGTAAGTGGTGGAAGGAATGACATGGAAAGTCGTGGATTAAGGTGGTTTAGAAAATTGGAAAGAAGAAGATGAACTCAATGAGTGTAGGTAGGAAGTGACACAAACTTGGGTTAAATGATGTGCATGAGAAGTGTGTGTGATGTGAGGAGGTGATGTAGAAATGTACGAGCATTGTGATGAATGGACATGATTGGAGGAAGATGGATGATTAAGGTCGATGGTCATGGACATTAAGCCTATGGTGTGTTGTGAAGGGGTGGCACTAATTCCCCCAGGTGGTGAGGACACTGACAACATTCCAAAAGTTTGCATACTCAATGTATGGTAAAAACTAGAAGATGTGAGAGGTGATAGAGGATGATAAGACTTATAAGCTTACACTTGGGAGAGTGTGGAGTTAGTGCAGATAAGAATGTGTAGTGGGGGTAAATATGGAGGAAATGAACTAGGTGGTGGAGGATATGATGAAGAAGGGTCCTAGGGAGGAGGTAATTGGACATAGTAGATTGGATTGGTTAAAATGAGGTGAGTGGTTGCATCGAGATCAATGAGTGTGATGTTTAGCTCAGGTGGAGAAAGGAGAGTCTCAAAATGAGGGGACTCAAAAGGGGTGGTGTGCATGATATGGTGATTGACACCTTGATCAGACCCAATGTGATGAGTCTCAAGTGGGGGAGAGATATAATGATGAACATCATTGAACATGCTACCCTAATGGATTTGGGATGAGTCTCCTTAATAAATTGGGGGAGCGATTGCAGAATGGATGGATTGACCTAAATGGTCCATGGAGACTCGGGTTTGGAAATAAGCTTTGGCTTGACTATGGATCGTTACCATAGGCTATCCAGAATAAAACAAATGTTGGTGGATGCTCTATTTTCTTTTCTTTTGAGAACACATTGTCTATACAAACAGAAAAGAAAGCAAACAATTAATGTTTTGATGTTTTCATTTTTGAAGTTTTGATTTTGTTTGATATTGTTTTGGGGATGGGAGGTTGTGTGTTTGATGTTCCCTAGATCTAGGAACTATGAAGGATGATGGAATGAAATATAGAAAGGTGTGTTTATGTCCACCTCCTGATGAGGAATGAAACACAAACAAATAAAATGGATTCTTAGGATGATGGGTTGGCTCCAGGTATCCTAAGGGAGTAAAACAAACCCCTTGAGAGAGGTCATGATGTCTATGTCCTGCTACTTACCTAGTTGGGCTTTTGCTTCACCCTCGATCGGGCTTGGATATAAACGATAGCTACGAGTCCAAAAATTATTAAGCCCTATGAACAAAAGGGCGTCTAACCTCAAAATTACCTTGAGCTAGCCCCAAGGGTAACCAACTTCTTGATGACAAAATTTATAAAACTATATGATCTAGCTATGGTGTCTAAAGGGCTCAACCGATGGTTGGTGTTGAAATCCAACGTCACTAGGAGATTTTTCTCACAAGATATTTACGAAATGTAACGTGCAAATGTGTGTGATTTGATGTATCTTTTGATTTTGATTTTAATTTTTATTGGTTTTGTTTTTTGTTTTTATTTTTATTTTTGATGTCTATTTACCATGCAAGTTTGAAACTAACCCTAAATATGCAATGAATACAACAATCTAATATGCTATTAAAATAAATATTGATCTAAATGAGCTTATGGAAGCATGCACAAATTAATCTACTGAGCTTGGAAAGGAACTAACAACCTAAGTTATTGAATTTGTAAAAGCAAATGACAATTAATCTAAGGAGTCTTTGAGTTTTTTGAAAATAAATAACTAATCTAATGTGCCTTGAGTGTTTTGAAAGAACAAAAAGAGATAACAAAGTATTGTGCCTTTAAATTTTTGAAAATCAATAGAAAGAAACAACTAGACTAATGTGCCTTTGAGTTTTTAAAAGAACAAACCACAAAACAACTATGCTAGTGCTCTCTCTCTCTCTCAAAATTTGAAAGGGGAAAGGGAGAAAAGAGATTCAAGCAAACAAATGAAAATAATCATGCTACAATTTTTTGTGCAAGATAAAAGGACATGAGTGACTAACCTGTAAGCCTATGATGAAAGAAAAAGAAACTGAGCATATTGTGTCTTTGAACTTGAGCCTATGCAATGTTTTTTTGATCTTGAGAACCACCCTGGGCAATTGATACTGGGCTTGAGAACCATCCTACGTAGTTGTGTCTGAGCTTTAGAACCACCCTAGGTAGTTGTATCTGAGCTTGAGAATCACCTTGGGCAATTGTACGATTGAGACTAAGCTTGAGAACCACCCTGGGCAGCTGTGCCTGAGCTTGTGAACCACCTTGTGTGGTTGTTTGAGCCTGCAAACTACCCTAGGTGGTTGTGCTTGAGCCTATGAGGGTAGATCTTGCAAGATCCAACCTTAATCTGAGAGGTGTGATTGTGTCTTTCCTACCCTTAGGTGACTGTAATAGAGATAGAAATAAGGAAGTTAGGAAAGCAAGCTAAACAAGCATACAAACATAAAGAACCCTTAGCAAAACACATAAGACATGTTATGTTCGATGCAGGTTCCAAAGCTCATGTAAAATGGGAAAACGTCAAATGTGTTATGGGAAAAGGGTCCCATTATGATTGTCATTTGTGTGAAAAATGAAATACACCATAATAATTGAAAACAAACAAAATGCTATATAAAGATATTTGCAATGAAATTGATATTGATAAACTGTGTCTTTTACAAATCGGTCTTTTCAATTACAATTGACCTCCCAAAATGGAAGGTTTTCTTTTACAATTAAGATTTATGGTGTTGCAAGTTATCTCCTCCAACACATAACAGGTTGTGGGAGGGTTTAGAAGATGCATTTACTGATCTCCCGAGCTTCCATGTGTATCCAATACCTACACACAAGCTCACAATAACAACATCAATAACATATGTGGGGCCTTTCAAGATGAGGCCCAAAACTGTGAAAGAAGGTTATGAAAAGCTATTAAAACATTACAAAATTTTACAAAATCGAATGCAAAGATCACAAAATTGCATGAAATACTTATAAAGCCTTGATAAATACCTGATTTACCTTTTTGTGTAGTTTATGGTTGGTCTAGAGTTGTTGTTGGTCTTGAAGCTCAACTGCCCGTTGCGGTTGGCTCTATAGGTAACCACCTTGTGCGGTTGTGCTTTTGGGTAACCACATTGGGAAGTTGAGACTCTAGGTAACCATCCTAGGCAATTGTGCTACTAGTTAACCACCTTGGGTGATTGAGATTTTATCTGATAGAGGGTTTTGATCCTGAATCTAAGCCTTTCTGGATTTGTTTTGAGGTCTTTGTTGCAGATCTAGTGCATTGTTGGATGTTGATCGTAAGTGTGGCTACAAAAAAAAATGTTAGTGAACAAGACCAAAAACCTCCATGGTTGATGCCTTCAAGTTCTCCAAATGGTGAACCTGTAACTACAATATCAAACAAAAACACAACAAAATCCAATAAAATTTAAGCAGAGTTTCATTATAAATTTGTGTACACATGAAAATGAAAATGAAGACCTATTTTTAAAAATCTCCCATGGGTGGAGGAGAGTGGGGAGGATGGAAGAGGAGTGACAAGTGGCATGGGTGCATAAGAGAGTAATCTTAGAGACTCCCCACGTGGGGTGTACAAATGTGCAACTTTCCTTGTTTGGTTTATGACGTCATATGATGCCTTATGGTATGCCATAACACCTCATGACATGCCATGATGCATTAGGACATGCCATGACACGTTATGATGATCCTAACTAATGCCCTCTTTGTGGAGAGATTCCTCACCCACTAAATTAGCATTTCTCACCAAAGTGCTTGAGTAGAGGGAATCCTCATCCAAATGCATTGAAAGTGGATGAAAAGGGAAAATAAATGCCAACTAGAGTTAAGGTAAACCAAAGTTAAAAATAGTGGAGTGGTCTCATGATGACCTCAGTTTGGCATAGGAAGGGGCTAAAGTGGGTCAAAGGGGTTAAAAAAAGTCAAAGGGGCTAGAATAGCCAATATTAATAATTTCTAAGGTTTGCAATACATTAATTAAAATAATTGCACACATTATTAAATATTAATATTAACCATTGAAGGTCCGAGGTGTAGACCAATTGGTTCGACCAAACCCCATAAGGGGGTGGAGGTCCAAGGTTCAAATCTTGGGCCTCGTTGGACTGAACGCTTGTCCCTTTCCTAGTGCTTTTAGTAGCGTAAAAGGTTTAAAATGATAATGGCATGGTGGTTATAGGGGTGAACTGCACGAAGATTTGTGTGGCAGCTTCTGGGGCAGACAGCGTAGAATATTGTGGCAGCCATAAAAGCTAGACAACCTACCCGAATTCGTGGCTACTACCGATTCCACCATGTAAATTCAAAAAAATAAAAATAATAATATTAACCATTGCAAACGTGACACTTTTTAGGTGTCTACAAAGTGATTAATGCTCCATGACTTAGTACCCAACCCCATGGAAAAATGCTACGTCATCTCTTTTCTCACTTTGGAAGACGCATGCTTAAATTTTCCTTTGATTTCTTTGTGGTATGGGTCAATATATATTTCTCCAATAGACTTCTTCTTTTTCTTTGTTTTCTTGGTTTTCTTTATCCTAGAGGGATTGTTTGTTCAATGGGTTCTTGAGTACCAAATGACCTTGCTTCAACTTGCATCATTGTTATGGTCACCAGAGGTTATACTATAGTTGACTTGGTCATCATTGCACTACTGAATGCGCCACTCATATCCATTTTTTCTCCCAAGAAGTTTATATTTCAAGGATGAAAATTTTCCATATTTGGGGAAAAATTGTAATTCATAAATTTGGTCACACTATAGGAAGTGTGATTTACAAGTCTTTGTCTTGTAGTTCACAAATTTGTAATTTAGAAAGATTTATTGTTTTGCTCCACAAAAAAGGCAATTCACATTTTGGTCAATCTTGTGATTCACAAATTTTTCCCTTAGGTAAGTTTTGCCTTTTGGTTTTACATAATTCGCACCTTATCAGGGCAACTCATAACCCAATCATTGCCTTGACTTTTGTAGTGACTTAAATGCCTAGTGGGGGTTCTTGGTTTTTCCACAAGGAAAAGGAGTGTCAACTAGGGTGTCAAGGATTTTCAAGCAAGGAATTTATCAAGCTCTATCCCACTTGTAAGCATTCCTTATTTGTATTAAAGATAAATTTTGTAGTAGCTATGATCGTGCTTATTCTTCTGAGGCATTATTATGGCCTCCCTCGTAGAAACTATTCTTTAAGCTTCCTAGTTTTGCTCACTCAAAACCCTCAAGCCTTATTTTCCTTGGCTTTATCTTGAATCCTACCATTTAAATGCTCAAAATGGGGCAAAAATGAGGCACCTAGGGGTTTTAAGCTCCTTCCTTTGCCATTTTTATACCTACATAAGCATGTACATTACATCTAAATTACAATTTACAATTCTACTCTTTATGATTCACTTTTTATCTTAGAGTCTTTTTACTCATATGGATAGATTTTTTTTATTATCATTTTTCCATTAGGTGATCCACCATTTTGGCTTGTTCAATTTTAGCCCTAAAAACAAACGATTTTTGGTGTTATAATAATTTAGCTTTTTGTATAAAAAAATATTGAATCACAATCTTTATTTTAGTGAATCATAATTTTAGGACGAAAATATTATTCAAAATTTTCACCAATTTAGAGAAGGGGATGCAAGAAGAGATATGTTTGGATTCCTTTTTCAAGGTTTTCACTTAGATAAGGAAGGAACATTTTTCTTTTCCTTTTTTATCATTTTTATTTAAAAGGAAAATTCAAAAAATGAAGGGAGAACAATAAACAGACAACTATGAACACATTTACAACAATTCTTCTCTTCCAAACTCATAAAGGTCTCAAGTGTTGCCCATTTATCTAAATAGGCAATGATCATCCTTCCATCATGATCAACCTATATGCATTAGTGCCCTTGACCATGTCAATCTAATATGGCCTACTCCACATTGAGTCAAATTTCTTATGCTTATCTAGTTTTGCTTTCTCTTCATCCCATTTAAGTACCATATCTCCTTCCTTAAATTCCACATATATTGATCTCTTGTTGAACCACCTATCAATAACCATTTGGTGCTAGACAAATCTTCTGAAATATTTATCTATATATTCTTCTAATAGTAACAACACATTCAATATTAGCTTGCATTGAAGAGATGTTTGCACTTTTTTAGCTCTAATTATTGGGACATTTGGAGTAAAGGGAACTCAAGGTCTACAAGCCACATGACCTCCTTTCCAAAGATGAGTTTGTATGGAAATATCCCAATGAAAGCTTTGGGAGTAACACTATCCACCCATAAGGCCCTCTTCAACTTAATGTGCAAGTCTCTTTGTAATTTACCAACCATCCTCTTCAAAATCCTAATAATATTATTGTTTGCAAACTTTGCTAAGCCATTTCTTTGAGGATGGTTGTTAGAGGAGGTTTTTCAAATGAAGCCACGATCGAGTGCAAATTGAATTAGCTTAGCTCCAGTAAACTTCACAATATTATTTGATATAATGGTTTGAGGGGTTCCATATCTCATAATAATATATTTCAATAATTGGATGATTGTCTCTTGGTTTGGAAATTTCACTAGAATTGCTTTGATCCACCTAGCAAAAAAATTGTGGTGATTAAAATCCAACCATGTCCCATGCTAGATAATGGGTTAATTTTTCCAATGAAGTCTAAACTCCATTGTTGGAAGGGATCTGAAACAACTTTGAGAGTTAGAGGTATAGGTGTCTTTCACCTTCATCCATTGAATGTGCATCATGCTTTACACTCTTTCACCCATTGAAAGCAAACAAAAAAATGATGGGCTAGTAGCATCCTACCCATATAATCTTATTTGTTGTTGTTTGAGTTGAATAATGACCATATTTGTTATGATATTCATTCAATAGGTATTTCACCTTTTCTTCTTGAATGCATTTTAACAACACACCATTTTATCCCATGCAAAAAAAAGGATGCCATCAATACAAGTATAGTGAATAAACTTTTGTCTAATTTACCTCAACACACACCCTATCAATATGTATTTTTTATATTGTTCATTCATCTAATTTATTTTTCTAATTCAAGCTCATCTACTAGTGCTACTTGTTTGTTTGCATGACACATGACTAGGTTCTCACATTTGTCCCTTTACCAACTCAGTTGACTTGATTTATATATAATTTTTTTGGATCTTATTAATCCTTTTGACCCTCTTTTTTGTGAGTTCTGTGTAACATCGCATACCATAAGTTAATATGGATGACAAATATAGTCATTTTGCTTTGGGATAAGTAAAACCTAAATTTTCTTAGGATCTTCATCATTGCAAACCTATTCTCTATGAAAGTGTAATGCTCCTCATACTTGTGAAGTGTTTGAATCATAAAGGTTATTGGATATTCTTCTCTATCATCTTTCCAAGTTAATATTGTTGCAATACTTACACGGGTACCAAAGACATAAAACATAAAGACTTAAGATAAATCTAGATTAATCAATACTAGTGCCTTGGTAATTGCATGTTTAATCTCTTAGAAATATGACTTGCCTTCTTTAATCTAATTAAAGCTTGCATCCTTCTTAAGTATCTTTATAATAGGTCTTACTAATTGTGCATATCAGTTATGAACTTTCCCACAAATTGAATTTATCCTAAAAAAGACTTAATATATTTAAAAATGAAGGGAATGATAGTTATTATATTACTTTGATGCAATATGGGTCTATTGTAAGGCTCTCCTTTGAAACTACATGCCCCATTAGCTTTCCTTCTTGGAAAAAAAATAATAGATTTATTGGGGTTTAAGGAAGTTCCATATTCTCTAAATATCTTAAAGACAAATTCTAGGTGTTCAATATGCTTACTCATATCTTTAGAGAAACTATGATATATGAGGATAATTTCATCAATCAAACAAGTAAATGCAATATTCATTGCTCTATAAAAGATGGTCTGAAGAACACAAGATTATAATGAGAAGGGGGAGGGTGAACAGTATAAGATAAAACTTTTCACTTTTCAATCCAAATGATAACAACAATAATATCAATGCAGTAATGAAACAATGCACAAATCATCACATATATGAGAGACACAAATTTAACGTGGTTCACCCAATGTGGGCTACATCCATGAGAAATATTGCTTATAAATTTCTCAACAAATTTTGTGGGCACCAACCCACAGGAGACACCAATCCCCTATTACAATGTATGTGGACACCAATCCACAGGAGACACCAATCTCCTCTCAAGTTCTGTGGACACCACTCCACTCTGTTCTAGTTTTGTGGACACAACTCCATAGGAGACACCAATCCCCTCTCAAATTTTGTGGACACCACTCCACTGTGTTATGGTTTTGTGGACACCACTCCACAGGAGACATCAATCCCCTCTACATTGGTTCTATCTTCAACTCTGCTCAAAATTTGTCTTCAACTCTTCTCAAACTCTATCTTCAACTTTGCTCGAAATATGTCTTCAACTCTACTCAAACTCTATCTTCAACTCTACTCAAACTCTGTCTTCAATTCTACACAAACTCTGTCTTCAGTTATGCTCAAAACAACTCCATAACCTGCTCATAAAAGTGCTCAACACTGCTCCAAAACTTGCTCACAAATGTGCTCAACAATTTGATCCAAAACCTACTTACAAACACTGCTCATCTACACCCAAATCTTGCATACATACAATGCTCATCTATTCCCAAATCTTACATACTGATGTCATCAAGTTCTTCATCTATTTTTCAATGTGCTTTCCTCAACTAAAGCAATTCAGACATATTCTACCCAGAATTCTTTTATCTTCATGAACATTTAGAGAATGATATGCACTAACAATTGCCCAATATATTCTTCACATTCATTAAGTCCGTCACTTTCATATGTCTCACATTTATTACATTTTAAAGGTAGCTCTAGTCTAACACTTGATAACTGACCTTGTAATTGTTGAATCTGCACCTTTCCTTCCCTTTTGTAGATAGCTGAAAATGTCCTACTTTTAAATTGAATCCTTTCACACTGTCCTCGTAATATGTGATACCTTCATTTTAAATTAAACCTTCTATTTGTGTGAGACTATACTATTTTGCTTATTTCCACATATACTTCAAAACCAATCACAATACTTTCATGGCTGCCCACATAAAACACTTCGTCTTAGGAATTTTTACTACCACACCTTGCCAAAAGATTATGCACTATTCTCTTATTCTATCAAAAGGAAACTTTCATTCATAAAACCCTTGGTGCATTAATAATTTCTCATTCTCCTTTGTTTTACCTTTTGAAGAAAAAATTTCATGCATAATTTCTCATCAATACTTTATAATTAATTTCATTCCCAGATATAATTAAAAGCACACTTATCTTCCAAAATATTTTTGCTTACTGTAAAAACTCAAACCCTGGTCTTTCACTCACAATTCTTATCCATTGGCAATGAACCACTTCATCTACACCGCCTGATGGAAGGTGGTTCCACAACCCTTAATTTGAAGATGTGGTCATCATTCTTCAATCCAAAAATGTAACCCTAGTGGAATTCAAACTCAACATTGTTGCTCCCTTTTTCTTTCACGCACTTCTTGCTTCGACTGCCACTTGATGTTACAACTCGTTGGTTTAGGGTTTCAATACTTTGCATCCAATCATGTGCCCTTGTATCTTGTTGTGTCTTTCCTCTACTGACACCAACACTTCCACTGCACATTAATGTATATGCAAATGGATAAAACAATAATATACCTCTATGTTTTGTCACTGTGTAAGTCTTTTAAGCGCATGTCTGACCACAACGTCGTTGAGATTTCTTTCACTACCATTGTTGTCTTCTTCACACTGTGTGCACTTCAAATATACCACATAACTCCTTTTTCTTCTATTGAAGACGTCAATCTACGTAGACAATGAGATGTCTCTTCCTCTTCTTTGATGTTGCCCAAAATTATCACGATCTTCACTATTGTGGACACTATCTTTGGTTCCTTCACAAGGACCACAATATGCTTCATATTCAGTGTAGCACAAATGGCTTTTTGCTGGTTCCAAAGCACACTCTTGAAGACACTCCTAGCTCCAATGAAACTCCTACGCATCACACCCGAAAGCACACTCTTTGTAGGTGAACGTTGTTCTCAACGAAAGGCACACTCTTCAGACTCCCAAAACTCAAACAAATGACACTCTCCTCTTCAAGCACAACACACGAACGAATGATACACTCTCCTCTACAAGTGTAGCACGTGAACGAGCATCACACTCTCCTCTCCAAACGTAACACACAAACAAACGACACACACTCCTCTCCAAGCGCAACACTCGAACAACACACTCTGCGAATGAATGAAGGCATTCACTTTTCGGACTTACTCCCCAAGTGCAGATGAATTCATACTCTACGAACGAACGCTCTTACTCTTTCTTCGAACGCAACACCAAGGCGCTCTCACTTTTGAAGATTTATTTATCTTGCATAGTTTGCTCCAACACATCATGATTTGCTTTTGACATCAATGACAACTTCTATTAACCAAAACAACCTTTGACTTCAATGACAACTCAATTATTCCAACATGGTCCTCACATTAAACAATTAAAAATGCATTTTTTGATAAGCAAATGTTTCCTACTTAGTTGTAAATGTCATATTGTGTTGGTCATCATCCTTGGCTCAAATCTAATTATAACTTGAGAAATTGTCAAATAGTGATAACGTTTGAGACCATAACACTTTTTATAGTATCTAGTCCATTGATGGCAATTGGTAGTGGTCCTTCATAAATGCTCTATTTAGGTTTCCAAAGTCTATGCACAAACAATACCTCCATTTTTATCACGTACTGGAACCAAATTGGACACCCATATCGAATGTTTGATAGGAAAATTAGTTGTGCTTACAATAATTTGAGGAGTTCATCATGACATCAATATTTGAATCAACATGTATTATTTTTTATGACGGAATGACTTAGCCCTAAGTTAAAGGTCAATTGTATGTTCAATAATGCTACTATTGTATATCTTGATGTCTTCATATCTCCAAGCAATAATTTTATAGTATTTTACACATAGTTCCTTGAATGTGTGAACCTATCCCTTTGTGTATTCTTTACTCATCAATATTTTTTTACCTTTGGCAATTTAGAATGGTTGATAGAATGAAGGTTTTGCCTTAATACTAGGCTTTCTAGCACTATCATCAAAATTGAATAGGTTGGCTATCCCTTGTGGTGTCGCTTGCGGTCCTTAGGGAGGGGCATTATGTATTTGTAAAAAGAGCACTGATAACTGACTTTGCAACTGGTGGAGAGTCCCATCCTCTTATGTGAGATAGGGATAGACTAACTTTGTCAATCCTTAGGTAGGATGACAACAAGTCATATTGGTTGGTGGTTTTGGTTCCCTTTTTCATTCAATTCCCACTTTTCTATCATCTTTCATGATATTTTTGCTTTTAAAATTTTCCAAAACCCAAAAATAAGAATAGAGACGAGATTAAGGGACGTCATGACACATGTCTTCCAAAGCATGCTTCCTGAAAATCGATAGTGCCAATTCAATTATTTGTAGGTTTTTTTAAGGTACGATCATGATGCTAGCATGCTTTTATGCCAAAGGGTTGAACGATGCATCATTTAGACCGATGACTATAATTTTATGACCCTAAAAAGGATGAAAAACAATTATCAACTTTAAAGGAAAAGTTATCATTTTATTTGTTAAAAATATCCTTTTTACCCTCTCATTTCTTACCATCCATTTAGCTCTCAAAAACCAAACATCTACAAAATGTTTTTATGTTTACATTGCTCTCAAAATTCTAGCTCTATTACTATTGTATCATGCACCCCATTTTGCTCTATTTTCTCTCTCTTGTCCTTATAGGTACAACCAAAGCCATTGACCATTGGTTCATTGCCTTCCACAGAGGAGAATGAGATACTCTACCAAAATTTGCAACCACAGGTCATTGATTAATGTTTGAGGATGAGTTTCCAATATAAGTCAAACCCTTTGCAAACATCCTAGGGATGATATCTTCTTACTATTGTGGTGACATTACAAACAAGATAGAGTAAGATTATACTATTTATTTTGTTCATGTTTTAGATGAGATTGTTTGGTTTTTGATGTCTTAGGTATTAAATAATTATTTTTACCATATTAGAATTAGCTCTAATTTAATGGTATTTTGTGGATTTTATAAGCCCTAGTCCGTTGGATAAATACCAAGTCAACGAGACCCTAAGCATTCAAAAAATTGAACCAATACAACCCACCAACAAGCACTTGGGTGTTACTAACTAACCTATCTCTTTAATATAATTATTCTTTTTTTTAATGGGTTATATGGGATTGAAACTAGCTCCACCCATATTACATCATCACCACATAGTGGTATTACAATAAAACTAGGACATTATCCATATATTATTTGACAAGATTCAAACTTGAATCTCCTTCTTAAAATGTTGAGAAATTTAACTGATTAAATTAATAAGCTAATACTACTTAATTTTAATATAATTATTCGTGATTACTTGAAATTTATTTTTATTAAATTTAAAATAACCTATAACATTTACTATTAATTTATTGTTTTATTGTCTTGATTTTAATTTTTTATTTTTTTTTATAAGTAGCAATATATTTACAGCGGGTTTTTTTTTTAAGGATCCCAAAACCTTAGTTACATAGGTAGCCGTGGCTGTAATTGTGATTAAAAATCGGGGCTTCACCCTTGGGCAACAATCCGAGGCCCAGGGCCCTGGTGCCTACAAAAAGACAGACCAACTATGAAAACAACACAACAAAATTTGGCCTGAGGCCACCAAAACATGGAAAAACCGCAAAACAACAAATCCCAATAACACAAAAAACTGCTCGTCGCCGCTCCGGGTAGCCCTGAAGTCGGGCTTGGCCTGGACGGGGCTCGACCTGACAGATCGGCTCCTCTCCTTGTCAGGGCCATCGCCCAACCTACGACGGAGTTCGGCCAGGGCATTGGCCGCTGAGGAAGCCGCTTTGGCAGAAGCGGTCAGGGAGCCAATCGTAATGTCAAGGAGGGCTCTGGTCGCCAAGTTCTGCATCTTGCTATCGGAGTCAGAGCTGACTTCGGTGGCCTCCGGGGCCTCCACCTTGGCCTTCTTGGAGCTGTCAGCAGCCCTGCTGCTGCCTGGGGTCGGGCCTTTGCGGATTGAGCTTGCGCCAGGAGTCGGGGCCCCGCCTGGGCCCTGGGTCGAGGTTCTGCACTTTTGGGTGGGCCTGCATCATTTTGGGGAAGGGGAGGCTTCGAGGGAGGGGGTCTCCTTGGATTTAGATGCTGTAGGGGAAGCACCGGGGGAGCTAGCCGCTTTAGGGGGGACAGAGGATAGGGGAGGTATGCAGTGAAGCTACGGTTGGTTAGCTAGGGCATGCCTATACAGGACAACCATGAGCCCTTGGTGGGAGGGTCGAGAATGGTTCCTACGAGCCCGATCGATGGTGAGGCTCAGGGAGTAGAGGAGAAATTGGGGGGTGCTTACCAGCGTGGCTCCACGAAGGTGGTTGTAGAAGCTGAGGTGGAAGCTGTAAAGCCGTTGGTCCGGATCGTCGCAGGTGATGTATTGCATCACAGGGATGATGGCCTCGTCGAAGGGGGCCGGGAGGTCAGCGCGGAAGAGGTTGGCCTTGTCCCACTGTTGCTCCGGGAATCGGGATAGCTCCTCCTCCCAATTGTGCTTGTCCCATCGGATGAATCTGCCTTTCTCCTCATGATGCAGACCTGTCACCTCCGTCAGAAACTCTTTGGTCACTTTGAAGTGAAGCCCCTTCACTTTGACCTCTCCATCGTTCTAGGTGTCCAGAAATCCTTGAGTAATATCTTCGTCGGCCCCTACAAATTTGCTAAAGAAAGGGGTGTATTTCTTGGCATTGGAAAATAACCTGGCCGACTCGCTCAGGTCGAGAGTGGAGGGCTCGAGGAAGAAGGCCTTGGCAGCCATGGGCAGCGAACTGACAGGCCAGAGGCAGGGAAACCAGGGGCGGCCTGACCAGAGACGCGGGGACAGGGGAAGGGGGAAGCAGACAAGAATGCGAGGAAGCTCTGCGTGCGATAGGTTTAAAAACTTGCAAGGGGGGCGAAGGAGGGGAAGGGCCATCGACGTCGGGAAGGAGCGCTTGGGGCAGGGGCCGACACGAGCGGGGAGGAGCTGAGGGGGCGTGGCTGACGGCTGCCACGTGGGTCGGGGGAGGGGGGCCAATGCCTGCGCTCCAGATGGCGCAATCTGAGCGGGGGAGTAGCTTGGGGAGACCTCACGGGATAGAGCCACGAGCGAGCTGACTCGACATGGGAATCCGACGACTCTGCATCCAAGGCGAGAAAGTCGGGGTGGGACGCCGCGCGCTCCGACTTGGACTTGCTAAGATTGCCAGCGGGGCTACGTTTATCCAGGACGGGATGATCCGATAGTCTGACGAGGCCGCTGACACTTGGCACCACGAGGGAGAGCTTGATCGGATTGCCCAGCTCTCGAGCTAGAGGGGCGCAGGGGCCAGTCGTCATGGCGGAGTAGGAAGGAGAGTCCCCTGACCACTAGGGGGCACGACAACGCATCTTCGGGGCCCCGTCTCGGGGCGGGCTAAGCACCTGGGCCCTCATCGATGCTAGAATTGTCTTGAGATACTATTTGGACCAGAGCTTCAGGGAAGTTCATGGTCCAGGTAGTGAAGTCTTCTGTAGTGGTGGCTTGGTTGGCCATGAAATCGGCTGCCCTGTTGCCTTCTCTGTACACATGCCGAAAGGCGTGGTAAGGGAGTCCTTGGAGGATGGTGAGAACTTCCCGAATGGAGTTGTGAATGCGCCAAGAGCTATTTCTCGGGCTACGGGCGGCTTTGATTATGACTTGGGAATCACCCTCGATGATGACTTTTGAGGAGGACTCCTTGAGGGCGGTCAGCCCGTTGAGGAGAGCTGTTGCTTCGGCGAAGTTGTTGGTCTGAATGCCAAGCGGTGCAGCGTACGCCAAGATCAGGGCCCCGTGACTGTCACGGATGACCCCGCCCGCTCTAGAGGGCCCGAGATTACCTTTAGAAGCTCCGTCAAAGTTAAGTTTGACCCATCCGGGAGGGGGCAGTCCACCGGGTCGTAGAACGATGGGAGGGGGCGGGGGGGACCGAGGGGGAAGCTGGACTCTGAGGGAGGATAGGAGGGTGGCTTCGCCCCGTCGACGGGGTGCCTCGGTCAAAGGGATGGAGCGAGAATTCTCAAGGGCGAAGGTAACCGCCTTGGTCGCTACCCACTAGGGGGAGCGGGCCGGGGAGGAGAAGGCTCTGCTGTTGCGCTCAAGCCAGAGTTGCCAAAGCAAGTGAGGAAGGTAGGAGCCCCAGAGGAAGCGGATGAAGGGGTGGGCGAAGGGTTTGGGCCACTGAGACAGGAGGTCGGGAGATGGAATTAGGGGCCACCCACTGAATAGAAAATTGGGAAAGGATGAGGCCCAGGACTTCGAAGAGAAGGGGCATCTGAGAAAGAGGTGATTAGTGGACTCCCAGGCAACACAACAAAGGAAGCATCTGTTCGGGATCTGGAAGCCCCTCCTGATCAGGTTCTCGATGGTCAGGATCTTGTTTTGGATGGCCGCCCAGATGAAGTGGCTGATTTTGGGGATCAGCTTCTTGGCCCACACCTGATGGGCTGGGAATGGGGCCTCGTCAGGGACTCTTTGGAGGTTGTAGGCAGATTTAACAGAAAAGACGCCATTGGGAGTGTCGTGCCAAACGCATCTGTCGTTCCCTCTGGAGGACGGGATAACTGTCACCTTGAGGAGGCGCTGCAGCCTGGAAGCTTGGAGCGGGTGCCTGGGATTCAGGATGGGTTTCCAAGTTACCCGTCCCTGGATCTGGGAGAGATAGGCCGACACTTTGGGCCCTCTGTCCACCAGGCCCGGTTTGAGGATGAGGAGATCGCTGTCAGCAGTCAGAGCCTCATCTTGGATCCACCTGTCTTCCCAGAAGTCGATCTTGGTTCCGTCCCCGAGGATCCATCTGGTCCCCTTTCGAATGATGTCTTTAGTGGAAATCAGGGATTTCCAGAAGGCTGATCCGTCTCTGGGTTGGGATTCGCTGAGGAAGTGGTGGAGGTGGCAGTATTTCCTAAGCACGATACTGACCCACTCATCAGGGGCATTGGTGAACACCTTCCAGGCGTGCTTGGACAAGAGGGCCTTGTTCATGAGGGTCACCCGCCGGAGCCCGATCCCTCCCTCACCTTTGGGGCGGCAGACCAGGGGCCAGGAAACCAGGGGAATCCTCTTCTTATCTTCGCTCCCCGACCAGAGAAAGCATTTCTGGATTTGTTCAATGTGAGCTGCAATGGAGGCCGAGATTCTGAAGACCGACATGAAATATACCGGAATGCTTTGAAGGACCGCCGACAGGAGGGTGGCTCTGCCAGCCTGAGAGAGGAGGTGGCCTTTCCAGGAGGCCAGCTTCCTCTGAATCCGATCCATCATCCCGCTCCATAGGGCCTTGGAGGGCGCACCTGTAAACAGGGGAAGCCCGAGGTAAGAGGAGGGAAGGGAATCAGGGGTACAACCCAGAATCCGCCCAATTCTGATTTGCCTAGCCAAGGGGGTGTGGATGAAGAAGATTTTGCTTTTTTGGAGGTTAATTTTCTGCCCGACCGCCTCCTCGTACAGGGTCAAGATGTGCTTGAGGGCCTTGGCTTGAGGGATCGAAGCTAAAGTGGCGAGGATGGTATCATCCATGAACTGCTGATGGGACACAAGGGGTAGGCCCGATGCAGGCCTGATGCCCGAAATGAGTCCACGGGAAACAACACTCGAGATGGTTCATCCCAGGGCCTCAGCCAGGATGATGAAGAGGATCGGGGATAGGGGGTCACCTTGGCGAAGGCCTCTGGAACTAGGGAAGAACCCGACGGGGGATCCGTTGATGAGGATAGAGAACCAGGGGGAGGACACACAGTTGCTGATGAGCCTGACCCAGGAGGGGTGGAACCCGAACTTGAGGAGGACCTTGGAAAGGAACACCCAGTCAACTCTGTCGAAGGCCTTGTTCATATCCAGCTTGAGCAGAAAGGAGGCCTTTTTGGAAAGGAAGGCCGAGTGGATGGCCTCATGCATGATGATAACTCCGTCTGTGATCAGTCTGCCTTTGACCGAGCTCCCCTGGCAGGGGGCAATGATCAGGGGAAGGATATCCTTGAGGCGGGAGGCCATGGATTTGGTCAGGATTTTGTATAAAACATTGCACAAGCTGATGGGGCAAAAATCAGAGAGGGATCTGGCTGCTCGGGACTTGGGGATCAGGGCAATGAAGGTGGAGTTTATACCTCTGGGGATGGAGCTGGCAGTATGAAGGTCCCGGATGGCTGCGCACACTTCTTGACCAACGATGTCCCAAAAGGATTGGAAGAAATGGGGGGGAAACCCATCCGGGCCCGGGGCCGCCTCGGCCTTCATGGAGAACATGGCAGCATGGATTTTAGAGTCAGACAGGGGCTGTAGGAGCATCTCATTTGCCATGGCCGAGACTGAAGTAGGAATATGTTCCAGCAGGGAGTCTGCCGCTTTAGGGGACATGAGGGGACTGTCGCCAAGGAGCTCCTGGAAGAAGTTGGTGGCTTCAGTCCGAATGTCCTCTTCGTCCTTGATAATTCTGTCGTCACTACTCACCAACTCGACAATTCTGTTAGAGCCCCTATTTTTGAGAGTCGACGTGTGGAAGAACTTCGTATTAGCATCGCCATCTTGGAGCCATAGGGCTCTCGACTTCTATCTCCAAAATGTTTCTTCCCTGGCCAGGATGTTATGGTACTCGCTGAGGGCTAAGCGTTCCTCTTCCCTGATCCCCGGGTCTTGGGAGTCTTCCTGGAACCTGAGCTCGAGGTCTTCGAGTTTTTTCTTAACTGCTGCTTTATTTTCGAAGATGTCACCAAACACCTCTCTGTTCCATACCTTGAGTTGCTCTTTGAGGCATCTCAGCTTGTGGTAGACTTGTTCAACGGGGCGCCCAGGGACTGGGGGAGCCCACCAACAGCCAACCTGGGCCCTAAAATTGGGATGATGCAGCCACATGGACTCGAACCGAAAGGGTCGCTTGAGGGAGGAGCGATGGTCGATTTCGAGGAGGAGGGGGCTGTGGTCAGACCCAATTTTAGGGAGGGCCAGCAAGGTTGCATCAGCAAACAGGGGAATGGCTTCCTTAGACAGGAACACTCTGTCCAACCTGACCTGGATATGGCTTGCTCCCGCTCTTCTGTTTGACCAGGTGAACCTAGCTCCTTTCAGGCTGACGTCCATGAGCTCGTTGAGGTCGATGAAGGCCCCAAAGTCCTCCATGCTTTTTCCGGAGCCGCTGAGCCCCCACTTTTGTCAGAAAGGAAAAGGGGACTGTTGAAGTCCCCTGCCAAGATCCAGGGGAGGGGGGCAAAGGCTTCTCTCATCGAGCTGATTTCCTTCCATAGGGCAGCTTTCTCAATCGGGCTATTAGGAGCGTAGACGTTAGACAGGATCCACGAACGCCTTGACTTCACACAATGGACCAGAATGTTGATTATTCTAGGAGAAGATGATATGAGCCTCCCCTCGTAAGACCGAGGATCCCACATGCACAACAGGCCCCCGGCTGTGCCAGCCGTAGGGGTAGACAGGGACTCGTAGTTGCGCCAAGTAGCTTGGGCGACCCTCTGGGCAGCTGCATCATCTATTTTGGTCTCCTGAAGGAGGAGGAAGGACGGGCGGTGATCCTTGCGGAGTTGGTCGAGGATCCTTTTCTTGGGGGCACCATTGAGCCCCCTAACATTCCAGGTGATGAGCTTCATTTGACACCCTTGTGGGGTCGCTTGCCCCCCTTCCCGAGCTGAGCAGGGGGTTTGGGTCGAAGGGCATCTATTTTGGAGAGGCTCACGGCAACGTCAGAGAGGGTTGCCTGGGAGCCATTGGCTATGTCGTCTTCAGTGATCCTCGCTCGTTGGTCGCCCAGGGTGGGCCGACCTCTCTTGAGTTTGCTGCCAAAGTCTATGGTGAAAGTCCTGCTTCGGGTCATCTTGGGGCTGATTTCATCGGGCCCAGATGGAGAACTGCCCTCAACCTCTTCGTCAGACCTCTCGGAGCTGCACTCTAAAGGGGGGAGGCCAGCAGGGACCACCGGGAGGGGCGGGAGGGGGTCGAGGGGGGGATAGCGGGGGTGGGGGGGAGGAGGAAACCCTGGCAGAGGAAGACGGGAAGGTGGGAGCCGACGGGGAAGAGAGCCCAGGTGGCTCACAGGCCTAGGGGGCGCAAGCAGGGGCCTGCAGGGAGGGATTCGCATCGGGCGAGGGGGGAAAACCTGGGATCGGGGCCCCGAAAGAAGACCCAGGGAAGGGAGCAGGGGAAGGGGAAACCTGGGGAAGACCATCCTCTAGGCCAAGGCCCGCTTGGGATTCCTTTGGGACAGAAGGGGGAGCCTCCTTGGTGGTCCAGGCCTGGGATCTGTGGCCGTCATGAGGGGGCCCTCGGGAGGGGGCCCGGCCTGGTCGGGAAGGGAGTTTGGGGAGAGGGCCATCAACTTTCTTGGATACAGGGCATTGGTGGGGGAGGTGGCCCTGGGTGGAGCAGAGAGGGCAGAAAGCAGGTTTGTTTTCGTAGATCAAAGTTTGGCGCCAAAAGAAGGACCCAGAGGAGATGGTCACGGAAGAGGGGAGTTCGGATTCTAGATTTGCATTGACGCAAAATCTGGCATGGACCATTCGGGAGCCTGCCTTGGTAGCGGGGTCGAAGGCCACCAGATCCCCGACCGACTGGGCAATAAGCCTTAGGACATCTTCGTGCCACAAGTGGAAGGGAAGCTCAGGGAGCCGGACCCAGACCGGGGCAAAGTTGATGCTTTGGGTGCTAGGGTGGAAGTCAGCTCCATATCGCCTGAGGAAGAGGCTTTTGCATCCCAAAAACTAGGGCCCGCCCGACAGGATCTTTTCAGCGTCATCGTTGTTATTTAATTTGATGATGAAGAATCCCTTGGTAAGGGCCACCAGCTGAATATGTCCAAAAACTTTCCATTTGGAAGCCGCCCATCTGCGGACGGTCTCCATGTCCGGTCGCCCTCCCAGGAACTTCCCAACCAGGGAGGCAGAGGATCCAACGACAAAGGAGGAGTAGACCTCCTCTTGAATAGAAATGTGGGTGCCCTCGAGGGAAAGCCCTAAACCTAGGGTCCGAGGTTGGGCCCTGGTGCCAGCCAGGATCTGTTGATAGGAGGGTTTGGGCCCGCCCGGGGCAAAACCCTGCCCAGGATCTGGAGGCTTTTTCCCTAGGCTTGCGCTTGCATCGAGGCAAGGAAGAGGTCCTGGGCCCAAGATGTCATCCCCACCCTGGCCACCATTCTGCTCAGCCTCTGAGCCCTCCTCTGGGCCCGCCGAGGATGCGGGCTCGGGTCCGGGCCCCGGCGTGCCCGACCCCGATCCCGATCCAGCGCCCGCCCTGGAACTTGCACCAGCATCTGAACCTGTTCCCGGTCTCGCTCCCGTTCCTACTCCCGCTCCTGCCATCCAATCTTTTTTAAGACCATATTTCAAAAAATTGGGTAGTTTAGAAGCCCCAAGAACCTAGCTCTATGGCCAATCGTAGTTGTCCCATCCGGGTATACCACATGGCATCAGTCACAAGGGGGTTGAATTATTAATACATCCACAGGTTGAGCATAGGGAAAATGGAGCCTTGTCGGCCTCTACCAACACATAGGACATTTACCAGCTATGCCTACATATCCAACAGGGTGGAGGCAGTGGAAATGGAACCTGGGTCGGCCACAACCAGCACCCAGGGCATTTACCAACTGCTCTACGCACGTGGATAAAAATTGGGTAGTTTAGAAGCCCCAAGAACCTAGCTCTATGGCCAATCGTAGTTGTCCCATCCGGGTATACCACATGGCATCAGTCACAAGGGGGTTGAATTATTAATACATCCACAAGTTGGGCATAGGGAAAATGGAGCCTTGTTGGCCTCTACCAACACATAGGACATTTACCAACTATGCCTACATATCCAACAAGGTGGAGGCAGTGGAAATGGAACCTGGGTCGGCCACAACCAGCACCCAGGGCATTTACCAACTGCTCTACGCACACGAATATTAAAATTGGGTAGTTTAGAAGCCCCAAGAACCTAGCTCTATGGCCAATCGTAGTTGTCCCATCCGGGTATACCACATGGCATCAGTCACAAGGGGGTTGAATTATTAATACATCCACAGGTTGGGCATAGGGAAAATGGAGCCTTGTCGGCCTCTACCAACACATAGGACATTTACCAGCTATGCCTACATATCCAACAGGGTGGAGGCAGTGGAAATGGAACCTAGGTCGGCCACAACCAGCATCCAGGGCATTTACCAACTGCTCTACGCACACAGATATCTCTTGATTTTAAAATTTACTATTATGTTGTCCTAATATTAAAATCCTATCTCATCTTATATTAATTTCAATTTTTATATTAAATATATATATTTTTTGCATAGTGGTTGAAGTCTTATTTTGTAAGTCATTTCGTTGGATTTGTCCACCAAACAAAATTCATTTAGTCCGAATCACTCAAACTATCCACCTGGCACACCATCACATATATGATTATTTTACACGTGTCTAGACAAAAACCTTCTTATAATAAAAAGAAACTCCACCTACCTAATAATTATACTTGGCGAAGGTTTTGGGCTGGTCACTCAGGGTATTAGGTACAAGTTGGTAGCACCTAACGTTGATTAGGGTTTTGGGTTTTAAAAAATATAAGTACAAATTACCTTAAATCGTAGATAAAATATATAAACTAATCAACCGAAAACATTCGTTCGCACCCTCACATATAATTTTTTTTTATTTCTATAAAAACAATTGAGACCGGATTGGAACAGTCGATGAATTTTCGAAGCGACGACTGTAAACTTTTTCCAATGCTGAAACCGCCATATAGATAATAGCCCGAAATGGAAACATGCCACCCTCCATAGCAAATTTCACGGATTCTTCAGATGGATCCCCCCAACTAAACCGGTAAGCCAGGAAAGTTTTCTCTGGATCCCAAAATGTCAAAGCTTTATTATAGGAAAAGGTAAAAGAAAAAGGAGAATGCCATCTGTAACCGATGAGATCAATTCCGTTTCAACTATCAATTTTCCAAACAGGGCAAAAATTCAATGTTCACATTGAAATGCGAAAAAATCCCACGAATTGAGGCTTGTTCATATATCTAATATACATATTTTTGCCTCCCTTCCATGAATCTGAGATTCGTTTAGTCAATGCCGTCTTCCCAAACCCTAGGAGGCTGCAATACTTGATCGGAATCGGGCAACAAGAGATCTCGTAAGTCGAGGCCGTGTAGATCCCTCAGACTTGCAGAACTCGATTCTGCTTTGCGAGTTTTTTATGAATTCCAGATCTGCTTAGGCAACAATGGCGGCTTCCCAAACCATAGGAGGCAACACCCGTCTGGGCCGTCTCCTGGGAGCCTCGCTGGACAAGATAATCAAGAATGCCGCGTGGCGGAAGCACAACAAGCTGGTGATCCAATGTAAGGCTGTGCTGGACAAGCTTATTACAATTTCTGATTTAGAAACCCCAACGCCGGAAACCTCCGAGGGGTACCTTTTCAATAACCAAAGAGGTTTTACTCCCTCCGATGAGGAATTCCTCCTCCAACCCCTGCTCATGGCGTGCGAGACCGGATCCGTGAAAGTCGTGGAGCCCGCCGTGAATTGCATCCAGAAACTGATAATTTATTCCCATCTTCGCGGAGAGGTCGACAGTAAGGAGAGGGGGAATCCTAATTTGTTCCAATTGTTGGAATTGGTCTGCAAGTGCCATGAATTGGGGGACGAGAACATGGAACTCGTCGTTTTGAAGTCTTTGCTTTCTGCGGTGACATCGGTGTCGCTGCATATTCATGGGGATTGCCTTCTTCAAATTGTGAGGACTTGTTATAATATTTACTTGGGGAGTAAGAATGTCACGAATCAGGTGACTGCCAAGGCTTCCTTGATCCAGATGCTTATTATTGTGTTTCGGAGAATGGAAGCCGATTCGTCCACTGTGCCTGTGCAGCCCATTGTTGTTGCAGATCTCATGGAACCTCTTGAGAAGTCTCAAACTGATTCCAACATGCTTCAATTTGTGCAGAATTTTATTAGTAAAGTGATCGAGGACATTGAGGCAGTCTTGAGCCCTGCCCCTTCGTTGAAATCAATGGGGCATGATGATGCATTTGAGTTCAACGGTGGTGGTGATACAGATCCGGCAGATCTGTCCTCTGAATTGTCAGATAAGGATATGCTGGATGCCAAGTACTGGGAGATTGGTATCTTCCAAAGTGCAATTGAAGGCAGGAAGGGGGAATTGGTAGAAGGGGATGCGGAGAAAGATGGGGATCCTGAGGTTCAGATCAGTAATAAACTGCGTCGAGATGCATTTTTGGTATTCAGGTCTTTGTGCAAGCTTTCGATGAAGACACCGGCCCAGGAGAATTCCGTGGATCCAGTGTTAGTGCGAGGGAAGGTTCTGTCCTTAGAGTTGCTGAAGATATTACTTGAAAATGCTGGAGCAGTTTTCCAGACGAGCAAGAGGTAAAACTGAATCCTGATGATTGTATTTGGATGCATATATATTTTTTATTCACACTATAGTTGTAATGCATGCAAAATTTACGGATTGTAGTGGTCAAGAATCTTATTTACTCATTTAGATATTAGTTTCAGTGAATATTGAACTTAGTGACATTCATTTCTCTTTTATGTTTTTCTCTGGTGGGCGGACAGGTAGTGTGTTCCAACAATGATAATTTGCTTTTCTGGTTCAAACTTGTTTCTAAAGTGCTCTTGGGTTTGGGGGTAAATTACCTTGCATAAATACATTTCCCTGTGTGCATGGGAGTATTGTCAGAGGTTTTTTTTAACTCCTGGCTTTTTCGGTTGGCCAAGCTGTTTGTGATAGAAAATTATCTTTGAAGAACTTTAAACTTGCCCAGTATTAGAACAAGACAAAGAAAGAGCCCTATGGCTTCTACAATGTAAACCTAAAGATGTCTAAAAGTATCAAATATTAAAATATCACATGTTTGAAGCTGTTCTGCAATTTCTTACTGGGGTCAGATTGGAACGTTGGGAATCGTTTGAATATCCCTATCTAGTATGGATTTTGACTCTGGTTTCACTTTTGGGGTTGTTGACATGACATTGCTTCTCTTTCATTATTCTTGTTGATACTGCCAAATTAGAACTAATTATTCTTCTCGGTGGAAGTTGATTCTTCTCAGGAGAGGCAGATTTTCTCCCTATTAGTCATTAGAATATTTCTGTAAGCAGGGGTTATTGCTTCAGATTTTTCCCATCGGATCATTGATGTGATTGCTACTTTCTCAGTGTTGTCATCGATTAATGTTGGTATGTTAATTACTTGTTATTGTAATAAAACTGAGAGTACATTGCTATTTAGCTATCCTCTACCATTTCTATTTCTAATGCTCGGAAGCAATTGGATACTCACTAATGGTGAAATTAATGTTTTAACTCCAAAAGGGTTCATTGGAACTCCCTAGAATTTATCTGTGTGATTATTCTCCTGGACTATATATAATTTTAGGTGTTCCATGATTTTGAACATTTTTCCCAACCTTCTGAAGCTATCTTGAATAATCACAATATCAAGTTGAGCATCCCGAGTGTTCAGAAATTGCATTAAAAGCAGCTTGAAACTTGTTTCTTTTGGAAATTCAGAATGGTAGCTTTTCACAAAACATATTTCAAGTCATTCTTGAGAAAGTTTTGAGTCAAAATTTTAAATGAGAACTGTGCTAATAATCTATGATCTGAAGCCCCTAGAGGATGGTGTATGATTAAGTGGTATTAAAAATATTTGATCAGCAGGAAATCCTTGCACTTGCACACTTGTAAATCGTATTAATTCAAATATGAATTCTTTATATCGTTAATAAACTTTATTTTTAACTTATGGTGCACATAAGAAGTAAAAGATGAGTGATTTGGACGGATGAGGTTTCAAATGGAGATACTTTGGAGGCCTAATTTTTGCTTCATAGTTGCATTCTCTATTGAATTGTGGCAGCCTTGATTTATTGTACTATGATATAAAATAGTCATCCCCATTGCAATTGTGAGTAGCTTAGAAGCAAATGACCTATATAAGCCTTTTCTATTACCTTGAAAATTTATAAGCCTTTTCTTGTGGTGCACTTGGAATGTGAATAAGCCTTTTCAATTACCTTGAAAATTTATAAGCATTTGTAAGTACTTGGAAAATTGATTAACAAGAGAACTGTTTTGTCAACTGTAAATATCTATTTTTTTTTTAATAGCAACAATTGTTGATTTTTGTACATCTTCTGGTAAATACATTTGCTATTTACTTGTGAAAATATTGCATTGAACAAACAACAATTGCTTGCTTACATTTGGGTATGTTCAGGGAATCAGAGTATTACATAAAAATGTATATGTCTATGTTATTCTGATGTGTTGAGCCAATGTTTGTTTTGGAGGAAATTCATGCAAAATTTCATTCAAAATACTTGATCCACAATATCAAAAGAAAATTGATTTAAACTAGCCTGATGATATAGGCACACTCATTTTCAGATATCTATTGATTACTGGTGCCCATATGTTGTTAATTAAACAGGTTTCTTGCTGCAATTAAACAGTACCTCTGCCTATCGCTTCTGAAGAACAGTACATTGCAACTGACAAACATTTTTCAACTTAACTGCTCAATTTTTATGAGTTTGGTATCAAGATTCAGAGCTGGACTAAAGGCTGAGATTGGAGTCTTTTTTCCAATGATGATTCTACGTATCTTAGAAAATATTGCTCAGCCAAACATTCAGCAAAAGATGATAGTTCTTCGTTTCTTGGATAAACTTTGTGCAGATTCACAAATTCTGGTTGACATTTTTGTTAATTATGACTGTGATGTTGAATCTCCAAATATTTTTGAAAGGTATGTTTCTCTGTAGAACTTTTCTGGTGTTTTTAATTCTATTCTGATAATTTCCACATAAATTCTAACTGCCCCTAGAAATTTGCAGATTGGTCAATGGACTCTTGAAAACTGCTCAAGGTGTGCATCCAGGGGCAGTTACTACATCGCCTCCACCCGAGGATGCTACATTCAAACTGGAAGCCATTAAATGCTTGGTAGAGGTATCTAGATCAATGGGAGATTGGATGAACAGGCAGTTCCGCATGCCAGATTCTCAGTTGCCTAAAATTTCTGAAACAGATGATGGGAATCCAGAGAGTATAAATCCAACTGCAGCAAATGGAATTAGTGAGGATGCAGTGAATGGAATGCAGTTGCATTCTGAATCTAGTAGAGATTTATCAGCAGCTGCCACATTTGAGCAGCGCCGTGCTTACAAACTAGAACTTCAGGTAAGTAATTTATTTTACTGTAAACCCTGTCTATATATATAACAAGCTTTTGTAAATTTGCCATCTCAAGCATCTACTAAATTTATAAGGAAGTCTTGTTAAATAGTATAGTGACATGCACCACTAAATGACTAAGCAGGAGGGGATTTCACTTTTCAACAGAAAGCCTTCTAAGGGTATCAGTTTTCTTATTAAAACAAAAAAGATTGAGGACACTCCTGAAGGAATAGCAACATTTTTGAAAAAAGCTTCTGGCTTGGATCAAACTATGATTGGGGATTATATAGGTGAAAGGGAAGGTCTTCCTCTTAGAGTCATGCATGCATATGTTGACTCTTTTAACTTTGAAGGAATGGAATTTGATCAAGCAATTAGGTCTTTATTACAAGGTTTCAGATTACCTGGAGAGGCACAGAAAATTGACCGCATCATGGAGAAGTTTTCAGAACGCTATTGCAAATGCAATCCAAATGCCTTCACTAGTGCAGACACGGCATATGTGCTTGCTTATTCTGTGATCTTGCTTAACACAGATGCACACAACCCAATGGTCAAACACAAGGTTTATATTACAACTTTATCTATTTAAATTTTAATTTCATCCCTGCAGTAAAATTTTATTGGGAAAGCTAACCATGAAATTTGGTCAGTTACCTTGATTTTACAGTATCTGACTTCTGCAAATGTCAAAACTTGACTTCAATATCTGGCATTTCAGATGTCAAAAGCTGATTTTATCCGAAACAATCGAGGAATAGATGATGGAAAGGATTTACCAGAAGATTACCTTGGATCTTTATATGATCGTATTGCAAAGTATGAGATCAAAATGAAAGCAGATACTTTGACTATTCCAAGTCAACAGCCTGCCAATGGAAACAAGATTTCGGGTTTAGACACTATACTTAATCTGGTAATCCGTAAGCGTGGTGAAGATAAGCCATTGCAGAAGAATGATGAAATTATTCGACATATGCAAGAGCAATTTAAAGCAAAGACTGGCAAATCTGAGTAAGTTGTATAAAAAGTACTGACATTGTGTGTTCTGAATGCAGTGGTTTTTGCAAGTAAATAGTCTGATTTACTGAATTCTGCAGGTCAATCTATTATGCTGCCACAGATGTAGAGATCTTGAGATTTATGTTGGAGGTTTGTTGGGCTCCAATGCTTGCGGCATTTAGTGTTACTCTTGGCCAAACTGATAATGAAGTCACAACATTCCAGTGCCTTCAAGGCTTCCGTCGTGCCATTCATCTCACAGCTGTCATGGGCATGCAAACTCAACGAGATGCTTTTGTCACCTCACTTGCAAAGTTCACATCTCTCCATTCAGCTGCTGACATAAAGCAGAAGAATATTGCTGCCCTAAAGGTTAGTGCTCATTGTTTTGTAAAAAATTTATCATTCACAATTAGGTTTGGTGTAAAAACATTGTGGAAAGAGCAGAATTTCCCTTTTGTTATGGTTCATTTTTTCAAAACATTGAGTTCACTTTTATTTCTTGATGTCTTTTGCAATTGCCATGTATTGAACACCAAGAGGATAATAAGAGGCTGGGCAAAAATTTATTAGTCAAATATTACAAATGTAAAATCAACTAAACTAATATATTTAATGTCTATTGTATATCGAACAATAGCCAGTGCCAGACAGGGTCCATCCAGACTTCCTCTCTATTGACCAAGCTTTTGACGCTGTTATCTCTCTTCTTTGCAATTTCTCCATCGAATAGCTCACTTCGTCCTATTACACCTGCAATGTTTTGTGCTGTTGCATGGCCAGGTTATCTCTGGGGATGGTGGAGAAGGGGGGAATTTGAGAAGTTTCAAACTTGTCAATTTTGGCGATATGATTTGATCTTACCTTACCAATGGAGGGGCTCGTATTGAAGATAAGCAAGAGTAGTTCTGTGCAAGCAAAAGCCACCACAGGATGACAATCACTTAATTATGCTGAGAGTGAGAGTCAATTACTTTATATCTCTAGACCAAACTCCCCTTTCAGATATTTATTAACACATGTAGCTGTTTTACTTGCCTTAGCTGTCCTCTGCAAATAGCAAATGTTTCTTCATGTACAAAACAAGAATACCGGGTCTAAGGAGAACTTTTACATATAACCATCTAAAAATACTGATCGAGTTCATTTAGATAAACACTAGCTAACAGCAGAGAAAGGGGGATCCCTGTGCAACATCTATGGTATTAGAAGAAAACACATTCACTTTTTTGACCTTGATCCCTACCTTCGTAAACTGACTGATTGAGTCCAGAAAGTCTTTGTCACCAGTCATCCTTCGAGAGTTCCATATTCTCTCAAAATAGATGTCTGATTTCAATAAGAATTTACTTCCATCTTTTTGTACTCCATCAAAGAAGATAGTATGAACGATCTCCTTTCTTTCACCTGAAATCACGGCTGTAGTTCATTGTACACCTGGTGAGTATATAATGTATTGAGGCCCAAATGTTTTTGCCCCATTGTTGGTGGAATGGTTAGTGACTGGTTCTTGCTACTTCCGGGTTTGGGCCCATGTGCTTTATGGGATGGGGATAAACGAAGCTTCTAATCGTAAACTTCTTCAACTGTTATTGTATGCCTCTCTACTCCAAAGCTGATAGCATGCTCCCATCTAATATTTTGCCTGTCAAGGCTTGGAGTTGATCACAAGCAATAAACGGATTATTTATGCTGCCAATTTGTGTATTAATCCTCCATCAGTATCAAACTTTTCCTTAAACAAGAATGATATGGGCCTTGTCCTGGTTGTTAGGACCTTGTATAGCGGCTTAACATCCCACCAATCAAGGCTGCACTGTTATCCACTGTGAGATCATGTATTCAGTTGGAGATCACTCCATATATGCTGCTGTGTGTCCATCCTTTTATGCGTTCTGAGTAGGCCTAACGGTGGAGGCTTCGAAATCTGAATAGAGGTCCAAGGTTCGAATCTTGCAGGGGCAGGGTTGTACACCATGCTTTGGTAACCGGAGCATGGTTGGATAACCAAATATTGAGTTAAACAACATCCTCTGTGAGGGTTGTCTTAAACAAGAATGATATGGCCCTTTTCCTGGTTGTTAGGACCTTGTATAGCGGCTTAACATCCCACCAATCAAGTCTGCACTGTTATCCACTGTGAGATCATGTGTTCAGTTGGAGATCACTCCATATATGCTGCTGTGTGTCCGTCCTTTTATGCGTGCTGAGTGGGCCTAACGGTGGAGGCTTTGGAACTCTGAATAGAGGTCCAAGGTTAGAATCTTGCGGGGGCAGGGTTGTACACCATGCTTTGGTAACCAGAGCATGGTTGGCTAACCAAATATTGAGTTAAACAACATCCTCTGTGAGGGTCGTCTTAAACAAGAATGATATGGGCCTTTTCTTGGTTGTTAGGACCTTGTATAGCGGCTTAACATCCCACCAATCAAGTCTGCACTGTTATCCACTGTGAGATCATGTGTTCAGTTGGAGATCACTCCATATATGCTGCTGTGTGTCTCTCCTTTTATGCGTGCTGAGTGGGCCTAACGGTGGAGGCTTTGGAACTCTGAATAGAGGTCCAAGGTTTGAATCTTGCGGGGGCAGGGTTGCACACCATGCTTTGGTAACTGGAGCATGGTTGGATAATCAAATATTGAGTTAAACAACATCCTCTGTGAGGGTCGTCTGATTGCTTTAAATGTTTTTCTTATTGCTGCACCTATACTCCTATGCTAACTGACAACCTCCCATACCCATTAAAATTGGCCATGGCCTATTTATAATTTTAGTATTTTCCCCCTTCCTTCCCATATATTTTATCCACTGATATCTGTTTCATTGTCTATTTCTCTTATGGGCTGTCTGCTAGCTTGTGATTGGATTAGGAAACAGAGTGGGAGAAACTAATGGCTAGAAGAAAGTTAAACAAGAAGGGCTTTTGGAAGCAAAGGAATGTTAAATGTGAAAGAAACTCGATCCTGTTGTTGACTTTACTAAATTGAATGTCTGTTTTCAGTAATTTCCATGTTTCCTGATTTGTGTTCAAAATTTTAAGCAGAAAATTTCCCGCATAGGGGCATCTTTTTTATTTCTTTCTTTTATTTTTTCGTTGTTAAATACAAGTCAATACTTTTCCCCAGCTTTTGTTAATACTTTTCAGTCTAAATCTCTTCAGGAGCAAGATAAATAATTTTTTCAGAAGAGAATAAACTTGCGATATACATACTTTTTCCCCAGAGCATGAATCTGATCTTCTCTGAAAAGCCGTTACTCATATCCATTTAAATACAGGTTCATGCACATACTGAAATATTGCTGGTAAGTGTTTCTTTGGCAACTGAAAGAAAAATTTGCAACTTAGCCCACGTGGGATTCATACATGGGATAAGGGGGGTCAAATTCACGGAACCATGCTTGTGTGCAAAGCCATGTATTTCACAAGATCAAGCACATTTTTCTAAAATGCGTTTCTTGTCTTCACAAATAGAAAAACAACTAGAATAATTTCTTTTATGGACAATCCCAAAAATTTACTATGCTGTTTTCAAGAGCCCCAGCAGTAGGCCAAATACCATTAAATTTACAAATAACCACTCTAGATGGAAATGAAATAAATTCAGGATTTATGGGCTGTGTATCTAAAGTCGCTTAAGGAACAGAGGTTCTTTAAGTGCAAACCTCCATAGGGTTTATTGCTGATTGGGAGACTTCCTCTCAGGCTGTAAATCCCATTTTAATGTGCTGTGGGGCAACACTTTTCTTCTGAGATGAGAATTGACCCAATTTAGTGTTTCTGACAAGCTGCATTTGGAGGACATTTACTTTTAAGGGTGTCTGCTTTGTGCTGAATTAGGGCCAGCAGATATGAGTTAAGGGGGTATCATTTCTGTCCAAAGAAAGCTTTGTAAATTTTCCAAATGGAGATTCATGCTCTTTGCATTGACCAGCACCTTTTGTTAGTTCAGCTGATTGGCACATAGGTTTGGGCTTTGCTATTTCTACCTAAATGGATTTCCACTGCAGGTCTGTAGCTGATCCCAAAGAATGTGCACAAGAGAACAGCTGTGGAGAGGGCCTTTTGCCCAGAGCATGCCCTTTCAAATTTGCTGAAGAATATTTAATGGTTTCTGAAGCTTCCAAGCCTCCAAGGGAGACAACACAGTCATTCCTTGCTGCTTTGTTTCAGAGCACTTATTGAAAAAGAACAAATGAAACAGCTTTCACTTTCTACACAAGGGTGCAAGTTTTTCTTTAGCAGTAAGACTGAAGCCATCCAAGTCTTTTTGTGGGGGAGAGAGAGAAATAAAAACAAAACAAAAAAATATCTAGAAGGGGGTAGAACATGTTCCCCAGGCTTATATCAATGGGTGGTGGAGAGGAAGAGATTGGGAACCTCAGCCTTCCTGAAATACCTGCCCCTTAATATGTGTTTTTAATTGTTTATGGGGTTGAAATGGGCCCTACCCATATTATATCTATTTCGATGAACCACTCTGTCTTGGTGCTACAACAAACCTTGTGTGTGTATATATATCAGAGGGAGAGAGAGAGAGAGAGAGACCACATATTACATCTTATCTCAACGAACCCCGTGGGGTTGAAACAGACCCCACCATACTACATATTTCAATGGACCACATTATCATGGTATTACAACAAATGTATTATCACAGGCAGCCTTTTTGTGGGAGTGTCCATCACATTGCAATGATCCTTAGGTTGTGTTCATATGTTTGCATCCCATTTACCTCCTGCATTTTAATATCACTGATAACAGGAAACTACATTGTTCCAAGATTTATATTTATCCAATAAAAATAAACAATTACACACATGGTTTGTAGCTCAACAGGGGAAACTTCTGTGTTGCATTTTTGCGAATCTGCTTCTCAGTTAGTCTAAAGAAAAGTAATTCTTACAATATTGTCGTTTGAGAAAATCAACCATAGAGGCCGAATCCTTATTTTGGTAGCAAATTAGGCTGAATTGGGTTTATGATATTATAAATTTCAGAGTTTGTTGTTGAGTAGCTGGTTGATAAGCTTGCCTATGATTGATTCTTGATTAAGATAGTATTTGTGTGACATTATGATGAGAATTGCTAGCATTTATTTGGTTCTTTTAAACAATGTAGAAGTTATACTTATATTTATGGATTTTTTTAAACCTACAAAATATACAGACATGATGAACAAAACAAACAAATGTTAGCTCTATGGAGCATCATCACCAAATCTAAACATTTTTGTACAAAAGTCAGCCTTTGACTGAAAAGGGACATCAGTAGGGGACTCTTACAGGCTTGATGAGACTGCATACAAACCAGAATCTGCCCAGTCTTCATTTGAAATTTATGCTAGCCGGAAAAAGGTTTCATCATGTCATTTCGTGTAAGCATATGCTTATATCCTCATTATGGCTTCCATAAAATTTGAACTTCATGGTGTTGTCTGATTTGTAAGGGTAAACACAGCTGCCTTGTTATAAGCTGACTGTTAGTTCTATATCTTGTCTAGGTCCCACTTCATTCTTCCTACCACTGAGAGAAGATGAATTTGTTTTGTGTGCAATAAAAAAGGATTAACCCTGAGAAGAGACCTGCAATGAAGCTAATGGGCATAGAAATCCTCCTCCACAAGGATAAATCAAATCTTAACAAAATGAGCAGCCAAAATATGACAAATTATTACAAGAAGCTTATAGGAAAAACGAAAAGAAAACAACCTGCCCTATGGCTGAATAAAACCAAAAAGGAACATTCGATGATAATTGGCACATTTAGTGGTGAATGTGGCTGAATAAAACCTTCCCCTTGTGGAAAACAGGCAGCACAATGTTATCAAACACAAGGAATAGAAGTCAAATTGCAACAGAGTTGAGTAAAGTTGACAGACTGTGATGACAAAATGCCCCCATATAAATCAATGAAATACCATAAAGCAGGTAGAAAATAAAGCTCCATGGATAGAATCAAGTAATGAAAATCTTGGGGATCAATATAATGACAATGACACGACTCTTTTACATGAGGGGAAGTGAAGAAATATGGTTGTTGACCATGAATAACCTAAAAATGCATAAGATATCAATAGCAGTAAAAGCCCTCATAGCATCGGAAAATAGGACATAAGCAGAGGTGTGAAATTGATAGAACGCTCCCCTTGTGGAAAACAGGCAGCACAATGATATCGAACACAAGGAATAGAAGTCAAATTGCAATAGAGTTGAGTAAAGTTGACAGACCGTGATGACAAAATGCCCCCATATAGATCAATGAAATACCATAAAGCAGGTCGAAAATAAAGCTCCATGGATAGAATCAAGTAATGAAAATCTTAGGGATCAATATAATGACAATGACACGACTCTTTTACATGAGGGGAAGTGAAGAAATATGGTTGTTGACCATGAATAACCTAAAAATGCATAAGATATCAATAGCAATAAAAGCCCTCATAGCATCGGAAAATAGGACATAAGCAGAGGTGTGAAATTGATAGAACGCCCTATATGACCTGGGGGGGTATTAGTGACATATAGGCATAATAGACCTTATTCACCTCATTTAGTGACGAATATGACAGAATAGATCCTTGCCCCCTGTGACAAACAAGTCTACAAGAGGAAACCCAACACAAAAAATATAACAATAAGATAGTAGTAGGATTGAGTATTTTGGACAGAATGATGACAAAGATGCACCCTGTACAACTTATAATTGCCTCTAATTGAGGCGTTTATGGCTAGGCAAAGATAAAATAACTCTAGACTGTAGGAATAGATTAATGACTATATGGCTTATGACATGGGAAAATGATAACAAACATGCAAAGCAGGCCATAATTGCCTCTGTTTTGAGGTGTTCATGGTTAGATGAGAGAAAATGACTTGAATCTACAGGGACTTACTGATGATGACAAGCATGTTGGATTTGGACAGATAGAAATGATATGCAAGGGTGATAATGACAAAATAGAAAGAATATGCAAGGGTGATAATGACAAAATAGGCCACAAACAAAGACAAAAAAGAAAAAGTAGAAATCTCCATTCATGTAATAGAACAAGAAGCACGGTAAGATGGCAATGGCAAGGGTGCTCAGTGAGAAAAATCCATATGGTACCATATACTGGTATCATTATGTACTTTTAGCAATGCTAGATAAAGTTCTCTTCCTATAGATGTGCAGACAGATGCAGCTTACCTTCTTACCCTCTTCTATTAGTTCCTTGGTTATGGATCCTAGGAGGGTTTCAGGAAGGTGGACTTTATGTGCTCCCAGGATTATCCAATCAGGCCCCCTTAGCCCTGGCCATTCTCCTGGGAGCATTATCAGGTCTTGTGTTTTGCAAGACGAGAATATTCAACTGGTGACATTTTATTGGGTTTTGCAAGACGAGAATATTCAACTGGTGACATTTTATTGGGTTTTGCAATACGAGAATATTCAACTGGTGAAAAATCTATAGGCTTGCAGTCAGTCAGAGGCCACAAATCTGTATGGGGAACCTGTGTGCAGGCTTTGGTTGTTGTTAAATGATGAAAATCAGGTTTAACAGGCCTAATAGAAATATGATAAAATAGGAGAAACAAAGTCAAAATCTGATTTGCTCAGCTGTTCAAACTTTGAAATTAGGTCTCTAACAAAAGGAGAGACATGCTGTTGAACATAACTATCTAATAGGGTTCTCTGAGCCATAAATGTTGCTTTTTGCATTGTTTTTGGCTAAGAAAAGATAAACATGGAAAAATGATTGTCAGGGGTTTGAACAGTTCTCTTAGATTGAGGACTATCTAATGCGATGTTTTTGGCTAAGAAAAGATAAACAGAGAAAAATGATTGTCAGGGATTTGAACAATTGTCTTGGATTCAGAGTCTACAAAATCACTGTCAGAATTGCATTTTAGGTAGCAATTTTGGACAACGCATCTATCTTAAAGATGGAGCAGGCATTTTTGTGGCAAGAGGAGTATCGGGAAAAGTGACATAAATAGATTGAGGATTACATTAATGAGCATAAGCTGTTTTGCCATGTTTGATGGCATATATGTCTCCATGGAAGTGCAGACGACATTCCAAATCTGTGGGATTGCCATTGCATTGGTGCTAATCTTTAGGATGCTGACTTACTAGCTCAATGACATCTTTGGAAGAAGGTTCATGTTGGCAATTTTGCCACATTAAATCTTTTGATAAATTTTGGCCTAAGTATGGAGCTTTCAAGCGGCAAAGAGCATGCTGAGGTGTTCGGGTTTTCGCGGGCCATAAACGGGGGCGATAAAATGGACAAAATGAGCTCTGGATATTTTATCATTGCAGATCTTCTCGCCAGCTTTCCAACGATATATTATAATAGGCGATCGGGTCAGCGGATCAAAAGTTATGGCCCCGGGAAGCAGAACCAGGAAACCCAGTTTTTGGTGCGAAGTCCGACTTCGCCCAGTTTTGGTGCGAAGTCCGACTTCTCCCAGTTTTTGGTGCGAAGTCCGACTTCTCCCAGTTTTTGGTGTGAAGTCCGACTTCTCCCAGTTTTTGGTCTTAAGTCCGACTTCTCCCAGTTTTGGTGCGAAGTCCGACTGCGCCCTTCTTCCTGAGCGCACTTGGAAACAGTCTGGCAGGAAAAATGACTAAGTGCTAGGGCGAAGTCCGACTTCGCAGCGAAGTCGGACTACTCCCCCTCTCCAGGGCGAAGTCCGTACGACGGCAGAAATCAGCTTTCACCTGTGCGCAGCCCGACTTCGTAGCGAAGTCGGAGTGCGCCCTTTGACAGGTGCGCAGTAGGGAAATAAACTCAGAAATGCACCCAAGGCATGAAGGCCTTCCCGACTGCGCTGTTTTCTGCCTGTGCAACCCGATGGCGCTCTGATCCTGGGCGAAGTTGGATAAACTGCCTTTCAAGGCAGACACGTGTCAAGCAGCATCATCCGACAAGTGTCCAACTTTGGGATCCGAGCCAAGACATGCCGAGCAAAAGGACAAGCATGGGCCGCACTATTTATGCCAGCTGCCTCATTTAAGGCTGATGTGAGTTTCCACCTGCCTCAGCTACCCGCATTCCTACCGATGTAAAGTTCTACCCAACGCGCTGCCACGTGGCTGTTCAACCTTCAGGGAGACCATGCCGAGAGTACAGTCCAGCCCGACAGATGTCAGCATCAGCAGTTCCGCGGCTGCTTTTGTCAGCTAATGTTTGACTGGGACTTTGTGCCCATTAATGTAACGGGGGGGACTTTGGGCTATAAATACCCACCACATTTTCATTGTAGGGTGGTGGAAGGGGAATGTCTGTTAGGGAACCATTGTAGCTGTGCTTCTGCTTATTAATATAAAGTATATACCTGGCTCTGTTCTACTGCTTTTATTCTTTATGCTGCCTCTCCTTGATATTTCTGCCTTACGTTTTCCTGTGTCATGGCTTGTTGATTCACTTCAGCATTTGGTGGTCAGGTATTCCCGAGGTATTTCTTGTGTCATGGCTTGTTGATTCACTTCAGCATTTGGTGGCCAAGTACTCCTGGACTTCATAGATCAGAGGATACATAGAATAAATTTGGTAGCAGTTCCTTCAGTTGTGTGTTACGTTGCTGTCCGTAGTGGTGATTGATGCACTGCCGTACTGTTAGTTCCTTGTAGGGAATGTCTGTTAGGGAGTCATTGTAGCTGTGCGTATAAATTCTCTGCATAACACATATACTTGGATCTGACATTTCTTGGTTACTTTTTGTATTTATGTACCGTCCGTAGTGGTGATTGATGCGCTGCCGTACTGTTAGTTCCTTGTAGGGAATGTCTGTTAGGGAGCCATTGTAGCTGTGCGTACACTGCTTTATACAGAAAGTATACTTAGGTTTTGCAGTTCCTGGTTATGCTTTGTATTTATGATGCAGTAAGTAGCGGTGATTGATGTGTTGCTGTACTGTTAGTTCCCCCCACCCAACTCCAATCACATTTGTAAATTCTTTCCGCATTTTTATCTCTTTCCTGCACTCTTATCTCAAACCATAAAAACCCACAGGAGCCGGCCTTCTCCGGAGATTGGCACGGAAGGCATTCCTTCCTTCCGGCCTTTCAATGTTGGTTTGCGGGTCCAAGGCGCAATAGAAACAAATCCTTTCCTCATGGCGGATTCGTAACCAACAGTTCATCGAATGCATTCCCTATCCATTGATCATTAGAATTTTGGTTTTCAGCATTTGCTAGAATGCCTTCTGATTCCTTCACATAGCTGGGAGGGACTTGGGATTGAACAAGATCTTTAGAGTTTTCCATATCTCCAAGGTGTGGCATGTATAGGTTTTACTGACAATTGTATTGACAAAAGTTTTATTGAATAGACTTGGCTTACTCAAAAGAAGAACCACCTATACCCTTGCCTTGAGCATTGTTTGTGACAACTCGCTTCTTCGGTACACTTACAACATAAGTAGATCTTGCCATAAGAACAGGTTAATCTGACCTTAAAAAACCCTAGAACCTATGGTAGGAATTAGAAAATGGAAAATGAAACAACCAGAAGGTAGTTCGTGTTGGGTTCACCAAGATGTGTCCAATAAAACAAGACTAACCCTAAAGGAAAGACCTGCAATGAAGCTCATGGTGGATAGAAGGATAAAACGATCAAAATACCTTAATTTCACTATGACAATGGAAATGAAATAGTAATGGTTTGCTTCAGGGACCTGAGTCAATCTACAGTTTCAGGAGCAAACAGAAAAGAATGACAATAATAAGATAAACTATAGCAAATATTAATCAAAGCAATGTTACTGAAATGGAAGTGAAAACATCAGAAATACTTGAGATATAGCAACAGGAAAACAACAAAAACTGCAACCATAATAACAATCCTAGTCAAAAAAATTCTTAGGCAACCAGGGTACCACTATCTGCATAAACAGTAGAAGGGAACAATGGTAGAGGTTCGCAAGGATGAACGAATCCACTTGACAATCTCAATATGTTGAAAAGGTTGTTCTGCTGGCAGACTGCAATGGACTGGTTCAATGCTTCTGTCCATAGTTCAGATGCTGCTTCAATGGTATCACGTAGGCTTTTGTCAGAGGAACTGAAGATTGCATAATAATGGCACTAGTGTGACAAGAGGAATGCAATATGTGACTAACAGCAGGATGCAAAGAACTTCTGACAATGATATGAGTTCGTGTGAGCAAATGACCGTAATGTGATAGCAAAGGTAGGTGTGCATGTGAATCTAGAGTGTTGTTCGAATCTCAGATATGAAATGGGCCGACCAGTGGACCTTTTAACGGTCATGAAAATTTGGAGCCTTTTGAGACAAGAATGTCAGACCAAATGAAAAACGGGCAAAAGGACTATTAGAACACAGCACAAGGAAACTGTGGCTAAAGTAGGATAAGGTATGGAGCAACGGTTACACAAGAATGACATGGAACTTAAGCAAAAAATAGGGCCATGACATATGAGGGAAAGCAATGAGTGGAGTGGGTCTAAGATAGGCCTTTGTGGTCGGGTTCAGACAATATCTGCCCTATAGGATTATTATGAGATAGTCAGCTCCTGTTGGAGGGAGACTGAGGCATTAATTATAGTAATTTTTGTGACATACATACCTTTCCCTGGCATGTACCCCACTTCCAGGTCGTCAACTTTCGTTAAAATTGCCATCGAATCCTATATCAGCTTACTTTTAGCCTTCTCTGTCCTTTTTTCCAGCATCTCACTAAGATTCACAAGCCAGAAAATGTATATTCTTTCTTGTGTAAATGCTGCTAAGTTCTTACATCCATTTGTCAACAGTTTTCCTCTTAACTAAATTCTTTCTGCAACTCTGCTTCACAGGATTAAGTTCATAATTTCTGTGGTTCAAAGCTAAGCTGCTGCCCATGTTTGAAGTACTTCCATGCCCTCCCTGAGCTGTCTGCTCATGAAAGCTAGTGCTTTGCTGTTTGCTGTAAGCTGCAAATGCAAGACTGCTGTACCCTACTGCATAAAGCGGCCTATAAGAGAAAATAGTATGGCACCTTCTTATTGATGAAACACAGTCTAGTCATATCACATGCCATTTTCTTATATCCAATATTTGGAGGTATTATGAGGGTTTACCCGATTGAAGATTATTGTACTGATGCCATCCTTTCTAAAGGCCATCTTATTCCTTGGCCCTTATAACTCAAACTCCACCTTATGTTGTAACCCCCTGTTTTCTAAACAAATCTTCCATGCTTTTCACTTGTGTGGAAGATTTCTATATAGTAAATTTCTAGGGGGATTCTTTCCTCATAAATTTCAAATTGGAACTTCCAGTCTTTAAATATCAACTGCCTTGGTTGTCTTCAATAATCTGGATTCTGCAAAGCTCCTCATTTCAGCACTAATTTGCACCTTTAGAGATGATTTGCATGTCATCTGTAAAGTCAAGCTTTATTTAGTTTGAACTTTGAAACTCAACTTGTAGGATCAGATGATTTGCACTTCATAATTCCTCACTCAATTTTTCTTTGATTTTATCTCTCGTACAGAACCCTTGGATGGTCCTTGAGTTTTAATTCTACATTCCCTTTTGGTGGTGAGATACATTTTCCATTCCTTAAAGCAATGCCCTGTCCCTTAGCAGTGGAAGTGTGTTTTAAAGGAGGATTAAGGTGACTATTTAGGTCCCAAACTAGCAAGCACACATAACTGGCATATGAGACCCCCTTTGGTAACAAGAGAATTATTAAATTTTATAGGTTGTTCCAAATTATGTACCTCCTTAGCCTTCAATCATTTAACAAATGTATATGGGGAATTGGACTTTGCAAATCTGTCTAAGCCCAAAGTACTTTCTGCAATAAAATAATACTAACAATGTAAGTGTCAATATTATAACTACTGATATTTTATATCTCACTACTACGATGTGATAGTATATGAAGCCACTATTATTCATTAGTATATTTGTATTTAAAATCTCTTTAGGTATTTTGTGGATGTATATAACTTCTTGAAAATTAAAGATATAGCGAGCTTTGTATTGTGAATTTGTAAGAGCAGAATCTTCACATCTCAGAATTTTTCTATTGTCACAACGTAAACAACTTCAGTGTAATAGGATTTTGTTCTTGACACATAACTCTAATTTTGTTTGATGCTGTAACACTCTTGAGATGAGATCTTGGTCCATTGTTTGTCTGAAAAGCTTTTATGACTGGATTCAGAAAGAACATGAATGATCTTTTAAATGTATTTAAAGCTAGCCTTGTCTGCAGATGGTATTTTACCATTGAATAACATTTTAAAAATTTTTGTAGGCCATGATCACTATTGCCGATGAAGATGGCGATTATCTACAAGAAGCCTGGGAGCACATTTTAACATGTCTCTCTCGTTTTGAGCAATTGCACCTGTTGGGAGAGGGTGCTCCTCCAGATGCTACCTTTTTTACAGTGCCTCAGAATGAATCAGAAAAGACCAAGCAATCATTATCTTCTCCTTCTTTTAATGCAAACAAGAGAAAGGGACCTGGTCAGCTTCAACATACAGCAGCAGCAGCTGCTGTTTTACGGGGGACGTATGATAGTGTTGGGGTTGGAGGACATGCTTCAGGAACAGTAACCACAGAGCAGATGAACAATTTAGTTTCCAACTTGAACATGCTTGAACAGATTGGAAATTTTGAGATGAATTGCATATATGTTCATAGTCAAAGGCTGAACAGCGAGGCAATAGTTGATTTTGTGAAAGCCCTTTGCAAAGTTTCTATGGAAGAGCTGCGCTCTCCTACTGATCCCCGAGTTTTCAGCCTTACCAAAATTGTGGAAATAGCGTAAGGATATCACCATTCTAGAACTATAATGATTTCTATCCCTGCCAGTGTCTGTAGCAGATCATAATTGAACACACGTTTTGTCTGTGCAGGCATTATAATATGAATCGGATAAGGCTGGTTTGGTCTCGTATCTGGAATGTGCTTTCCAGTTTCTTTGTCACAGTTGGATGCTCAGAAAACCTCTCTGTTGCTATTTTTGTGATGGATTCACTGCGACAACTGGCAATGAAATTTTTAGAACGTGAGGAGCTTGCAAATTATAACTTTCAGAACGAATTCATGAAACCATTTGTAATTGTTATGCAAAAGAGTAGCTCTGTAGAAATCAGGGAACTAGTCATTCGGTGTGTTTCTCAAATGGTCCTGGCTCGTGTCAATAATATCAAATCGGGCTGGAAAAGCATGTTCATGGTATGTTGAAATTTGCACCTTATGGTTTTCAGTTTCATAATTTTTGAGGCAATGGAACATATGCTTATTATCTGTAACCTTTGTTTTGCCATGAAACATATCCTTTTCTCTCTTTTAAAGTTTCAATTTTAATTCCTCTGTCATATTGGATTTGACTTCTTTGCTGTAGCTGATTTTCAGATTATGTCTCTAATCATAACTTCCTCTCTAGGTATTCACCATAGCAGCCTCAGATACTTACAAGAATATTGTACTTTTGGCTTTTGAGACCATTGAAAAAATAGTGCGAGATTATTTTTCTTACATAACTGAGACGGAGACAACCACTTTCACAGATTGTGTCAACTGCCTAGTTGCATTTATGAACAGCAGATTCAACAAGGATATTAGTCTTAATGCAATAGCATTTCTCCGATTCTGTGCTTTGAAACTTGCTGATGGACGGCTTATATCTTCCTTGAAAAACAAAGACAAGGAAAAATCTGGAATGCCTGGTTCTCCTCTTGCTGCTGGATGCAATGGAAACATGGACAGCCCAAAATTCACCGACAAGGATGACCATTTATACTTCTGGTTCCCTTTATTAGCAGGTATCTAGTGCATTTTAAGAGCAAATTTACAATTTGATTCTGCATTTGATAGTTCCTTAAATAATATCTGTTTATTTTTTTTTTCAATGACTTGACTTGGCACCACATGATAACAAATTGTCAGTTGAGTCACACATACCTTGTACTTGAATTGGTTACAGGTTTTTCTAAACATACTTTGGATCCCAGGCCAGATGTTAGAAAAAGTGCATTGGAAACGCTTTTTGACACACTTAGACATCATGGACATCTGTTCTCACCTGCTCTTTGGGAACGAGTGTTTGAGTCAGTCCTCCTACCCATATTTGACTATGTTCGACAGGTGTCTGATCCTGCACAAAGTAGGTTACATTCAAATGATTCAGAAAGCAAACATACTGATTTTGATGAAGATGCTTGGATTTCTGAAACATGTCCACTGGCACTGCAACTTACCGTGGACCTCTTTGTCAAATTCTATGATTCAGTGAATCCCTTACTTGGGGACATGCTGAAGCTTCTGACTGATTTTATAAAACAGCCCATTCAAAATTTGGCTGGCATTGGTGTATCTGCTTTTATTCGTTTGATGAACAATGGGGGCACTCTTTTTTCAGATGATAAATGGCAACAGGTTTTATCATCTTTAAAGACAGCAGCTGCAGAAACTGTGCCAGATTACGCTGAGATTGTTTACAGCATGGATGATATTGAGGCGTCAGACAATGTAGAAGAGGATTTTACGAAGTATAACAGTGGAAGTTTTGCCAATGGTACAATGACCACTCAAGAAGCGGAAGATAGGGATCAAGACATATTTAAATCTGCAGTTTCTCATGCAAAACAACGTACAGCAGTACAACAACTCTTGATCCAGGTTTACTTTTTCTTCATTGCAGTTAAATACCTGACTGTTTTGCACTTCTTCTCTGCCACTTTTGTTTCGTACCACCTATTTCTTATTCTTTCTTCCTTGGCATATCTTGGATGCATTTAGAAAATAGTCTGATATGGAGTGCATTCCTACTGACAAAAGTGAGGTCCACTTTTGGTTGTCATTTTTGAGAGTGATTGCTAGACCATATCTTGGAATGGAATGTTATTTCAACCTCTTGGAACTAGGGTTGTCCGGCTGCACATAACAGGCAAAAAATGGGTTGAACCTGGGACACACCTATTCCAGATATGTGAGTGTGAAATGCACCCGTTTCTGCACCTACTGCATCCAGTGCATCGGCTGCTTTTCAGGAGTGTGAGTGTGAAATGCACCTGTTTCTGCACCTAGTGCATGCTAGTGCATCCAGTGCATCGACTGCTTTTCAGGAGTGCACAGGAGAGAAAACTGTTAACTAAATTTCATTGCATGGTCCTTTAGGCCTATACTTGTCCCTTCCAGAATTTTCAATCTTGTTGCAAAGACCTCTACAGCTGTGGTGGGAAATCGTTGTTTTGTCTTTTCTATACCATGATATTTTTGGTATACTGGAAAATTGAGCTTGCTGTGTTGCAAATACCTTCTATGCCACAAAGACTTCCGCAGACCATTGACATTTCAGGTGCAAGCATAGAACACCCTTAGTTTTGTTAATAATGTTCAAATTCTAAATCTTATTTTTCTCCCTTCCACTTTTAACCAGACCTGCATCACGCTGCCTGGGCTTTTTCTTAGCAGTCTGTCATCCTCCATGGTATGCTTGTCCAGCTCCAGCAAGTCTACTTTGTGTTCCTCTAGCCACATTGAGACTTTCCACATCCAGCTCACATGCTCACCATATCAGTCTCTTCCATTTTGGCATTGGCAACTGAAATTGTTCAAATCGGTTCTCAACAACCATATTTGCTGTGTTGTCCAAGCTTAGACTTCAATTTCTATTTAATTTTTTTTTTGTTTTTTAAATAGTGCAACTGCAGGCATACAGCCTGCTTGCTGGGCGTCCAAGCATCCGCTTACTTGGTAGGGACAAGTTGATAGTTTTTGTTCTTCACAGTAAGGGGTTGGAAGAAATCTGAATACAAATATAATCTTATAGTTTGACATGATATCGATCTTGTTGTGCATTGATGAACCCTTTAAGTTTTTGAATATGCATAGGTCTTACCAGATAAAAGGGAGATTATGCGTGCTTAAAGAAAAAAATTATATGCATACCATGATCATATATGGTTGGTTTGTGCAATGAAGGACCATGTGCGTTTCCACATCAAAGGAATGAACCTGATATGTACCTACATCTATTTGGGTTCAGAAATCTACCGCACCAGACTTTGATTGGCAATCTCAACTAGTATTTGGATAAAGTGTTTTCTTGTCCAACACACGCCAAATGGGATGATGGGCCTATAACTAAACTCACCTTTTTATAAGTAATAAATAAAAATAACAAATTTAATTTAGCTTTACGATTATCGTTTAAATGCCCTTTATTTTTAAAATTCACTTCATTTCTTAGAATTTCATTTTCCATTTTAGTTTTAAATTTTTAGTACATTATCATGGTATTTGTTTCACTTGTATTAATCGTGACCATGTTATCATGGTATTTCAAGAAACAACTGGCAGTTATGCATATATTGCCTTGCAAGTTTTGAACTTGGGTCTCTGCCTTGAAAGTCCACGTTTTTAACCACTTGATCTCATGCCATTTAATAGGTTTAGTTAATTTAGGATTAAATTTGGGGTGTGTATAATTTGAAATTTGAACTTTGATAATTTAATTATTAAAGGTTTTTTAATGTTTAATAATTTTAAATAAACTTAATTTTTTAATTTTATACTTTCATTTTTTTAAATAAGTTTTAATTATTTAACACCCGCACACCAACACACCCATACAACCTTGATTGGAATTGTTCTTTATTTATGTGCGTTTTATAACCATTTTCTTTTTTTAATATGATTTTATAACTAAAATGTTTCCTCGATATATTTTTAACTTAATTCTGAATCAAATTGCTTTTGGCAATGATGGTTGTCGTCTGATTTGGTCCTATTGTTTTGGAATTCGTCCTTTCAAAACGTCTTGTTTTGTTAATCTATCTTTATAATGCCTTTGATCTAACATTCTTGTTGACAAAGAACAGAGTTAATATATTTTGTTTCTTATCTGTGGTTGTCCAAACATAATGAAAGCCGTTAACAGCAAATGTGGGACAATAAATTGTCATAATATTTGGTGTGGATTGTGTGGGGTGCACTCTTTTTCAGATGATAGTATTTTAGATGCTCAAATTTGCATAATGATCTTCTTATAGCTGTATCTTAAGTGTTTACTAACATCCAGCATCATGGTCTATTAATGGTGTTGCAATTTAATTGAATATTTTTATGTAGCTCTAATGCAAATTCCTTTTACCTTTCTTAGGTTATCATGGAGATATATAACAAGCATGGACAACAGCTCTCAGCATCAAATACCAAGGTACTTCTAGACATACTTTATTCTATTGCAGCCCATGCACATAATGTGAACAGTGACTATCCTCTGCGCTCGAAACTTCTGGAAGTTTCTTCAATAACCCAGATGCAAGATCCTCCATTACTTGGTCTGGAAAGTGAATCTTATCAGGCATGCTTGAAGGTGTTACAGAAAGTGGCACATGATAAACCTATTTTTGCAGAAGAGATTGAAGTAGAAGCTCGTCTTGTTCAACTGTGTGAAGATGTTTTGCAGGTTTACATAAATGCAGCAACTTCTGAATCTTTTTCCGGATCCTGTTTTGATAGTTCAAGGCCACATATGATTATTCCATTGGGTTCAACAAGGAAGAGTGAATTGACCTCTCGAGCTCCTTTGGTTGTGGTAACTTTACAAGCTATTGGTCAAATGAAGAATGTTACATTTGCAAGATATTTGTCTCGCTTTTTCCCGCTATTAGCAAGCCTAATCAGCTGTGAGCATGGTTCAGGAGAAGTACAAATTGCACTGAGTGACATGCTTAATACCTGCATAGGTCCAATTTTGCTGCAGGCTTAAGGTATGGCTATAGATTTAGCAGGTTATCATTGACACAGATGATAGCTATTGGAGAAAAATATCAGGAAGTTTATGAAAAAGGCAGAATTTGATGCTTTAACACCAGTGCCTTTCATATTGAAGTTCACACAACATTGCAATCAATTTTACTAATGGCTTTTTGGCCCGAATGCAATGGCTATAGTTGTAAATTGTGATTATTGCCAGAGCGGGTGGAAAATATAATCAAACAAATCAAAGGGAACTTATTATCGGTTCTATTGTTTAGAGTAATTCCAATCATTGTGCATGTACTGGCCTGTAAGCAGAGAAATCAATCTGCAATTCTCTCCAGGCACTCTTTTTTTGGTGCACAGTAATTTAGCTGGTTACAAACATAACCAGCAAATCTAGGAAATTTATCAGTTGTTCAAGATCCATTCTCTCTATATAATTTTGTAGACAAGGTCCCTCCAAGAAGTGTATCCAATTCATTCTTTATTTTTGTATACATATGCATTGGACCTTGATGCTTTCAGCCTTCCCCGTAAAAAACAAATTATCTGAATCACTCCAGCTTAACACACTGGACAAATGCAATATATGTTGTTTATTATCTATCTTTTATTTGGATGAAGATCCTAGACACCGTTCAAAATCATGGACCAGCTTTAACTCAAACTCACGACCACCTAGCAAGTGATTTTGTCAATTTGACTATCGGAGCCCCACTCTCATGGAAGAGCTATATGTTAATATGACGGGTTTGAGCACACTTACCCTGGCTCTATAACAATAAGGCCACTTGTGAAGGCCACTTGTGACTAACTTTAAGAAACAAGAGACGATCTACAACATTAGTTGGAAGGAAAACTAATTCGTGACTGATTATTGCATATCATAGTCATGTACATTACTTTAGTGGCTTTGCCGAGAGTCACTTCCTCGTTGGAGACCATAGCCTTAAAATTCTTCACTAAAGCTTTTAATCGTCTTACAAGCACGCACATAAATTTGTATTAATTATATTTCTTTGAGTTTTTTTTGTTCTCCTTAATTGACTCTCATAAATATGCATTAATTATATTTTTATATTTGTTAGCAATAAGTTTAGTATGTTTATATTTTCAAAGCTCAAGAATTTATATCAAATAGTATTAGCTCAACCAATTAGATTCTTTAACTTTTATGTTAAAAGAGTGCACCCCATGCATTAAGTGATACATGCATAGTTATTAAACTTGTAACATCATGTAGTAAGGGTGTAGTAAGGGTGGGACCTGTTCCAATCCTATATAATCACCACATGATGTAATAAGGGTGGGACCTATTCCAATCCTATATAATCAACTTAAAAGAAAAACTTAAAAAATTATAACTAAAAAAAAAAGTTTTATAAAGATCCCTTGAATGTAAGTTGCTCCCAGTTATAGAAGATATTTCAAATTTGAATGTAAGTTGCTCTTCAAAATACACTTTGTGGGACTTGATAATACTTGACATGAACTATAAGCAATCACACTTAAGTCTTTGCCATATTTTAGAATGATTGTCCACAATATTTAAAGGGAAAATAAAATTAACGATGTTTAATTCGGTTCTAAAAGGAATGTCTTACAAATGGGCACTTTTTTTTTACAAGGAAATAAAGAGGATTATTTAGCACATTAGTCCAGCTACGGTTACGAATCAATAAAAAAAAAAACAATTTATAAAAGTTTAATCGTCAGCTTAAAATGGACTTTCCTTGTTAATATACTCATTTTTAATAAAATCACACTACCGCCTTATAAAAAATCACAATCTAAAAAATGGAATAAAAGTTTTCCTCGTATGATTATAACCCATTTACCAATGTTCTATGATGCCTTACAAATGACACATCTTAGATTTACTTCTTTTATAAAGTGTTGTTGGTCTAATCATGTTTATCAAATTTATTTATGTAACGTAAAAATTAATCAATATTTAAATTTTTTTATAAAATTTTTTAGTAGGTTACATTTTTACCATACAATTAGCACTTGAATTATATTAATAATGGCATTAGAAAATTAGAAGGGTCATTCTAACTATAATTTATGTTTCAGGTGAGCCCTAAAAACAAAGGCTTATATTTAGTACCGCAAAGGCTTATTTTAATAACCGTTTAAATTCAATATCTTTAGATCTTTGAAATGGAAGATGTACCATAAAAGATTAGGTTTACTTATGCCAAATTTAGACATGTCAGTCCTGCATTTTAAACCCATCATTTAATTTTGACTATGATTTATGTTTCAGGTGAGCCCTAAAAACAAAGGCTTATTTTTAGAACCGCTTAAATTCAATATCTTTAGAGGTGAGCCCTAAAAACAAAGGCTTAATTTTAGAACCGCTTAAATTCAATTTCTTTAGATCTTTGAAATGGAATTGAATTGCCATAAAGATGTAATCAATTGTTATTTTTAGGTAGTTTTATTGTTCATTACAGAATCAATTGTTAAAAATAAATCATCAAATAATATTAATTAGTTAAATTTTTTATAGGTAATCTTATTGTTTAATATAGAATTAATTATTAAAATTAAACATCTAAATTATAATCTTACTAAACTTACCAAAATATATATAAATAGTTATCAAACTGTTATATTACCAAATATGTGACAAATAGTTATCAAACTGTTATATTACCAAATATGTGACAATGATATAGTGCAAATGAGCTACAACAAACATCACTAACAATAACAAAGGTAATTTTAAAGACATCCAAAATAGTATACACTTCAAATACATTTTATATATTTATACTTTGTTAAAAAATTAAGTAAATGGTATCTGGTGCTTGAAATTTATTTATTTTGATAGAAAATCATCCAAAAACTAAATTATAATTATTTTCCATTGTATGTACATTAACCAGGCTAAACTTCGTTTATTTATTTTATTAAAATTATTTATTGTGCTAAAACCAAACCTTGGTCATGGTGATGTTCTTGGTGGGTGCATGTTTACAACGGTGTCTCTCTTTAATTAGTGTTATAATTCACCTTAAAATTTAAAACAAGAAAATATATCCGAGTCTTCTTTAAATCTTCAATGTACCTTCTTGATTAAAAAATTCCTGCCTCCAAGGATAAAGCAGAAGTGAACTTCAAAATATCTTAATCCTCCTTATATGGTACTTCTTACTTCTTACTGGTGCCGTTACAATGTACTGACAACACTATGAAAAATTCAGCAAAAAGAATTTGGTTTTCAAGGTTTGTTCAAATGTAACAGAAAACAGTACAAAATCAGCCACAATTAATTAAAAAACTCTTCATTTTAAACAATTTACCAGCAAACACCATTTTATCGTGTCATGGACAATTTGATAGAATCTCACTTTATGCATATGCCTTCATGAAATTTTCTCTGCAGCAATTGTATTTTGTCGATTGCTAAAATTAAGCATTAGAGTGACAAGCCATTTTGACAACAAAACAAGTACTTGTATGACCTTGTAGTTTGTCAATTGTCAAAATTAAGTATGCCACATAGGTAAAATCCAGTATTCTAAATAAATAAGAGAATTAATTGTTACCAAAAGTGGAGGATACAGATTTTGAAACTCTGCCCATTCAACATAATGCATCTTCCAAATGAACTCACTATAAGGAATGTTCAGATCACAATCCAACCAGTAGAATATCTTTACTAGTGCTTATGGTTCTTCAACAACATAAAAGATTTAACAAAATGTTCTTTGCTTGAAATGTACAATAGAATGAGTGAACTCCATAAATAAGTCTAGCATATTAGTAAATACAAAACAAAGTTAATGCACTAACACTCTAAAGCTAGCTAACCCAAATGCTAGTAATGAAGAATTTAGTCTAAATAAGGCTCTACATCCATGCAACATCCAGATTTAGGCTTTTAGTTTTACTTTTGTATTATTGTCCATTTGGTTTTCTCCATAGAAGGCATTCCAGCATACAATTTGCCTTTCCAACACTGACCAGAATTTAATCATTAGCTTCCTACCACTAAACTGATCAGAACTACACCATTAGATTCCTATCACTGAAACCCACCCTTTCTAGTGTTCTAGACCGTTAACACTTCCTCCTACATCCCAACCACAATTAAGGGGCACATGCATAAACACAGGTTTCCAGGGGCCAGAGTGAAAGACAGTCCTGTTTTTTGTTCCTTGAATTTCCAGAACAAATAAAACCTGATCGAGGCCAAGCACCTTGGAAGCAACTTTCGATCTCTGTCCATGACCTGATCATCAAACAAAACAATAAATATATTGTTGTTATGCCAAACATCTAGATAACAATATCCAGTATAAGAAATGGGAAAAAAAATGACTATAGAAAAATAAAAGCTAACATCAATAACTCAAGTCTTAAATAAATTCACACTCCAGCTAGCAAACACATTTCTGACCAAGATACAATAACAAACTAGATCTTCCATGCAACTGTTTTTTAAATAAATTGACAACAGTTGTATAACAAGAGTTCCTAGTTCTTGAATTGCATAAAATAATCTCTCAATGCATGAATGGTTGCAAATTTCCATTCCCATCAGCCTTGGTTAACTCAAGTCCACCACAGATATTTGCTAATTGTTATGTGCTCTACCATAATTGTTGGCACAGAGACCCAGTTTTTGTTTGTGACTTTTCCAGCAACTATTGTACAAAAAGAGGAAGAAAGGGTGTATGCTGCTTGACCATACATTGCTTCTGTACTAAGGCAACTGATGAAGATATCAGACTTGTATTACTATCATTTGTAGAATGAAAAAGCCAGGTTTTCATAATATGCATTGAATCTGCAATGATAAGGTAATGGATTGGCTTTCCTTGCGTAACAAATCTTTTATAAATGTCATAAGGACACTTCTTTTTGATTGAGAACCTAACCATGACTCTCAAATAGGGACTTATATCTCAACTGCCAAACCAAGTGAGCAAGCAACTAATTGTACGAGTGGAGGTGGAAAGGTATGCTGCTTGACCATTCATAGCTTCTGTACTCATGCAACTGAGCAAGATACTGGATTTCCATTACTATCAATTGTAGAATGGAAATCAGGTTTTGGTGATTCATATCGACTCTGCAATGATAACCTGAATGGATTGGCTTTCCCAGCCTTTCAGGCAAAGCAAGCTCTATATACGCAGAATATTATTTCTCTTTGCCCCATGGAACATCACTCATCATCCCTCCAGTGTATCATATCATGTTAGTAATGGAGATCACTACTGGCAGTTAATCAATCCAAGTTGGCTAAAGACTGAAGAGCTGGGCCCTTTTATTCAGTATGGGGAATACAAGATAAAGGATGAAAGTCGCAGCAACCAGGGCATCTATTTCATGGTGAGGGGAGTGCCTTTATCTAGTAATGCATCTGCACAGCCTCACCCTAATTGTGGCTCAGAGGTAGGTGAATCTGCATGCAATTCATTGTTCCTCCATTTCACTTAAAAATGATTCTACTCAAACCAAAATGCTTATTCAATCCTTTGTAGTGGAAATCACACATATAGGTTCTGAATAAGGGGAATCCAACCCATAGTGAAATGATAACCAACCTATATGTTCTTGAAGGTGTGTATTAAGAAACTAAGTGCTGCCACTGGGCAAATTATGGAAGATAAAGGATGAAAGTCGCAGCAACCAGGGCATCTATTTCATGGTGAGGGGAGTGCCTTTATCTAGTAATGCATCTGCACAGCCTCACCCTAATTGTGGCTCAGAGGTAGGTGAATCTGCATGCAATTCATTGTTCCTCCATTTCACTTAAAAATGATTCTACTCAAACCAAAATGCTTATTCAATCCTTTGTGGTGGAAATCACACATATCGGTTCTGAATAAGGGGAATCCAACCCATAGTGAAATGATAACCAACCTATATGTTCTTGAAGGTGTGTATTAAGAAACTAAGTGCTGCCACTGGGCAAATTATGGACATAAAAGAATGGTTTTCCCTCTTCAACTTTTGCTGGCTAGCGTGAAACCAGATATAAGAATTGAAGCAAGAATGGGGCAACCAGACACATTCCTTTTTCTCAAAATAGTTTTTTCCCAAACCAAAAGAATCCATTAGATTAAATTAAATTTAAAAAAAAAAAGGCCATACTACATTATCTAAGTTGCTCAGAAACCCTAAACTGGGCCCCTGTTTGACATTGAAATGGATCCAAGAGACTGAAAACATCGGAGCATTTCCAGAAATGCCTGAGAATGGTTTAAGGTTCTGTGACTCTCAAAGAAAAACAAAATACCGAAAGCTAACCTACTCTCTAACCGACCTAATCCATCTCTAACCTAACCCAATAAAACGAAAACAAAGAAAAAAAACAAAACTTTGAAGAACCTCATTCTGTCTGTTTCTTCTGCTACTGATTTCTTTCAAGTTTGAAGACAACCAAGGGATCTGCTACTGCTGACATTCCATTTGCAAGGTTTGAAAGACGTTTGAACCTTGAAAGGTTGAATATATAGTCTTTGGTTTTACTTCTTAATTTTCATAGATATAATGTTCTTAATAATTTTTTAAAAATATTTTGTTGTCAATATGTATCCTTGACGTTTTGATCTTAAACTGACTATCCTAGAGAAATTGTCATTTCGTTTCCCATCTCCATTTTGATACTTCTCAGAAATATAATTTTATGTAAATATGTTATATAATTTTTTTAAAATATTTTGTTGTTATGTATCCTTGACGTTTTGATCTTAAACTGACTATCCTAGAGAAATTGTCATTTTGTTTCCCATCTCCATTTATTATTCCTGGTAACCTAGCATGTGAGGAAAGGATTTGTCAGCAAAAGTTAATGCCTTGGCAACATACAGCAAGTAATGCCTCCCATACATAGCTTATTTCACCCATGTATTTATTTGAAACCTGACGAAATTGTAATCTCCCCCACAACGCAAACACATGCAGAAACTAGAAGGTTGTTGCACCAGGTTGCACTACTATACATCTTCTCACCAATATGGAAGAATTTAAATTTTTAGAGAGAAACTAAGAGTTGCTATTATCAACTTCGATCCTCTTAGCAATAATTGCCAGCTTACAACAGGAAATGTTCACATGGTTTGAGCTGTCATAAAAAGCCAAAAAAGGTTAAATAGAAAGTTAAAGGTGTATTTATAAGCCACTAAACAAAGAAGAGCATTCTCCCATAGTGTGAGCTACTGTAGATGTTTAAAATAGGAAAAGGTGAATTTTTAAGTCCCAGCCTAGCCAGAACACCTATGAGAGCCCCTTGTGGGCTATAGAGGAAGTTTTCTACTCCACCTTGTATGCCATGTTCAAATTTTGTATCTCTCTACGTTTCAACTCTTTGACTGAGTACTCATTGTAGATTGCTCTGCCAATCCATCTAAGCCTGTATTAATATCAAAACAACTGATCAATCATTCTCTTGTTATTACATGTATTATACAACTGCAGTGGATGTTGACTACTTTCAAGAGTCATGCAGATGTTCTGTGGCAAATCTCATAGGATTAAAAAAATATCCAAGACTGATCATCTCCTTGGACATGAGAGCCGTAGAAGTGAAAAAAAAATTCAAATTTACATTCCATGCTTCTATAGCCATCTCTTCTTGACTGCCCTTGCAATCTCTGCACCACAGTTCAAGATTATCTTGATGAAATCAATCCTCAAGTCTTCTAATATGCACCACAGTCTAGACTCTACATTGCCCCTATCACAAAATCTGTGTTCGCCTCAATATGCAAACTGCACCTTAAAACCTCCCCTGCTTCCCCATGAACCACAACCAAATAAAAGGTACTGTTGTTTATATCTGTTGGGAAAAGAAAATGAAAACAACCACTCATGCCTTGTCCTTCTTGTCTCTGGCCCAAGCTATTTTCTTAAAAACATACAAACTGTTTATCAGAAAAGAAGATGCATAGCATATCCAAATTAATAAGCAATCTGCATATGGTTACAAATCCCTTCAATTCATTTGATTCAATTGTTGTCTACGTGACCAGATACCAGAATAGACCTTACCTCTAGAATGACAAACAGAAACTTGCAAGCCAAGATTTGAAGCCTGCCACTCAGGTAGCAGTACTGCTGCTCTTAGTCCTGCTGAGATCTGGATGATATCTGTCCCAGGGGGAAAAAAGAGACGTAGAATGATCATTATCAGTATGCCTAAAGAAAAATGAACGCACAAGCACAAGCACAAGCATTAAAACTTGTACAGAACAAACACTGGGTGCCAATGCCAGCAGTGAAGTAAAAATGAAAGAAGCTCCTCGAAAATAGCAATGGTATCTAATTCCAAGCAATATGTGTTTCGACTGCAAATAAGAAAATACAGAAATGTCCTTTAGCAATGTAAAATGCACATAAAACCTGCCTCGTAACAAAGTTGTTCCTCATACTGAATGCCCTCAACCTGAAGGTTGGTCTGATCCACTGCCACCCTGTGTGAACTGCTGCTGAGATTGTGGAGTAACTATGAACCGCTGATGTGCTGGAAGAGGTGAAGCCACTGTAGAAAGGCAAAGTGAAGAAATTTTTCCTGTCATTCTTGTGTAGAACTGTAATATAGAATAAACATGGAAACTCCACTCATAAAGCAGAACAAATACTTCTCCGAATCCTACCTGCTGAAGGAAATGGTCCCTGAATTGCCGGCACAGCTGCTCCATACGGTTGTGAAATGGTCACAGGATTAGCTCCTGGCGATGCAAATTGTAGAATGTGAGGCCCTGGTACCCCATAACCTTGTAGAGTAGGATAGCTAGGTCCAGTCTGGAAAGGTTGGCCAATGTGCATGTATGGGTATACTGCTGGATTTATGGCCCCAGGTGATCCATATAGCTGTGAATATTGTTGCCCAAGATATGGATTGTATACGTTCTTCAAAGGGAACACCAAAAAAACAATGATGGACAATAAGATAGAAGCACAGTAAGTATACAAGCAATGAATGACTAACGATAGCTTTTTGTTTTTTGTTTTTTTTTTCCCTCGTATTGCTAACTTTTATATTTGGATAAAGAAAGCCTTAAGAACAGAAATGTACACCTGTGGGTACATATATTCCGATGGAAGTGTTGCATATCTGTCATAATCAAGCCATGTTGAAGTAAATTGTTACATATTTGCAAATCATCCTCACTTTAACATCAAGGAAATCTAGCAGCGAGTATATGACAAAGAACATCAACCCACCCATACGGAGGATATGCAATACTTTGTTGATAGGCAAATGGAACAGACTGGGGATAAGTTGGGCTTCCAACATAATGCTGCCCACCTTGGGGGGTTCCCAAATAGGGGCTTCCTGGGCGCATACGCCCTACAAAATGACAAAAAGCAAAATATATATTACTTCATAAACAATTATAGCAGTAGCACCAAGAAACCTAAAAGTGCAACCTATAATTGGAACTATTTGTTAACACCAAAGAATAATGATATCATTTTTATTTTTATTTATTTACAGAATAAGTTAAATCTTCAATGTTCTGCAACAACACTCATCATAAATAAAAGGTGGAAGTCAAGAGTGCACAAGCTCCTTTGATATAATTTTATGTCCTCTAAAAAATTGACAGATCAGTACTTTCCACCCGGTGAAGGTGAGGTGCCTCTTGTAACAATATAATGTATTAGTTAAACATGACACCATAGTGGCAATAAGCCATCCATAAGGGGAAAATGGTTTAGATGTTTGTCTTGCATCCACTGAAACTCTCTGCTCTGATCTCTCATCGCATTATGATAAAAGGTAACCAGACTTAAAATGGTTCCTAGATGTTCTCATTTTAGACCTCCTCTTCAAAATCTTTTTTTTTTTTTCGGTTGCTTAATTGGCTATATGGGATTGAATTGGCCCAACCTGTATTACATAATGACCATATAGTGGTATTAAAACAACACTTTTGGTAATTATACATATCTATATCACGGCAAGATTCCAACCTAGGTCTCCTCCTTGAAAGTAGAGGTATTAAAACAGTTGTGATCATGCCATTTGATCTCTTCTAACTAATTTTTTTTGTCCTTCTGCGATTACACATACTCTTTAAAATAAATCTAACATGTATTTTTCTTTTCTTTTTTTCCCCTTTACATTCACATTCATCATTTTTTATAATTAAAAGTTTTTCTTTTTGCACACATAGCTACATAATCCTAGCAGAAGTAGCACAAGTCTGGAGTAATGGATGCCTTTACCCCGGGCAGCTTAAGTGAGATACTATTTAATGGCACAATATCTAAAAGTATTTGGATGACGGCCAAGCCCAAAACCATCAATCAAATCCTGCTTTTCATCTTTTCTTAAGTTGTTTTTTTCCAGTTTATATTGGTTTATAATATTTAGTTGAATAACTGCAGTGATTATGCTTGCTGTAAAAGGCATTATCCAGCTGAAGTATTTGAGACCATGTGAAAGCAAACTTTGTTTCAACTTCTAATATCATATTGCTCTCAAATTCAATTATTATGATGTTTGGTTGCAGTTACACATGATAACTCCCTTCTATGCCAAGCAATTGAAAATAAATTGCAGACCACATCAATGCACATGCTATCAATATATGCAAAAGTTTCAATCCATCATGACCTTTCATTGAATTCAATAACAGAAATCTAGTTATCTACCGTAAGGTGGGGACGGGCGAGGCCGACCAAGCGATGCCAAGTTGCAATTAGCTCTCCTCCCATCGATGATAGGAGTTGGATCAACACATGCTCTTCTTGCAGCTTCAGGATCACGGAATGTCACCTATTCCCTCAAGATACATCCCCCCAAAGAAATTTAAAATGCAGAGTTAGATAGTTTACATAGGTTATCAAGACAGGCAGTTTTGATAGCAAATGAATGAAATCAATTTGAAAGAACATTAGTTTTCCAAATAAGAGACATGGTCCACATGATACAAAACAGATACTACTATGGGAGGAAAACAACATAAGAATGAAAACTATAGAAAAGAGTGAATCTTAAAAAACACACTAAATAACAACTCACAAATCCATAGCCTTTGGACCGGCCTGTGTTCTTATCAGTTATTACCACAGCCTCTAAAATCTCGCCAAACTGCTCAAAGTACCTTCGCATGGTATCACTCTGCGTCTCCCATGCCAAACCTCCAACAAACACTTTGGTAAGTGTGGTGTCTCCAAACTGTGAACCTGTAACAGAAGCTGATCTAGGCCCCCCTATTCCCTGCATGGGCTGATAAGCCATCAGGCCTTGAGATCACAACAACTGCAGATCCACCAATAATCACTGCTCAAACCGGTCAAAAGACCACGAAGCCACCAATATTTCTACAACAAATCAATGAAACCAATGAACCCACCAACAGATTTGCCAGAATCCCACCAGCCCACAAAGCCTCCACCGCCTTTCTCCCCAATATACTATGCACCCACACCAGTTTTTCCCTCCCAAATGAATGATCCCACCAACTTATATGACCTATTCTGAATCTTTTTTATCAGCCCACAAACCCCCGCAGCCTCCAATGAACTCAAAACCAGTCCTTCCCATTAGGTTATGCTCTGATCATTTCACAGCAGAGCATCTGCCCAATCATTTTCTCGGAGGGCAAGCAAGGGTGGGGAGGGTAGTAGTACCACTACAGTGCACAGCAATACTAATTACGATATAAATAACAAGAAAACATCAACAACAACAACATGCTTGTGTAATCGCTGGGAACCAGCATGTCCCAGAATCCGACATGCTGTGCAAAAGCTGACCTGGACGAGCCCCTCTTGAGAATCTTCTCTTCTTCAAGGTATATAACGGAAAATCAAATGACCCATAACGGTGCCACTGTTCATCCTCGTAACACTAAAAGTACCCAAAGAGCACAGACAAACAACAACGGGCAATCCCCTTCTGGGGCCCTAACCCTTGCTGTCCAGTACATGAGTATACACCCTAATTATTATCCTGTTCAAGGTCCCCATCCAATTGATTGCAACACCAGCTCCTAATACTACTAGTATTTCTCTCTCCACAAATGCCTAGGTATTTCACCCATGCAAGCAAACATGACCCCTTGCGTGTGCATTAGGTACACATCACACCTTTACTTTTCTTGCCCTCTATTTCCTTTTACCACCTGCCTGAGATTCTCTGCATGACTATTTTTCCTTTCATGGAAGGCAACTACGTCATCTGATAAACATTGGATTTATCGTCTGACTGGGCTCCAACGGGATCCAACCCCCCTCCCCCCACACTAGGACCCCATACCCACCATGGATACCTGCAATTTCATTGAAATTCTGGACACCTACAATCTTTTTTGGTGGTGATCACATCAAATCAGCAATACCATCAATTACATCAAATCACTAATGCAACCCAATATCAAATTTATGCCAAGGAATCCAAGCATTCCAATCAGCCATTTGAAAAATATAAAAAGAATCAAAAACCGGCATATCGCCCCTGCAACTTGGTCCCATCCGAGGACCCGCTTTCAAAGAGGATCGCTCTTGGGTCCCTCTCGTCGTCCCGAGATGCTCGTGCTTTTGCCTTGGAGTCCCCATCAGGACCTACAGTTTAGTCATTTTTAATTATTGGTGGTATTAGGCGGTGGTATTTTTACTGTGGCATTTTAAATCTTAATTTAACCTAATTTTCTTTTCCTTTTTTTAAATTCCATATTTGAAATTTGTCTATGGGAGATATGCCCTGGGATCATATCCATTCAATGCCTGCCACGTGTACGTTCCCCTTACAAGTGGGAGCTGGCAGCTGTTGTTACCTGTGCCTTATCCAACCACCACCTCCAAAGAACAGAAATATGAAAAGAGTGAACAGAGGGTTTTCAATGGAGGGGTTTCCCACTTTAGTGATGGTGGTGGGGTAATGCAGGGCAGTGAGGGTGGCGGTGTTGAGGTCCACTACCCCACCATGGGGCCATGAGCCAGACCAGACCAAGTATTTGAGTATTGAGGGCCACTTTTCCCTCACATTGGATTCAAAATTGAACCAACAGCTAGGCTTGTAAGTGGAAACATGATGTTAATACTTTTCTATGTTAAAGATTTTTTTTTTTTTAAAGATCTTGTATAAGCATATGGATTTGGGAATATATAAGGGATGTTGTTGAGTATATAGGGCTTCTTACCTATTATTCAACAAGGTAGTTTATATAATGGATTGGAATAATATATATTTTTTAAAATTAGGATTTATTTGAATATATATTAAATTAGGATTAAAGAATAAGATATTTTTAAAATTATTTTTTGCGAGTTATTATAAGTTTTTAGTTATGGCCTTTGGTTTTACTAATGTTTCTTCAACTTTTTATAGCCTCGTAAATTTTGTTTTTCATTCTTTTCTTTATAAGTTCGCATTTTTTTTTTTAAGACATCTTAGTTTACAAGTTATGAAAATCTCATTTAATTCATTTGGATCAAGTTATCCACCTAGATTAAAGCCATGCAATAATAGCCCCTACCTAAATCCCTTAAGCAACTCCATGGATTTTTAGGCTTAATTGGGTACTACAAGAAATTTGTTTGCAACTATGGCAATATTGTCATCCCTCTCATTGCTCTCAATAAGAAGGATGTCTTTGTTTGGTCTGAAGCAACTTCCCAAACCTTCCATGCCCTAAAGGAGGCTATGTGTACCGCCCTTTTTTTGGCTACTCTTGATTTCAATAAACCTTTTATCATTGAATATGATGCTTCATGTATAGGTATTGGAGTTGTTTTGACGTAGGATGGTGATCCCTTGGCCTTTGAAAATAAGCAACTCTATAACAAGAAATTGGGTCGATCCACTTATGAGAAGGAAATGTTAGCTATTCTGCATGTCATAGAAAAATGATGACTTTATTTGTTGGGGAGATGCTTCATCGTCAAGATTGACCATAACATCCTTAAGCATTTCTTAGAACATCTCTCGTGCTCGTAACAAAATAAATGGCTAACAAAGCTCTTGGAATATGATTTGTCATTGAGTAAAAGAAGGGGAAAGAGAATGTATAGATCAATGCTCTATTTAGCAAACATAAGGGTGTTGTTGTTAGCACTATCTCTAGTCCTCTTCCACAATGATTTTCCCAACTTCAAGAGGATTGACTCTCTGACCTAAAAACCACTTGCATCATTCATGAAGTGAAGTTTTGCTCTTCAACGCCTTCTTTTTCCTCATATGATGATGAGGTTCTTCGCAAGAAGGATTACATTTATCTTCCCCCATCCTCAACTATTAAGACTTGTTAGCTGTTGAAGCTAAATACTTAAGATATAATCAACCGAAAGATCAAAAATAAAGTTGCAATATAAAATATATGATAATGGCAATATTTTAGAAGTATAAATATCGAAAATAAAATCGACTATAACTCATAAAATTACCATTAATAAATGCTCATGAAAATAGTACATTAGCTTTGTAAGTATCAAGTGTCACATAACTCAAGGCTATAACATGTATAAATAGCCTTTCTACAATGACTCTTGGATGACTATGACTCTTCCATACCTTGTGACTCTTGGCTCTCTTTTGCACACATATGGAGCTCTATTTGATGTACACTTGTAATATGACTCTTCACTATATTTTCCTAATCTATGGACATATGTACACATGGACTAATGTGCACATTTACATTATTGAATATTATGCACACTTTAATAATACTTGTGCATTTATTACATTGCATAAAGTAAAGACTCAAACTCTAATCTAAGACACTTAACCTAATCTAATCATGTACCCATGATGGTACATTGTCATGTACCAAATAATATAATATTCTCTAAAACCCCAAATAATGTAATATTCTCTAACACAAGGTCTTCATATTGAAGACTTTATTCTTCAACAAGGTCTTCATCTTGAGTCTGGAACTTATGTTGTTCATCCTTGCTCTCTTCAATCTGTTGCCTTTATGTATTTTGATCAAATGAATGGTTAGTATATTCTAGTGTTTGTACTTTCAATATTACAAGTTTCTTGAGCTCTTTCATAGTCATCAAATTCTTCCATAAGTATTTTCCTTTTCTCTTTGTCCTTAGAATCATATGACCCTTTCTTTTGTTGTGTTGAAACTCCTGCTTCATCATCTCCATTCTTTGATTCTTGTGTATGAATATGGAAGGTAAATTTGGATCACAATTGATCCATCTTCCTTTTCCATTTCCTGCAATCTTCTTCTCAGAAAATCCACTAGTGTTGTTTTGAACAACAATATCTTGTGTGAACCCAAATGAGTCTAGAGCATATATACCATTGTTAATAGATCATGTAGTTTCTATTTCATTGTGTCCTTTGATAAGACATTTGTTTTCTCCATTTACATACTTGAATTCTACCATCTCTTTACTTTCAATTAGTTTGGTTACTGAAATGAGGTTTGTAGTTAGCCTTTTCAAATCAAAACTATTTGTGACTTCAAGACAATTAAACCATTGTAGATTTCCTATCATATGTTTACTTGCTTTAGAATAATCCATAATTTTCATTGAATGATATATCTTTCAAACTTTTAAACCTTTGAGTTGAATCCCTTTTGACTCCCTAATTTGAATGATAGGCTAAGAACAATTCTTGATGTGATTCCAGTTTATTAACTCTCTACTTTTCAAAATTCTATGATTTTTTTTGCTTGATAAAAAGGGGTTGTACTCGGGTCCCCCACCCTTAACAAATTACATCTCTCTTTTTTAGAGCTTGAGAGTTTACAAATAGATACACTTCTCATCTCAATTGAGATGTTATAGTTAAAAACCTACATCATTTTACATAAAATGTCTGAATTCTTGATATTCATTTTTTGGATCTTTTCAAATCTCTATATGAATACAATTACTCCAAAATTTAGCATCTTTCTTGAAATTTTCCTGTAGAATCCTTCACAATGTCAAAACTTCACCTCTACTATCTATGCCTTGCATCTTAGTAGAGTAATATTTCCAAAACATCGCACTAACATAGTCCGCTTTATCAAATCTGGATTGCTAGTTTCCTTCTTGAAACACAAGTGCAACCACAAAAATTATAATAAATAGTCTAAATGAACACACATTATTATTACAAAATAAAATAGATATTACCAACAGAAAACATTAAAGTAAATCTTAATCACTAATTGATTTAGGCAATCAACAATTTTTGTCAACTTCAACTAAACTTTCTACTTCCTCTAACCATGGAAAAGAGATGTTAACTTCACGATCCTCAACCAAAACCCCTCTATTGGCTAGCTTATCTGCACATTTGTTTCCTTCCCTTAATATATGTGTAAACCTAATTTCTTCAAACTCTTTAGCAAGATCTTGAATTTCCATAATTATCTCTTGTATGTTCCATGGAGCCTTTGCTTTCCTCAAAATTGCATTTATTACTATGAGAGAATCACCTTCCATCCAAACTCTATTCCATTTCATTTGTTTACATATTTTTAGCCCTTCTAAAGCTGCCCAAGCTTCAGCTTAATTATTTGTCTTAATTCCACAATTGAAAGCATAATGAGACAAAATCTCTCCTCTATTATTTCTAATTATTCCTCCTCCTGTTGTTCTGGGTTTCCTTTAGATGCTCCATCAAAATTCAACTTAATGCACTCTACATATGGTGGTTTCCACACTTTATATTCCTTACCCAACATCATAATTTCATTCAATGACTTGACTCCATCTATCAAGACTCTCTGATTCCAAATTAGGGATTGGGTGAGTTGATAGGGTTGGTTTAGACTCCTCTATGGCTAAACATATATTCTTTTTCATTACCTCTAAATTGTTTTCCTTTCCTTTAAATATTCTTCTATTCCTTTCTAGCCATATAGTCCAAAGTATTGTATCTTTTGATATATCCCATATTGTTTATAAAGCCTAACTTTTATAAGGGCTCTGCCATTGCTTTAAGCAATCTTCAATTATGCTATTCATCACCATGCATTTACCAAACACATTAAGAATCAATTGCCATAGATTCTAGATAATTGAGCAATGTCCCAAGAGATGGTCAATACTATCCTCCTCCTTATTACATAAAACACATTTAGAGGGGCCATGAAAACCCGTTTTCATAAGGTTATCCCAGGATAAAATTCTTCTATGACCTACTAGCCAAACAAACATTTTGACTTTAGGAATGCTTGGGCAATACAAATATCTCTCCAAATTCTAGTGATATTATTATTATGTTGGTGTTGAACATTATATCAACTTCTTGTTATGTATTCTCTTGAGCTATTTAACTCCCAAATCAATTTATCCTTGGTACCCCTCAGAATAATTACAGTTGTTATATTTCTTCTCAATTGCATACTAGCATCAACATCTTGTATACTTGTAAACAAATCTTTTTTCCATTTGTATTTCCTTCTTTGATCCTTGTCCAAAATGTTTGAAACCCTATCACCGTATTTGTCTTGAAGCAATCTCATCCAAGGTTTCAAAATTGGATCTAAATTGAGTGGTTTTTTATCACACCAAGTATCCATCCAAATAGAATTTTTTTCTCCAGTTCCCACCACCCATATTAAACCTTTAATCATAATATCAATAGATTTTTTTAAACCATTCCAAAGAGCAAAACCATTTGGAAGAGAGAATGTAGTAAATATTAAACTTGGGTCATTGGGATCAACATACTTAGAAGAATTCTTGTCCATTGTCTTTGACTCTCTTTATACAATCTTCATATAACTTTTCCCCTAAGAGCTAAGTTTGCATCTGTAAGAGCTCTTAAACCAAGACCTCCCCTAGTTTTTTCATCACACAACTTGCTCTATTTCACCAAAGAAAATTTCCTTTTATCATGTAAACTTGACCATAAAAAGGATCGCATAATAAATATTAAACTTTTTTCAACTGATTTTGGCATAGAATACAAAGACATATAATATGTTGGAATGGCTTGTAAGATCGACTTAATTAACTGCACTCTTCCTGCTAATGATAACCATCTATCTTTCCAAGATAGAAGTTTATTTTAAACTTTACTAATAACTGGATTCCATAAATCTATCCTCATTATCCCCTCAAATAAATGCATCCCTAGATAAGTTGTTGGCAAATTTGCCTCCTCCATTTGAAGCAACCTATAAATTCTTGCTTTGATATTAGCAGGAGTGTTAAGAAAGTAAATTCTGGATTTAGTCCTATTAATTTGTTGCCCTGAAGCTCTTTCATACTATTTTAAAAATTTATTCAAATATCTGGCCTCATTTATCCTTGTCCTTCCAAAAAGGGTTGTATCATCTACAAACTATTGATGGGTGACGTTATCGATTCAAAATTCTATGTTGGATTCCTTATAACTCCCAAATTTCAAATAATTGAGTAAACAAATTCTAAATTTCATAAATACCTAAATTGGTGTTGAATGCCTTTTAACTCCCAAATAAGAAATTTAGAAATTTGTAAAAATAATATTTGCAATATTTCAATAATCCAATTTGATGTAGTAGACCTTATCTCTCCAAAATTATTAATTTGCAAATATTTAAAATGATTTTCAAAACTTAATAAAATAATTACAAAAGCTTTGTAATTAATTTTTCAAATATTCAAATCAACTTTTCAAATAGCAATAATAAATTTCTAGGGTTTCAAATTTTACTTCTATATCTTATCTCTCCAAATATCTCATTAATTAAAGTATAAACCCAATTAATCAAATTAAACCTTAGTCAAAATCTATTATTTCTCGATCTTTATAACTCCTAATAAAAAACTTATTTCTCCTAATTATAATTTATAACCTTTAGAAAAATTTAAAAAATATTTGACCCTTATATCTCCCTCCTCAATGTTAAATTGAATTTCAAAAACGAATTACCTTAACATTAATGTCCCTTCTTCTTCGACCAAATGGAATTTTGTCAATGTCCCGACCTCAATGACTGTAGCATATCCCTTCTAGCTAGCCCTCCAAATGTCCACTATGCTAAGCATGCCAACTGCTGGCTAATGGTCATATGCATACGTGAATATCTTCGTCTCTTTGAAACACCTCCTTAGTAATGGTTAGTTGTTGGACATTTTGAGTCCCTAAGTCAAAGTTGTCATTGATGTCACCAGATGAAGTCATCATTAATACCAAATATTTCAGCAAGAAACAAAGGGGATAAAAATGGTTATTTGATATCCAGGAAGAAGGCCAAAGATCAAGTGAAACAGTGCAAAAGATAGAAGTAAAAAAGGAGTTATAATATTTATTTTATAAATTATTTAAATTCGATGTGAATTTAAATTTAATAAACAAATATTAAAGGTACTTTATCAAAGGTATAATATTATAATAGTGGTTATTATAATATTAAATGTGCCATGGTGAAAACCCAAATAAAACATTTATAATTCTTATTATAATTGTAGACACCAAAATCTAGCACCCTTCAGTTCACATTCACCACCTCACCATCAAACCCTACATAATAAAGATATATGCCTAAGTTCTAACTTAGGGATATAAAATCCTACACATCATTATACTTTCCTAATTTATTTAATTAGGAAAATCACCCTAGGATACCCTGTCTACCCATTGGACATGTGTCCTCGACACTTCATCCAACACCCATGCCACATCTTACCCACTCCTGTCCCCTTTGTCCTTGCACATGAGACAGATTCCCAACACCCATGCCACAACTCCTTTGTTGTTGTCCCCTTGTCCCTTCACATAAAACAACATCCCACATCCCACTCCACTTGGAGCCACATCACCCCGGTTAAGTGAGCCACACTGAGTGACTCATTGTAATTGCCCCTTCCACCTGGCAATCCAGATTGGCCACTTGGCAGATCAGGCTTGCCACCTCACATTCCTCTCCAAAGCCCCAATCAACCTATAAAGACACCATCAGTCCACCAAATAGAGGGAGCTGAATCTGCATACCGATAGGCTATCGAATTAGGTCTGGACCTGATGAGAAGTTGAGGGTGCAAGCCAAAATTTGATCGTTGGCTCGAATTTCGAGGTAATCTTCTGTTCAGCCAAAACCGTGTAGTTCCACAGTCGAGAACGCGCATTCGTGGTTTCACAACCGCAGGTCTGTGGTTTCCATCCCACAACCGCGCTTTTGTAGTTCCACAATCCCAAGAATAGAAGCGGGTTTCATCGACAGAGATTAGCGATCCGAGTAGTAAGCAAGGTTTTATTTGTTAATTATTTTGCGCTATCTGTTGTTCATCCATATCGGTAATAGGTTTTATGTGTAGCATTGGATTTATTGTTTGAATATACGGGTGCTACTAATCCCCTTTGCTGGTTTGCATGTGTGCAGGTAACAGATATCTTGGATAGGCTACTGAAGCTGGAGTGGTCCCGTGCTAGATACCAAAGCCCACTCACCTTTTGAAGCTGCAACTAGATACGAGGAGAGCATTGTACATTGCGAAAGATATGGCAAACTCCCAGAGAGAAATTTGTATCACATTGAGGCCAAGATTGTAACATTGTACCCAAGCTACTTGGGGCAATCCGAAACATTTTAAATCTGTATCGCGAGAGTCAATATATAAAGGATTTCATTATTTTGGGCAATCTCTTTGTGTCTGTGTGATTTTATATTGCAAGTGCTCAAGTATTCTAGTTACAATAATGTTTTATAAGGCAAAAGTGGGTTTTATAAAGTCTAAAGATATTTTAATAAACCCAAAGTTGGGTTTTTAAAAATAAAAGGCTTTTAAGCCTTATAATTTTGCCAATGTTCATGAAGGAACTAGCGTCGACATATTAAGGTTGGCAAGAAATTAATATAAAAGCATTTCCAAAAACCATTGGCAATTACCCTTGCTCAAATATCGAATTGCATGTGAAGAAGAGGAAAGAGCTCGTGAAAAACATTTTCGTTCGCTGTGGAAAGGAGAAAAGCAAAAGGTGTGCGATTTGAGGGCACATAGGCCAGCTTGGACTAGCGGTGCGGTGATTTTTTTAATGCAGGAGGTCCCACGTTCAAATCACAGGCAGTGCGAAAGGGAAGACGTGTTTGGAGCCCAAGGCACACGCAGTTTTTTATTGAAGGTGCACGTTTTTGCAAAGGATAACAAGCACGTTGTGCTTGTTGGTTGTTGTGCGAGCGTGTGGCTCGACGACGGCTTTGGCCGTGGCTAAGGCGCTTAGGGAAGGAGGAGATAGAGGGTTCGAAACCCTCCAAGGCAAGTTTAATTTTTGTAAAGTATTTTTAATTTCCCACGTGGAGTTATAAGGATGTTATACGATGTGTTAAGCCTTAGGGAGTTATGATTTAATTTTATTTTATATAAGGCTTGCATAAAGTTTTTTTATTAAAGTGGATTTATTTTAGTGGGGTAATTTAATTAAAACTTGTCATTAGGGGTTATGAGGAGTTTGTGAAGGATAGTATTGGCATTATTGAGTTGGAGTAATAAGGTGTTATTGAGTTATTATCTTTGTATTGTGGTATTACTCAAGTCTTCTAACCCTTTTGTGATTGGAAAGAGAAATTTATGAGAGTGGCAGATTTGTGAGAACAACTCCTTGGCATCAAAAAGAGTTGTGCAGGTCATGTGTGGACCTGTTGAGCAAATTTTGATAGGTTCTGTGTGGACATGTTGAGCATATTTGGATAGGTTCTATGTGAACCTGTTGAGTAGATTTGGACAGGTTTTGAGTGGACCTATTGAGCATATTTGAGCAGGTTCTGTGTGGACCTATTGAGCAGATTTGGATAGGTTCTGTGTGGACCTATTGAGTAGATTTGAGTAGGTTCTGAGTGGACCTATTGAGTAGATTTGAGCAGGTTCTGTGTGGACCTATTGAGCATATTTGGACAGGTTTTGTGTGGATCTATTGAGAAGATTTGAGCAGGTTTTGAGTGGACCTATTGAGCAGATCTATGCTAGACCGATTGGACTATATTTAGTGCAAAATTGAGACAAATCTTTGGAGGTGACAGATCAGAGAGGACAGTAGTCTTCGATGGATAGAGATCCATCAACCAGGGTAGTGAGGACAAGTCTTATGAGTGGGGACAAGAGTCTTTAGTGGAGAGAGATCCACAAGCTAGAGCATTGGAGGCAGTAGTCTTCTAGAGGATCATTAGCCAGAGCAGAGGAGAACAAGTTCTCCTATGGATAGAGATCCACAAACCAGATTTAGGGGATCAACATCTCCTTTGGACATAGGTCCATAAACATTGTAATTGGGAAGGATTCCCAAAATATTATTTGAGAAATATTTAGAAGAAATAATTTCTCCATGGAAGTAGCCATCTTTGGGTGAACCACATAAAAATGATGTCTCTCATGTGTGTGATGCTTACTGTTTTATTAATGCTAATGCTACCATTTGGATTAAAAAGCAAAAAGTTTTATTGTATATTGTTCACCCCCCTCTCAGTATAAGCACATGTTCTTCAATTGGTATCAGAGCGGATCTCTCCGTGAAAAGACTAACAACTTGGAAGAGGATCCTTCGATAGCACACATGACTTCAGAAAGTGAAGAAGAGACTATGTTTGATATAAAATAAGAATTCTTTGCTACTCTCAGAAAATTATAAAGACTTAGAGAGAAGAATTCAAGCTTGAAAGAGCAAGTTCAAGAAGATAAGAAGCAAGGATGAAACTTATACAGAGTATCACAAAACTCAAGATTAAGGTAGAAGAAGGAAAGAAGATTGATGAAGATATGACAAATATATTGAGAGCCAGGGAAATAGAATGTGAAATATTGGAAGCATAAATTGTTCTCCTAAGGAATAAAGTGGAAAGGACCAAGATACTACAAGATACCAAATATGAGAAGTAGAAAGAGGAATCAAGTCTCCAAAAGGTAGAAACTTCAAACAAGGAAAAGCAAGCAAAGGACATCAGAAAGGAAGAAATCAAAGAAGAACCCTAGATAAGAGTCAATCACAAGAGAAAGATAACTTCTCCTCAAATTCCAAGACATCCAAATAGGTTACATAATTTCTTCCATGGACATTGTTTTTCTTGCAATAAATATGGTCATAGAGTTGCACACTGTATTCATTATGCAAGATACAATAGAAATTTCAATTCCTTTGCACCTCTCATGGATGATGATGTCATATGTTACAAATACAATAATTTTGGGCACATGGCTAGATGGTGTAAAATGATATCTCCTGAGTCTAGAAAAACAATTCCAACAACTAGGAAGGATGAAAGAAAGAATGTTAGAGCTAAATCAATGTTAGTACAAACAACCCTTCATGCTCAAGATAAAGAAGAACAATGGTATCTTGATAGTGGTTGCTCTAGTCACATGACAGGAGACAAGGATAAATTCATTATACTGAAAGAAACAAATAGAGGATCAGTTAGTTTTGGTGATAATGGATCAACAAAGATTGTTGGGAAAGGAACTTTGAGTCTAGACAATGGAAAAACAAAAATAGAGAATGTTTTGTACGTCAAAGGGTTAAAACACAATCTACTGAGTATAAGTCAACTTTGTGATCAAGGATACATGGTCACCTTCCATCCAGATAGGTGTGAAATAAGGAAAAAAAAACTAGGAAAGTCATTGCCAATGCAAGAAGGACCCCAAACAACTTATACATGATCAATGAGATCAAAGGGGAAAAATGATTTCTATCGCAAGAAGATGAGAGTTGGTTGTGGCATAGAATATTGGGTCATTTGAATTTTGACAACATAGCCAGTATAAGCAATAAACAAGAGTTAGAGATTTACCCAAAATAATAAGACCTCAAAACATAATTTATGCACCCTATCAACATGGAAAGCAAACAAGGACAACTTTTAAGCCAAAAGGCTATATATATTTTGAGCCTTTGAGTCTAATACATACTGATTTGTGTGGTCCTACCAGAACACAAAGTATTCAGGGTGAGAGTTACTTCATGTTGTTTGTAGATGATTATTCCAGAATGGTTTGGGTAACCTTCCTAAAAGAGAAGTTAGAGACCTTTGAAAAATTTAAAGTATTCAAGGGATTGGTTGAAAATAAAATAGGCAAAAGGATTAAGTGTCTACGATCCGACAGAGGAGGAGAATTTACTTCAAATGAATTTGTAGAATTTTGTGAACAACATGGAATCAAGAGAGAATACTCAATAGCAAGAACTCCTCAACAAAATGGAGTAGTTGAAAGAAAGAACAGGACTATTGAAAACATGGCTAGAGCTATGTTAAATGAATCTAAGTTATCATATGGTTTTTGGAAAGAAGCGGTATCCACAACAGTATACATAATTACCAGGGCTCAATTAAGGGTAAATCATCACAAGACTCCATATGAGCTTTGGAAAGGAAGACCTACTATTGTAAAACATTTCAGAATATTTGGAAGCAAATGTTACATAATATGGGAAGATCAAAACTTGGGTAAGTTTGATCCAAGATGTGATGAGGGAATTTTTCTTGGTTATTCCACAAAGAGTAAAGCCTACAAATGTTTCAACAAAATAACACACACTATGGTGGAAAGTATGAATGTGATAATTGATGAGAAGACAGATTCTAGATAACCAGTTCAACAAATTGTGTACCAAGAATATGGATGTTGTCAAGAAGAATTTTGTGAGGAATCAGACAAAGATGAAGAAGAAACACAAAGGCTCCTTCCAGGTATGTACAGAAACACCATCCAAAATATCAGATCATAAGGAATCTAGATGAAATACAAACAAGGAGAAGAATAATAAAACCATCTCAACAAGCAATTTTTTCTTTGCTATCTAATATTGAGCCAAAAGACTTCACTCAGGCTAGTGAGGATGAATTTTGGGTTAAAGCAATGAATGAGGATTTGGATCAGATAGAGAAGAGCAAAACTTGGAAACTTGTTCCACGACCAAAGGACAAAAATGTGATTGGCACAAAATGGGTATTCATAAATAAGTTGAATGAATATGGACAAGTGGTCAGAAATAAAGCAAGGTTAGTATGCAAAGGATATGCACAAGTAGAAGGAATTGACTTTGATGAAAAATTTTCTCCAGTTGCATGACTTGAAGCTATAAGGATATTTTTAGCTTTCTCAAGTTTCAATAACTTCAAGGTATATCAAATGGATGTCAAGTCAACATTTCTAAATAGGGTTCTAGAAGAAGAGGTCTATATTGAACAGCCAAAGGGATTTATACTAGTAGATACACCCGATCAGGTATGCAGATTGAAAAAGGTATTGTATAGTTTAAAACAGGCTCCCAGAGCATGGTACTCAAGATTGGATAAGTATATTCAGGAATAGGGATTCAGGAAAGGAATAGCAGATAGTAATTTGTATATAAAAAATGAAGGAAATGATCTTCTAATAGTGGTTATTTATATTGATGACATAATTTTTGGAGGAAATAATGATAAGATGTGCAAAGAATTTGCTAAGAATATGCAAAATGAATTTGAGATGTCTATGCTTGGTGAATTGTACTTCTTTCTTGGACTTCAAATTTCACAATCATAAAGGGGAGTGTTTCTCTCTCAAGCCAAGTACATCAAGGAAATGTTAAATAAATTCATATTAGAAGATTGCAAACCAGTAAGTACTCCTATGGTCACAGGATGCAAGTTGAGTAAGGACGATGAATATCCAGAGGCAGATAAGAGATTATACAAATCTATGATTGGTAGCTTATTATATGTTACAACTACAAGACCAGACATAGTACAATCAGTGGGATTAGTGGCAAGGTTTCAAGCATCTCCTAAGGAAACACATGTGGCAGCAATAAAAAGAATCTTTAGGTATCTAAAAGGGACTATGGATTTTGGTCTTTGGTACCCCAAAAGTGACAGTTTCACACTAACAACATATACATATGCAGATTGGGCCGACAACATTGATGACAGAAAAAGTACAAGTGGAGGAGCATTCTTTCTTGGAGAATGTCTAGTCTCTTGGTTAAGTAAGAAACAAGTTTCAATATCTCTATCTAAGAGGCAAAATATATTGCAGCAGCAGCAGCCAGTTGTACACAAGTGTTATGGATGAAGAGAACTCTAGAGGAATTTAAGATAAAGCATGATCAGCCCATTCTTATACTATGTGATAATACAAGTGTCATAAGTATCTCAAAAAATCAGGTAATGCACTCCAGGAAAAAGCACATTTCAATTAAGTATAATTTTTTGAGAGAACATGTGATGGATAAACAGGTCAGATTGGAATGTCACTATAAAGGAACATATAGAAGATATTTTCACTAAGCCTCTTTCAAAGGAAACTTTTGAGTATCTTCGAGGAAAATTGGGAGTGAGACTCCCACCCCAGAATTAACCACCTCAAGAGGAGGTGGGGGAGGGGCTAAGCTAAGAGGCTCATTCTTAGCCCCGATCCCCAAAGGTGACCCTTTTCCATTGATGTCAAAGGGGGAGATATTTGTGTATTGGGAAGAGATTTGATATGGGGAGAAATTTGATATTTGAGAGAGCATTGAGCCAGGGGAGCAATGTCCCAAGGGGAGCAAAAGGAAAAATAAAGGTCAGGTTTTGGTAAGAAGAGTATGGGTTGCCATCAATGACAAAGGGGGAGATTGTTGGACATTTTGAGTCCCTAAGTCAAAGTTGTCATTGATGTCACCAAATGAAGTCATCATTAATACCAAATATTTCAGCAGGAAACAAAGAGGATAAAAATGGTTATTTGATATCTAGGAAGAAGACCAAATATCAAGTGAAACAATGCAAAAGACAGAAGTTAAAAAGGAGCTATAATATTTATTTTATAAATTATTTAAATTCAGTGTGAATTTAAATTTTATAAATAAATATTAAAGGTACTTTATCAAAGGTATAATATTAGAATAGTGGTTATTATAATATTATATGTGCCATGGTGAAAACCTAAATAAAACATTTATAATTCTTATTATAATGTTTTATAAGGCAAAAGTGGGTTTTATAAAGTCTAAAGATATTTTAATAAACCCAAAGTTGGGTTTTAAAAATAAAAGGCTTTTAAGCCTTATAATTTCATCGACGTTCACGAAGGAGCTAGCACCGATGTATTAAGGTTTGCAAGAAATTAATATAAAAGCATTTCCAAAAACCATTGGCAATTACCCTTGCTCGAATATCGAATTGCATGTGAAGAAGAGGAAAGAGCTCGTGAAAAACATTATTGTTTGCTACGAAAAGGAGAAAAGCAAAAGGTGCACGATTTGAGGGCACATAGGCCAGCTTGGCCTAGCAATGCGGTGATTTTTTTGGATGCAAGGGGTCCCGCGTTTGAATCACAGGCAATGCGAAAGGGAAGACGTGTTTGGTGCCCAAGGTGCACACAGTTTTTTATTGAAGGTGCACGTTTTCGCAAAGGATAACAAGCACGTTGTGCTTGTTGGTTGTTGTGCGAGCGCGTGGCTTGACGACGGCTTTGGCCGTGGCTAAGGCACTTAGAGAAGGAGGAGATAGAGGGTTCAAAACCCTCCAAGGCAAGTTTAATTTTTGTAAAGTATTTTTAATTTCCCATGTGGAGTTATAAGGGTGTTATATGATGTGTTAAGCCTTAGGGGGTTATGATTTTATTTTATTTTATATAAGGCTTGCATAAAGTTTTTTTTATTAAAGTGGATTTATTTTAGTGGGGCAATTTAATTAAAACTTGTCATTAGGGGTTATGAGGAGTTTGTGAAGGATAGTATTGACATTATTGAGTTGGATTAATAAGGTGTTATTGAGTTATTATTTTTGTATTATGGTATTACTCAAGTCTTCTAACCCTTTTGTGATTGGAAAGAGAAATTTATGAGAGTGGTGTTGTGGTTGCTCCACAACGTACCCCAAAATTGGGGATCCACCTTTTTGCATATTTTCCAAGAAGACCGAAGTGGCCCATATGCTAAAGATCAAAGAAAAAGCAAAACACCGCAAGGAGAAAAAGTGTCACAATATCGTGACATGTTGCATTTTCGCGGTCCAAAGCAAAGAGAAAAAGCAAGGAGAAAAAAGTGTCGCAATATTGCGACATGTTGCATTTTCGCGGCCAAAAGAGAAGAGAAAGAACAAGAAAGAAAAAGTGTCACGATATCGCAACATGTTGCATTTTCGTGGTCCAAAGCAAAGAGAAAGAGCAAGGAGGCAAAAGTGTCGCGATATCGTGACATGTTGCATTTTCGCGGCCAAAAGAGAAGAGAAAGAACAAGAAAGAAAAAGTGTCGCGATATCGCGACATGTTGCATTTTCGCGGTCCAAAGCAAAGAGAAAGAGCAAGGAGGAAAAAGTGTCACGATATCGCGACATGTTGCATTTTTGCGGCTCAAAAAGGGCAGGCAGGCAGAGAAACAAAAGTGTCGCGATATCATGACATGTTGCATTTTCACGGCTCAAAAAGGGCAGGCAGGTAGAGAAACAAAAGTGTCGTGATATCGCGACATGTTGCATTTTCGCGGCTCAAAAAGGGCAGGCAGGCAGAGAAACAAAAGTGTCGCGATATCGCGACATGTTGCATTTTCGTGACTCAAAAGAGGACACATAGACATGCAAAGAAAGAGGTGATTCGTACCCCTTCATTAGTTGCTCACGAAGGTGTCAAGGCTTTATATAAAGCCAAGGAATAAATCGAAGATTGAATAAGGTAGTTTGTCACATAAGGACAAAATCCAATGAATAAGACAAAACGTTACATAAGGAATCTGTAATGATTCGAAATCATTTAAGATGGTTGTTACACATGGAAGGAAGCGGATGCGTGCCCATGTGGAGAAAAGGAAACATTTTTTGAAATCAAACCAAAAGTGAAGAAAACCAAACAGAGGAAGCCAAACCATGGGAATGAAATGAAGGGCCACAAAATAGAAACGAAAAGCTTTTTTGGAAACCAAAACACATGCATGCACAAGGGAAGGTGAAATGAACAGTCATTGGAAAATGAAACGAAAAGCTTCCTGAAAATTTTAAATACTCCAGGCAAGGATGTTTTGAGGGGTTGGAAACTACTACGAGCAAAGTTGCAGATTTGAAGGCAAGAGGGCCATTCTGGACCTGTTTGGGCTATTTTTCTTCCATGGATTGGTTTGGGAAAACCATAAATTTTTGTTATTGTAAAATGACAAATATTTAATACAGAAAATTTTAGAAAGTTGCACCTTATGGACAAGAAAGAAGGAGTCATTTTCTGCATGCAAGATTAAATGTCTATTTTTCCCCTTTTCAGATTTTAGGCTTGTAAATGGAGTTTATGCAAGTTTCTTGGTTGCTTCATGCGAATGTTTAAATATGAAAACCTCATTTAAAACCCTAGGAGCCAGCACTTAGCTTATCCGGATTGTGCTTGTTTTGCAAGTCCAATAGGTTAGGTTGCATGCATGAAAACCTCACATCTTCGGTTTTATCGGAATAGAATAACATCAAACTGAATGTATCTTGTATTTCATTTTCTGCATTTTATTTTCATTTTTTTGCATTTTATTTTTCTAGAAATTTTAATTTATTTTAATTTTCAGGCATTAAAATAAACATTTAAAAAATGTCAAAATCCAAAAATAATTTCACCATTGCTTAGGTTATACTTCAGACTTCCAATACGCACTTTGAAATTTCAATTTTCGAAGTTGTTTAGTATTTTTAAAAATTCATCGAAGTTGTTGTTTTATTACAGATTTTAAAAAATCCGAAAATAGAAAATTTCCATTTTTGGAGCCTAAAATTGCCCTCTCTTCATAAAAATTCTGATTTTACGAAAGAGGGGTAATTTGAGCATCACATTGAAGGTCATATGAGGGCCAACTCACATTTGATTTATTTTGGTTCAATGAACAATCACTAAAGTTTCATGGTATAATAAACCAACATTGCCCCTTGTTTACAGTTACTTGCAATCACTAAGGTGTTCCAAGCATTTAAATTAATATCTTTATTTGAGATTACTAATACACATATGCAAATGCTAATATAGCGGAGACCTTGGATAAGTTGTTTGTTTAACTTCTTTGCAAGAGGGGATTTGGAACCCAAATCATAAAGGAGAGTGTACTTTCACAACTGTGTGAAAATACCACTCAACAAGTGGCAGATTTGTGAGGACAACTCCTTGGCATCAAAAAGAGTTGTGCAGGTTCTGTGTGGACCTGTTGAGCAGATTTGGACAGGTTATGTGTGGACCTGTTGAGCAGATTTGGATAGGTTATGTGTGAACCTATTGAGTAGATTTGGACAGATTTGAGTGGACCTATTGAGCAAATTTGAGCAGGTTCTGTGTGGACCTATTGAGAAAATTTGGACAGGTTCTGAGTGGACCTATTGAGAATATTTGAGCAAGTTCTGAGTGGACCTATTATGTAGATTTGAGCAGGTTATGTGTGGACCTATTGAGCAGATTTGGACAGGTTTTGTGTGGATCTATTGAGCATATTTGAGCAGGTTCTGAGTGGACCTATTGAGCAAAGGTGTGCCAGATCGATTGGATTGTGTTTATTGCAAAATTGAGATAGAGCTTTGGAGGTGACAAAGTAGAGAGGACAGTAGTCTCTGGTGGATAGAGATCCATCAGCCAAGGCAGTGAGGATAGGTCTTCTTAGTGGGGACAAGAGTCTTTAGTGGAGAGAGATCCACAAACCAGAGCAGTGGAGGCATTAGTATTCTAGAGGATCATCAACCAGAGTAGAGGAGAACGAGTTCTCTTGTGGATAGAGATCCACAAACCATATTTAGGGGATCAACATCTCCTTTGGACATAGGTCCATAAACATTGTAATTGGGAAGGATTCCCAAAAGATTATTTGAGAAATATTTAGAAGAAATATTTTCTCCGTGGAAGTAGCCATCTTTGGGTGAACCACGTAAAAATGATGTCTCTCATGTGTGTGATGCTTTGTGTGATGCTTACTATTTTATTAATATTGATGCTACCATTTGGATTAAAAAGCAAAAAATTTTATTGTATATTGTTCACCCCCCTCTCAGTATAAGCACATGTTATTCACTAGTATGGTCTAAAAAGTGACTACGAAGATGCATGCATTCAAATATCAATTACTTGGTTGGTGGTTTTAATAAAACTTTGTTGTGGTTACAGATCTTCATCCTGATGCTCTCTTTCTTTGTTGTAGACTCAGATTCTAATGTAACACGTAGGTGTTACATCTTCTGCTCTTGCACTTGAGGTAATTCGTATGGAGAAGATAATTTCAATATAGCTATGTCTACAACTATGAATGACTCTGCGATTATGATGTATGGATTTGATTGTAGTTGTGTGTATAGTTATTACATTCATCCAATGCTTAATCTTGCTTATTATTGAGGAGTAAAACTATTGTTGATTTGATAACTATTTGATGTTCTCTCTCAACTACTTTTCCTATTCACATTCCAAAGCTCAAGAAAAACTCGTTGTAATGTTTCAAATTCTTTTAGAATGGTGTATCGTCAATGTTATTTTCCTGGTAGATGCCCTTTTGCGCTTTAATTCCAACCTCCTCTTGATTTATGCCTGATGTCTATCACTCTACCTAGTTTTGATGTCCCTCGACTGTCCTTTTAGATGCTTATTCTTCCAATATTCGTAGATTGTGCTTGTGCTCCTCATAATGGAGCTAATGGTGGTTTTTGGGTGCTTTCCCCCTTGTGCTACAACTACAATTCTACCGTGATAGTATTATGTTGGGTCTACTCTAATTTTCATCATTGTTCTTCAACTTCTAACCTGCTTGTTCTCCTCTTTTTTGTCTTCAAACTTGATGGTTCCTCCACACGTTGATGATTTTTTTCTTAAATTATCTTCTCCATTCAAGATTGCAACTTGCTTACTTTGTTCCTTATACTATCTTGCTCTCTTTTCAAGATAGTAACTAGCTTATTTTTCTAGGTTTGATGCAGGTTCAATGGTGATAGCAAGCTCTAAATTTTGGCCTCAACTAGAACTTTAACTTCTCATTTTTTTGGTATCCTTTAATAATGATAATGGTGCTTATAATGCTTAACATAAACACTCTCCTTGAATGCAACTATAAACTCTTATTTGCAAACTTTTCCTTGGATTACAAAAAAAACATATATATTTATTTTTCCTACTCCTTATTACTCCCTTTCAAACAATATTAAACTTCACTTTTAATGTTTGTGTTTTGCAAATTTTAGGATGATAATGATGCCTCTTTCCTTAGCTTGGAGACACTAAGCTCATACTTCCTTTTTCTAGCTTTTAATATCTCTAATATGGTGCTTTTGTAAACTTGAAATAACTATTTTTAATGCTTGTATAAGAACTCTTTTATAGCATCAATATTACACACCTCTTATGGCCTCCTTTGTAGCTAGTCTTCTTGGTAATTTGTTGTCCCGAATTTATGTATTTTTGTAGCTTCACTCCTTTATATTTTGCTGCTCCAAAATCATCAATTTGCAGCTCTAATTGTTGCCCAAAACTTTCTGCCTTCTTGTTTCCCAAATTTGTAGCAATTATCCTCTTTCAAACGTTGTTAAATCCTTTTGTGCTTTGTTAACCAAAGCTCTCTCAAATCTGCCCCAAAGTTCTCCAAAATCGTAGCTCTCTCTCTCCTTCTAATGTTTTCTGCAAATCTGATTTTGTGGCTTCAAATCTCCTCCAAATATATTCTCTCAAACTCTAAAAATTGCAGCTATTAATTCTACTCAAATGCTTTCCAAAAAACTATGCATATTTCCAATCAATTCTTCCTTTGTTTCGTTGTCCAAAACTACAACGAAAAACTCTAAAATATTACCTTATTTCACTGTCACAACCTCCTTTAATGTCCTATTCTAGGGCACCTCAAAATTTACCCAAATATTTTCTAAACCATAGCTCTATACCTCCTTCAATCTATTATCCTGCAACCTTCAATTTCTACCTCAAAAATTAGTAATTTTCTCCTTTTCAAATCAGCCTTCAAAAATACTATGGTTGTCCTTAAAATTCTCAAAACTATGGCGTCTTCAATCTCCTATTCTCATTCAATATTCTTGTCAAATTTTTACTTCAAATTCGATCTCCTTCATTGTCTTCTTCCTCAAGAATCTAAATGTCTTGAGATCTTAAAAACTCTTCTCCAAAATTTGGCAAACTTCTTGCCAAAAACTTCTCCCTTGGGCTTGTTGTCGGATGGCGATAATTGTCCCAAATCCTTCTTATCAAAAACTTCTCCTTGCTTACAATATCCTTCCTCTAGCTTTCTTCGCAACTCCTCCAATGGCCACTCCTTCAATTCTGCAATGATGTTTTCTCTAACCTTCTCCTTCTTCAAATTCTCTTGAGACCTCTTCTCTTGGGTCTTCTAATTCAGCAACTACTCAACTCCTTTTCTCAAAACTTCAATGAGACCTTTCCTTGGTCTCTTCAATATTCCAACTATGGGAATTTTGCAATGAGATCTCTTTCTTGGATCTCCAAAATCTACTACTTCTCAATTCTACAATAGGACCTTTTCTCAGTCCTCTTCTATCTCCAATATTCAGTCTCCAATCTTCCAAATCTAGAAGTTTTTCAATGTGACCTTTTTCAAGTCTCTTCAAATTCTTCAATCTACAACCTTCAATCTCTAGTATTCAATCTTCAATCTTCTATGAGACCTCCTTCTTAGTTCTTCTCAATATTCTTCCTTCAATATCCAATAGGTCCTTCTTTCTTGGACCTCTTCAGTGTCCATTATTTTGCTACAACTCAAAACTAATCCCTACACAAGGAAAACACAAAGAATTTCAGGAAATCAAATATGAAATTCTTCTCTATCTGTTGTAGGAAGCTTCTCAACTTATGAGAACTAATTTTTTGCAACAAAAAACTTAGACCAAATGCATTAAATTTCCATAATTCTAAAATGAATAAACTTCACTAGTTATTCTCAAAACTAGTGGAAAGAATTCTATGTTGAGTCCTAGTCTTCACGAGTTCTCCTTAAACCCTGTGGAAAGACTCTAGCCAACTTGCAATATAGAATCTCCTTCATTCTTTTAAATTCTCCAATAGGACCTCCTTCTTGGGTCTCTCAATCTCCTCAACGTCAAGGTCTATCTTCAAGACTTGTAATATCCTTCTATTCAGAATTTTCTCTTGGAATAGGCAAATCTTCAAAATTCCCTGGTTTTCTTTTCTAGAGGTAATTCCTTTAACTTCATTGGTTTCTCCTTAACCAGTGGAAATCTCCTTTTCAACTTTAAAACCTATGCAAGTTAAAACCTTGTTGTAGCTCTGATACCACTATTAGCTTTTGAAGCTAAATATTTAAGATAAAATCAACCAAAAGATCAAAAATAAAGTTACAATATAAAATATATGATAATGGAAGTATTGTAGAAGTATAAAACTTGAAAATAAATTAAACTATAACTCATAAAATTACCATTAATAAATGCTCACAAAAATAGTACATTAGCTTTGTAAGTATCAAGTAAGTGTCACATAACTCAAGGCTATAACATGTATAAATAGCCTTTCTACAATGACTCTTGGATGACTATGACTCTTCCATACCTTGTGACTCTTGGCTCTCCTTTGCACACATATGGAGCTCTATTTGATGTACACTTGTAATATGACTTCATTATATTTTCCTAATCTACGGACATGTACACATGGACTAATGTGCACATTTACATTATTAAATATTATGCACACTTTATTGCATAAAGTAAAGACTCAAACTCTAATCTAAGGCACTTAACCTAATATAATCATGTACCCATGATGGTACATTGTCATGCACCAAATAATGTAATATTCTCTAACAAGATTAGTGTCCTCCAATAATTGCATGCATCTCCTTTGGTTAGACATTTTAGATTCTTAAAAATATACCAATGAGTAAAGCAATTATTTTCTTGGAAAGAATTAAAGGCAAATATCAAGACCTTTGTGGTCGAATGTGAGGTATGCTTGTGGGATAAGGAGGAAATTGTTAAATCTCTTGGTTTGTTGCAACCCTTGTCCATTCCTAATCATCATGGGAGCATATTTCCATGGATTTTATTTAGGGCCTTCCCAACACTAAAGTCAAAATAATGATCTTTCATCTTTCAAAGTACACTCATTTTTGTGCCTTGCAACATCCCTTTACATCCAACAAGGTTATCAATTTGTTCCTCGATTTTATTTTCAAATTGCATGGCATGCCCAACCAAGTCCATTGTTAGTGATCATGAACTTGTCTTCACCAATAATTTTCAAAAGGAATATTTTTGTCTCAATGGTACTCAATTGATATGTCCTCTTATCATCACCTTCAATCAGATGGCTAGATAAATATTGTAAACAAATGTTTGGGTACCTACCTTCGTTGTTTCTCCCAAGAAAAACATTATCATTGGATTCATTGGCTCTCTTTAGCCAAATAGTGGTATAACACTTCTTACAATTCTTTCTTCAAGATACCCCCATTTGAGGTATTGTAATACCAAAATCCTCTATCAATGGCAAGCTATGTTCCAAGATCCTCCAAGGTAGCCCAAGTAGATGAGATGTTATAATAACATCAACTTGTGCTTTAGCTCCTTAAAAATAATTTGTTCAAGGTCCAAAACCACATGAAGCAACAACAAGACTTGAATCACTTTAAGCGATAATTTGTAATGGGGGTATAGTATTTCTATGCCTCCAACCTTATAAGCAATTATCCTTGAATACTTTCAATTCAAAAGTTAACTTCTCATTTTTACGACCCTTATAAGTTGGTTTATCACATTGGTGAAGTGGTATATCAGTTGGAGCTTCCACCATCTTCCCTCATCCACCTTGTATTTCATGTTTATTCTCTTAAATAGGTTATTGGCCATAAAGTGCAATCCTAGACAACTTTCGATACTCAGTGAAGAAGGGTGAATCACTCCACAACTAGAAGCAGTGTTGCAGTCCAAAGTTCATAATCTATAATCTTGTTACATTCAAGAGTTTCTCATTGAGTGGTAGGATATTTTGGAAGAAGATGCAATATGGGAGCATTTTCTAGTCATTTCCATATTTGAGGATAAATATTTCTAAGGGGGAATCCATGTAATAGCTCCAAAATAGTCATATTAACTACCTTTATTATTGTTAGCTTTGACCATAGGTTAAGGTAGTCGACCCTTGAGCATTAAGATTAGACTTATTGTTGATTTAATCTATAAATAAGAAGAGTTGTGTTGTAATTGGAACAATATTTTATCTTTGAATATCAATCACCTCTATTATGCATATGAGACTTCACCCTCTCCAAGTGGTTATGAGACTTTACCCTCTTTGAGTGTCTAGGATTTATATTGTTTTGAAATATGGAATCTGATACTTGCGTTATTGATTTTTTCTTATTGAATCTGACTTATTGTTCTAATGGATGTTTACTTTTGTGCATTTTGATTGTCACTACTATAACAATATGTTTGAAAATTATTTTATTACATTATGATAATAAAAAACAATTGTTTTTCTCACACACATATCTTGGTCCATTCTATTGGTTTGTATTATCTCTTGTAAATTTTTGAGCTCGAATTTAATTTGCTCTTTTGTTTTAAATATGTTACCAAAATATTTAGCATTACAAATCTTCATTTGCCCCTTTATATATTTCATTTTTGAAAAAAACCTATACAGACATGATCCTTCAAATCTTGTCTTATACCACCATAACATAACCATCTGGAAGAAATCAAGGTCTTGGAGCCACATAGACTAAAATTGAAATAGATTTGGATGACCATTATTGAGTAGATCACATCTTAAGAGAATGGGTTTGTGATTTGATCATGCATGCAACTAAATGTCTCAAGATATTATATATTGTATTTGCAACCATGTATTAGATAACCAAAATATTTTCAATCTTTCAGTTATATGACTTTGCACCCAATGCATATCTTATCCTATGTATATTGAAAGCTTGAATACATATAATCCCAAAGGCCATTTGAATTGACAAATGAAGTAAAAATACTTCATTGATTTAAACCATACAGGAGTAACAATCTTATTTTTTGATGGAGATGGAATTATTTTGATGTCCCCCCAAGCATACATAGATCATAATTATGAACCATCACTAAATTTGGTAAAAATAAACTAAGGTCCTTCCAACATATTTCACAAGGATTAACTATTGTTGGAGCATATACATTTATAACCCCAACTTTGATATTTTTTCTTTCTTGCAAAAATACTAGCAACCCAATTACTTTTTACTTATAGCAATTTACCATCCCATTTGTGTTTATCTAATATTATTGTGATACCTATTGAAGTCCTATAGAAAAAGCTACTAGACAATCCCCATGTTCCAAATATTTTTTGAATGCATCCTTATATTCCTCATTATTTATTTGCTTTTTTACATTAAAGTAAATTGAGAACTATAACAACTTATTAGTTCCCTACTAAATATTTTTTAAGGGACTTATTCATACCCCTTAAATTCCAAGTTAACATTTTCATCATCACTTTTTATTCTTACTTGTGAGGTTTGTTCCACTTCTTAAAAGCACTTGTGATATTTGTTTTAGTTCTATCAAATGAATATTCCTTTAAATTTCCTTTAATGTTTCTTCTTGCTTTAAGGGCCTTCCTCTCCTTTTTTCATCCTCTCCAACACTGTCATCTTCACCAAACTCTTTGATTTTTATAGACTATTCATAATGAGACTTATCATATTTGGTTTATATTACCTTAGAGAATTTGAAGTGAGATAATAGCCTTAAAAACACTTTCTTATTTATGCTACCATGGAAACCCTAAAGTGCAAGGACCATCCTCTATAGCACTTACTTTCTTATGCTACACTAAAAACTATAAATTGACATAAATATTCTTTATACTACTTTCTTTATTATACTACTCTTGAAATATTAAGGTGCAAGGGATAAAATCCACATTACATTAATTTTTATTGCAATGTCAGGATGTAACACTCCTTTAGGAAAATAAGAATGATTTATCGAGATAAAATTTGACCTCTTATGCCTTCTTTATTTTAAAATCTACCTCAAAATATTTCTTCATACATTTAATTCATTTTGAATTTGAACTCACACATTGTAACTCCTCATACCTTCTATACTTCTTTGTTTTTTTAAATATTTGATTCGAGCAAAGTATAATGGCCTTCACCATTTGATCATGTAGAGGGGCTTTATTTATCACCTTTTGCGAATGGAAACTCATTTGATATGATCCAACTTCTATTATAGCTTGATATTTGTGTTTCATCTTGGTCTCATGACCAAAATTTTCCTTCTCTTTTTCCAACGTTTTTACTTTGCAATCTCTTACCACATGTTTAATGTTTACAACATCGTAATGCAATGTTTTCATAATTCACTTATTGATTCCATTCTCTTGATTTAAATCTAATATTAATGGATTGTAGAAAATATTCTAAAATATTAATGGCAACACATGTCTAGGTATATACATTATGCTTTCACTTGTTAATAGTTGATGCCTTCTTGATGAACTCCTTTAGAATATTGTCAATATTATTCAAAACCTCCTTATTGATAAGTTGATATGAAAATAAAAAATCTTAACGAGCATCAAATATTTTTTAGTAGTTTCTTTTTTCAAAGAAATATTCTAACTCCATGATCTTAAATAGGGTATTTCCCCCCTAAACCATAGGCAACCACCAGTGATTTTATCCCTAATTTTTTACTAGACTATTAGTTATAATCAATAACTTATATTTTAATATGGTTGTAACTAATATTGCACAGTTAAAACCTATATGTATTTAAATATCAATGTTGGATTAATGAAAATTGGTTTTAATTTCCCAACATTGGTATCATAGCAAGTTACGCTTGGGAGAAGAGAGGAATTTGTGAGAAATGCTAGGTTATTTAGAGGAACTTACTACAAAAGAAGACTCTTGCCCCATCCAAATTTAAGTGTGTGTGAGAGAGAGAGCCAATAGAGTGCCAAGACACTCAATATTACACTCCACTTATTGCTTTTAAAGCAATCTTGTGTCCCTCATCCCATTAATATGAGATTTTATTCTTTGAGAGAAAAATGATAGTGAGATTAGGATCAACAATGGAATCTTGTTGAGGTGGAAGGCTGAGTTCAGGAGCACGTGTGAGAGTTGCATGATTTTTAGAGGCCACAACCACCACTCACCATCAATGAGATACCATCATAACTACCCATATGTTAAGGATATATTGGAAGAAATAACAATTTATTTCTTACATTTTGGAGCAAATATCATTATTGAAGCATCTATGAAGAATTTAAATAATTCAAAGTGAAACATAGAAGTATTGCCTTGCAAATTCTTGTGCAATCTCTATTAGAAGTCTCCCGTTGTTTTGATAGTTTTCAAATTTTGCATATTCCTATGTAAGTCGTAGAGGCTGAAACAACATGTTTGAGAAATTATGGGCTTCATATGTTGATAGATCCTATATTACAATGCATAGTTTAGAGACTAACAATGAAAAGTCTATGCTAGATAAGGAAACCTATGCACAAAGCCTAAACTGGCTATCAGATACAAGAAGAGGAATACATATTTTTTAAGTTGGTTGTATAGCTAAGTTGGTTGAGGAAGAAGTTTGAAGACTCTATGCTAGAGATTCCAGGTTCAATTTCCCATTTATTTTTTGCTTTAAAATTACGTTCATATTAAGGGGTTAAAAACATAACTTTCCCTTTTGAATACATCTTTTAAGACCCTCATTACACACAATTTTATTAATTAAATTCATATAGCCAAGGGTCATACCCCTTGGCCAATAACACCCTTTGAATGGGTATAAATTACCCATTCAAAGCTTCACAATAATCATCAATCAAATATACTATTATATCTATAAACATTGCTTGGACTTCCTTGCATTTTTAACAATGATTTTGTTCTTTTCAAGTCACTAACTTGCAGGTTCACTCCATTTGGATCAGAGCCATTACAATCCATCGCCATTGTTATAATTTTTTTTCCCAAAAATAAATACACCTTGTTGTCATAAAGTCGAAGCTGCCATTTGTAATTGCACTGCCATCCCAAACCGATTACAGAAGAATTCGGCCCCTTACACTTTCGCTCGTTGACGTCCATAAAACAGAGACTACGAACGACTTGGTACGGGCACTCTGTGAAACAACGACGAGTTATATAAAAAAAAAATGACGTCCAAATACCTACAATTACGGCATGAAATTAAATATCAAGCATTACTCGAAGTCTAAAAATGTTTCGAACTGCAAAAGAATTGAAAAACGAAGCAAAATCAAATTTTTTCATGCCTGTGACATTTTTCTGGCAGGTGGGTTAAAAGTCCGACGACTAACATTATAAAAAATTTACCTTAACCTAAGGTATTTATAAAAAAATTTCCAACATCGCCACAAAATTTTTGATCGATGGCAAGGCATGTGAAAAGGTTTTAAAAAATTGTAAATCTTTATCCCACATCGAAGCAAACATTGGGTGAATCCAAGTTTAAAAGAGCAACATCACACACAAGTGATCGTGACTTCGGTCACGTGTTATTTCTTCCCTCGCGTGATAGGAACCCCACTCGCTATACGATACTTGTCACATTTTGGACCACCGTTGACTCACAATTGACCCGCTGCTCCACCCTCCACTCTATCGCTTGACTGTTCCACCTTCTCCCTTGTGCCACCCTTTGCTCGACTGCCTCTGAGCCACCCTACGCTCGACTACCTCTGAGCTGCCCTCTGCTCTGTCGCTCGACTGCTTCATATCCTCCATTGTATCGCCCTCTACTCGACTGACGTTGTCGCCTCAAGTCGTGCCATTTTCGTGTTCCCTGTCGAGCCTTTGCCAAGCCCTAATGTGCCTTGCCAAAACCTGCCTGTCATTATAAATAAAAATAAAAAATAATTAACAGTAATAGGGAAGTAAGCCCTATAAAGCGGAAAAACAAATAGCAACAAATTTTTGCAAAAAGTTGCTAACAACTTTTTGCAAAGTTGCTACAACTTTGTGACAACTTTTTCTATACCAAATTTGCACTATTTTTTCTCATCTAACCAACTGCTATGGCCGACGGACGTCGATCACTGGATTCCATTCATGAGAAACACGAAAGGCTCGCCGAAGAAGTTAAACATGAAAGAGAGGAGAATGCTCGTAACACGAGAACTCTTCGAGAAAATATTTGCAATGGATGTTAAACTTGACACTATCAGTCAATCAGGCAACAACACATTCAAATGCAACCAACAATGGGTCATCAAACCGAGCATTGTTAGGAGGTCCACAAACTTCCATTTTACCACGAACAACCAAATTAGACTTCCCAAAATTTGAAGGCGGTGACCCTACAAACTGGATCTACCGAGCAGAGCAATATTTCTCTCTAAATCAAATTTTGGAAATACAAAAAGTGCATATCGCCTCCTTCCACTTGGAAAACGACACCATCCAATGGTACCAATGGTTCGAGAAAACCAACGACACTCTAACGTGGTCAACCTTTACACATAATCTATTAGTGCGATTCGGCCCTAGCAAGTTTCAAATATTTATAGGGGCCCTCACTAAATTATGCCAAACCACTTCGATAAGCGAATACCAAGCAAAATTTGAAAGGCTAGCTAATCGAACATCCGGATTAGACGCTGCATTCTTTCAAGAATGTTTTGTCAGCGAATTAAAAGAAGAAATTCGAATTGAGGTGCAAATGTATAACCCAACAAACATGTTAGAGACCATCGGCTTGGCGAAATTAGCGAAAGATAAAATCAAGGCACAAAATCGGTTCACAAAACCAACCTTGGGGAAACCATCAAACACTTATACCAATCCCAAACCAATGCAAAATTGAAGAACCCAAAACTCCTACACAACCCCCAAAATTAACCTCGCTCTACCAATTAAGCATCTGAGTTTCGAGGAAATGAAGGAAAGACAAGCTAAGGGTCTTTGCTACCATTGCGACGAGAAATTTGATAGAAATCATAAATGTGCCTCACGAAAATTATATATTCTAGATGCCATAGATGGGGGGAATTCTACCGAAGAGGAACCTGAACTCGAAATAGAGGTATTATCCGATACACTTGAAAGTGACGAAGAGAATGCACCAAAGGTTTCCTTCAACGCCCTTGCCAGATTTTTTGCCCCTCAAACAATGCGAGTTAAAGGGTATTTTAAGAAACAAAACCTTACTGTGCTCCTAGATTCTGGTAACACGTACAATTTTATCGATCCAAAGGTGGCTAAGAAAGCAAATTGTTTTATATACCCTTGCAATAACTTCAAAGTGATGATTGGAAACAACAAAAAAATTGCATGCAAAGGTAAATGCAGAAATATAAAACTAACTTTGGGGGATTATAACATGAAAGGTGACATGTACGTCCCACCCCTAGGTGGTTGCGACATTGTACTAGGCATAGAATGGTTATGAACTTTGGGCGTAGTCCAATGGGAATTTGATGAACTATGGATGAAGTTCACAACAAAGACCCAAACCTATATTATCAAAGGCCTAAAATTAGGACCCTCCCATATCGTAAGCTCGCATAGAATGGAGAAAATTATCTGAAAAGGAAACAAAGGAATGGTGGTCCTCACCCCGAATTCATCTTATCGTGAAAAAATTCTTCATGAGTTACATACCTCACCCACTGCAGGCCACTCTGGTTTTTTAAAAACCTATAAAAGAGCCACTACCTCCTTCTATTGGGTAGGAATGAAAAATTACATCAAATTTTTTGTAAAAGAATGTGAAGTTTGCCAAAGACAAAAAGGGGAGACCCTTGCTACTCCGGGATTACTTCAACCTCTTCCTATACCCACCAAAACATGGGCAGATATTTCTATGGACTTTATTGAAGGACTACCAAAATCAGGAGGAAAAACAACCATTTTCGTAGTCGTTGATCGCTTATCTAAATATGCCCATTTTTGTCCCGTGGCTCATCCTTATACCTCTAGCACTATAGCCCACCTCTTCCTAGATAACATCTTTAAATTACATGGTATGCCTTCCACAATTGTTAGTGACCGTGACCCAAATTTCACTAGCACTTTTTGGAAGGAATTGTTCAAATTACAAGGTACTCAACTTTGTATGAGCTTCGCTTACCATCCTCAAACCGATGGCCAAACAGAAGTTGTAAATAAATGCTTGGAAACATACCTTCGATGTTTTGTTTCTACTCAACCACTCCATGGTAAAATGACTTTCACTAGCGGAATGGTGGTATAACACTTCATACCATACGTCCATCAAAATGACTCCTTATGAAGCATTATATTGCCAAACACCACCATCCCTCACTTCCTATATTCTAGGGACTACAAAAGTCCATGCGGTGGAAACGGAACTCGCTACTCGAGATGACATACTACGGATCCTAAAAGAGAACCTACACACCGCTCAACATCGCATGAAGCAAAAAGTCGATCAACATATAAGTGAACGTAGTTTCCACGAGGGTGATATATTTTTCTTATGACTCCAACCTTACCGTCAATCCTCTCTTAAACAAAAGGGTTCTTAGAAGTTAGCACCCAAATTTTACGAGCCGCATAAAGTTCTCCAATGTATTGAGACCATTGCTTACAAACTTGAGATTCCTCCCTCTTCCAAAATTCACCCCATATTTCATGTATCTTGCCTTAAGCTCGCAGTTGGAGCCCATATCATGACACAAACTACTCTTCCTAAATTTTTTGATGATGTACTTTTAGTCGAACCTGAAGCTATCTTGGATTGTTGCTCTCGTCACCTTCGTACTCGCGATATCATATAAGTTTTAATCCATTGGAAAGGTCTACCTTTAGAAGACGTGACGTGGGAAACTCTTCACGATATCCAGCAGCAATTTCCAAAATTCTAGCTTTGAGGACAAAGCTCTTTTAAGGGGGGTGGCATGTTAAGACCCTCATCACACATAATTTTATTATTTAAATTCATATAGCCAAGGGTCATACCCCTTGGCCAATAATACCCTTTGAATGGGTATAAATTACCCATTCAAAGCTTCACAATAATCATCAATCAAATATACTATTATATCTATAAACATTGCTTGGACTTCCTTGCATTTTTAACAATGATTATGTTCTTTTCAAGTCACTAACTTGCAGGTTCACTCCAACATTAAGAAAATAATATGGGGGTTTGCAATTAGAAACAAATTTTTTTTTAAAGTAGAGGTCAAGGGGTCAAAATCCACTAAAACTACAACTATGTTTTTACTACCCTAGGAAGCATTTTTAAAATTTTGAAATTTCCTATAGTTTCTGTGGGTAAAATATTGAAAATTTGACTATAGTAAATATATTACAAAGTTAAGGGGGTAGTAAATTTTTTTCAAAGGTGCATTTTTTGTTATGATTGACACCTTAGAAATTTGTATAATTTCTATCAAATTATGTGTTGTATTAATTTATGATACCACCAAAATAAACTAATTACACAAGTGCTAAGGCACACTAGCAATGTTTGGTATCAACGACTCCTCTGGCTCATGTTTACAAGTAAAGTTGTCGTATTGAGCTACTATACCTATAGCATCACAAAGTTACCATTACGAAGTCTAGGAACTGACCCTTTAAATTGTTGGGGAGGTAGAAGGTCAACAATTTTTAATACTTTCACTCCATATTATTACCCTATTTGTTACTATTGTTAGAGATAAACCTTCAAATTGAGAAACTCCAAGTATATAGGAAAGTTACACCCACATAAAATAATTTATCTTTAACCAAATTTCATTTATAGGGTGAATCCCTTTTTGTACTACCTTGGTACCTTGTACCATTCTCTTTCATATACCTTAAAGTCTCTCTTACATATGACCATGTATATCAAGAGGACCAACTTCTTCCACGTATTGATGAATATATAGGAAGGGAGGGTATATAGAAAGGTTTGATATATTAGATTGGTGGTATATTGAAAGCGAGGCCATTTGGGAATTATAAGGAACCCTCACCATGATCACACTAAAAGTTCTCACATATTCACAACTACTCTAAGGTTCCAACTTTGGACCTTGGAAAAATAAGATGAGAAAGTATGGGACATTGTCATCAATAAATCACTTGACCTAAAGAGGATGCAAATGAACAACAAAAAATTGATGATCTAGATGCCATACCATTGATGATCATCAATCTTACCATAATAGATGTTATTTAGTCACACATTTATGAAGCAAAAACATCTAAGGATGCATGGAAAACTCTTTATACCATCTATGAAGGGATGAATGAATCAACAATACTTCACCTTCAGTATGAACTTTACCCATTAAGATTCCAATATGGAGAAAGCATTGAAGTTTTTCTTTATCGTGTTGCATAATTGAGAGCCAACGTAAATATCATGAGAGAAGTTGTGGACGATAAGCTCTTGGTACCCATCATACTTAGAGCTCTACTGGATACATTTTGAGTGTTGATAACTTCCTTGCAAGTTTTAAATAAAGAGGTGTTCTTTGATGAGTTGGTAAACATGCTTCAATAGGAAGAGGCAACCAAAAAATTGAGGGACCAATTGAATAATAATGCACTCATTTCCAAGAAGTCTGGGAGAAAGAAGCTATAGAAGGGTCCTTCCCCATCATTGTATTTAGAAAAAAACCTTAAAAACCAAAGATGTATTATCGCATCTATGATAAAGATGGAAAAAATACAAAGAGTTGTTGGTATAACCCTTTGTCTCAAGAAAATCAAGTTTACAAGCCTAATAAAAAGAAGATACGATGCAAACCATATATTAAGTAGAAACGAAAAGGGCATGTTGCACATGAAGAATCAAATTTGGAATTCGAATAGGCACACAAGGTGCTAATGTCCAAGGTGATAAAAAGACCAAAGAATGAAGTTTGGTATATTGATTCAAGTGCTAGCAAGCACATGATTGGGGGTAAAGCATATTTTTTCCATTACAAGCTAAAGAAAATGGAAAACTAGTAACCATTATCAATGATAAAATATACCAAGTCAAAGGAGTGGGAAATTTTTATATCAATCTTCTTAGAGGTAGTTGCTCAATCCAAAAGGTGTTATATGTACGTGGAATGGAAAACAATTTGTTGTTAGTACCACAAGTTAATGAACCAAATATGGTGGTAGAGTTTTACATTATTTATGTCAACAAGAAGTGTTTTGTCAAGAGAAATGATAATATTGTGGCAACAAGTTCATACAAGAATGACTTGTTTGCAATCGATATCATATCATATCCTAATGTTGTACTATTAGCTACAACGATAAATGCTACCTCCCTATGGCATAGGAGATATGGTCATCTGATTTTAGGATAATTACTAAAGTTGAGTAAGCTTCAAATAGTATTAGGTATGGGTAACCTTTCACCAATATTGCCAATATGCTTGGGTTGTTTGGAAGGGAAGCAACATTAAGTACATTTTGAGTTGAGCACTCAAAGCAAAAGGATAGTTGGATGTGATTCATATCAGTTTGTGAGGACCCAAGACTATCAGGTTTTGTGGATATAAGTACTTTTAGTTATTTGTGGATGACTACTCATAGAATATGTGGGTGTATTTCTTGATGCTAAAGTTAGAAGCGCTCAAGTATTTCCAAAAATTTAAGAAATGTGTAGAGATAGAAACTAGGATTTCCATTCAAGTTCTCTGCTTAAATCAAGGGGGAATATACATCCAATTAGTTCTCAAAGTTTCTTGAGTAAAATAGGATCAAATGACAACTCACTACAATATACACTCCATAGCAGAAGAGGGGTTACCAAAAGGAGAAACCATTCCACTATGGAAATGATTTATTGCATGCTTGTAGGAGCAAATCTAGAAAAATAGTATTAGGCTAAAGTTATTACCAATGTCATGTATCTTCTAAATAGAGCTCCTATAAAGGTACTAAAAGGAGTTATACCTAAAGAAGCTTGGTCTGGGAGGAAGCCTCAATTTTACAACTCTAATTTTTTTGGAAGCAAGGCATACAGGCATGTGCTAAAGTGATGGAGGACCAAGTTGGATGCTAAGACCCTACCATGGATATTTCTTGGGTATGATGATGAGAGGAAGCTAGTTTATTCATTAGTGCAATAAAATATATATGCTTACAATGAAATCACGTGGTTACAGTGGTTGTAACAATTTACCAAACATGGCCAACCACTGTAACTAACAAATAACAATCTGCTAAACATGGATGCCAACTAACTGCTAGAAGACAAAGGACAACTCTAATAGTCTAACTGAACATCCTAACAAATAACAAACCTATTTCCAACATGGGTATACTATGCCTCACGTGAATACAAAGTGCAAGAAATAGGAAATAATAATAAAATAATAACTTAGGATTATAATTAAGCCTAAAGTACAATCATATCCTCAACACTCCTTGCAACCATAGAAGCATTAGACCCCAATGCTATCAATAAATGTGAAAAGTCATGGGTAATCTAATGGTGAGGAATCCAATAAGCTATGTGTGGAAGGTTACCACGATGAGCGAGAAGGTAAAAAGTGAAAGAACCTTGTCGAGTGTGATGAGTCTTCATATTGAAAACTCTATTTGTAGTGAGTGAAAGCTGATGATCAAGTGCCACTGCTACTATAGGGATTATGACAGGTTCAAGTACCAAAGGAGGATCCTGATATGGTGTCTCTGGGAAGTGTCACTTATCCAAAGGATGCCAAAATATGTCTCCAACCTGAGATGAGTGAGGATTGTGATGCTTGCACATCACTTGCTACTGCTCTTGTTGAGTCTTCTGCAAGTCCTGTGTTATCTTGCCCCGAAGGCTCTATTGGTGCTAAATGAAGGAAGTGGCCTTAGCTTGCTCCTCCGTATGTGCAATGGTAGAAGAGGGCAAAGCTAAAGGTAAATTTTGTGGAGTGAGTGGTTGTGTGTTCTTAGGTGTACCCGAAATGATGCCAATAAAATGGTTGGTATCTTTCTCATGAGTGAGAGTGATGGGTTCCTTAACCACAAGCTCTTGTGATTGTTCATTTTGTGGAAGTGAAGCTTCTTCTTTATCATGAGTCTTTTATGGTGCTTGTTCTTTATCTTGTGTGGGACTTATGCAAGTAGGAGCCAAAATAAGTGCTTGAATTAATGGCTTACGAACTTACCTACAACTTAGCATCAAATTTTATGTGGGTGTAGTGCTTTGTATCAAATATATTTTATCATGCAAATCCAACGTGTATGTGTTCTTTTCGTCATGATATATTGCATTCCTTTCAAATTGATAGGGTTTACCAAGCAATAGTCTACAATAATCGATCTCAGTGAAATCACATCTTAATTTATCCACAAACTTATCACCAAAAGCAAAACATATGGTGCAAGTGTGTGTGATGTTAGATGTGGAGTCTACATCCTTCCACCCAAGTGCATAGGGTTGATGATGTGGCTTTGTGGGAAGCTTCAACTTCTTGACAACGGACCTCGCGATGAGATTATTTTGTGAGCCATTATCCATGATAAAATCCACATAAAAATCATGCGTAAGGTGGGTTCTAGTGACAAAAAAATGGTCATGACCCCCTTTTGCAAAAATATTCATCATGAGGGTAACTTTGTTTAGTTTACCATTTAAAGCAGGATATTCTTCTTCTATCCCTGTATTCATAATGGGACCATATTGTGGTTCCTCATATGTAGGTTGTACAATTAGAGATTTCTTCTTCTTCATTATTTCAAAACTAAAGCATTTAGACTTGATATGACCATGCTTTTTATAAAAATCACAACACATCAAAGAAGAAGGATATTTAGAGTGATAAGAAGAAGAATGTGCTTTAGGATAAGTGGGAGGAGAAGAAGAATGAGGGGAATAATGAGAAGTGTTCTTCACCTTTTGTTGATGTTGATTCGTGCCTTTGGAACTGTTTTCCTATCGATATTTGTAAGAGGCACCAACTTTCTCCTCTACGAGAATGGCATGCTTGAATGCCACATCCAAAGTGAGGAAATCATTGAATTTGATTTCCCTAAAAATTTGATCTTGCAATCCACAAGTGAACTTGTTAATCAAATCCTTTTCTGAATCTTTCACACCAAGAAGCACCCTTAGCCTATTGAATTGAAAAATGTAGTCAACAATTGACATACTATAGGTTTACCTCAATCTATACCACTTGGTCATGAGGTCACTTTGATAATTTGGTGGAAAAAATGTGTTTTTTAGAATTTGGATCAATTATTTCCAAGTCATGATAGCATTATGGCTTTGTCTTTCTGCAATAAAAACTTTTGCTAAGCATGTGGGTTTGATTGTGGCAAAGACAACTTGGTCATATTCAAGAATTATAGCATAGGTGAACCAAGTTTACATATCTAAAATCCATGTAGGCAAGACATCAAGATCCCTTGATCCATCGTACAATTTGACCTCACATTTTGCTTTGTTGGCATGGTTGTGATGAATTTTGATATCACCAGGAGTCAATTGAACAACAATATCTTTCACCTTATCTACCAAAATATCTACTGCAATAGTAAGGTTTTCCATGTTTATTTTGAGGTCGGTAGCCATTTGATTACGTGTATATGCCAAACTAGGAGGATTACAAAATGATTACGAGAACTATCTAGGCTCTTAGGAACAATTTACAAGTTTTCCTAATGCATAAGTTTGCCTAGAATACAAACTTCCAATTTACAAAAATGGGGCTATTATAGTGCTTTTAAAAATTACATCAATTTGCAAATTACAAAAATTAGCACTAAATTTCAGAAAATAAGCCCTTAAAAGTGCAAAATTCAATTTTTTGGAGGCAAAAATTCATCAATTTTGCAAAAAAAATGTTGAAAAAATTGTGAAAACAAATGGTTTTCACCTTACCTTGGTGCCAAAATTTGAATTTTGAATTCAAAAATTTAAATATGGCTAGAAAATACTGTTTTCGATGGGAAATTTGGTCTTTATGTAGCAAATATTTGTTTTAGCCAAATAGTCAATAGCTATGATGCTCAATGGTCAAGAATTTTCGAAATCAGCCAATGGTTAGCCAACAATCAAAGTCCAAACACCAACAGTTAGCCCGAATTGCAACAGTTTGAATAATTGAAATAGTCCCCTCGGGAACCACACACCACCAAGGTGGTCACTCTATTAAGAGTGACTTCGACATTTTGCCTGCAAAAAATTTTTGCATTCATCGTAATCGGGCGAATTTCGTCAGGAGGTTTTAGACTATCATTAGGATTTATAAATCACATCGAAATATCGCTATTCATGTTGTAAACTGGTTTCTTTTTCATAATTCGCTGTGATTCTCTCCTACGCTAACGTTGTGATATGTCAAATCGACGCTAAAATTTTTAAATAAATGCTAAGGCTACCAAACGATGTCGCATAACCATAATAGCTATCTAAAACGGGCCAAGGGTGGGTTTATCATGCTGGGAACCCACAAAACTATCAAAAATGATCCTACCAATCGTAAAAATCTCTCGATAGTGACCAAAAAATTGTAAACAAGTCGTTCATTGTCGAAGGCCTGCCAAAAATTTTCAAGATCGTCTGAACAAAAAATGAATTGCAATTCACCATGCGCCAATAGAAGACTGGGTTTAGATGATTCCCACCATGAATCTAAAAATTCCATGTGTTGAAAACTTGTTGGATTATGCCTAGGGTTGGAATCTTGCATGGTATTGGTCATTTTAAAACCTTAGGATGAGCGATTATTTTTTGTCTACAATAATTTTTTGATCACCATCTAGTTTCTTCTTCGCCTACATGGTATGCTTGTGTCGCACGATCACGTACCTACGATTTTCATTGCAATAGCCTATAATGGCAGTACCCTAGTTCTTGGCATTGTGGGTAGCCCACGACGTCCTACCGTTTGGTCGATCGATCAAAATTACCTATGCGATGATCGGCTATTGGTGGTTACAGGTTGCCTAATAGGGTTGTGTGCAGGTAGAAGGGGTACAGTCATGGAGGATTAAGGAGGGATACAATATTGGGAGGGGGATTGGAGGGATAAGGGAAAGTGGAGGGATAAGATGAGAGGTAGGAAGGGTGCCTGCTCCTTACCCAATCCGGTGGTGGTCGGCAAGTAGGTTGACCGATCCAAAATGGAGAGGGAGAGGCATACAAAATAGGAGTAAAGAAAAATTACTCTGCAAATACTTGCTAAAGCCCTTTCAAACCTTCAAAACATGCACAAATTCTCTCAAATACTTGAAACAACCTTTATCTTGGCAACCTTGGTGTTCCCTTGATAGGAGTTCTAATGGCTCATTTTGGCCAAATATTTGGCCTCAAACTTTGGCAACTGCTCCTCAAATATCTTTCGATCTCTTTGATCTTCAAAGCAGACATAAATTTTTCTTCAAACAAGAAAATTTTCTTGCCAACACAAGGCAAGTTAGGTTACCCTCTAGTTTTAATCAGGGGTATTTTGTGCAGGGGTAAATTCTACCCTCTTCCACCTTCGGAGCTTTGCAACTGATGATGCAGGTTGGCCCAAACCAAAACCTCGCAACAACTACCCTGGTATCTGATGCACTAGAACAACAGTACTAGTCACTTAAACTTTCCTATAGCTCTGAGTACCACTGATATGGAAATATTCAAAAGTGAAGCTGGTTTATTTATTAGTGCAATCAAATATATAAGCTTACAATGAAATCACGTGGTTACAGTGGTTGTAACAATTTGCCAAACATGGCCAATCACTCTAACTAACAGATAACAATCTGCTAAACATGGATGTCAACTAACTGCTAGAAGACAAAGGACAACTCTAACAGTCTAATTGAACATCCTAACAAATAACAAACCTATTTCCAATATGGACATACTATGTCTCACGTGAATACAAAGTGCAAGAAATAGGAAATAATAATAAAATAATAACTTAGACTTATAAATAAGCCTAAGGTACAATCATATCCTCATTAGAAAATCTTATTGACTAATGTATCTAATCACCAAAGAATTACATATAAGTAGAGATGTGGTTTTTGATAAATAGTGACACTAAGTCAAATACTAAACATTCTAAGGAGTTTGAAGATGCCACATCTCTAGTTGTGAGCAAAAGTGATAGTATGGAGTTAGACAAGGAAGTTCATGAAGAAGTTTAAAAAGTTTTTGGTCCTATAGTAGGTGGTGAACAAGAAGAGGTTGTGCCTACAACTCCATCACAACAAAGAAAGTCTCTAAAATGGCTCAGTATTACCATTAGATATGATAAACTTGATGCAGCTCCTAATATCACTTCCACACAATAATGTACTCTAAGTAGTTAATGTTAGGAAGTAAATATAGCCTTGATGACTTCAATGTTGGAGAATTCAAAACCAGAATCATTGAAGGAAGCACTTAGCTCACCAAAGTGAAAGGCAACTATGGATGCAAAGTATAAATATTTTATGAAGAAAAAAACATAGAAAATTATCAATTTGCTAAAAGAAAAGAAGCCCATAGGCTACAAGTGGGTCTTCAAAATTAAATACAAGGCATATGGATCCATAGACAAGTATAAGGTATGGCTTATTGCAAAGGGCTATACATAGAAGGAAGGAATATATTATGAAGAGAAATTTTGCCCTATAGAAAATATTAAAATCATCTCGTAATCTATGCACTAACAACTTAGTTCGGTTGGAAACTTTAACATATGGATGTCAAGAGTGTCTTCCTTAATCATGATCCAAAAGAAGAGGTGTACATGATATAACCTAAGGCTTTATTATTGATGGGAAACATCTAAATATCTATATATTGATCAAGTTATTGTATGAATTGAAGTAGGCTCCTAGAGCCTGGTACATAAAATTTGATGATCACATATTGAGACAACATTTCACCATAAGTCTCTTTAATGCAAATATCTATATTAATAAAGTTGGATCTGAGACAATGATACTTATGTGGATTGTTAATGATCTAGTCATCACTAGTAGTTCTAATGATTTGGTGAATCATACGAAGAATGACTTAAAAAAGTTAATTGACATGATAGATATAAGACTTCTACATTATTACCTTGGCTTGGAGGTATGGCAAAGGTACAATTATATGTGGTCTCACAAATGAAATATTCCAAGACATTAATATCGGATGATAGATTGTAAATCAAAGGAAACACCAATGGAGTAAGGTTTACAACTATCCTGATATGATAATTCACCATAGGTATCTAGTCCTCTTTATCATCAATTGATTGGGAGTCTCATATACCTAACAAATACTAGATCGGATATTAGCTTTTCTATGAGTTATCTTTCAAGGTTCATGTAAGAACCAAAGGAGAGTTATTGGAAGGCAAAGAGGGTTTACATCATGTCCATGGTACAATGGAGTATGGTCTAGAGTATAAGAAGAATTATCAAATTCTTCTTGCAAGGATACATAGACTCAAACTATTTTGGATCTATAGATGACAAGAGCTCAACATTTGGATATGTTTTTAAGCTATAATATGGACCTATCATATGACATAACAAGAAACAATAGACTTTGGCATTATCATCCATAGAGATAGAGTATCAAGTTGCACAAGGAGTTATGTGCAAAGTGATATGTTTGTCACATATTGTTAGATATGGGTGTTCTTGAAAATCAATTGATAGCATGAATTGCAACAATCAGGGTTTTTTGAAATTGGTCAAGAATCTAATTTTCATGAAAGAATGAGGCACATTGAAGTCCAGTGTCATTTTAGTCAAGAACAATTTTAGAATAACCAGATTCAACTCTAGCACATTTTCTTCAAAGAATAACTTGTAGATATTTTTATAAAGGCACTTGCATGTGTAAAATTTGAATTGTTTCACATTTCTCTTTGTGTACCAAATAATGTAATAAGGGGGGATGTTGGTACTTTATTACCTTATTTGTCATTTTTAGAGCACATATAACCTACTAGATTATTAGTGAGGAGGTTATACCACTAGTTATAACTAACATACGTGGTCATAAACAATATATTCTATTTAAATATGGTTGCAACTAATATTGCACGATTGTAACCTATATTTATGTACTTATTTAGATTAATAAATTTTGGTTTTAATTGCCCAACAAAAAAATCCTTCTGGAAGAAAATCCATGGAGTAATTTGATTTCAATCCTCACTTCCACTTGATCTAATTTTAATTTTTCAAAAAACTTGGCTAGTATCCATCAAACTTACATATTATCCCTATGCTTTTACTTTAATATTTATGTAATACTCAATCATATTATCCTTGATAATCACTTTTGGCATAAAATTTCCTTTTCTAGGTTAGGATTATCAAAAACTTCATTCTCCTGTCTGCAACTAGGGATCCATACTTCCAGGAAAGGTTCCTTACTTCCAAGAAAGGGATTTTCATAAATGACTTTTCTTCCATGCGACCTAGCTTTTCCTCATAAGAATCCTTTATTTTTAAGTGTTTACAAAAGACATGAAACAATAAAAGGTGAGGCTCATTCCTTGCTTGCACCTATTTTCCACCCACTTTCTACTCGCACTTGCTCCCTCCTCTTCCTTAAATATTTGAAACAAGAAAAAATAAGGATCATTTCCTGTTCAAACGTTTGCTCCAAATATATATTCTTCAATACTATATTTGGATTTTATTAGGGACCACTCCCATCAAAATACCAAAACATTACATTTGTTGTTAGGTCAACTAAACAATATTTAGCTTGCTCTTTTATCAAAGATATTTTCATTTCCTTTTCTATAAAATATTTTCTTTATCTTCCTCAAAATGTTATGTTTTCACAATTAGATCCTTGATATCATTTTCATTAAAAGGTAAAGTCTCACTTGACCAATTGTCTTCTAAAATTTGAATTTTTCCAAGACGAAGATCAACACCACAATTAGCTAACTTTTTTGCTACTTGATTTCATTCTCTAAAATTATGCTTATATTCCCAAGATATTGCCTTCAATAATAGATGATGAACATTAGCAATAATATTATTTTTATCCAATCCCCACATCCATTTTTGTTGATAGCATTAATGATAATTTGTGCATCCCCCTCAATTGAAATATATTTCCATGATTCTAATTCTTGTAATATGTGCCCTAGCCTTTGCATAGTTGTTGGTTGAAGTTACATATGATTCTAAATGAGGATGATTTTACCTTCATTATTTAAAAAAAACACCACCTCCATTGGATTTTCTTGGATTTCCTTTTGAAGCACTATCAAAATTATCTTTGTTAAACCCAAATTCTGGAAATTTTCATTTTACCATAAATCGAAGTAGATCCTTTGTTTCAACTCCATTGTTTATTTTTCCAATTGGTTATATGGGATTGAAACAGACCCCATCCATATTACATCATCACCACATAGTGGTATTACAACAAAGCTTGGATATTATCCATGTATTGCTTGGCAAGATTTGAACCTTGGTCTCCTCCTTAAATGTTGAGGAATCTAACTGATTGAGTTAATTCCACTTGATTGTTTCAACTCTATTGTTACAATCATCCTATAACCAAGTGGCTATCATATATTTTTTCACATGAGACTTCCCATAAGGAGCACCATATTTGTTAACTTTTTGTAAGAGATGAAATAATATGGTTCCAAACTTGGGCATGATTTTGAGATTTATTTTAAAAAATTCTATTATTCCTTTCAAACCATAAGTTCCAAAAAATAATGGTAGGACCAATCCTCCACATAATACATAATGTTTTATATTTAAAATAATTAACTCAACATTTCATTAACTCTTTCAATGTTGATGGAGCTATCATATATATTCTTATATTTTTTAAAAAGTAACCCCAAATGGTGTGAGCAAAAGGATAATGAAGAAGTAAATGATATTAAGTTTCTAAATCCTCCTCACACAAGGAATATATGAAAGGTCCATAATATCCTCTTCTTTGTAGAATTTATCCTATAAAAATCTTACTTTGAACTACTAACCAAAGGAATGTTGAAGCCTTAAGGAGAGCCTCCAATGACCATAAATTCTTTCAAGGAAAATATTTAGGAGTAGAAAATTTCAATTGCTCTAAATCCTCACATCCCAACTTGACCAACTATCCACTATCTTTTGATAGATTTCAAACCAACTTATCCTTTCATATAAAAAGAGTAAATAAAACTCTTGAAGCATCTTTTGAAGCTCATCTACTATTTGTTTGAGTTCCTCTCCTTCAACTAGGTTTCTAATAGAAATCCATGATTTGGAGTTGTTGCCCAAATTAAATCTAATTTTTGACCTTTGGACCTTTACAAGATAGACATGTTAGAGCCAATGGTTTTTTTTTCATTGGAGATAAGAAAATAAGGCTCCAACCAAGCATTAGATCAAATATTTGCATAAATCCCTTATTGACTAACCATCTAATATGTTTATTGATTTATTGTAAACTGTCATCTATGAAGTTTCATGTTAGCGATCCTTTGGATAGGGTTCATTTTTTAAAATAATTTCATTGCATCAAGAGAACCTATATATTTTTGAAGTAACATTTTCATCCAACTCTTTCCTTCATCTGTAAATAATCTCTACCCATGTTTTGCCCATAAGAACAAACTCATAAGTTTACAATTTTGGAAGCCTCCCCCTCCAATATTATTCCCTTTGCAAACCCTATCCCACTTACAAAGAGGAAACCTAAATATTTCCTCACATCCTTTCCAAAGAAAGTCTCATTGAATTTTATCATTTTTTGATGCTATACCTATTAACAATCTTGAAAGTGATATCATATAAATAGGAATGGATTGCAATGTAGTCTTTATGAGTTGTAGCCTTCCCACAATAGTTTAGAACTTACCACTACAACCTACCAAATAAGCTTTCATTCTATCCAAACAAGAGATCTAAAGCTCCTTTCTATTTCCTTTATAAGACAAAGGAATATCCAAGTAAGTTGATGGAATTTTTTCAATTTTAAACCCTAAAATATCCACAATAATTTATTATAAATCTAGGGCAATGTTAATTAAAATAATATTGTATTTTGTAGAATTATCCAAATATCTAGTAGACTTTTAATAGCATGATAATATTTATTTATATCCTATGGCCTAACTAATTGAGGGATGACCCAAAAGAAAAGTATCATCAATAAATTGGAGATAAGATTTGAAGGGACCATTTTTTACAACTTGAATACCTTTGACTTTTTATTTAATTTTTTATTTAAGAAAGCTTACCCTAAAGCCTCTGCAATAATAATGAATAGACAATAAGATAGTGGATCACCTTGGCAGAGTACATGAGATGACTTAAAGTAACCAACAAGAGAATCATTGATCAAAATAGAATATTTTGGAGTGCTATAACAATATTTAATCCATTCACACCAACCTTGACCAGGCCCAAAAATTTTGAGAATATCATGTAGAGAACTCCAACAAACTCTATCATATGCTTTGTTCATAGCTAATGTTATAAGCATACCTCATTTCTTATGGAATGAAGAGAATGTATGGCCTCTTGTATAATGATTACACCATCAAAATTTTCTTTTACCATGAACAAAACTACCTTGTTCCTTTGAGATAACACAATCTAGAAATATTTTCAACTTGTTTGCCATAATTGTTTAAATGATTTTATAAATAATATTACAAAGGCTTATTGGATAATAATTATCAAAATATTTTTTATCTTTCTTGGAAACTAATGTAATAAAAGTGGCATTGATTCCACTTATTGTTGCCTTCCTTTTCAAGGCATCTTTAACCATAACCAAACTTTCACTCTTTAATAAATCCTCAACTTTTTGAAAGAAAAATATTGGAAATCCATCAGAGCCTACTACATTATTAGTATGAAAACAAAAAACTACTTCATGTAGCTCCTCTATAGATATATTATTCATAAAGATTTCATTTTTTTTATTATGGTAGAGAAAAGGGGTTTTGAAAGGCTCCCCAAACCTTTTACACTTTCTTTCATAGATTAAACATTAAAGCTCCAGAACTGAAACAAGAAAAGAGGAGACAAAACACCCAACTGAGGAGCCACATAGAAAGACTCCATCAACCAAGACTACCTAAAATATATTACTAAATACCCAACACAAAATACCATTGTAGAGCAAGAGCCAAACACGAAGAGATCAAAATTATCAGTAAATCAGGCAAAGGTAAGATAAGTCAAGTTCCTGGGCCACCAACTCCTTTTACTCCTAAATAGAGTTCATAGCCATTGGGACTATTATGGAGTTTGTAGTCATTGGATCTTTCAATTATTTTTATTTTGTAGTAGAATTTCTTCCTCTTTAGAGTGGCCAAATCTAAGAATGCATTTTTGCACTTCAAGCTCTTGAGGTAATATCTATTTGTAACACATTCTATAGGATCTTCATTTTTGGGAAACTAACAGTCATCAATTATTTCATAATTAGCTTCAAGAATATCATATAAGGTGCTAATATTTTCCATGGAACTAATTGGATGGTCTTTAGTAACCATTTAGCCTTTATCAATGATCTAATTCGAGTTCTCCTTTCAAGGTTGAGTCTTCTGTTGCTCACTTGATTCCTTTTGGACTGTAATAGTTTATGGTTGTTCCATCATTGTCGTTGTCATTGCTACTATTGTTGCATCATTTTGTGGTTGTTCTTCCATTGTCATAACAATTTGTGGTTGTTCCACTACCACCGTCATTGCAACAATTTGTGGTTGTTTCACTATTGTCATCATTACCATCATCATAACCATATTTCTTCTTCATGTAACCATATTGCTAACAACCATAACATATTAGGGAGAAGTTTTCATATTAAATATTTTGGATCCATTCCCCTTTGCTTGAGGAGATAGTAATGGATTGAGGTTGAAACATCCATCCAAACAACGAATCTTGATTTACTCATATTAAATTTACTGGATCAATTTTCTTCTATTTGAGCATCCATATATCGAAATGCACCAATGGCTTTACCAATTTTGGTGAATATATTTTATCCCAAAAATTCAATAAGGAGAGCATATAGATTCACCTATACTGGAAAGCCATCAACTACTTCTGTAAAGGGGTTGAAACTAGGAGTCCAAGGTCTTATATAGACACCCTTTTGTTTGAAAAACCAATTGTATCTATAATTCATTACCCTATATCTATGCGCTAAATAAAAAAAGGAAACAGAAAAGAAAATTTTGGGTAGTAGAGTTACTTGGAATTCTTTACTGGTCCACCAATATTTAATGTATCCTTTGAGCTCTTTTAGGCCTAGTCTTTTGCCCCTGAGTTTGTAGATAACTATTTGGACTTTATGATTAATCAGATCCAACCCAAATTCATCCTTTGAAATTCTAATAGAGGGCAAAGGTTCATCAAAAAGCTCCTCTCACGAACCCAAAGATCCCTAAGAGACATTTCTTTTAATCGAAGAGGATTTCTCATATATTGAAGAGCGACTAATATCCTCTTGACTACAACGCACGGGCTACGAACAACCCTCTTCCTGTAATGATGGGCTACACCTAGGGTTTGCACTCCTTTTGCGAAGACTGTATCCAAATATGTCACTATGTTCTATCGCATCCATCTCCTTAGGACTTCCTCCCTATAATTTTAATTAACAATATTGAGTGAACCTTGATAAGGAGATAAGATAACAAGCTTTCATTTTGTCCCTATGTGATAATTGATGGAATATTTTGCAAAAGATTACCTAGTGCCTCCTTATATTTCTAAATATTTGACAAAATATTTTGAAATAATTAATTTCTTCCTTTTGGATATATTTTTTCTCAATATTTCTTCCATTTGGAGTTAAAATATTTTTGTTGTGATGAATTTTTTTTTTTTTAAGCATGAAAAGATTTGGTAATTTCTATCTCCTTAATCCATTTCTCCCTACATTTTTGAAACCAATATGACTCCTCCTTTTTCAATGCATTATGATAATAAGAAAGTAAATTTTTTTCTTGCACATAAGAATCCTGGTCCATTCCATTGATTTCTACTCTCATAAATATTTGAGTTTGGATTCAATTTCCTTATTTTCTTTAAAAAAATTACCAAAATATTTAGCATTGCAAATATTTATATTTCCCTTTAGATATTTCATCTTTTGAACAAACCTGTACATACACGATCCTTCAAAATTTGCTTTATCCTACCATAATATAACCATATGGAAGAAATTTGGGTCTTAGAGCCACATAGACTAAAAATGAAATGGTTTTGGATCCAATTTTAAATCTCCAAAAAATCTGACCAGTATTCATGGAACTTACAAATTAACCCTTTGATTTTAAGAACCATTATATCATGCTCACTCATCTCGTCCTTGATAATCAAGTCTAGTGTAGAATATGCTAGTTGGATAGGGTATACCATAGATTTACTCTTCCTATTATTGCTAACTAGGGTATCCATACTTCCAACAAGGGCATACTTACGTCAAGTAAGGACTTTAAAAAATGGTTTTTCTACCATCTTACCTAGATTTTTCACATGAATCCTTTAGTTTTTGAGTTTCTCTTATGATCTGGAATAAGAAGCGGCACTCACTTCTTGCTTATACTTCTTGCTTGCACCTATAACACTTTCTTACTTTCTAAAACATGAAAAAAGTGAGGATTGCTTTGGGTTTGCACTTTCTCTCGATTCAAATTATTGTTATTCTATATAAAAAGTATGTTTTTTTACTATGAGTTAATTTAGGTATAAGCTATTTTACTTTTTCTTAGGTCATCATTTTAAGATCTTTCACCTTTACTTCAATTACATAATCCATTTTAACATAAAATAATTAACCTTGGAGTTATTTTATCTTTTTTTTTATGTTTCATAATGTATCTTCTTCATCTTTAGATTTTGGGAGATGATTTTTTATTGACAAAAAGCCATTCAAATCTAAACTTTATTAGTCTCTCTTAGATTATAGTGTTCCTAAGAGGAAACTAGCCTACATTAATTAATTTTAAACATTAGTTACATGTTAAAGTTTTTTTTTTTTTTAATTTGTTATATGGGATTAAAATAGGCCCTACTTGTATTACATCATCACCATGTAGTAGTATTACAACTTGGATATTATCCATGTATCATTTGGCAAAATTCAAACCTGGATCTCCTGTTTAATTTTGAAGAATCTAATCAGTTGAGCTAATTCCATTTGATACAATTACATGTTAAATTTATGATCAAGTGTTTTTAATTTTATAGATTTTAATCTTAAAAAATGTTAATTAAATTTGCTCTCACTAGTGTAGATATTTTTTATCTATGTAAATATTGTTCTTAAAAGATACAATTTTAAAAATAAAAATCCATAATACTTGGTGGTTTATTTCTTTGCAAGGTTTGTAAGTTATTTTTTATAAATGTCAAATCATTTATTAATGCTCTCAACACAATTGCTATTGAGGGAACAAATATTTTTGGAATGTTTTACATATTTTTCTAGAGTTTTGAAATAAGCGATCATTGTCATTGAGATGTTTGGTTACATTAGTCTATGTTAAAATATTGTGTTGAGCTTACTTTGTCTATTTGATATAAATTCACTATCTAGAAATTGGAAATATATAGTGGGTTGAAAACACTTTTTTCTTTTTTTGTCTATTTAAAATGTTGTGATAAGGTAGTTGAGCCAATTTTATCCATATGAATGACATTAATATGGAGTCATTTTTCTCGGTATTAAAGATATACCATAATAATACAAAGTAATAGTTCCCGATAGTTTTTTGTGATTTTATTGCAAGAAACCAAAATGGTGAACACTGTTGTGTCTTTAAATTGGAATAAAATTTGGAGACACTCTAAATATGATTATATAAGTTCATTAGGTGCTTAAGTGGGCCTATAATTGCTTGGGACCCATAAAAGTTAACATACATAGGGAGATATAAACAATGAAATTGGTTGGCCTTAGAATTTGATTTATCTAATGGCACATGCATAACCTTTGTTAACTTTTATGGGATGAATAGTCCAAATCTAAAAAGAGAATCTTGGAATCAACTACATCATTGGATTAGGCAGGAACAACCAAAAAATATAATAATAGGAGGGGACTTAAATGTCACTCTAGCACATTGGGAAAAGACAGGGGGAAACAAGACTCTTGATGCTATAAGAGACTTAGTAACTCAAATAATCTTTCAAGAAAATCTGCAGGACATTATTCCCCAAAAAGGGAAATTTACCTGGACAAATAGAAGATCTAGAATTCATTATATTGTAGAAATATTAGACATATTTTTAGTGAGTGAAAACCTTCTGGCTCTTTTCCCTCTACTTTCCATCCATATAGTTCAAAGTGTAATTTTTGATCACAAACCAATTCTTCTGGAATGGGGTCAAAACAGCCAGCAAGTTAAAAAGACTCTGTTCAAATACAATCCAGGATGGGTAGAGTAGGAAGATTTTTGTAAATTGTTGAAAATAGCTAGAAATAAAAAACCTCCCAAACAAGGCCACAAGATATTTGGAAAGAAAAATTTTACGTCTCAAGTTAGAAATAAGAAAATGGTTATCCAAAAAACCATACCAAAGAAAAGAAATAATCTTGCATCAACTTGAGAAATTTGAGATGGATATACAAGATTTTGCTCCTCTAACTCAACATAATGATCAATGAAAAGAGCTACTAGTTGATTTGTATAAACTTAACTCCGAAGAGGAGGCACATTGGAGACTAAAATCAAGAATGATTTGGCTACAAAAAGGGGATAAAAACACCAAGTATTTCCATCTCAAAACTCTACAAAATTATCATAGGAACACTATTAGAGCTATAGAGAAGGATGACATCACATACTATGAGAAAGATAAGATAAAAGAATTAGCCCAAGAGCATTTTTCTAGGTTGCTCACTCATGAACTAGGTGACCCTCAAGCTCAAGATCTTATGCTCCAAAATATTCCTTCCATCCTTAATCAAGAGGACAAAGCTACTCTATGTGCTCAAGTAACTAAAGAAGAACTGGAATCAGTGATAAGCTCTCTTCCAAAAGATAAATCTCCTGGTCCAGATGGATTCATGAATCATTTCTATCAACAATTTCTTTACCTAGTTGACGATGACCTGCTGAGTATGATAGAAGACATCAGAAAAAGTGCTTTCTGGAGCTATTAATTCAACCTTTCTTGCTTTAATTCCTAAAGAGAAGAACTCCACTTCCTTTGATAGATTTAGACCAATTTCTCTTTGCAACTATTCTTACAAAATTATGACAAAAATTATTGCTAACCAGATTAAAAAGTTGCTCGATAAGTTGATTTTAGAAGAACAAGGAGGTTTTATTTCGGGAAGAAAATCTATGATAATATTATCATGGTGCATGAGACTCTTCACTCCTACTCCCACTCCAAATAAAAAAGATAGTTATCAAACTAGACATGACCAATGCCTTTGATAGGGTCAATCTTCAATTTTTAGAAAAAGTTCTCATAAAGTTTGGTTTTTGCTTCATCTAGTAAGATGGATAGGAGCATGCATCAAAGCTCCTTGGATCTCCCCATTAATCAATGGAGATCCTTCTTCCTTCTTCAAATATTCTAGAGGAATCCACCAAGGCTGTCCCCTTTCACCATACCTCTACATCCTGCTAGTAGAAACTTTAGGAAGAGCCATGAGCAACATGCAAAGGGCTAGATATATTCAAGGAATTAGAGCTGATAGAGGTATTAGACCTTTCATGCATGCCCAATTTGTTGATGACACTATCCTGCTAGGAGAAGCAACTAAATACAATATTAGAAAGTTCAAGAGTTGTCTCTCTTGCTTTGAAGTAGCTTCAGGAGCTTTAATCAACTACAAAAAAGTCAATTTTACATAATCAATACCTCTCCTATTGAAAATAGAGGGTTTGTCAAAATACTTGGATTTAGGGAAGGAGCTGATCAACACTTCAAATATCTAGGAGTCCCGATGGGTTTCCATCTCAAACCAAAAATAAGTTGGGAACCAACCATTGAAAAATTATAGAAGTGAGTGTAGACTTATAGTAATAGATGGTTGAGTCTTGTAGGAAGAAGAGTGTTAATCAAGTTAGTCCTATTAGTGCTCCCTATATACCAGCTCTTAGTTTACCATGCTCCTAAAAGCATCCTATAAGCTTTTGATGGAATAATCAAGATTTTCCTTTGGCAAGGAGGTAAACAAAATGAAAAAAAAGTTCCACTTGGTCAACTAGGACTCAATTACTATAGGGACAAATAAAGGTGGCCTTGGAATAATGAAAACTAAAATTATCAACAAATATCTAGGAGCTAAACTACTGTGGCATTTATCTCAGCCTATAGACTCCCCTTGGAAAAGGATCTTGAAAGCTAAATATGTAGACTCCACATTAGGATTACATATTTTAAGAAATGTAAGCATAAAACCTAGAGCATCTCTAATTTGGAAGCATATAGTAGAAGCCAAAAATTTGATCCTTAGCAAGGTCTCCTGGCTCCTAGGAGATGGTTCACAAATCAATCCTTGGTTTGACCCTATTCTTGGTAAGCCTCCCTTACTTAGAAATTGTAGTCCATCCCTTAAAGTAGAGCTTCAACATTCACAAATATCCAAGCTTAATGATCTCCTACATTGGAGCAACAACACAATGGAATGGTTGAATCCTATATTGCCTCCATCACTAGCAACAGAATGGGACCATTTCAAGAAAAAAAATAGCAACATGAAATTATTAAGACAACATTGTCTAGATCAACTTATTTGGGGAGAGATTAACAAATCAAGAGATTATACTATCCAAAGCGGTACTCAATTGCAACTAGATGGAGCTCCCAATAAAATATTGACCTCTATTTGGAAAATAAATTTACCTCCAAGGATTCAAATCTTTACTTGGTTGGTCTTACAGAACAAGATTCTAACAGGTGATAATCTTGAAAAGAGGAATATAGTGGGTCCCCATGTGTGTTCCAGATGCATGAAGAATAGTGACACCATGCCCCACCTATTCTTTGAGTGCAAATCAACTATTCCAATATGGATTCAAGTAGCCAATCGATTGGGCTCTCCCCTATCAGGTTCCTTGAATATGGAAGAGTGCCTAATTAATTGGCAATCTAAATACAAATGGGGCCTCAAAGGGAAGCCACTAATCAAATCTCTCTAGACAACCATACCTTTCTTTGTTATTTGGAACATTTGGAAAGATAGAAATAGACTGATTTTTGAAGGCAAAGGGGGAAAAAAATAGTGCTCTCTTTGAAAGAATAATTAGAGGAATAGTTACTAATTTGAAAGCAATATTTAAGCATAAGTAAAATCAACAAAGCTTGAATGCTCAAGAATTAAATCTAATCAGTCAATATGATCTTCAAGCCTTTGTTTCAGCCAACATGAACATTCCTACTTTTACTCCTCCAAATATTCTTCTTCCTGCTTTGTTCTTTGATGGGGCATCCAAGGCAAATCCAGGCATAGCAATAATAGGGGGTGTGATCATGGCAAAAGGAAAATCACCTACTATCAATTATTGCATCAATTTAGGTGTCACTTCTAACAATGTCATAGAGGTGTTGGCTTGTGAAATGGGAGTGAAACTGGCAATAGATCAACAAATAAAAAATTCATATCTATGGAGACTCTACCCTCATTATAAAAGCTCTCTCCAATGATAGAAAGGTCAACTCTCTTTAGCTTCACATCATCTTGAATAGAATAAATATGCTCATTCAACAATTTACTCATGTCCAATTTTTCTACATTCAAAGGAAATTTAGTAAAAAAGCAGACACACTTACCAACAATGCTATAATGTGGGAGCATTTCATTATTAGAATAATAAGGAAAATAGCTCAACAATAGAAGAGTGGAGCACATGGTATGAGTTCCAAAATTTTGTTTGAGCTCTAGAGTCCTGAGTGCTAAAACTTTCCAACTGTCTCGAGCGTCAAAGTTCTTCAAATGTAATGAGTGCCAGAGTTTTTGATAAGACTCGAACTTCTAATTATGGTTCCATCTATCTGAGTGATGTCTTCTTGCATTTTGGAATATAGTATATTTCAAAAAATTTAAACTCTAGCTTCTCTTTTTTTATGACTTCTATTTTTGGTGGCTCTGATTTTTTGGTGCTTGTGGAGTTTCTGGCTTCTCTAATATTTTTGGTGCTTATGGAAATTTTGGAAATCTTATTAATTTTTGTGCCTTTGCCAACTATTATTGCTCTCTTGTTAAAAATTTGTCATTTATTCTTGGCTATTCCTTCTTTCGAACAACTTCTCCAAGCTATGTATTGGATAAAATTATTTTACTCTCTCATTAATATAAATTTTATTTTCTTGAAAAAAATAGTTTTCTTTTAAATAGCAACATGTATCTAATGAGATTTACTCCCCCTCCTTACACAATGTCACTATGGAGTAACATTGTTACTTCATTGGGTTCACTATCTCCATGGAACTAACAACAACATGTCATCTCTAATATTTATTTTTTAGGGGTTTTATTCATACCCATAATATTCCAATATATCATTTTTATCATCACTTTCTTTTTTTATTTGTGGGCTTAGCCCCACTTCTTATTAACACTTGGAATATATGGTTTTGTTTTCCCATATCAATATCTCTTAAGTTTTCTTTTCTTATTGTTTTACTTCTTGGGTCTTCCTCTCTTTTTTATTTCACCAACTCTTTCATCTTCATCAACCTTTTCAAAACTTTCACATTGTTCATTGTGAGACTTATCATCTATAGGTTTATCTTGTTCTAAAAGATTTGAAGTATAAAAAATAACCTCAAAAGAAATTTCTTCTTTCCATTGCCTTGGAAAACCTAAATTGCAAGGACGATGATCCATAGCAATTATCTTCTTATGCTACCCTAAACCACTAAATTTCTATAGATTTTCTCCATCTTCATTTATTTATTTGGTTGCTCTTAAAACCTTAAAGTGTGAGGTATAACCTCTACATAACTTTCATTTCTATTGCTAGAGAGGATTCTACACTACTTCAAGAAAATGAAGATAATTTAACTAGAAGAAACTTGACCTCTTCGATGTTCTTTGTTTTAAAAAATTTCTCCACGTCTTCCTTTCCATATTTAGTTCCTTTTGAATTTAAATTTACATATTGTACTTTCTCATTCTTTCTATCCTTCTTTGTTTCTTCTAACAATCGATCCAAGTAAACTATAGTGGCCTTTACCATATGATGTTGTAGATATCCTTTGCCTCTTCTTTTGGAGTGGAATATCCTTGATCTAATCCAACTTCTACTACAATATGATTTTCTTGCTTCATCTTGAAGTTTGTCTCATGACCAAATTTTTTTCTCTTTCTTTATCATTTTCACTTTGCAATCTCTTGTTATGTTTCCAATCTCATAATAATTATAACATCATAATGTAATAATATCATAATCCACTTGTTGATCTCATTCTCTTAATTTGGATTTAATCTTAATGGATTGTGACAAAGGTTTTGAATATCCATAACAACATATATCTTAGTATATATAGCATGCTTTCACTCCTTAGTTGGTCCCACCTTGATGAACTCTCTTAGGGTATTTTTAATATTTCTTCAAAACATTCTTATTGATAAAATGATATAGAAATCTAAAAACATAATGCACACCGAAAGCTTTTTAATAGTTTATCTCGATAAAAAAATTCTCACTCCATGGTCTTAAATGAAGGTCATCTCTCTCCTGAAACTATAAGCCAACACATTATTTTATGTCTAATTTCCAAACTAGAATAGATGATGAGAAGAAAACCTTTAGGAAGAAAAGTTACAAAGTAGTTTGAATTCAATCCTTGCTTTCACTTGATCCATTTTTAAATCTAATTAATCCCTACTTAGTATCTATGGAACTTATATATTAACCCTCTACTTTTAAAAACCATTACATGATACTTGATAATCTCATCCTTAATAATTTATGGTGTGACATCTATATCGTAGATCAAACTTGTCATAAATTCACTCTTCCTTTTATCTTCAACTGGGCATCCATGCTAGGCTAGGGCATATTGACTTTCAATAAAGGCTTTCGAAAAAAGAATTTCCTTTCGTGTTATCTAGTAAGGCTCACACTCACTCCCGACTTAATTTTTTCTTATTATTATTTTGAAGAGGTTGAAAAGTGGGGACACATTAGGAGCCACCCTCTTTATAAATCGAACTTGGGTCTCTCCGAAGAAAGCCCAATACTTTTACCATTACAATGACCCTATCAAAATAATATTTAATAATTAATAATTTTTATTTAATTATAAATTAAAATTTATGAAATATATCCATAAAAAAAATCTTTACAACAAATAACTTGTGCACTATTAACCATAAGTTAACAGTGCACAATTAACTTGTGCACTATTATATACCAAAAATTATGAAATATTTAATTTAATTTTAAAATAAAATAATAACAAATTTTATAACTTTATCTAAATTTGCATTTTAATTTTTTAATTATCTTTAATAAGTTTAAATTGAATATTCAAAAATATGTTTATTAAATTAATAATTTATTAAATGGTAGAGCTTATATAGTTGCAATCTTACACCTTAATTTAAATTTAAGTTTGAAGCCTAGTAAAATTATATTATATAATTGTAAAAATATTATTATAATGTATATGTGGGATATTTCAATGGTATGGTGTTGACGTTTCATCTCGATGACCTTAGTTCAAATCATGAAAAAAGAAGCTCCTTATTATTATATCTCTAAAAACAATTATATTTCACATTACTTCATTAATATATTATATATAATATTATTACATAATCACCCTATATTAAATAAAATAAAATATTTTTACAATACTTTAATCCAACACTCCACTTTTGGAGTATAAGACCCCTTAAAAGAAAACTCTCACCTTGCATGATTTGACCAAGTTACTGAGTCTAACCAACTTCCTCCTTAAATGTTATTATAATATTATTACAGCTATACCATTTAAATCCACATAATCAAATACAAATTATGATTATACTTTTATATAATATAATATTATAACAAAATAAATTTCCCTCCACTAACAAAAGGAATGTCCTTGAAACAAGGAAACAATATGAAAGAGATCATTGGTTTTACATAGAAGGCTAATACATTATTCTATAATTTTTAAGTAGTTCTCATGTTTCATTGAATTTGAAAGGGGAAAAATCTTTACACGTGTCAAAATAAATAAGGAATCTTTGGACGTGTCAATATAAATGTAAATATATAATTCGCCCTCGATGGAAAATTCCGTCCATCCGTTTGAAATTATTTGATTGAATTTATTTTTACTAGGATAGTGTTGTAATTTTTCTTTTGCTTTTAATTTAATAGTTGGTAAAGTTAACATAGTTGTAATTTATTTTTGCTTTTAATTTAATAGTTGGTAAAGTTAACATAGTTGTAATTTTTCTTTTGCTTTTAATTTAATAGTTGGTATAGTTAACATAAATTTCAGAACAATGGTTAAAGTCAATATAAATTTCATACCAATGGTTTAAACATTTTATTAGTGGTTAGTTATATAAAATTAAAAATACATTGACTTTTTGATATTATGATTATATAGTAGTATTATAACAAATTTACAATTATATATGTATTGGACTAAGTAAAATAGAGGTATTTAAGATCTTGAGCTTATAACATTTGATATCATTAAGGAGTTTTATATTATAAGTTAAAGTTTTGGCGTAAAAGGAGTTCTTGCATGAACTTCGAAAGATAACTCATAACAAAGCTAATATGCGGTCTAGTATATTTCAAGTTTACGACACTCCGATCATCTTATCATTGATTATCACTTTTGGCGTAAAATTTGCTTCCTAGATCAAATATTATCATAGAATTCTTTCTCTTAACCCCAACTAGGGATCCATACTTCTAGTAAGGGCTTCTTACTCCCACTAAAGAGCTTTTCATAAATGACTTTCCTTCCATGCTACCTAACTTTTACTCATAAGAATCCTTTATTTTTTGAATTTCCATAAAAGATGTGAAACAAAAAAATATGAGGCTCATTCCTTATTTACATTCATTTTTCATTTACTTCCTACTCGAACTTGCTCTGTCCGTCACTCAATAGAATTTATGCTGATGAAAGGTGTTCGCATCATATATACCCTCAAGGATATCTAGTGATGGAAAACGTGGTGGAATTTACAATAGGGCTGGAACAACCATGTTCAGAAGGAATGGCTTCTGTTAATAACTAGCAAGAATTGGTAGATAGTCTTGATCATACCCAAATTTATCCACACAAAGTGAAAAGAAGGATGGACAACCATATGCTCAGGTAACAAGCCCATAAGCATAACCACTAGGTCTGTATAGAATTGAGTTGTATAAAAAGTTGTACTTAAAGAATATGACTGAGAAACAAAGGATTGAAACAATGATCCAGTTTTAAAGCTTATTCAAAGCACTGATCCCAACATAAGATATTTCAAGAGAAATGGATGATGATCCTACCAAGTCTATCAGATATCTGAGAAGAGATTTATTGGTAGTTGCAAAAGTGGATATAATCGAGTTGTTTCTTGAAAAGTCAAAGAAAAACGATAATTCACGGAGCTCAAAGACAAAGAGATCATTCTTAGATATGGAAAATGACCAACCTATCCCTTTTTATTTCTCTTTCCTTAGAGGCATGCATACTTCATAATTATGTGGTAGATTCAGAGACAAAGGTTACAATTATGCCTCAATAAGTTTGCAAAAACATGGGATTAACCATCAGCCCAATGGAATCCGAGTGGTTTCAATTCAAAGGGAATTCAATAAAAGCAATTGGTCTTCTAAAAATATTTTTAATGATGATACATGGATACCCAGATCTTGTGGTGATACAAGATATAGTGATTGTTGATATACCTTCTCTGTTTAGTGTGTGTTTGTCTAAATATTTTATGGAACAAATCGAAGGATACTTGAGCTTGGACTGAAGTCACATGTTCATTCCTTGTGTTGGAAAGATAGTCAAAATATCTAATCAAGGTCCACACCGCTTATATATTGAAGAATATGGAGAACTATAATCAGATCTTACGAGAGAAGGTTCCTAGGATGCACGTGTCGAAATAAGTGATTGGTCGCAAGAAAAATCAGACTTAGTATGAAAAATGCTATGGTAGAACAGTCACAATCTCAAAAAATTTAGAGGAATAGTCAAAATTGGTGATCAACTATAGTTCTTTCCAAAATATGGAGGATAATGAGCTTCAACAATTTTGGTCGATGGATCAAGGTGAACCTATGAGAAGGCGAAACAAGTCAACAAAATTCAACCAAATAGAACGTGAGTTGATGATAAATATGCTTCTAGAAACTCTACAAGCGATATTCAAAGGACCAATGATCAGAAAAATAGAGCCTAGCTATTGGATTTGTCCAAAAGAATTATTCATGGTTGTCCAAAGCCAAAAAACCCTTAGGGACAAAGAAAAAGTAAATCAACATCCATAAATACCTAATGATAGTTGTGAGTTCCAAAGAAGCTATCAATAAGATAAGCTCAAATTTGGCATCATATGGTCAAGACATTACATATTTCAAGGACAGGTTAGTAAAATTCATTTTTGTCAAGCATAGGCAAACATACCAAAATTTTGTGTAAATAGTTGGCAAGCAAATCAAGAAGTTGAATACAACTTTGACAATAAGGCAAATAGCCAATAAAGTAGCAGAATGATGCACATATTAAGGTGTTGGAAAGCAGACTCCATGAACCCAGGTGTTGTAGGTGAGTTGGAGAGGAGAGGGCAATCCTCCAAGGGAGGTCCTAGGTTCGAATCTCCGCCCTACCAAAAAGTTGAATTGGGTACCCAAAATCCAATTGTTAATGTTGGTGCAAGCAATGTCGGGCACGACTCTTGGATGAATTTTATGGTGGAGAACTCCCTGGTCATGGTCTCTCAGACCAAGGTGGCCTCGCAAGGGGTTTTTCGCTTAAAAATAAATAAAGCAGACTCCATGACTACAATGATGGATCCATAAAGAAAGCAATAGTGGTGTTCAAAAGTCTTCTTTTAGGAAGTAGGCACCAAATAAGCATAGAAAAAGAGGATTGCCTTAGATTGGCCGATAAAGCAACACCTAGGAAAAAATCACGGGCATATATAAAAAGGATCTCAGATGAATCACAATTGTGGAGGCTCAAAGAATCTAAACTCCTTTAAGGAAAAGCAATCACAAGACTATGTGTCTAAATCTGAAGTTGTTCCTAATTACACACAATAGAGCAAATCCTCTAAAATGTGTAACTGCAAACAATCATCTAATTTGACCAAACTAAAAAAATTGTAAAGCTTGATCGAGGTGAAACATGGAGTAAAAGCAAAAAACAAAGACTCTCTAAGGAAAATAGTAATAAAAACTTTCTTAAGTTCTAGTGACTCCACTAAAGATAGTCTTCGAGCTACACAAGACTGAGGTATAACATGGAAAATAAGGAAGTTGCATTATCTCTCTACCATTCCCCTTCTATAGTACACATATCTCAGTACTATAATCATTCCTTCACCCACCCCCTCCCACTCCACTAACCAATTCTTTCACATATTCCATATACCATTTCTCATCCATCATTCCTCCCTAACTCTATATCCCAATGGACAAGACAAGAAGAATATGTCATAAAAAGTACCTAGACATCATGACATGGCGTATGCTGAGCTAGAAAACTGGTATAAAGTGCCACAACACTCTCCATCCCATGTATGACACAAGCAAAATGCAAGATGACTAGGACAAAGGAGCTTAGTTGGCATGAAGACATTAAATAAATCTTGTGAACAAATTGTTTGCATAAGCTTCAAATTTTTGGAAAGAGAGCCAAATCAAAAGAAAGCATTATGCAATAATTATAGAAATATTAGCTGGCAAAACTATCGCTCAAGCTCTATATAAAGCTACCATGGATTTAAAAATCCAAGGTATAATGCTTCCTGGTGCAGTCATGAATTTTGAGAAGGAATTGAAGCGTTGTATTGCTACAAGTGACAAAGATAAGAGGTTTCTCTGCAATTATGTAAGGAAGAGAAAAGATGCAATAATAATGGCAAATTATGGCCTACAAGTGCTTGGAATATTTGCCTAAGGTATCTTGCCTAGACTTGACGTATCTTTTGGCTACTACTAAGTATGCTCATGGAGATACCTTTTTTTTTAGGGATACCATAGTCTAGTTGTCCCTGTGCACCATCTACCCCTCTTTTCTTCCCATACTCCCATTTGTGTTGCTTATCCCATTTCTATCTATTTGTATATTGCTCCAACAATTTTAGCTTTTCCACTTTCTACGATCCCTATCTTTCTTACCTCTTATAGTAAATACCATGTATAACATCGTTCCCTCTTATTTTCTTTAATTACTCTCCCTCTATGCCACTCCTTCCATCTACCCATGTATCTCTTCATCATCTCTAGTCCTTCCACTTCTTATATCTCTACATTTCTTGTTTCTTGCAGTAAATACCACCCATAATACTATTTTTCCCTTTTCAATTTTTGTCAACTTATTTTTTGTCTCCTTTGGCTCCTTTGCTTCTTCACAAGTTTATGCTCCAAAAATAAGGCTATCTAGGTCATTTTTTCTACAAGAAAAAAAACCCCAGAAGTACCAAGAATATAAATCAAAATTATGATCTCATTTGAAGTCCAAGAACCAGGCCCATTTTTACAAATTGGCTAAGTGTTTTCACGACTTTGGGACTACACAAAGCTGCAGTGCATAAAACCAACCTATTTCTTGAGGTGACATCAACATAGTCACACCAAATCCTGGTTCCACATAAAGACTACATGAAACTAAGATCTTTAAATTCAAAGGATAAGATAGCACTTGCACAAAACTAGTCCCCTTCTAGCGATAATGTCATTCAGCCTCAGGAATGTGCAAGACTCAATGTACAAAATCGTGATTGCACAAAGTTGAGATAATGTAATGATGATGTCAATAGAAGCCAAAAGCCAAAGCATGGAGATCTGACTCCATGAAGCCATGATGCATGAAATTAGGTTGCATAAAGTTAGGATGACCTCATCCAAGTTACTCCACAAAATTTAGATGCACAAAGTCAAGCTTACCTACGTGATGACATTAACACCTCCATATTTGATCTTGACTTTGTGCAAGGTGCATGAAGCTACAGTAGCACTGTACAAAGTCGAAGAAGCCATGAGAAGACTATGTAACTGCCTTAGATCTTCCCAATTGGAAGACCAAGTGCCACCTCGACATGAAAGAGATAACCCTGACCAATCTATTGCAATGGTTCAATCCACTGGTAGAAGCGGTTGTAGATTGACATAACTGATGTTACAAGAATTTAAATTCAAATACAAAATAAGATCCGTAATGTCCATATTGACTTCTAGAACTTTTTTGCCCAACAGTCTTTGTAATAGTTTATAATTATCTGTAAATTTTACGCTGCAAGTTTCAATCTATAGCTTATAAGCCATGAGACCTCTAATACAAGGGTCATATCTATAGTTCTTGTTGGGTATTGCTATGGAATTTTGCTACTGATCAATTAAATGATAGTTGTTTGGCCTCCATTACTATCTAATTGTAGGTTTTTATGCATGAATTCTTTATTTTAAGTCATTTATGTTACACTTAACACTTAGTCTATTTTGTTAAAGTAAATTTTGCTTATTGGATTGCTAATTGTTCAAGTCCTTGGAATGATTAAAGCATTTGTTTTAAATTGAATAAATTTGTAATTGAATATGATAATGGTTGGTCTATTAAGTATCATGTAATTGGATTGGTTAGCATATTACTTGGTGAGATCCAATACTTTTACACTATATCCCATCCACTTTTCAATATCCATTTCTAACCCTTACTCTTTTCTAACACTTTTCCCCTTAAAATTTTAGTCATTTCAAGGAACTGACCTTCTTTGAAGGTTAAAACATAGAGAAATCTCATTTCATCTAATTCTATACTTTGGCTAAAGTCTAGGGCACATCGCCTATCTGTAGGTATAGAATATTTTGGTCCAACACCACCATATTTTGATAGACTCCAAAGCAACTTATCCTTTCGTATAAAAAAAAGTAAAGAAAACTCTTGAAGCATATTTTGAAGCTCATCTACTATTTGTTTGAGATTCTCTCTTTCAACTAGGTTATTAATAGAAATCCATGATATTGATATGGAACTACAAATGATAATCCAAAATTGATTTATTTATTTATGAACACTTTCTTATATAGGCAATTACACTACCCTTGTAGATAAAACGACATTGAATAACATGTCAAGAACCCTCAAGAAGCCAACTTACCAGATAAGTCCACATTGAATGATATTTTAGAAGTATAGTAGTGGGATAAGTCCCTATTGAATGGCATGTTAGAGGTCATATAAAAGGCCACTTAAATGGCATTAAGATAAGTACGTAAAATCCTAAGATTACCAAGGATAAAAAGTAATTATAAATATTATATTATTTGTTACTTTTCTCATCATTCCTCCCCACAATAGAAGCATTGGACTCCAATGCTTTTAAGAGAGAGAAAATCATGAGCCATTTGGTGGCAAGATATCCAACATGTCAAATACAGAGGCTGACCTCATTTGACAACAAGGTAGCAAAACATTGGTGGGTTTGGTAGTTTGTTTGGATGACAATCATCCAAGCATAACCAAATGTTTCCTCCAACCTAAAAATGAGGAATAACATAACAACATTCCATGAATGGTGCCTACAATTGTGGATTTTTCTACTAAATAATTTAGGTAGATGAAAAATATTGCAAAGGAGAAAGTGTGGGGTGCTTGTCAAAATATGGAAAATATGCCTCATCGATGTAGAAATCATGAGAAGTGGAAGGGGTAAAATATTGAATATGTGAGTAAGTTTATCCAAAATATGGATGAGTAGACAAAGAAATGGTAATAGGGGCTATAGGAAGGTGATGCAAACCATCTATAATAGGTGTGTTATTGGTGTTCTCATTTTAAGAAAGAGGTGCAACATGCTATGTATAGATAGGGACTTTTACTTTGAAGTGCCCATAATATAGCCTACTGAAAATTAAGGCAATCTTTTGTGTTTGATGGAGATTTGTATGAACCAAATGTGTGGTGTTCTTGGTGCATTTGATGAGAAATATTTTGTGCTCATGTTGCAAAGTATATGTGTTGTTCTATACATTATATAGAGTCTTCCTATCATATTGTTATGATTTAACAAGTAATAATCCACAACAATCCATAGGGGTTACATAATAGATAACTTTATCCATAATTTTTTGGTAAAAAACAAAAGATACTACGTAGGTGTGTGTGATCTTCAAGGTGGTGTTACTATCCTTCCATCCAAGTGAATATGGATAAGGATGTGAGTCCATCAATACATTTTGACAACAATAGACCTCACAATCAAGTTTTTTTGCAAGCCATTGTTGATGATACAATATACAAAAAGCCATGAATAAGGTGAGCACATGTGATGAATAAAGTGTCATGTTCTCCTACAAAAGAGTGATGATCAAGTAAGGTGATATTATTGATTCTACCTTTTAACTCATCATATGTCACATCTTCTCCAAAATTTTGAATAGAAACATTCTTATTTTCTTCACTAGGAGACTTTATAAAATTCTTCTTCACTCTAAGGGCATTCAAACTTTTCATAATCCTTTCTTTTACAATAAGTAGAAAACTTGTTAGATTTTCTAACATCAAAAGAAGGAGAAGACTTTTGAGAAGAGGAATGAAGATAAGAGAATAACTTCTTTGTAATTGAGAAATATTGTTGGGACTACAAAGTCAAGGTTTTAGAAGCTCCTACAAAAAAAGGAAGGTCAAGATGTTCTTGACTAGGTAGCATATTTCTCTTCTATAATTTGTGCTTGGTTTAATGTATCATCTAGAATTGCAAGAGTGGTATATTTTAACTACCTAAATAAGTGCTCTTGAAGTTTTCTCTTAAACTTCATGATGAGAGTGGGTGTTGAATATGGCATGCAGAGTAAGATGCAAAACTTGTTGAATTGATAGATATAATCCTACATGGACATATATATTTCTTGGCACAAGCAAAGATATTTGATAAATAATTAATCATCATAGTTAGAAGGATAGAATATAGCCTTCAAGGCTGCAACCAACTGATCCCAAGTGTTGATGGGATTTTTTGCATCTTATCACTTAGTAATCAAGACCTTAGCCACTTTAAAAACTTTCAACTTGGCAAAGGGAACTTTGTCATCCTTAGGCATTTGAATATAGGTAAACCAAGTTCCCATGTCTAGGGTCCAACTATTGAGGACTACGAGATCCCTAGAACCATCATAAATATGAACCTCACATTTGGCTTAAGAGCGAGTATCAATGTTGTTTTTAACATTAGGTTGGACATGTATATTATTAACTTTGTTAGCCAAGGTATAACTATAGTAGCTAACTCTGCCATATTTATCACCAAATTGGCAACCATGGTTTTTTGAGGTAATTCTAGGGGTACCTAATGCATAGTTTGACCTAGTGTTTCAAGAGAGAGTACTTTTACAAAGTTAAAGTGTTAATCAAACACTATTTCCATAAATTGTTTAAAAGCAAAATAATATGGAGTTCAAATGTAAAGTCCTTGTTAGCCTTGATAATTGTCCATTTTTAATGAGAATTTAATTGGTACAACCAAATTTAGACCTTTAAAAAAATAAATGGATCCCCCTTGTGTAATGGCATCCTTTCTTGTTGAATGAGCGAGGTGCCAACTAGGAACCCAAGGTCAACTACAAAGTTCGAGTCGATGGTGGAAAAGTTATGGCAATTTTAGATTATGTGTGGTGTACCAATATCGACTAGAGAAGTGTTCATCAAGGTAAAACGACCCCATAAAATAGAGAATCTTAAAAAAAAGATCATTAAAAAATGGGATAGAGATATCAACAACAAGATATATCATCCAAAAATAGGCGATGGTGCCAACACACAGAAGTTGACATCGAAAAATGATTCTAATCTAGTTCAGATCATCAACCAATAGCTTTGTAGGCCGATGGGTGAGTAGTCAATTAAGGTTGATGTTTGACATCAAAATGATGTTGTAGAAGGCCAAATTGACATTGTCGATAATATTTTATATAAAGACACAAACGTGCATGCACGTTGGCAGTTTTGTAGGAAAATTTAACTTCTCTGATCTCACATGCCTAGCCTAGCCTAGTCTATTGACTAGCCTATGATACATATACCAATTGATTTGGTATGTTGTGTGCCTATAAATGCAACATGTAGGAATTTTATGTGATTCTATTTCTACATGTAAATAGTTGATGCAAGCAATGTAGCATGCTAAAAATTAGTGTGATGATTTTTCTCATGGCACTTTTCATGGCCTTCATGTTCTTCTCAAGGTGCTCATTTTCTCTAATGTCTGTGATAATTTTTACATTGGTGAACAAGTGAAAATACATGGTGTGTCCAAGCATCCAACCAAGGGTGGGGAGCATAGTTTTGGTGAAGTCGTAGAACACAAGACCATCTAAAAAGATAAACATAAGGGTGATGTCAACCCTTGACATTCTCTATCATCAACACTTCCTCTACAACAACTCTTGCCCTACCTCTAATTTTTCCATCCTAAGTTTTTGGGCGTTAAAGTGTACTAGATTAGGCATAAGAAGTTAACGACCAAGTTCACACATTCAAAAATAATACTTGAAGGACGTAGGACAACAATGTCAAAGTTGACAAGTGTTAGGACCCCATCCTAACATTATTTTTGTAATTCTCAATTGATTATGTAATGACCCACGTCCAACGTGGGGACCCCCTTATAATGTTATTTTGTAATACTTTTGTAATGGTATGTGGCAAGTAAGGCGCCTAGACAAGTGGGGCCATTTCATGTAACCGTTATCAAGAATGTAACCGATGTTTGGTAGAAGATTCTAGCTCGAGTGGCATTTTGCATGTAAGCCAACTCTTGAGCTTAGGGTTAGGGTTGCATGAAGTTTTTCTTTAAAAGATATGGAGCCATGTACGAATGTATCTTTTTGCAAGTTAATGAAATATTGAAGGAGGTTGCCCCCTCAAAGAGGCCCACGATTCTGAGTTATTTTGTGAGATTGTTTCAATTCTGCAATTACTTTTTGCATAGTGTTATTATGTTATTTGATGAATTTTTGTTTATTTTTAGTATTTTGTGTGAGTGAGCTTAATTTTAATAGTAGGTTCCTAACAAGTGGTATCAGAGCACTTTCCAGGGCCGAGTTCTATTGTGACTACGATAATTCTTGCCCATCCATTCCAACTATTAGGTATAATTTTCTTGTGTTTTCCATTTTTTGTTTGTCCTTTATATATAAAAAAAACTAGCAAAAAAATTAGGTCTTTTTTTTACAGTAGTTGTGTAGGTTAGAAACCCTATGTCGAGGGTTTTAAAATATCGTAGAGGAGTTATCATTATTGGCTAAGCTAGATAGCCCATAAAGCGTCTAGTGAAGTGAGGGGTGATCAGGCTCCAATACCCAGGCCTTAGACAACACCCGTGCATGGAATTGAGCTCCCACGTATCTTCGGGTATTTAGGGAGACCATCTAGGGTTAAACAAAATTTTATCCATTAGGAAGCTTTTTGGCCTTGTATTATCCATAGTACACGGGACACAACATCCCAAAATATTACCCTCTCGTATTGTCAAAGAGGTAGATAGTGTGCTCAAGGGTATGTGTGGAATCCTCCTTGGGTAGTGGCCTAAAATATTGGTCCGAGCACTATTGTTCGTCACTACGGTATAACAAAGGGCCTATGGGTATTACATACTCCTTTGCCTAGCGTACCTTGGTTCTGTCAAAAATTCAACCTGCAAAAACAAAGCCTTCCTATTCTGCTAAACTTGTAAAATTTTCCCATAAAAGTGAGCATATGGAGGAGACTTCCCTATCACGAAAAAACTACATGCACCAAACAGTTAGGGTAGAGTTTCAAGTGTCTATGATAGTCAAGAATTTTATTAGTAATTATGTAATATTTTTAAATATGTAATAGTAAATTATAGGGTGGTCGATGATAGAAATAGAACATACAATGTTAGTAACTACATAGTACAGAGAATCCTAGATTTAGTGACTAAACATTGATAGTGGTTGTAGTATAGGTGATAGAACAGTAGTAAGAGTGGTCAGTAGTCAGAACATATAGGGCAAGTCGGTTGACATAGTACCCAACTTTTGAACCCAATCTCCAGAGGAAAAATTGACCTCACTAGTAGACTCATCAAAACAATAGTAAAAAAAGTTTGGGGTGCCCAAAACTAGTGTTGTGGGATATAGCTCATTGTGACCATCTTTTTGAGCTGATCATTTTGATATATAACACCCAAGCATTTTTTGGACTTATTACTAAAAATAGTAACCCTTGAAATCACACTTCTATTTTTAGTAAGTCACTGGTAGTCCTTCAAATCACACCAAAATGGTTGTTGGTACTCGTGGACACCAAAAAGAGATGGAACAAATTACCTTATCATTGGATACCATCACCAAACAACTCAGTGCCATTATCCAAGACAATCAATCAATACGGGAGGATATCCAAAGCTTTAGAAGGGAATACATTACCTCCAAAACTGAACTTCATGAACAAATTCTAGAGGTTGAGTCTAAGCTTCAAGGCGGCCCACAAGTATTTGAGTATCAGGATACAAAATAGTCAAGGTGAGGAAAAGGACCCCATAAGGAAAGGGAAGGTTTTCATGCTAATTTTGACTGTGATACTACCTTCAAGATGCCTAAATTGGACTTTCCTAAGTTCAATGGGAAAGATATGAATGGGTGGTTATGTCACATTGATCAATTCTTCCAACTCCACAATGTCCCTAAATATTATTGGGTCAAGATGGCTTCTTTCAATCTTGAATCAAAAGCTTTATAGTGGTACCAATGGTTCCAACATACTATTACCGATCCTTCTTGGGAAGATTTTGAATCACAACTACTCACTCGCTTTGGCCCTAGTGAGTATGATGATTTTCAAGGAGCACTAACCAAGTTGAGACAAACTTCTACAGTTCGAGACTACCAGGCCCAATTTGAAAAATTGGCTAACAGAACCAAGGGGTTGAATGAAGGGTTTTTTATGAGTTGTTTCATCAGTGGCTTAAAGGATGATCTTCAAGCCGAGGTTAAGATGTTCAAACCACAAACAATGATGCAAGCCATAAGCCTAGCATGGTTGGCTGAATCCAAATTTTTAGCTCAAAGGAGGACATCTAAATTTCCATCAACCAAACCCTCTTTTCCTCCCAAGTTCACAAGCAATAATGAAAATAAATCTATCCCCTCAAAACGCTTGACCATCGAGGAAATGGATGCTCGATGAGCCCAAGGGTTGTGCTATAATTGTGATGAAAAATATGTTAGAGGGCATAGGTGTGCCCAAAAGAAGTTGTTCTTGATAGATGTAGAGGAACCCATAAGCAGTGACCATAGTGATGATGAAGTAGACACAATCGAAGAACAACCTCAAAATGAAGAGGAAGTACATGAAGAACCCCAGGCAGAAATTTTTGTCCACGCTCTTGCAGGGATTACTACTCCACAGACCATGAAAGTTGTGGGTTTTTTCAAAGGCCAATGCCTTACAATCCTTATTGATTCAGGTAGCACACACAACTTTATTGATCCTCGAATTGCCAAACAGGCCAATTGTTACATACACACATGCAATTCCTTTGAGGTTATGGTGGCAAATGGAGGGACCTTACCTTGCAAAGGTAAATGTCGTAATGTTAAATTGAAAATAGGGGATTATGAGCTCAAACAAGATATGTTTGCTCTTCAATTAGGGGGATGTGATATTGTGTTAGGAGCTCAATGGTTGGGTACCTTGGGCACCATCTCATGGAATTTTGTAGAATTATGGATGCAGTTTTCACAGAATGGATAGTCTTACACTCTTCATGGTTCAAAAGTAGGGCCTCCTCAGATTATCAGCTCAAACCGTATGGAGAAGTTAAAAAAATCTTCTCGTGGGGTCATCGCACAAATATTTGCAATCCAACCACCTACTACAGAAGTGGACCAAATTCCTGAAGATTTGCAACTTGTTTTGACAAAGCACAATGTAGTTTTTACTGAACCAATAGACTTGCCACCACGTCGCTCCCATGACCATGCCATTCCATTGGTACCTGGTAGTGTACCACCTAACATTAGGTCGTATCGATACCCTCATGCCCTTAAGTCTGAGATAGAGAAGTTAGTGCAGGAATTGTTAAAAGTTAGAGTCATTCGCCCAAGTAACAACCCTTACTCTTCTCCTATCTTATTGGTGCGAAAGAAATATGGATCATGGTGATTATGTATTGATTTTTGTGAGCTCAATAAGCTCACCATTAAGGATAAGTTTCCTATTCCTATGGTGGATGAATTATTGGATGAGTTGCATGGGACTATGTTTTTCTCTAAATTAGATCTTCGCTCTGGGTACCATCAGATCAGGCTCAAGGATGAAGATATTCCCAAAACCGCATTTCGTACTCATGAGGGTCATTATGAGTTCTTGGTGATGCCATTTGGCTTGACCAATGCACCTTCCACATTTCAAAGTCTCATGAACAACATTTTTCATCCCTTTCTTCGTAAATTCATTCTGGTTTTCTTTGATGACATTTTGGTTTATAGTCGCTCTTGGGAAGAGCACCTCTCCCATGTGGATCAGACTCTACAACTTTTGGCACAACATCAACTTTATGCTAAGTGGTCCAAGTGTTCTTTTGGGTTGATGAAAGTGGAATATTTGGGACACATTGTCACCAAATATGGCGTTAAAGTTGACCCTAGGAAGATTCAAGCGGTTCAAGAGTGGTCAAAACCTCACACTCTAAAAGGTCTTCATGGATTTTTGGGGCTTACAGGCTATTACCACAAATTTATCCACAATTATGGAAAAATTATCGCTCCCTTAACATCCATGTTAAAAAAGGATTCTTTTACTTGGACTGGTCCAATTGAACAAGCTTTCCTAGAGTTGAAGCACGCTATGACAACCACTCCGATCTTAGCAATGCCTAATTTTTCCAAGCCTTTTGTAATTGAAAGTGATGCTTCAGGCAATGGTATTGGCATGGTGTTGATGCAGGAAGGGCGCCCTTTGGCTTTCACTAGTAAAGCGCTTTCCAGTCGTAATCTAGGCAAATCCACTTATGCTAAGGAAATGCTTGCCATTTTGCATGCGGTCACTCATTGGCGACCTTATCTCATTGGGCATCATTTCTCCATTAAAACAAATCATCAAAGTCTCAAATATTTCTTAGAGCAATGGGTTGCCACCCCCAAACAACATAAGTGGGTCTCTAAGCTCATGGGCTATGATTATGATATTACTTATAAAAAGGGCAAGGAGAACATTGTGGTGGATGCCCTCTCTCACCAATTTGAGGCTCACAGTATGCTATGTGCCATTTCTTCCCCCATTCCCCAATGGATAACTTCTCTTCGTGAGGAGGTGCTTAAGGATTCAGGCTTGCAAACCTTGGTTGCCTCCCTTCAAATAGAGCCTACCTCATGTCTTGGATACACTTGGGATGGACAAGATTTATGCTACCATCAACACCTTGTTGTTCCTCACACATCTCCACTTCGAGAACTTCTCATGAAGGAAATGCATGCTTCTCCCACTACAGGCCATTCAGGGTTCCTCAAAACATATGAAAGGATTAAGCGTACCTTTTCTTGGAAGGGTATGAAGAAGGACATACACAATTTTGTGGTAGCATGTGACACCTGTCAATGGATGAAAGGTGAAACAGTGCATTCTCTAGGAACTCTACAACCCTTGCCTATTCTTGAACAGGTTTGGATAGATATTTCCATGGACTTTATTGAAGGGTTACCTAAGTCTGGAGGCAAATCAGTTATTTTTATGGTAGTGGATCATCTTTCAAAGTATGCTCATTTTTGTTCCCTCTCCCATCCTTACACGACCTCCATAGTTGCCCAAATTTTCCTTGATTCTATCTTTTGCCTTCATGGCATGCCCACCTCCATTGTGTTTGATCGTGACCCTACATTCACTAGTAATTTCTGGTAAGAATTGTTTAAGTTGTAGGGAACTCAGCTCAAGATGAGTTCAGCTTACCATCCATAAATGGATGGCTAGATTGAGATTATCAACAAATGTTTGGAGATCTACCTTCGTTGCTTTACCTCTGATCATCCTACACAATGGGTGAAGTGGCTTCCCTTGGCCGAGTGGTGGTATAATACTTCTTATCACATGATGACCAAGGTCACCCCTTTTGAAGTAGTTTATGGCCATCCTCCATGCACGCCCTCCTCCTACATTCCAGGCAGCTCTAAGGTCCATGCAGTCGACACTACACTCAGCCAACATGCCAAAGTCCTCTATCAACTGAAGATGAATTTGGAAGCGACCCAAAACCGGATGCACCAACAAGCTGATCAACATCGTTCTGAGCGTAGCTTTGATGTTGGTGATATGGTCTTCCTTCACTTGCATGACCAAGTACTATGGACCCTACCAGGTTTTACAGTGGATTGGTGCCACGACCTACAAATTGGCCCTCCCATCGACATCCAAGCTCCACCTTATTTTTCATGTCTCCTCTCTCAAGAAGGTTGTGGGAAATCAGGTACATGTTCAATCTTCCCTCCCAGAATTGGATGAAGAAGGTTCTATCTTGCTCGAGCCAGAACAATTGTTGGATCGTAAGATGCGCACTCTTCGCAACCGAGCCATTACTGAGGTCCTTGTTCAGTGGCGTGGTCTACAACCGGAAGATGCTACATGGGAGTCTCTCCACTAGCTCCAACACTAGTTTCCTCATCTACAACTTTGAGGACAAAGCTTTTTGAAGGGGAAGGACATGTTAGGACCCCATCCTAACATTATTTTTTTAATTCTCAATTGATTATGTAATGACCCACGTCCAACGTGGGGACCCCCTTATAATGTTATTTTGTAATACTTTTGTAATGGTATGTGGCAAGTAAGGCACCTAGACAAGTGGGGCCATTTCATGTAACCGTTATCAAGAATGTAACCGATGTTTGGTAGAAGATTCTAGCTCGAGTGGCATTTTGCATGTAAGCCAACTCTTGAGCTTAGGGTTAGGGTTGCATGAAGTTGTTCTTTAAAAGATATGAAGCCATGTACGAATGTATCTTTTTGCAAGTTAATGAAATATTGAAGGAGGTTGCCCCCTCAAAGAGGCCTGCGATTCTAAGTTATTTTGTGAGATTGTTTCAATTCTGCAATTACTTTCTGCATAGTGTTATTATGTTATTTGATGCATTTTTGTTTATTTACAGTATTTTGTGTGAGTGAGCTTATTTTTAATAGTAGGTTCCTAACAACAAGATGCTAGGAAATTGTGTAAAAAAATAGAAGAGAATAAAACTAAACACCCAACAGCATACCTAGTCGAAGACTATGTTTCCAAATCCTTCACATACACTAGGTATATTCGAGATAAAGTGTCCATAAGATCATCCTCACCCCAAATATGGATAAACTCACTTCGATACTGATCGATACTGTAACCACAAATGGCTAACGAAAAGGAAGACACTTAGTCATGAAGACTTCCTCCATATAGGCCAAACATTCCTTCCAGATGAAATGATATTGAATAACATGTCGAGTAACCCTTTGAAATTCTGATTTCTCTAGATAAGTCTCATATCTCAACTTGATATGTTAGAAGTATCCACCAATGAGAGAAGTCTTATTGATAGATTCCAAACCAACTCGATCCACTTTAATGGACGTTCAATAGGATGAATAAAACTCCTGAAGCATCTTATAAAACTCATTATAAATATTATATTATTTGCTATTTTCCTCAAATCAGGTGGTTGTAATCTAGAGTTGCTACCCACATTAATATATTCTTTGACCTTTGGACCTCTACAATCTAGACATGCCCAGCCAATGATTGTCATTTTGAATTAGATATAAGAGGATAAGACTTCAACCAAGCATTAGACCAGAAATTTGCATATTTCCCCTTATTAACTGACCTTATAATATGTTTCTTAATCAATTGGAAACTATCTAATATGAAGTTCCATGTTGGCGATCCTTTGGGTAAAGTTTTTTTGCTAAATAATTTCATTGCATCAAAAGAAACTATATATTTTCAAACATTTTCCCCAACTCTTTCTTTGATCTTTCAATAATCTCCACCCAAGTTTTACCTCTAATGACAAACTCATAAATCTACAATTATGTAAGCCTACCCCTCCAATATTCTTTCCTTTGTAAACCCTATCCCACTTACAAAGAGAAAACCTAAAATTTTCCTCACATCCTTTCCAAAGAAAGTCTCTTCGAATTTTATCAATTTTTGATGTTATACATACTAGTAATCTTGAAAATGACATCATATAAATAAGGATGGATTGCAATGTAGTCTTTATGAGTTGTAGTCATGGTTAAGAACTTACATTTCCAACCTACCATACAAGCTTTCATTCTATCCAAACAAAATACCCAAAGCTCCTTTTTATTTCCTTTATGAGACAAAGAATACCCAAGTAAGTTGATGGAAAATTTTCAATTTTAAACCCTAAAATATCCATAATAATTTGTTGTCAATATAGGACAGGCTATTGAAAAAAACTTGGATTTTATAGTATCAATTAACTATTTAGTAGCTTTCTCATAGCATGATAATATTGATTTAAACTCCATGGCCTCACTGACTGAGGGATGACCCAAAAAAAATTATCATTAATAACTTGGAGATGAGATTTGAAGGTATCAATTTTTGCAACTTGAATACCTTTGATTTTTCCTTTTATTTTTGCCTTTGAGAAAACTCTCCCTATGTCCCTACAAGAGCAATAAATAGGCAAGGAAATAGTGGATCACCTTGGAAGTTTTGGAGATTGGTACTGACTAAGAAAGAGAAGCACAAAAGTTCTCCCATGAATTTGAAGAAGCCTAAAAGTTTCTACAGGCCTTGAAGAGTCACCATGGTTGTTGGACTTCCTAGAATGTGAAATGAAGTGTCTCTTGTAAATATAAAATATAGTACTATAGCTAAATAAGATTGTGGAAAAATCTTTGTAATACTTCTAAGTTTATTTGGAATAAAAAACAACATTCTATTCCATTCATTTTGTGAAAAACATGCTTGTTATCCTTGTTTTGTGAAACATGTAGTCAAATTTTATATCTCATAACTTTTGTTTTATAGCTCCATTTATCACGTGTGATACACTGTTGGAAATGTTTCTTGTTTAGAATTCACTCCCAAAATTTTATCAAATTTTGATTAGTTTTGGTCCCTCAAATTTACACTATCCCCTGTTGCTATAATTTTTGTTGCTACAATTTTTTTGTTGTTGTATTTTTTGTTGCACTTTGGTGCTCTTTGTTTTTGGGTCATTTACTTCATTTGGTATCAGAGCTTGGTTGGTTTTTAGATTTTATTGAACTTGGTTTCATGGTTAGCCCAGAAATTGATCAAGTTCATTGAAGAAAAACTTATTTTGTTGTTGCTTAAGTCCAATGGCCAACTTTAACAACACATTACCCATTCCAAAATTTAACAGGCAAGATTATGATTATAAGAACATTGTTAATTGGAAAATATATTTTGGAGGTAGTAGAGAGTGGTTATGAAGAACCACCTAATTGGAACATATTACAAGGAAATGATAGGACAATAAAAAGGAAACAAAGAAGAATAATTCATTAGCCCTCTACCATATTCAGTCTACTCTTAACAAGAGTTTATTTCCATGTATTATTGTTGCTACATCAACCAAGGAGGCTTAGAAGTATCTTCAAGAGACTTACCAAGGAAGTAACCAAGTGATAATGATTAATTTGTAGACCATGAAGAAAGAGTTTAAGAATCTACAGATAAAAGAGGTTGAAAGTGTGGGTGATTATTATGTTAAAGTGAAGGATGTGGTGAACAAGACGGTCATCCTTGCAGAGACCTTGAAAAAAAAGGTAGTTATGAAGAAGGTATTGATATATATTACCTATAAATGGAATTATGTTGCAATAATTTTTTAGAATAGTAAATATTGCTTTACACTTGAATTTGATTGTCTAGTTGGTTCACTTATGTCACATGAGGAAAGACTAAGAGAAACCAGTAAAGAAAATGAGGAGAATGATTTTAGTTCTAAACTAAATATTTTTGAGGATGATGAAGCTAGTCCAAGCATAAGTAAGCAAGCACATGGACGAGGAAAAATTAGAATTACTCAAGAGGTAGAGGAGTAAGAGGAAGATGAGTTGTTGTTGCTAGAAGAGGACATGGAAGAGCTGATGAAAATGAATCAAATGCTACAATTATCATAAAATGGGCCACAATGTATAATATTGTAGAGTTAAGACCATAAATGGACACAAAAGATCCCACTATGTACATCAGGATGAAGCTGCACAAGGTAATTTATTTTTGTCTAGTGACATGGCTAAAAAACTAGTCAATAAGTTTGGTATCTAGACTCCAGTTGTTCTAACCACATGACTGAAAATAAAGAGTTGTTTGTTGATGTGAATAAGAATTTCAAGATCAAGATAATTATTGGGAGCAACAATGTTTTGGATGTGGTTGCAAAAGGTACCATGCAAGTTGGCACTAAATAAGTACAAATAAAATTCATGATATCTAAGACTATGCTCCCAATTTGAAGAATAGTTTGTTGAGTGTTGGACAACTTGTAGAAAAAACTATAAAGTTGTGTATGATAACAATGGATGTATCATTTATGATAAGAATAATAGGAACAGTATGGTCACCATTGTTCCTATGACAAAGAACTGAATGTTTCTCTTGAATTTTGGAGGAAAAGGAGATATGGGCATGGCACACATGGCACTTGAAGATAAGAATTGACTTTGGCATCTCAGATTTGGACACTTGAATTTCAAAAGTCTAGAAATTTTGTCTTCACAAGACATGGTAAGCATGTAAGGAAGGAGTTCCAAAAGGAAAAGCATGGTGGGCCTCATACCCACTCCAACGTGTACATTATGATATTTTTGGACCTATGTAAACACAAAGTTTGGATAAGTCTTTATATTTTCTCACATTCAGTGATGAATTTTCAAGGAAGTGTTGGGTGTATTTTTTGAAATGTAAAGATGAATATTTTGGCATGTTCAAGATTTTTAAAGCATTGGTTGAGAATGAAAGTCGATATAAAATAAAGTGTTTGAGAACTAACTATGGAGGATGATTTTGTTCAAATGAGTTCAATGATTTTTGCAAATAATATGACATCAAGAGGTAGCTCACTACCACCTTTACACCACAAAAAAATGAGGTAGCTAAAGAAAAAATAGAAGCATTGTAGAAATGTCAAGAAGCTTGTTAAAGACAAAAGGTTTGAACAATTCTTATTAGTCTTATGCAATCGATACAATAGTGTACATTCTCAATAGAAGCTCCACAAGAGCACTACACAAGAAGAATCCACATGAAGCATGGTATGGTACAAAACCTACTGTAAGTCATTTGAGAGTTTTTGGTTGTCTTGCATATGCACATGTGAATGATGAAGTGAGAAATAAGTTGGACCCCAAGAGTGAGCCATGCATTCTTGTGGGATATTCTGAAACAAGGCATATAGACTATATAATCCAAAAACTCACAAGTTTGTAGTCTTTAGAGATATAATTTTTGATGAAGGGGGAGTGTATAGTCAAAAAAAATCTGCAAACAAAATATTTGATATTGAAAAAGATAATACAGTTGGGGGACAACCTTCAAATGTTCTCTCTACTCCTCTAAGCCCACCTAGTAGCCCATCAACAAGTTCAAAGGAGACTACACCAAGTTTAAGCACAAGCATCTCATCTACAAGTCCCATCAATAATACAAATAAAGGAAATAGAATACTCAAAGCACATCCAACCAACCAAATGATGGACACAAAATTTTAAAGGAGGTTAAGAAGAAGCTAATTACAAGAGTTGGACCAAGTTGTTTCAAGATTGGAAAAGTTCCAAATGTATGGTGATGATGAAGAAGAATCAAAAGGTGAGTTGATGAATTATGCTCTATTTTTTGAAGCTGATTTGGAACCTTCATGTTATGAATATGCTTATACTAATGATGTTTGGGTGCAAGCAATAAAAGAAGAAATTGAGTCCATTGAAAAAAATGACACTTGGAAACTTGTGGAAATTTCCAAGGACAAGAAGATTGTTGGATCTAAGTGGGTCTACAAAATAAATTTTAACAGTGATGGAAGCATAGAAAGATACAAAGCAAAGCTGGTTGCAAAAGGATTCACTCAAAGATATGGTGTGGATTATAAAGAAACATTTGCCCCTGTTGCAAGACAAGAGACAATCTGGATGGCTCTTTCATTGGCAGCTAATAAACAATGGAAATTTTATCACATGGACATGAAAATTATATTTTTGAATGGTTATATAGATGAGGAGGCTTATGTTCAGCAACCTCAAGTCTTTGAAGTGGAAGATAAGGAAAACCATGTTTACAAATTGAAGAAAACATTGTATGGACTGAAGCAAGCACCTAGAGCATGGTACTCAAGAATTTATGGGTACTTTCAAGATTGTGGTTTCAATAAAAGTAAGAATAATACCACACTCTATTTTAATAATGAAGGTGATGATATTCTTCTTGTGTGCCTATAAGTTGATGATTTGATATACATGGGAAGTAGTTCAAAGATGATGAATAATTTTAAGCATGTTATGATAAAGGAATTTGATATGAAAGATTTAGGATTGATGCAATACTTTCTTGGTGTGGAAGTACATCATGGTTATGGCAAATTTTTCATTTGTCAATCAAAATATACAAAAGATATGTTGACGAAATATGGCATGGAAAATTGCAAACCAATTTGTGTTGAAAATATGTTGAATATTTTGCATGTTATTTTGGTGGGGCTAACACTAAAAGGTATTGGAAACTCTATACCTATACTAGTCGGGGTTCAATGATTTAGGGTTTAAGTTATTTTTAGACCCATATGGGCTTTTAGGGTTACTATATTTGAACCCATGCTTTTTCGCCCAAGATATTATAAAGTCCATTCATGTGTCTTTGTTATATATATCGCACTTGCATTAGGGTTTGGAGAGATAGAAGAAGAATATTATTGTATTGGAGACGGTCAAGTTAATGCAATAATGAGATAATAGTGTGCTGGTTTTTACCCGGTTGAGGGTTTCCAAGATAAATATTATGTAATGTGTGAATCTACTATCTTCTTCTTTTGATTTTGTTATTACTGCTTTTCTATTTTATTTTATTGGGGCTCTTTATTTCTCTTCAATTTGGACACATGTGGCACATGGAAAAGTGTTATGTAGAGATGATGGAGAAGATAAAGTTGATGAAAATTTGTTTCGAAGCATTATTGGGAGCTTAATATTCCTTACTACAAATAAGACCTGATATTGCATTTGTAATTTCACTTGTATCAAGGTACATGAATGAAACTTCATAAACCGCATGAGAGTAACCATGAGAATATTGAGGTATGTCAAAGGAATCTTGAATTTTGGTATACATTATGATGCTAATAATAAAATGAAGGACACAATGACTCAGATTGAGGAAGTTGCTTGGATGATAGAAAATCAACCTCTAGAAATTATTTTTCACTTGGTTCAAGAGTGATAACATGGATCTCAAAGAAGCAAAGTATTGTTGCTTTATATTCTACATAGGTAGAATATGTTGCAGCTATTGTATCGAGTACACAAGCACTTTGGTTGAGAAATGTACTTGAAGAGATTAATGAATTTCAAATTACTCTAACAACAATTTTTGGTGACAACATAAGTGCAATCAAGATTATAAAAAATCTAGTCCATCATAGTAAAACTAAACATATTGATTTAAAGGTTCATTTCATAAGATACATGGTGGGCCTAGAAGGTTGTATATTTGAAATATTGCAACACCAAACAACAACTTACACACCTGTTTACCAAAGGTATCAATAAAGAATAATTTTGAGAGTGAGAGATAAAATTGTCTCACCAATTAGCATCAAGGAGGAGTATGTTGGAGATTGATGCTGACTAAGAAAGAGAAAACCAAAAATTCTCCCACAAATTTGAAGAAGCCCAAAAGTTTCTACAGGCCTTGAAGAGTCACCATGATTGTTGGACTTCCTAGAATGTGAAATGAAGTGTTGTAACATCATTTTCTCTCTTGTAAATGTAAAATAGAGTATTATAGTTTTAGAATATTGTGGAAAAAGCTTTGTAATACTTTTGAGTTTGTTTGGAATAAAAAATAGCATTCTACTCCATTTTTTGAAAAACATGTTTGTTGTCCATGTCTTTTGAAATTTGCAGTCAACTTTCAGAGCTCATAAAATTTGTTTTATAGCTTCATTTTTTGTGTGTGGTACATCATTGAAAAGGTATTCTAAGTAATTTTGTTCCCTCAAATTTATACTATCATGTGTTGCTACAATTTTTGCTATGTTTTTGTCGCTGCGTTTTTTGCTGCACTTTGGTGCTCTTTGTTTTTGGGTCGTTTACTTCAGGAGAGTCCATGAGATAACTTAAAGTAACCAATAGGAGAACCATTGATCAAAATAGAATATTTTAGAGTACTATAACAACATTTAATCCATTCACACAAACCTTGACCAAAACCAAACTTTTTGAGAATATTAATAGAGAACTCCAAAAAACCCTATCATATGCTTTATTCATGTCTAATTTCATAAACATACCTAATTTTTTCATGGAATGAAGAGAATGTATAGCCTCTTGTGCAATGATTACACTATTAAGAATTTTCACCATGAACAAAACCACCTTGTTCCTTTCAGATGACACAATATAGAATACTTTTCAACCTGTTTACCATAATTTTTGAAATGATTTACAAAGGCTCATTGGATAAAAATTATCAAAATATTTTGTCTTGTCTTTCTTGGAAACTAATGTAATAAAAGTGGCATTAATTCCACTTATTGTAATATTTCTTTTCCAAGCCTCTTCAATCATAACCAACATATCACTCTTCAATAAATCCTATTTTTTTAAAAATAAAATTGTAATAAATCCATCAAGGCCTAGTGCCTTATTAGGATGGAAATAAAATAGTACTTCATATAGCTCCTCCATAGATATATTCTTTATAAATATTTAAGTCTATCCCTATGAGATAATTGATGGAATATGTTGCAAAATTTTACCTTGTGCCTCCTTATGTTTCTAAGTATTTGATTTTTTGTTTTTGAAATAATTAATTACTTCCTTCCTAATATCTTCTTCTTTCTCAATATTTCTTCAATTTGGTGTTAATATATATATATATATATATATATATATATATATATATATATATATATATATATTTTAGCGAAAAACCCCTTGCGAGGCCGCCTTGGTCTAAGATACCACGAAAAGGGGGTTCTACACCGTCAAAGTCACCCGGGGGTCGCACCCGACCTTGCCCGTACCAACATTATCAATTGGATTTTGGGTACCCAATTCAGCTTTTTGGTAGGGTGGAGATTCGAACCTGGGACCTCCCTTGGAGGATTGCCCTCTCCTCTCCAACTCACCTACAACACCCGGGGTGGTGTTAATATATTTTTGATACGATAATTTTTTTTTATATTATAGCATGAAAATAAATATTTTTTTTTATCTCCTTCGTTAATCTAGTTCTCCCTACACTTTGGAAATCAATATAACTTATCCTTTTTCAATGTGATAATAAGAAAGTAATTGTTTTCATTGCAGATAAGAATCTTGGTCCATTCCATTGATTTCTACTATCTCTCATAAATATTTGAGTTTGGATTCAATTTCCTTATTTTCTTTTAAAATGTTACCAATAAATTGGCATTTAAAATATTCATTTTTTCCTTTAAATATTTTACCTTTTAAACAAACTTGTACACACATGATACTGCAAAATTTACTTCTTCCCACCATAACATAACCATATGGAAGAAATTAGGGTCTTTCAACCACATAGACTAAAAATGAAATATTGGAGCATATACATTTATAACCCCAACTTTGATGTTTTTCTCTTTCCAAAAAAATAGTCCAACAACCTAATTACTTTTTGCTTCTAGCAAATTTTCATCCCATTTGTGTTTGCCTCATATTACTGTAATATTGTTATAAACTGCTATAGAAAAAACTTCTAGACAATCCTCCATCTTCCAAATATTTTTTAAAGCATCCTTAAATTCCTCAGTACTCAATTTTGTTTATTATATTAAAATAAACTCAAAACTATAAAAACCTATTAATTCCTTAATAACTCTTTTTTTAGGGCTCTTATTCATACACCTAATATTCCATGATACCATTTTCATCATAAATATATATATTTTTATTAGTAGGCTTAGCCCCATTTCTTGTTAACACCTATGATATTCTTATTTGGCTTTCCAAATCGATATTCCTTTGAGATTCTTTTTCTATTTGTAAATTGATGACCTTACTCTCATTTTTCTATTCCCACTAACAATTTCATATTCATCAATATCTTTTATTTTTCCATGTTCATAATGAGACTTAACTTCCAATGATTTATTTTGCCCTAATGAATTTGAAATGCAAGGAATAGCCTCATAAACACTTTCTTCTTTATGTTTTCCGAAAAACCTAAAATACAAGGATGATCCTCCATAGTACTTACTATCTTATGCCACTATGGAAAATATGCAAGAGCATCCAAGGCATGCGAGCAATCTCGCATCATCAAAAAAAGAAAAGAAAAAACTGAGTGTTACATTTAAACATTAAAAATAAATAATTTTTAAAAAATAAAAAAATAAAACTCCAATATTTGTGGGCGTCTATGTGGAAATTAGAATTTTACATGTTAAATTGATTTTTTAGGTTGTTTTACTACAAAAAAAAAAAAGGTATTAAAGGTTTGTTTTTTTAAGAATTTTATCAATTTGCCAACAAGAAGTCTATAAATAAGGAAAATACAACTAAATGGAAGAGACCAGGCCCAATTAAAATATTATGGTAATAAAATAAAGAAAGAAGATATCTGGTTTAGGTCCTATAGGAGTTGGTGTTGAGATTTCAGTACCATACTAGTAGTTGTAGCAGGTAAAAGAAAAATCCAGCATAAAACCACCAGTTGAAGTTGGTTAAAAGAAGTTTTCAGCACAATACCAGCAATTATAGTAGGTAAAAGAGAATTTTGTCATATACCAACTATAGAAAGTTGAAAGAAGTTTTTGACATAAAACCGAAAGTTGTAGTAGGTTGAAAGAAGTTTTCACCACAAGACCAACAACTGAAGCAAAATGTTATTTCTTAGCTATTCAAAAGTATTTTATGGAGATTTTTTGTTGTAATTAGGAGATTTTTTTGAGATTTATTTTATGGCTATTCAAAAGAATTTTATATTTATAGCTAGATGTTTTGGATGTTGAGATTGGTATTCTTGAACCCTGAAGATGGCATTAGACTGTATGACATCAACAAATAGGATTTTGTTGGATGTTGTAAGGTTGGGTTACTATGTAGTGATGTCGTATATTGAGTTGGACCATGCTTTGCTAACTAACTTGGCAAAGTGAAGGTATTCAGAGTATGCCGCTTTCCTTTTATCAATAGAGGAGATGTTAGTTAATATTAAGGATGTTTGGAGGATTTATGAGTTCTTGTGTATGATGTCTAAATACACTTGAGCCAAGATCAAGATCAGACTCGAGAATTGTAATGATTGACAAGTTTCCCATAGCTTCGATTGAGGTGGTATAACATTGATATACATGTCATATATCAGGTAAGATGCCTGGATAGATTTATGACCATGTTATGTGCTATCATATCAGGGATTACTTATTGGGGATATGAAGAAGAGATTGCTACCATTGATATGGTGCAAGATTATTGTCTGAATAAGGGATAAGTAGGTCTATTTTGTGTGGAAGGCCTTGATATTATAACAAATATACAAAACCCTTCTTTAGGTTGTATACACAGAGGGTCAAAGTCTTGTATGCTACATACTGCTTTAGGTATGGGCATGGGAGCACTAGCTATTAGGCACCCCACGAAGTTGTCCAAGAGGGTTTATGATACACAAGCTTCTATTATTTTTAGGTGTATTTATTCCTTTAAGGTAGGATGAAGATATTTTAGGGGAGTACTAGAGGTAACTAGATGAGTTGTGGATGATTTGAGGCCAGAGCAGATAGTATTTCAACCATGGAGAGGACATCTAGGGTGGCTAGAGTATGGGTTTTAGCTGACATACATTGGTAGGATCAGGTAACTACATGGACCATGTGGGAGTTTTGGTATCAACATTTGACTAAGGAGAGAGGATTTGGCAAGCCCCCAAGTCCATAGAGCTCTAAGGATAAGGATGTCGATGACCCTCCAATGGTGGATCTAGGATAAGATGATGCAAATATAGTGCTGGGATATTTATGATGGTATCAATAGATTTATCCCTAGAGGGTTACTCTTGTTATTTGATAGGTGAGAGTGAGGGTAGGACAAATCCTATTGTTCATCAACATCTCTTAATGGTCTATCATAGATTTAGATAGACGTAGGTAGCTATGATGGTTCTAGAGTAGGCATTGATAGTGGCTTGTATTAGTTTCATTCCTGATATCAAGGAAAGTCCAAGCAAGTATAAGAGTGAGAGGTTAGAGGTTGAGAGGGCCTCCAAGATGAGGAGAATGTTGCTTATGAAGGATGAGTTGGCTAAGGTGATGATCAAGTTGGATAACATTACTATAACTAGGAAGAAATAGAGATCTGATTATTAGGCTCAATTAGACTAGGCTATAGTTGAGTGAGATAGGGACAAAGTAGAGAGATCAAAGGGTTCAAGATTCAACATTGTTGAAACAAGAGCAAGATGATGCTATGGCTAGGGCAATAGCCATAAGATATAGCCATAGTTGCATAGCTATGAAGGTCATGGTAAATAATATAACATAGGTGCAAGCTCAATTGGCTGAGGTATAGGCCAACTATTTAGTAGAGTTGGAGAGGAGTGTCCATTAAAGGACCTTATATCATGCAGCGATTCTCTTAGAGCAAAGGTATCCTTCTCCAACCAAACCACACTCTAGGAGTTTATCCATATTAGTTACAAGGCTCTTCCAATAATTTGTGCACATGCATCCACCATAATGACCATCTGGAGGAGAGGTGATACACACCAGGCCCTAGAGCTAATTTTAGGATAGTTAGTTTTGGGATATTTGGCCATGTGTGGCTAAGGATACCAATTTTGTAGCTATGATACTCTAGTTCATCGAATTGACTTGAGTGGACCAATTTTTGTCATTATGGTACACCAAGTGACTTGTATGATGTATGATGGATTGATTTATATATGGGTTTTGTGGCTTAAATTGATGTGCTAATTATTGACGTGATGTTTTTTGCTCTAAAATTGATAATAAAATTGATGAATAGGAAAATTATCATTAGGAATTGATGTGTGATTTATGTTGTATGTGATGGATATATGTGGTCATGTAATCCATGTTTGGGCTCATTTGATATTTTTGGCAAATTAATTTGATTAATTTTTTTTTAAGGATGAATAATTGTAATGGAAACTTGTGTGATTTTAAAAATGAATCATTTGATGAGTAGCATGATAGGACAATGTTATATTTATTTGTTATAACAAGATGAGATGTTTTGTGATCATTTTGGGAAGGTTGATTAATGTTTAGTATTTCTAGATGAATTGTTTTAGGAGGAAAATTTTGTGAAAGTATTTGATTAAAATTAGGCATGGGCATGATTGCTCTATTTTGGAGCATGGATTATGATATTGGTCATGTGTGGGAATGTTAGAAATGGTTTTTGTAAGATCTGGAGGGGTGAAAGCATTAATTTTCAAAATTATTGTTTGTGAAAAATTAGAAACTCCTCTAGGTAGTCATAATCCTTAAGATGTTGTAATGGTGGGGGATTCGTGGAATTCACCTAAGGTTAATTTTAGGGTTAATATTTTGAAAGCAAGAGATTATTTGGCTTATGGATGAGAACACGATTTTCCATATGGTCCATTTGATTTTGCATGTTCCAGACAGGGTTAAATTTTTTAAAGTGAAATGCTTAAAATGACAAGATAAGGCTCATTGAAGAACATAAAATTGAATTTTTGGGGCTCATTTAAGAGCATCATGACTTGCATAAATAATGTCCCAAGGTGGAACTACTCATTTAAGAGTGCATAAAAAACATTAATAGCCTTGTGCTGACTCATTATAAGGCAAAATTATGGCTCATTGAAGAGTACAAGATAATGTGCAAAGGAAAATTATTGTGGCTTATTTAAGAGTGCAAGATAGTGTCCAAAGAAAAATTGTGGCTTATTTAAGACTACAAGACAGAGTGCAAAGAAAAACTTTGGCTCTTTTAAGAGCACAAGACAAAGTGCAAAGCAAAATTATGGCTTATTTAAGAGCACAAGACAAAGTGCAAAGCAAAATTTGTGGCTCATTTAAGAGTGCAAGATAGAGTGCAAAGCAAATATTGCATCTCATTTAAGAGCACAAGACAGAGTGCAAAACAAAATTGTGGCTCATTTAAGAGTGTAAGGTAGAGTGTAAAGCAAAATTATGGCTCATTTAGGAGTGTAAGATAATATTGTGGCTCATCTAGGAGAAATAGACTTTTGATATTTGATAGCTTTCTTGAAGAGCATGTAAAAAGAATTGAAGATCTTCAAAAATATGCGTGTGTAGCGATTATAACCCCTTGAAGCTTTATAGTTGGAGTTAGCGCTTTTGAATTGGAATATGTGTAGGAATACTTCTTGAATCAATAGTCGTATCTTTAAGCAAGAGGCTTAAAGAGTTAAATTTGATCATTTGTATAAAGAGTTGCATGCTTTGATCAATATAAATGGACTACCAACATTAGGTCTAATTGACTAATTATATTTTGGAGGTAGGGTATGTTTGTAAAGCTAAGGATAAGTCATAGTTTTTTACTGACAAAAGAAATTTGATTTGGAGGGGATTAGGGTTTGGTATCAACCAAGATAAGTTGACCTTTTTGTATAAGATCATGGATAAGATTTTGAAATATATTGTATCGATTAGTTATATGGTCATAGGCTTGGTGAAAGGTAAAATATGTATGGGTAGGCTACCTTTGAGGCACCATAGTTTTGAAGGGCAAGAGGTTAAACATTTTAAATTCAAGTAGCTTTGTTAAAATTAGGGCAGTAGGTAAGCCTAATTGCTTAGGTGAGGGTGAGGTATGATTGATTTATTGAGAGGAAAAATGCTCCCCTTTTTTTCCTACTTTTAATTGTCCTCTTTTCCTAAGGACAACCTCTACATGCCAAGATAAGTTGATTGTGCCATCAAGAGGCCACAATCTAGTTACTTCTAAAGGATAGGCTACTTGGTCATTGAGGCTATTAATGAAGATATTAATAATTTCTTGTTGAGGAGGAACATATTTGAGTTTTTCTATAGTGGCCCTCCACATGGTAAGAAAATTTGTAAATGCCTCATCCTTAGATTATTTTAGTCTCAGTAAATCAACAAGAGTAAGTTTATTTTCAATAAAGACAATGAAATGTTACACAAACATTGTGACAACAACCCTAAAAGTTTTAAAAGAATATTTCGGTAATCGATAATACCATTCTAAGGTGATACCCCTAATATTTTTAGGGAAGGTTTTAAGCGATAAGATCTCAACATGTGCAATGTCAACACAAGTTTCTAGAAAGACCCTAAGATGTTTAATAGGGTCTTGATCTCCTTCATACATTTAGAATTTAGGTGTTTTATACTTGAAGGAAAATGGGTATTTGAGGATGATAGGATCTAAAGGTTGTTTGAATAAGTGCTTAATAAAGGCTTATAATAAGATGAAGGGTCATGAATGGAAGCTACTTGTTGATCTAACTATATTACTTGAATAATTTAAATTTTGTATTTGAGATGAATCTAAGTTGGATGGGGTACAAGATGTAAGAAGAGATATGGGTTTTGAGCGTGATTGTAGATGGGATGCTGGGATGTTAAGTGATGTGTTGTTAAATATGGAATGGTATGATTATAAATGGAATTAAAGGACATCGTGATGATACTGTGATTTATATTAATGGGATAAGAAAAATTAGAAAAGGAAGAGGTGGGAATACCAGGGGATACTCCTAAATTGGGGGTATGTCCTAAGGGGCTACATATGTTACTGCTTAACATTCTATTATGAGGTGAAAAAAAAAAGGAGTAACAATGAGTAGGTCTTTTGGATCTTAATGTTATTGATAAGAGAAAGAGAGTTAGTACCAAGGTTTATGAATATTTGTGAGTTACAATGATTGGAGGGTAAAGGATAATACTTAGGAAAATATTTCCTAAAGGGGGTATTTTGTTCTTTGTTATTATCTTTAATAATGGGAGTAGGATGAGAGGGTGCTTGATCAAGATTAGATTTTGTAGGGCCAATCCCAATGGAATCTTTTCTTACAAGAATATTTTTTTAATGTTCTTATGAAAGGGTTATCATATGATTGAGAGAATTGGAAGTTGTTTTCCTCTTATCATTACTAAGGAGTTCCTTATGTTTTGTGAATAAGGTGTCATATGATTGGGGGATTGAAGGTTATCCTATTTTGATTATCATTAGGAAATTGATTATTAAGGAATTCATGAATGATATCCTCATGTTCTTGTGTATAACTAAGGGTTCTGGGGGATGCTTTCTATCAATGATTATGAAGGAACTTATTAAGAAATTCATTGCTAATGTCTTCATGTCCTTGATTAAAATCATCACGTGAGGGGATTAGATGGTCCAAAGGGTAACACCCTTGTTTAATTTATTAAAATTAGGGTTTTTAAGGGTGGAATATTTTTTATAATTTTTTACTAAAGGTTTTGGATGGATAGCTAATTGACGGGCTACCTTACGAGTTCTAGGACACTTTTCAAATACTAAGAGGATTTGGAAGGGGGAAATAATGAATCTCAATAATTTTATAAGGTTTAGAAATATTTCCATTGAATAAGGTTGAGAAGAGAGAGTTGATTAATTAAAAGTTGTATTTAAGAGAAAATAACTCCTGATATATCTTGTTGATATACCTTAGGAGGGTCTCCCAATATACCTGAACCTACCCAATATACATGTTGGTACGTGGAAGAAGCTCGATCCCCTCAATATACACGATCGTATATGAGGGAAGACCTTGAGGTACATGGATAAGGAATGGTACAATGATCAACTACACCTAGATACGTAGCCAAGAATGATATGAGAGATAAAGGTACTCATTGTTAATCTTGATTAAGCAAGCTATTATACAAAAATAAAATTTAAGTGGTCTTACTTAAGTTTGAATAAATTTTATCTTAAATTAAGTTATAGATTTAAGGTCAAGAAGGTGTTCATGTCAGGTTCACCAAATATGCAGGCACACAAGATTTGGGATTAGTTGGCTAACCTCATAGGGAGCCTATTCTCAATGTAAAATTATTCATTTTGAGAGTGTTTAAGGTCTATGTTTGATGTGTTCTATGGAAAACATCTAAGTTTGTTGAGACTAATTTTTATGCTAAGGATGAAATAACTTTAAACTAAAATACATGCAAACAACAGTTAGCCTAAGTACTTTTCATTTTAATGAAGAGTACACCTATTTTGTAAGAAATTAAACATTTATTTTTTAATAAGGGTCCAAGAGAATGGATAGACATGCTTAGACTAATACAGAATTGAATGCAATTCAAATTTAATGCCTAAGTTAAGAGAAGAGATATACTAGACTAGGGTTCCTTAATTTTTGCTTTTTAATGTCCCAAAAACATAATGCACATCGAAAGCTTTATAATAGTTTATGTCCTGATAGCAGACTTCTCACTCCATGATCTTAAACAAAGGGTATCTCTCACCCTAAACCATAGGCCACCACTCATTATTCTATCTCTTATTTTTGAATTAGAAAAGATGATGAGGAAAAATCTTCTAGAAAGAAAAAACACAGAGTAATTTGAATTCAATCTCCACATTCATTTGATCAAATTTTAAATCTCCAAAAACCCCACCTAGTATCCATGGAACTTACATATTAACCCTCTACTTTTCACAACCATTATATTATACTTGAACATCTCATACTTGGTAATTACTTATGGTGCAATATCTATACCCTCGATAAAACTTGTATATTTGCTCTTCCTCTTATCTCCAACTTGGGTATTCATACTTCTAGCTAGGGCATCCTGACTTTCAGTTAAGGCTTTCAAACAGGTTTTTCCTTCCATGCTACCTAGTGAGGCTCTCACTTACTCCTGACTTAGTTTATATTTAATAGTATTTATTTTTATTTGCTTATATATATTAATATCTATAAAAAAACATACTCAATAATTATTAATTTTAAAAATTATATATATATCCATGAAAAATACAAATCGTTACAACACTTAACTTATACACTATTTAACCATACAACAATAAATTTAACTTCATTTTTAAAATAAAACAATAACAATTTTTATAATTTTATTTAAAATTGAAATTTAATTTTTAATGATCTTTAATAACTTTAAATTAAATATTACAAATTACTTTTATAATTTTTTTTACCAAATTATAGGAACTCATATAATTGTAATCTTGCACCTTAATTTAAATCTTATTAGAAAACATAATACAAAATTATGAAAAATATTTAATTATATATAGTTAATAAAGAAATATTTATATAATATTAATGATTAATTTTAATATATATAAAAATAAAAAAAATTAGGTCATGCCTGGCCAACACTCCACTTTTGAGGTATAAGATCCTTTAAGAAAACTCTCACCTTATCTTGTATGATTTGAACAAGTTGTGATGTCTAACCAGTTTAAATACTTAAATATTATTATTAATAAATTATATAATATTATTTAAAAAATAATCGTTTAATCCATGTAATCAAATAAAAATAAAAATTATATAATACTATATAAAAATTTCACTTACCAACAAAAGGAATGTCCTTCAAACAAAAAGACTATATGAAAGAGAGATCAAGGGGTTTTACATAAAAGGCTAATTCATTATTCTACAATTTTGAAATAGTTCTTAAAAACGTCTCATTGAATTTGAAATGGGAAAATATTCATATGTGTCATTATAAATGGGAATCTTCACACATGTTCATATAAATTTTTTTCCTCAAGAGAGACAACTCAAAATTGTTCAGGGCAGAATTTCATCAATACTCCTCAAGAGAGACAACTTAGAATTGCTCAGATTATAGGTTGCAATATCGCAAACCTGCTAGCCACCTACCTTGGTCTTTCTCTCTTCCAAGGCCTAGGCTATGTGGAATGAAGTCATTCAACGTATCATAAAAAAGTTGACAGGGTGGAAAAGCACTTTCCTCATCCAAGCAACCAAAGCAACTTTAGTCCAAGCTTACCTCTAGAGTATTCCAATTTTCTTCATGTCGATTTTCAAAGTTTCCAAAGAAGTTTGCAGGTAGATCGAGCAAATTCAGAAACAGTTTCTTTGGTCAGGTAAGGAAAACAAGCGTAGATTCCATTTGGTAGCATGGGACAAAGTCTGCACCAAAAAGGCTCATGGGGGCCTTGGATTTCGAAAAGTGTTCAGAATGAACATGGCTTTACTTTGTAAGCAGGGATGGCAAATATTATCTGATTCCAAAGCCCTATGGGTAGACATAGTCAAGAGAAAATACCTCTGCCACTGCTCTTTCTTCACTGATTATGTTTGTCCCGATGGATCGACGTTTTGGAATGTTGTGTCCCATACCAAAAGCATCCTTGGCAAAGGTCTCCGGTGGTGATTGGGGAATGGTAACCTCATCCAATTTTGGGAAGACCTATGGATCTCAGACCGACCTCTTATCAACTCCCCTAAGCTCTATCTCCTAAAGCCCCTTCTTGATCAGTCTGTGGGGAAGTTTGTTTCTAATTTTATTACCTTTGATAGCAACCAGCGTCCTTCGTGGAAGCCCATCCCTTCCTTCGATAACATCCCTAGTTCGGTCGAAGCTGCTAAGGCTCTCTCTGATTTACTCAAAACCACTATTATCCCTTCCAGTCAGTCTCATGATTCCATATTTTGGGGAGCCACAAAAAATGGTATTTTTAATGTCAAATCTGCTTATTTCCTCCAAGAAGAGCCGCTGCAAAACTGGTTTTCAATTGATCTCATTTGGCATCGTCGTCTCATTCCCAAAGTTACCTTTTTATTTTGGCTAGTTGTGTAGAACTGAGTGTTAACTCTAGATAACTTGTCTCACATAGGGCTTATTATTGCCAACAGATGCTACATGTGCCAGTCTGATTGGGAATCGATTCCCCACATTTTTCTAGGCTGTCCTTTCGCCTCTTTCGTTTTGTCCTCCCTCATGTCTGAGTTCATGTAATGTCCCCTTTTCTACGCAGTCAGGTGTAGAGAAAATTAGCTTATACACGAGCTCCCGTAGACTAAGTCGGATGGAGGGGAGCCATTGGAGATATCAGAATCTTTGTCAGTACCCAGAGAGCTATTGATTGATGGTCGTTTGGGTTCATTCGGATATTTGTTTTATCAGAGTTACTATTTTTAGCCATGTCCATTTTTAGGGTTTCGGTGGACAAGAGACAGTGCAGTGATATTCTTCAGTGAAATGGGTATCCAAAACCATTCGTGGATTTCAATTCAGATGGGCAGAGGTTGGAAATTTTAATGGTCGAAGATAAAATTAATAAAGTGATTATTTAATTTAATTTTGTAAAGTCAGTGACTTTATTTTATTATAAAATAATTTTATACTTAAAAGAGGCCATTTTAAGTGACGACTTAAAAATTGATAAAATTTTTAAGTCATCACTTAAAAATTATCTTGTCACAATCACACTATATTTCTCCTTAATTTATTCACCCCCTAGGGTATAAGGGGGTGAATAAATTAAGGAGAAATAAGGTGGGATTAAAAATTGATAAAATTATATTTGCTCACCCTAAAAGTGGCCTAACCCTAGGTCGACCTATGAAGGAGATAAAAGGAGGTTTTGAGTTCATTTGGATGTATGCGAAGATTATTATTTTTCTCTCTAGTTTTTTGGAGGAGTCTCTGGCAGAGCAATTTACAGAGATTATGGAGCTTGTGAGAGACGACAACCTCTTACAGGGACATTGGCTTTGGGGTTGCAAGATTATCCTCAGGTCAATCTGGGCATTTCCACACAGGAATTGCAGCTGGACTTCAGTTTTAAAGACTTTTGAATTTGGGTTACCACACAGGGTCATTCAGAGATTATACAGGGAATATTTGGAGCTGGGACACCACACAGTATTCACATCAGAAGGGTTGAGCCTTCATCATCATTTATAGAGCACGGAGCAACTAGGGTTTCATAAGCATTTGAGGTATTTGCATTGTAATTTGTGCCCTAGTTTTGATATAATAATAAAGCAATATTTTTGAGAATTCTGGATTGCTCTATGTTTGTGATTTTGTATATCAAAAATTCATGAAAAAGGTTAAGAATTGGCAAACCCCTAGAGAACTAGATAGGGAGGGTTATTATAGTTCAGTATTTCCTGGGCCCCTCCTAACTCCATCATGGACCTCTGCTACCAGTGGCCCAACCCCTTCCACCACATCCACCTCTGTTCCTTGTGGTCTTTCTGCCTCCCACACTTTTTATGGCAAGTGTGGCTTGAGAGAAACAACAGGGCCTTCAACAATTTTCCTAGTTCCCCTACCTTTGTCCTTTCCAAAATTCTCACCCTAGCGAGGGAGAATGCCAGTATTGTTCCTTGTCTTGAGATTCATGGCCATGGCATTGAAACCCATCTCATTTCTTCATTCAATCTCCTTGCTAGCCCTTCCAAGGCTCAATTCCCCAAAGCTAATAGATCTTCTATCCACTGGGTCCCACCTCCCCAGGGTTGGCTCAAACTCAACTTTGACGGAGCTGCTAAGGGCAACCCTGGTAAAGCTGGTGCAGGAAGCCTCATTAGAAATGACCAAGGCAAAATTCTTCTTGCCTTTGTTGAAGCTATTGGTGTTCTGTCCAATAATTTTGTTGAATCTCGGGCATTGTTCCAAGGTCTCTCCTTAGTCGTTAGTAGATAATTTCACAATCTTATCATTGAAGGGGATTCATTGAACACCATTAACTTTGGCAAGAGTTCCTCTCCTCCTTCTTGGTCTGTTGTTGATTCTATTTCAGAGTTAAAAAGGATTATTAGTCACCTTGACCATTATTTAGTTCAACATGTCTACAAAGAAGGCAACAAAGTGGCTGATATCATGGCAAACATAGGTCTGGACTAGACAGGCCTCCGAGTTTGCGATAGATATTTCTCCAATAAAATCAATGAGTTTTGTCTTCATCATGAATTTCTAATCTAGTGATTTATTCCTAAAAGGCAGCCACAAAAACCTGCATTCCACCTTCCCAAGGAGTTGACGCTGGTAAGAATACTATTCATGAGGCCAATATTTTATTTTGTTGACCTCCATTTTTGGTAGGCCTTTCTTGTTTCTGGCATGGTTTTCCTCTCTTTATGTCTCAGCTGTTGTCTAGGACTGTAGTTTCAGTCCTTGTTCTTTTTTGGCTTCTGTCCTTTAGTCTCTCTGCAGGATCCCGTCCTGGGTTTCCCCTTTTTGTAATGTCTTTGTAAAAGGTTCAGGAACCTTTCAAAACCCCCTTTATATCAATAAAAAATTATATTTTTTTTTTTGTTACATAAGATATTTGGTCACAACCATATTATTTTTAGTAATCAGCAAGCGTAGTGTTCAAACCACAAGGGTTGCTCCCACTATTTTTAGTAACCAACAAGCATAGTGTTTAAACCACAAGGGTTGCTTCCACTTACATAGGAGAGTTGGTCACAATCACACTATATTTAGTAACTGACAAGCGTAGTGTTCAAACCACAAGGGTTGCTCCCACCAAACATATTCCACCTCATTATTGTTGACCTGATATGAAAAGGACCACCGGTCGCTTGGGATTCATATCGTCATCGTCGATTTGACATGCACTCAAAAGATTCAGATCAGACTGATACCTTTGTGAATAGGCTGCCCCTGAAGTTTGAACCTCAGCGTCTTCTTAGTAAGTGCTTGGCCAAACAAGCACTTACCAATCTACTTAACCCTTGGGACCATGTCAATATAAATGTAAATACATAATTTCCCCTCGATGGAAAAGTTGTTATAAATTATTTGTACTTATGTACTTTGTCAAAGGATTCGGTACAATGTATAAAAAATTAGGTTTAGTGTTTGAGAGGTGGGTTCTAATTTTGACAACCAACATAAAATTTTAAAGTATAATGTGAAATATTGATTCTATTTAAGTAGATTTAATTTTATTATAAATTACAACACGTAAATATATATTTTAAAAATAAGTTAATATCAATTATGATATTCTACCTGCATACAAGTGTATAGATGAAAAATTACATGAAAGAAAAATTGTTTATAGTTTAATTAAGGTTTAGTTCACACTAACTTAGATGTAAAATTTGGAGATGGACAACATCCTTATTAGAATGAATATGTAAAAAAATTAATATCAATTATAATATTATACCACATAGCAGCGTATAAATGAAAAGATTACATGAAAGAAAAAAATGCAATTTGGAGATGGACAACATCCTACGAAGAATGGTTAGAATGAATGTGTAAAAAATTAATATCAATTATAATATTATACTGCATAGAAGCATGAATGTGTAAAAAAATTAATATCAATTATAATATTATACTACATAGAAGCGTATAAATGAAAATATTGCGTGAAAGAAAAAATGTTTATAATTCAATAAAGGTTTTAGTTCATACCAACTTAGATGTGAAACTTGGAAATGAACAACACTTCAAGAAGAATGGTCAAAATGGATATGTATCTTTTGCATAAGAGACCATTTTTTTTTTGTTATGGTATGCAAAGCCTACAAGAACATTGAACACACATATGAAGATAATTTAAAAGTGAATATTGTTATGAAACTTTTTGAAGAATTGAGAATAGAAAAAAATAGGAGAACTTACATTTTGTCATGGATATAAGAAATCTACAGGGACATAAGAAATGCATATGAAGACATTTTAAAAGCGAACATTGTAATGGAACTTTTTGAATAATTTAGAATAGAAAAAACATGAGAACTTCTTGTAAAATCAATAGTAAAATAAACACACTTTAAAGATGATAAGAGGATGCTAAGCTTTTTGGCTTTGTTTAATAGTTTTTATAAAATTTATAAATAATTATATTATATTTTTTTTGAACATGGTCCCTTGAAATGTTTGGGTTGCATGTACATAATAAAATTTAGTTCTATAGCCAATATGAATCCAAACAATAAATTTACTATTAAAAAAAATTACTCAAATCAAATATTTTTTTAACTGGTTATATTTATATTACATCATTACGATGTGTTATCAATATACTTTAACAAATTACATAATATTATAATATTATTTTGACAATGAAAAACTTATATTGTTTTATTCTAATAACCATATTTGTAATTATATTTAAAATTATGATAAAAGGTCTAATCAAATAACATTAGTTTAATCATTTTTTTTAATAAGCTATATGTAACTACTCCCATTAAAAAAAAATTACATCGCTCTCATTACATTTCTAACATGTTACTTAAAGCATACCCATATTTTCCTTTCTATCAAAGATATTCTCCATCTTCCTCAAACTGTTAAGTTTCCATAATCAACTTTTTTTTTCTTATTTATTTATTTATTTTTTTCTTCTGAAGGAACTACCAACAAGAACAACCCTTACATGACACATAACTCCAATAGATAAAGAGAAAACAAACATAATAGTCATCCATCAAAGAACCATATTTGTAATTATATTTAAAATAATGATAAAAGGTCTAATCAAATAACATTAGTTTAATCATTTTTTTAATAAGCTATGTGTGGCTACTCCCATTACAAAAACAAAACATTACATCGATGTCATTACATTTCTAACAAGTTAATTAAAGCATACTCATATTTTCCTTTCTATCAAAGATATTCTCCATCTTCCTCAAACTGTTGAGTCTCCATAATCAACTTTTTTTTTTTTTTTCCTTCTGAAGGAACTACCAACAAGAACAACCCTTACATGGCACATAACTCCAATAGATAGAAGGAAAACAAACATAACAATCATCCATCAAAGAGGAAATCGGTTCGATTATTTTTCTTTTGTAGAAGAGGTTCTTCCTCCTTTAGAGTGGCAAGATCTAAGAATGCATTTTTGCACTTCAAGATCTTGAGGTAATATCTAGTTGTAACACATTTTGTAGGATCTTCATTTTCAAAAAACTAACCGTCATTGATTGTTTTATAATTAACTTCAAGAATACCATATGAGATGCTATTTTTTTTCCATGAAACCATCTGATGGTCTTTATTAACCTTTTGGTTTTTATCAATGATCTAATTCAAATTCTTATTTTGGAATTGAGTCTTTTGTTGCTTGCATGATTCCTGCTAGACAATTGGTGCATCTGGAGAATGAGTTTCTTTCTTTTGAACTGGAACATTAGAAGGTTTTGAATTATTTGCATGTAGGGATTTCTCCTCCACCAAGGAGGAATCAAAGCATGATCGAATGATTAAACATCTCTTCTTTAGGAGGTCATATTATTCACAACCATAACATCTTAGGGAGAAGTTTTCATATTCAATATTTTGGATCCATTCTCCTTTGCTTGAGGAGATAATAAAGGATCGAGGCTGAGGAACTGAAACTTCCATTCAATCATCCAATCTTGCTTTACTCATATTTATTTTACTAAACAATTTTTTCTCTGTTTGGGCATCCATATACTAGAATGCACCAATGGCATTACCAATTTTGGTGAATATATTTTCTCCCCAAATCTCCGCAAGGAGAGCATAAAGATTCACCCAGACTGGGAATCCATTAACTTCTTCAGTAAAGGGGTTGAAACTAGGAGTCCAAGGTCTTATATAAACACCCATTTTTCCGAAAAAACAAATTATATCTATAATCCATTATCCTATCTCTATCCTCTCAATTAGAAAATGAAACATAAAATAAATTTTTGGGTAGGAGAGTTACTTGGAATTTTGTAATGATCCACCAATATTTAATCTATTCTTTGAGCTCCTCCAGGCTTGGTCTTTTGCCCTTGATTTTGTAGATTGTTCGAGCTTCATGATCAATCATATCCAACTCAAATTCATCCTTCAAAATCTTGATAGAGGGCAAAGGTTCATCCACCCATGAACCCAAAGATCCTTGAGAGATATTTCTTCTAACCAAAGAGGCTTTCTCACAGACTAAACAAATGGCCTACGGATAACCCTCTTCCTTCAACGCTTGACTATACCTAGGGTTTGCATCCCTTTCGCGAAGACTATAACCAAATTTGTTTCTTTCTTCCATCGCTTGACTGCACCTAAGATTTACACCCCTTTCACGAAGATTGTAGCCACAATAAAAAATTATCCAAATGCATGATTAAAACCTTATTTTAATCAATTGAATTCCTCAGTTTCTTAGATTATTGAGGTTTGAATCTTACCAAATAATACATGCATACTTGTCAAGCTATTATAATACCACATTGTTGTCAAGCTATTATTATACCACTTTGTGGTCATGATGTAATATAAATAGGGTCATTTCAATCCTATATAATTAATTAGAAAAATACAAATCAAAGGGCATTAGTTGAATTGGTTAAATTTCTTAATTTTTAGAGAGGAGATCTAGGTTTAAATCTTACCAAACAATACGTGTATATTTATCAAATTGTTATAATACCACTTTATTATCATGATGTAATAGGAATGAGTTTCATGTTAAAAAATTTAAGTTTCAATACAAAAATATGTCTATGTCTAACTTAAAGGAGGATAGCTCAATACAAGTACCTCCTTCCATACATAATAAAAAATTTCAAATATGAAGTTATGTATACTTTGGAGGGAGATAACTCAATCTTTATCAATCTTCATGAAAAATGTGATATATAGTTGTCTTACCAAACTTAATTACTAAAACATAGCATGATATCCATTAAATTCAATTGAACCTTTTAACAAAATACAATCTTCTTTGAAGAAAATATTGCCATTGCACATAATATCCATTAAATTCAAACCTTAAACCTTTTAACAAAATACAATCTTCTTTGAAGAAAATATTGCCATTGCACTTAGACTAAACAAATTTAATGGAAATAATAATACTTTAGGTTAATGGAAATAACAATATTTTTCAACCTAGTCCGCAAAGATGGTGTAGTGGTAAGGACTTCAGCATTTTTGGAGAGACTTAGGTCCAAACCACAACGTACCTAAAAAGGAATAGGCTAGATGGTAGAACCTGAGTTTGTCAGTTAGTTGCTTCGATTTGATTCTTCACATGTTACTACTATAAATTCTAACTTTAACCCGTTGGGTAAGATAAAGTCAACCCTTACAACTGGGATATCGCTATTATAAACCTTAGCTTGTTGACTAAGATGAAGTCAACGACTCTCATTTACTTCATCTTATTCAACGGGCTATGATTTATAATGACGATGTTCAAAATGTTTGATCTAATGTCTGCCCAATATAAAAATGTTACGGATTCACATTATAAAAAAACCAATATTTTTCAACCCTAAAAAAATTAAAAAATTTACAATTAATCAATTAAAGTCCATTCACATACAACAAAACTTTTGAAGATATGGATAAACATGGAACCAACCATGCTGCTTGGAAAACACCAGACTAACTTCCTCCGTCTACATTTCTTTTAGTGCATCGTCACAACATGTTCAATGCCATCTGTCCATCCTTTCAAAGTAATTTGATCTCAAAAGTTGAAAAAGAGCGTATATAAATGTTTCTCTCAAAGATAAAGATATTGGGTTTCAGTGCCATCTGTCCATCCTTTTAAAGTAATTTGATCTCAAAAGTTGAAAAAGAGCGTACATAAATGTTTCTCTCAAAGATAAAGATATCGAGTTTAAGATGTTTCCCATATAGTAGTTATTCGCTTGTATATTTAAAAAAAATTATACAATTAATTTCCTTCATTAAATATTTGAATTGGTAAGTATTTGGTTTAGCATTTATCAAGAAAAGATTTGGTTCAAATTTTAAGGTGTCAATTTGCAAAGGTAATAGTTTGATATGAATTTTTTGAGTGCGTGTCAGACTGACATACGAACACCCGCAGCTACCGGTGGTCTTCCTCTTACACTAGGTCAACAACAACGAGATAAATAAACTTGTTGGAAGCAACCTCTGTGGTTTGTGGTTTAAACCCGATGCTTATCAATTACTAAAAATAGTGTAGCTGTAACCAACTCCCCTATGTATAAAAAATATATATATTAATACGAGGCTTGTAATTAAAAAATTAAAAAAATATTCTTCCTTGAATTTAGACCATATATTTCCTTAATGCATAAGGAAGTTGGTTATATCATTATTTTTAATAATTAACAAGCTCAAAGTTCAAACTATAATTTTTTTTTAATAGGACAACGTTTTACAAATTACATCAACAACCACGCTTTACAAGCTATAAAAATTATTTCCAACAAACAAACTTATACCACCTTATTATTAAAGCCTAAATCGTTGACTATTAGATTCAACCAACCGTGGAATATTACTGAGCCTTTATTTGGTAATATATTATTGTCAATTTAAAAGGATCCAACTCTGTAAATTGGCGTAAAATATCAGCATGACGTAATCATGAGATAAAACACTTTTATATAGATAAGGATAAAGGTATTTGTTAGGATAAATGTTGGTTGCTTTTTAACTTATGTGTTTCGAACGACAATGAAGGGGAGGGAAAAGGACCCATCATACCTGGCCAATAAAGGCCTACATTATTTTTTCGTAAAAGAAACACACATTCACCTGCAAGTGTGATTATATAATTGTATTCTAATTTTTTATTTTATTTTATTAATATTTAAATTTTAATATTTTTTAACAAGTGGATAAATATAATTAATTAAATTATTATTGTTTGATAATATAACTTACAAATATATATATATATAAATTTATGTTTGTATATATTTTTAAAAACAATAAAATATTATTTTATTTAAAATGTTTTTTATTTTATTTTTGTTGTTTTAAAAATTTAAATATTTTATTTTAATTTTATTAAACGATTAACATAAATACACAAAAATTTTATTATTAAAAAAACTAGTTACATTTATTAAATATTTGTTTCCTATTACATAAATAAAACTTTAAATATCAATATGAAAGTTATCTAATTTATTAAATTTTTAGATAAATCCAATTTTTTAAAATGTAAAAAAAAACATAACACATTGAATGTATGATTCCATAATAATTCAACTATTTTTATCCTAAAATGATTTCATGGAAACTTCCTGGTTTGTATAAACTACACAAAACAAAATATAAATTTCATATATCAATAAGCATATGGACTTCTTCCTTACCTTAACAATGATATTTAATATTAATATAAAAGATAACAAACTTACTATTTATAAAATTACTTTTAAATATTAATTTTAAATTTATAAAAAAAATATTTATATAATAATAAATTATTTTAATAAATATTATTATTTTAAATTATAATATTATAAAATTTAAATATTTTATAATTTTAATTAATTGATAATAAAATAATCTATATAAATTTAATAATTACCATAACTTTTGTTTATTTTTTTAACAAGAAAAAAATCGTAATTTTATTTCAAGAAAGAAAAAAATTACACTTTTCAGGTACTTTAACACAAACAAAAACCCAAATAAAAACATATTATTAGGAATCAAGATATAATTACAGTCGGGGAGTTCGGAGAGGACAAAAAAACCCATCTTCGAAATAGCATGGGGATAATAAAGATAAATCCTTATATATCAATACTTAATCATCCAAATAACCTCCATGTCCAAAACCTGGATAGATATCAGTGAAAAAGAAACCAACAGAAAGAAAGGAAACAGTTAAAAACTACCATAAAGCTCTAATCAAAAGAACAGGCCCACAATACAAACTAGAGCTAGTATAGAAACTAGGGGTATGATATGTGGGTGAAAGAAGAAACTTCGTCCTTGTTCTCTTCCATTTGCAAGAAACTTTCTGGAACCTGTTGACATTCTTTTGATAATTTATTTGCTTCTTGATTTAATTCCCTATAAACATGAGTAAAAGAGATATTTTCAAAAAGGGAAATCACCTCCAGTAGTTCATCTCCCACTAGTCTAAGCATATTATTTTTTAATTGAGTAGATCTATTCATCTAGTTGATGACTAGAGTAGAATCTCCAAAAAATTGTAATTTTTCACATTTCTCTCCACAACACACTTCATTAGCAATCTCAATACCTGGAACTCAGTAAAATTATTGGAACCTGTCCCAAGACCTACTTTAAATTTGATATAGTGGGTATCTGAGAAGTATAGAATACCTCTTGCACTACTAAAAGATGACTGTCTCTTACTAGCCCCATCAAAAAAACCCCATGGCTGAGACTTTTTAATGAACAAATTACCTACTTGTCAAGGTTTATTATATTTGTCAGACCCTTTGTTGATTGAGACTAAAGTTCTCACCTGAAAAATGACCTGAAATGGGGGTATTAACTTTCCTTCAAAAATAGCTGCATTTTGTGCCAACCATATACCCCAACATATAAGACATGGTAAAGAAAGAAATTGTTTCAACTCTTTTTTCAAAAACCACTATCTTAAGCATACCTCCATTGTTTCTTCTTCCCAAATATTTTGTACTTCAGTTATCTATTTAGATTATAACCAAACTTGTTGAGAAAAATGGCATTTGATTAACAAATGTGTGATGTTTTCCTCCTCTGACTGACACAACATACAAATACTTGGACCTTGTCTGCTTCTCCTCGGTAAAATTTCCCAAGTCAAAGCCTTATTTATCAAAGCTAACCATATGAAAATAATTATTATTTTTTGGGCAAATAATTTCCAAATTTGCTTCCACCACTAAGTAGACCCTTGAGGATGAGGGTCAAAACTTGCTTTGTAACCAAGTCTAGCCGTATATTGACCCCCAAATTTGTTGTATGCCCAAGTAATAGTATTTGGTTCAACTCTCAACTTGATATGACTCTTATTAAGACTATCAGTATAAGCCTTCCACAAAATAGCCTGCTCATCAAAAAGGCCCAAGACCTAAGCTTGCTTCCAACCTTGGGTCCAAAGACTAGAAGAATTTGATTCCCCCACCTGATGAAGAAAGAAAAAACCTTTGTCTTGTAAAGAACTTATCATAGCTTCCGACAACAAAATGTTTTCTCCACAACCCAAAATAGAATCAGCCCCTATTTTGACTTGTTCACCATTGCCCACTTTCCAAGCCAAATATTTTCCAATCATAGGAAAGTCCTGTACTAGTGCCTTCCATTGAATGGAAACATTTTTAATGCTTTTTTGTGGAATTCTGATCCAATCTATAAATGTCCCTAGACAAATATACTTATGTTCAATAATCTTCTTCCATAATCCTTCTTTGGTTAAAATCCTCCATAAAATTTTTGCTACTAGAGAAGAACCAAAAATATGGATATTTTTAAGACCCCAACCACCTTCCTCCTTTGGCCTAGCAATACTCTGCCACTTAACTAAAGGAATGCCTTCATGTTCCTTGCGTCCAGTCCAAAGAAATATGAAGAAATTTTTTCTTATTTTCTCTAGAACACCTTTAGGAATGAAGGCCAATGAGTGCCAAAACACATGAATTGCCTCAAGAAATGACTTTACAAGTATTAATCTCCCACCAATAGACAACCATCTATTACACCAATGGTTAATCCTAAATTCAATCTTCTCTAAAAGCCATCCCCAATATCTCTTCCTGTAAGTATTTGGCTTCAATACAAAACCTAGATACTTAAAGCCTTCCTAGAAATCTAAGAGATTAAAAGGAAAATTTTTGATTAGACCCTGTTCAATCTCTTGCTCTAGACCATTAAAGCAAATAGAGGATTTTTGAAAATTTATATCCATGTTGGTAGCAATACTATAAGTATCCAAGATTTTTCTTCAACTTTCTAGCTTCCCTTAAATTGCCATTTGTGAACAACAAAACATCATCAACAAATAATAAATGAGATAAATAAAGGACCCCCACTTTAATCCCAGTCAAGGATCCTGCCCTCTTTGCATCCAAAACAACTCTACTCAATCCTTTAGCAACCAACAAAAAAAGTAAAGGAGATAAAGGACATCCCTGTCTTAATCCTCTCGAGGGTCTATATAATTTTGAAGTTGATCCATTGATAAGAACATCAAAATATACAAAAGAAATACATCCCATAATCCACTTTAGTATCAGATAGCTAAAGCCCACATGTAAGAGAATCATTCTGAGATACAACCAACTAGTTTTATCATAAGCTTTAGATAGATCTAGTTTAAGGACCATTGTAGGAAGATTTTTAGTTTTAATAGAGTGAAGGCCCTCTTGTGCAGCTCCTATGGCTTCAAAAATCTGTCTATCTACTAAAAACCCAAACTGCTCCTGAGAAATAACTTTAGAGAAAATCTTCTTCAATCTAACAACCATAATATTTGCAATGATTTTATAGATACAATTACACAACAAAATGGGTCTAAATTCATCAAAGGTTTCAAGCTTCTCCTTTTTTGGAATCAAATCTAAAAAAGTGGAGTTAAAAGCCCCCAAAACCTGACCACTCAACCTAACTTCCTCCATTACTCTGAGAAGATCCTCCTCAACCAGATCATAGAAAACTAGAAAAAACTCCACAGGCCATCCATCAGGCCCTGGACTTTTATCCTTTTTGAAAGAAGTCAGGACAACTTTCAGTTCTTCCTTTGTGACCTCCTTCATAAGTAACTTATTGTCCTCCTCTTTCACAAAATTGGAAAATAAAGTAGTTAACTATAAAATTTCCCCAATATTGACTCTATAAGGGTTCTTTATAAATTGTTTAAAATTGTTTTACTCCTAAATTTGCTAGCTCAACAAAACTCCTAATGAGAGCCCCTTCTTCATTATGCATCTCCCAGATAGTGTTAACCTTCTTCTTATGATTAGCAAAATTATAAGAAAACTTAGTATTTTCATCCCATTTTTTTAACCATAGAACTCTACTTTTCATTCTCCATTCAGCTTCCCTCCACTCCAAGAATTTATTCTTCTTAATTTATAGTTCAAACAGTCTTGTTTTCTTCTCCTCTTTAAACAAACTAGCCACATTCTTTTTTTGAATTTCTAAAATTTCCTTCTCCACCAACTTGAGATCTCTATCCATACTCTCCTTTTTAACTACAATCCAAGATGACACAACTCCTTTTAATTTTTTTAAAGCAGCAACAAATTGAAAACTCGCTGATGACTTGGAACTTTGGTCATAACCAATCCATTCTTTTTTAATCAGTTGTTGAAAATCTTCTTCCTCCAACCAAAATGGATTGAGTTTAAAAGGATTGGCATGTTTTGCCTCTTGACTTTCTAATTAAAGAAGTATGGGAGAATGATATGAGCCACCTCCAGTCTCAACCCATGACCGTTTTATGTCGATTTCATTATATAATGACTCTGATATCAAAAATATGTCTAGCCTCTTTGAGATCCCAGCTTCCCCAACTCTATTATTTCTCCACATAGGTAGTAAATTTATTGGTTCCAAATCAATTAAACCAGCTTCTTCAATATTATGCTTGAAGTAATCTACAAGTCTATCAAGTCTTGCAAATTCTCCCCATACCTCACTTCTATTCATAGTAAAATTTAAATCCCCACCAATGATAACTCTTTCATCCCTAACACACCTTTGGAAGAAAAAATCTTCCCAAAAGACCTGCCTATTTTCATAGGGACCATAACAATTACTAAATGATAACCTCAAACCCAAGTCTTTAAAAAAGAATTTTGTCCACAAGCCTGAAACCATAAAGGAAGAATTAATTAAGGATATAGAGTTCTTCCAGCCAGTCAAAACACCCACTAAATTTCCGGTAGCATCTAGAGCCAAGAACTCCTAGTCCCTAAGCAATTTACTTAACCCTTCAATGACTTTTGTGCTTGCCCCCATGGTTTCTTGTAGAAGGATAACATTCGGATTATGAATTTCCACCAACCTGGATAAGGTAAGTCTTTTAGAGGGACTACCAAGACCTCGAATATTAAGGGATAACAAGATCATTTAAATATCTTAGAGGGGTTTTATCCCGCTCTAAGGACCCCTTTGATAGATTTTTGTTTACCCTGCTAAATTTACCTCAAAGCCTTCTCTTGTGCATGAAATAAAAATTATTTTCTACATGCTAAAGTAGTGGAGGATCCCTTTATATGGTCCAAACCTAACCCCAACCTTCCAACAACTGTACAAGTTTTCAGCTCAGATTCTCTTTTCTTAGAACACAACAAATATCTACAAGAGGAACCTGTCTCTAAACTTTCCCCTAAAATAGATACCTCCCTAGAAGATTCACCTTATAGGTCACAAAGAATTCCCCCAATAGTATAAATATTTGGATCACAATCCCTATTCAATATGTTTAAGGTTACCGGTTCATTGTCCAAAATCTTAGAAAATTTCTTGTCCCTGGGACTTCTCTTCTAATATTCATAAGGTAGTGTACAAATTTCTTTATTACCTAAGTCCATATTATTCTAATGTATTGGACAATAATTGTCATAAGGCTTAGATGTCTTATCAACAAACTTAACAGTATTAGGTTCCAATTCTTTCATAGTTTTCTTTATAACTCTGTCTCCTCTAACAACTTGTGAACAGTGAGTGAAATGAAGATAAATCTAGGCTTAAAATTTCTTCCTCCTCTAGAGTTTTGGTTCTAGGTTCAACAACATTCTTTTTGTTTGTTTGTGCCAAATCAGGGAGCACTATTGAGCTCTGAAAATAGGTATCTCTTGATTTTTGTTAGCTGACTTAAAATTCCCACTAGTCATTTATTTTCTCCTCCATACTTTCTGTGTGAAATCTTGAGAACATTCCTTAGCAATATGTCCATAAACATGACAACGAACACATCTAAATGGAATATTCAAATAATTCAAGATTTGATTATGAAATATATTCCCAACAACTATCTCCATACAGTCTGATAAGCCTTTACTGATATCTATCTCAACCAAAACCTGGGTGACATACCAAAAAACACTAGATTTGAAAGAGATATCTATATCCAAAGTTTTACCTAATGAATCTCCAATCTCTTTCAAAGCTCTTTCTGACCATAACTCCATTGGTAGACCTGGAAGTTTTACCTAGATTGGGATTCTCCTAGCAACTTCAGTCCTAGGATCAAATCAAGTCATCCAAGCCTTCAAAGCCAAAAAAGAAGACCCCCAATACCAACGACCTCCTAAATTTTTCTATGCATCTTCCTCAGATAAAAAAAATAAACCTATCCATCCTATGGCAAGTAAGTGAAAAATTGGCCCATATCCTAAAATTGAGACCCATACCTTTTGCAACCATTCATTTAGTGTATTATTAGCTATTTGACGTCCATGAAACTTTCCAATGAGGGCCTTCCTCAAAAACTCCAAAACTTTTTCCATACTCAAGTCTTCCCCAAGTACTATTCTGATCTTTGATCTTCTCTTTTTAACCACTTTTTGTGCCTTACACACTTTAGTAACCAGAGTTTTAGACTGTGTTGATTGAAATTTTAGACCGACTCCACTTAGGGCCTCCAAATCAAGAATTTTACCAATAAAACCTGAAGCAAACAAAGGAAACTATGTATGACAAAGTGAGTTTAGGTTTTTTGGAGCCTGCTCAAGTTTTTCTTCCCCGCAATGAAATGCTTGCTCATTCATTAGACCCATCACTTGAGTAGAGTGTTTTGAGACAACTGAGAATGAGCAATCAATAGGAAAACTAACCTGGTTTGAACCTTTTGACACATACTCCCCTCTATACACTAGAGTCTAATCACCTGTACTATTATTCAGATCACTCAAAAAACCTAAGGACCCCCACTTCTCAACTTCTAAATCTTATTAAAAAATGGGACCCTTGGCCCTTGGAGTTGAAAAATGTGTTGCCCCTCAAAGGGGTCCTCTGAGAAGTCCAAACATTCCTCTTCATTCTCCATCAAAAAACAAGAAACTAATTTTTCAAATTATAATTTTGCATGCTTTTAATCTAGAATGTAAGTTGTCCAGCCTTCATTTTCTTCACATGAACAAATATGAGTGCACTTTTATTTAAAAAATTATGATGCTTCTTGTGTCATTTTTTAAAGGATTTTAGTCAAGAACTGGATCCACCTTCATTTTATTCACATGAATAGATTTGAGCACATTCTAGTTTTAGAAAAAATAAAATACTGTCACTTATTCTGTTTTTTACTTTTCTCTATGCTTCACTTGTAAACCCTAGCTTTACTGTGTTCACTCTGCAGTTCTAGCCACATGCATAGAAATATTCCTCCCTAGCAAAATAAATCCTTTCACCCCTTCGAATTAATTCCTCTGTACTTCACTTTGCAAACCCTAGCTTCATTGCATGCACTTCATGATTGCAACCGACAAACTTCTTCCAAAGAAAATTTAAACGTAGGAAAGATGAATGCTTACCTCCTTCATAGTCTAAGCTTTCATCAAAATTACAGATGGGTTTTCAATTGTTACCGGGTAGTGATGATGATGGATCAACCACAACCTAGTGCGGTAGTGAAGGTAACCTCCAACAAACCCTCTCCTCCTTGAAAATCCTCTTACATCGTTGCTTAATTTTTTTCCACAAAATTTTCTTACGCCAATGCTCAATTTTTTCCACAAAACCACTGGATGTTGCTGCTTAGATGTTTGCCATAGAAATCCTCTAACGCTGCTGCTCAAATTTTTCCACAGAAATCATCTTACATTGCTGCTTAGTTTTTCCACAAAACCCTCAAATGCCGCTACTCAGATGTTTTTCACAAAAACCCTCTAACACTGTTGCTCAAAATTTTTCACGAAAATCCTCTTACATTATTGCTTAGTCTTTCCCACAAAACCCTCAGATGTTGTTGCTCAGTTTTATCCACAAAACCCTTGGATGTCGTTGCTCAGATGTTTTCCACATAAAACCTCTAACACTACTGCTCAAATTTTTTCATGGAAATCCTCTTACGTCGCTCTATTTCTCGTAATCAAGCCCACCAAACAATCTGAAAGCCTTACGCTATCAAATCAACATCCTCACCTCCACTTGCAGCAACTCGCACCCAACAACTCTTGTTTATACTTAACTACAATGATATATTTACTAAACATCAACTTGCCTATTATTCGTATTAAGCTTGCTCTTTATTAAAATACAATCCCCTTGTGAGATCTCAATCCTACCATTATATCATTGTACTTGTATGGTTAGCCCATATTATTATATAGTTTATCATAACATTATTACTCATATAATTATTTGAATACTTATAACCAAATAAAAATTATAATTATATTATATAATAAAACAAAAAATTTTCCTCCATTAACAAAAGGAATATCTTTGAAATAGGTTTGCAAAGTAGTAGTTTGATTCGAATCCTCTGAGTGCACGCAAGACCGACGATAACGGTACAAATTTTGAGCGATCCCCTCACGCTGTGTCAACAACAATGAAGAATAGATTTGATGGGAACAACCCATATAGTTTGAACCTTGGGCTTAGAATCAATAAGGGTTGGCAAGGTGAAAATTTGATAATTATAAATAATCTAGGATTTTTTCCAGTTTGGATATTTTATTTGGGGTTGACCTTTTAAGAATAAGTGTACAACTATAAATGATTGGTTTAGCATAAAACTATTAATGAATAAAATGAAATCCTATTCTATACACGTATTTATTTATTTATTTTTTATTGCTAAATGAATAATTAATAATGTGGTTGTAACTAACTTTCTTATAAAAAACCGATAATAAGGAGAGTATATGAACGAGAGATGATGGTTTTCCATAAAAGGCTGCTTCATTATTCTACAATTTTTTAATACTTCTCAAAAGTGTCTCATTGAATTTGAAATAGGACAATCTTCACACGTATCAGTGTAGATTTGAAAACTTCACACGTGTTAATATATAATTCGCCCTCCATGGAAAAATCGTTAGAGATTATTTGATTAAACTTGTTTGTACTTATATAGTTTGTCAAAGGATACGGTTGTAATTTTTGTCTTGCTTTTATTCAGCAGATATATACTATTTAATATCTTACAATGGCTCCAGCGCTATGGAAACTATTTTGTTGTCCACGTGCTTATCACAAAGGAGGATAATTCAAGGTATATGCAACTAAAATAATTTTAAATTTATTGATCTCATAAAATAGTAAGGCATTATAAAAATTAAATTATTTAAAATATTAAAATTTTTTTTTTTTTTGAAAAAATTGAAAAAAACTTGTATTAAAACAAAGATCAATTACAAATGGGAGTAGACACATCCCAGCCGAGAGCAAAGAAGCAAGATTACAACAAGGCGCGAAAACGCGACATGTCGCGATATCGCGACAACAAACCAACCTTGGCCGCGCCAGAGCAACAAGTCGCGAAATCGCGAAATCGCGACAGCCAGTCCCGTGGCACCTAATCACCAAAAGTGTCACGAAATCGCGACGGCACATCCCCTTGGCGCCCATTCACCAAAAGTGTCACGAAATCGCGACGAGTTTTCCAAATGGCGCCTATTCTCCAAAAGTGTCGCGATATCGCGACGAGTTTTCCCCTTGGCGCCAATTCTTCAAAAGTGTCGCGATATCGCGACGACTTTTCCCCATGGCGCCAATTCTCCAAAAGTGTCGCGATATCGCGACGAGTTTTCCCCTTGGCGCCCATTCTTCAAAAGTGTCGCGATATCGCGACGAGTTTTCCCCTTGGCGCCCATTCTTCAAAAGTGTCGCGATATCGCGACGATTTTTCCCCATGGCGCCTATTCTCCAAAAATGTCGCGAAATCGCGACGAGTTTTCCCCTTGGCGCCCATTCTTCAAAAGTGTCACGATATCGCGACGAGTTTTCCCCTTGGCGCCCAATCTTCAAAAGTGTCGCGATATCGCGACGGCTTTTCCCCTTGGTGCCAATTCTCCAAAAATGTCGCGATATCGCGACGACTTTTCCCCTTGGCGCCCATTCTCCAAAAGTGTCATGAAATCACGACGACTTTTCCCCTTGGCGCTCATTCTCCAAAAGTGTCACGATATCGCGACGTCTTTTCCCCATGGCACCTATTCTCCAAAAGTGTCACGATATCGCGACGATTTTTCCCCTTGGCGCCCATTCTTCAAAAGTGTCGCGATATCACGACGGCTTTTCCCCTTGGCGCCTATTCTCCAAAAGTGTCACGATATCACGACGATTTTCCCCCTTGGCGCCCATTCTCCAAAAGTGTCGCGATATCGCTACAGCTTCCAACCAAAGGCCGCGACGGTGCAACAGGTCACGAAATCGTGACAACTTCCCTCCAAAGGCCGCGACGGCGCAACAGGTCATGAAATCGCGACAGCTTCCCTCCAAAGGCCGCGACGGCGCAACAGGTCACGAAATCGCTACAGCTTCTCTCCAAAGGCCGCGACAGCGCAACATGTCGCGAAATCGCGACAACTTCCCTCCAAAGGCCGCGACGGCGCAACAGGTCGCGATATCGTGACAAAAACCACCCTTAGCATTATCTTTGCTCATTGTCTCAAGGATCGTTCCAGACCCTGCCTAATCACTTCATCCTCCAAAGGCATGTCACTGTGCAGCTGCACCCCTACCTCTTTCTCAGCACCCATCTTCGCAAGGAAATCGGCCGCTTTATTTAAATCTCTACTCACATAAACGGGGATCACGTCATCTAATTCCCTCCATAGTTCCTTGATTTGAGAGATCAGAATCCGCAACCTCCATGCTTTCGAAGCAAAGTTCCTCATGCAATCTAGAGCGCCAACCAGAATTTGAGAATCAGATTCGAGAATTATCCTCCTGTGACCCCGATTAACAGCCCGGATGGAAGCGGATTTGATAGCAATGGCTTCCGCTTCATTGTTTGTGGCTCTTCCCAAGCCTTGCGGTTCCCAATAGAGCACCGAACCAGCATGATCCCGACAAACTACACCAATTCCGGCACTGCCCGGATTGCCTTTTGCAGCTCCATCGGTATTGATTTTGATCCAACCTTCGGGGGAGGTTTCCAGCTAGCTCTGTCCTGTCTCTCTTGCCCTTCAACTCCCTCTTCTAGTGGCCCAAGAACAACCTGATTTTCCTCTTCGACATAGATGGCAACGGTTTCTATGACTTTGCTCCAGATGACTTGCCAAACTCCATCTAGCGAGGAGAAAGTTTCTCTAAAAATACGGGCATTTCTCTCCAACCACACTTGCCACCAGATGAAAAGTAATCCAAGCTCCCAACCAATTCGAAGAGCTTTAGATTTAAATCTACCCCTCTTCCACCTTTCCCAAATATTGGTCCGAGTCAGATCACCATTAGCCTGGAGTTTATAGTGAGAGAACCAACGCTTCCAAATCTGACGCGTGAAAGGGCACTCAAACATCAGATGATCAGTTGTTTCCTCATTCTTGTGGCATAATACACACTGAGATGGACCGATGATTCCTCTACTTCTGAGATTGTCAAAAGTGAGAATTCCATTGTGCATAAACTGCCAGGCAAAGAAATTCACTTTCGGCCAGCCCTTGGAATGCCATATCTTCCTCCAATCCTGAACCGGAAATGAATGTGGGGGAGGCTCTGGGAGGATCTTATCGTATCCGTCCTTCACTGTATATACCCCAAGGTTCCCATAGCCCCAAGCTAATTCATCCTCCTCGTCTCTCCCTGTGAGAAACCTTTATGTCAAGATTTTGGTCAAGATGGGTGCCAGCTCCGGAGGGATTGTAATTGGCCACTCCTCCAACCTCTTAAACTTCTTGAACTTATACTCCCCCATTTGGCAAGTGTTGAAATAACTTTCAATTTGGACCCAACCCTTGGCTTCTATGGCGGATTTAATTGGTTGTAATTCGGGAAACTCAGCAATGATGGGTGGGTACTGGTCCCATGAATCAGTCCAGAAACGAGCCTTCTCCCCTCTCCCCACTTTCCAAAACAATTGGTCTTTAATAACCTGAGATCCAAGCTTGAGAGCCTGCCACACTAAGGATCCAGTGCCATCCAGAGGGAAACGGCCCACCTCATTGGGGTGAACATGACCCAAGTATTTATTGGTTAGGATTCTACTGAATAAGGATGTTGGTTGGGAGATCCACCTCCAGTACAGTTTTCCAGCCAAAGCTTTGTTATTAAGCTTGGAGCTTCTCAGTCCCAACCCTCCTTTTTCCTTGGGCTGGGTAACTTTATCCCAACCAACTAAGGCCCATTTCCTCTCCCCTTTTGCTCCTTCCCATAAAAATCTTCTAGCCATTTTGTCCAGCTCTTTCCATATAGTGTGTGGGGCAGCCAGGATAGAGAATTTATAAATTGGCATGGCCTGAATAATTGATTGTAAGAAAGTTAATCTACCCCCATAGCTTAACCATTTATGAGACCAATGATTCATTCTATCTTTGATACCATCCAAAAGATCCTTCCAGATATCTATTTTTAATTTTTTGAAATGCAAAGGGACCCCCAAGTAAACTACTGGAAGAGAGGTCCGAGTGAATCCCAAGATCTCTATAACTCTGTCCTGTAACCTTTGGTCAAGATTGAAGAAGACCACTTTGGATTTTTTATCATTGATGACTTGGTTTGAGGCCCTAAGGTAGACATTAAGAGTATCTCTGATTCCTCTAGCTTCCCTGAAGCTGGCCACTCCAACCAATCCTGTATCATCCACAAACTGTAAGTGAGTCAAAATTTCCTCACCCACCTTGATACCGTAGGCCTTGATGTCTTCTCCTCAAGAAAAGTCTACCTAATCCTTCGACCAAAATGAGGAAAAGATAGGGAGAGCAAGGGTCCCCTTGACGAAGACCACGTGTGGCTCCAAAAGGTTGCGAGGGGAGACCCTTGATTAGAACAGAATAAGAAGGCGTAGAAACACAACTCATGACCCAATCTATCCAGTCCTGAGAGAAACCAAAGGCTGCCATCATCTTTGACAAGAAACTCCACTCCACCCTATCATAAGCCTTGGACATATCCAGTTTAATGAACATTCCCTTATTACCAGATTTTTGCATTGTATGGATTGCCTCCTGAGCGAGAACCACCCCATCCAAGATCTGTCTACCCTCTACAAAACCCCCTTGCTCTGAGGAAATGATGTTATGAAGGAGAGGTTTTAGCCGTTCAGCCATTATCTTTGTGATTATTTTATAAATCACGTTGCATAAGGCAATAGGTCTGAAATCAGAGATATGAGCCCCCTCCTCCCCTTTTGGAATTAAAGTGATGAAGGTATGATTTATTGCCTTAAGCATTCTTTTATTAGTTCTGGACTCCTCTGTGACAACCAAAACATCCTCCTCCAAAGTATCCCAAAAGGCCTAAAAAAACTCAATAGGAAAGCCATCTGGACCTGGAGATTTGCCAGTGCTCATTCCAAAGACCACATTCTTCAGTTCATCTCTATCAATGGGTCTAAGAAGGGCCTGATTTTCTTCTTCAGAGATAACAGAGGGTATGACATCAATAACTTCATTTTGAGCCTCTACATCTTGCTCCATACTTTCCTTAAAAAGTTTAGAAAAGTAATCCATTGAATGGGAATGCATACCAGGAAGAGTATCAAAGGAGTGTCCATTCTCATCTTGAAGGACTTCCATGTTATTCATCTGTCTCCTAGCACAGGCTGATCGATGGAAAAATTTTGTATTTCTATCACCTTCTAATAACCAAGTGTTTCTTGCTCTCTGTTTCCAGTAAGTCTCCTCTTGGTTATCAATGTCCTCAACCGCTTTGCGCAAGGCATCATCCTCGGTTTTGAGCTGCTCAGTAATTGTTCCTTCCCTGAAGTGTTTTTGAACCTCTTCCCATCTAGCCACCAAGGGAGCTCTTTGGAGCTGGAAATCTGACTTATTAGCTTGCCTCCACTGTTTCAGTTTAACTTTGACAAAATGAAGCTGTTTGTGGAATCTAAACATTGTTGTCCCAAAAGGTAGACGACCTTCTTCCCACCACTGCGGAACTTTCTTTCGAAGATCCTCCTTTTGTAACCAAAAATTCTCAAATTTAAAGGGTTTGTGATGCTGCCCTGTCATAATCCCTCCCTCCAACAAAATGGGAAAGTGATCTGAAACTGGGCCCTCCAAAATCTGGAATTTAATATTCCACTTTACAAATGCCTCCTCTGAGACCAAAAAATGGTCTAGCTTTACCTTCTGCTTGTGTGGATCCCTCCTCTTGTTCGTCCAAGTAAAGTAGGTTCCAAGGCCTTTAATATCCACTAGGTGAAAGGCCTAGACTTGGGCAATCAGAAGCCGGTCCCCTGGATCCAAAATTGGGGTTCCACCTTCCTGATCTCGAGCGAGATAATTTAGCATTAAAATCCCCAGCAATAATCCAGTCTAAATCTTCCCTTGAGGACCTCATGTTATGTACAACTTTCCATTGGAGCCTCTGGCCATCGAGGTTTTGAGCCCCATAAAAATTTGTAATTAAAACATGTTCAGCTGTGACATTATTCCTAAAATGAGATGTGAGAACACCCCTCCAAGCTATATGTTCTATTGCAGTCCATTCTAGAGGGTTCCAAAGAGTAACAATCCCCCCTGAGGCACCTTGGGCAGCCACATCCATATGACCAGCGCCCCTCCAGATTCTATTAACTGTTTTACACATAAGATCTAAAGACATTTTTGTCTCTTGGATAAGCAAAAAGTCTGTTTTACATTTTCCTAAGAGTCTTTGAACAACAGATTGATGGGTTCTACTGTTTAAACCCCTAACATTCCAAGATTGAATAATCATTGAAAACCTTGAGAGCAGTAAGAATCAATTGTCCTCACCGATCCTCCAGTGATCAGCTTGTCTCCTTGAGCTGCTAGCAGGTCCTTATTTGATTTTCTGCCCGCTCCTTGAGAGTTACTATTTTTGGATCTCTTTTCCACCTGAGTTATCCCCAGGGCTGGCCTTTCTCTATTCTTTTCTGCAATTCCCATGCTGACATCCTTAATTACTGGCTGCGCCTGGGAGTGCACTATCAATGCCCCTGCATTCTCTGTCTGCGGTAACTCAGTGTACTCAATCACCTGTTCTAAGACAGGGGGAGATGAAGGAGAAGCATGAGTGTGGATGTTAATATCCTCAATATTCCCATCCACTCCTTCCATGACTTGATCCTCTTGATCCACTAGTGTCTTAAAAATTTCATACCTATTGGCTGGCTTGGGTTGTGATTGCTCCTTACCATTTTTCTTTTGCTTTCTCCTTCTTTTGGGCTGTTCAAAGCCATCTTTCTGAACATCATTACCCTGAGGAGTATTGGCTGGTTCTTTGGCAAGATTAGACTTACCCTCTCTGGGGCGATTTGGCATTCCAAGCGGGGCCTCCGTTTTTGTGTTCAAAATATTTGGACAAAACCGTGCCAAATGCCCATGTTTGTGGCAAACTCTGCATCTGAAGGGCAGAGCCTCATAATCTAACTGTTGGATCCAAGATAGTCCTGCCAGCTCAAGTTCCACCTCTGCCGGTAGAGGCTGGCTAATATCCATTTCCACGCAGATTCTTGCAAAGACAGGTTGTGTTACCTTCTATGGTGTCCTTGGAGACGCCCAGATGTCTACCGAGGGAGTTACCGATCATTTCCAGAACCTGCTCACCCCAAAACTCCATCGAAAGAGCGTACAACCGGATCCAAACCGGGACAGCCGTGGGTTCAATACGAGGATCGAAACCCACTCTCCAGGGTTGAACAAATAACCCTGCCGGACCGTGGTTTCTCTTTTCTGATTCAAACGCCCTGTTTCTATCGGCTAGAGAAGAAAAACTAACAATGAAATACCCATTGCTAATGAACCATAAGGAGTACTCACCATGAGGCTCCCAGTTCTATCTAACCCAGGTATGCAAGAAATTTAGGGTAGGTCAGATACCCATGAATTTACAGATCAGATCATGGTTAGCTCTGTATATGATTGTGTCTTCGACCATCTTTGGTTCGATGACAATCTTGGGTCTTGAGGCGGATTGTGGGAGGCATCCATTAACTCGATGTGTTGTTGAACTCTTGCCAGCGTTCTTGAAGAGCGTATGAAGAGTATTTCTCTGAGCTTCGTCATTGGAAGACGAAGAATTTTCTTTTAGCAAGTCAGCGTAAGAGCTCTTTCTCCCAGAGAGAGGATCTGGAGGAGACCCCATTGGGCCCTCCTGGGGCAGCAGACGTTCCTTCAGATCCACAGTAACCAGAATAACACTACGACAACCCACCTAATGCCCTGGATTTTCCTTCACTCCACAAACCCTAGAACATCGCCTGTCGCCTGCTCAGAAATTTTCTCGCCAAATCGCCAGAGCTCAAAAACTCAGTTCGAGTAGTCTAAAATATTTTAATTTAATAGTGGGTAAAGTAAATATAAATTTCAGTCCAATGGTTTAATGTGAATGAAAAGTTTAGAAGTGGAATGTAGAAAAATGCAAGTACAAAAAAACAATATTATATTGCAAAGTTTAACCCAACATATGATCACAAGGAAAAAGCATATATACACGCTGAAATCAAGTGGAAGGAAAAAATCCTCATTGCTCAGATAAGGACTAGTTCTCATAGGCTTAGATGTGAAACAGGGAGATGGACAACACCCAAAGAACAATGGGAAGAAAGAATATGTACTTTATGCAACACAGGGGCAGTATAGACAGAGGAACACTTCATCTATAAGTGCCCGAGTTTTTCAAACATCCGTGGCAAATACAAAGAAACACTTGAAAACGGGTCTATGACAAAGTTATTTGAAGACAGTAAAATAAAAAAAGTTGGGAAATTGCTAACCCAAATCAGCAGGAGAAGGAACAACCTTATCAAAGATATTAAAGATCATATGATATGATTTGAGCAGTTGTACTTCCATATTTGAGGTCCCATAGACCATATTTGGGTCTCGCGGACGTAATTAAAATCTTTCATTTCATTTCAATAGCTGAAAGGTATCACTCCTTTGGAATTATGATTATATATATATATATATATATATATATATATATATATTTGTTGGTTATATAATCGTACTATTTTTTTTTTAGTTATTGATAATAGCAACTTATTTCGTAGTCTAGCACTTACTTAAAAAAATTATATAATAATATTATAATTTCATAATTATTTATATATCAGAGTAAATAAGTATTTAAGATTTTAAGTTGATGATATTTGATATGATTAAGGAGTTTTATATTATAAATTAAAGCTTTCCTTATAGAAGTGAATTTGAATAACCTAATTCCATATTTTTAAATACTTTTCAAGTGTATAAAGACTTAGGTTTAGTGTTTGAGTGGTGGGTTCAAATATTAAAAACCAACACACAATTTTAATGTATAAGTGTAGAATATTGATCCAAATAGTCTTAATTTTATTATAAACTCAATTTATTTTAAAAAGTTCATATCAATTATGATACTTGCTATCCCTACATAGAAGTGTAGAGATGAAAATATTACATGAAAGAAAAATTGTTTATAGTTCAACTAAGGTTTAGGTCACACCAACTTAGATGTGGAATTTGGAGATGGATAACATCTTAAGAGGAATGGATAGAATGAAGTCTTTTCAATCCTATATAACCAATTAGAAAAATGCAAATCAAAGGACATTAGTTGAATTGGTTAAATTCCTTAATTTTTAAAGAAGAGACCCATGATTGAATCTCATCAAGCAATACTTGTATACTTGTCATGTTTTTATAATATCGATCACGATGCAATACAAATGGAATGGACATTAAAAGATTTAAGTTTTACTTCATTCTTCAAACCTCCAGAGGCCAGGCCACGACTAGGAAGCACCAGGGTGATCACACAGATACAACAAGATCAACTCATCCTCGACTCCAACAATGAACATCTACGACGACATCCAACTCTTATATTACTCACTTCTCTTCAGCCTTGAATGTTGGGAGTAATCCTTGATCCACAGATATTGTATATTATATGTCATTATGTTTTTCTTACTTTATTTTCTCTGGAGCTACATTAGGTACTCCCGTTGCTTTGTATATGTCTTACTTTACAGTCCTATTGACCTCTTTTGGTCACCGATGAACATTAATACAAATTCAAATTCATACAAAAATATTTACCTTAAAGGAGGATAGCTCAATAAAAGTACCTTCTCCCCTATATATTATTATTATATATATTTTACCAAACAAAATTAATTAAAATAACATTATTTTTCAACCCTAAAAAAATAACTTGAAAATTTGCAATTGAACAACTTAAGTCCATGCAGATAGAACGACACTCTTGAAGATATGGAAAAACATGGCACCAACCATGCTCATTGGAAAACACGACTCTAACTTCCTCCGTCTACATTTGTTTTAATGCATCACAACGTGTTCAATGCCATCCATCCATTCAAAGTAGTTTGATTTTAAAAGTTTAGTATATGGTAATATTAAAGTATTGGATTTTTTTAATGAAAATTTAATTTATTTTTAATTATATGCTGTGGGTTAGGAAGCATAATTAATTAATTTTATTATTAAAAAAACATTTTCCAATAACTTAAGTAATTATATGCTTTGGTTTAAAACGCATACAATTAATTTCCTTCATTATTAAAAAACATTTTCCAACACATTTTAAGTGCTCGAATTGAGGCCTTATAATAACGATAATAATAAACTATTCAACCTCGAATTTCACCTTGTCAAATGGGGTGGTTAGACCATATTATTAAGCTTGTTTTCCTTACATGTAGTTATTTGGTAATGTCTTCGTGTCATTTTAAAAACTTTAAAAGGATCCAACTCACATGTTAACACGCATAAAGAATCCCCATGACGTAATCATGGGGGCAAAACATTTAATTACATACTTAAAGCTATTATTATAAATTTTAGTTGTTAGGTTAAACAAAGTCAAAGAAACCCTTCAACCTTTTAAGGTATTGAATTGGAGCAGTTAATCAACAAACAATAGATCACAACCATCTAACCTATTTCATTTTGGGGTAACCAACAGACAAACACTAGATGGTTACCATCTATCCTATTCCTTTTAGGTACATTGTGGTTTGAACCTTAAACCTCCCCAAAGAAAGGTCAAAATACTAACCATTGAGTTGTCCTTATCAACAAAAAATCAATCATGCTTGGGCAATAAAGGCTTATATTAATTTTTCTCATAGTGAAATAATATTTTTCATAAGAAATGTGCAAGCATACTTATTACATAATAACAATATAGTTGTATTATAACTGCTTGACAACAATGTATGTCTAGTCCATCAAGATTTGACTTCCAATGTCCTTAGTGAAAGTTGAAGAATATAACCAATTGTGTTAATGTCATTTGATGATATGACTTGCAAGTTTAGATCTTTCTCTCATAAGGTTTCTTTCTATTTATCTTTATGAGCAACTTGGCAATCAATTTTTCATTTATTGGCTTAGAAGTTTGACTCCTTAAGACAATGTCTAAGCATCAGTCTAAACAATATTTCGTAAAATAAACTTATCCTCCATAATGATAAACCTTTAGTTTTGTGAAGTGTTATTCGAGGACTATCTTTTCTAAAGAAAGGTATAAATAGAATAAGAGATATTTGTGGTCCGGGTAGCTGCTTGATTCTTACCTGGAACCATATATGCATTTATTGTTCCCTTCTCTCTTGGTTCAAAAAGTCTTATGGTTTAGTTGTGGCTTCCATTCCTTGTGAAATCCTTATAAAGTTAGAAACAACTACCTACAATATATGGATTGATTGGAGATGACTTTATAACCATATAATCTCTTTCCTTAAATCTAGTTGGATATACAAAATATTTTGTGTCCTTTATATTTGGACTCTAAGGTCAATGTCAAGTGGCAGATCAATTTTACCAATGCCCAATGATAGTCTCTTGGTGCTCAAATTTGGAAAGTTCCTATTGAATCCAAAACTCAACTTCTTGGATGGCAGGTTTTGCATCAAAAAACTTTTGGAAGTTTGGCTCCAATTTTTATATTTCCCCTCAATGAAAATTTTGTAATGTTTTAAAAACTTTTATTCAGTTGTTTTGGTTTTGTGACATGGCTAAACAGTTTGGGATGTCTTCTACACTTTTTTCCTCCCTCTTTCACTAGATCTTGGAAGCTTTCTTTGCTTAGTTTTTCCCAGCAAGATCATTGCCTCAAATTGTGGGATGTTTGTAGACTCATCATTCTCAAACATATTTAGAAGTTTAGATGAAAAAAGGTGTCTACTGATTCTGCTCCTCCATGAGATTTAGTTTTAGCAGACTTGACCTTTGATCTTCTGTTACACATGGAACACATTCATTCCTATGTCCACGAAGCTTCCTACACACTAGGAGATGTTACTGACAAGCTTCATTAGCTTTCTCACATGATATCAGATCTTTAGAAGGTCCAACGGGAAACTAAAAAGAAGGCATTAAATAATGCTAAGCAAGTTTAGGATTTGATTACTTTTATTTCTTTCTTAAAGACTTCAGAAGATATAATGGAAAACATGCCCAAAATATCACATGACAAAATATCCCATGGATGAGTGATAATAGCTGGCATATTTCAGCAGGATACAACTATAGTCTTTTTAGTTGCTATTAGCTTCTATTCTTATGTATATTAAGTTATGAATGCTTTACTCCTTATCTACCTCATTTTGTTTTTTAATGGTGGAAGATGTTAGCACAAGAATATTGTAATGTTTGGTTAATGACATAATATAATCTAAGCTTTACTCTAAAACAAATGACTTACAAGTTTATGCATAAAAAATATAAAAAAATATATTTATAATTATTTTTTAAAAGAAATAAGATTTATTTTTATTTAATATATTTTTATTTTATTTTAAATATTTTTTAAAATTTTAAATATTTAATTAAAATTTTGTTAAAAAATTCACATAAAAAATAAATAAATAGATATTAACGTAAAACTAAATTTCAATTATAAAATATCATTTATTGAATATTTATTTCTGATTGCATAAATAAAATTATAAATATCAAAATTATCTAATGTAAAAAAATATAACACATAAAATGCATGATTTCATAATAACTCATCTATTTTCTATCCTTGAAGACTCTCATATATTTATAAAACGTTTGTTACATATTCAAATTTCAGGCTTTCATAGACAATATAAGCTACACAAAACAAAGTGTGATTTTCAATCATTTTCATATACGCACTACTTCCTTACCTTAACAATTACATTTAAAATTACCAATAAAGTAACTTACTCTTTATAATATATTTTTTAAACGACCTTAAATATGGATTTTAATTATTAAAATAAAAAACCTCATATAACAATTAATCATTCCTGTAAATATCATTATCCTACATCAATATCTCCATATAATATCATTATTCTCGACACGTGTTAATATATAATTCGCCCCCGATGGAAAAATCGTTAGAAATTATTTGATTGAACTTGTTTGTCCTTATATAGTTTGTCAAAGGATACGGTTATAATTTTTGTTTTGCTTTTATTTAAAGCTGATATATACCATTTATATCCTACAATGGCTCCAGCGCAATGGAAACTATTTTTCGTCGCCCACATGCTTATCCACAACGAATAATTCAAGGTATATGCACCTAAAACAATCTTTAAATTGATTAATGTTGTAAAACCTTAAAAGCATTATAAAAATGAAATCATTTTAAATATTTTAATTTAGTAATTGGTACAGTTAATATAAAAATTTAAGGTATATGCAAGTAAAATAATTTTAAATTATATGGAAAGATATTTGGGATAGTCCAAGCATTTTTAAAGTCAAAATGTTTGTTTGGTTATAAAAGAATTATATCTTGGGATAACTTTATGAAAAAGGGTTTTCATACCCATCTCAATGCGTTCTTTGTAAAAAGGAGAGGAGGAGGAGAGTATAGACCATCTCTTAGGGCATTGTTCAATCTTCTCGAAACTATGATAGTAGATTCTTAATATGTTTGGTAAATGCATGGTGATGAATAGCAGAATTGAAAAATGGTTGAAGCAATGGCGGAGCACTTATAATAGTGAGGCTTTACAGACAATATGATATATATCAAAAGATACAATACTTTGGACTGTATGGCTATAAAGGAATAGAAGAATATTTAAAGGAACGGAAAGCAGTTTAGAGGCAATGAAAAAGAAGATATGTTTAGCCATAGAGGAGTCTAAACCAACCCTATCAACTCACTCAGTCTCTAATATGGAAGCAGAGGACCCTGATAGATGGAGTAATTCATTAAATGGAATTATGATGTTGGGTACAAGAGAAGCAAAAAGAAGGCAAAGAACATAAAGTGGAAACCACAAGATGTGGAGTTGGTTAAATTGAATTTTGATGGAGCATAGATGGAGTAATTTATTAAATGGAATTATGATGTTGGGTACAAGAGAAGCAAAAAGAAGGCAACGAATATAAAGTGGAAACCACAAGATGTGGAGCTAGTTAAATTGAATTTTGATGGAGCATCTAAAGGAAATCCAGGACCAACAAGAGGAGGAATAATTAGAAATAATAGAGGAGAGATTTTGTCTCATTACACTTTCAATAGCAAATTTAAGATAATTAAGCTGAAGCTTGGGTGGCTTTAGAAGGGTTCAAAATATGCAAACAAATGAAATAGAATAGAGTATGGATGGAAGGTGTTTCTCTCATAGTAATAAATACAATTTTGAGGAAAGCAAAGGCTCCATGGAACATACAAGAGATAATTGTGGAAGTTCAAGATCTTGCTAAAGAGTTTGAAGAAATTAGGTTTACACATACATTAAGGGAAGGAAACAAATGTACATATAGGTTACCCAATAGAGGGGTTTTGATTGAGGATCGTGAAGTTAAATTCTCATTTCCATGGTTAGAGGAAGTAGTAAGTTTAGTTGAAGAAGACAAAAAAATATTGATTGCCTGAATAAAATAATGATTAGGATTTACTTTAATGTTTTTCATTGGTAATATCTGCTTTATTTTATAACATTAATGTGTTTTCATATAAACTAATTCTTATAATTTTTGTGGTTGCACTTGTGTTTCAAGATGGAAACTAACAATCCAAATTTGGTAAAGCGGACTATGATAGTGCGATGATTTGGAAATATTACTCTACTAAGATGCAATGAATAGATGGTACAGGTGAAGTTTTGATATTGTGAAGGTTGCTATAGAAAAATGTCAAGAAGGATGTTGAATTATGAAATATTTGTATTCATATAAAAAATTGAAAAGATCAAAAAAATAAAAATAAAAAAGTCAGACATTTAATGTAAAATGATGTAGTTTTCTAACTATAGCATCTCAAATGAGATGAGAAGTGTATCTATTTGTAAACTTTCAAGCTCTAAAGAAGAGATTTGTAATTTGTCAAGGGTAGGGAACCTGAGTACAACCCCTTATTATCCAGCAAAAAAAAAAATTGATTGATCTTATAAAATGTTAAAGCATTATAAAAAATTAAACCATTTAAAACATTTTAATTTCATAGTTGGTAAAGTCAATATAAATTTCAGTCCAATGGTTTAAACATTTTACTACTGAGAAGTGGTATGCAATTGAAAGGGTATTATTCTTTTGATATTATGATTATATATGGGGTATTATAACAACTTTATAATTATTTATATATTAGAGTAGACACAATATAAGTATTTTAGATATTTTTTTTTGTTGTTGGAATAAAAGCTAAGATTATATTATGTCATCAATCCAGAACATTACAATAATATGGTGCTAGCATCGTCCACCAGCAAAAAACAACAATTAGGTGGATAAAGAGTAAAGCATCCATAATTGAGTACACATAAGAATAGAAGCTAATAGCAACAAAGAGACTATAGTTGTATCCTATTGCAATATGTCTGATATCATCACTCATCCTTGGGAGAGCCTGTCATGTGGAGAAGTTTTGAGCATGTCCTCCATTATATCTTCTGAAGTCTTCAAGGAAGAAATAGAAGTAATGAGTTCTTGAACTGGTTCATCACTATTTACTACCTTCTTTTTTGTTTCTTGCTAGAACTTTTGAAGATCTTGGATCATGTGAAATATTTGATGAAGCCTATCGATAACATCTCCTAGTGTATTGGAAGCTCCAACAACATGGGAATGAATGTGTCCCAAATGTAACAAAAGATCAAAGGTCAAGTCTGCTAAAACAATACCCCATGGAGGAGTGGAGCCGATAAACACCTTTTTGCATCTGAACTTCCAAATATGTTTGAGAAAAATGAGTCTACAAACATCCCAGAGTTTGGGATAATGATCTTGCTAGGAAAAACCAAGCAGAGCAAGCTTCCAAGATCTAGTGAAGGAGGGGAATAAAAAAGTGTAGAAAACATCCCAAAATTGTTTAGCCATGTCACAGAACCAAAACAAGTGAATAATAGCTTCTAAAGCATTACAAAATTTGCATTGAGGGGAAATATGTAAAATTGGAGCCAAACTTTTAGAAGTTGGAAGTTTTTGATGTAGAACCCACCATCCAAGAAGTTGAGTTTTGGATTCAACATGAACTTTCCAAATTTGAGCAGCAAGAGACTTCCACTAGGCATTGGTAAAATTGACTTGCCACTTGACATTGAGCTTAGAGTCCAATGGTAAAGGACACAAAATATTTTTGTAGATCCAACTAGATTTAATGGAAGAGATTCTATGGTCATTAAGCCATCTCCAGTCAATCCATATATTGTAGGTAGTTGTTCCCAACTTTATAAGGACCTCACATGGAATGGAAGCCACAACAAGGCCATAAGACTCCTTGAATGAAGAGGGAAGGGAACAATAATTGCAGATCTAGGTCTAGGTGAGAATTGAGTAGCTACTCGGATCCCAAATATCTCTTATTTTATTTATACCTTTCTTCAAAAATGCTAGTCCTTGAAGAGCACTACATAAAGCTAAAGGTTTATCATTATGGAGGATAAGTTTACTCCACCAAAGACTATTCAGACTGATGCTTAAACCATGACGTAAGGAGTCAGACTTCCAAGCCAATAAATGAGAAACTAATTGCCAAGCTTTCTAGTTATGGGTAAGAGGAATAGATCCTTTAACCATAAAGTATGGTGCATTAAGGACCTTATCCTCCCATGGGGTTTCTTTCCATTTACCTTTGTGAGTAGCTTGGGAGATTCTATATTGGAATAAGTGTTTCCAATTTTCCTCTCCAGTAATGGCTCTAGCAACCCATTTCGTAACCAAAATTTTACTCTGGGTAAGAGGATCAATAATACCCAGACCTCCTAAAGCCTTTGGTTGAGTACAAAGTTTCCACGAGATGGTTGTCATGCCTACCTCCCCATCCCATTTGGTCCATAAAAAATTATGAATGACCTGAGTAAATTTGTTATAGGCATCCTTTGAGGCCATCCAACAAGAGGAGTAGTAAACATGAGAGGTTGCCATAACTTTATTCACAACTTGAATTCTTCTTGCTAAGGAGAGAAACTGAGTTAGCCATGCATTGAACTTCTTCTGAAGTCTTTCCATAACCTAGTTCCACATATCTTTAGGAGAAATATTAATCCCAAAGGGGATTCCCAAGTAACGAATGATCATTCCATGAGGGATGATCTTCCACTCAATCAAGGAGTTGCAACCATTAGGATTGGAAGAAGTATAGAAGACTTATGTTTTAGAGTGGTTGATATGAGAGCTAGAAACATCACAAAATAGTTGTACAATCTCTTTAACCATTTCCACCTCTTGTTGGGTATTTTGAAGAAAAATAAAGGAATCATCAACAAAATGTGAGTTAAGAGCACGTTTATCCCCAGGAAGCTTAATACCTTGAATGAGGCCATCAGATTGAGCCTTATGAAGAAGATAACCAAGAGCATCAACAACCAAAACATACAAAAAAGGAGCAAGAGGGCAACCCTGTCTAATAGACCGTTGTAGAGGGAAGGAAGGGGATAGAGCTCCATTAACCTGAACACAAGTTGAAGCATCACCAAAGAGCATACCAATTTGATTACAAAATTTTGGACCAAAACCAAGCCAAGAAAGCATACGAAGAATAAAATCCCATCTAATTTTATCATATGCTTTGTCAAAATCTAACTTAACCAAGAGGGCATCTTGATTGGAGTCGATAGCCCATTGTGTTGTTTCCTAGGCCATCATAAGATTATCTAAGATATAATGACCCTTAAGAAAACCAGATTGTTCTAGGCAAACAATAGCTTGTGCAACATGTTTGATTTTTAAAGCTATTGCTTTAGCTATGATCTTGTATGAAACATTGAGGAGGGTAATAGGTCTCCAATTGGAGATTTGATTATGAGTCATTCCTTTAGAAATAAGTTTTATTAACCCTACATTGATATAAGCTTTGAGAGAATTATTCTAGAGAGCTTCCAGGTAAACATGATGAAGATTTGAGGAAAGGATATGCCAATTTTTTTTATAAAACTCCACTGGAAGACCATCCATACCAGGAGCTTTGTCATTCTTCATAGAAAAGAGAGCATTATATAGATCATTCATAGAAAGAGGACATTCAAGTTGATCCCAAATAATGGGGTCAACTAGGGAGGGAATCTGTTCCTGCACATATTCCATTAAGAGAAGATGGATGTCATCCCTTGGATCCATTATAAAAAGTTGAGAGAAGTGGGTTACAAAAAGATTCATGATCTCATTGGTGTCAAAAAGGGAATGACCTGAAGGGTCCTCCAATTTAGTAATCCTTTCTAAAATATTCTTATGCCTAAGGTAGTTAAAGAAAAATTTAGTTCCCTTGTCACCTTGGGAGATCCAATTGAGGTGAGATCTAATTTGTGCCCCTCTAGCATGATATGACTCATAACCTCTCGCCTAATTTTCAGCATTAGCTAGGTCACATTGAATAGCAACATTAGTGGGATCTTTCATAAGCATGGAATGGAGATGAGAGATCTCTTTATGAAAGTGACTCTCTTGAATATTCTTCCTCTTGGCAATAAAGCACCCATACCATCTAAGGGAAGAAAAAATATTGGAAATAGTTATTTCAAACCATTTGATCCAGCCAATATTACCAGTTGGTCTAGGAAATATGTTCCAAACATGCTCTACAAGGTGGCAGCAGGCAAGGTTGTCAAGGTGGGAAACATTTAATTTAAAAGGAAGCTACATGGAATCAAGGGAGATTGAGGAAGTTTTGATAGAATAAAATATAGGGAGGTGATCAGACAAAGTTGTGTGCGAAAGAATGCGAACTTGCTCGTGGATGGAGAATTTATCCAAAAAATAATTGCTAAAATAAAATTTGTCCAGACGAACAAGATTCCTAGTAGAACCTTGACGACAATTGGACCATGTAAACCAATTATCCCTATGAGAGGAGGATTTACCAAAGAGAGGGTCATGCACACCTAAATGATTGTGATAAAACAACCAACTACCAAATTTAGCTATTGAAAGAGGTTTGCTACCATCCCAACTTTTATCACTAGGATTTTCAATCATATTAAAGTCACCTCCTATGATCCATTCTACAGGAGGGAGAGAAACAACTAACCATTCCTAGAGGGCTATATGACTAGGAGGGTCATTAGGAGCATAGATAGAGCAAAATCCAAGAACTAGAGAGTTGAGAGCCAATCTAACCCAGACACAATGATGAGCAAGATCTTCACCATGGTCTAGAATAACATAACAAAGAGACTTGGATATGGAGAGGGAAACACCTCCTTTACCATTGGTATGAGATGTAGTAAAGGCATATGCATATCCCCAACCAATAACATCCATACAATGGGAGAGAGCCTAACTAGAGACTTTCAATTCTTGAAGAAAAAGAACAAAAATATGATTCTTTATTGCAACCTTTCAAACTTGAAACTTACGATAAGGGAGGGAGAGTCCCCTAACATTCCAAGAAAGAAGATTTAACTTCATGAGGGTTGATTTGGAGGCTGCTCAACCTCATGAATTAAAGACTAAAATTTATTTTCATTGAAGGGAAACAACTGAGTATTGTAGGTATGTTGGAACCATATTTTGGGCAACTTGAGAGAAGGATCTAGCAAGATCTTTGATAGAGGGTTTTTTCCTCTTGCTAGAAGGAGGGATTTTGGGGGGGTCGATGATCGCTATCACTTACCTACCATTCTCCACCCATATGTCATAGGGTTGTCTTTGATGGGGGATGGTGAAGGAATGAGAGCTAACTCAAGGCCCACAACTGAATCCAATGGAGCTTGGGGATTAACAAGAATATTCGAGGATTGAGTCTGAGATGAGGAAGAGGCAAGGGGATTCTTTGGGGGTATGGCTTGAGGAAGAGGATAAGGGTTTTGAGTTAATATTTAATATGATTAAGTAGTTTTATATTATAAACTAAAGTTTTAACTATATAGGTGAACTTGAACAATCGAATTCCATATCTTTAAATACCTTTGAGGTGTATAAAAACTTAGATTTAGTGTTTAAGTGGTGGGTTTTAATTTTAATAACCAACATAAAATTTTAATATATAAGTGTAGAATATTGATTCCAAGTAAGTAATTATATTTTTATTATATACTAAAATATTGAATGTATATTTTAAAAATTAATATAATTATGATATTATAAGTATATAAAAGTGTATAGATGAAAATATTATACAAAAGAAAAATTTATATAATCTAACTAAGGTTTAGTTCACACTAACTTAGATGTGAAACTTGGAGATGGACAACACCTTAAGAGAAATGGTTAGAATAGATATGTTAAAAAATTAATATCAAATATGGTATTATGATATTATACGTTCATAGAAGTGTATAGATGAAAATATTACATGAATGACAAATATTTATAGTCCAACTAAGGTTTAGTTCACATCAACTTACATTTTGCCATGGGATGTAAAGCCTACAATGCATATGAAAACACTTTAAAAATGAACTTTACAATAAAATTTTTTGAATAATTGAGAATAGAAAAAACACGAGGACTTTTCATTAAAATCACTGGTAAATAAACACACTTGAAAGATGTTGACTTTTTTTAATTTTGTTTAATAGTTTTTATTAAATTTATAAATAGTTACATTATTATTTTTTCTTGAATGTGATTAAAGCTTGTAGAGTCATGAAATATTTTGGTTTGATGGACATAATAAAAATAAAATCATAAAGTCGATATTTTTTTTGTGTGGAAAACATCCTATAAGGGATGCCACTTTTGGGTAAGACCCAAGGAGGCAGGGGTATGTCTTCCACAAAAAATGCCCAGGGCTCGCACCTAGCCTACCACCTTTGACACACGCAAGGAGCATACCTGAAACAACAAAAAACAAGAACACACAAACACAAACACACAAAAAGCTAAAACAAATAAAGCATATTCCTTGAGTGTGTCGACAAGAAAAAGCACAATAAAACACATGCAAAAAAAAAATACGAATCACACAAAAAACACACAAACAACATAGCAAAACACAATAAAATAAAACACACAAAAAAAACAAAATAAATAAATAAATAAATAAATAAAATTAAAAAAATGACAAAAATAAACAACACCAAAACACGAAACACACAAAAAAAACCACAAACACAACATAACAAAACACTACCATAACAAAAACAACAAAAAGAAACAAATACACCTCAAACCAAAAAACCACAAAACACAAAACACAGAGAAAAAACCCCAAAAACAACATAACAAAACAAATCCAAAACATAAACAACAAAATGAATCAAATACACCACAAACGAAATCAGGAAAAACAAATACAACAAAAACTAAGCACAAAGGAGCTATAGACAAAACAAACAAAATACGAAAACACTAAAAATAAACCAAATCTTAACAAATTACCAAAAATGCTAAGCAAAATAGCCAAATCTTCCAACATTGCCATAAAGAGACTGACTATAAACCTTAGGATTATGGTATCCTTATCCTTTTATTCGTATCTTGCTTCATTCCAGTTGGGACTATAGGTTGGTTACTTGGTACCACGACACTACTATTGGAATTTGTATGGTATTTTTGAGGATCCAATTTGTTTGTAGTTTGAATCTACCCTTTTGTTTTGCACTTGGGTTGATTTTCTACATTGTACTTTTTTTTCCTTTACTGTTATTTCTCAGCATCAAGGCAAACTCTTTTAATGATTTCTCATCATGCAATCCTTCCTGTTCCCTCTCTTCATCAAACTGTGTCTCCATAATAACTGTTTCCATTTGACCATCCTCATCATCTGCTTGCTCATCCGTGGAGAGAATTTCAAAGGTGTTAGGTGAAATAATTGTTTTCTCTTTTGTTGCTATTTTTTTCTGTGTTTTTTTTTTAGGGATTTGAAACCCTGCCAAGTCCCCATCCTCTTTCTATTTGTAAAGGAACTTATGTGGAAAATCCTTGGCTAGATGACCATATTCATGACAAATTCTGCATCTAAAGGGATAATTTTCATAATCTACTACTTGCTCCCATATTCCTTCCCAATATTGTAAAGTAATATTCTCTGGAAGTGGTTTGTCAAAATCAATCAAAACACAAATCCTTGCATAAATCATATGCTCTAAGTATTGGGTGCTATCAGAAGTCATCATGTAAACTCCTAAAGAATTTCCAATTGTTGCGAATATCTTTGGATGCCAGTATTCTATAAAAAGACCAAATAAACAGATCCAAATAAGGGCAATTGATGACATCTCTTCCTCAGCCTTGAAATTGGTATGCCAGGGCTTCATGAAGAGCTCTACCCTACCAAAAAACCATGGCCCCACTTGAAAAATTTTCTCCCTATATTCTTCATTATCAAAAAAATAAGAAAGTAGCCATTAGGGTAAGTAAAAATTTGGAACTATAGCCAATTTTGCCACACCTTGTTAAAATTCATATTGTATATAGTTTTGAGACCATTCATTGTAAAAACTTCTCTTTTTCCATAAAAAATGGTTAAGATGTTGTTATGTTGCTGTGCTTTCACCGACTGTCTCTTCTAAAATTGTATTCTGTTGCATTATGTGGTTCCTCTTCTTTTTTGTACTTTTTCCTATGTTTTTTGTACTTTTCCTTGTTATGTTGCATGTAAAATTGTGAACGTTTTAGCATGGGCATTGTTCAGATAATTCCCCTTCCTTTTGTTTTTAAATCCTCTCCTTTCATATCTGCACATATGGTTGTAATTTCCAGCACTTAGGCACTTGGGTACGTTTTTCCTGTTGAGTTATAAAAGTCGCTCCGATAATGGGAGCGAAAGGTAAAAAAAAAGAATAAATATAGGCTAAAATGGCTAAGTATGGAAAAGGAAGCTTGAACATAGTCAGAACTGCAGCGCTCCACTCCTGGGGCACATTCTCAAAGTGCTCCACCCATGGAGTGACACTCTAAATGATAGAAACAAGTATAAAAAAGACCAAGTAGAAAAATCAACATATGGTCAAAATGCAGAGCACTCCACTAGTGGAGCGAAGAGTTAGCAAGACATAAATATTATGAGAAAAGAGCACTAAGAGTATGGTAAAAGAAGTCAAATGGTCAAATCCTAAAGCGCTCCACAAGTGGAACGCCTCTCATAAAGTGCTCCATAAGTGGAGCACCTCTCCAAAGCGAAGGGATTAAGAGAAGACAAGGCAAAAAAGGATCAATTCGATCAAAGCGCAAAGCGCTCCACTAGTGGAGCGCCTCTCCAAAGTGCTCCACTAGTGGAATTAATTTCAAGCAAAGGCATTAAGAGAGGGTAAATTTGGTTAAGTTTTTTAGCAAGGATGTCAATGACTTGGTTAAAAGGCCAAGTGCTCCACAAGTGGAGCGAAGGTTCCAAGCACTCCACTCATGGAGTAAAAGGCTCGAGCACTCTGATTATGGAGAAAAGTTCCTGAAAAACTTAAAATGCAATGCAAACTACCCAAAATAACCATGAAACTACTTGGAGCTATCAGGGACTATTATAAATCAACCATTGATCGTTCAAACTGACTCCAAGTTGCATTCTAAAAATTTGAATTGACTATTTCAAGTCATTACCGGAACCTTCTGTCTTTAATACTCAGTTATCTGTAAGGCTAAATTGATTGTTTCAAGTCATCATCGAGATCAAATCTGCCTATCATGGGAGTGGTTGGGCATTAATGTTTTAAGCGGCAGAATTCTTCTATAAAAGTCGGCTTCTTCTCTGTAACCAAGGATGGACAACTTCTGCTAGAGAAGCAGCTTTGTACTTTGAAATCTGCTTTCGAAATACAGACTTTTGGTTCCGGTTTTGAGTTTTCTATCTCTGTGTATGACTTCTATTCTGTAATTTCTATTAAATTAGTCCCTTTATCACATAGTTTAATTCTATTTTCTGGATTTCGCTATCAATAGAGGACTAATCCTTGGAATACTTGCTGGAGTTTACATAGTTCTAAATATTTAATACTAATTTTTGTTAAAAGTCTATTGTTTTGATTGTTGTTGGTTCAAGTAGTTAGGCTGTCTATCGTGCTTCCTGTCCATCACCCCGTATTTTTGGCTCTTTAGCCATTTCCCATTCCTTTCAATTATTTCATTCCTTTCAGTATCTTCCTAACCCTTATCTCAAAACCCCATTTTTATTTTTGAAACCAGCCCTACTAGAGATTACCACGGAGGACATTCCTTTCCTTTGGGCATTCAATGCTTGGCAATGGGCCTAGGGCACTACAGACTTAGAAAATCTGTATCTAGGCCGGTTCGATTACCAACAATTTTTGGCATGCCTGGTGGGACGCAAACGTTCCACGTTAAAATAGTATTAAGAAGTGATGTTCATCTTATTACTATCAAATCTGAACATCTGGTGACTCTATTGAACTCAGATACCTCCAAGTCTCGAAGACCAATCTAAAAACTCATGCCTTCATGCATACGAGATGGAGAGTTAGAAACATAGAACAAGAAGAAGAAATCGAGTTCTACGAGCTTGACATCGATGCTCTAGGAGAACGTCCTAGGGTGGTCAGGCCGAATAACCCGCTAGATGGGACATCTTCATAGGAAGCTCTCATTGCTACACAGACTCCAACTCCCGATAGCACAATGACTAGCTTACCCCCAAATCCACCAAATTCTCTGGATCATCAGTATACTCCTGCTCCACCGAACGTTCAACCAGGTGCTCCGAGTGTTCCGACCATTTTGGCTCAACAAGTTCTACCACCTCCACCACTCCATACCAATCCGCCACCCCATATGGCACAACCAACTCCACCCAAGTTGTTCCCATCCTGGAATCATACGGGACCGCTTGCCCTACAAGCTCAACACCAAGTACCTACCGTAGCATTCAAAGCTCTACCTACTTATGATGGTATGGGAAAGATGATGCACGAGCATATCCAAGATATCATGGGACTAGCAACAATTCATCAAATCATCGAAGAAGACATCATGGTGAAGCTACTGGTTCTTTCTCTAAGAGGTAAGCTCCTCTACTGGTATCGATCACTCTCGACCGACACCATCACTTCATGGGATCAACTAGCAGAAAAATTAATAAGGGGCTTCAATGAACAAGTCGACCCCTTCTCTCTATTGCACCAATTCACCACTATCCAAAGGCATCCTCAAGAGGAGATAGCCGACTTCAATGTCAGGTTCACCCGAACCTGGCAGAGAGTCACTCCCGGCCTTCGGCCCACCCCGGAGCAGGCAACATTTTATTACTTGAGAGCTTTTCATTCAAATATTAGCATGAGCATCCAACATGCTAATATCAATACATTCCCTACTCTGTACGAGCAAGCACAAAAGGCGAAAGCTGACCTGATAGCTATCAGGAAGTTACCTCCCAAGGTGATGACTCTGATTTACCTAGACTTCCCATAAAATATGTACCCGAGCACATCCGCTCTGCCTACATCCCAGATGTATCCTAGCCAACCATGGAATCCAACCCCTCAGTATCAAGCGGTACCCACTCCACAATTCCAAGCATCCACTCCACCATATCAAGCACCTATCATCCCTCAACTTCCAGCTCCTATCCAATATCCGATATTACCTATGCTATTGGCTCCATTACCATTATCCATAAGTCAGACAACCACCAATCAAGTAGCTGTAAATGAAGCTCAAGCCAAAGAATTGCAAGAGGTGAAGGCATACATGAAGATGATGGTGAATCAGATGACCATCATGAGGAGGAGGTAGGATGACCAAGGCTTCCAATAGAGAAGATTCCCTCCTCCCCCGATCATGAAAGAGCAAGCATCATCCGCTCACCGATAGCCTAAAAGAAATTTAGCTGTGATGAGCAACGGAGAGGCCAATGTTTCGGATCTAGCATATTGGTGTACCACGTGCAATGATCCACACAATGAAGAAACCTGCATGGTGCACCTCAACTATGTTCAGACACTATCCGATGGTGCTTACGAGCAAGTCAACATGATCAGGGAAGCTGGTCATAATTTTATGATGTCTTCCATCGAGCAAGTCTCAGTCCTCACCAGAGCTGGGAAGAAGCCTATTGAGGTAGATCCAGCTCAGATGGAGCCATTGAAGGTACCAGCACCACCCAAGCCATGGAGCCAAAAGACCCAACCTCCGGCAAAAGCTTCCAATCCAACAACGACCTCGAAGCAGTCCGACTTGTTGAAGGACTACTTGCCGCCTCACGCTAGAGAAAAGGTGCTCCAACCTAAAGCTCCGACTTCTCAACCATAGGCCGAGACACAAGACCAGGCTAGGGAGAAACTCAAATATCCCTCATTGACCAAGCGCCAGTGGGTTGATGCCACACAATAGTACCAAAAAATGTATGAATCTGCAAAGGGAGTAGGAGAACCAAGCACTTCGACGTACAACATAGTCGAAGAAATGAAGAAGGCCCTAACCAAGGTAAGCCTTTATGATGCTCTCCAACTCTCGGGTCAAGTTGACCTTTTGTAGGAGTCTCTCAAGTCCGCTAAGGATAAGGAGAGTAAGCCAACGCAGATGGTGTTTGCATCACCGCTGATGACTTTGGCCATAGGTAAGAATCGGCCCCCACCATTCTACCTTTCCCTTCGGATGGAAGGGTGGATCATGCATAATTGCATGATCGACTCTAGTGCATCGTGACAACCATCATGCCCAAAGTAGTGTGTGAGATCATGGGCATGGAGTATACCCGGAGTAGCCCTGGAGTGCTGCAACTAGATGAAACTCCCATGAAGATGGTAGGAGTTATCAAAGATGTTCCCATCCAACTCCATAAGATATCGTAGGTCACGATCATCCAAGAGATCATGGTGGTCAACTTAGAGCCATACTTTAGTATGTGCCTCTCACGAGAATTCATCGCTAAGTTGGGAGGCTATCTCTCCCTCGACTACTCGCACTTGGAGATCCCATTCAAGGGGAACAAATTTAAGCTCTTCAATGAGAAGCCTACCACTTTTCATGTTGAAAAACTTGAAGATGAGGAGAAGGGCTCGGTCTCTGTCAACCTGATGACAGAAGAAATACAAATGATGGACTTGATGGAAGAATCTCTTGGTGAGCTCCAAGTCGAAGATGAGTTCTCCATGACTGATTTCAATGCTGTCATCGAGACCGATTTGGGGTGCTATTCATTGACAAAGCTTGAAAAGGCTGAAATAGAAGCACCCATAGAAGAGTCCCCGACACCCGACCAACTATGGAAGTTGTACTTCGATGGTGCACGATGCAAGAATGGCGTAGGAGCTAGCATCACCCTCATTTCCCCATCAGGTGAACATAAGACTTATTCATATAGGCTCGCATGGAGTTGTACGAATAACGTAGCAGAATATGAGGCTTTGTGCCTCAGACTCAAGAAGGCCAAAAAGCTCGACATTAAATAGTTGTAGATATTCAGAGATTCTAAATTAATCTGCAACCAGGTTACTAGTAAGTGCATCTCCAAGCAGCACTATTTGAAGGCGTACCACAACAAGGTGTGGGATTTACTCGAATCCTTCACCATGCTGAACATCAAGTCAATTTCATGAGAGCGAAACAAGCTTGCAGACATCTTAGCCTCCATCGATGCCCATTTTTCACCAACGGATGATATGATGCATAAGCCAAAGATGGTGAGGCTGATCTACAGGCCTTCTGTGCCTGATAAAAAACTCCATTGGTAGGTGTTCGACAATGACGAGCAACTTGTCAATTTCTTGGTAAATGAAGCATCCTCCATCGAAGAGTGGACCCTCAATGAGGAAGACCATGAGGGATTGATTCAGTTGAAAAATAACCACATCCCAAAGGGTCTGATCATGTTGGAAAGTCTCTTCGACCAGAATGATAGGTCTATCGACCACAAGATCAAAGTGGACCAGAAAGAGTTCGTGGACCTAGAGTTAGACCTAGGAAAGGTTATCAAGGTAGGGGTCGATTGCACAATCGAAGAGCTTCAACAGATCCGCACCCTATGCAAGGAGTACCCCGACATCATTGCTTGGTGTTACCAAGATCTAAGGGGGTATGATAAGAATATCATCCAACATACCATCGAGCTAGAGGAAGGAGTCAGACCATTCAGGTAGAAGCAACGGACCCATCAACCCAAAAATCGAGATGTTGATGAGGGCTGAGCTTCTAAAAATGCTTGAAGCAAAGATCATATACCCGATCAAGCATTCCTCCTGGGTGGCCAACCTTGTTCCAGTATGAAAGAAGAATGACGACATCCACTTGTGCATTGATTTCTAAAATCTCAACCAAGCATCACTCAAGGATCACTACCCGCTACCTCAGATTGATCATATTCTTCACATAGTGGTGGGAGCATAGAGGTTCTCCTTGCTGGATGGCTTCTCCGGCTACAACCAGATTTGGGTCAAGGATGAAGACCAACACAAGACTGTGTTCACCACCAAGTGGGGAACCTTCGCCTACCAACGCATGCCCTTCGACCTTTCAAATGTCGGAGCAACTTTCCAAAGGGTGATGGACCTCACCTTTGGTGAATTGTTGAATCATGTCATCATGATTTACTTAGATGACATGATAGTCTTCTCCCATAAGAGGGAGGAACATGGCCTACACTTATGATAAGTTTTTGAAAAATATCAGGAGTTTGGGGTCTCCATCAACCCCAAGAAATCAATCTTCGTAGTGAAAGAAGGAAAGCTACTCGGGCATCTTATTTCTAAAAAGGGATTAACTATTGATCCCACTCGAGCTGAAGTGCTTCTCTGCCTTCCACTACTAGCGAATAAAAAAGCCCTGCAGTCCTTTTTTGGACAAATAAACTTCGTCAGGAAGTTCATCATCGACTTTGCCCAAGTAGTAAAGTCGATGGCCGAGCTCTTGAAGAAGGATGCCGAATTCAAGTGGATCGATGAAAGGAGGTAGGCTTTTCAAGAAATCAAGGAGCGGATCACTCAAGCTCCGGTCCTCATCAATCCTGACTATTCAAGAGATTTTATCTTATATGTCATCGGGGAGCCAGAAAGCTACGCGGCTGTTCTGACATAGAAAGGGGAAGATGGAGATGAGCGCTCGATAGCGTTCCTCAGCCAAATCATCCAGCCACATGAAGAAAAGTTCAATTTCATTGAATGACAAGTGCATGCGGTGATGAGGTCACTCTAGAAGTTTCGACATTTCATCTCTTAGAGCAAGATGATAGTGTACGTGATACACCCAGATGTTCAAAATTTCATCATCCAAGGTGAGCTTGGCAATAAGAGAGTTGGATGGGTCACTAAGATCCAAGAGTTTGACATCGAGGTGCACCCCACCAAGTTAGTCCGAGGTAGAGCGCTCTGCCAGGAGCTGGCTAAAAATGTCATGGCCAAAGCTGCGAACCCCAACTCGGATAACCCTACCCTCGATAACAATCTCGCCAATCTATCGATTGACAATCCTAGATTGGATAGATGATCTGGTTAAATACTTTGACATGGGTAGATGCCCTTCTCACTTCAATGCTTCACAAAGAAGGAGATTTCTCTTGCAAGCTAGCAGGTATGTCCCGACGCCTAACGAACTATTTTATCAGAACATCGATGGAGTTCTCCTGAGATGTATCAAAGAGTCAGAGAAGGCAAAAATCTTGGAGGAGTTTCACTCTAAGATTTTGGGAGGACATTTTGCTGGCAGACCGATGGTGCTGAAGATCATCAAAGTGGGCTATTATTGGCCCACCCTTTTCTTCGACGCTTTCAAAGTCAGCCAACGTTGTGATAGTTTCCAGTGCTACTCGAGCAGGACTAGGAATGCATCGCTTCCTCTCCACCCCATCCAAGTGGAATCCCCATTCCAATAGTGGGGTCTGGACTTTATCGAGATCATCAATCCCAACTCCTCCATCGACCACAAATACATTTTGACCACCATAGACTACTTCACTCGATGGTCAGAAGCAATTCCGACCAAGCAGGCTGACCAAGACGTGGTTATCTCCTTCCTTGAAGGACTGATCACTCGCTTCGGTGTACCTAAAGCCATCATGTCTGATAATGGTTCTCCTTTCACCAATGCAAAAATCTATGATTTCATGGTCAGGTATGGAATCTATTTGAAAACCTCATCTAACTATTACCCGTAGGGCAATGGATTGGCAGAATCTACAAACAAGAACCTGCTATGAATATTGAAGAGGTATCTACAAAAAAATAAGTGAAGCTGGCACCTACTCTTGGACCAATCACTTTGCTTCCATTTCTATCAAGCGATCAATCAAAACTTTACCCTACTCACTGGTGTACGGGAAAGATGTAGTCTTACCCACGCACATCGAGCTACCCACGTTGCAGTTGCTTAAGTGGCTCGACACCGAAGAGGGCCAATTCAACCCGATGGATGCGAGGTTAGCTTAGTTGTTGCAGTTAGAGGAAGAAAGAGAAATATTATGAAGCCTTCACCAAGCATACCAAATCCACCAAAGGCTAGTTTGGAAAAAAGACTTCCGATCGAACCTTCAGTGTCGGAGATTTGGTCTTAAAGTGGAATGAAAATAAGTCCAAGTCGAGGAACCACAAGAAGTTTGATGCCTTCTGGGAAGGCCCATTTTGAGTCTCCGATGTTAACCAGATCAACTCATTCATTCTACAAGACATGGAGGGTTTCACTCTCCCAATTTTAGTGAATGACTTTCTTCTGAAAGTTTATCACCCACCGAGCTCTGAGGAAGATCATTGATCCACTAGGTATTTCTCATGTATATACTCTTTCAAAGTCTGTACAGTTTGTTGTCACTCCAATTTTTTGAGCACATCTAGAGAAAATGGATAAGGAATCAAAGCCCTCTTTCACTCCATTAGTGGAGCGATGACTTCCTTTCCACAAAAAAAAAAGAGAAAGGAAAATTTTCCTAAGGGTAGCTTTCCCAAAGCGCTCCACTTGTGGAGCGCTTGAAGAGAGGGGGAGCTAAGAGGAAAATTTCCTAAGTCCTAGGGAGCGCTTTCCCCAAGCGCTCCACCTAGGGAGCACTTAAGGGAAGGGGGGCTCATAAAAAGTGTTATTTCTTTTAAATCCCAAAGTGCTCCACTGTTGGAGCGCTTCCCCAAAGTGCTCCACCTAGGGAGCAGCTGTTTAAAAAAGGGTGTTATTTTTTTAAAAATGGAAGTGTTGAGCTTAAAGCGCTCCACCTAGGGAGCGTTGCCAGTTCTCCACTTACATTTCCCTCCTTAAAAGTTATTTTTTATTTTATTTTAACCCATCCTTTCAGATTGCGCCAAGTGTCATGGAGAGATAAGATTATTTAAAAAAAGGGTCATTTTCAAACCCTAAAGCGCAGTGTTTTAAGGAGAGGACCGTACGACTATCCAATCAAAGCATTCTCGCTCTCTAAGAAGATTTGTACGGGCACCCCTCCCAACAAGCAGCGCGTGCCCCAAGGAAGTGTCCTTGTCCACCATCGTTATTCATCATTTCCAAAAGCAACCACCCGCATGTGGGTAATTAAAGGTGCACGTTTGCATGCATGATCTCTACCGACATTAATTTTAGGTGCCCTAGGTACAAGGTGGTGGATGAGAAGCTGGTATTATAAGGTGGTGGATTTATCAAAAAAATTTCAAACCCTCTGTAGCATTTCCAATTTCTCCATTGCCCTAGCACCTTGCCTTCGTCCAGAGTGTGAGCTGCATCAGTGCATTCGACAGCCATGGGTAAAATAAAAGATGAGACTAAGGAGAAGGCATCGAAAGAAAAGGCACCCAAGGAAAAGGTGGCACCTATGAGAGAGTCCAGCTCGAAGAAGCTAAAGAAGCCATGAAAGCATGAGAGAAAACCAGCATAGTTGACAGCTCCACAAAATAATCTCTTTCGGTACCGGGATTGCCTGGTGACAAACAAAGATATGGAGCAATTGCGCCAGGACGTTGAGAAGGCGCATAGGGAGGACCCGATCGGGAACCCACTGGTTGTTGTCTACCATTCACACCTGTTCTTTTACATGTGCATGCTTGTACATCACTATTCAGAGTTTGTACAGGTTGTATCACGTTTCTATGATGCCCAGTCGAGAATGGTGTGAAATGCCAAGTCAGAGGCATTGTTCACCATCACATCTGATGTCGTTCGGGATGCTTTCACCTATGGAAGGAAGCACTCATCCAAGTTTATCTCGAGGAAAATCCAGATTGAGGAAGAGGGCACTAGGTATCAATCGACGCTGAAGATGTGCAACTTTGTAAGGGAGCAGCTAGGAGGTGCGACATCATCTGACGAGTTGCCCCAGCTATCAAAGCCCTTGGCAAAATTCACCCACCCTGACATCTACTCCATTCTGGCGTGGGTAATGGGGCTTTCAACGGATGAGTGGGTCTCCAACTGGCAAGTCTCCATGGCGCAAGCCATATTGGAGAATGAAATTTATTTCCCCTCCAAAGTGAGGTCGGGCACTATTCTAGTTTTCTATGATTGGGCGAAGTTTTTGGCATGGCAGTTGCATGGAGCGTCTGGCCTATGTTCAGAACCATAGAGCAGACTAGTTCAGACTCTGCTCCCTCTTGGTGTGGTACTTTTTCTAGCACTTGCACCAAAAATTCCCTTACATCACAAAAAATCAAGTAGATGAGGAGGGCAGAGCTTTGCCAGTTTATCTCTGGATGAACAACTTGTCCAGAGATGAATCATACTACGTCTTCAACCAGGTTTTCCTCGGGCCAGCACTGGAGCTGATATACGGCCACTACGAGCGAGTTCCTATGGAGTTGAAGGACAAGATGGTAGCTGAGCGATGGGGAGATACATTTCTGCTCACACAAGGCTTGGTTATCAGGCTCTACGGGTTTACAAAAAAGCCTTTTCTGTTACCCTATTACGCCATGCCCTATATTTTTTCCATGGAGGTCGCCCGACAGCTCGACTTCACTAATGAGGCATACGGGAAGGGTCGAGGAAGAAAAGTCATATGCTCTACGCCTTTTGAGTTCGAAGATATCAAGATAACACAGTGTGGCCAGAATGTGGTGCTCACAGTGACACTTTTGGACTACGGGCTGATTGAACTTCCCCACCGCTGGAGATGGGACCCACTTGGTATCATCCAGAGACACCTCGGGGTGAAATATTTTCACTTTTGCCCTTGCCCCGACATGGAGAAGTAGCGTAATAATCCGTTGGGCCTCGAGCTAGAATGGCACATCGATGAAATGAAGCCCTTGCCTCCCTGGCTAGATTTTTACACCATGGAGACCGAGTATAACCCGATTGTCAATTCAGAGCAAAGATTGTCCAGGGCTATTTTAGCGACAATGAAGGTCAGACATCCATAGTGGTCAGAGGATAAAATCAAACAGTGGTGGATCATGAGGGTCCACAATGATAAGACATCCTCAGACAACCCATTGGTGATTGATGATAAGTTCTCAAAGTTTTACGATGAGAACATAAATACTTATCAGCCTCTCTCATTTGGTGATATTGTTCCCCGAGGTGGATGCAGCCCTGATGAAGTAGATGACCTAGCAGACCCAAGGCACGAAGTTCAAGGAAAGGGCAAGGCCATTTTGGGTGACCCACTATTTACTAAGGAGAAGAGGTCATTGCCTCATCAGAAAGAGAGCGCTCCCTCGAAGAGAAAAGCTGAGACGCCTCTCTTGCAACAAGTCATGAAGAAGTCGTGCACCAGCACTCAGAGGCCCTTCAGAGCAATCTTTCGGGCGATGCCTGAACCCCCTCCAACGAGCTCTCCCAAAATGGTGGTGGCAACATAGGCTGAGGAGCAAAGGGATGAAGATGTAGGGCTCATCAACATGGATGCGCCAGATATGGAGGAGAAAGGAGAAGCGAAGTGCAATGCCCATCTTCCTCGGCTCCCTTGATCACGGAGCCCAAAGGTACGCATTCATCTCCTCCTTCTTCTTCCCCATCTACATTGCCAGTTTTTGTAACCCCGGTGTCTATTTTCTCGACACCTAAAATACCTATTTTAGTGTCAGTTTCAATAGCCCCCATATCAAGTACACCTTCATTGCCCCAATCCACATTTCCCAATATTTTAGTTTTCTCGGTATTATCTGTGCCATTATCTACATCATCTTCTGTTCCTTCATCTGTAACGTTCGAGTCCTTCATGGGAAACCTTAATGCTTTTTTAGTCTCTACCATAGAAGTGAATCCTTTTTTCCTGTCACCTCCTCTCGCCATGTCTTCAGGGTCTGCTGGTTTCTCAACACCCAAACCTACTTTTTTTGCTGTGGCAGTCCAGACCCAAGCACCTCTGAGGGTTAGCGTAGTCGCTTCCCCTTCAACTTCCCATGCAATATCTAATTTTGAGTCCCATCTCCCACTTCTTCCCTTCATGCCAGTCCTTGGAATAGGTATTTAGGAGTCATTGGAGTCTGAGTTGGAAATGACTCACCAGCTAGCTACCGTGTAGAGCATCCGCTAAGCGCATAGAAATACAATGCGTTGGCTAAGAGACCATAGAAAGAGAGAAGCGCAGGCTCTGGCGTAGACTCAGAAGGCTTCTATTATCGACCCAGAGATGATGGAGTTGCATACCATTGAGAAGATACCGATCGTCCAGAAGCCCTTGGGGGAAATGACCTCGGTTGATTATGCCATTCGCCATACTGTAGAAGATGTGGCCAGGATGAACACAACACAAAATATGGGCGATGTCCAAGTTGGCATGGGCTCCATCTATGCTCATGACGAGTATTACAAGGACCGCTTCTTCAAAGCACAGTCCAAAAATGATGAGCTCGAAGAGGCCTTAGCAACGGCAAGAAGGCAGATTGAAGCATTGGAGTCTAAGTCAAAGAAATAGGTTGAGGCACTGGAGTCTGAGATTGAGCAGTTGAAGGAATGGGTTCAGTCGCTTGAGGAGGAAAATATAGAAATGTCCAAGCTATGCGATCACCATATGAGGTCACGTGCCGAGGCGAATCAGGAGATCCAGGCGCTCACTGTCCAAAACAATGAGTTGCAGGCTAAGTTGTCAGAAAGAACGGAGCAGCCTGTTCTTTTCTCTAAGGAGCACCTCAAGGAGATGCATCTACGATTTGTTGTGGAGTTTCCACAACCACCCCAAAATTCTTGGGGACCCACTTGTCATATTTTGATATGAAAGGTTTTTGGTTTTCTTTGGTTTGTAAGAATAGGGATGTTTGACCGTTTTGTTTTAATGATTTTAATTGCTTTGGTTATTTGATATTTAATGATTAATTAATCTAGGCATTAATGCTTAGATTAATTAAAATCCATTTTGATGAATAAGAGTTTAATGTTCTTCATACTATCTAAGGTGATGGAATGTGTTTAACAAAGCAAGGCCTGACCTAAAACAAAAAGAGGATACAAAAGGTACAAAGAAATTGAGATAGAAGCCAATATGCTATTATCTACCTAATATAATTGCATTAACTATATTATGTACATAATAGTAATATTTTTAAGATTATGTTATAAGGTTCTAAAATGTTATCATTATAATAATATTATTATGATTATATTATAATGTTATTATTATAATAATATTTTTGTGATTATATTCTTCTAAAATGTTATTATTATAATAATATTATTATATTGTATATAATAATATTATTATAATGTACTTTATAAAAGACGTGATAATAATATTTATGATAAGGTAAAGTTTAACGTCGTTTCGTTTGATTGCAGATAAGGCGATGGTGGCTATTCGAAAACATTCGAAGACATGAGTGGCTAGTCCAAGAACGTTCAACGCTATGGCAGTGAAGCTTCATGGAGCAACATCGACAAAGAAGAGGCGGTCCAAGATGGTGTTAGGGTTTTAGAAGAACAACATGAAAGGTCCGAGTTGTTAGTGAAATGGTCGAGAGGTAGAGGTATGCCATCGAACAAGGAAGGAAGAAGCATTATTAGGGCAACCTGTGATGCCAATTGATGGAGTTAAAGGCCGACCTCGAAGAGCATGGAAGGTTTTAGTGTTGCATCTATTTCATTACGCTATGGCAGCAGTGAGTGTGAGAGTAGGGAGTTGAATAACACCATGGGTCTTGGCAGTGCTATGGCTACGTAAGTTGGATAGTGCCATGGCTGCGTAGGCAGTGTGATGGTTTCATTTGGTTACATGGAAACCAAAGTGCCTAGGATGGGGGAATGCCATCCCAGTCCTTGGGCACATTGGTATGGCTTAGGAGAAATACCATCGGGTCTCGGCCTCAAAAAGTGACAATGAAAGTTTCGTTGAATAAGATTGGCTTGTATTATTTTAGTTAATGTGAATGTGGTTTGATCACGTTCAATGTTTTAAAGGAGGTCTAAAATCGTAGGGGTTATAAGGTATAGTTAATGCTTTTATCATTCGTTTGATGGATGTAAAGGGGTATTCTTGGGTAGAATGCTTATAAGAGAAAGGGGAGATATAAGGAGTCATGCGGGGTTATGTTTTTGTTGTTAGTTTTTTAAAAATAAATAACGTTTAGAAGTGTTATGTTTATTAAATCATAGAAAATGATGATGGATTATTTTCTTATATCCATTCATTATTTTGGTTGTGAGAGAAGATGAAGCGAAAGGACTTCTAAGCATTATTTATACCTTGCTATCCTACCTTTTTCAAGGGGGCTGGAAATGATGTAACATTCCGAGAAAGCAATAAAGAAAGAGCATTTTTCAGATTTTGAGAGGGTAGCAAACTTCTGTGAGCAAAATCAAAAGGAGGGTTTTTATCATAAAACTAACGTTTTTAGTGTCTTATCATTTCTGCATTTTAGTGACTTCTAGCCATTGTCTTATGCCATGAAATGGGTTGCAATAGGTGAAGGTCAAGATTATGCAGTTTCTTTATGTTTCCTTTGAGTCTCGCACTTGATTTAATGGTATTGTGCTTATGTTGCAGGTCCATTGATTCAGGTTGTTTTATGATTACCTCATAACTTGGGATTTTGTAGGGAGGAGCTTGCTAAACTAATTCAGAATTTGACTTTTTCAGCTAACCAAATTTACATGTTTATTTCATTTACTGTTCTCAAAGTTTATTTTATTTCAAGCATTCAAGCATTCCATTCTGGTCCATCCAGAATTTTAGTTTCTTTCATTTCCATTCTGGTCCTTTTCTAGAATTTTTGCTAATTTCCTGTTAGTTTCATTTTTTCTAGTCCATTTCTAGAATTGTTAAGCTTTCAAGTTATTTCCATTCTGGTCATTTTCTAGAATTTCTGCACCTCCAAGTTTCATTAATCTAAAGCTTTCAGATAAAACACATGGTTTAGGAGGGATACTAACCTACTATTTCACATTAAACTAAGATAAGAAATGAAAGCTAACTTTGCTAACTTTGCTAACATTGCTAACATGCTAACTTCTACTAACCACTATTAGGGTAGTGACATCAACATAAGGAAGATAAAATGAACCCAACTATCTAAAATTTACTTCATCTTAAAGGCACGGGCATTAAAATGAGGTGGAAAATTCCACATTTTGTCATTTGAAACCTTTTAAATGAAGATAAAATACTCTACTAATAGGGATTCAGGGTAGCACCAATTTAAAAAACCCTAAAAAGAACTGCTTTTATTTTTAGTTAGATCTTTCAAATCACTAAGCATTGTTTAGAACCAGTAAAGGCCCCTTGTTTATGGTCACATGCATTATTGAATTATTTCTGGCACTATTGTAATCTTTTAGATATTTTACCATAACCTTGGAGAAGTTGAATGTTTGTCATTTGGTTTCTTTTCAAGAGAGAGTTTTCTATTCAATACTCTGCATGTGGTGGTATTTTGCAATTGGGAAAAATATACACTCAACATATTTGGCGCTAGAAGGAGGGCCTTCTTTTATGCTTTGTGATTTAGTTTTTTGCTAATGCTAACGTGGTCAGTTTTGGTTCAACAGTATTGTGTTTGCAGGTGCAACATTTTACTCTTGACTAGTTTGTGAGAAGCCTTAATAGAATAGATTTGAGTTTTCCCAAGCTGGACCCACCTAGACGCATTGCTACTAGGTCTAAAACCATTGAGGAAACCATTTTTCAAAGTCTTTCTCCCAAAACTAGGAAACCGAGGTACAAAATCTAGGAGATTAAAATCTCGTCCGAGCTTTCTGATACGTTAGGTTTAGAGACGCTTTGCCAAGATTTGGAAAGGCTAGCTCTCAGACCTCTGAATCTGAATACCTTCAGTGGATGTGCACCCATTAGTTCCACCACAAGAGCTACATCAAGTGTACCCATCTCCGTCATCCCGAGTGTATCAACTACTTTAGTAGGGTCATTACCTTTGGTTAATATGGCCCAACAACAACAACAACAACTAGTTCCCTGGTTTGGTACCCAAAGTTCTCCGTTAAGTATACCTGGGGATGTCCATGACATACCTAGGCACCTTGAGAGGTCTATCCCTAAGTTTGTCCATGATGGTCCCATTTCATCTGAAGAGCACGTTCAAATTTACAAGGACCATATGATTAGGCAGGGAGTCAGTCATGAAGACGTCGCTTGTCGACTCTTCCCTAATAGCTTTGACCAAATGGCTCATGAATGGTACAAGAATCTTCCTATAGGGTCCATTACATCTTGGGCCCAGTTGGAAGCTACCTTTGTTAATCAATTTAGGTCATTTCTAGATCCTACCATCATGTATAACCAATTCGTGTCATGCAAGAGGTATCCTAATGAACCTATCAGAACATTTAATGCCAGATTCCAAAAGCTTTACACAAACGTGACTCGTCACTTTGCAATAGACGTTGTTGTGGCATTGCAATTATACCTCATAGCCTTAGATCCGATGACAACCATGTTTACTAGGAGAAATCCTCAAGTTACAATGCTGGCCTTAGCCTATGCTGAAGCCATGACTATTGAGCAACAAATGACACCGCAAGGTGGCACTATGCCTCAATTTCCCATGTTAGGGCAATATGGCCCTTACAATCAATTTTCCATGATGAATCAAGCTGTGACACCTCATATGCCCATGATGAATGCTTTGCCATATCATCAGTCATACCCATTCGCTCCCACGCTTCCATATTTTTTGACATACCCTAGTGTTGCCATTCCACCCACTCCAAAAATGATGGTTGCTAATCAGATAACCTTGCCAAGATTTGAGGTGAGTAGTACTCAAGCCTCAAATGCCTATCCCATGGTTTCGCCTCTTCAAGCCAAGGGTCCATGGTGGACCCAAAACACCCAGAGTCAAACCTTAGTGCCTAATCCAGAGGTTGCTAATGTCAAAAATGTCAGTGGATCTGGGGTTGTCATGCCCCAGCCACAAGGACCCAATTTTGAGCTGGAAGAGCTCAAGAGAATGACCATCAAATAGGGCAATGACATCATTTGGTTACAGAAACAAGTTGCCCAAAATCACATGCCCAATCGAAACCATGACCATAGGAGAATATGACCGTACAATACGCAGCCTAATAATGGGTGCGTACCCAATCCGATAGCCAATCAGGCTGATGCGTTAGGAGATTGTGATGAGTCAGAGTCATGTGATGAGGAAATGCATCACTGTTGCCATAGAAAGTCAGACTCTTTGGTGTCTGAAGTCATTCATTATTTAGAAAATGATGAGATGGAGGAAGATATGAATGTGTTAGGAGAGGAAGAGGATGAAGCTTTGGAAGCCTAGGCCACTAAACATTTTGGGAAAGCTAATCACAAGTATTTTACTAGGAGTTCTAAGGATCCCAAAACCTCCTCTACTCCCCCAAACAACCCTTTAGTTCCTCCTGATACAAAAGGTGATGTGAATCCACCACCTCCATTTTTGGAAGCACCTAGGACAATGCCAAAAGTGTCAAATCCTGGAACATCCACTTATGACTTGGAAGAAGATATGAAAAGGACCAAGGCCAATATCTCAATGTATGAGGTCTCTCTATTGTTGGGGCAGGATAAAATCATGGGGAAGAGATTAAATTCCCCGAGTCAAATTCATGAGGTTAAATCTGTAGAACCCCAACTTGCTATGATGAAAGAGAAACCAGAGGTACCTCCTTTTCTCATAACTGTTAGGATCACATGCAAGAATTTACACAACTATTTGATTGATTCTGGTGCCTCGACCAACATCATGCCTCTTGAGATAAGCCAAAATCTAGGACTTAAGCCTGTTCATTCGAATAGCAAAGTGGTCCAATTAGACAGATCTATGGTGGATGTAATAGGTGTTGTAAAATATGTCCTAGTTCAGATCAACTCAGAGCCTAGGGTCCAACATTACATGGATATCCTTGTGCTAAATATTGCTGCCAAGTATGGCATGGTTTTGGGCAGGGATTGGAGCAGAAATCTCAATGGTTATGTGGTGATTGATTCCTCCCATATGTGGTTGCCATGGAGAGGAGTTGCAAACCAAATCTGGGTAGACAGAGAGCCCAGACTTAGGGAAATGATTACAGAATATAATAAACCCAATGAGATTCAGTTTACTGAAACATAATTAGGGGTTTACAATTTTGACATAGAGGACATAGCCGAAGGGTCCCAAAATGATAATCTTTACCATTGTACTTTGAAAGAAAACAAGAGGGTGTGGACCCTAAAGTTTGATGGGTCCAAATCAAAACAAGGTGCGGGAGCTGGGGTAGAGCTCACATGTCCTGGTAGTAAGCCTTTGCTTGCTGCCTACAGATTACAGTTCTCGACCACCAATAATGTGGTGGAGTATGAAGCCCTAATTTTTGGACTTCAGTTGGCCCTAAGAGAAAAGGTAAAATGCCTTAAGGCATCGGGAGACTCAGAGTTAGTAGTCAAATAGGTCAAGGAGCAATATACCTATAGAGACAAGAGGTTGAACCTCTATAAAACTAGAGTGAGGGAATTAATTAATGAGTTTGATGCTTTCAATATTTCCCTCATCTCAAGAAAAAATAATAAAATGGCTGATTCGTTAGCCGTAGCGGCCAACATGCTTTCGCCTGTCGACCATAAAAAATGTAAAAAATTTCCATTGAGTTAGTGCCTTGCCCCTCCATACTAGACAATGTCACGAACTTATAGGTCTTTGATAGTGATAGACACATTTTTAGTTTTGTCACTAATTCTAGTATATTTGAAAATCAGGTTATAGACGAAGAAGAGAGGAGGCAAGTAGAAGTAGGAACAACCGAAGTATGGAACGAGATGCCAAGTGATAGGGCCTCTCTAGAAAAGTTGTTTGATATTGGATATCAAAAGAAAAAAGAAAGAAAAATACCATCCCCCAAGGAATCATGCAATTCAATCAATTTGGGGAGTGCAGTAGATCCACGTGAAGTGTTCATTGCAAAGGCATGCACACAATGAGAGAAGGAATCAATAGCTCAGGTTTTAGGAGAATACATTGATTGCATAGCTTGGAGCTATGAAGAGCTGAAAACTTATGACCCGAATGTAATCATGCATACTATTCCTCTGAAGCCTGATTCCAAGCCTTTTAGACAGAGGTAAAGAATGGTTAACCCAATCCTAGAGCCCCTGATAGAGAAGGAAGTGAAGAGGTTTCTGGAAGCCAAAATCATCTTCCCTATTAGGCATTCCACATGGGTGGCTAATCTTGTCCCTGTTAGGAAGAAGAGTGGAGAGATTCGGTTGTGCATAGATTTTAGAAATCTGAACAAAGCTTGCCAAAAAGACAATTACCCATTACCCACCATTGACGAGATACTCCAAAAGGTAAATGGGTCTGAAATGATGTCATTCTTGGATGGATACTCGGGATATAATCAAATTCTCATACATCCAAATGATAGGATGAAGACGACCTTCACCACGAAGTGGGGAACATTTGCCTACCGGAGGATGTCGTTTGGTTTGTTGAACGCTGGAGCCACTTTCCAAAGAGCCATGGATTTTGCATTCAAGGGGCTCAGTGGTAAGTGCATTATTGTCTATGTGGATGATATTCCTGTCTTCTCCAAGAAGAGGGAAGATCATGTTAGAGACTTGAGGAAAGTGCTCCAAAGGTGCAGGGAACATGGAATTTCCCTAAATCCAAAAAAGTGCATCTTTGGGGTAACGGAGGGTAAGCTGTTAGGACATGTCATTTTAAAATATGGGATTGCTATAGACCTAGAGTGGATAGCCGCTATCCAGGATATTCCTCATCCCAATAGCAAAAAGGAGCTTAGGTCCTTTTTCGGTAAGATTAACTTTGTGAGAAAATTCATTTCAGGTTTTGCTGAAATCGCCAAGCCCCTAAATGACATGCTGAAAAAATATGTTCAGATAAAGTGGACCAGTGAGAATAGGGATGCCTTCACAAGCATCAAGGATGCTATTTCCAAAGCCCCTGTTCTCATTAGTCCAGACTATGCTAAACCATTTTATATTTACACATTTGCTTCAGATCATTCTTTTGCAAGTGTGTTAACTCAGAAAAGTGAAGACAACATTGAAAATCCTATAGCCTTTCTGAGTTCTCCTTTGAAGGACGTGAAACTGAGGTATTCTGTCCTAGACAAGCAAATGTATGCCTTGTTTAAAACTGTAAAAAATTCAGGCATTACATTGTGCATAGTAAAGTTTTTGCTATAGTTCCTGACCCGACAGTAAAGTCCATGTTCTTACAGAGTGAGCTAGGTGAAAGAAGGGGGAAATGGCTTTCCACCCTTCAATAATTTGACTTAGAGATAAAGCCCATGAAGATAGTGCATGGACAAGGTTTGGTCAAGGCTATCATAGAAATTGACCCTTTAATAACGTGCCAAAACTACGAGGTTAATGATATCACTACAGAGGAATGGTACGTAGATATTGTATATTTTTTGTTGCATGGTAAGTGCCCTTCTCATTTGAATTCCACTCAGCAGGGACTCGTTTAAAATCAGCTAGATTTTTATTAAATCTGTGTGTTGTACAGGAAGAATCATGAAGGAATTTTCCTTCGTTGCATTACTCAAGAGGAAGCAACCCAAGTACTCAAAGACTTCCATGGTAAGTATGGAACTGGACATGGGTCAACAAATGCGACAACACACCAAATTCTTAGAGTTGGGTATTATTGGCCCCACTTGTTTAAAGATGCACATGCACATGTAAGAACATGTCACATATGCCAAGTGGCAGCCAACAGAGATCGGAATGCAGCAATGTCATTGCAGTCAGTGGTAGAGACGAGACCATTTGCACAATGGGGATTAGACTTTGTTGGGGTGATAAATCCTAACTCGTCCGATTCCCATAAGTTCATCCTCACCACTACTGATTACTGCACAAGGTGGACAGAGGCTATACCTACTAAGAATGCCACCTCCGAGGTTGTGATTAGATTTCTAGAGGAAAACATAGTCACTCATTTTGGAATGCCTAACTCCATAGTAAGTGACAATGGTTCTGCATTTTCCTCTTTAGAATTTGCAAATTGGGCGTATGACAATAAGGTGAGTCTAAAATTCTCTTCCAATTATTACCCCCAAGGCAATGGTTTGGCAGAATCATCAAATAAAAATTTATTATGCATAATCAAAAAATTACTTGAAAAGAACCCTAGAGATTGGCATAGTAAGTTAAAATTTGCCCTTTGGGCAGATAGGACCAGAAGCAAGGAGTCAATTGGGACATCTCCTTATCACTTAGTCTATGGGCAAGACCCTATTTTTCCTACTAATCTGAAAATTGCAAACTTTACATTTTATAAAAGACTATGTTGGGACTGATGATAAACTTGAAACCAGATTAACCCAATTAATGCATCTTGATGAGAAAAGGGAGGAAGCCATGCTTCATTTCAGCAAACATCAAGACATAATCAAAAGGTGGTTTGATAAACGGTCCAAAATTAAGGTCTTTAAAGTTTCAGATTTAGTTTTGTTGTGGGATAAAAGGCATGAAAAAAAGGAGAACATGAAAAGTTTGATTGCTTGTGGCTGGGACCCTATCTAATATCCGAAGTCCTAGGTGAAAATAGTTTCAGATTAAAAACCTTGGATGGAAAATATTTGGCCTTACCCATCAATGGCCTTCATTTAAAGCATTATTTTCAGGCCTAAGGGTAGAGTCATTGTATTATATGTACACTAATCAACTTGCTTAATTGTTTGTCTTATCAGTTTTATTTCCTGTTTATTTGATCTTGTTTCTTTGATTTTAGAAGTCTTTAGTATGTCAAAGTGGTCCAGTTTTGGATTTGATTGTAGGAGTAAGAGGTCAGCCTATGTGTATACGAATGTCAACCAAGACTAAAAGGATGTGAAAAATTGGAATCATATGGCAAAAGGCTTGAACATGTGAAATATTGTTTGCAGCTCATGAAGCATGAAGTCGTTGATCTTGCATATCATCCACCCATGTCTCAAAGGCACATTCTTATTACATAAACATCATATGCTAAACCCAAACACTGAAAGTGATGTCCAATTATCTTGGGATCAAAGGCACAAAGAACACTAAGAAGATCTTAGGTTTGGAAGTTGTTGCCGAAGTTGTCGTAGGTCTATCACATTTCTGTCCATGTCCAACATCTTGGGTAAAATAATATGAAACCATACTTGGATGGGGATGTGAGGTGAAAATATAATTCTGGTCTATCCCGCCCTGCACATAGTCCATAAAATAATGGTTTTTACCACTTTCACAATACTTGAAAGCCCAAAATCAGAGTAGTAAGGATAGGGTCAAATTCTCATCATGCTTAGGTTGAGAATCTGATTCCCCAAAGCTTTGATTTTGCCTCCATCACACCATGGATCATTGGGTTGTAAGGATCGTACTACGTGTCCCTCAGAAGGATGGGTAGTCATCCCAAGATTCAAGAAATCCAAAGCAAAATGTTCACCACTCCGTTTCCATCACACCATTGACTATTGGGTTGTAAGGATCGTACTACGTGTCCCTCAGAAGGATGGGTAGTCATCCCAAGATTCAAGAAGTCAAGAGCAAAATCATGGACTATGGAGTTAACCTCCATCGGGGCTATAGACGCTTGACTGGCAGTGGAGTACACTCATGCCTGGTGACATGACTCCCGTAAGGTTGAGATTTATGGCCGCCATGAGGATAGATTAGTCTGATGACCTCATCCATAACCGGTTTAATTATTTTGGTCAAATATGAGAGCAGTAAAGGATAGGGCTATATTCTCATCACACCTTGGTTGAGAATCCGATTCCCCAAAGCTCTAAGGTACACTTGCACACACTGGTCCTTGATGATGACGACTCATAACCAAGCCCTAGATCTAGTCAATGAATTCATCGCACACACAGTTGATCCTAAGATGGTTAGACATTTTTGAGGTGTTTGCTCAAGCCACCATAGAATGTGTTGCTCATGCTATAAAAATTTTTACCCTCAAAGCTCTCCATATCCATTGCCATAATTCTAGTCAGGTAAAATTGATGATGCAATGCGGAAAAGTTACAAAAAAATAAGGTGTGGAGTGCTACACACACCCAGAGCTAATATTGCATGATTCTAATATTTTACTGTTCTTATAAGTCTATTGACATTATTCATGCATTTGTTGATGCTTGTTGCTTTCTGGTTTGGAGTGTGTTTTCAGATTTTCCTTTTGGGTTCTCATCGAAATGCTCAGGAGCATTTCCCAGTAGAGTCACCATTTGTTGTGGAGTTTCCACAACCACCCCAAAATTCTTGGGGACCCACTTGTCATATTTTGATATGAAAGGTTTTTGGTTTTCTTTGGTTTGTAAGAATAGGGATGTTTGACCGTTTTGTTTTAATGATTTTAATTGCTTTGGTTATTTGATATTTAATGATTAATTAATCTAGGCATTAATGCTTAGATTAATTAAAATCCATTTTTATGAATAAGAGTTTAATGTTCTTCATACTATCTAAGGTGATGGAATGTGTTTAACAAAGCAAGGCCTGACCTAAAACAAAAAGAGGATACAAAAGGTACAAAGAAATTGAGATAGAAGCCAATATGCTATTATCTACCTAATATAATTGCATTAACTATATTATGTACATAATAGTAATATTTTTAAGATTATGTTATAAGGTTCTAAAATGTTATCATTATAATAATATTATTATGATTATATTATAATGTTATTATTATAATAATATTTTTGATTATTTAAAATGTTATTATTATAATAATATTATTATATTGTATATAATAATATTATTATAATGTACTTTATAAAAGACGTGATAATAATATTTACGATAAGGTAAAGTTTAACGTCGTTTCATTTGATTGCAGATAAGGCGATGGTGGCTATTCGAAAACATTCGAAGACATGAGTGGCTAGTCCAAGAACGTTCAACGCTATGGCAGTGAAGCTTCATGGAGCAACGTCGACAAAGAAGAGGTGGTCCAAGATGGCGTTAGGGTTTTATAAGAACAACATGAAAGGCATTGGAGTTGTTAGTGAAATGGTCGAGAGGCAGAGGTATGCCATCGAACAAGGAAGGAAGAAGCGTTATTAGGGCAACTTGTGATGCCAATTGATGGAGTTAAAGGTCGGCCTCGAAGAGCATGGAAGGTTTTAGTGTTGCATCTATTTCATTACGCTATGGCAGCGATGAGTGTGAGAGTAGGGAGTTGAACAATGCCATGGCTGCGTAGGTTTGCATGGGCGGTGGAGGCGATGGTCGATAGGTTTGGGGTGTGGGGCTTGGGGTGTGGGTGGGGGGTGGGGGAGGTAGTGCTATGGTGTAGTCTTGGCAGTGCCATGGCTGCGTCGTTGGCAGTGCTATGGCTACGTAAGTTGGATAGTGCCATGGCTGCGTAGGCAGTGTGATGGTTTCATTTGGTTACGTGGAAACCAAAGTGCCCAGGATGGGGGAATGCCATCCCAGTCCTTGGGCACATTGGTATGGCTTAGGAGAAATACCATCGGGTCTCGGCCTCAAAAAGTGACAACGAAAGTTTCGCTGAATAAGATTGGCCTGTATTATTTTAGTTAATGTGAATGTGGTTTGATCACGTTCAATGTTTTAAAGGAGGTCTAAAATCGTAGGGGTTATAAGGTATAGTTAATGCTTTTATCATTCGTTTGATGGATGTAAAGGGGTATTCTTGGGTAGAATGCTTATAAGAGAAAGGGGAGATATAAGGAGTCATGCAGGGTTATGTTTTTGTTGTTAGTTTTTTTAAAATAAATAACGTTTAGAAGTGTTATGTTTATTAAATCACGAGAAAATGATGATGGATTATTTTCTTATATCCATTCATTATTTTGGTTGTGAGAGAAGATGAAGCGAAAGGACTTCTAAGCATTATTTATACCTTGCTATCCTACCTTTTTCAAGGGGGGCTGGAAATGATGTAACATTCCGAGAAAGCAATAAAGAAAGAGCATTTTTCAGATTTTGAGAGGGTAGCAAACTTCTGTGAGCAAAATCAAAAGGAGGGTTTTTATCATAAAACTAACGTTTTTAGTGTCTTATCATTTCTGCATTTTAGTGACTTCTAGCCATTGTCTTATGCCATGAAATGGGTTGCAATAGGCGAAGGTCAAGATTATGCAGTTTCTTTATGTTTCCTTTGAGTCTCGCACTTGATTTAATGGTATTGTGCTTATGTTGCAGGTCCATTGATTCAGGTTGTTTTATGATTACCTCATAACTTGGGATTTTGCAGGGAGGAGCTTGCTAAACTAATTCAGAATTTGACTTTTTCAGCTAACCAAATTTACATGTTTATTTCATTTACTGTTCTCAAAGTTTATTTTATTTCAAGCATTCAAGCATTCCATTCTGGTCCATCCAGAATTTTAGTTTCTTTCATTTCCATTCTGGTCCTTTTCCAGAATTTTTGCTAATTTCCTGTTAGTTTCATTTTTTCTGGTCCATTTCCAGAATTGTTAAGCTTTCAAGTTATTTCCATTCTGGTCATTTTCCAGAATTTCTGCACCTCCAAGTTTCATTAATCTAAAGCTTTCAGATAAAACACATGGTTTAGGAGGGATACTAACCTACTATTTCACATTAAACTAAGATAAGAAATGAAAGCTAACTTTGCTAACTTTGCTAACATTGCTAACATGCTAACTTCTACTAACCACTATTAGGGTAGTGACATCAACATAAGGAAGATAAAATGAACCCAACTATCTAAAATTTACTTCATCTTAAAGGCACGGGCATTAAAATGAGGTGGAAAATTCCACATTTTGTCATTTGAAACCTTTTAAATGAAGATAAAATACTCTACTAACAGGGATTCAGGGTAGCACCAATTTAAAAAAACCCTAAAAAGAACTGCTTTTATTTTTAGTTAGATCTTTCAAATCACTAAGCATTGTTTAGAACCAGTAAAGGCCCCTTGTTTATGGTCACATGCATTATTGAATTATTTCTGGCACTATTGTAATCTTTTAGATATTTTACCAGAACCTTGGAGAAGTTGAATGTTTGTCATTTGGTTTCTTTTCAAGAGAGAGTTTTCTATTCAATACTCTGCATGTGGTGATATTTTGCAATTGGGAAAAATATACACTCAACAAGTTCCTAGGAGAGTTCTCAATAAGAGTAGCAAAGGGAGTTATAGTATGGGAATTCTTTAGAGAAGCGCATGAGGCAATTGTCACTGGCAGCCCAATCCTGGAATCCACTCAAGTAGACATCAATTATTGGTTGGACCTAGCTACACAGCTTAGAAAAATTGAATATGTGCCTGTTTGACTTACCCCTATGAGTGATCTGGCTCGGTCATGGGCAACACCAAATATGACGCTACACTACTTCTTCACAAAGGTTGAGCTAGCCAAAAGGGCTCACCTGCTCTCAGACTCCCTTATGCAAGAGTGAGACGTTTCACTGGGATATTTCAATACCTTGGCCAAAATTGACATTCCTGGCTTCACTGACCTTGAAGGACTTATTCCATTAGTTGAAGAGTTAGAGCCTATGTGGGCAACATTCGTTGATAGTGCCTCAAACATTAATGCTCTGGAAGTCCCAACTCCTAATGCACATTTGATTCTTTTCATGGCCAAGTACAATCAGATTAAGTCTTGTTTATAGGAGTTCGATAGAATGCTCAAATTTTTTGATGTTGAGCACATCGAGACATACCTTTGCCTAATATATGAGCTTCAAAAGTGGTCAAATTTCACTTTGGAATGATGGGTTGATGCTTTTGTAGTATACAATCATGTATTCAATAAGTCTTTGGACCAGTATCTCTCTCAACCGCCCAAGCAAGACAAATAAAAGGAAACAGGAAGTGAATAGGATTTGAAGGCACCGAAGATAGAAGAACAGGAAGAGGAGACAGAAGAAGAATCAGAGGATGGAGAAGACAAACAAAAAGAGCCCAACAATAGTGAAGAAAAATTAGAGGAGCAGTCCAAAGAATTTGTGAGTGAGGAGGACTCTGCTGCCCAAGGATAAGGTCTAGGATCTTCACATTGAGGCAAAGCTCAATGCCCCACGAGCCACCAAATGTGTTGCTAATTTTACCACACCTTGTTAAAATTTATATTGTATACGGTTTTGAGACCATTCATTGTAAAAACTTCTCTTTTTCCATAAAAAATGGTTAAGGTGTTGTTATGTTGCTGTGCTTTCATCGATTGTCTCTTCTAAAACTGTTTTCTGTTGTATTATGTGGTTCCTCATTTTTTTAGTACTTTTCTACATTTTTTATACTTTTCCCTATTATGTTGCATGTAAAATTATGAACGTTTTAGCATGGGAAATGTTCTAATAATTTCTCTTCCTTAATTCTATATCCTTTCTTTTCATATCTGCATATATAGCTGTAATTTCTAACTCTTACACTTGGGTACGTTTTTTGTTAAAAATTTGCTCCGACAATGGGAGCGAAAGGCCAAAAAAAGAATAAAGATAGGCAAAAATGGCTAAGTGTGGAAAAGGAAGCCTGAACATAGTTAGGACTGAAGGCGCTCCACTCTTGGGGTGAATTCTCAAAGCGCTCCACCCATGGAGCGGAACTCTAAATGGCAAAAACAGGTGTAAAAGAGGCCAAGTAGAAAAGTCAACATATGGTCAAAATGCAAAGCACTCCACTAGTGGAGCACCTCTCCCAAGTGCTCCACCAGTGGAGTGAAGAGTCAGCAAGGCATAAAGATTATGAGAAAAGAGCACTAAGAGTGCGGTAAAAGAAGTCAAATGGTCAAATCATAAAGCGCTCCACAAGTGGAGCGCCTCTCATAAAGTGCTCCACAAGTGGAGTGCCTCTCCAAAGCGAAGGGATTAAGAGAAGACGAGGCAAAATGGGGTCAATTCGATCAAAGCGCGAAGCACTCCACTAGTGGAGCGCCTCTCCAAAGTGCTCCACTAGTGGAACAAATTTCAAGAAAAGGAATTAAGAGGGCAAATTTGGTTAAGTTTTTTAGCAAGGAATTCAATGACTTGGTTAAAAGGCCAAGAACTCCACAAGTGGAGTGTTCCAAGCACTCCACTCATGGAGCGATAGGCCTGGGCTTCGGTTATGGAGCGAAGTTCCTGATAGACTTCAAATGCAGTGTAAACTACCCATAATCACCATGAAACTGCTTGGAGTTGTCAGGAACTGTTATAAATCAACTATTGATCATTCAAAATGAATCCAAGCTACATTTTGAAAATCGAATTGACTATTTCAAGTCATTTCCAGAACCTTTTGCCTTTAATACTTAGTTATCTGTAAAGCTAAATTAACTGTTTCAAGTCATCATCGAGATCAAATCTGCTTCTCACGAGAGTGGTTGGGCATTAATGTTTTAAGTGGCATAATTCTTCTATAAAAGCTGGATTCTCCTCTATAATCCAGTATGGACAACTTCTGCTAGAGAAGCAACTTTGTACTTTGAAATTTGCATCCAAAATACAGATTTTTGGTTCCAATTTTGATTTTTCTATCCCTGTGTATGACTTCTATTATGTAATTTCTAATAAATTAGTCCTTTTATCACACAGTTTAATTCTGTTTCATGGATTTCGCTGTCAATAGAGAACTAATCCCTAGAATACTTGCTGGATTTTACATAGTTCTGAAGATTTAATACTGATTTATGTTAAAAGTCTATTGTTTTGATTGTTGTTGGTTCAAGTAGTTAGGTTGTCTATCGTACTTCCTGTCCATCACCCCGTATTTTTGGCTCTTTAGCCTTTTCACTTTCCTTTCAGTCATTTCATTTCTTTCAGTATCTTCCTAACCCTTATCTCAAAACCCTTTTTTTATTTTCGAAACCAGCCCTACTAGAGATTACCACGGAGGACATTCCTTTCCTTCGGGCATTCAATGCTTGGTAGCAGGCCTAGGGTGTTGTAGACTTAGAAAATATGCATCTAGGCTAGTTCGATTGCCAACATGAACTTACCTTTAGTGCTCTAGTTTTTGGTAACCCATTGCTTGAAGGTAGCAAGAGTCGGTCAGAATCCCATGAATCAATAAATTAGGCTTTTCCTCTCAATCACATATATTCCTTCCTGGACATCCGTTATTTCCAACTTCACTACTGGGGATCCATTAGTTGCTTTCATGCAACCCATTTCTATTTTTCTTGAATCGACCTTTGGCATCCTCAATGGTTTCCTTGGCAATCATTGATTGTGTTCCCCTCCTGTTAGAGGTGGTCCTCCACGAATTACTTCTTTAAAATTTATTTTTGGCTCAATGCATGCATCTTTGTTGAAACCCTCCATCCGAAATCAAATAAACCCTACTTTCATGCAAACAAACCCTAATCCCTACTTTCATCCAAGCAAACAAACCCTAATTTTGTTCAATCAGGACCCTCACACCAGCGATCGTATGAAACCCCATCCCAAATAGGTAAACTCGTAAAGCAAAACTTAGACGACGGATTTGGATATCAAATCGGTTCACACATTCTCAACTCAAATTAGATTCGTGCATCTATCTGTATCGCTTCAACCATTCGAAATAGTACTACCAATTACCCATAATGTATTGCGCTCGTTCCATGTGCATTCTGCACAGTCTTTATTTTAACACATATGAAACTATCACTATTAAACTCATAAAGCTTTAGATTATACTTTTTTGGAGAAACACATCCTTTCATAAAGTCGATATGAATTCAAACAATAAATTTATAATTAAAAAATTATTTAGTCAAATATTTTATTAATTGATTATATAAAATTGAAATGAACCTCATTTATATTACGAGTATCATGGAATATTTTTCTTACCTTCTTATTCTTAGAGCTATTTCACTTTAATACAGTTGATTTTTAGACTTTATATGAAAGACCTTACACTGTAAGACATCTTTAAGTATACTTAATTATAACATATATATATATATATATTTTTATGTAATCCTTTACTTTCTTTTATTCGTTTCAATTGTAATTTTTTATTTTTTAGTTAAATTCTTCTTTTAAGGAAAAGAGACATTGCATATCGCATGAGAACAAAAAAAACAAGCATGGCAATAAAATCACATCTAGCAATTTCAAACTCACTTTTATATTCTTTAATTTATGAAATTGCTTTCTCTTATGCAACAACGTTACAACAAACCATAAAGAGTAAGTAACATATTTTGTTTTTTTAATTATGTTTTTTTATTAATTAAACATTGTGTTTTGTACTTTTTTATATATGAAATTATGTTTACTTACCCAATATTAGAAATACCCATATAAGAAGAGATTTTTTTTTTTGTTAATATTACTTTCTTAAATTCAATCAATTAATCTTGATCAAATGATCCTTTTAGCTACAACTTTAAAGGCATGTGCAATTAGGAGTGTGTGGTATGTCTATGCAAGCCAAATTTATAAATTTTTTTATTTATTGAATTCCATCAAAATCTATAGTTCTCACTAGTCAAAACTAATGACAACAAAAAGAAATGCAAAATTCCCATGTGTTCTGTCAAGATAGATGTTTAATTGTGGCAAGAACCAAAATAATTGTTCTGAAATTAGGCATACAACACATGAGAAATAGATGAAAATTAGAGTGAAGCAATTTTTTTTTCAAGGATGCCAAAAAGTCACCATTATTATTATTTATATTTAATATATATTTAATAATTTATGTGTGGCTTCTCTTGGGATCATTCCCGTTAAAATAACAAAATATTATATTGCTCTAATTACATTGCTATAAGGTTAATTGAAATATATCAAATTTACCTTTTTATCAAAGATATTTACCATTTACCTTAATATTAAAGATATTCATCATCTTCCTTAAACTACCACATTTCTCCAATCAATTCCTTGATATCGTTTTTAGTAAGAGATAAAATCTCACTCATCTAGTTGCCTTCTAAAATTTGACTTTTTTCAAGATGAAAAACAACACCACAAAATGTTAAAATATTTGCTATTCAGCTTCCATATCTATAAATATATTGTGTATCACAACTTGTCAATTCCCTAATACCTCTTTTTTAGGGTTTTTATTCATGCCCATAATACTCCAATATATCATTTTCATCGTCACTTTCTATTTTAATTTGTGGGCTTAATCCCACTTACTGTTATTGCTTTTGTTTTCCCATATTGATATCCCTCTAAATTTTCTTTTCTCTTATTTTTACTTCTTGGCTTTTCCTCTCTTTTTCATTTCCACCAACACTTTCATCTTCATCATTCTCTTCAATTTTTTTACATTGTTCATTGTAAGACTTATCATCTATAGGTTTGTCTTGCTTTGAAGGATTAAAAGTGCAAGGAGTAACCTTAAAAACACTTTATTCTTTATGTTGCCTTGGAAACTCTAAAGTGCAAGGATGATGTTGCATAGTAATTATCTTCTTATGCTACCCTAAAATGCAAAATTGCTATAGATTTCCTCCATATTATTATTTTTTATTATGTTGCTCTCAAAACCTTAAATTGTGAGAGATAACCTCTGTAGTACTTCCATTTTTGTTGCTAGGAGAGGATTCTACACTGCTTGAGGAAAACGAAGACATGAAGATGATTTACCAAGAATAAACTTGACATCTTTTGCGTCCTTTGTTTTAAATTTTTTCTCAATGTCTTCCTTTGCATCTTTAGTTTATTTTGAATTTGAACTTACACATTGTACTTTATCGTCCTACTATAATATAATTTTTTTGCTTCATCTTCAACTTTGTCTCGTGACTAGCTTTTTCTCTTTCTTCATCATTTTTAGTTTGCAATCTCTTGTTATGTGTTCAATCTCATAACAATTATGATATCAAACAATATTTTTATAATCCACTTGTTGACCCCATTCACTTGATTTAGATTTAATCTTAATGGATTGTGGCAAAGGTTTAAAATAATCATAGCAACACATATTTGAGTATATATAACATGCTTTCACTCCTTAATTGGTCCCACCTTTATGAATTCCCTTAGGACATTTCTAATATTCTTCAAAATATTTTTATTGATAAGATGATATGAATGTCCAAAAAGCATAACACACATCAAAAGCTTTTTATAGTTTGATAGCAAACTTCTTACTCCATGGTATTAAATAAAAGGCATCTCACACCCTAAACCATGGACCACCACTAATTAATTTATCCTTATTTTTCAAAATAGAAAATATGAGGAGGAGAAAACCTTTAAGAAGAAAAGTTGCATAATAATTTTAAAAAGATGACAAGGAAAAAACTTTTAGAAATAAGAACCATAAAATTATTTGAAGTCAATCCCCACTTCCACTTGATCCAATTTTAAATCTCCAAAAATTTTACCTAGTATCCATGGAACTTACATATTAACCTTCTACTTTTAGGAACTGTTATATAATACTCGAACATCTCATCCTTAGTAATTAATTATGGTGGAACATCTATACCCTCAATCAAACTTATCGTATATTTGTTCCTCTTATCTCCAATTTGGGCTTCCATACTTCTAGCCAGGGCATCCTGACTTCTAATTAAGGATTTCCTTCCATTCTACCTAGTGAAGCTCACACTAGTAAAGCTCGCACTCGCTCTCAAATTAATCTATATTTAATATTATCTATTTTTCATTTAATTGTATATAATAATATCTATAAAAAAATACTCAATATATAATGTATTTTTTTAAAAAATTAAATATGTATATTCATGAAAAATACATATCTTTACAACAATTACCTTGTGCACCTCTTAACCACACGATAATAAATTTTAATTTTATTTAAAAATAAAATAATAACAAATCTTATATTTTTATTTAAAATTGTATATTGATTTTTAATTATCTTTAATAATTTTAAATTGAATATTAAAAAATGCATTTATAAAAACTCATGTAATTGCAATATTTTTTTAAAAATAAAGGGGTAAAAATTTATTGATAAAAAGTCTGGATTACAAAGTACAACTGAGCTTCCAACTAGGACTCAAATAAATAGCCAAATAGGCTAAAACCACTAGACTAGAATGACACCCAAAAAAGACAACAAGAACAAACCACATTAAGTCTGTACATCCTTGTGGATCAAATCCCATAGGGGTTGAGAGTCCCCAGATGGGAGACTCTCCCAATTATCGATGCTTCAATGATCCAGCAGCTCAAAAGCCCTTTTGGCCAGGTAATCAACAACCACATTCCATTCCCTTGGAATGTGCACAAAGGATATAAATTCGAACTCTTCACTCATTCTAAGAATCTGAATGGCTATAGAGGCCAACTGCCAATTAACTTCCTCCACCCTTTTATTGTTTAAAATATTAACCACAATTTGAGAGTCAGACTCACTTGGATAATCCTATGCCAACCAAGAGAAAACCCCCTCTACAAGGCCTCAAGAATTGCAAGAGCTTCCATAAAATTGTTGGAGTGAACACATTTATAAATGGAAAAGAAAAAACTGACACCACTAGTAGAATCTCTCCCAACACCGCCAATGCTAGCATATCCAAGATTACCCCTGGAAAATCCATCAACATTAATTTTTAAAACTTCTCTAGGGGGTGGCATCCACCTACCATCTCTCCTAACCTTCTTGCTAAGCTGAGAAACCCTACTAGGGCTAGAAGAGTTCACACCATCCCAAAAGAGACCAAGGGCTTGCTGTACCTTATCCTCTCTAGAATCCAAAAGAGGGTCCACATCACATTTGCTATGGATGGTTTCCTGAACCATATAGAGGATCCTTTGCCAGATATGTTGAACAACCAAATAACTACCCTGAAATATGCATCGGTTTCGTTTGAGCCAAATTTGCCAGATGATTCAAGAAGGGCCCAAATTCCAAGCCACCTGAAGGAAGGGGGCCTTGGTCGGAGGTTTGCGTAGACTACTCCAAAACTCCACCAGGTACAACACATGAAAACATGAATGGTTCCAAGTGCTCCACCAATGGTGCCAAATGTCTCTGGCAAAGGAGCATCGAAAAAATAAATGAGAAGACTCATCATCATTCTTACTACAAAGGACACAAAAAGAGGGACCCTAAAATCCCCTCTTCCTCACATTATCCCAAGTGAGGCATTTATTACGAGCTACCAACCAGAGAAAGAAGTTACATTTTGACTAGGCAAATTTGTTCCACACCTTTTGCCATCAAGTGATAGGAAGACTCCCATACTTTTGCTTATCAAGAACCTGATAACCATAGGCTACCAAGTAGGTTCCCTTAGGATTAGGGTTCCAAGCCGAATATCTTTACCCCTCAATGAAGAACAAGGCCTCCCCATAAGAATAAGAGCAAGCACCTCTCTGTCCTTGGCCAGTCCCCCCTGGGGCCATTCTTGTGGATCTTTCCACCTGTACATCTCCATATTTCTAAAAGACTAGATTTTTTTAAAGTCCTCCACACGAGACCATCCTACTTCTAAGAAAAAATTCTTAGGGAACGTAACCTAGGATATTGATTCAAGATAGGAGGGTGACCATCCCAAGAATCCTCCCAAAAAAGAGCATTTGATCCCTGATTGCAAATCCAGAACAAACCCTGCTTGATTAAATTAGCTCCTCTTTTTAGAGTGTCCCAGATAATCGAACCTTTCCCAACCAAGATGACTCTAGGTATATCAGCCTCGTAAATACCTCTCAAGTATTTACAAGATAATATTTTAGACCAAATTTGATCTTGAGAGGTACACCATCTCCAATAAAGTTTTGCAGCCAAAGCCTACCCAAAAAGAGTTGTCTGTCGCAACCGAAGGCCTCCCTCTTGCACCGGCCTACATATAGAATCCCACCTAAACAAACTCCATTTATATTGATCCAGTTTTCCAGACCATAAAAACTGTCTTGACAAAGCATCCATGTCCTTGATGAAGTGAGAGGGAGCTATTTGTACAAAACATATATAAATAGGTAAAGCTTGAACAACATATTTTAAAAGAAACACTCTACCTGCAATGGATAGGCATCTGAAAGTCCAGTGATTCACCTTCCTTCTAAACTTATCAAGCATAAACCGCCAAGAAGATATAGGTAGAGGATGAGATGAAATTGGAATACCAAGATAAATGAAGGGGGGAGTCCCAACCTAGAATATTAGAATACGAGCAATCCTGGCTTGAATAAGAGGAGGGGTATTGAAGAAGAAAATAGAAGACTTGTCCTCATTAATCAACTGTCTAGAAGCACCAAGATATATTTCAAGAGACTGTCTAATATTGCCATCTTCCCTGATAGTGGCAACTCCCAACAAAGCAGTATCATCAACAAACTGAAGGTGGGAAAGAGGTGGCAAACTACTATCCCACTTCCACCCTTGAATGAGACCCTGCATTACTTTAGATTTGAGCAATCTTCCCAACCCTTCTGTCATAATGATAAACAAATAAGGAGATAAAGGATCTCCTTGCCTCAATTTCCTTAAGGCCTCAAAAAAATTTGATGGCTCATTATTAACAAGAACAGAGAATGAGGAAGAAGAAACACAACTCATCACCCATATAATCCATTCCTCCTCAAATCCAAAAGCAACAAGAACTTTCTGAAGAAAGGACCATCTGACCCGATCATAGGCTTTGGCCATGTCCAACTTAATGAACATAGTTTTCTCCTTAAAAGTTTCCATCGAGTGAATAACTTCTATAGCAATAACAACCCCATATAATATTTGTCGGCCAGCAACAAACCCTCCTTGCTCCTCAGAGATGATTTTGCTCAACCATATCTTCAACCTCTCAGCAATAATTTTTGTGATGATCTTATACACAGCATTGCAGAGAGCAATAGGCCTGAACATATCCAAGGAATTTGCTCCCTATTTTTTGGGTATAAGCACGACAAAGGTAGCATTTAGGGCCCTTAGCATCTGTTTATTCTTTTGGGATTCATGGAACACCTCCAAAATATTAAATTTGTTTAAATCCCAAAACTCCTGATAAAAATCAATCGGGAATCCATCTGGGCCTGGGGATTTTCCTTTTTTCATCTTGAATACAATATTTTCCAACTCCTCAAGGGAAATTGGACCCATCAAGTGCTCATTCATATCTCTAGAAACAATCATTGGAATACAGTTTAGAATCATGATAGGGAGTCCTTGAAGAGAGAGGAAAAATACCTCTTAGTCTCTTCTGAAATATCCCTGAAAGAAGAGAGTAGGGCACCCTGAGAATTCACAAGAGAGGTAATCAGGTTACCCTTACGACGAGCCTTAATTAAGTTATAAAATAAGGTTGTGTTCCTATCCCCTTCCTGAAGCCAATCTACTTGAGCTTTTTGTTTCCAAAAAATTTCTTCCCTCAGATCCCATTCAACAAGGTCTTTCACAGCCTCAGATTCCTCAACAAGAACCTCCATCCCTGATCTCTAATATTCCTTGAACCTTATTCTATCCTCCTAAGAGCTTCCAGCTTAGCCAAGGAAAGGTTCCCAAAATTCAGTCTATTCCATCTCTTCAATTTATGTTTTACAAATTGTAGTCGCTTCATAAAGGAATACATAGCGGTGCCATGAGGAGGTTTGCCAGTGGTCCACCGACCTCGCATGAAATCATGAAGCTTAGTATCACAAAGCCACATAAGTTGAAACTTAAAGGAGGGATTATTTTTTAGCCCTAATTCCAAAGCAGAGAGTTTGATAGGCCAATTATCAGATCCCATACCCTCCAGAATCACAGAACTAGCACTTATATTACTACCCATCCAATAACTGGATATCAAAAACCTATCTAGTCTCTCTGATATGGAAGCTTCCCCACACCTTCTATTGTGCCAAGTAAAGATCCCATTATCTGGCTTGATGTCAACCAAGTTTAGGGCTTGGATATGAGCACTGAAGATAGAAGAAAAAGGCTTGAGACGGTCCACCCCACCACGTTTCTCCTCCAGGACAAGTGATAGAGTTGAAGTCTCCAACCAAAATCCATGGGTACAGGGGAATAAAACTTCTCACAAAGCAAATGTGCTCCCACAAATCCACTTTACCATTGTAATCAACAGAAGCATACACATTTGTAAGTAGGATGGTTTCACCAAATTCATTATCATTCTCGACCATAGAAATAGACCATATGCTAGAAATCCAAGTAAGAGGGGATATCTTAACCGAATCCAATAAACAAGCGACGCCACCAGTATGTCCACATACACCAATACACTAGCATTGCCCCATTCTCCATAACTTGGGAGCAATATTGAACATACTATCAATAGCCAATTTAGTCTCCTGAATAAACACCACATCCAGAGAATGCACACGAACCAAATCACAAACAACTTTTTGTTTGGGGATGCTGTTCAACCCCCTTACATTCAATGAGAGGATAATAATTTTTGGGGGTTATAAAAATGGGAGTCCAATGTTCTCACCAAGATTTACTCCACCAAAGTCTTCCCCATTAACTTAATTTTATCCTGGACCTTCTTTCGACCCACCTTCATATTCTTATCCATTTTTTTTTTATAATTATTTTCTACTGTAATCCCAACACCGTAGGAGTTTTGCAGTCCAAGGATGACTACATCAGTGCCTGAGTAGGAGAGGGCATAACTAAATTTGTACCACTTTACAAAATAGTTTCCCTTATAGGGCTAGACCCAACCATGTCCCCTATAATCAGATCCAAAGCCCTTTGTTCTTCATTTAAACCCCCTAGATCTGATTCCTTAAGTTCCCCCTCAAGAAGAGACATATGATTCAACCTTGTTATATTTGCATCAGGTAGTGACATTTTAGGTATCTCCATGCACTGATCAAGATCATCTAATATTTCAAAACGATTGAGTAGAGCATATGGATGGCTATCCTTAAGGTCTTTGTTTGCCCTTTGTCCTATGTTTCGGGCTTTTATTGGAACAAAACCTTCCTTATCCCATTCCCCTTCCTTTATCGGGGTTTTTCCTTTATCCAAAATTTGTCCAGACCGAGAGGGCCCAAGATTTGAAGCCACAGGCGAGATAAAATTAGGGTATTTTATTTGCAGGTGGTCATATTCATGGTAAATATGGCAACGAAATGGAAGAGCTTCATAGTCATGTTTTTGAACCCATGTAGTTGATCCAAATTGTATTTCAATAGAATCTGGAATAGGATTATTTAAGTCAATTTCAACACAAATACGAGTAATAGATATTACCTTTTTATCCATTTTCTATTGTGATGGTCCAACCGGCTTCCCAAGCAAAAGGGCAATCTTATGCAAGATATCAGTTCTCCAGAATTCCAACGAGAGCCATGGAAGCCGTACCCATACTGGAACCCACGATGACTGCTCCTTTGATGGGTTGAAACCCACATGCTAGGGTTTAAGAAATAGTCCCACTTGGTTATAGAAATAAGGACCCCATTAAAATGCTTTGTTACGATCTGCAATACAAGAGAAAACCATCATAAAATAGCTATTCACACTCAACATCATCTCCACATCGCCTTCAGGATTCCAATTCTTCTTGACCCAAGCCCCGACAAAGGGGAGAGAAATTTGGATGCCCAAAAATTTGCCAATAAGGGCATGTTTGGTTAGATACTCCACATATTTCACCATCGAGTCTGGTTGAACCACTAGAACTAGCCTGGCTTCACATCGTTCCAAATATCCATTGTTATTTAACAAGCGGTTCCCGACATGCATTGGAAAATCCTGTTCCTTCCAGTCATTTTCAGATGAAAAAACATCACGAGCATGCACTATTTGTGCCGGACCCGATGCCATCACGACATTCCTCCAAATTTTCAGACCTCCTCCGAAAGCTGCTGCCATCCCCGTAGAGCAGTTTTTCTTCATCAAACCCTAGCAAAGTAGTTTTTCCTCAACTATTATTATATTATTATCAGGAAACTTTTGTCTCATACTATGATTGACTAAATATATTAAATTTTGGGTGAAAATAATAACTAATTGATTTCTTCATGTAACTTCAATCTTACACATTGTTTCAAATCTTATTAAAAAATACATTGTGTAATTGTAAAAATACTTTTGTAATAAGGTTCAAACCGAGGCAGGATGAGTGTGGGAGGGTGTGTGTATGATTGTGTATTTGACCCCTATTGATAAGTTCAGCTCTCACCCTTATGAAAGGTCATGGTTGAGATGAGGATGCCCAACCTCGAACATCAATCATAGGGGTTTCTCACACTAACCAATTCTTTATTTATATATATTATATAATAAACTATATATACATAATTAAAAAATATTATTATAATACTATTACATGGTTTATTTTAATATTTATTTTTTTTATCAATTATTATTATTATTTTTAGATTTGGTTAGTGTGAGAAACCCTTATGATCGACACTTAGGGCTGGGTATCCCATCCCACCATGAGCTCTCATAAATAGGAGAGCTAAGCTTATCAATAGGGAATTTAACGTGCAATCACACGTATATCATGGTTTGAACTTTGAACCTTCCGAAGAAGAGCCAAAGCTTGAAACATCATGGTTTGAACTTTGAACCTCTCGAAGAAAAACCAAAGCCCAAAATTTTACGTTGTTCCTCTCAAGACTTCTCGAGGTTTACACAAGTTTTTATGAGGGGTTCTAGTGTATACATAAAGAAGATACACCATTGCACTAAAAATAAAATATTTGATTATTTCAAAAATTCCCTTTTGATACAATTTGACCCTTTTAGGGTGCATTTTACAATAATATGTGCCAAAAGGGGAATCCCTTTTACAAATCAAGGATGGTGTATTCGCTTCTTCTATGCCACAATCAATGTTGGAGGTGGGTTTTTTGTGACCACCATGATGGATTTGAACTTGTTGAATCTATAACCTGCACATATGCAAATAGACAAATGGTTTAGTAGCACATGTCACAATGAATATGATAAATGACTAATGTACATGTGCATAAAAGAAAATGAATATGATTATTGCTTACATGAGTGACAATTTTAGCAGCATACCATTAGCGTTACCTTCCTCATTTTTTTGGTCATGTGATGGTGCCTTTATAAGCCTTTGAGGGTTTTGAAGGGAAGGATAGGTGGCAAGCCAGGACTGCCAAGTGGTAGGGACTGGACAACCACCTATCCTGGGTAGTTATAGTGAGTCACTAGAAGTGTCTCACTTAACTAAGGAGATGTGGCAAGTGGGTAGGTGCAAGTGGAGTGAAGTGTGAGATGTGGCAAGTGGGTAGGTGCAAGTGGAGTGAAGTGTGGAGATGTGGCAAGGTGAGGGGTAGTGGTGGCTAGGACATGTGTCAAGTGGGGATACAAGGTATCTTATGCTAATTTTTCAATTTAATAAATCTAAAAAATATAAATTAATGTGCAAGAAAATACACCTAAGTTTAGACTTAGGCATATTATTTTATTATGCAGAATTGAAATGTGCAATGTGAATGAATGATGTGCAAGAATTATATGCCTAAGTTTAGACTTAGGCATATATTATTATGTAGAATTATGATGTACAATGTCGGTGAAACGTACAATAATTTATATGCCTAAGTTTATACTTAGGCATATAATTTAATATGCAAAATTATGTGATGAAATGCAAATGCCTAGATTTTGGTGTCTACACCTAGTTCCAATTTACTGGGGTTTAAACTTGGATATTTTGGATAAAAACCCAAAGACTTACCACTACAATATCCGAAGATCATAATATTGTTACAAATATAACCATTTGAATCTACATAATCAAATAAAAATTATAATTATGCTTTAAAAATATATATCCATTAATATAAAATAACATTATAACCAAATTTTCCTCGTAACTAACATGTCAATATATATGTAAATACACAATTGCCTTGGATGGAAAAGTCGTTACAAATTATTTGTCTGAAGTTGTTTGTACTCATATACTATGTCAATTTAAATTTTTAACTATAAAATAAAACTTGGGTAGTTTTATATTATAAGATAAAGTTTTAACATGTAACAAATTTGAATAACTTAATTTTATATTTTTATAAACATATAGAAAATTAGGTTGAGTGTTTGAGAGGAGATTTTAATTTTAACAATAAATACAAAATTACAATATTAAGTATAGAATATTGATTTCAAATAAATAGTTTTAATCTTATTATAAATTAAAACATTTTATTTATTTATTTTTTATGGGTTGTATGGGATTGAGACGAGCCTCACCCGTATTACATCATCACAACATAGTGGCATTATAACAAAGCTTAGATATTATCCATGTGTCATTTGGCAAGCTTCGAACCTAGGTCTCCTCCTTGAAATATTGAGAAATCTAACCAATTAAGCTAATGTCACTTGATAAATTCAAACATTATTATAAACTAAAACAAGTGAATATATATTTTAAAAAGTTAATATTAATTATTATAAGTATAAATACACTATGAAAATATTATATGAAAGAAAAAATGTTTATAATTTAACTAAGGTTTAGTTCACATCAACTTAGATGTAAAATTTGGAGATGGATACCATCTTAAGAGAAATGGTTAGAAGGGGTATATAAAACTATAAACATTTTTTCTTTCATATAAATAGAAAATGTTTGGATTTATGGTTAGAACGGATATATAAAAAAATTAATATCAATTATGATATTATGTGTATATATGAAAATATTATATAAAGAAAAAATGTTTGGATTAATGGTTATAACATATATATAAAATAATTACTATCAATTATGATATTATGTACAAAAAAATATTATATAAAGAAAAAATGTTTGTAATCCAACCAAGGTGTAGTTCACACCAACTTAGATGTGAAACTTGGAGACTAACAACAACTTAACAAGAATGGTCAAAACAGATATTGCACAATACATAAGGACCAAAAAAATACATTTTTTTATGGCATGGAAAGCCTACAAGAATATCATTAATGCATATGAGAACACTTTAAAAATGAATATTGTGATGAAACGTTTTGAAGAATCGAGAATAGAAAAAATGTGGGAACTTACATGTTGTCATGGATGCAAAGCCCACAAGGACATAAGAAATGCATATGAAGATAATTTAAAAGTGAACTTTGTAATGAAATTTTTTGAAGAATTGAGAATTAAAAAAACATGGGAGCTTCTCGTTAAAATCAATAATAAAATAAACACACTTCAAATATGATAGGAGGATGTTGAGCTTTTTAACTTTGTTAAATAATTTTTATAAAATTTATAAATAGTTATATTATTATTTTTTCTTGAATATGGTTAAAGTTTTTAGTCCTTTGAAATGTTTTGCTTGCATAGATAGAATAAAATTTAGTTCATATAGGCAATATGAATCCAAACAATAAATCTATTATTAAAAAAAAAAATTACTCAATCAAATATATATTTTTAATTAGTTATATGGAATTGAAATGAACCTCATTTATATTACATTACTTGTTGAGCATGCAAATGACACATTGTCAAGGGCATGTCAACATACTTGGAACAAAGATATGTTCCCTCTTGAAAGGGAAATATATTTCTCCCAAGGTTTGGGTATGCCAGGTCTTGGCCAGACTTAGAGGTCATTGATAACTATTCTTTCAAGGGACCTTTGTTGGTTATGACTCAAAAAGACAAGTTTATTGGGCATAATGTCTTTAGATCGAATATTTAAATGTCTAAAAATAATTCTACGGTATTGATATTTGAACAAAATGAGTTGAGTGGAATTAAAACCAGATAAAAGGATAAAATTTAAGCACTGTAAACTATGATTGCCCAATCTATATCATTCACTACCTTTAAGATATATTGCACGTATAATAAGCAATGATTTTTAAAGCTGTATGAAATTTTAAAATGCATTGTAGGAATACCAATTCAATGCTTCAAACATAAACTAATATAACCCTTATTAAACTAAGCTTCAAATAAAATTCAAAGGTTGAAGGGTGAGAGAAAATAAAATAAAACAAATTGAAATTGCCCTTAACTCTAGCTCCAATCTTGTAAAGCAAAAAATCCAAATTTAAACAAATATTGACCCGACCAGTATTCGCACAACCTGATGTCTGAGATGGTGCAATATTCAGAGGAACAACATATTGTGAAATAAACTGAGTGCAACCACCATCAACATGCACAAATTGAACACAACAAATTTTGAAAGCCTTTATATTAAAAGATAGTCATTAAGTACAGAATTTTTGGTTTATTCACTTCTATGGATTACAAGAGTAGAGATAAAAAAACTAGAGCCACTTGGTTCAAAAATACCATTCGAATACAAAGGAATAAAAAGAATAAAGCTAAAAAGGGGCTAGCTACCAGATGGTTTTTGACAGTTGTAACCGGCTAGCGAACCAATATTTATACAACTTTTTGGCCTTCACCTAATATTACATTTTGTAATTAATTACCATCTAATTATAGGATGGGACTCTTGAAATTAATTTTCCTGACATACTGCAACCATGCCTCATTAAATGGGCATTACTTTGGCCCTGCCTCATAAAGTATTCATCTGCAGTGAGCCTTGCAAAGACCATACTTCATTAAAATTTAATTGGTATGATGTTTAGAAATTCTAGAATGGACACATTTAATTAAATCTTTATTAGTCCACAAAATCTAGGTTGATCATTAATTTTCCTATATTCCATCTTGCATGGTCGTACTTGCCCAGTTTGCATTGAAATTCTATGTCTTCCATTACGTCCACCATATTTAATGTAGCCACCAACATGGAAAATAAGGAAGTTGCATTATCTCTCTACCATCCCCATTTTATAGTACACATCTCTTAGTACCGTAATCATTCCTTCACCCACCCCCTCCCACTCCACTAACTATTTCTTTCACATTTTCTATCCATCATTCCTCCTTGACTCCGTAGCCTAATGAACAAGATAAGAAGAATGGACGGGTGTCAACAAAAGCACCTAGATATCATGACATGGCGTGTGTTGAGCTAGAAAAATATGTGTAAAATACCACATAACTGTCCACCCCATGTATGACACTAGCAAAATACAAGATGCCTAAGTCAAAGGATCTTAGTTGGCACGAAGACATAAAATAAAGCTTGTGAACAAACCGTTCGCACAAGCTTCAAATTTTTGGAATAAGAGCCAAATCATAAGAAAGAATTGTGCAATTAATATGGAAAGATTAGCTGGAAGAACTATCGCTCAATCTATATATAAAGTTGTTATGGATTTAAAAATATAAGGTATAATGCTTCCTGGTGTGGTCATGAGTTTTGAGAAGGACTTGAAGCATCGTATTGCTACAAGTGACAAATAGAAGAGGTTTTTATGCAATTATGTAAGGAAGAGAAAAATGTGCAGTTTAATGGTAAATTATGACCTACAAGCGCTTGGAATATTTGCCTAAGATGTCTTGCTTGGACTTGAAGTAGCTTTTGGCTACGATAGAGTATACTCATGGAGATACCTTTTTCTTTGGGGATACTATAGTCTAGGTATCCCCGTGCACCATATCCCCCTATTTTCTTCCCATAATCCTCTTTGTGTTGCTTCTCCCATTTCTATCTGCCTGTATATTGCTCCATAAATTTTAGCTTTTCCACTTTCTACGATCCTTGCCTTTCTTACCTCTTGTAGTAAATAACACATATAACACTGTTCCCCTTTCTTTTCTTCAATTACTCTACCATTGTGCCACTCCTTCCATCTACCAGCATATCTCTTCATCATCTCTAGTCCTTCCACTTCCTATATCTCATCCTTTCTTGCTTCTTGCAGTAAATACCACCCATAATATAATTTTTCCCTTTTCAATTTTTATCAGCTTATTTTCAGGCTCTTTGGCTCCTCTTCTTCACAAGTTTATGCTCCAAAAATAAGGCTATCTAGGTCATCTTTTTTGCAATAAAAAACCCTAGGAGGTGCAAATAATGTAAATCAAAATCATGACCTCATTTGAAGTCCAAGAATTGGATCTTTTTTTATAAATTTGCTAAGTATTTCCACAACTTTGGGACAACACAAAGCCGTAGTGCACAAAACCAGACTATTTCCTAAGGAGACATCAGCATAGTCACACCAAATCCTGGTTCCACATAAAGATGATACATGAAACTAATATTTTTAAAATCAAAGGCTAAGATAGCGCTTGCACAAAACTAGGTCCCTTCGACTGATAATTTTATATAGCCTCGAGAACATGCAAGACTTAATGCATAAAATTGTTATTGTGCAAAGTTGCGATCGCATAATGATGATGTCAATAGAAGACAAAAGTCAAAACGCAGATAGATGACTGCACGAAGTTATGATGCATGAAATCGGGTTTCATAAAGTCAGGATGACCTCAGCGATGTTGTAAGTGCTAGGAGGAGAAACCTTATAATATGTAAGTCAAGCATTCCAAGTTACTCCACGAAATTCAGATGCACAAAGTTAAGATTACCTCGATGATGATGTCAACACCTCCATCTTTGATCTTGCTTTGTACAAGGTGCAGGAAGCCGAAGTAGTATTGTACAAAGCTAGAGCAATCATGAGAAGACTCTATAACTGCCTTAGTGCTTTCTAACTGGTAGATCAAGTGCCACCTAGGCATGAAAGCGATAACCATGATAAATGTATTGCAATGGTTCAATCCACTTGTAGGAGTAGTTGTAGATTGATAGAACTAATGTTACAAGAATTCAAATTCAAATACAAAATAAGATCTGAGACACCCACATTGACTTCTATAATTTTTTTGCCCAACTATCTTTGTAATAGTTTATAACTGATTGTGAATATTATGCTACAAGTTTCAATCTATAGCTTATAAATAAGCCATGCGACCTCTGATACAAGGGTTGGCTCTATAGTCAAATTTTCTACTGATCAATGAAATGATATTTGTTTGGCCTCAATTACTACCTAATTGTAGGTTTTTATACATGAATTCTTTATTTTAAGTCATTTATGTTACACTTAACACTTACTCAATTCTGTTAAAGTGAATTCTGCTTTTTGGATCACTACTGGATTTCTAATTGTTCAAGTCCTTGGACTGATTAAAGCATTTTTTTTAAATTCAGTAAATTTGTAATTGAATATGATAATGGTTGGTCTATTAAGTATCATGTAATTGGATTGGTTAGTATATTATTTTATGATATCCAATGCTATTACACTATATCCCATCCACTTTTCAATATCCCTTTCTAACTCGTACTCTTTTCTAAAACTTTTACCCTTAAAATTTTAGTCATTTTAAGGAGTCGATCTTCTTTGAAGGTTGAAACAGAGAGAAATATAATTTCATCCAATTCTATACTTCGACTAAAGTGTAGGGCACATCACCTATTTTTAGGTATGACATATTTTGGTCCAACACCACCATATTTTGATAGACTCCAAAGCAAGTTATCCTTTCATATAAAAAAAGGTAAATAAAACTCTTGAAGCATATTTTGAAGGTCATCTAATATTTGTTTTTCCTCTCCTTCAACTAGGTTATTCATAGAAATCCATGATATTGATATGGAATTGCAAATGACAATCCAAAATCGATTTGTTTATTCATGAACAATTGCTTATATAGGCAATTACACTACCCTTGGAGATAAGATGACATTGAATAACATGTCAAGAACCCTCAAGAAGCCAACTTACCAGATAAGTCTACATTGAATGATATGTTAGAATTATAGTAGTGGGATAAGGCCCTATTGAATGACATGTTAGAGGTCATCTAGAAGTCCACTTGATGGTATTAAGAGAAGTATGCAAAATCTTAAGGTTACCAAGGATAAAAAGTAATTATAAATATTATATTATTTGTTACTTTTCTCATCATTCCTCCCCACAATAGAATCATTGGTAGCCAATACTTTTAAGAGAGGGAAAATCATGAGCCATATGAAGGTAATATATCCAACGTGTAGAATACAAAGGTTGACCTCATTTGGCAACAATGTGGCAAAACCCTGGTGGTTCTGGTAATTTGTCTGGATGACAGTCATCCAAGCATAACCAAATATTGCCTCCAACATAAAAATAAGGAAGAACATAACAATGTTCCATGAATGGTTCCTATGATTGTAGAGTTTTTTACTAAAGAATTTAGGTAGATGACAAATGTTGCAAAGGAGAAAGCGTGGGTTGATTGTCAAAATGACCATCGTAAAGTGGAAAATATGCCTCACAATGTAGAAATCCTGCGAAGTGGAAGAGGCAGAATGTTAAATATATTAGTAAATTTATCCAAAATGTGGGTGAGTAGACTAAGAAATGGTAATAGGGGCTATAGGAAGGTGATGCAAACCATCTATAATAGGTGTGAAATTGGTGTTCTCCTTTTCAAGAAGACATGCACCATGCTGTGTATAGATAGGGACTTTTGCTTTGAAGTGCTCATAATGTGGCCTACTAAAAATTAAAGCAATATTTTGTGTGTGATGGAGATTTGTAAGAGCCATATGTGCAATGTTCTTGGTGCATTTGATGAGAGATATTTTGTGCTCATGATGCAAAGTGTGTGTTGTTTTATACATTATATAGAGTCTTCCTATCATATTGATAGGATTCAACAAGTAATAATCTACAATAATCCATAGGGGTTACATCATAGATAAATTTATCCATAAATTTTTGGTGAAAAATAAAAGCTACTGCGTAGGTGTGTGATATTCAAGGTGGTGTTACTATCCTTCCATCCAAGTGAATATGGATGAGGATGTGGGTCCATCATTGAATTTTGACAACAACAAATCTTGCAATCGAGTTTTTTTGCAAGCCATTGTCGATGATACAATATATAAAAAATCATGAGTAAGGTGAGCACATGTGATGAATAAAGTATCATATTCCCCTACAAAAGAGTGATGATTGAGTAAGGTGATATTATTAAGTCTACCTTTTAACTCATCATATGTCATATCTTCTCCAAAAGTCTAGATATAAATATTATTAGTTTCTCCACTAGGAGACTTTATAAAATTCTTCTTCAACCTAGGGCATTCAAACTTTTCATAATCCTTTCTTTTACAATAAGTACAAAACTTGTTAGATTTTCTAACATCAAAATAAGGAAAAATCTTTTGAGATGAAGAAGGAGGATAAGAGAAGAACTTCTTTGCTATTGAGAAATTTTGTTAGAACTTCAAAGTCGAGGTTTTAGAAGCTCCTACAAAAAAGCAAGGTCGAGATGTTCTTGACAGGGTAGCATGTTTCTCCTCCATAAGTTGTGCTTGGTTTAATTCTTCCTATAACATTGCAAGGGTGGCATATTTTAACTATCTAAATAAGTGCTCTTGAATTTTTCTCTTAAAATTCATGATGAGAGTGAGTGCTAAATCTGGCATGCAAAGTAAGATGCACAACTTGTAGAGTTGATAAACATAATCCTACATGGACATATGGATTTCTTGGAATAAGCAAAGACATTTGATAAATAATTAATCATCATAGTTAGAAGGATAGAATATAGCCTTCAAGGTTACAACCAACTGATCCTAAGTGTTGATGGGGTTTTTTGCATCTTGTTGCTCAGTAATCAAGACCTTAGCCACTTTAAAAAGTTTCAACTTGGAAAAGGGAACTTTGTCATCCTCAAGCATTTGACTATAGGTAAACTAAGTTTCCATGTCTAGGGTCCAACTATTGAGTACTTTGGGATCCCTAGAACCATTTTAACCTCACATTTGATTTAAGAGCAAGTATCAATGGTGTTTTTGACATCATGTTGGACATGTATATCATTAGCCTTGTTAGCCAAGGAATTAAATATAGCAACTAACTCTGCCATATTTATCACTAAATTAGCAACCATGTATTTTTGAGGCAATTCCAAGGGTACCGAATGCCTAGGTTGACCTAGTGTTACAAAGAGAGAACTTTTACAAAGTCAAAGTGGGGCTTAGTCAAGCACTATTTCCATAAATTATTTAAATACTAAGCAAAATAATGTGGAGTTCAAATACAAATTAACTGTCAACCTTGATAATTATCCATTTGTAATGAGAAATTAATTGGTACAACCAAATTTATACCTTTAAAAAACAAATGTATCCCCCTTGTGTAATGGCATCCTTTCTTGTCAGATGAGTGAGGCGTCAACTAGGAACCCAAGGCTACAAAGTTTAAATAGATGGTGGAAAAATTATGGCAATATTAGATTGTATTGTGCACGAATATTGACTAGAGAAGTGGTCATCAAGGTAGAATGCCCCACAAAATAGAGAACCTATAAGTGAAAAAGGTCATTGAAATATGCGAGAGATAGATTGAGAACAAGATGCATCACCTAAAAATAGGCGATGGTGCTAAAAAATAAAAGTTGACATCGAAAAATAATTCTAATCTAGTTCAGATTATCAACCAATAGCTTTGTAGGTCTATGGGTGAGTAGTCAATTAAGGTTGATGTTTGACATCAAAATGATGTTGTATAAGGCCTCATTAACCTTGTCGACAATATTTGACATAAAGACACAAACGTGCATGCACGTTGGTAGTTTTGTAGGAAAATTTGACTTCTCTCATATCACGTGCCTAGCCTGGCCTAGTCTATTGAATAGCCTATGACACATATACAAACTAATTTAGTATGTGGTGTGCTTGTAAATGTAACATGTAGGAAGTTGATGTGATTATATTTCTACACATAAGGGGTTGATGCAAGCAATGTAGCATGATGGAATTTAGTGTGATGTTTTTTCTCATGGCACTTTTCATGGCCTTCATGTTCTTCTCAAGGTGCTCATTTTCTCTAATGTCTGTGAAAATATTTACATTGGTGAACATGTATAAATACATGGTGTATCCAAGCATCCAACCAAGGGTGGAGAGCATAGTTTTTGTGAAGTGGTAGAGCGTGAGGCCATCTATAAATACAAACACATGGACGATGTCAACCCTTAACATTCTCTATCATCAATGCTTCCTCTAAAACAGATCTCGTGCTACCTCTACTCTTTGTCATCTTAAGTTTTTGATATTAAAGTGTACTGGATGATGCACAAGAAGCTGGCGACAAAATTTACATGTTCAAAAATAATACCCGAAGGACGTAGGATGACAACGTCAAAGTTGACAAGATGTTAGGAATTTGTGTCAAGAAAAGGTGTCATGAAGACATAGGTCATCACTAAATTTTAATTAGTTTTGGTACACATGTAAGGAGGCATATTGTGGAGTAGAATCGAGCGATGTAGCATCAAACAAATACTAAGCTTAAAACATTAGAGACTAAGCATGCCTAGTCGAAGACTATGCTTATCTGTAACCTTCATATACACTAAAAATATTTGAGACAAAGCCTAGTCATAGAGATTCAAAACTCACCACAAAGATGGATTGAAACTCATTTGATATTGATTGATATGGAACTACAAATGGTAACCCAAAACTAATTCATTTAGTCATGAAAAATTCCTTATATAGGTAATTAGACTACCCTTGCAGATAAAATTATGTTAAATAACATGTAAGGAATCCTTGAAAAATTGACTTACTAGATAACTACACATAAAATGATATGCTAGAAGTATAGCAGTGAGATAAGTTCATATTGAATATCATGTCATAAGCCATATGGAAGTCCACTTGAATGGCATCCAAAGAATTACACAAAATCCTAAGCTTACAAAGCATAAAAAGTAAGTATAAATATTATATTATTTACTACTTTCCTCATTACATCTAGATTTGTTGACCAAATTAATATAATCTTTGACATTTGAACCTTTACAAGATAGAAATTCTTGAGTCAATGGTTGCCATTTTGAATTAGAGATAAGAATATTAGGCTTCAACCAATATTTAGACTAAAAATTTGTATAAATCCTTCATTGACTGACCATCTGATATGTTTCTTGATAAGAATATTAGGGTTACTTTACTAAATAATTTCATTGCATAAAGAGAACCTATATATTTTTGAAGTAATATTTTGTCCAACTCTTTCCTTCATCTTTGAAGAATCTCCACTCAAGTTTTACCTCTAATGACAAACTCATCAGTCTACAATTCTGTAAGCATGCCCCTCCAATATTCTTTCCTTTGTGAACCCTATCCACTTATAAAGAGAAAATCTAAATTTTTTCTCACATCCTTTCCTAAGAAATTATCATTGATTTTTATCAATCTTTGATGCTATGCCTATTGGCAATCTTGAAAGTGACATCATATAAATAGGGATGGATTACAACATAGTCTTTATGAGTTGTAGCCTTGTCATGATGGTTAAGAAATTACCTTTCCAACCTACCAAATAAGCTTTCATTCTATCCAAAAAAGAGACCTAAAGCTCAATTTTATTTCCTTTATTAGACAAAGGAATATCCAAGTAGGTTGAAGAAAATTTTTCAATTTTAAACCCTAAAATATTCATAATAATTCATTATAAATCTAGGGCATTGTTAAAAAAATCTTGAATTTTATAGTATTAACCAACTATCTCATATAATTCTCATAGCATGATAATATTGATTTAAATTTTATGACCTCACTAATTAAGGGATGGCCCAAAATAAAAGTATCATCAACAAATGGGAGATGAAATTCGAAGGGATCATTTTTTACAACTTAAATACCTTTGATTTTTCCTTTCATTTTTACCTTTGATAAATCTTGCCCTGATGTCTTTGCAAGAATAATAAATAGATAAGGAGATATTGGATCACCTTGGAAGTGTTGGATATTGATGTTGACTAAGAAAGAGAAGCCCAAAAGTTCTCCCACAAATTTGAAAAATCCTAAAATTTTCTACAAGCCTTGAAGAGTCACCATGACTGTTGGACTTCGTAGAATGTGAAATGAAGTGTTGTAACATCATTTTATCTCTTGTAAATATAAAATAGAGTATTATAGCTATAGAATATTATGGAAAAATATTTGTAATATTTCTAAGTTTGTTTGTAATTAAAAAAACAACATTTTGTCACACTTTATGCTCGTAAAAACCCACCATCAAACCATCACACTTCACCCCAAAACCCTATTCAAATATGGTTATGCCAAAGCGTAGGCCTATGATAGCGATCATGTCACCTCGAGATAATTTTTAGATAGAAACCATCTCGACCCAAGATAGTCTTGGTTAGATGACTGATTTTCCATTTTTCTTTGCATATTAGCTTAAATCTATTCGTTTATCATTCATATGTTAGTTTAAATCTCAAAACATTACATGTGTTTATCTGTTTTCTATTCAAATTTGTATTTCCAAATCGAATACATGTCCAACCTTGATGGACCCTGCATATGCTATTGATTCGTTGTTGTTTTCTTTGTTTGCAGGTTACGAGATTTGAAGATGGCACAAGGTTCCATATTTGAATCCGATCTGTTGTGGCGGTCCTAGAAAACCTGCTCTCCCAACAACGTGCTGGCACAAAAATATTCACATTGCACCCAGAGACATTCTTTTTGATATTGTATTTATTATATTATTTGTGAAATCCCCTCAAAGAAGATTCTGTTGTAACACTTTGAAAGATTGATACAAATATATAAAATATTTATTTTATTGGTTAAACATTGTGTTTCGTTCTATCTTGTTTGGTGCAAATTTTTATCCTTCAAATGGCAATCATGGTGGGACCTTCGGGTCCCCCTTCTTCATCATGTTGTTGTTTTGTTACATCAGCAAAATGACTAATTTTTGCTTATTTTTGGTGATTGTAGGTCCTCAGGCTTAACCGTATCTATCCAAGACAGTCCCTATATTGAAACCGTCTCATCTCGAGATGGTCTCCAAGTAGAGTCAGAATAGTCATAGATCTACAAGTTTACATAAAACAATGGATTTCAAGGTTATGGTCTTATACTTCCTGATCATTTCTTCCATGTTTTTCAAAATAAAAATAAATAAAAATATATATAGTATAGTTGCATGCATTTTAGTTTTTAAATCTATCACACTATGGTCGTCTTAGGTCAAGACAGTCCTCTGTCTGTGATCATCTCAGATCGGGACGACCTCCTACCTGTGACCGTATTAGTAAGAGAAGTCTCTGCATTTCTTGTTGGTTTTCTTGCATTGCTGCTTGTTAAAAGATAGATCATCATTTAGGGAAAATAATGCATTTTTGCTTCATATCTTGCATTGTTAAAATCATTGTGTGCTCTTTGTTTTCATTTTTGCAATAAAAGGAACTCACACACTCACATAACACTTAAACATCAGTCAGTTGGATTTCATCACCAACTATCGATAGCAATCATATGATATGGGCTTTCATCTCCCATCATGGATTGGCCCCCTAAAAGCCATAGTAGCCCCCATGAGTGGTTTTTCAAATTTCATCACCGAGAAGCCCCCTACTCTTGGGTACATCTCAAAGTGGGTTAGGTTTAGATGCCCTTTAACCATGAGGCTTAATAATTAGTGGAACGTAGCTATCGTTCTTATCCAAGCTCATCCGAGGGTGAAGTGAAAGCCCAACTAGGCAAGTAGCAAGATTTAGACAATATGACCCCTTCTTTGAGGGGGTATTTTATTCCTATAAGGATACCTATCACCTATCTATCATCCTAGGAAGCTATATTGACTGTTTGTGTCACATTTCTTGATAGGGGGTTGTGCACAAGCTACCTTTTTTTGTAGCATTCATTCCATCTACCTTAGTCATTTTAGAAATAGGATTTCAAATAAGCACTTCAAAAACACAAAAGAAAAATAATTAAAATCAAAATAAAAAACAAAAATAAAAGAAAATATTTCACAAACAAACAACAACATTAATGATAAAACAAAATTACTTGTTTGCTTTGCTTGCTTTGTTTGTGTAGATCAGAAAGTGCACTCCATTTTCCTAGCTTATGGTCGTGACACGAAGTCAAGCTCAATCATGAGCAAACACTCCTAATCCATCACCAAGAGTCATGGATCATTTTCAATAGGACCAACAAGAGGATTGGCCTAATGCATCCTCTTACCAAGATCTTGATCCACCTGAGGGACAACATGTCCAATATGATTCACATACCACCTATCATCCCACTGACCCCAATATACCAAGCATCACCATTCAGAATCCATCCATAGGCCCTGATGTTGATCATGATATCAACTATCTGGACCATGCCACCCTACGTGCCCTCTATAAGGACACTTATCTCCGCATTAGGACACCTAGGAAGATATTATCATGTATTCACATTTTGACTCATCCTACAACACCACTAGATGAAGAATAGAGGTATACTCCACACCAAGATAGGGATGCCCAAGTTACTATAACTAAGCACCCCTGGATGGGCCATGAATATGATTTTTTGGATGCATATACCGATCAAAATCATGAAAAACCTTCCACATCTACCCAAGTCCATTGTACTTCAATGCCACCTACCTACACAGAGCAAATCATTCACCCTCAACATCAAGTTAATGCGGCCTCACATGGTCTTGGGAAATAAATTATCGATCCTTCTAGGGCTAGGGTACAATGCACACCCATTCGCATCATTGAGACACATGCAAATCACCCTCATACAATTGACCCAATAAATCACTTTCATCAGATAACCAAACCTAATTTGGATCATCAACAATAGCTACAATAAATAATCCACCAATAGTTACCCACACCTATGCATCAAATTCAACCAACCCAACATCACCCAGAGCACCCAACACAATAGCACAATCTTCCACCATGCTTGAATCAAAATATTCCACCCTACACATGTCCAATTCCACTTCATCCCCAACACCACAGACCACCACCCACTCATTATCAAGAACCACTTCCTCCTAAACAACATCAACTACACCCCTATCAACAAGAATACGAAACCTATGAGGAATTTCAACCAAAGTATCAAGATCAAATTGATACATGTCCTGACATACCTTATGGTGAAATTATCACTGATAACACACATCCACCACTACATCAACACCAAAATCCACCACCTCCACTTCAATAATATCAAAGGTGAGCAACCAACATAATCTCACCAGAAGCCTATAAATTATTGATCGATCAAATCAATTCATTGGAAAAACAAGCCTCTGGCATGGGTTACCAAAAACCCACATTAAGGTAGCTCAACAATCAACCCATCCATCCATCCATTCCATCACCTCCGTATCCACCTCATTTTGAGATGCCCAAACTAGACAAGTTCAAAGGTGATGAAGATGCACAAGAGCATGTAAGCAACTTTATAAATACCTACTTTCATCTTCAAGATAGTGACCCCCTAATGCTCAAGAATATTTCTCATAACACTTGTTGGGGGTGCTTTGGAGTGGTACAATCATTTACCACATCATAGCATTTACACCTTTGAACAATTAGCCAATATATTTTTAGAATGCTTTTCCTTTAGCATCAAGAAAAAGGCTACCTTGACTGACTTATACAACCTTCACCAATTTGAAGATGAGCTAATCATGGATTATGGTAACAGGTGGAGAGCAGTCATCACAAAATTTCCCTTCACCTTACCCATTATGGAGCTTACTCGCATGTTCACTAGAAGTTGCTCAAAATAAATCTCACTCTTACTACAACTTCAATAGTATCAAACTTTTAAGGAAGCCCTAGCCCAAGCAAAGGTCATTGAGGACATCAAAATTCAAGAAGGAGACATCAAAATCTAAAATAAAGAATGGCCTAACAAAAATACCAAGGGAAACCAAACCCAACCAACTCCTATGAATCAAGTCATTTTGAGTGCCCTTGGGCCCTCGAATCGAACTCCACCACAACCGCCTAACTATCAGGCTCAACCTCCACCAACTCAATATCACCCACAACCAACTCATCAAACATTACAAAACCAACCTCTAACTCAACCACGTCATCCACCTCACCAATACACACCACTTCCAAACCCTTGGTGAACATCTTTCATCGGTTGTGTGAGGCGCAAGCAATTTCCCTCCTTGAGATTCACCCACTAGATCCAAATCGACCAAAATCAAAATCTTATAGGGAGGATCACTACTGCATCTATCATAGATAGAAGGGTCATGATATCCAATCATGTTACTCATTCAAGAACTTAGTGTAGGACATGATCGAAAGGTAAGAAATTCAAATTGATAACCCTCTTGCCTCCTCCAACCAAAACATTGGCATCTACCAAGATCCATTACCTCAATGTGGAGCAACCACAATACCTACCATTACAATGGAATAACCTAAGTAGGTCAATCAAGTGCACGTTGCCCCACCTAACCAAGGTTTTGTGGGAATGATAAACATTGTGATAAGGAATCAAAGATACCCAAATCAACCCACCCAAATTATGGATCCATCAAATGTTCCTTCAACATCACAAGCACCTCCACGATCAAATCCAATCACTCCTTCACCTCACTCGATGCTTACACTGAGAAATAGACTTACTCAAAGTCTCAAAATAGCATCAACAAAACTCTCCATTTATGAGCTAATACAACAATCGACTCCACATCGTGAAGCTCTAATGGAGATTCTAAAATCTATTGAATTGCAACCACAAGATTCCAATGCTTTCACCAACTTTGTGGGACACATTCAAAATTGCAAAGAACCTATAATAACATTTCATGATCATGAAATCAAGACAATACCTATTGAAATACCTGATCCACCACTACATATCATGGCTAGTGTGGATGGGATTACTTACAAGTATGTCTTGATTGATACAGGTTCTTCCATCAATATCATCACCACTTCTACCCTCAAACACCTCAATCTTCCACCATCGCACATTGCATCATCCACCTTCACCCTCCATGCCTTCAATGATGCCTTGTGTTCCACTATTGGGATAGTGGTCCTTCCTATTTAGGTTGGACTAAAAATCATTCACACACTCTATCATGTCTTGGAAGGTGCCATGCAATACAACTTGTTGCTTGGTCAACCTTAGATCAAAGATATGAAGTGTGTACCTTCCATATTGCACCAAAGCATCAAATATGTGCATGAAGGTCAAGTCCATTGTGTCATCACCAGATTTGGAACCATTTAAATTTTACCATATGGTTTCACATCCATATGAGTCCACCTTACCATCCACTCATTTGGACATTCAACCTAATCACCCCATAAAACACTCAAATCATCCACCAAAAGCCTCCATTCCTTCATCATCACAACCATCATCACAACCATAATCATCAACTTCCATGGGAATCCCTTCTGATCCATCAAATCCTCCCATGAGGAACCCATCAAAAGCACCAATGACATCCCCATCACATGAACCCTCACCACCTACTACATCCACATCTCACTCATCCATTCCACCTCCCACACCTTCAATCTCAACCATATCCACAACATCCACCCACACTAATCCCATTCCTGAGGAACCACCCTCCAACACACATATCCCATCACAATCCACAAATCCATCTTCATCTACCCCTCCTTTGCAAGTCACAATCAATATGACTAATCTGAGCCTTGGGGAATATTTAGTGCAAGATGTTACATTCACCCCTCTAATTGAGTCAATCAAAGACTTTGGTAGACCTTGCAATGCACAACTACCCATAGGTACCATCATCCCCCTTGGGTCTTTTTCAAATCAAACAAATTTTGTCTATGGAGGTATTGATGCCTCTACTAGATACACCTCTTATACCAGAAGAGGAAGAGTCATTTCTTGCAAATATTGATTATCTATCAAACCTATCCTTTGCTCTGTGATACTTTTATCACTACCATTGGCACAAAAATGGCCTAGGTCGCTACGAGCAGGGTCCTCAAACCCCTCTAGAACCATATTATCAATTATCAATAGATAAGTCAGGATTAGGATACTCCATACGTATGCCTGATGAAATTCTAGCAGATTCTCTTCAATACCTTAACCTAGGCCTTGAGGAGGACATAGATGACAATGAGTATGCTGATCTTGGTCATACTCATTTGCTTAGCGATCATCTTCAAATCGCTACGTTATCAATGGATAATTTTGACTCATCTGATGAGGAGTTTGAAGATAATTTTGATGCACTATCCATTGCTTTAGATAGCTCAAAGGAGGATTCCTCCCCCATTGTCCCTCTCACAAATGTAGATGAGTTTTATCTTCACCTATTCCCTAGGTAGCTCCCCATTTGGCGATAACTTCTTCCACTAGAGGATCCTATCATCCCCATTCCACCTCGATCACACCTTGTCATCCCAATTCCACCTCAGCCACCTCCTATGCATTTTTTCCACCATAGCATTAACCATCTCCTTCCACCCAAGAATGAAGGTCATCCACCATCCATCAACATGATCTCCATTGATCTTGCCACTCCACTTTTCTATCCAGGCAACCCTTCACAATATTTACCCCTTAATCCTAAGGCTATTGATTTTGATCAGGTTGCTCTCCCACCATCACCCTTCGAGTTTCTTCCCTCCAAGAACATGCTACAATCATATCATATTTCATCGCAACCACCCTTAGTAGTTCTCCAAGCTGAGATAGAGTCAAATGACACATCTGACTCCTTTAATCTAGTTGATGATATTCATCTGATCCCCACTCCTCATCAATTGGAAGAGGGATCTCACATGTTAATAGAAGAGACCATCGATATTAACATCAACATTGATCCTGAACATCCTCAAATTCTTAAATTAGGGAAAGGTCTCTCAGAGATAGAACATGCTGCATTCACCACTCTTCTAACAGAGTATAGATAAGTTTTTTCTTGGTCATACAAAGACATGCCTGGTCTAGACCCAAACTTAGTGGTCCACAATTTGATGCTCAATCCAATGATCAAGCCTATCAAGCAAAAACTTTGAAAACTACATCCAAAGATAGCTCTAATGATAAAATATGAATTACAAAAATTGTTGGACATAGGCTTCATCCAACCCATCGACTATCTTGAATGGGTTTCCAACATGGTACCTATTGGGAAGTCGAATGGGAGGGTTCGCATATGCACATATTTTTAGGATCTTAAAAAAATGAGCCCTAAAGATGAATTTCTTCTCCCTAGCATCGATACGCTCGTAGATGCAGTTACAAGTCATGAAATGCTTTCTCTCATGGATGGTTTCTCGGGCTATAATCAAATTCGAGTCAATCTTGATGATCAGCCCAAAAAACTTTTACCACACCATGGGGGACCTTTTGCTACAAAGTCATGCCTTTTGGTCTAAAAAATATTGGTGCTACTTATCAATGGGTAATGACATACATTTTTTATGACTACATGCATAATATTATTGTAGATTAAAAATACCACGCCAAACAAAAGATAAAACCACAATAACGGAGTACAGAATAGTTGCACAAAACAAACGATTTATATTAATCGATGGAGTTTAAAAACTCCTTTTTGAATACAACCGGGCTTGTAACCCTTTATTTGTGATACACAGTTACAAATTATGCTAGGGTTCTCCGAAACCCTAGCTGGCACGAATGGTGGCGCTTCCGAAGAACGTATCTTCAATCCCAACAGAGTGAGTGGGCTTTGTCGTATCCCTTGCTTGGACCACTCCAGCTTAATCAGCTGCCATCAATAAACTGGATCTGTCATCAAAAACCTGCACACATTAACACTATCAAGGAGTTAGAAATTAATGAGAGGGCTCCACTGCGTGAGCCCTCAAAAACAATCTAAAACCTTATAAAAATGGAATGCAGGAAATCAATAACAGATTAATACATAAAATACGGCTACTTGCTTTAAACTAATTTATACCTGTTCTCTGTTAACGCAGCTAGACCAGGCGACACCTGGAAGTAATGTTGTTGTCGTAATAGGCTGCGGAAGGCGCCCGGTGCACTCGCCGAACGCCCGCGTGCTTCTGGATCTGGATTACAGACGCCGGTCTGAGTCTGTGGTTGAAGGTAAACGCCCGTGGGCACTTGTTAAACGCCCGTGGGCACTTGGTAAATGCCCGTGGGCACTTGGTGAAGGGGTAAACGCCCGTGGGCACTTGCGACAGGAATGGGAGATTCTGCAGAGTGCTGCAGAAGGAATGGCGACGAAAGCGGTGACGAAAGCGACGATGGATGCGGCGAAAGGGTAGCGAAAGAGAGGAGATAACGGTAGAAGAATTAGAATCAGAGATAGAAGTAGCAAAAGACATAGGCGAAGAAGATAGATAGCAGACATAGGGTTTGAGCCATCAAAGTGACTCGATTTATAATCCACTCTTAGGGCACACTTTAGGGTTTTAACGACACTTTGAACGTGTGGCTAAGATTAAAGCGGATCCAAGGGTAGAGAATAAATCTTGGTTGTGGAATGGATTAAGATGGATGGACGGATGAGATTAAATGAAGGATGGACGGCTCATATTAAATCACTTAAACTATTATTTAAATATATATATTAAAATATTAAAATATTAAAAAATATATATAAATATTAATTTAAATAAATTTGGGGATGAAAAATGGCGGGAAAGGTGAAATTGGGCCAAATAATGGCGGGAAAGTGTGGATTTGGGCCAAATAATGGCGGGAAGGTGGATGACCGACATGTGGCTGACATGAAGGTATAGATGACTTGCAAGTGGCTGGATTTTTGTGTCTACAGATGCCCCTTTTTGAGCCGCTTTGTGTGAAGACACAATGCAAGCACAAAAACTTAGGACACCCGAAAAGCCGGATCGACGCAACTCTCTCTCAAGACTAAAGCACAACTTTGAAGACCAAAGAATAAAAGAATGTTTAAAATTTATCGACTTACCCCCTCAATTGGCGAGCGAGAATGGTTCTCACAAGCCAATTGGAAGAAATTCGAAAGAAAATGAACCGTTTTTGCCCCAACGGTGAAAAAGGGGTTGGTGTATGAACCATCTGTTTATGTCCCAACAGAAAAGGGGTTGGTGTACAAACCAGAAAAGAATATGATTGAAGACGATATGAGTGATGTGAAAGATGAACCGTTTTCTGCCCCAACGGTTATAAAGGGATTTTCGCCAAATTATAAATTCCATGATCATGTAAGATGAATTCCACTATAGGGAAGTTAGAAATTGATAACGGATGCCCCAACTCCCGTGGGTGAATCCATACTCGTTGATGAAATTGCCTTGTTGGCGCCATTGATATGCAGAGATGCAATATGAAAGAGTCCAGAACTTCGGAGATGCTCCTAGTGACTCGTATGGATAATTCCTCGGGTCGGAACCAATCAACCTAGGTAGCCTTAATCTCTAGCAAGACTCAAAATAATGATGATATTGAAGATTTGTCCACGTTTAAGGCCCCATGAACGAGGCCATCAATGACAATCGTTGAGCAAATTGATCTTGGTATGAGGTCACTTAAAAAGTAGGATACCCAGAATTGATTTCCAATTTTCAAACGGTGAAATAATTGATGATGATAAATGGTAAGTGTCCTTATGGTGGTTTAATCCTCTTACCGAATTGCATGGATGCAAATCGCTGCAATCGCCAAGGTGATAGAATATACCACTAGATACGAGGTTTACTTTAATTTAATTTGGCAAAAATATGCATGATGAAAGAAGAATGAATGAAATTAACGATAGATCGAAGAATTGATGAATGTGGTTAATTTTGTGAAGGTTTTGAACATTTTTAACCCAATTTGTAAAACAATAATGAATGATGCGCTTTTTGAGCAAAATGACAAAATTTGTTTCCAAAACTCGTTGTAACCTTCACAAAATGTTTTATTATGATAAGAAGAATGGATGGATGCAATTTGATGAAATTTGGAGGAGGTAAGCTTCAATTTTGTAAGTTTTGTTCTTTTATTCCATACTGACATCAAACGCCGGTATGCATTTGGAGGTGGCAGAAATGCCCGCCGGTGTTTGAATGCATCATGAAATGCCCCACTACGTCTGAATGCGCCATGAAATGCCCCACTGCGTTTCAGGGCGCCAAAACCAGCTATTTAAACAGTTTCAACGAGAATTTCGCTCATTTGTGCGTTCAAGCTTGAGAGAAGTGCGTCTGAGGGAGTGAAATGAAGTGAAGTGAAGTGAAAGGTTGTGTAGGAGAGTGAAGCACGCGGGAGCTATGGCGGAGATGGGAGCGGACGCGCCAGTGCAGATCACCGAGGTATTTGTTTATTTAAGCAAGTGCTTTTATTTGTTTTTTTTTTTTTTTTTTGCGCTTTTTTTTTTTTTGGAAACAAATTTGTAACCAATTTTTGTTTTGTTGTTTTGCAGCTTAGGGTGTTAGAGGCACGACACCGATTCTCCCCTATCATTCCGGGGATGAGGAGGTCATTGTCCCAGGAAGACTGGGAGACATTGGAAGCAGTAGGGCTAGCGGAGGCAGCCCGGTTGGAGGTAGTTCGGGCAGATGAGGGGTACCTCTCGGCTTTGGCCGAGAGGTGGGATCCAGATCGGGGGACGTTCCAGCTCCCAACTGGAGAGATGACGGTGACGCTTGAGGATGTATACCGCATCCTCAAGGTGCCCGTGGAGGGGGCGCGGGTGGAGGTTGGACGAGATAGGGCCACGGAGATGGCCAAGTTGTTTGGGGATGACTGGAGGGAGATCCGGACGGAGAGCGGGGGGATTCCTTACTTGGCCATGTATACGGCCAAGGAGTTGGTAGCGGTGGAGGCTCTGATGATGTTCGTATTGGCCAACATTGTGGCCCCGAACAACACCGGGTGCAGGTTTCCATGGAACCTGATGGGTGTAGTGAGCGAGATGCTCACTAATAGGGTAGTGTATGCCTGGGCGCCCGTTTTATTGGTGCAGGTGTACCGGGAGTTGTATGAGGTTCGAAGGCGGGGCCGAAAGGGCCTAGGCTGCAGTTTGGTTCTCCAGTGCTGGGGCTGGGAGCACTTCAGAGTGGCTCGACCGAAGGGGTTGCCATGTGCTTACTGGGACATGAGCCAGGCTTATGGTAGGAGATGGCTAGTGGCGGAGGAGAGACAACCGAGCCGCCCCGTGAGATCGGGGCAATGGTATAGGAGTTTATGGGCGGACTTGACAGATGCCCAAGTCATTTGGAGGCCCTGGCGGGAGGCAAGGTGGATCGGTGATGGAGAGCATCTGAGGCGGGTGCGACAGGCTAGATGGGTAGTGGGTCGAGGCCACAGCGAGGCGGAGTACATACAGATGTCTCGAGTGCTCCGCCAGGTCGGATTGAGACAGGATGTCCCCGGTGAGCCAGTGCGCTATCGGAGGCACAGATCAAAGGGGGATTTGCCGTGTGCCGAGCCATGGAGAGAGGCGACAGAGGACGATGAGGACATGGAGATCCCTGATGTGGACGACGTCGGGGTAACAGCTGAGTATGCAACATGGATGGCCGCAGAGCCGAGGTGGGAGCCACCATTAGTGGCTGTTGGAGCTGGAGAGGACGAGGGAACCGCAGAGGTTCCCAAGCGCAGGGAGGGTCCCCGCCTTCGAGCTGACAGTCGAAGGCGAAAGGGGAAGATGGTGCGACAGGCACCGGGGAGCGGAGATGACGAGGAGGATGATGGCGAGGGCCTAGGAGAGGCCGCTGGAGAGACTAGAGAGGTACCCCCTAGCGGGCACGAGGATGATCTGGCGCAGCTGCAGCAGCAGATAGCAGAGCGTGATGCTATGCTAGCGGTCCGGGATGAGAGGATAGCTCGGCTGGAGCAACAGGTTGCAGAGCGGGATGCCCTGATAGCTGTTCAGGAGGGGAGGATGGCCCAGATGCAGGCGGACTTGGATGGAGCGACTAGGGTGCCCCAGGATGACAGGGTGACGAGACTCCAGGCAGAGCTAGCGGAGCGAGAGCGACGACACGGGATAGACATATCTAGACTTAGGTCTAGGACTCGTTACATTGAGGCTCTGGAGGACACATTGTTTAGGCATCACATTGTGTTGCCTGATCCTCCATCCTCTTCTGTCTCTAGGCGTAGTGAGTCTAGGCACACCACTAGGTCTAGGGCTCCTACTAGGTCACAGGGGTCCTCTTTTGATGGTTAGCTTAGTGCTTAGATGCACTCTTTATGAGCCTTGGTGCTCTATTGTATTTTGTAGCCTTTTGGCATTCACTGTACGTTTTGATCTTTATACATATATATACATGGCTTTTATTTTTAGTGTTTTACTTTCTTTTGTATGAATGCCTATGTTTTTGTGATGCATGTTTTTATATGTTTTAATGCATATGTGATGGAATGGAATGCAAAGTTATAGATGATTAATGCGAGACTAAGTAAATGAAATATGCACTAAGAAGCACTCATACTTTTAGATAGTTAGATTTAGCCAACCGTTATCATAATTGTTTAATCAGGGGCACCGAACTTGGTAGCTTGTGAATGAATGACGTATGGAATGACATGAATATGGAAGAAGATATGGAGGTTGATATGGAAGAGAATATGGAAGACTGTTTTACAAAGACTCAAACATGCTAGTGGTATCAAACAAACTTACTAATACTGCCTAATTCAACTAGGACCAAATGTGTGTGCATGTGAGTTCATTAACCAAATCCGAAGCATGGTAGTGACTCTAGGCAATCAAAAACCTGTGTGTGTGCAAGTGTGTTCATTAACCTCATCTTGCACAAATTAGGTAACCCTGTTATGGAGAAGACCCCAAAGCTAGTTTGTCCGTATGAGCATTCAGAGGTCTCTCTTTGAGGAGAGACATGTCGCCACGCAATGAGTATACTCCACTGCCACTCAAGCGTCTATAGCCCCGGTGAAGGTTAACTCCATAGTCCATGTTGTTTTTGACCTTTGTAAGCCTTGGGGATGACTACCTATCCGTCTGATCGGACAAGTAGTACGATCCTTACAACTTATTTGGGATCAGTGGTGTGTGAAAAATGTTCATTTCCTTAGAGCTTTGGGGAATCGGATTCTCAACCGAAGTATGATGAGAATTTTACCCTATCCTTACTACTCTGTTTATATTTATATTTTGTTATTTGCTTGTGATAGTGGTAAGAACCACTATTTTATGGACTATGTTTGCATGATAGGACAAACGAGGATTACCCTTTTCACTTCGAGGCACAACCCAAGGATGGTGTTATCTCTCTTTGACACAAGATGTTTTTAAGATGTGAAAATGTGATAGGTTCAAGACCGCTTTTGAAATCATTTCCCAATACTCAAGATTTTATTTAGTGTAATTTGTGATATGGCCCTAGAGAATTTTGACATGCATTTCAAAGTTTGCTTAAAACACTAGAAATGGCTGAGTGACTCGAAAACATTTTGGCAATGTAAATATGTGCAAATGGAAAATGGGTGTACGAATGACAATTCGGTTTGATGGATTTTATGAAGGTGCCCCCGATTAAGGCAACATGACTTTTGCTTGACCAAATTTTATATCCAAAAGATAGAATGGTCTCTAACATGATATGCAACTATGGCTGAAAATGAAATGTTATGGTTTTCAATGAGATGTATGCACATGAAATGCAATGTTTTTGAATGAGATGTATGCAACTAACAATGAAATGCAAATTCTTTTTATTTTATTTGTTTTTTTTTTTTTTTACAAGCCATGTATATATGTACATATAAAATTCAAACTATGCGTAGAATGCCCTCAAGTGTATAACATTAAGTGGTTCGGGTTCTTCCTCTCCCTCTAAACTGGCAAGTCTATAAGTTCCATTACCCACTCTTTCAATGACCATATATGGACCTAACCAATTAGCCGCGAATTTATCTCGAAGATGCGGCAATGCATTGGTGTTTTGTTGATTCTCTTTAAGGACAAGATCCCCTACTTGAAATTCTCTTAGATGAACTTTGGCATTGTAAGCACGTTTCAATCGGTCTTGATAAACTCGCAAATGCTCTAAAGCATTGATTCGTTTTTCATCTATGAGTGTGAGTTGATCAAGACGTGCTTGTCTAGCAATATCATCATCGATAAATTCCCGCAAAGAAATTCGCAAGGAAGGGATCTCGAGCTCAAGAGGCATGATTGCTTCAGCTCCATAGACCAAAGAAAATGGCGTTGCCCCAATGGGAGTTCTCGATGCTTGTTCTGTAAGCCCATAATGCCAAGGGGATTTGTGTATGCCAATCTTTATGATTTTCTTTAACAAGTTTCTTAAGAATAGCAATTATGGTCTTATTGGAAGCTTCAGCTTGTCCATTGGCTTGTGGGTAGTAAGGAGTTGAGAAACTATGTTGGATATTATACTTTTCGCAAAGAGCTCGAACATCCTTATTCTTAAAAGACTTGCCGTTATCAAAAATGATTTTAGAGGGAATACCAAAACGACAAATGATATGGTGAAGTATAAACTCCACAATTCTAGGACCTGTCGTACTGGTTAGAGGAATAGCTTCAACCCACTTTGTGAAGTATTCAGTGGCTGTAATGATGAAAGTATGCTGTCCTGAAGAGGCAGTGAAATCTTGCCAATTAAATCGAGACCCCATTGTGAGAAGGGCCAAAGGCTTTGGATGGTCTGTAAAGCTTGTGATGGTATATGGATTAAATTAGCGTGTTCTTGACACTTTTTACATTGTTTAACATATTTGCAACAATCTTGTTCCATAGTGGGCCAATAATACCCCATACGTAAAATACGCTTCGCAATGGCCATTCCACTAAAATGACCACCACAAGTACCATCATGGGCTTCAAGCAATAGCTCTATGTGTTTCACCCGCTTCTAGACAAAGGAGGAGTACTCCATCATATCCACGTTTATACAACACATCCCCCAAAAGAACAAAACGAGCTGCCTTTTGCTTAAAACTTGAGGAAGGCTACTATCTCACTAGACCAAGGCTCATATGGATCCGAATGGATAAAGCAAACATCTTTTTCATCTTTAGACTCAAGGACGGACAATTGCAGACTTAGAGATTGTGGAAATGATTAGGGGTTGTACCTCTCCAAGGGAGTCCTTTGGAATCAATGATCCAAGAGAGGCCATGGCATCCGCAAATCTATTAGTCGAACGAGGCAAACTAGTGATCTCATACCAATCAAACTTAGAGAGCAACTTCATTGCTACATCATGATAAAGCTTAATGGTAGGTTCTTTGGCTTGGTATTCCCCTGTAATTTGTTTAACCACGAGTTGAGAATCCCCAAATATCCGAATACGCTTAATGCTCATAGCTATGGCTGATTGAAGACCTAAAATTAAGGCTTCATACTCTACTGTATTATTGGTGCATTGGAAGTCTAGTTTGAATGATAAAGGGATGGGAATCCCTTGAGGTGTATGAAACACAACTCCAACACCTTGACCTTTCGCGCACTTAGAGCCATCAAAGAATAGCGTGATGTCAACATCTTCCTCCGAAATGATGTCCTCTTCTTGTTCAAGTGATAGCAAATACCGAATCATCTGGGAGCTCAATAATCAAAGGATGATCACTAGGTAGTGGAGCTTCCGCAAGTTGATCGGCTATAACTTGACCTTTAACGGATTTTTGGCTAATGAATTCAAGATCGAATTCGGTAAGCAACATTATCCATTTAGCGGTACGAGTGTTATTATAAGTGCGAGACATCATATAACGCAGAGGGTTTTCTCTAGCTATGACATATGTTGTATGGCTAAGCATATAATGACGAAGTTTCTTAGTGGCAAAAACCACTGCTAAGCACAACTTTTCCACATAAGCATATCGGGTTTCATAGCTTACCAATGTTCGACTAATATAATAGATAGCTTGCTCACGATTTTGTTCATTCTTTTGTGCAAGCATTGTCCCTAAGGCAAAGTCCGTTGCTGAGATATAAAGGTTGAAAGGGACCCCCGGACGAGGCGGAGCTAAGACTCGGCGGAGATGCTAAGTATCGCTTGATGTCATCAAAGGCTTTCTCGACATTCATCTGTCCATGAAAATTGTACCCCCTTTTGTAGTAGGTGGCAAAATGGCCTACATTTATCATAAAGTTGTGCAATAAAGCGACGGATTGAATTAATCTTTCCTTGCAAACTACGCAACTCCTTCAAATTAGTTGGGGGACACATTTCCATAATGGCTTTGACCTTGTTTGGGTCCACCTCAATACCTCGTTTAGAGATAATAAAACCTAGGAGTTTGCCTGAGGTAACACCAAAGACACATTTCTTAGGGTTCAACCTTACTTTATGCTCTAGAAGCCTATCAAAAACTTTTTCCAATACATCAAAATGCTCTTGTCGAGTTTTAGATTTTGCCAATAAATCATCCACATAATCTTCGATAATCTTATGCATATAATCATGGAAAATATAAGTCATGGCTCGTTGATAGGTTGCACCTCGCATTCTTAATGCCAAAGGGCATCACCCCCGTAACAAAAAGTTCCCCAAGGTGTGGTAAATGCTGTTTTGTGTTGATCTTCAGGGTTTATTCGAATCTGGTTGTATCCTGAAAATCCATCCATGAACGAAAGCATTTCATGACCAGCGTAGGTGTCGACAAGAGTATCAATGTTTGGAAGAGGAAAGTCATCCTTAGGACACGCTTTATTTAGATCTCGAAAATCGGTGCAAACACGTATCCCCCCGTTAGGCTTGCGAACGGGTACCATGTTAGAAAGCCACTCAGGATAATCAATCGGGACGACAAATTTAACATCCAGAAGTTTTTGAATCTCCGATTTAACTAGGAGGGCCACAGTAGGATGCATTTTCCTAAGTTTCTGTTTGACAGGTTTAGCATCTTTTTGTAAGGTGAGGTTATGGACAACCAAATTAGGGTCTAGGCCTCGGCATGTCTTTGTAAGACCATGCAAATATCTCCTTCTTCCGCTTGAGTAGAGCAATCATTTGCTCTTGTTCCTCCGATGATAGACTTTTAGCCAGCTTCACAATTTGGGTGCCATCTTGGTCCGGACTAAGGTCTACATCGATAGTTTCTTCAATAGACATGTGGGAACCTTCCTCAAGCCGATGGGGAGTAGGGATCGATTTATGTCATCTAAAATGTCATCAAGCTCCCGTGCCTTGCTCTCATCTATGTCTCGCCTGGAAGACCTCTCGGCTTAGAAGATGAAGGTGAATGTGGAGGTGAAGGAGGAATGTAGTTGGCGGAAGCCCTTAACAATTCCTCGGAAAGGATGAACTCCGAAATAGATGGAGGGGATGAAATCCGATCCATGTCAATCAGGCTTGGATTGATCGGGATTGGCTTATCCGGATCATATGGATTATGGAGCGAGGTGAATAAGTCTTCAAAATTCATTGTCAACTTATGAAAGAAAGAATGGCGGAATGGAAGGGAAAACCGGTGAAGACCTCGGAAGACCTGAAGTGCAAAACAACATAGTTTTTCAGTTTTTTTTTTTTTTTTGTATTTTGAGTTTTTTTTTTTTTTGTAGTGGTGAAAACCACTATTACACACATACATAAAGCAATAAAGTA